>OW203898.1:2425822-3675822 GCA_934046635.1 Buathra laborator | reverse complement strand
TTGTTAAACGAGAATTCTGTTAAAGACGAGAGCAAAGAATAACTGAGGGTTAACACGAGGTTAATGTCCCTGTTGATTCCTATGCTGAGTTGACTGGTATTCTTTTCCCGATATGTCCAATTCCCACACTACTCGGACTGTAAGGCCGGCGTCTACTTGTCTCGTTACTAATCGGAATACCAGAAAGCGCGCGCATTTATAACTTATATATATATGTCGTTTCTTTTTTTTCAAGCCATGTCTGGAGCGCCAAGCCTTCCACTTTTGGAGTTCTACCATTATTGATCCTAATATTTAATGAATTAATTTAATTCATGTCAAGCTTTCTCGTTTCTCCCGTTTTATCCAATATATTTTCACCAGCTGTAATTCCATTAGATTTATTTTCGTTTATTAATTTGTTTAATTTGGAGCTTTTCGATGTCTGCTATATTTGTTCATTTCGTAATTTCTATTCCAAACGTTGCCGAACATCATGATAAGCAATCAATAATTAAATAATAATAATACCGATGACAAATGAGACAATTTGTCTTTCATATATGACACGAGTACGAGAGACAAGTGCAATCGGGGTGATGGAAAACGACATGAAACGGCATCAATCACCGTTTCACGTGAACGCGAATCGAACTCTCGTAGAATACCCGATGAGATTCCCATAGTATTATAGTGAGCAAACTCGTGAGAGAGGTGTCGCAACAAGAGTTTCCGTCGATCTCCCCAAATGCAATAGCGATCACGTGGAACGCGGACCCTCTCGACGGGTTCCCGCCTACGGATCGTTGCCCGGATATATATAGAACACGACGACATAAATACACGTATCGAGATTCGTGGAGGGCGGTCTGTGCCGAGTCTGCGGGGGCTCTTAGGCATCGTTGAGGCCGATGAGGGAAATCGCACACGTGCCATAAATCCCACGGACGAGAAAGCGGGGCTTGGACTGCGAACGAGTGTGTTTTTCGCGGTGGGGATGAGAGAACGCGAGCTATACCCGGTAAAGGCGAAATAAAGAAAAGCAGTCGCGCACTCAATCTCATCTATAGAAGCGTATCGATTCTCGAAGAGTCTACAGTGGCGCGCAGAGGTATAACACAAGGGGGAGAAAGAGGCTTTTCTTTATTCTCCTTCTGGTCTCTTTTTCAGCCGAAAAAAGGGGCAGCAACGGACGAGCTTCGGTGTGGTTTCTCTAGTACGTGTACGCATAGCAAAGAAGATGAAGAGTGTACGGGGATACCTACTCCTCTCGTCTCTCTGGTACGGTGTAGTCGCTTGTAGGCGAACACGAGTGTACAAGTACAAGCGGGGCAAGCAAGCAAGCAAGTACAGACACTCGACCGCCCCCTACCCTTCGCTTCTCTCTTTTACCTCCCTATATATATTCCTCGGCTATACCTATGCAAATTCTATGCCACTATGTGGCGGAGAATCGACGTGAGGATCCTTGCTGCCGGGTTACTATTATTCAAGAGAGAAATACGAACGATAGGGACGAATGGATAGATAGATAGAGGAATAAAGAAAGGGACGTGCAGTGAAGAGCGTCCATGGTATTTCGTGGCGCGATAACTTTTTTGTCTTCTCATCATCTTGACTTTTTTTTCTTACTCTTCGGGATCATCGAATCCTTCGGGACAATATTGAGTCGCGTCGTTTGATCCGGTAATATCGTCAACGTGAGCTACAAGAAATTACCATATATAGGGCCGATACGTTGTCAAGCGAGGAACGAAAAAAAAAAAAAAAAAATTGCCGAGAACAGCGAAATCGTATGGTAAAAAGCGCGGAATTCGTCGTATCGGAGGGAATTACCATTTGCGAATTCAGTGGTTAATTTCCATTTCCGAGTAGAGATTGAAAAAAACAAAACAAAAAAATGGTAAAATAATTAAATGGCTTGAAAAACATTAGCGGTTTTTCGCGGTAACGCTGATTTTCGCGAAGTCTTTTTCCATCATCACCGACAGCATAAGCGAAGGTACGTTTTGTACGAAAATGCCACCGTGTGCTTCTCATCCTTCATTCATACTATATTCGCTTGATGGAGAGCTCCACGACATAAAGCCCTGATGATCCGTTTCGTGGAAACGGCCAACCTACCCTATTGCCCCCCAACCCCCTCTCTCTCTTTTCGTATGGCGGCATGAGCGCTTAGATCGCGTCGCCAGCATCACTCCTCATATTTCCTCTTTGCCCTCTCTTTTTCCCCTTTGCCACTGCCTTCGCTTCGGTATCGCAGCAGTGGTAGCGCGCGATTCCCTTTTCACAGGCTCGTTTCCCCAACGCTTTTTGACGAGAGCGCACTGAAGAAAAAAAAAAAGAAAAAAAAAAAAAAAAAAACACGAAACCTCGCGCGAAAATATATTCTCTCTGAGCCTATGCAATTACACACAGCGCGCATTTTCCACCCCCGTGCGCGGATAGAGCCTCCCGGAGTGGTGTGCGGCGTCTATATAGCCCGAGTGGCTAGAATGTCGTGAAAACGAGTTCGAGCAAACATTAGAGACCGGGGCGTGAGCGTTCACGATGAGTTACTGCGTGACTGCCCCTTACACCGGAAACTCGAAAAATCAAGAAAAAAAGAAAAAAAAAAAAAAGCTCTAAAAAGAAATGTACTTCTATAAAAGTACTTATAGGGAAGAGATTCGTTTAAAAATATTTTAGTGAGTGCGACGGGATAACGAAAAGTCTTTATAATACATCGAGACCCTTTATGACGTTGTCTTAATCTCTGATGTTTCTCGGTCCCGAGTCAGCCACGATATATAGGTATATACGGGAAGAGAAGATACTGGGATGGAGTATATAACACGGTACAGCTTCTCGATGGGTGACCCCCAAAATGCCACCGTCGCCGCTACCACCGCGTGCATAACTTTGTGCTCTCTTGGCTCTCTCCGCCGGAGTCCGGGGTATTGATCGCTATTCGTAGGAAGCACGACGGCAGAAGCTGCAATGGGGGTTTATTCGTAGTGGGTAACGGTGGGTAGAGAGAGAGAGAGAGGAGGTTATAACGGTAGTGGTGAGGACGAGACCACATGGCGCGAGGTTCGGCTATACTCGTGAGCTTTCGGTCGCGTTCGTCGGGAAAACACAACTCTCCCCGTCCCTCTGCCTCCCTTCCGCCGGTCGGGGATAGACCGTCGTCATACAGTCGCTCTTCTCTCGCCTCTGCTACTATCTCATTCTCACTTTCCTCAACTATATGTTATACCAGTATAACTTCTCTCTCTCTTCCCTGTTCTCTCTTCTCTTGGGTTCTTCGAGGGATTACCCCGCTATACAATATCTATCCATCCATCTATCTCGCTCGCACGCTTTACTCCCGCCAACCCCCCCCCCCCCCTGCCCCTGTCTCTGGAGCAATTCCAAACATGGCGACCAGCACAGTCACGTGGTTCGCAAACTCATCCCCTCTTATTCTGCCTACCGGTCGACGAGCCTCCGAGGGATGATGCAGCAGCACGTTTTTCCTGTACCTTTTATTATCGTTTTCTCCGAGAAAATTCTGCTTACTTCGATGTACGTTTTTTTTTTTTTTTTTTTTTCTAAGTTGTGCATATGCGATCGACGTCACACACGACGCGTTTGACCGTTTTTTTTTCTACCCTACGTATGCCTTCCCTACGAAGAAACGAAACAAGGGCGATGAGTCACCTACGTATTTCCTTATTCCCCCCAAGTGCGGTTATCGCATGGGAACTTTCTCACAGAGGAGAACCAACGTTTAACCGGGTTTCGTCGAACGAAGGAACATTTTCCATTTATCCGATATTTTCTTTCTTCGCGGGAGCGAGGTTCGAGTATCGTCACCGACACTCTTGGAGAACGAATAGAGGTATAGAACGTTTTCAAATAAGATAGGGGGGGCGGAGGGAGTTTGGCGAAAGAGTTTCATTTTCTGTTTTTCTTCAATTCTTTTCAATCTACTTATTCTATACTCTTCGGGTATAACTGAGAGACTTTGCGAGTGTGTATATATATATATCTCGAATATATATATATATATATAGTATACAAGGATTCTTTTTCTTTAAACATCGCGAGAAGAGGAAAGAAACGAACGGATAGAAAACCCTTTTAGTCTGGACAATGGGACAATGCGAGGTTGCGAGGTCGGTTAACCTGACGCGGCCCCCTCCCGCCGCACCGCCGTTTCGTCTCTTCTTCGCTCGCTACTTTGTACCGGTCTCTTATCGCTTCATCGGCCCCGTGTATCTCCGGTTTTTCGGGCTATCCTCCGCGTACGATTGAGAAAAATGATTTTTAAAAAAAGTATAGAAAAAAAAAAAGCAAAAGCGCACATACACTTCGACGATAAAAATAGTTGGCGGCATCTCGTCGATGTAATATAGGATAGGTATAGCGATATGTCTCGTTGAGAGCCGCGGAGAGAGTACCCGTAGGACACCGTTCGAAATAAATGGACACGGCGAAACGCCGCGATGAACGAAGAGCGCGAGAGTGTGTGGACCGACGAAGAGGCTGACGTTGGCAGAAATGAGAAATTGCACTGGCATCCAAAAGCTTCAAACTATGCTATCCATATCTCCGTTACGCTATATGTACACTCGATAACTCATTTTCTTCACAAGAAACTCCTCGAGCATTATAGTCACTGAACTGTGTATAGAAGTATCTTGGATTCGAAAACTCTTCGAGACTACTGCATTATCGAACGATAGAGCTGTTTTTTTTTTTTTACATACTTTTTTATACTATTATTTCTCATTCGTTCATCAAATCAACTGGGATATTTCTTTCAACGACTTTTGGGAATTGCGATGAAGAATGCACGAAATGAGTCCGAGACGTAGCATATTAAAGTGTAGCAGTATAATTGAGAGTAAGGAATAAGAAACTCCTCGAGGCCGCGAGAGTCTATACATCTATATAGAGATATATACATATATATATATATATACGATTGTAAATAAGTGAACGAGCATGAGCACAAGTTGTTCGAAGAACTGAACGAACGAAGGGAAAGAAAGAGAAAAGTAGCGACTCGATGTGCTTCGAATTCGAGACGAGAGAGGGATCGAAAGAAAGAGGTAATGGCTGTAATAAACGTTTTCCAAGGATCCTCTCTACCAGTCCTGGCAAAAGTCCCCACGCAAAAGTCAAACTGGAACGTCGCACTGGGGTCATTCTATATATAGTATTTGATACGTATACACGTGTAGGTCTTGGTATGTATATATTCTATCTAAGGATCGTTCTATGTATATGTAGATATCGTGCGGATGAGAAGTTTTACCGCTGCCACGATAAAGTTGTGAAGGAGTCGACCGAGAAGGCGGGGGAGGTTGGCTGGGAGGGGGGGGGGGGGAGTAAAGGGTGCGAGTGGGTGGAAATAGAGGAAGGAAAGGAAACGGCGACCCCCGCTCGGGGACGGTTGCCGCGACTCGGGAGGAAGGAGTGGGATAGGAATCGAGCAAAATGAGAGACAAGCGACAGTGGAAAAGAAAAGTTAAAAAAGAAGGTGAGCGGCGAGCCGGAAGGAAAATCGAAAGAGATAAGGAACAGTGAGACGATAGGCGAAAGAAGATGCGAATACCACTCTACATTTTCTATATCGTATATATTTCGCACTAAACAAATATCTTTGTCATTCCTTGTATTTTCTAATGCCATTCGAATTGTTTGCGTTGTGTTGTTTATTTATTATTCTTTTCGTTGTTTGTACATTGAATACGTGAAAGCGTCGTGCACGATTGAGTTTCGGAGCGAAGAAAAAAAAAAAAAAAACGATCTCGTTTAACATCATCGACGGTTGTCGGCGAGATTCTCGTCGACGGTTTAATGTCGGAAGAGAATTCTATCCACGACGCGGGCCTATCCGGACTTCCGTCGATTCCCTGTGTTCCTCCCTTTACCCCGCGTTCGATGGTAGTCGTCGAACGCGAGCGCGCGGCACACAGTGTCCCGAACGAATGAACGAACCGAAAGTGATTGGACCGAGAGCGAGTCCAGCTTGAATTATTCATGCGCTTTTCTTTCGGGGTCTAAATCCATTTTGGTACGAGCAATTTGCGACTAGGAGGAGAGAAGTGGAGACAAGAACGAAAAAAAAAAAAAAAAAAAAAAAAAAAAACGGAAGAGTATTGAGTACCTTCGGTAAACGAGAGAGCGAGAGGCTAAAATGCTATAGCCCTCCGATAGGGCGAAAGTGTACGTTTTGGGCCTCTCGACTAGTTTACATCTCGTCGAGCCTTGGTGACTCCTCCCTTACCTTACGGCTCTACCTAACTTCAATCTTCTCTCTTTCGCTCTCTCGCGCGCCGTATTATGCACTTCGGCTTTCGACTTCCAAACTAACGCGAGAGGGTACCTACTGACTTTTCGAGATAAGTGCGGCGCGTAGTCAGCAGGAAGTCCGGCGAGTTACGATAAGCTCTATCACCCGCGTATGTATAGCGTACGGCGTACTATTCCTTGTGTACATAGCATTAGGGGTACCGGAGAATCGTCTACCGTAGGCATGAAGTACCTATACGCGTGCACTTGCATTTACGCGATATATATATATATTTATATGGATATAGATGTATATATATCTCACTGGAGGTGTCACGTGCAGGTTAAAGCGTGACCCGTTTAGTGCTCGTAAGGTCATGACACGAACAACGCGACGACTACGCCACCCGTGTTCTCTCTCCGACCCTTTCTCTCTCTTCCTCTCTCTATCTCTCTCTCTCTCTCTATCGCCACGGTGTGGTGGCTTTAATAGCCATCCTCTCGCACCTGTACAATACTTTTTATTGTTTTTTTTTTTTTTTTACTCTTAACGTACCGACTCTTTTCACCCTCTTCCACCATGCCGAACGACCTTGCCAGAGCCGACTTTACCTTCTACACTCACTCTTTGCGTCGCGGCAATAAAAAAATATAAACCATTCCCTTTCCCTTCTGGTTTCTCCTCGTTTTTCCACCCACGCGCGCTCGTGTGATATCTCATATTGCCCTTTTTATCTCGAAAAACACTTCGATATCATCCTTATCACACTCTTACGAAGCTTGTTATCGAAACAAGTTGGAGCGAATAAAAGAAAATATAAAAAAAAATTGGCGCAACGAGTTCGCGCAACGTCGAAACAAAACTGGGCGTGCAAACAATAAAAAAAAAATAAAAAATCGAGATAACGCCAACCGCATCGATGCATATTCATTTTTACACGATCACCATGCGGGACTAAAAAAATGTAAAAATAAAATTTACATTTTTTTTTTTTGTTCAATGCCGACCCCAAGTACACTGTTGTAAATCGAAGGCGTATGCAAAATTAACGACAAAATCGCTATTTCCAAATATCATTTCGCGATATTGCGAAATTTTCTCAAAATCAACGGAAACAGTTTTGGTGTACTTAACACTTAATCAATTGCCTCCAATACCGGTATGCCGAGTTTTATGCATGAATTGCAGAAAAATATGCGTTCGAATCTTTAAAAAACTTCCGTAAAATAACGAAAAATCAGGTAATTTTTTTAAGCTATTTTAATTTTCGATTAATGTTCGATTATTGCCAATTTTTAATTTCCAAGTACCCTAACTTTTCCATCAGAAAAGCCAGAAGCCATTAGCTTTTTGTCAGAAAGCTGACAAAAATACTTTGATATCGAAGGAAACAATGGGCAATCGATGATTTTCGGGTATTTTGATATTTTCACGGAGCATACAGCGACGCCGATTGATGATTTCTATGATTTATTATCGTTAATTCGATTGCAACTTACGATGGGACTTACCTAGCTGGACATACATCTTCGGCCTGACATTCTCCTGCCACGCGGCGAGTCCGTAGCCGAGCATAGCGACCACGCACCAGCACAGTACGTGGACATTGACGACGGCCGGTTGCTGCATCTCGAACGTAACTTTTTTTTATTTATTTTTTTTAAATTTAATCGCACGTGTTTTTTTTTTTTTTTTCGTCAGGGAGATACCCGCGTAACACAGAAATGATGCCGAGGCGCCACGGTAACCACTCACACAACTTCACTGGCAAACACAATCACAAAACCAAAAAACAAAAAATTACACGCAAACTTGGCACTGACCAACGCCAGTATCTCTACGGTTTTTCACATATATGCGTCGAATACATATACGTAATAATCTGTACAACTCGCGTGGAAGTTAAAACGAAAGGATCAAACGGATAGGATCGGAGAACGGGGAAAGGGAAGGGCGAGTGGTCGGCTGGTTCGTTCGTCAGCGAGTAACGATTTCGCGTATCCGCGATTATTCCCGTATTCGATAACGACGTCGCCTGTTCGCGAAAGCCCAACAAATTGTTTTATATCCCCGAAAAGAAAAACTCTATTCTCCGCGTATAAGTTCGATACGCGAAGCCGTATTCGACTTCTCACTTGACGAGATACGACGGCATAGTTTCGAAGCTCCGTATAGAGATATCCGTCTGACACGTGTTTGCGCGGCTGCTGCACGAGTTGACGAACTTCGCGTCGATGTTTATATTATCGCTGGCTATGGGGATTAGCCGAAGGTTGAAATTCGCTCGACGATTGGCATTCATATCGGTAACAGTATCGATAACTCGGTATTTCTCGCGTTAACTTGTTACTTCTCGGTCACTTCCGGCTTTTGGTAAAGAATACCGGCGTTATTGGAATTTTTGTTCGCTGTTAGGACAGAGCGTGTCTTCAAACGCGGCACCGCGAGGTCCCCGAATGATTGCGCTGATGAAGATAATCCCAGTGTGCGTGTAGTCGACTTCAGCGTTTTTTTCTTTTTTTTTTCTTTTTTTTTGTTTCTTTTCCTTCTTCTTGTTCTACGTTAATTCACGCAGTCCACGTCCCGACTGCCGGGGAGACGCACGGACTCGCGGCGTACTGCCGAGCCGCTGGTTACCGTAGCGATCACCGCCAGCCAGCAGCTGGCCACGCAACACCCACGCTGACTCACACACACACACGCACTCACGCACGCACACACGCACACACAATAACGCACCCTTCGTCCACCAGACGAGAGGATTCTGCGGCGTAGCGAGGGAGGAAGTAGGACTATAGTCGTCTGTCGGCCTCGTGCGTGTGCGCGCTTTTCTCTCCTCTTCTCCCTTTTTCCTCGTTATATATATACATGTGATATATATATCCTCTTTCTCTTTCGTCTCGCCGATGTACCGAGGGAAAAAGACAACTGGGGTGAGTGCTCTCTCGGTCGCGTGGGAGGACTAAAACTGGATAATAAAAAAGGGAGAACGAGAGAGGCGTGTGGCGCTACAGGGAAAACGCGGAGGGCAGACCGAGCGAAGCTCGACGATGGAAACGTTGAGACACGCCGAGGAAGGATCGAAGAGAAAAACGAGGGAGGACTTTTTTTCGTTGGCAAAAGGGAACCGCCGGAGAGACAAGAGGGCGACGGGAGAGGGTCGATGGAAAGGGGTAAAACCCTCGGTGACAACGGACGCACCGAACGCGCGCGAGCGAACTTGCGCGCGAAATTTTTGGCGACCGGACGCGCTCGCGATTCCTCCTATGATTCTTTCTCTCACGCAAACGAAATTTCTTCCTTCCGTTTGTATTCTTGATTCTCGTGTCGATCGTACCCGACGCTCATCGGGTCGTCCTCTCTACGGCCGCAGCGATAGCAACCTGAAAATCATACCAAGCAAAATGTAATCAGTATGCATCGATGTTAACGAGAAAAATTGTGATACGATGTGAGAGAAAATTGAGAGCGGAGAGAGAGAGGACGAGGTTAGAGGATAAAAATTGAGGCCACTCCGCGGGTAAGCCAGGAATTTAAAGTTTCCGTGGAAAGTATCGAGTCATTTTCTTTTCTTTTTTTTTTTTTTTTTCGGAACTTTTGTGCATTAACATCGCACATTTTGGATATTCGATGGCATTGATGTTTTTTGCTGATGCAAGTAAACAAATTATAATATTCATGATACATCGACCGTTAAGAGACTGAAGAGTGCATCGTTTAAGCTCATTGGCGTACATTTTAAATGGTTTTAAATGTTAAAATAGATAGAAGGATGGATTCGTTGGTACAGATTTTCCATGGGAAAATCGTGTGGTATATATAGAGTTCATGGACACGAGAGGATCAGACCAATGTTAAAACACACCGAGTGGAATTGAGTGCGCGGTCGAACCGCGGGCATACGCTCTATCGTGTATTCCCAATATTTGCCGTAGAATGGCTACAAAATTATCTCTATGTGCCGCCCTCGTCGGGAGAGTACATTCAATAGAAAATACGAGTTACGCTCGTATACTCGACGAGTACACAGAGTGGTCACTACTCCAACGAATTTTGGGGGAAGGGGAAGGAGGGGAGGCGGGGGAGGGGGACATGTCGACGACAAGAAGATAACACGTTGATTCGTCTCATAACTCTCGAATGCAAATACCCCGGTAATTGTTTGAATTCTATACGATGCGGGTATTTGTAGAGAAAATTTGCGACAGCGATGCCCACTCGGAGATTGACTCGTACTACTTGAATTCGTGTGGAACACTCATAGATTAAAATTACTAACTTCAATCTATGAGAATAATGCGGCGCATGAAAGCAATAATATATTATATAATATATTTCCATTACGTAATGTAATGGAATTTACCCGAATGATTTATAACGACTTATGTCAATACAGTAAAAAGCGCTGCTCTCGTTTTACACTTTACATTGTAATGTAAAACCATTCGACAAAAATAATATTTCCGGATATTTTACATTTTTTTTTTCCGCGCGAGAAAATCGACCTGAGGTTCTAATTTTGCAAGAGATTAAGCGAAAAGAGTTAATGTTGCGGAACACATTCTCATCTCTACGCCGTTGAACTCTTTCCCGCGCACTATGCCCCCGTGGAAATCAAATAAATGCAAAAAATATTATAGAAATATATTAAATTCGTAATTTTCATAAAATCAATATATTTATCATATAAATCATTTTATATTCTGTACCATATATTTCCGGAAATATATTTTTTAAATCTTCTTCCGGTTTAAATTAATTTGATTAAATTGAATAAATTCATTAACTTAAGGATTTTTAATAGATTTTTCCACTTTATAAGCGGTTTCCTGTCGTATTGCCGGACATAAACGCATCCCTCAAAGGGTTAGAAATCGGAAAACACGAGAATAGCAAGAAAATAAGGGTTTCTCTTCCAGCGCAACTGTAGACTCATAATATTATGATATTTGTATAATGAGCTTTATACTTCGCTTGTGAGTGTTTGTCATTCAATGAAGACGAAGACGGACAAACGGTTGAGAGAGAAGACAAGACGGGGCTATGGCGAGGGGCACTAGTAACGAGCAGAATCCAAGGCCAGTATCCAATTAAGATTCATCGTTCAAATGCAGCACGCTATAACGCTCAATTCGTAATAGCAGTATGGGTATAGTGGCGGAGAGAAGCACAGCCCCCGAGGCCACGGGGCATTGAATTCTCGGGGGGATTCGTTCGCGAGAAAATGGTTTGTGCACCAGAAGCAGCAGCAGCAGCGGCACCAGGAACGCGATGCCAGAGAGCAAAAGCACAGGCCATTAATCGAGCGATGAACGCCATCCCCACGAATATGTATATATATACGTATAACTAAGCGAATGTCCGTCACGAGATCTATGAGACTTTTCACGAATATAATACGCCGTAGTAGTCGACGACTCTATATATATATATATATATATACACGATTGCACCTCGTATAATATCAATTTCGCAACAATAACGTACACGCAACGTCTGCAACAACGCGAATGAAAACGTTGCCCGTTAACTTTCGACAAATTTACTCTGTGCCAAAAACTTTGACGATAATTGAAACATAAAGAAAAAAAAAGAAAAAAAAAAAAATGAGAGTAAAAGTTAACGTACATCCAATGAAGGTATATAAACTACGATTAAAATTAATTTTTTCTTCGATAAAAGTTCAAGAGTTTGAACTGACTGGCTGGTGGCTCGCCTCGTTCGGATATTAGAGAACGACGCTTTTCCAGGGGGCAACGAAGACGAAGCGAAACGGCCGAGGTGAACGGGCGGAAAAGAGGTATAGAAGCGTATAGTAGAAAAGTTGAGGCGGCCTTCCCTCCTCTTTCCCTCTTCGACTCCCAGTGGAAGAGTCGAATCGTTCGCGGAAGAGACTACTTCATCGTAGACCGTTCGGCGTCCCCGGTGGTAGCTCGATTTTTCGCGCGTGCTACCAGGGCGTTCAACGGATTCGAACGCGAACGCGACGCGAGGAGGAAGAGGTGCCGCGGCGTGAGAGAGCACCGACAGCGCATAGAATACACATATACACACACAAACGCGCATAGGACACACGGAGAGACACACAAACATACACACGTACAGAGTGAGACAGGAAGGCTGCGAGTGAGCCGGAGAGTAGTCCAGGGATCAATAGCCGAACAACGGGGAAACCTCGGTTGGGAAACGTCGGGAATGCGGTCGGCTGTACCAGACCGGCGAACCCGAAAGTGCTACGTTGCACAAGTATATCTCTACGCACGCAGTCGGGCCACTGAAGCCCGAACGAGAGAGACTGGGTATTAGCGCCCAATGTTGAGAACATTAGTTTTAACACCACCCCCGACGGCGAAATGCAACACAGCTCGCTAAACTTTACGCATCTGTACCAACTAACTTTCGCCGTGTTTTTGTTTTTCAAAAAGAACGAAAAAAAAAAAAACAAAAAAGAAATCGATATGAAAACTCGGAAACGAAAGAGTCAATTAGATTTACATGGTCACACATGGTAACGGTATTTTCTCGTTGCGAATTCATTTTAAAAACATTATTTTCAACCCCGACGCGAAATACGACAAAGTTCGCTATAAACTCGTCTCATCGTTTACTCATATTCCCGTTCGCAGTACTTTTATTTTTTAAATACGAAAAAAAAAAAAAAAAAAAAAAAGATCGATAAAACTCGCAAATAAAACGTACGAAGAGATTTGCATTGCTAAATAATGCTCCCCGTTGTAACGGTATTTTGTCATAATTTTCTATGCCCGAGAGGCCAAATGTAGGGGATGAACAGTGCGAGTGTAGGCTTAGAGTGAAACATTTGTCTAGTTCATTCGTACGATAGGATTACGGAGACTGGCGACAGGGATTTTATGTATTATTTTTTTCCGTATCAGTCGGAGACACACACACGCCAACGTGAAACGACGAAAAGGGATGATATGTGTCCGGAGCGAAGTTGCAAAAATAAAAGGATTAAGAGACTATACCTCTGTCCGAAATAACAATGCCCCCGTGCGATACCTTGTTCGCTGACTCGAATATTCTCGGACATCGCTGTTACACGGAAGCGAGTCAAAAAAAAAAAAAGAAAAAAATAGATTTAAAAAAAATTGCAACAAGTCTCGCTTGACATAGAGTAACATGCCGGCAGTTATCCTATCGACAGAGAAAAGAAAAAAAATATATCACGGAGCACGTTGTAATTCTTAAGTTCAAAGTCAAAGGGGAACAAGAAGTACCGGTATAGGATGTTCCGTGATATTCCAAGAAACTTAATAAGGAAGCTCTTTCGGTTCCGAGAAATATAAATTATTTTCCTTGCCATAGCGTAACCACGCAGGGTCCCTTTTCTCTTTGCTTCCTTCTTTGGTCCCTCTTCCTCCCCCTCCCTCTCCTGCTACTCTCAATCTTCCCCCCCGAGAGAAAAGAACACAACTCTCGTCGCT
Source organism: Buathra laborator (assembly GCA_934046635.1). Lineage (NCBI taxonomy): Eukaryota > Metazoa > Arthropoda > Insecta > Hymenoptera > Ichneumonidae > Buathra > Buathra laborator. The sequence continues at coordinate 3,662,130 of OW203898.1, read as the reverse complement.
TCTCTTGCCTTTAATGCGTGCAGGAAGACTCTTTTTTTTTGCTTTCTTTTCCACGAAGCTTTACTGTACGTTCGTTCTCGACTAGCGTCAAGCTTTTCATTGCTTCTGTGGAAAAGAGCACCGAGAAACCTTACGACGAAAAAAAAAAAAAAAAAAAAAAAAAAAAAAAAAAAAAAAAACGAGACAGTAGAATCGAGCGGCGAGATAACGAATATACTAAAATTGTATAAAAATTCAATGAGGGACACGCGTTTCAGCAAAAATGTAGGAACGTTCCTCTGTACGTGAAAGAGAAGATAAAAGGAAGGAAAAAAAAAAAAAAAAAAAAGTGAAACGAATCGAAGAATGAGACTCGACGGGAACGAACGAACGGGAGATACGGAAAGTGTGGAGAACTCCTGAATATACATTCCCTCGTGAGTCATCGACGGGAGAAACAAGGAGATAACGAGAGAGAGGAAAAGAGAGAGAGAACAGGACGAGGGTGTGGCGCAGTGTCGCGCGGCGTGCTGGCAATACACACGTCATCTCGGGCGTACATCGAGTCGCCACGCAGCGAACGAGCAAGCAAAGGCAGTCGAGAACAGCAGCAGGAGAAACGAATGGATGCGTGCGGTGAGCGCTGCACTCGTGAATGAATAATGCATTTAATAAGTTGTCCCCCTCCCTCCCTCCCTCCCCCTCGTACGTTCAGTCGTCAGGCTCACCGCGTGAACATTCGACAAACGTGGAAATAACGATAATTAAAAAAGCCCTTCCACTCTCGTTGAAACTCGAACCGACAGACCAGCTTTTTCTGTCGCTCTGAATTATATATATATATATATGTAAAATATAGATGAGAAATACGTTACGTTTGCAGAAACGTCGACGCGTAAATAACTTATGATAAATTATTAACGCATCGAGATCAACTTTTCATTAAAAGCTAAACTATTATCCGAATATGAAAAAGCAAAAAAAAAAAAAAACAAAAAAACAAAACAAGAAACATCAGGTATTGCAATGCATTAGATTAATTACGAAATTACTGTATTTGATTAACGTCGTTCAAAGTAAATTAAATGAAACTCGTACTTCGCAAATTTTGTAGATATATAAATACGATTCTTTTTTTCGCCCGAAAGATCACAGCTCGCTGTAGATTTTTACGAGGTCGACGAAAAAAAAAAAAAAAAAAATGGATGTAAAAATGTAAATCGACACGGGGTGCGCACTTGGCGGAGTGTAAGTGGAGCTCCCGCGATCCTTTCGGACACGCCACTTCTTCTTCTTCTTCTTCCGCTTCTCTCGCGAGCGTCGTAAACCGTATGGCCTCGAGATAGGTTAAGGCATATATATCCCTATGTGGATAAAGTGGATAGTGTATGGCATATAAATTCGACGTTTCGAAAAATTTTACAACTACCGTAGTATGTGGGGATCTATGTGCCTCGATATATATATATATATATATATATACGGTGTAATATATGCGTCGTGGCTAAAATTCGAGAGTGCAGGAGAAACGAGTGCATAGCCCTCGTGGGGCGCGCACGGTGCTCGTACCTCGTGCTCTCCTATGGCCCATACCTGCATGTGCTATATATACTCCCACCGTACGGTTACCGTTCTATAGCAAACCGTATTGCGCTATAGGGAGGAAAAGCTTCGTGGCTGCTGCTGCTGCCGCGTATTATACGCGTTTCTTGGTCCGCCATGACATTCAATGAAAGTCGGAACCGTTGTGTACACACATACGTGCGTTACACGTAAAGGGTACAAATTCGTGTGACTCCACGAGAAGTAGCGGCGCTTACTCTCGAGCCGAAAGCTACCTATTTCGGCGAACGGTTTTGTACTCGTGTATATATACATATATATATATATATATGAAAACTCTGCTCCAACCAGCTACTTCGGTGTACAATACGAAATGTGGAATAAAGGTATAACCGAGGAAGAGAGAAAGGACCGTGCAAGGCGGTTTCGGTTACTGTGTGGCACAGAATTCGTAAACGAGACGATCCCAACCCGTGCCAGTAACGAGCGCCAGCTTCCGGTAACGATAAATACCCGCCCGTCGTGTTTCTAATACGCTCGTAAACACAAGCGAGGAAAGGCTAAACGTGGAAGCTGCTTTACTCCAATTAGCATAGAATCAAGAAAGGGTTTCTATCATTGTTAGAACGAGATATGTCGCACCCAAGAGACCATTTCGTAGTTTTTTTTTTTTTTTTTTTTTTTTTTTTTTTTTCGTATTTACAAAAAAGATTATTACATTAAAGTGCGACGATGTTCGCGACTATACGTATCTATTAACGGATCGTGACGTTACAACGGCAAACACGAGAGTTCATTAATTTTCCGAATAAAAAAAGAAGCCGTAATAAAGAAAATAATAATAGAATAAAGCTATAAGGTTGTTACGTTTTTTTTTTTTTTTCTTAGCCTCACGTTGTTGTCAACGACTGCTGATTCTATTTTTTGCCGTCGCTCGCGGAGCAACATCGATTGGTGTGTACAACGTATGTTCGTGTGCGAGTATTATCGTGTACACTCCCGCTGTACCGAGAGTACGTATATTATGTATACATGGAGGCCCCCGTTGGCCGTGGATAGGGTCAAACAACGCTTTCGCCGCATTCGCGGCTTCTATACTGTATAGTCAACACACTTGATATAGGTAGAGTACCTACGATGTGTATATAGTACTACAGAGGGCGAATTGTGAGGCGATAGGGAAGGGAAGGAAGCGGACGGGGCAATCGATCGAAAGGTACGGAATATCGACGGGACACGGTACTATGGTTCAGCCTATCCATATACATCGATATAGTGGGCGTGAGCATATTTACCGAAGGAAAAACCTTAACATCGGAGTTATAAAGTAAATGTTTCGATGTAAAAAAGAAAATCTTTAATGAAAAAACAAAGTTTCAGCTATTCACTATCATTTTCCGCGATAAAATCGTCAGAAATTAACAATTTGAATCGATAAAAAAAAATATGTAATATTCATCTATAGCAATAAAAAATGTATCCAACGAATACGAATAATTCTTCTAATGATGATGAACATCACATAACGGTAAAATACTCTTAATTCACGAATATGACTCGATTACCTCAGAGTGACAAAATTTATTCAAATTTAAACGAAAAACTATTTCTCAATATGATTTATTTACCGTGTGGTTAACTTTAAAAAATCGCCTTAACTATAATAATTTAATCTCCCAATGTCGACAAATTTTTGCATAAAAAACATACTAACGCGATAAATTTCATTTTTTAACGGAGTTTTTGTAACACGTGAAGGAATTAAATTAGACTCTGTTGTTCCCGTTTGTCGTGCCTATGAAGATAACGCACACGCATCGCACGCACGATACGCATCTTACCGACACCGCTAAATTCTTTAATATCAACGCGACCGGTATTAGCATGTGCTGCGCACACATTCGTGTATTATGCTGTTCAACGTATATATTATACAATATATATACATATGTTTCGGCATATGTAGCTTAAGGGTGCAAAGCATGGAAGGCAAAAGCCCGACGCGTGTACCATGGCATCGCGCGATCTCTGCAAACCTTGGAGTTCCGGTAGGAAACGAGTTTAGTACTCAGTTGTCGGTAGTGGTAGAAGTACCTACAGACGAAGGTTTAGGAAAGCGCAACACAGCGATACGAAGTGATCGTACCACCCGCGTGTAGCCTACGTACGTTCTACCAAATCGTCCAGTATTGGGCGACTCTCGTTTCCTACGGCAAACGTTATTTGCATGTATATACAAACTGACTGTATCAATGTGTACTCAATCGCAATGTATATAAATATACACTTTGTATATAGATATACGAAGGAATGTCCGTAAATACAGTGTCCACACGCAATATCACGTTTTCTTTATTATTATTTATTTTTTTTTTTTGTATTTATTTTTATTATCGGGATATCAGAAAAACGAGGGGAGCAAAGATCAATTTTAGCAGCTACGCTACACATTTACAGCGGCCGGCATTCCGCACGCAACAATTGGCCAACTACCTACGTAATACTCTCCCTCTCTATTTTTAGTTCAATCTTTATCGCGTATCTCGATTACAGGATTAAAGTGCAAACATTTTTTTTTTTTTTTTTTTTTCCCCTCGTTAAATACAAACGGTGCTTCGAAAGTTCTTTTTTTGGTTTTTTTTTTTTGTTTTTAACAATTCCGACAAAGTGTTTGACCTCTTTCATTCGCTCTTTGGTTCCCGTTTCGTTCACTGATTTTCGAAACCCATTTACTCTCGTTCCCTTTAGCCGACGAACGAGGCGCACATTCATTGTAAATCAACGCACTCGGCATTACAGAGAGGAATGGCATCAGCAAATACTGTAACGCGAACGGCAGTAGGGTCAGTGTGGATGCACCAGCGGGAAACCAAATGCGTCGGTCACAGCACGCGAGCACGTCAATCTTCCTTGACTGGGGATGTGTGTGCGTTGTTTTGGCGAATTTGTATCTCTCGTTTCCGAGGACCGTAGGGCATAGGAAGATTGGACTAAATGGAATAGTACGACGGAATGGGTATTTTTTTTCTACGCTCTCTGACATTGCCTTTGTAAAGTTGTCGCTAACGTCTATTAAAAAAAAAGAATTTTCTAGTGCATCCTGCAACCGGAACATTTCGCGAATATCTAAAAGTTGAAAAAGAATGTTTTTTTTTTCTTCGCTTTTCGAATACAATATTATCCATTGAAATGCCGAGCGGCAACATTTTTTTTAAATCTTTTTTTTTTTTTCGGAAAAATAACCTTCCGGTGTTTTTACTTATAAAAAAATAACCTCCGCGAAACATCGAAAGAACCGAGAAACTCATAGTTTTGCGCGGGTAAAACAAATACGCGAAATCGTTGAAGCGTTTTTTTTTTTTTTTTTCGAGTCACCAGAGGGCGATGAATAACGTGAAAAAACAAAAATGATAAAAACCCTTTTGGAGTGAAAATTGTAGTGTTAAAAAGAAAAAATCGCGTTTCATGTTTTTGTGTATTATTTTACACAGTGTTTTTCCATTGAACGCAATCCAACAACGATATTATACTCGAGTCAAGTGGGTCAATGGTAATCAACAAAAATAATTTTTTTTTTTTTTTTTTTTTCGATTCTCGTTGTCGGCACTACTCAAATTTCTCCGCGGATGTTCTACAATTACAATCAACTGCAGAATAAAACTACAACAATATTGTTCGACATTCGATATTTCTCGATATTTCGATAAATTTCATTGCGTAGATTTTTATTTTTTTGCATACATCATTCACGAACGTGGCGCAAGCGTTGAGAATGCCTTCGTCTCGTGAAAGCTTTTGCTCGTCTTACTCGCAGCGTTCGTACATATGGCTAAGAAGAGTTCGTGAGTCTCGAAGAAGCAAATGTTATTTACGAGAAGGAATGGGGGAGAGAGCCGGGAGAACGTTGTGAGAATGCGTGAAGTGTATAGAAACGAAGGAAGATAGACGGCGAAGCATGGAGTTCCTCGGCACGGTGGCGTTTCCGATTGAAATTCCCTCTGTACCAATCAAATCCCTATTTTCCGGTCGACTCTTGGCATGCGACGACGATGGGCAATGTGCAGGCAACGAAGGAGAAGGCGAACGAAGGAAGGAGGGAGTTTTCTCTCTCTCTCTCTCTCTGTCTTTCCCTACTGTGGGCGAGAGAAACGATATAGAACCGTCCAACGACGGATGAGAATCGCAGAGGACGTTAAAGCGTTGGGCTCTCATCGTCGAGAGAAACGAGACTCGAGTTCCTCGGTCGGTGGCATAGTCGGAAAACGACCGATACCGGGGACAGGCGAATCCACCCTCTCGACGTGTCGCTCTAGACACACGAGCGCCCGCGCGACCAGAGACATCTCGTCGTCGTCGTCGTCAAGAGAGAGAGAGAGAGAGAGAGAGTGTGAGTGAGTGAGAGACTCTTATACGAGAATTCCATGAACGGGTAGACGAGACGAAACGAAACACGAAGCAACGGTGAGGGACAGAGAGAATGGAGAAACCTGACAAATTAATCTTGACTCGGGAAAAATCTCGAAACAGAAAAAAAAAAAAAGAAAAAAAAAAAAAAGAAAAGAAACCGAATGAGAAGAACAGAGAGAAAGGAAATCCTTCGAGTGTGCGTGCGTACGGAGAAATCCGCAATGCGGTCTAACGGTGGAAGCTACCCGAGTAGAATTTTTCCTCGGTACAAGTATACCACGGACTCCGCGTACATGAATGTATGTAGAACGATTTTGCATATTTCATAGAGGAAAGCTCTGTCTCTTTGCGATCAATGATACCGAAGGATTTCATCCTTTTGCCATTCGTATACATATATATATTATTGTTATTATTAATTTTTTTTTTTTTTTTTTTTTTTTTTTTTTTTTTTTCGTTCATTGGAAAGACGAAGTTTAATGTAAATGCGAGGTGAAAACGGCGGACACGAGAGTGAAGGCGGAGTTGCTGGAATAATAATTCAGAGTTGCGGCTACGTAGAGAAAAACGAGGGAAGACGAAAGGCAGGCGAAGGAACGGCCAAGAGACTGTTAAGAGTTGAAAAATTTCTCACGCGAGCTTCAACAAATTTAGCATGTAATTCTCGTCGCAATTAATTTACGCTCGGGGAAAGTAGTAAAGGCAGAAGAATAAGAAGAAAAAGGGCGAAGAAGGTTGAAGCGTCGGGGGCAATGGTAGAGGGAGAGCAGACACATCAATTAAATAAACCAAGTGACCCCGGCTTTCGTCTTTGTTTACCGTAACACGGCAGCTCCGGCTGTCCGTACCATCCCGCGATAAAATTTATTCGTAAACAAAATTGCGCAAATACATCGAACGAAATTAAAAATCAGAGTTCAAACGAACGTATCATCGTTTTTTTTTTTACTTTTTTCGAACTTTAAGTACTCTTCCGAGTCGCATAGCAACTAACGATACACGGCGTATAATTTGCTCGATTCCACTTAAAACACCGATTATTTACGACTCGTTAGCTTAATGTTATTAATTAAAATATCGAAGCTTTTTGCTCGATGAAAAAAAAAAAAAAAAAAAAAAAAAAAACGTCTTTAGTTCGATCGTATTTTTCTCATCCGTTCTGAATTTTCTCTCGCTGTTGGTTCTTATTTTCCCCCCACCGGTCTGCTTTTGGCACATACGAAAGCCGCGGTAGAGTAGTTGCTGCAAAGAGATGCGATGAAATATAAATTCTGCCTCCGGCGGAAATTGTCACGCTACTCTTGGGGCGGTAGGAGAAAACGTGCACCAAGCCAAAGTGTTTCTGGCTTTACGGTGACAAGATTGCTGCTCGTGCCCCCGCGCGCGCACACACAGAGGTCTCTACAAATAAAGCCGGAACTTGGGGATACTACGAGACAAAACTATGTGTGTGCGTGCGTGCCGAGTGTTTCTCTACTTCTCACTCTCTCTTGGATACGAAACCCCCGCGCGGCTCTCGTGTTGTGTAGCACATCCCGTAGCAGTATACATAGAGTAGTTATATATGCAGCAACATCGTCGTCGTCGTTGAATTAGATTCACCGCATTGCACCAACGCGAATGTACCGCTCAACAATCACGACCAATGGAAACACGATGGACTCACACTGTCTTTCCATTAATCTCCATCGGCACGCGTCGTCTAGCGGACGACGAACGGTACGTGACGATTCAACCCCCGGCCTTTCATCAATGCATCCTTTTCTCTACGCGGCATTTTATTCCACGACTCTATCTACCGCAACCGTCAACCCTCGCCTCGGCAACGATACTTTACTTACTACGTCGCGCGGCAATATCGAATCCCCCCGAGGGGGTGGGGTTTAGGTATTCGATGCAAATGTCCCATCAATACTTATCGCGCACTCTTGCGTCCTATCGTTATTGCGCGCTCCGCAGGAAACAAAAAAAAAGAAAAATAAAACACGAAACATGACAATCGAGTCGATCGATTCACTCACAATCGAATAATGTCGTGTCTTTCGTAGGGGCAAAAAAAAAACTATCGAAGATGAATAGTATTTGCGACGCTGCTTCAGCATATCGCCCGTCCATTTTATAGCAATGGGAACAAAAAAAAAATATCGATTGAATGACAGTGAAATAACGTTGATATTCAGAAATCGACGAAAATATCGGAGATCAAAATTATTTGTGACGCTTTTGCATAGTTACAGCTTCCGGTCGATTTCTCGCAAAATCCAAAACTATTGAATAACTCACGATGTAATGACGTCGACGCTTTCGACTAGACGAAGACTATCGAAGATCGATAATTTTAATGGATTTTCTATACATCCTCCTTTCGTTTTATAACAATGGGTATAAAATATTTTCATTGAGTTACGGCGAAATAACGTCGAAGAATAGGTTTAAATATTAACGAATCAATAATATTACAAAAAAGCTTCTCTGCATATAGTTTTTGTATATTTTACAGCAAAAGACGAAAATATTTATATTATATTTCCATGTAAATGCGATTCGATAGAATCTTTGCATGGTATCGTGAGTGGGGGAGGGGGGGAGGGGGTCGAGAACGCGAGAACAAAATAATTGGTCTTGTTCATTCGAAGAATAGCGCCGGTATTTGTAACACGTGAGCAAAATTTCGCTCGGCAATAGCGTCGTCGTCGAATTGACTGAAAGGAGTCAGGATGCTTGAATAATCGAACGGGGAGAGGTGAGGTGGTGAGAGGCAATGCAGCGAACTCGAGACACGAAATATAATCGTAAAATCCCCTCAATTCCGATTGCTCTTTGCATTTCCTTCGATTCCTGATGAAATCACGAGTCAGGAAAGTCAGAGGAAATCGTATCAATCATCGGTAGGGTAGGGGGGAGGGGAGTCTCTTATCGATCGAAAGATTCGTCGAATTTGTATCCGAGTCACCAAGGAACCTGCGTAACTTTTATTTCCGCTAACCTTCCAAATTTAATCGTTACTTGACGCGAATGAGAATAATGAGTATGCGGGTTATTCCGAAAACATTGCATAGTTTATCGTTGTCTACATTGGGCGATTGATATTGGAGATCATAAGTCGACGCGATGCCCCTTGACCGCAAGGAGCGCGGAGAAATGAATGAACGGTAGAGAGAGATCCATAGGGGCTAACAGCGTAGTTGGCCGAAGTGTATGGGACGTTTTTTTATACATTAGCTCTCAGCCGCACATCCGGGCGAACAAGCGCCACAGTAAAAAATGATTCAAGCGTTATATCGTTATGTTTTTTTTGTGTAGCCATTTCTTTTCGCACTTTCGAGATGTTATCTCTGAAGACTCGTATCGGCATCGATAAAGCATTTGATTTCGCACGTGAAAATATTCGCTCTTTGTTTTTTAATAACATATATCTGTATGTATGTAATTAAAAGAGGATAAACGATCGAGGAGAAAGGGGCAGCAGACAAGACGTCGGAACGGCAATAAGACTAAAAGATATGCACGGATGAGAAAAGCTTCGTTGGGTAACCTATATTGAACTCGGAACAAGGGTAATGAACCTTGGGGGGGAAGGTGGGGGGGAAGCATCGTCGAGTTGCGTTTACGAGAAATCCTTCGAACGATATATATACAAATAGTAAAAAAATTAATTTCGATCTTACGAAAATATGAATAATACCGATTTGTGAATAATGAAAAAAAATGAATGGAACTAACCGCAATGCAGTAGCTTCCAAGCCAGAAACATGCAGGACTTCCCTCCGTCGAGAGAGTCGTGAAACGAGGGTTGAACGGGGGTTGCTGTCTGTGACAAGAACCACCGCATAACCAACGGGCTCCTTTATATCACCATATTAGACGAGAACGAGCACTTTTTCACGTTTCACAAGAATTTCCGCACGATACCGGTACACAAATGTATTTATTCCGTTGCCCCGGTCCACAGCTCGCGTCTATCGTTCACGACGGAAAAAAAATTCTCACGGACCGACGAATTTTCGGACACGCTGGGGCTACCAAATCGATGTGTGGATGTTACACTTCCCAGCTGTCTTTTTTGATTCTGCGGATGTGCCTGAGTTTAATCGCCACCTCGCGGCACATCTGGGAACTCGATGGCCTCGATGTGGCGGCATTATTCGAACGTCGCGACCATTCACACGATATTTTATTAGCGATTGCACGTGTCAAGTAAATTAATAACGCGAATGCGTCGTTGCAGTTTTTAAATATAATTTATTTCACTATTATTCATCATCCGAAAACATAATTCGTCCCGATCTTGATGCAATGAAATTACATAATTGTTGTTTCGTCACCGATCAAGATGATATTTTTTTACCTTCTCGATGTTTATATTTATAACTTTCGTTTAACAGTTAATAATTGCGATATAGTTACCTATTCCTGTAGATGTTTTGGACTACAGCCTTATAAATGTAAGTGGGTAGGACTCGAGTCCTGTTTTTTTCTTTGCTTTATTTTGTTATTACTTAGTTATGATATAGTGTCGTACGTTATTTATTCTCATCATAAGATTATATGTACATCAATGTGAATGGAACGCAATTTTCTGGCTGTAGCTGAGGAAATATCTTGTTTCAAGCGAATATATGTTTATATATATATTTATATGCGACGATATCATTCGCTCTGAAAAGGTTCATCGGCTCTGAAGAGACTCGATGCAGCCGGGATACGATTCATTTTATAATAAAAACACGATTTCGAAAGAGACAAAATAATTGCTTTCTTCTCCTACCTAAAGCTGTAAATATCGGATAAGAAGCACATAAGTTTTATCGTACTATAATCTATTTATTTTTTATATATATAAAGACTCATACGATGCTTTATAGCAGCAAGGAATAAACCTATAGCTAGAAAGTAAATTTAGCAGGCCACAAGGTGTCATAGAAACTAAACGGTATTTTGATAATCCGTTTCGTTTCACATATTTTTTTTTTTCTTTTTTTTTCTTTTTACGATTAAAAAATCCCCGATCAATCGTAAATGCAAATATCATGGATAGGGACATCGCTTAACGTAATCATATAGAATTTCACGCAAAAAACGTATGAGCGCTTACGAGCGCAAATATACTTTTTATTTTCAATATTCATAATATATGTATCCCTCACCGAGTTGGTTTTCGTCGCGTTACTTTATCACCGTCAGAACGGAACAACAACAAACAAGAAAAAAAGAAAATATATATTATACAGAAGACGCAATGTAGCCGACAATTTTTTTAGTTACTGGCTGTTTTAATTGCTAATAACAATATAAAAGCCGGATGGAATGTATATCCGTGACTTTGTCGATTCCCCGGTTCGGTTCAAGTCACACAAAGCGAACTTACGTCCAAACTACTTATATCTTTATTCAAAATGATTTGTTTTGTTTTTTGTATTTTTTTTTTTTTTCGTTTCCACATCGGGGTCCACATCCTTATACTTGCAACTTGGGCAACTAATCATCCGCCCGCTGTCGGACTTATTTAAGGGCGTTCTCCGTAACTCGAGAACATTGTCACTCAAATTTACATTTTTTACACGTTAACATATTGATACAGAATTCGATATTTCGTCGGAACCGGTGCCAAAATGAAGAAAAAAAAAAGATCAACAAATGTATCAACTATACTGGACAAGTTCTATGAGTAAACTACAAACTCTTTATTCGGCTATCGTGGACGGGACGAGTTTTCTTTTTTTTATTTTCTTTATTATCGTATCAGCCAAAAGACGCCGTTATTCAAATTTGTCGATAATGCAAACGCGATCGTCGTTTATAAATCCTCAAAAGTCGGAGTGTATCGAAGAAATGAAAATTAACGATCGTATACTGTTGGACACGATATCGCGGGACAAGTTGATTTTCTTTTGTTTTTCTTTCCTTTACAATATCATTGGCGCTTACAAATTTGCAATAAAAAATATCTTTAGACCTTCGATGTTTAGCTAAATTCAATTGAATTCGTTAATGTATTTACACATAGTTTCTAATTTTCGAAAAGAAAAAAATTTAATTTAAATTGCACGTCGTGCCGAATTTTAGAAGGAGTTGTCGTTGCAAAAGATTCAATAATAAGTGAATAATAAAGAGGCGCCGAATAATTCGCGGCTGTAAATGGTGCGATAATCAATAATATAGTTTAGTCCGCGAGTGAAGCGGGTGGGGTGGGGGAGATGCTACTTCAAGAGACGTAAGTTATATTACAACCAGAGATTGGTAAAGTTTTTTTTTTTTTTTAGTGTCCGATTAACGAATAGTTTATAATCAATGTATGTCGTTTTCTTTGAATTGATGCATATCTTCATTGATTAGCGTATCATATTCGACTAAATATCTTAATTCTTTGTTGTAACAAAGTTATTTACAATTTTTATGTTTTTCTTATTTTTCTTTCGAGTTTTTTTCGTTTTCTTTTTTTTTTTTTTTTCATTTTGCAATTAGCATCTGTATGTTTCACAAAAATGCTTCGTTATAACCGTTATTGCTCCTGTCTGTACATAGAGAATCGAACTTCTAAGGCAATGTTTAGTTAATTCAAGTAACAATTCGGAACAGCGCAATTCGTTGAAATACTATGAAAATTATCGAGTGCCCGACGAACTCAAAACAGATCGTAAAATCGTTTATCGACCGCAACGATCGATTATTGAGAAGAATAAAAACCTCTTTATCGTGTTAAGCGTGAATAGAATTAAAACGTATTCCAAGACGTGGTGTACATACGGATTCGTCGTATATGCAACCATATACCCGTGGTATATCTGTATACACATTATATTACAGGTATCATCGTAAAAAACGGTATCTCGCGCTAGTCAACCCCCGCGAATCCTTGAGAGCCTTCGATGGCTTTTATCAGCTTATCCCTGAGCTGTTGGTAGCTCTCGTACGGCGGTAGATCTATTCGGTTGAAACTGCGAAAATACGAAAAGAAAAAAAAAAACATATTAAATCCCGCGATCTAATAAAAAAACCGATGTAATTCTTGTATTTAACGCTTTTACTCACCACGTGTGAGCGCGTGGATAATTTTCCGGTGTACCCCATTTCTCGATTGTGAACAATTGTGGTCCGTTGCTACCGTAGAGTTCTTTGAATCCGTTCATCGGCACGCGCGAAGTTCCCGTGACAAATTGCAAGAGTCGCGCTCTCATCTCGTTACTGAACGACAAAACAACGCGCCAGAACCACTGAACCGTTATGTGATTGGCGTGATAATCGCCCTTGTAGAGAGTGTTTTTCTTCCAATCTTTGACATCGATATGCTGTATTCCGCACATGAGAAGCTCGAGTTCGTGTTCGTCGAATATCTTGACGAGAGTCAGTGGTACGAGAGCGTTGAAACCCTCGAGAAAAGCATTCATCTGCTCCTGAACGCGGGAAACGAACCTCCACTGTATCACCAAACCAATGTACTCGTCTTTGTTTTCGTCGGTCAACGGTACATTGGCACCGTTAGGTTTGAGCTCTCGCTGCGACGTGTGACCGAAGCTCTCCTCGTCGACGCAAAACGTGAGTTCCAATTCGCTAGGATCGTTCTCCTTTATCCAGAGCAACGAGTTGTAGTATTCCGAATCAACACTCTCCATGTCCTTGAGATCGATCGCCTTGGCGAGCATCATTTTGTAAAATGGTCGAATGAAGAACGCTGTATGGAAAAATAACGATATATCGAATAAATTATTATGTAAAGGAATGACGATCGATTAACATAGGAAATTATAAACTCACCATCCAGAAGTTTTCCGTGATATACAGCCATACCAGCGATTCGTCCGATGAACTTGAAATAATTCAAATGTTCCTCGTTGCATACACCGGAGAATGGATTTATTTGCAGGGTATAGTTGTCCCTGAAAAAAAAATAGCGTGTCAACGAATCGTCACAATGTTTACCAACAATCAGCCAATTACGGTAAAAAAATTCTATAATTTTCGACGTACATAGCAGAATATTCGAAGAGGCCGTAGTAAGGATTGAACATTTCCTTCGACAATAGGAAGAACCATTCTCGCGCCAAACCTCCGTAATCCAGACCGACCTCACCTTCGAATTCAACCCACAATTTTGTTTTCAATATCTCCAAACGATTTACCGAGCTGATAATACGATACGAGTCCTCCAGTATGTTACTCCTTCCCACTTTGATCTCAAATTTGTTTGGTACGCTACTCTGTAAAAACAAACAACGCGAACGCATTCGCGTATATCAGAATTTTTCTTAATCTATCATAAGTAAATTACCAAAATTCGGAACTTACGGGCTTTCTGAGTTGTGATTTTAGATACTCGTATTTCAGCTTGTAATCCCTGGAGTAAGGTACAGCCTGCAAGGAAATGGAATAAAAAAAAAAGAAAAAATCAATGACACTGCAGTTTGCGGAGTTTACAAAGCGACACGTCAGTTTCATGATTGATCAATATACGTTTAGCGGCGCAAAAACATACCGGCCCAGCGATTTGCGGATTAGACATACGCGGATCTTCCCACTGTGTTGTCCTCGTATCTGTATGAAAAGTTAAATAGATGTTAATGAAGAAATCGGTGTCATTGATTGAATTAATTAATGGTACTTTTGGGAATAACATACTGTGATCAATGAAAAAGATCCGACCGTCCGTGTGCACCCTTTCCTCCCATCCCTCCGGCAATGGACCAAGTTGATCCAAGTCACTCCTCGGTGTAGCCGAAGGCACGTTGTGACTAGGCATAGGACTCGCCCTCCCCGTTCTCGGATCGACCCACGTTGTCGCTCTTTCGTTATGATCGATAAAAAACATTCGTCCATTCGGAGCCAATTGCATGCTCCACCCCGGTGGCAAACCATCGCCGCTCGGCAATGGTCGGTGTTCGGCAGGCTTTGGAATTTCAGTCTAAAAAATTTCGCAATCGATTTAATGACGAGCGGTTATGAAATTATAATAACAGCCGTATATCATGTGTTCAAAGCTCAGTAATGCGCTTTACGAAAAATTGCAAGAGGCGATAGAACCATAAAACGTTAATAAAACATTTGCCGACGATTATGCCGCTAGTATTACTGAGTTTCAATGAAAAATGATACCGCATCATGATTTTTTACCTGTTCCGAAGATCGCCTCGAACCCGCTGGACTGTCTACGTTATCGTCGCTCTGTGAACAAACAACGAAACGATTATTTTTTTTTTTGGCTTTTATGCGCCACAACGATAAACCAGATTCCTTTTGAAACAAAACAAACGAGCGTAAAATTAGTTCAATCAATTTATTCGGTCGTGCAAGAGGAAAGCATTTATCGAGACGGCCTAAACGGCTTAGCCTCTTGGCGAGCGTTCTTCGTCCTCTCAATTAACGTCTTGGGGTCATGTTCGAGGCGTCAAAGATCGAAACAAAGCGCTAATAAAGCTCACGTGAAAAACATGCTAACATTTTGGTTGTTGTTATTCAATGTACCTGGTCGTCATATTCTCCCAGGTAACCGCGCTGATCGACGGTACTCTCGTAGTCCGCAACGTCCCGTTCACGTTCACCGCCTTCGTCATAATCCCTCGCTTCTGAATTCTCGTCTTCTTCGCGCGGCCCTTCACCATCCTTACACATACATGCATATTCTTTCTACATTCCGCATGCCATTTTTGTACAAATTTTTATATCTTTTTTATTTTTTCGTTGTTTTATATACAACCCGTTCCTATCATTGTTTCAATAATAACTAATCGCTCTACGGCACGCGGGGATAGTACACGTTCGCTATAAAAAATTTATTTCGGTTTTCCGTTTTCTCATCGGATTCATCAACATGCGTTATTCAGTAAAATTCTAACGCTAAAATCGTCGTATGAATAAAAATACAAAAGTAACTACTCTACGATCGATGAATCCTCGTATTGTCGACCAATCGATACTCGAGAATTTAATGTTTATACGGATGTTTATGGTACAGTTATTTAGTTATTTGTTAGCATCATCTTTACTCAAATACTTACGCAAAAAATCGGTGAAGATAAAAAATCATTTTATAGCCAAAATAACTCACCTGATTAATGACCGAATTTCTGTGCTGTCCCCGGCTCTCGGCGTCATCCACGCTGATGTGAAATCGTCGTTGAAATTCCGTCGTAGCTGTGTCAAGATTCCGTTGCTCGTTTGTCACACCCCCCGTAGGCACGACGTTCCTACGGATACGAATTAAACGACATTTCGATTCATAGCTTCTTCAACATCAATGATAATCGGAAACCATTTTATCGTTTACTCACATCGCCGTGGGTCGTTCCCATTGCGTGAATCTAGCTATGTGATTAACATAGTACGTTCGTCCATTGGCATCCTGTCTTTCCTCCCATCCGTGAGGCAGAGGTCCGTTTGTCGACGCTGTTTCGGCGGATTGCTGTACGGGACTGTTGTTCGACGTGGGCGTTGGTCTGTCCAACAATTCCCAGCCACCGGAATCCGACGCGGTATCGGGATCTCCCGAATCTCCGCCCGATGAATCCGATACATACGCATGATATATCTCAAGCGTACCCTTTATCTTTGCCCTTTGACTTCCATTGCTGTGGATAAAATTATTATGTTTTTTTTCACATAAGAATCTCGTTATTCAAACGCGTTGTTACGCTTATTGCACTCACCTGCGCGGACGCAGTATATATTGCTTCGTAGCGATGGTTCTGCCTTCCTGTTCTTTGGGCAAATTGATTAAATTCAATTCTACCATTCCAAGAAAATCGTCTCTCGTCAATCTGTTCTCGTCGAATACTTGAAGCACCAATTTGTGTTCTATCGGTTTAACCTGTTGAGAAAATAACGTCAGAGTTACGTTAATGCAAAATAAATTTATCGTCTCTACGGATCGGCGAATCGGTGAAAAAAAAAATTGAAAACTCACTCTGAAAATAAACTCTTCCTCCCATGTGGGATTCAGAGTTTTTTTCTTCGTCTTTGTAAGTACAGAATCCACAGTGACATCGCCATTTACAGTGTTTAGATCGATGCGCACATAGGGATCGCTAGCGCCGAAGATGTCCTTCTTGGCAAGTTGATGACCCGCTATTACCTTGAGTCTCAGCCTGCTGGTGGTCTCTTCCACCTAATGGATCAAACGCATTGCCACGCGTTGAGCAATCGATAACAACGGGGAGAAATAAAACTAACTTATTGTTTTTCTACTCGACGGCAATGTTTTGTCTATGTATTATAGACAGCGCAGAGTAAAGAAACGTGAGAGGGTCAAATTGATTCAATAAGTGTTAAAGTGTAAACTATACGTTACCATGCCACACAAAAGTATTTACACAATGACACTTGTGTGAATTTTATTTCGAATATACAAAATTAGGTGAAAAAACATCGCGAATAACGATTCGATTAGATTTACGACTGACGTGACTTCGAGGAATGCGTCTCTACGTGCGTTTATCAGTCGTATTGCGTACGATTGCTACGTTTGACATGTTACATGGATAAACGATATACCCGAGAACGAACGAAAAAAACGAGTATCGTCAGGTGCGATGTGTAAGAAAAAAAAGAAGCTGGGGGGAGTAAGAACGTAATGAAAAAAAAAGAAAGAGCACGGAAATGTGTTTCGTAAGGACATAATTTACACGCAGAGCCCGTTGGCGAGGTACATAATATATCCAACCTGTCAAACTGTCAAAAAAAAAAGGCGAAACGTTACGTACATCTTCTCCATCAACGCCGACCGTCGGATAATAACCGTATACATGTTCCTCTGCCATTAACGTTACGTGTCTAACGAAATTTTTCACGTCCTTTAGGATCCTTTTCACGCTCCCACCTCTGTTATATCGCGGAATCACAATTTCTTATGTGCCATCAAGAAAAACCTATTTGTCTTAACCCCACTCCGTCACTGGATTGCACGAGTCGGACGGATGTGACATACTCGTGGTTTAAAGATGGCCACAGACAAACTACCTCCTTCCTTCGGTGATATTCAAAAATCTCTTTCAACTTCACGCATTATATTCGCGAATTTCACGACAACGGTGTATCGAACACCGAGTACGATTGGAACGTCTCGAGCTTCGAAATCGTCGGACTTCGTGAACAATATGCGAATGAATTTAACACGTTCGAAGATCAGCCGGGAAGAGAAACGGTTTCGCTCGCGACCGTTTCTAAACAAAAAAAATTTAACAACTTCGACTCTATCGTAGAGGCCGGTGTGCGAGGCTTCAACCGTTCGACGAACTATGGCGCCGTCGTAACAATCGACAGTATTCAACGTTTATTTACGTTTTGTTACGATTTTGTTATTCTTTTTTTTGGAACTATCATCAACCGTTATCGTGCTACGTTTCGTCGTCAATACCAAGTGTTTACATTGAGTACAGTTTAACCTTTAGCAATAATCTACGAGTGTACGAGTTACAATAACAATTGCAAAAACGTTTCCAATCGTCTTTTGACTATTCGTTTCCTTTT
Organism: Buathra laborator; assembly: GCA_934046635.1. Classification (NCBI taxonomy): domain Eukaryota; kingdom Metazoa; phylum Arthropoda; class Insecta; order Hymenoptera; family Ichneumonidae; genus Buathra; species Buathra laborator. Next base: position 3,643,722 of record OW203898.1, on the reverse strand, counting down.
AAAAGATCTTACAATGAATCGTACGCAAAGATTTCGATATTGTTTCGTGTAATATGGGTTGTTCTTGTGTGTTATTCTTTTTTTTTTTTCGAGAAAATCGTGTTTGAGGCTCTCGCGAAGTACGCGGATTTAAAAGAGATATATATTCTACACTACGCGGGGATTAAGAAACCAAACGTGTGCATGTTTTACACTTTGAATGTCACACAACTCTCTCTTTTTCTCTGTCTGGCTACATATTATTGTGGTTTATATAAGAGTCATGCCGATACGATTAACGGTGATTTCAAGTATCTAGCCACTCAAGTACTTTTTTTAAACTCTTACGACTCTTCAGATTTAACTCAACGATGCTCTGCGGAATAGTACTATTGTGAAGTACAAAACGTAATCCTCAACGATATAATGGATTTTCTTAAAGATAGCGAATACCACGAAAATAAATTTGCACATTTAGTTTGTTGCATTTTAATTACCAGTGGCGGTTCGGCTAGAGACAATCTTCCGGGCCGTATAGGTGCTACGGATCTTCTTCTCTGCGCATTCCATGTGTGAGACCTCTGTCTCTGCGGATGATTTTCTACTCCTGCGTACATTGGATATGTCAGCGTACCTGGCATTCTCCTCATAAGCAAACTGTTTGTTTTTTTTTAATTTTTCTAGTAACGAATAAAATACACTTTGGTCATCGATACTCCGATTTTATATTATGTACCATGAGCACAGATTTATCACATGTGTTGAGCATTCGCAGAGCTCTACGATCGCTATGAAATATTTTGTTCACTGAATTTTATTTTTCTTCGTTACGATGCGTAGCGGAATCTGCCAAATGTTACAGGAGTATCACATGATGTGGCAATTAATGATATCCAACTTTGTAACTGTACACAATTTAGTTGATATTTAATGTGTTGTATTAAAATCCTCAGTGCGCACCATGAAAAATTAAATAAATCACATCGAACGTTATTAACGATTTTGGCGAAAAAAAAAAAACTTCCGCGTAATTTCACGCGTTCTCCCGTCACGAGTAAAAGCGAAAATTTTCACTCCGACTTTGACGAGAGATAACGGCCGACTCTTTTAATTCTCGCATGATAACGCGCAGTCTTCGAGATCGCGGAATGAGGAAAGAAAAAAAAAGAATTTTACTCATTACATATCAAGATAATTCCGCACCAATGGCTCCGCGCACTGTTTCGTCTCGACAATCTCAATTACCGGTTTAATACAAAAGTTACCACGCTGTATGACCAACGCGCGTCCAAGGTCACTGGGTAAGGAGTCAATCAAACGGAAGTGGTTATAGCCGAAGCATTTAGGAATGCGACAACAATTATTTTTGTCGATTGTCTCGATCGTCGATAGAGTTTCAAAAGCGGTCGGCCATCGTCGGGCATTTCGATTGCTCAAGAAATATTGAATATTAATCAAATAAAAGATTACCCAAGATACGATACGTGTATATCTTGACACTCAACATACGTGTCAAACGTAATATCTCGGAAAAAAAAAAAATGTATTATCTCGTGGATCGAAAGCGCTACAGTACGACGTTTCTAGCGCAAGTTAGCTTTCGTCACTGTAGCTAGTATACGATAGTAGTAAAAACACCCGATACAGTATCGTGCGGTGCGCGATACCGAGCACACCTATTGATAATAATCGTAGATGGCAATTAACTACATTTATTATAGTAAACCATCAGTCAACGTAGGATTCGATCCTTTACATTCGTATTTATCAGGATATCGAGTATTAATTAGTCACGTCTGTAACACGAGTCGTATTGATTAATTAATTACCAAAAAAGTTTACAAATCCGTTGTTTTATTATATAAATAAATTATTCAATAATTACAGTGTACAAACTAAATATCGACGTTGATTGATTCTGTGGCAGCAATATTCGCTTTTTTTTGTTTTGTTTGACTTTTCTTTTTTTTTTTTTCTTTCCTTTTAAATGCATTTGGCCTTCTCATCGATTCGAGTGCCCGTGTCTATAATTAACACTACACCAAGACGCATTCGTTATGCGCTATTGATTCTTCAGTTACACAGTAAACACAATGCTCACAAGTTTTATCGCAACTTTGTCAGTTAAATATTGAATGTTCTCATATATAAATCGATCGTAACTCTTTAAGTTTTGCCGCGACAGTGAAAACAATAATAATAACAATAATCATAATCATAATCATAATAATAGAAATAGAATAAAAAAAAAGGATTCTTCGAGTGGCGTTCTCATTAGGAAGTACGCGAAGGAAGATTATGGAGTTTCGAGAGTGTTTATCAGTTTTTCCATTAAACTTATCATTTTAACTCCAATAACTATTGTATCGATATCGACGATAAGCCTACATTTTACCCTATAGCTTACTAGTTTAAAAACACGATATTTGTTAACACGAGAAACTATCGGATTACGTGTGTGTTCGTTTGTGTTCGCCTTGCGTCGCTCATCGTCGCCGATCGCCGAAGGAAAGTAGGATTATCATCGTCGTCGCCGAAAATCTGTTTTCTTTTTTTTTTTTTGTTGTTTTTTTCTCCGAGTATTAAACTCAACATTCAATTAAATACATCAGATACACAAGTGCACTTGAGGCTCAACCATTCATGGGATCATAGTCGTACCATCGACGAAACGTCGTCGGTATCCGATCGAAATTTGCTAAGAATTATTAAGATGTAACGGAATAACGAATTTCGGTCCGAAAGGTGATTTGTAAGTGATGCCAACTTCCGCGAATACTTTATTTGGCAACGCGAGATTGCAGAGATACAAACGACCGTTTTCGGGACTGTGAGATAGCGGAAGTGCCCCCAAGAGACTAAATTTGCTCGATATACCGGGCGTTCCGGAGGACGGTGGTTCGATCGCGAGAACGGGGGCGCGATTATTGTTAACCCATTTGGCTACCGAAGTGGCGATTCTCGGCGAATGTTCCTCCGACATAGCGACGAGAATGAGATCAACGGCCGACGATAATTTTTCGACTTTCGTCTCTACCTTGTTACCGGTTAATTTGTATAACGATAATTCTTGTAACAAGAATACGTTTTCCGAATTTTCAATGTAAACGACCGTTTTCACACCGTGACTAGACAATTGTCGGGCGCAATTTACGCCGGCGGCTCCGGAACGATGAGGTCCGCACAGAGCGACCACCGTTGGCCATTGATGAGCGTTCTTCGGACTCAATCGGTGAGCTCCACCGAGGAGCTGAAGGATTATCTCGGCTCCGGCGCGACCCAATAATTCTACCTGCGATGTTTTATCGAATTATAAAAAAATCGCATACCACCTTTTTTTTTTAATGGCCGAATCTTACCCTTCTCTCCCAACTTATTCCTAGACGATCCGCGGCGCCGATAAGTTGCCGATGAAGATCGAGTGTGATGCTTGGTATTACCAGACCGTCGTCGGTCACGTATTCCCGTTCGTCGGCGCACGGCACGACAATCTGCCGGTAGGCCGTCGGCTCGGATTCAATAATATTCTCGTCGTGACGATACTTTCCCCTGTTGTTCTCCGTCTGGCGTATCATATCCTGTTTCAGCGAATTGATTTCCTGCCAAATGGCCTAAAAAGCATTAAAATCATAGGTATAACGAGGCGGAAGTAACGAATGATAGACTAATCGTCAATTCCAACGAACCTCTTTGTTGAAAAGCGCCAAATTAGTCTCAAAATCGAAATCCTGACTCAGCGATTGATCGATCGGAGTGCCGAATGCCTGTTCATCGCGCTCCTGCCATCTCTGCCTCTGCGATATTCTCTTTTGATTGGGTTTCGCGTTCGTTTCAAGATTAATTTTTCCGTTTGACGACGGCTCGGCTTTGACGACAACCGGCTCTGGAGGCTTCTTGGGATTCGCTTGAACTTGACTAGGAGCATTTTGTGGAACTGGCGGCATTGACTCCGAAACGGATCTACTTGCTCTTTTGGCGATCGGACGCTTTACGGATACTTTCCTCTGCGTCTGCATCTCCTTGACGGCAGCAGCGGCTTCCTCCTTGGAGATGATTTTCAAGTTTGCGATATCTTTTGCGCTGTAAATAAATAACATTAGGAATAAAGAAAAAATAAGATACGCAAGACGGTGCAATATTTTTTTGACGTTTTTTCGAATTACTTGATGACGACTTGCGCCGTTGGATGAGGAACTCCGTTTCTAAACGGTTTGGCGAGAGTCATGGTTTGCCTATTGAAATCAAGTATCTGTCCCTGATAAGTGCCCAAATCTTCAGCACACTCCACTGACACCGTACAACCGACAAATTGTTCCCACATCGCGATAAATCTTCGTAGTCACCCCGGTAAATCGTAACGTTGAGAATTAAAAAAAAAATCGAAAGGGTTAAGCCTTGGCGTCCCCCGCTCGTTCTCCGATAATATTAACTTGTATTTACTCTCGACATAAGTGTTGCGTCGATGAAAAAAAAACTTGTTTATCAAATACAACCCCTTTGGACTCCGTAAACTCATTCACTTCCGTTTATGTTTGTTTTACTATAATGCTATTCCAAACGAATTAGTGTCTGGTGGAATTACAGATGAGTTTACGAAGCTTATTTCCACTCTCGAGTCCGGCGAGTTTTCCGAGGGGACGGCGCAGGACAGCGTAGCCTGAAGATGCACAATTTTCAACAGATAGTTCGTGTACGCGCCTCGTTATAATTCTGAAACGTACCAATTCCCGATTCGGGATTGTCTGTGAGGTACCACTTTCTTCATTTTCCCAGTTAGATGTCGCGAGAAGCCATTTCGCCTGTAGAAATTCTACCGTATCGGCTTCAAGTACAAACGTGGACACACAAACACGCGCTTGCGAACCCGCTCAGCCGGCTTCGATGTAAATTTGTACTAAAAAAAAAAAACAAGTACAGCGATAAGGGGAGAGAAAAACATTTCAAGCTGATCAGTCGAGCTTATCGTTTTCTTGGATAACAAGTTCCGAAGAGACTTTGGAGCCAGAAACCTATATTCCATTAAAATTTAACACGAGTGCGGCGTCGAGGTTATTAACGATGTCCGGATTATTATCGAAAAAATTCCTCACCAATGTGGGATGTTTGAAAAAACTATCGCGAGCGGTTATCGTGCCGTCGAGAAATCTCAATCTTCTCGAATATCAGAGCAAAGAATTGCTCAAAGATTGCGGTGTCTCGGTACAGAATTTTACCATCGTCGATGATATGAAAAAAGCACCCGCGGCTCTCGATAAATTTCGTAAGTATCGGGTACCGCGACGTATTATTAAATTCGCTACAAATATCGTAATTTCATTGCAATTACAGATGTCGACGAGTACGTGATAAAGGCTCAAGTATTGGCCGGTGGTAGAGGCAAAGGATGGTTTGACAATGGTTTCAAAGGCGGTGTACATCTTACCAAAGAGTGAGCGGAAAATTTGAAAAAAAATGACTTAATTTTATTTTCAAAAAACTTTGAATATTAATGCTTTTTTTTTCTACATTTTCACAGTCCAAAAGCCGTTTTGGATATCGTAAAGAACATGTTGGGTCATCGATTAATCACCAAGCAAACTCACAAGGATGGTATAGTCGTTCACAAAGTCATGGTTGCCGAATCTGTGGATATAAAACGTGAAACTTACGTCTGTATCCTAATGGATCGTCAGTACAATGGACCCGTCCTGATAGCTTCGCCAGCCGGCGGAATGGACATCGAGGCGGTAGCAGAAAAAACTCCGGAAGCAATAAAGACAATTCCATTGGACATATATTTTGGAATAGACGACAAGATAGCGAACGAAGTTGCAACCTTCTTAGGATTCGTTGGCAAAGATGTTCACGACAAGGCGGTACACGAGCTGAAAAATCTTTGGCGTTTATTCGTCGACATAGATGCTTTGCAGATAGAAATTAATCCTCTTGTCGAAACGGCCGACAAGCAAGTCGTCGCCGTTGATGCAAAAATATCGTTCGACGATAACGCACAGTTCAGGCAAAAAGATATCTTTGATTTGGAAGACGTAACGGAGAAAGATCCGGCCGAAGTTGCCGCGGCAAAGTACAACTTGAATTACATCAGCATGAATGGAAACATTGGATGCTTAGGTTTGTATTTTTTTTTTAGATAAAATTATCGACGATAAATACCATATTTCGATTTTTAATTCCAACAATTCGACAATTTTTTATACAACTTTTAGTCACAATAATAGGAAGCAATATTATCTAAAATTCTTCAATGTCAAGTTTCGATACTTATTTATCGATTTATTTATTCATTTATTTATGACGAAAAAAAGTGCCCAATGACTCATGATTTTATTTTCAATAATCATATTATAGATATATATTTTATTATATTATTTATTTATTTATATGTACTTTTTTTCTATGTAGTAAACGGAGCGGGATTGGCGATGGCAACGATGGATATTATCAAGCTTAACGGTGGCGAACCGGCGAATTTCTTAGACGTCGGTGGCAGCGTTACCGAAGACCAAGTTTTTCAAGCCTTTAAGATAGTTGCCGAAGGTACGAATCTGTACTGTTAACACGATTCGCTGATTGCGTTTACACATTTCACGTATCAATCTTATTTCTCCATTATTTCAGATCCCAAGGCACAAGCAATATTTGTCAATGTATTCGGCGGAATCGTCAATTGCGCGACGATAGCGAAAGGAATAGTTGCGGCTGCGAGAAGCTTAGGAATGAAACGCCCGGTGATCGTTAGATTGGAAGGTATACGACAAACTATACCATCATTGTTCTTTCTTTAAAATTCACGATCACTTTATAACTGTCTATTGTTTTCTATACAAGGAACGAACGTAAACGAGGCAAGGAAGATCCTCGAAACGTCAGGATTGCCTTTCACAATGGAGAACGATCTGGACGAAGCGGCGAAGAAAGCTGTATCCTCTACTAAAGCATAAATGAATCGTTAACGCATCCAGTGCCAATAATCACTGATCAATAGCATTCGACTGGCAACAAAGACAACGCAGTTGCATCTACAAAGTACAATCTGCGTTAAAAATATCAAGAGACGTTAGGGCTGTACTGTCCAGAAAAATATTCCTATGTTTAAATGTAATTTTTGAATTGTGATTTGTGATCAGAGTGTTTTTCTTTGCTTTTTTTTCCAATACATTTTCATAATGACGACGAGTGATCGATTGGATGAAAAAAAAAAAAGATATTTGTCGATCGACGGAGAAGGCGCGAACGACCGGTTCGTAACGCGAAAGTCCTCTTTATCCCAGTATGGTCAACGCGAAGCAAGGCGTAACGCATTCGGAGGGAAAGAGGCGACTGGTCATTCAGCCCTCAATTCAACACTGATACGCGCTTGTATGCGTATCGCGCGCGGGTACCTCTTACCGAGTGCCTAAGAGCGGTAACGCCATATACGGTTCGTTATTCCAAAGTTGATCTTGAAGGTAACGCGAATGTGCGTACAAACTTATCCCCGCCGCAAACATTATATTTTACGAGGAGATTTTAGTAGGTCGCCTTGTTGGCGAATCCACTATACGATATTTATGACGTTATTTGTTATATTACATCTAAGAGATTCGTTCGAATCGCCAGTGTCTGAAATCGCGTCGGGTAGCGTACGTAATACTTAAAACTCTCAATTCTTTGAATGAAACGTACAGTTCCAACGATAGTTCGCGATTACTCAGATGATATTTGTATTATGTTTTTCGTGACCAATGAGACGACAAATAATTCGCGATCTTCGGTTATACTTTATACTACTTCGAGAATTCGTCATTGAAACCGGGGATAAGAAGCTCGTTGAGTTTTGCGTGTGGTAGATATTAGTCGTTCGTGTATATATAGACCGGGGCACTTTCCCCTACCTCACCGCGAGGGTAAGGACGGGGAAGCGCGGTGTGGTTTCGGGGGCTAAACGTGAGGGACCGCGAACTATTCTTGGATAACTTCACTCAGAGCTGCTTTTGACTCCGCAACGACGCAAGTAAACGGCACTAAACTGCCACTGTTCCGGCTACGACGCCGACGACGTTAACGCGACATTGTTACATTTTTTTTTCTGTTACCGCAAGATCCTCTGTATCGCATCTGAACTATCGGCGAGTTTCTGTGGGCATATCAGTGAACGTGAAAAAAAAAAAACAGCCGACGAAGAGGAAGAAGAAAACAAAAAAGAGAATCTCGCGATTCTGGAATTTCTATTCGAAGCCTTCCAGCATCACGGATTTATCTTTGAAAAATTTGGATTATCCGAAGAAACTTTGAAAAAGTGCCGCGAGGTAATGATCATTCAGATTATGCATACGTTAGGTCCCTCTTTATCGAGGAATGTCGGACTCGCGTGCCGGCTAATCATTCGTTCCGGTGACTTTTCGCAGACTAAATTTGCCGCGAATTTTCCATAAAATATTCGTTTACATTAAAGAATAAGGTAATCGAGTCTTCTTTCATGTCATTGGTCGAAAAAATGAAACGAATACGCGGTTAATATTAATAAATATTGCAAAACAAGATGATTGTCTCATGAAGAGAAAAAAAATAATCATTGTTTCGATTCCCTTATCAATCTCGACGTGGGGCGTCGTAAATAAATTCGCAAAAATACTTTATTGTTAACACGATTGCGCAAACGCTTAATGCAGAAAAAAAATCATTGAACAGCAATATTGCCTTATTGTAGATCGATGACGCGGTCAGTGTTTACACGTTCGCGACGATCATTCGCGGCTCGAAGTTTATACGATAATCGCATTATCGTATATATATCGTTCGTCTCGCTGTTGTTAAACTTGGTCGATCGAATTCTCGGTACAACAAGCTTTTGTATAAATCGTTAAAACTGAAATACGTCTGCGAATTATAATACCGTGAAGCTATACATTTTTCGGTTAAATATGTGAGAATGTTCGCTGACCCTCCCACCAATTTCTCAGCCAGATTTCACGCTCTTCTATGTTTCAAAACGTATTTTTAAAATACCTTGGCAAAGAGCCGTAGTTTCCCGAGAGTAGAGACTTGACACGGAATCATTCTCCACATTACCGCAAGTTATATGTAGTTTTTGTCATAAATTTTCGATATAAATCATTGTCCAGGCGGCGCGGATTCTCGACTTAGCTTTGGATAGTTGAAGCCAAACGATCGAAGGAGTGCAGCAATAATAATAGAAAAACATCGGGAAGATCGGCAATTCTTCTTATCGTTTACGCCAATAGCCGAAAGTACACCTAAAAGCCGCTATCAACGCAATTGTTTGTCACCCAACGTTTAAAATTTATTCGAACGCATGTGATTTGCTCGTTTCGCAAGTCCGAGAGTGAATCACAGCCGATTCTCGAGTTGTGATTCAGTGCCAGATACTTCGAACATCTGCTATACGTATACTCACCTGCCGGAACAACATGTTTTTCTTCGATCAAAGAAGACTTCGAGACTCTTGTTTTCCTACGAATGAGGCATTTTAACCCGTCGTTCTCGTTGTTCAAGCGTCACGACGCGTCTGACCCGACACGACAGTTTCTACTAGCGCGCGCCAACACAGCTGCGCGCTCGATCCCACCACACGAACACCGTACCCCCTTTCTACAACCCCTCATAATCATTTCTCACCCTTCGTGCCGCAAATTTCGACTGCGGCAATTCTTCACTTCTCTCTCCTTTGTAGGTTTCCCTTTCAATTGTTGTGTCAAACGGAGCGAAAATTATATCGGATTTGTCATTAATAATAACTGATCGTATAATTATTTTTCCGCAGATTTCCTCGGACTTTCTGAAACCCCTGGAAAGGTCATTAATCTCTTCGAAGATCAAAGGAGGTGAACAAGAAGAGCGGACGATAAAAGATATCAAGAGAGGACGATAAGAGGCAATCGAGCACCGGACCAAAGAGAGGTGCGAAAAGAGGCACTCGAAGATTCTCATTCTCGTTTCGCGAGGCAACACAAGAGAGAAGGCCCCGAGAATAAAGAAAGAGTCGGGAGAGGCTTTCGCTTGAAGTTTCTTCTTGTGGGGTACAAGCGAAAGAGTCTGATAGGCTACCGGTGCCCCGTACGAGCACTCCGAGGCCTTCCACCTCCACCGACTCCAGTCGGAGTAAACGGCGAAGCAGCGGCGTAGAGCGGCGTTTGCGGCGGCAGCCCGGCATCCTAACTCACACGCCGGCCGATAAGATGAATGAAAATGATAAGTCAGTCACGAGCGAGAACTCCCCGGGGGAGGAGGACGAGATGATCGAACGTGAATTAGCTGAGGACGCGGAGTGGAAGAGAATACAACAGAACACCTTTACGAGATGGGCGAACGAACATCTCAAATCCGTTAACAAACATATCGCCGATTTGGAGTGCGATCTTTCGGACGGTCTCGGTCTCGTGTGTCTCATCGAGGTACTCGCGCAGAAACGACTACCGAAACACAACAAGAAGCCGAATTTTCGTTCGCAGAAATTGGAAAATGTCTCTGTCGCGCTCAAGTTTCTCGACGACGAGGGCATACGTATCGTCAATATCGGTGAGTACACGACGAACGTTCGGTTCACAAAAAAAAAAAAAAAAGAAAAACCATTCCGTCGCGTTTCAAAAACCTGCAAACGTTTCGAAACTCCGAACAAACAAAAAAAAAAACGAAAAAAAAGAATGAAAGGAAGGAAAAGCATGAAGAAACACTAGTCGGTAGAACTCTTCACTTCCGTAATAACTGAAACGTTGAGATTGTCGACGAAGCGACTCGTCGAGAGCGCACCGCGCGGATATTGGAATCGATCCGCGTGGGTTCCCGGGATACCCGGCTAAACTGATGCAGCAGGTTGCATACACGTTGGTGAAATACGTTACCATAGCTCTCTCTTTATTCAACTCGAAGTATATAACGAATACGGTGAATTTCGCCGTAGCGCTTCGAGCATCAAAATTATTAGCTTAGCAACGTGCGTAGTTTTTTTTTCCTGCTCTCTCGATCGATTAATTTATCGTTGACATTTGCCAGATTCGAATCGTCATTAACTTTAATCGACGCACAAAAATACTCGGAAATATTTGAAAGAGAAAAAATAAATGTAAAAATTAAAACAGGTATTCTTTGTAAAGGTCAAGGAGGCGATATACGCGCGAAAGGGATTTGAAAGCGACTGTACCTTGAGGATAAAAAGGAATAAGAGAGAGTAAAAAAAAAAAAAGAAAGAAACAAGTGACTGTGGTATAAGCGCTCGAAGAACTACAGAGTTCGAAGCTCAACTATACGTTGAAACTCAACATTTTGCTGTGCGATAACGCGCCTCATTACAGCGGAAAGCTATCGCTCCCACTGCGAGTATTCTTCAGTGTGATAATACTGGTCGACTGTTACCGCGCGGCTGTGCTGTACAGTCGACTATGTACATACGTAAATATATATATATATTTCGGAGTTTAGTATTTGGAGATGGCAAAACGAAGAGTGCAGACGTTCGGTATGCGGGGGCCGAACCACGAGACTTCATTGCGACTGAACTCAAGGACGTTAAAAAAACGAATGCTAGGTATACAAAAGGTTCTTAATATCCGAACGGGTCGGCTCGTGGCCAGTCGGCGAGGGTTTTGGCGGAACTCGATTCTCGGAATAATCGTAGATGTCGAGAGAACCAAAAGAGCGTCTGCTTAACTTAACTGGATCTGTATATCTATACGAAAGGGTCCGCAGAAGTTTTTATTTCCTTTAGGATTGAATTCTTACTGTTCGCATCGAGCAAGAAATTTCTCAAGGGCCTTCGCGAGGAGAAGCGAATAGCGCGAAACACGAAATAGGTAGTAATAGTTGAGAGAACGATGGACAACCAAAAGGATTTTAGGATCGCGAATCGCATAGTCGATATGCGCAGAATAGAAAGATCGGTATATGGGCGTTCGCCGACGATTTTCTGAGTCGTGAGAACGGTGAGACTATCGAAGATCGTCGAAAGAATCCAAGGATGACGTTCGGTGAGCGCAATGCCGACGACACTGTGGCTTACAGACTGACCTTCACCTGATCCGCCACGAGGTTCTCGCCCACTTTCTCTATAACTACTAGCCGAGCCTCAGAAACACGTCCTAAACGCGGCGTTTCGTCGTGTCTGCGTCGGTTAACCGATGCTAGAGCGGCAAACGTTTCTTCGATAAACCCGCGGCTCGCGGTTTGGCTGCCGGTGGCTTCCGTTGATATCGCGACACGCGCTCCGATTTCGCGGTACACATTATGTTGCGACAATAACATCGATGCAGTCAGCGATGATTGTGGTAACAAAAAAAAATGTTAATAAATGAAAAAAAAAGCTTTTAATTTAAAGTACCAGACACTGAGAGAGTAGGTGCCTCGTTAATTCACGTCGTCACCGATGAGACAAGCATTTAACGACCAATTACGTCATTGCCTGAACGCCGGCCGGCGTCATGCTTCCTTGACTGTAGTTATGAGTTAACGCGGGAAGGCAACAAGGGACCTATATCGATGCAGTAATTCCTGCGGCATTCGATGTTGTTATCGAGTATACCGGACGTTCCAGTCAACTCCGGCATTCCGATTAATCATCGAGTAATACAAATCATTCGCGCGTATGGAAAAACGCTATTTTTATTGCGAACACTCATTCGTCGATGTGAGATTTATAAACGATATTCGATCGAATTGGAAGATCCTGAAACAGGACGACCTTGTAAAATGTTCGAACTCTATGCTGTCGAGCGAAAGCATAAATCAGCGTAATACCGACGCGTCTTCTCAAATTGGAGCGTCTCTGATATTTCTCAGCGGTCAATTGATTCCCCGTTGAGTTCTCGAGGTCGAATTAATTGCCGCTAGCAATACTTGTCGACTCGTGTATATTCATTGCTGAGATTAAAAAAAAAAGAGATAAGATCGTTCGTCGCTGAGTTTACAACGCTTCGGCAGCTCAGGTGCATTATTCATAAGTTTCGTGACTTCTGCACGAAGACTCTCGACAACCGGTGTACCCACCGGTGTGACAATGTTGGAAATATTATTTACTTCCCTTTTGTTGAAGAAACTTTTTCGCCCTGTGAAATACGATGTCTGTTCATTGTCCAGACGCACGACGCGTCACGAGAGCCAAGAATTCAAGAGTTGCCACACGAGATATCGAATAGCGCGTACAGAAACGTACTTCCCGTACGCGAAAGAAACCGTGATAACTGGTCGTGACAAAAGTTTGCACATCAGAGGGAATGAACGGATGTTATAAATTAAAAAAAAAAAACCGCTAACGGTGCATTTAACTCGATATTCTACCGGGTAGGCGAATTTTTTTTATACTGCGGAGTCGCCGAGAATTCGGTGGTTAAACGTGCGCCTACGCAGCGCGTGATTCGATGAACTCGTGTAAGTGATACATGCTTGTCGTGCTACCGAAGCAAGTATCAAATTACAAATCGTTCGTCAATCGACTCTGATGTCTCGATGTTTTTTTCTCACTTTCCCAACGCCGCATTTGACTATTTTGTTAACATTTTTGAAACTAATTACTTCGACAATCGATAAAATCACAATGATCTCTTTTATCTCAATGACCAATTGAATATCCCACAGTGTTGCAGTTTAGCGCTCTCGGTACTTTAACAAATGACAATCAGCTCTTCAATCGACTCTGATGTCTCGAATTTTTTTTTCTCGCTTTCCCAACGCCGCATTTTACTGTTTTGTTAGCATTTTTGAAACTAATTACTTCGACAATCGATAAAATCACAATGATCTCTTTTATCTCAATGACCAATTGAATATTCCACAGTGTTACAGTTCAGCGCTCCCGATACCTTAACAAATGACGATCAGATCTTCAATCGACTCTGATGTCTCGAATTTCTTTTTCTCACTTTCCCATCGCCGCATTTTACTATTTTGTCACCATTTTTTAAACTAATTACTTCGACAATCGATAAAATCATAATGATCTCTTTTATCTGAATGGCCAATTGAATATTCCATAGTGTTACAGTTTAGAGCTCCCGATACCTTAACAAATAACAATCAGTTCTTCAATCGACTCTGATGTCTCAAATTTTTTTTCTCACTTTCCCAACGCCGCATTTTGCTGCTTTGTCGTCATCTCTTCAACTCATTACTTCGACAATCGATAAAATCATAATGATCTCTTTCATCTCAATGGCCAATTGACTATTCCATAGTCTTACAGTTTAGCGCTCTCGATGCCTCTACACCCATTGTAACTAAACTGTGTTAAACAGATATCTCTTGATATATCCGAAGAATCCACAACGAAACTCGAGTGGAAAAGTTATGGTGAAAAAAAAGTGCGTAGGCTACCGAAGCTCTCGAAGTTCCCTCGAGAAGTTGAAGAGAGGCACTCGCGTGGCTCATCGAGAGATCTCTCGAGTAACAGAGTCTGGGAGTGCATTCGCTGATTCATCATCACGTTGCCGTAGCTATTACTCGACGGAAGTGTCTTCGACGATGTCGGGTCCCGAAGCGTCGAATTCACGGAATGATCCATTCACTCGTGTCTTCGCGCACATTAGCCAAAACGTTACAATTTAACTTGAGAGAGCGGAGTGATAGGTGATCACCCGAGTACAAGCTATCGATTACCCGCGGTTCGTGAGACTCGTACAAGCGATTAAACAGCTCTCGAACTCTCACGACTTGGCGTGAAAATCACGCGCGTAGAACTTACGAGATTGAATAGGTATGTAGCGAAGCGGCTACGCGAGAAGTCTCTCTGTCGTTTCAACGGGTTTTCTTGTGTATGCGTGTGACGTCACTGGTTGCTCGGTAATTGCTTAAAATAGCCGGGATGAATCGCGAGGTGGGGCCGTCACACCCGCTCTCTCTTTCTCTCTCTTTACTTTGACTCGTGTAGCTTTGATCTTTTTACTCATTTAATCCTCTCTTCTTCTCCTTCTTCTTCTTCTTCTACTTCTTCGTTATGCTTCAAAGCTGAATAATTAATCAGTTAATGAGCTCAACATTCTTCGTCGCCTCAGCAGTTGACGAAACTTCGAACAAAGTTGACGAAATTTCAAGTCGGCAGGTGTTTCAGTTGCAGCAAAAAGATTCGATATTCGTCGATAGAGACGAATAACATGCGGTTATCAACTGCGACACTGCCAATTTGCCGGAGACAAGAATTAAATATTTATTTATTCTTTGTGTACCCAGCCGCGCGCTTCGAGGTCTCTTACGCGCGCGACGCTTCGCGCGGAGACCTATCATAACTGCTGACACCTTCGAAATTCTTGGGACGATGTGTCATCGCTATGGGACCAACCCGACGAGCCGACAGTTGTTTTTTTTCTCAGACTCTCAATTTCGATAGATAAAAAGAGAAACTTTTTTGTAATTTATAAATTACCAAATACGTAGGAAAATTTCAGACTTCTCGATGAGAGCCGTTCGGATGAAAGAATGCATTGTGATAAATTTCGCTACCCCTCTTCTTGAATTAATCGGTCTTTCATTGCTGTTGAAACGCGATATCGGTGCTCGAGATTCGAGAAGTCTCAGCCTCGTCCAAAGGAGATTCTTCTTTTGCACAGAGGAAAAAAAAGAAAATGATACAACGGATATTTATAACTTTTTCATCACGAAGAGAGTCACTGTTGTTTATCTCGACAGTTTCTTTTTTTTTTTTTTTCTCTCAATAGTTTTCATAGTTTCTCGAACGGTAGTGGAAGATACGTTACAATATACGAATAGGATTGTTCAACGATGACTAATGCGATGCGTCTTTCTCGTTCTCCATTGCGAGTCTAGCGACTTGCCAAGAGGTCGGCCGGTTATACGTGGTAAATGTGTGTAGTATTCTCAATTCTGTAAGTTTCATCGAGGCCAAGGTTTCCGAAGAGTATCTCACACACGCGGTGACTATTTTCGAACTGCGATAGTTTGACGCCTACGAGGTTACCGGCGAATGCAACGAACCGAATGAGCTAAAAATCTACCAGGTGACCGTCGATTTTGTGTTTGGCAACGGGTCATCGTGTGACTCTCATTCACGCGCACAATTACATACAAACTTCGTGAATTATTTCTCGAATGAGTAATCCCCGCGGTTACTCCTTCATCGAAATTTCATTCCAAACCGTTTTTGTTCCTCGTGAAACATCAATGATGCATCGTTCTTTTATTATTTCGCAGATTCATCGGACATCGTTGACTGTAAGCTGAAACTGATACTCGGTCTGATATGGACCCTCATTCTTCACTATTCGATCTCCATGCCGATGTGGGACGGCGAGGATGGCGACGGCACCGAGAAAGGCGCAACGCCCAAACAGAGACTCATGCATTGGATACAATCGAAGGTTCCGGATTTGCCGATAAACAATTTTACGTCCGATTGGAACGACGGACGCGCAGTCGGCGCACTTGTCGACGCTGTCGCACCGGGTCTATGTCCCGATTGGGCCGATTGGAATCCGAAAGATGCTGTGCAAAACGCATCCGAAGCTATGGGACTTGCTGACGATTGGCTCAATATTCCCCAAGTGAGATTTTCATCGAAAACTTTGTCCAAATATCGTGCAAATCTTTTTTCGTCTCGAATCGTAACTGATTCAATGCTATTTCTTTCGATAGCTCATCAAACCCGAGGAGATGGTCAATCCTAACATCGACGAGATGTCGATGATGACTTATCTCTCGCAATATCCAAATGCAAAATTGAAGCCCGGTGCGCCGCTCAGACCGCGAACTAATCCCAACAGGTAAATCAAACGACTACAATTAACGATAAATTATGATTTAAGTAATTAAGTGAACCACACCGTTAACGGTCCTCACGCGATCGTCTGAACTCATAAACGATTCGTAGCGAGCGATACTATAGTTGAGGGAACAAAATCGAAAAAAAAAACAATTGTATCAAAGCTGTCGATCGCTTATAAAATAATCTAAAATTTATATTTCATTTTTTTCGGTGGCAGCATTCCCCCACCGCGGTAAGTCGGGCAACGCTATCACTGTGTTAAATGCGATTTGTTTTTTGCGCTTCGCGATATTGTTTAAGTTACGCGTAAGCTTCAGTGCCAATTGTTAACTGAATTTATTATACGATATTGATTTTGATATACATATATATACACTATATGCCCGCATTTATTTCTAATATATCGTTTGATATTTTTTGCTTAACACCTTCGATACTCCTTATGGATTTTCACAATGGAGTTCAAGTTAGTCACACGTTTGATATCATAGTTATTTACTGATTATTAGTTGATTTATTATATTGTAACGCTTGTAACCGATTGGCTGGAGTAAGTTTCGATTTGGTGTTCACGTTTCGACGAAGCGAAGCTGTTTTATTTTTTATGTATTTATTTATTTTTTTATTACTTTAATTTAATCGACATTAGTTTGAATTTTGTCGTTCGTTAATTTATTTTCTTGTGAAAATTTGGCGTGTAGAGTGCGCGCTTACGGACCTGGTATCGAACCCACGGGGCCGATTGTCGGAGCGCCAGCGAATTTTACCGTCGAGACATTCTCGGCCGGCAAAGGTAACGTCGAGGTCAGCGCCGAAGATGCGAAAGGATCAAAGATTCCGGTAACGTTTTTTCCGTTCAATTTTTATCTGAAATATGTAGTTTATTTCGATTCTAAGTTTGTAGATATCAAATTTACCTTTTTTTTAATTCGTCAATATGATTATTTATTTAGATCGATATGCGATTCAACAACGACAGAAATCTCACATACTCGGTCTCGTATACACCGAAATCCGAAGGACCGCACAAAATTCGTGTTCTCTTCAGTGGACGAGAAATTCCCAAGAGTCCTTACACGGTTTTGGTCGAAGGTCAACCGGGCGATCCGGGCAAAGTAACTGCCAGCGGACCGGGTCTACAACCGGAAGGAGTAGTCATCAATCGTCCAACGTACTTCGACATTGTTACCAAGGGCGCCGGCCGCGGTGTGCCGGAAGTCATTATATTGGATCCCCAGGTGTGTGTAACGAAAGAAAAAAAAATATCGTTTTCTCTGCACGTACTTCGCGCGCTACAATGAACAATTACACGATTATCTACTACCGGGCAAGTGTCCGTGATACTTCTAACGTATCCTCGTCTATTCACAGAGTTCGAAGACAACAGTGCCGGTTAAGTTACATCAAACGTCACCGGACGTATGGAGATGCGAATACGCATCGCCCATTACCGGTCTTCACTCCGTAAACATATTCTTCGCTGGCAAACTAATACCTGGAAGTCCGGTGGGTGTAGTAGTAGCGCCGGTTTCCGATGCGAAGAAATGCCGAGCCTACGGCAGGGGTCTCCTGTCGACTGGTGTTCGAGTCAAGGATATTGCAGATTTTACGATAATAACGAAGGACGCTGGAGAAGGGGTTCCCGAGGCTCGAATTATCGGACCCGGCGGTGTTAACTTGCCCGTTCAGTAAGACATCAAAGCCTAAAATAAATCTATTCAAAGTTATCCATCTATCAATGCTAATCAACGTTATCGTACTTCTTACAGAATGAAGAAAAAAGATGCGACAACATACGATTGTCACTATGTTCCAACGAAAGACGGTCGTCACGTAGTTATGGTTACGTACGGCGGAAAAGAAATTCCAAAGTCACCGTTCGAAGTAAACGTTGGACCGTACAAGGAATCGGCTATCCGAGTGTTCGGACCGGGACTTCACGGTGGTGTCGTCGGTCATCCGGCGAGGTTCACCGTTGACACGAACGGAGAAACCGGAGCTCTCGGTTTCTCGATCGAAGGTCCGTCGAAAGCTAAAATCGATTGTCACGACAACGGCGACGGTACAGCCGATGTTTCATACCTACCAACGTTACCCGGACCTTACGCCGTTCATATACTCTGCGACAACGAGGATATTCCAAAATCTCCTTACATCGCGAACATTCAGCCGAAATCCGATTTCGATCCCAGTAAAGTTAGTATCTGAACTTCAACTTTGCTATTCTTGAATCATTTTTTGACGATGATATTGATAACGAATCGTTGATAATTGTATATCAGGTTGAAGTTCATGGACCGGGAATTCAACCGGAAGGCGTTGGAAGGGATAAACCAACGCAGTTTACCGTAGACGTTAGAAAAGCCGGACCGGCGCCACTCGAAGTTTCCATACAGGACGCTCTCGGAAGAGAAGTTCCTCTGAAACTTGAAGACAAACACGACGGCACCGTTCAGGCAAACTACGTACCGACTTCTGGCTCTCAGCATGTCGTCATGGTAATTGTTAATCGTTAATATTTATTAATGTAATTCCTTCCGTACCATCACTTCTGAAATTAAAGACAATAATTGATGATCGATAAATTCGTAGGTGAATTACGGTGGCGTTGCGACGAAGAAATCTCCATATCGAGTGAAGGTTACTGCGCCGTTGAATCCCGCAATGGTGTCGGCTTTCGGACCCGGACTCGACAAAGGCGTTAAATCCAACGCAGCGACGCATTTCAATGTCGACTGTCGTGAGGCTGGAGTCGGTGATTTGGACGTTACAATGTCGACTCCCGACGGTCACGATCTTCCCGTATCTCTCACCGATAATGAGGATGGAACTTACACCGTCGATTATCTCGCGCCTCTGCCGGGTGTCTACACGGTTAATCTCAAGTACGGCGGTCTCAAAGTTCCTCAGTGTCCGATCAAAGTCAACGTACAGCCACACGTGGATGTATCGAAGATCAAAGTCGATGGTCTCGAACCGAGTGAGTATTATATACGTCGAAAAAAAAAAAAAAACAAAGAAACAAACGAGAAAAAACAAAAAAACTCCTTTCCTCCCGCTGGTTTACGATTTGTTTCTCAGCTACTTAGCCATACTGGATAGCGCGCTGTGCTGAATATTTGACGAGGCTAATTCGATGCATTACCGCAATGTACATCGCGTTTATAATAGTAATCGCGAATTACGGTAAAAAAACGAAAACAAAACACGAAAGCGCGTTTTTTTTTGCACAACGAAGGAAAAACGGTTGAGTTTATTTCGAAATTTGGAGGCGCGCTGCGTTGCTGGTACAGCGCCAGTACTAAAATAATTCGAGGTGATCACACGCTCTTCGATGTGACATGCAAAACGGATACGTGTGATTTTTCAGAATTGTCGAAAAAGCCGTTCTATTAATTAAGCGGCACTCTAGTCGCATTGTACAACGCATTTATCTACCAACGCATCGAGGAACCTTGCGGTTTCGGGGTTTATATCGCACCGGCGAAAAGCCCGACGGTTGAGGGCGTATCGCGAAGATATTTTACTGGAGCCGCGCGGAAGAGACGCACCGTTTATTTTCAGAATCACCGAGGTTTTCAGGCCTTTCGTCTATAAATATTGTCGCTCGAAAATTTGCATATTCCATATTTCCCGAAACTGTGCGAAATCCGTATTCATCGTACCGGACGGATCTTTCACTGACGCTGATAATAATAACGATCGCTCGATAATTTAAACAATATATATATATATATACAAAAAAAAACAATTTCCGTAATTCGATAACAGTTGAGAGATTAAATCAAACGATAGGATAATGCGAGAAAAACAGATCCACCCAAACGCGCAAAGAGACATAAAAGAAAATGAAGAGAAAAATAAAAAATCATCGCAGCGGCACCGGTGAACAGCCTGCAGCAATTCCGCGTGATAACTCAGGATGCTGGCAAAGCGGCGGATTTCCAAGTCTCGATAACGACACCATCGGGCAATCGAGTGAAGGCACAAGTCATACCGAGTCACGACGGATACGTCGTGAATTTTACGCCAACGGAGCTCGGCGAGTATCTTCTTGCGATAAGTTTCGGTGGCGAAGCTATATCAGCGTTGCCGTATCGTTTGAACTGCGTTCATGGAAGTGATCCGGCAAAGGTACGAGCTTCCGGTCCGGGATTGCATCGTGGACTCGTTTGCAGACCCGCAGAATTTGTCATAGATACTCGGGGAGCCGGTCAGGGCGGTCTCGGCGTAACCGTCGAAGGTCCGTGTGAGGCTGCGATCAATTGTCGCGACAACGGTGACGGAACGTGTTCCGTAGCCTACTTGCCAACCGAATCCGGTGACTACGGAATCAACATCACGTTCAACGATCGACACATACCGGGTTCGCCATTCCAAGCCATCATTGTACCCGAAGCCGATCTCACGAAAATCAGGGTCACCGGAAACGGCATTCAGCCCCACGGTTAGGAGCCTCGCGTGACATGTCTCTCTTTGGTGCTCGATATTTTATTTTTTAATTTTTTTTTTATATGCCTCGCATGTGCTCAATTTTTTTTTTTTTTTAAGAAACTTCGAACCCTTTGTGCGATCCGACATGCCCCGCAAATATCGTCAGCTCGTACTTACCTTTCTTCTTATACTTCTCATTCTTCGCCTTATTTCTAACTGCTCGTTATAGTGCTGTGAATTTTACGATTGATATAGCATTTGTTTTTAGAATTATTTTTACCGTATTTGCGCGCTATGGAAGATGGATTTTAAAATTTCACATGAGGTTTGTACTTTCGTAGATGCGAACCGTCTCCCGTAGCCGCGAACGATCAATATCTCTATTTTTCTCGTTAATAATGAAGAGATAAAAAGAAAAAAAGGAAATTTTGCAGCATGTTTACATTTCGTATGCGAATACTTTGACTTTCGTATTTATCTTTTGAACAATGTGAACGTTGAACGATTGTGTATCGTTTAGAATTGGACAATGAGTCCGATGCATTTTGATTTATCGAATGACCGTGTAAAACTCAAGTTTGTTAATATTTTGCATTGCAGGTCTGAGTGTAAACATACCGGCTGAGTTTACCGTCGATACGAGAGCGATACCGAAGACCAAGAGCGACGATGGAAAGATCTCGTGCACTATCACCAATCCGAGTGGTGGCAGAATCGACAAAGTCATAACGCCCCAAAGCGATGGAACTTACCGCGTGAGTTACACACCGTTCGAAGAGGGTCGTCACACCATCGATATTCTTTACGACAATGTGCCGATTCCGGGATCGCCGTTTTCCGTCAACGTTAAGCGCGCCTGCGATCCTACGAAGTGCAGAGCCTACGGACCCGGTCTCGACAAGGGTTACGTCAACAAGTGCAACAAATTCACCGTGGAAACGAGTGGTCGGTACAATATTCCGTATCAATGAAAAAGACAAATAAAATTAATTGATAAACAATGAAAGTTGAAATTATCAAATTTTTGCAGGAGCCGGAAACGGTGGTCTTGGACTTGCGATCGAAGGGCCGAGCGAAGCGCGAATGACTTGCGTGGATAACTACGATGGTTCCTGCAGCGTCGAATACGTTCCAACGGAAACCGGCGAATACGACGTCGGAATAAAATTCGGCGACAAACACATACCCGGCTCGCCGTTTAAGGTACAAGTCGAAACCGCTGTGGACGCCAAGGATGTTGCGGCTTACGGTCCGGGACTCGAACCCGAGAAAGTGCGGGAAGGTGTACCCGCACAGTTTTTCGTCGACACCTCGTCATGCGGTCCCGCGCAACTCGATGTGAAGCTAAAGACTGATAAGGGTCACATGCAGAAACCCGATATCAAGAGTCGCGGTGAGGGAATCTACGAGGTCACTTACAAACCTCCGCCGGCGGGTAGCAATGTACAAGTTGCCGTTACTTACGGCGGCGAGGATGTTGCCGGAAGTCCTTTCAAGGTGAAAGTTAATCCGACTGTGGAAGCGAACAAAGTTGTTCTCTCGGGGCCGGGAGTCTCGCCGGTCTGCACAGCTTCATTCCCCACGGATTTCGTCGTCGACACTTCCAAAGCCGGTTACGGTGATCTCGAAGTTCAAGTTCTCGTAAGTCATTATTTACGGTTTTTTTTTCATTGATAGATATTGTTTTAATTTTGTAACGCGAAACTGTAAATCGTGAACTGTAAAGATAAATATTGTTACGTACTTTCAGGGTCCCGACGAGTCGCCGCGCAAAGTTGCCGTACAGAATATCGGCGAAGGCAAATACAAGGCAACGTATCTACCGGATGACTGTGGACGTTACAAAGTAAATGTGAAGTACGGCGGCAAAGAGGTACCGGGAAGTCCGGTGATGGTACAGAGCGTGTCGACCGGAAAGGCCGATCAGTGCAAAATCAAGGAGGGCATCCAACAGACACTGGCGCAAGGCGAGGAATACTGCATCACCGTCGATACGGAAAACGCCGGTCGCGGCGCGGTCACTTGTCGCATACGGTCGACTTCCGGCAGGTCAGTCCCGCAAGGGGAACTTTAACGATATACGTATTTCCTGTACTCCTCGCAGACATTACTACAAACGTTTCTTCCCCAATTACCGATGACCTCGATTATTTTTATAATCTCTAACAATCTCATCATCCTCTGTTTTTTTCGGCTCAGTTATACTTTTTTCGTCTGCTCACGCGCGTCATGGGCTCCATAAATAATGGTTCTCAAGCATGTTTTTCGGCAAACGGTGATGCATTTCTAAAAAAAAGAAAAAGAACCTCTCAATATTTTCTCACATCGCCTTTAGCATCAACAAATCGTTGAGTCGTTTCGGAGCTTTGCGAATTACCATTACCGTATCGTTTCTCTGTATTCTCGTACGCGGCACGCGTGTGAAACGTTTATATGCTTTTCTTCAAATTCCCCCTACCGACTCGCGTTTAATATGTTAGTACTATTGTAAATTGGCTTAGACAGTCGAGAATTCTCGATCTCACGCTCGTGCCTCGAAGTGTTTTCGGTTATGTAGCGAACGAGACACATGAGCCGTGTAGGCAGGCGAACATCGCTTGGCGGCAAGTGACGACAGTGAATGTTCCCACTTGCGAAAAGCACCTCGTGGTGAAAGGTCGCTGCGTGACTCGC
This sequence comes from Buathra laborator, assembly GCA_934046635.1. NCBI lineage: Eukaryota > Metazoa > Arthropoda > Insecta > Hymenoptera > Ichneumonidae > Buathra > Buathra laborator. Next base: position 3,619,934 of record OW203898.1, on the reverse strand, counting down.
GTTCGCGAGGGTAAAACTTTTTAGGCGTTGACAGACATCTCGAATGTGCTAACGACAAACATTTCGTTCTTAAGCCAAGTTGTGCTTTTCCTCTGTTTAGCGTCTTGTCGCGGAGCAACGAGTCTCTTATTCTCGAGCGCTAATATCACTCGTGGATATTCCTTACTTCGTATTTACAGATATCTTTCGAAGTTTCTTGCTGTTTCTCGTCACTGTTTGCTGTCAATTATCCGCCAGGTGAGCGGCGATTCGCGTGGACCGATATTTGGCAGTACGACATGTATTTCAATCTGACAAATTCTCGTCGGATATGCTATTTGGCCGGCTGGCTATATGCTCGACTTTTACTACTGGCGCTTACACGCCCTCCGCTAACAGCTGCGATCAATTGATTTTACTTTGTTTATCCACTTTTACAATGTGAAAAAAAAAAAAAAAATCGAACGCATTAAAAAAGAAAAAAAAGAAAATCATCGATACTATTCACGAATAAACAGACATTTCTATTCGCGTATTGCTCAATTATACTATTTCTGGGTCGCGAATTTAATGACTCGAATGACCGAAGAGATTAGGACGCGCGAAACTCCAAAAATATCGAAATCGGCGTTGACATCTCTCTACCGAGAGCAGTCCGAACCGCCGGAAATGTAACACTTGGCTCTGACAACTTTGTAGTATTACTTCCGTAGCTTGTGAGATTTGCTCTGCGCTGCTCCAGCATAGGCAGCCAGAGTGTCGTGTCGACTTTCAATCATACGAATTAATTCGTCTTTTTACGTTTATATGACCCAATTATTGTCGATGCACACGATTTTTACAGGAAAAATAAAGCCTTTCGATCGTTGGATATATTTATGAAATTCGAAAAAATCCGAAATATGCGAAGGATCATCCAAGAAAAATTCTAACGGAGTTAACGTATAATTTTACCGGAATTTAAAAAAAATATAATAAAAACGTTGCGGTTGATTTTTGTTTTTAATCGCAACAATGTTTTATTTTAACACCGGAAAATTTAGGAAGAGATTTTCTTAAACGCTTGCATTACGGAAGAGTTACTGAACGGCTCTCCCTGGTAGAATTTTAATCCACCTGCGACATTCGGCAAAATTTGTTTTCCGGTTAAGTTATTACGAGTCGGAAGATGTAACATTTGCAACTATTGTACATCGCGCGTGGATTTGGCAGATTCGACTTCCTCATCGTTGCTACTTTACTAAAAATAAATAATTTTTCGTTAAATTGTCGTAAAATCGAAGATACAATATTTAAACACCATGCAGTAACCACCGTAGAAAATTATATATATAAAAAACGGACCTAAATCTACAAATTAGTATGGAATTAAAAGAATCGTAAAACCGAAAAAAAGTCATGTGTCGTGGCGTTTTTAGAATCGAGTGGGTGTCTATGTTAATATTCTATTTGGGTAGTCGAAATATCCGCCAAAAATCTTCTTTTTTTTTTCACCAAATAAAAAACTTTCGAGAAAATGAGTCTCTCAAATTTTCATCTGATGAGGACTTACGGCAGGACAATAATACAACACAAGATGTTCGCGATAAGTTCACCGCACGCGTAAAGCTTCTCTCATTTCCGCGTTGTTCCACGGTACACAGTTACGGTCTGTCGAAATTTTCTGACTATCTGGCAGTAATCCCAAAGCGTTAGAAATTGCCAAAACTTGGAGCCTCGGATCGTTTGATTCAGACAGTATACGCTACTGTTTACCGTGTCTCATTAATACCAAGAAAAAGAAAGAAATAACAAAAGTTCATAAATTTATTTTCTTTTCGATCTTTTGACGTTACAGCGAAGTGGTGGATATCGACATCGAGGACAACGGTGACGGAACGGTGAACGTCTATTACACGGTAGCCGACGCCGGTGACTACACGCTGAGCATAAAGTTCGGTGGTCAACCAGTGCCCAACGGTCTTTATACGTTCACGGTAAGTAACTCGATAAAACTATACAGCTAAAGTGCAATTAATATGTTTGACAATATAAAGCACCAACGACGATGGAAGAGACACGCGTCTTGTCTCCGCTGTGGTTTCGCATCGTTCGAAATGAATGCGTTCTACCGGGCGAATACAATGCTAAATTAGCCGAGAAGGAAACCAACCAAATTGCCGAGGCGCACCGTTCTATCGTTAATCAATGTACGCTTTCGCTTCCTAACGATACGAAAATTCTCGTGGAATTGCATAATTTACAATTACAATCATAATGTATTCGTTGCTATCGGCGTTCGAGATCGTTACACGAATCATTAGTTTGCGATATAAAAATTGAGACAATCGTCGCAATCGGTGTATGAAAATTAAAAGAAAGAAAACGATTGCATCGAAGTCAACGAGTATGTCGATTATGACTAACGTATAACGTATAAAAACATCGCAGGTATCGAATGTCTCGCCCGCGGTGAACTAAATTCAGTGTTCTAAATCTAAATTCGTTCAGCGATAAAACATAAGAGTAAACGTGTGTATGCTGTTTAAATTCACGTATAGAGTCGCGGATGTATATATGTGTATATAACAGTTGCGATGAGTCCGAGAAACGGGGAAAATAAGTCTCAGGTTGTTTTTAGGGGGGTCGAGCGTTGTACCACCGTGTCTTACGCGCATCTTTCGGACTTTCCCTGTGTGTCGCGTTAGTTCGGACGCTCTTACAACCGCGGGATTGGAGGGGGCAAGCGGGGCGCAAATCGGACACGTTATTTCTAACTATAGCGTCCGTGAGAGATACACGTACGAAAGATATTGTCGCGAGTCTTCCAGCGAAACAGTTCACTCCGAAGGCTCACCGAGATCACACCGACGGATCTCGTTGTTCTCTTTTTCATCTTCAACGGCATTAATAAGAACTTTTTCATCGTCATCGTTCATCCCCGCAAATTCTGTTTGAGGAAGTGACGCGTCAAGGCCGCGCTACCCCGAGCCAAGTAATAATCACGTGAGCCACTGGAGACAGCGCCACCGCAAATACTTTTGAGGGGCTGACTTTCTCCGTTTCATTTTTTTTCGTTTTTTTTTTTCTATATCGATTTAGAATACAATAAGAAGGCAGTTTGCAATTATTTATTTGGTGAAAAAAATGATATATATATATTTTTTTTTTTTAGTGATATGATTTTAACACGTACGCGAAGCCGTAAGTGCGTAAATTGTTGAACTTTCGATGAGATCGAAGGAAACACCGTGCGTGAAATTCAATCCTCGTTTTCGATAATCTTTTTCGCCACCGGCAATAATAAAGTCGACCCGAAGAACGAAAGAGATCTAGGGATAGTTTAGCCGCGGAGCTTTTGGTCGAACTATTTCGATCGTTGGGTCGGACGGGTTTTCGCAAATTTATAAGCAAATAGCTGAGAGTGGAGAGGCAACACGCATACGCGGGGGTACGAGAAACGCGTGGGTGTTTGGATCGGGCAGGAGAACGAGTTCGGTAAATTAATGCCCGTCCGGTTAAATTAAACGTCGCGCGCCTCAATTCGCAAAAGTCAGCGGCAAAAGCTCTTTCCCTCTCTGCGCCTCTCTCTCTCTCTCTCTACATTTTAGCGGCAAACTTATCATTCGCTTACGACTAAAATAAATACTATGGATAAAAATTTCACGAACGGTGGTTTTAGCGGTATCATTTTTGTAATTTTTTTTTTTGCCCGGAAATTTCGGTGCGTTGATGTAAGAAACAAGCTGAAGAAACTCGAATGCACTCTCGGATAGCAATTATTATCAGGCGCGCGAAGCTTTGCCGGGACAATACGATTTATTATGATTACGAGTGTGCGGACGAAAGAGATGACGCTCTGGGGTCAGATCTATGCTTGGCCGAGGCGAAGACTGAGGATCCGGCGCGATAGGAAATGCGACGAGAGGCGAGGGTGGCCCCGATCCTCTCTCTGGCTACTGCCCGAGACTGGATCGGCCAGGCAACAGGAAGAGAGACGACAGCTGCTCCTCACGTTCACGTGTGCATGGATTCGCGTCAGCAATGCCCGATCTCGAAAATAGCAAGAGTCGCCGGTTCATGCACGCCGATCTTATTAAAAACCATCTTCGTACCGCAATTTTTTAACGGGTTTCGTTCATCACAAACTTTCCCGACAACGACGATACTTTCGATACTCCAATTTTATCAAACAATCGATAGCGGTTTTTTTAAAAAGAGATCGAGATCGGTTTTTAATCGCGAGATGCAATTTAGAAAAATTATAATTTCTGGAATCGCGTGTTTCGGACGATTTTTTCTTTTACTTTGAGTTTCACGCACAGGAAAACGATTTTCCAGATAATTTCACTTTTATGAATAACAATATTTTTATTTTTTATTGCATCGACGACAAATCGACGATGACGATCGACGTTCGACGATTGTCTTGACGATCACTGATGTTGTTTTTCTTGGATGTTTGCGTTGTTTATTCGTTCGCCGAGTGGATCTGTGTTTCTTCTCGATTTCTCATTCGCGCGAACTTGAATACCCTTTACCCTTCAACAACAATCGAGTGGGGGCTGAGAATCTATTATAGTCACATTGAATTCCGCATTGTGTATATATTTCGCAAGAAGCAACATTCCTATTCGCCGTTGTCTCGGGAGATCGCGAGTTTAGCGTCGGCGGTCATCGTAGTTGGATCAGCTGCTTCCACGTATTTGATATCTTGATATTAGGCCCCCTGCGAAGTATGTATCTCATTGAAAAAAAAATTTGATTACCAAGATAAAGTGTTTCCGATCGCGTTTAGCGAATTCAACACATATATCTTAATTCTTGAAAACCACATATGAATATCGTTGACCCGACAATTTAATAAAAAATCTTTTGATTTTAACGATTTGTGACGCGTATTTACCGTCTATAATATTGGAACGTATCAGTTCGACAGACCTGTTGCTTCGATTCCGGCGTTAGCGTTTCATTGCAATTAAAAATTTTAAATATCGATTTTTGGCAAAGTATCGCGATCCATTATTACGAACACATCCGGTCCGCCAGAGTCCCATATGTGGTGTTGAAGATATGCAAAAAAAATATGTTTTATTATATCTATTCTATAAAGATATGTTTACTGCATCAAAGTAGACCCCATCGTCTCAGTATCAGGCGCTCTAAGTATTACGTAATTTAATCGTGTCGCGCAGAAGATGAGTTTGGCTGGGATAGTCGGATCTCGAAATACGTGAATTCCATCGTCCAAATAACGTGTACACACGTGACTTTTGCAATCTCTTTCGTCCGTTGGCTAAGATAGTTATGTGAAAGGTTAACCGTTAATGTGCTGAAAGGCTTTTTTCCGGAAATCTCGTCCTTCAGAAATAAAATAGGAGATCGAAATGAAAAATTGATTAAAAAAAAAGGAATGTTAGAAAAAAAAACTTATTGTAATTTATACGTGTTGCAGGCATCGGAGGAATACCGAGAGCACAGCAGCCACAAGACCCGTCGTGGCAAGAGATCCCGACAGGAGGAACATTTGGTAAAACAAGAGCACAGTCTCCAGGAAAGTTCGAGTATAACAACAAAGCGCAGTACAACAACTCACGACACAAGCAGCAGTTCAAAGAAGAAGTTCGACGGTATACGTCTAAACGGCATACCATTGCCATCCACAGACGGCTCCGTTACCTGTGAGTATAACAACATTAATTCTATACGCGTATAACCGACTCTCATCATCGTCCAATTATTCATTGTCAGAACAATCTCGCGGTTAATTAACGATAGTCTAATATTCGCCATTATGTTTGGCTAATTTAACTGCGGAGGTTCTCTTCATTCAAACGTGACGAGAGACGCCTGAACCTCTCGTGGCACAAGGGCTTTCGATCTTTAGCTTCGTGCAATCAAACGTTTATGACGTTAGATCGTTAATCACGGAAGCACCCCGCGTGTAAGCTTCGCGTGTAGCCGGAGTAAAAGCGTTAGTTGACGGACGCGACAGGTTCTCACTGTTCGTCTGGTCGTGCGAATCCTCTTCCTCTCTCGCACTCTCACGAAATATATCATCTCTGGCGTATTCGTTTACCTTCTCGTTCGACGAAACTCTACCGCATAGATATTGCCAAAAATATTTTGCGGCGTCTCCGCGGCATCGTGAGAGACGATCCAGCTGAACGACGCTAGTTGCCTCGTGTCGTAACGCATCGCCGTGCGCGATATTAATATTGGGGGTGATTAAGTGGAGCCGCGTGCGCGATACGTATTGCCTCGTATGCCACACTCAATGTTTGGCCCGGATGCTCCGAGATCGCCGGAAGAATTGACACGACAAGCCAGAACTTCGGACTACAGGGTAAAGGGTATAAATTGATTGGCACTGTAACTAACGAAGAAACATTAGTAAACGGCGCTATACCATTCATATTGCAGCCTTGCAATGATCTATCGCTCCCGTTGATTTTCAACGTTCTCCGGAAAGAGGTCCACCGCCTTTCCGGCGATTCGACGATTCCGCCGATCCGACGATTTCAAAAGATCGCATTTCGCCATTGGGATTAGTAAGAGGATTTATCAGGAATGTCTGTGGCCAATTTTTTTTACGACGCCAAGCAGCGGGCGACAGCGATCGTCGAGTTTTCTTCAACTGTCTCGAACGACACCTGCGCTATAAATTCGTTAAGCCTCGGATCGGTCTCTCTAGCTATTGCGTATATTTCTCGTAAGAACGCACAATCTCCTTCCCCTTCGTTGATCGTCCAGCCATTCGCTAATCCATTGGATCTCTTCTGACCTCCCCGCGCTCTCTCGCCCCATTACCCCCTTCTGATTTCGTACGAAAATCCCGCGGACGCGTGCGTGCGAGTCACACGGGTGCGTTAGCGAGGGCGGACGACGGGAGAAGCAACTATGTTCCGATATATACTAACTTCCCAACAGCCGCAACTAGCGAGCCCTCATAAATATACTATACACACATATAACGTATATGTATATATGTATATGACTTCCTGCTGCTACCCGCCACTGGAAAATAATTTGGGACCCCGGGACAGCGAACTTGCCAATATCGTCGGAGACATGTCGCGAGCTCCTCAGTCGTCCCGGAGATGTGCCTCTGATCGGTAACCACCTGGAGAACACGCTGATTCTTTACTTAATTTTTTTCAATCAAATTTTATTCTTCACTTTACGAATTTTTTTCTTTTTTTCTTCGATCTCTTATTTTTTATCATCGAATTTGAAAGAATGAAGCATAATTCTCTACGTTGAAACACAATTATCTCGACGCTGGTTCGAGATTTTACGATCGGTGAAAAAAAAAATTGCACGTATTCTTTTTTTTTTATTTTGTTTCTTTAACTTTGCGAGACTACGATCGATAGATCGTACGTATCGCACGTTATTGCGCGGTTCGGTGATTTAAATCGGCATCTGGAGAACACGATCGATCATAAGGCATTGGGATATAACATCTGGAAATGCATTGGAATCAGAAAGCGGTGTCGGAGGAAGTGACTACGTGGGACGAAATATCTACGTATCACAGATACTATTTGAAGAGCGTAACTTGCAGCGACATCGATCGCCCATCGAGCGGCCCAATTTGTTACGCGAGTGATCGAATCGATTGCGAAACGACAGACGACGAGGAGGACGAGGAAGTCGTTCGCCAAGACGATCCCAAAGATTTCGGACCCGGTCTCAAATTTGCTCCAATAAAATTTCAGAGTATCTTCTACATCGAGACTAGAAAAGGTTCGATCCCGTGTGCCCCTCGGTGATTAAGTGCGCCGCTAAACCCGCGGATTCGTTTTAACTAATCCCAAATCCACGATAAATTATCTTGCGCAACATTATTTGTAGAACGTTCTGCTCCAATTTTCTTCACTAAGTGGTCGTCGATTCATCTCTGTCAGAGATCGAAAGCTCGTGGACATTGTCTACGTGACAAATTTATAAATTCGTTAAATTGTTTTTTTTTTTCTCTTTTCTTTTTTTTATTCAAATATCTCGAGGAGGATTATAAGAGCATTCTTGGCAAGGTAGGTCGTGGGTTCAGCCTCGCCACCCTCGCTACCACCCGTTCTTCGTGTATATTTTTAGATATGTTTTTCATAGATCAAAAGAATCGTCGTCTTCCATAATTTATATACGGTCATCACTACTCGCGATTTCTTTACGATAGAACGTGACAAACGAATAAACAAAAAAACGGCCTACGCTCGATAATCCCCCTAAAAAAAAAAAAGAAAAAAAAAAAAAACAAATTTTCATTATAAAATTTTTGTTTTTATTCAAGCCGAAGTAAAGATGCCGAGCGGCAACATGGATAAGCCAACGATCGAGGATAATCGCGATGGTACCGTATCGATCAAATACGAGCCGCGCGAGGAGGGTCTTCACGAGCTCTACGTTAAATTCAACGGTGAACACGTCCAGGGTAAGTTTATTCTTCCATAACATCGAATAAAGTGTAAAAAAAAAATTAAGCAATAATTTATTAATAATATCTCTGCGCGCAGGTTCGCCATTCAAGTTCCACGTAGATTCGCTGGCAAGTGGCTACGTCACGGCTTACGGACCCGGACTCATTTACGGCGTGTGCGGAGAGCCCGGAAACTTTACTATCTCCACTAAGGGTGCGGGTGCTGGTGGACTTTCTCTCGCTGTCGAGGGGCCGAGTAAGGCTGACATCTCTTGTCACGATAACAAAGACGGTACCGTGTCGGTATCTTACTTGCCAACGGCGCCGGGAGAGTACAAGATCTCTGTAAAGTTCGGCGACAAGCCGATCAAGGGAAGTCCCTACATCGCCAAGATCACCGGTCAGTAAAAATGATCACATCGATTATGATGATAAATTAAAAACGATAATTATAAAGAAATCATAAAGAAAAAAAAATAAAGAAAAAAATGCTCAATAATGTATATTTTGCAGGTGAGGGCCGCAAGAGAAATCAGATCTCTGTTGGATCCTCCAGCGAGGTACAGTTGCCGGGAAAAGTAACCGATTCTGATATTCGTTCGCTCAATGCATCGATTACGGCTCCGACTGGTCTCGAGGAGCCGTGTTTCCTCAAGAAACTGCCTAACGGTACTATGTGCGTATCCTTTACTCCTCGCGAGTCAGGCGAACACATTGTCGCCGTCAAAAAGATGGGTCAACACATCGTAAACTCGCCGTTCAAGATCGACGTCAAGGATCGTGAGGTTGGTGACGCCAAGAAGGTAAAAGTAACCGGTAACGCGTTGAAGGATGGCAAGACTCACGTGGAGAACACATTCTCCATCGACACGAGAAACGCCGGTTTCGGTGGTCTGTCGTTGTCGATGGAAGGGCCGAGCAAAGCGGAGATTCAATGCAAGGATAACGAGGATGGAACGTTGAACATCTCCTACAAGCCAACCGAACCCGGTTATTACATTATGAATCTCAAATTCGCCGATCATCATGTCGAGGGTTCGCCGTTCACCGTTAAAGTATCGGGAGAGGGTAGCAATCGTCAGAGAGAAAAGATTCAGCGACGTCGCGAGGCTGTGCCCGTTACCGAGGTCGGCAGTCAATGCAAGTTAACCTTCAAGATGCCTGGTATAACGTCCTTCGATCTCGCGGCTACGGTTACGTCGCCGGGAGGAGTCACCGAGGATGCTGAGATCAAGGAAGTCGAAGATGGTCTCTACGCGGTTGCGTTTGTACCCAAGGAACTTGGCGTTCACACGGTGTCCGTGCGTTACAAGGAGATGCACATCCCCGGCTCGCCGTTCCAATTCACCGTTGGTCCGCTGAGGGACGGCGGCGCCCACAGAGTCCACGCCGGTGGTCCGGGACTCGAGAGAGGCGAACAGGGTGAACCGTGCGAATTCAACATCTGGACTCGCGAGGCTGGAGCGGGTACTCTTGCCGTATCGGTCGAGGGGCCGAGCAAAGCTCAGATCGACTTCAAGGATCGCAAGGACGGCAGCTGCTATGTCAGTTACAGCGTTACCGAACCCGGTAAGTAAAAAAAAAAAACCATATCGTCGCACATCATCGGACGAGCTATTGATTTCGTTCCGTTGTCTCTTTCATCAAGGAGTTTATACGCCGCGAAAACGCAACACCCACGCGCTCACAGTTCACGAGTAACGTAATAGGCTTAGGCGTTCGATGTTTTGCGGCATTCTCTCGTTCTCTCATCCAACCGATCCAGAAATATCTGCAGTCTATATTCGTTTGGGAGGATTCATATTTTGGCGGAGAAGCATTTTGCCCGTCGGCTCTCGTCGAACGGCGTTAACGCGGATGTTGCTCGGAAGGCACGGCGCTATACTTTAGTTATATTCGTCTTGCCGTATAGACTGTTCTTTCGTCAGGATTCGAAACCGTGAATAAGAGAACTCGCGAACGACGGGAAACGTTGGAGGGAAAAACTATCGTGAATCAAAAGCGTTCGGGGAGAAGTGGTAACCGCGACCAGTGGTGTCGGAGAGCGAGAGCTTTTGCGAAGTCGCGGAAAACAGAAAACGTACGAGAAGGAAGCGGCAGTGGTGCGCGGCTGATCTCCGGTTCTACAGCTGCAACTCGTATTCTCGATCTTTATAAATTTTTTTCATCTCCTTCCACGATAATTTATTTCGTTAACTCATTTCTTTTTTTTTTTTCGTCGATCTGCTCGGCACACTCGACGCGAGGCATTCGTTCGAAAACTTTTTTTTTCTTTGTTATATCCCTCTCAACGTTGACTTGTTTTACGGGCCAACGTGATGGGCACCTTTACGGCTTGTAAGAACATCGTGCTTCAGGCGTCAGACGGCCCGCAACTACCGGAGGACGATGGTCAGTCCGTAGTCGGCAAATCGCCTGCGACGCGTGTTCCATGTCGTCCAGAAACCAACAATTCGCCTTTCGCGATGTTATTCTCGAAGCGAATTAAATTTATTTAACTACTTCGATGAAATAAATGTACTATTCGATGTTTTTCTTTTTCTATGAATTACAGGTGACTACAGAGTGGGAATTAAATTCAACGATCAGCACATTCCCGATTCGCCGCATAAGGTTTACATCTCACCGGCGATGGGAGACGCTCACAAGTTGGAGGTCGCGCAGTTCCCTGACAGCGGTGTGCAGCCTGACAAACCGGCGACTTTCCTCGTTCGCAAAAACGGTGCCAAGGGCGAGCTCGACGCTAAGGTACTACAATGCCAACAATAACATTATTCTCTATGTTACCGCATTTTCTCTCGCGAATTTTGCAATTCCGACTGTGACACACGGCGGGCTATTTCTTTGTCGTATTAACAAACAATACACGATTGAGACACAAATCGATCGATGAATTTTCGATATTCCGAAGCGCCGCATACTTTTGCCGAGAGAATTATCGTCTTCTTCTGGCTTCTCGCGGCTCGCCGTCGTGATTCACGATCGTGAGACATTTTGGGGAACTGGTTGCGCAAAGCAAACGCGCCAGGAATAACAGGCTTTTGCGAAATAACTATGCCGCTTTAGAGCCCCGTGCGTGGGCAGCACATACGCTTTCGTCGCAAGCGTAAACTCACACACGCTTCCAAGGTCCCGCGAGTTTTATTGCTACAGCTGCCCCGTTGACACACTCGCGTATTTTTTTGACAATCATAGATTACTTCCGGATTTTACTGAAATAATAAAAAAAATTATAATGATAACAACGACGCCTGTGATTTATATTTTTTAATTAATGACTAATTATTTTTAAAATGAAAAAAAAATTATTCGCAGATCGTATCACCGAGCGGTATCGAAGACGATTGTTTCATCCAGTCGATCGACTCGGAAGAGTACTCCGTGAGATTCATGGCCCGCGAGAACGGTATTCACAACATCCACATAAAGTTCAACGGAGTCCACATAAACGGCAGTCCTTACCGCGTTAAAGTCGGCAAAGTCGACGCCGATCCGGCAGCGCTTCACGCGTATGGAAATGGATTGAAGGAGATAAAAACCGGTCAGAAAACCGATTTTATAATCGACACGTGTAACGCCGGTGCCGGCGCTCTCGCGGTGACCGTTGACGGTCCGAGCAAAGTAGCGATGGACTGCACGGAGGTCGACGATGGTTACAAAGTAAGGTACACACCGCTGGTACCCGGTGACTACTACATCAGTATCAAATACAACGGATACCACATCGTTGGCTCACCCTACAAGGTCCCGTGCACCGGTAAGATATATACGATTGATTTTTTTTAATTCGTTATTCTTTCGCTTTTATTTCGTATCGATATAATTCTCATGTATCGTCGATCGTTTCGTGGCTCTCGAAGTGATGAATAAATATGTATTTCCAGGTGCGGACCTCGCGGAGAGAGGAGCTCAGGAAACGAGTTCCATTGTCGTCGAGACAGTACAGAAGATTTCCAAGTCGAAACAGGCGGGTCCTGTTCTACCGCTTTTCAAATCCGACGCTAGTAAAATAACGAGTAAAGGTATGGGATTGAAGAAGGCGTACATGGGAAAGCAGAATCAATTCAGCGTCAATTGTGGTGATGCAGGTTAGCGAAATATTTTATTGATAAGCTTTTCACATATTTTTAGTTATTAATCTTGAGTTTTGCTTGCTGTCGATACGAGAAGAGTTCTCTCTGTGCCGACAGCCGGTGAATAGGCTCTCGAGAAAAAAAAAATGAATTCATTTATGTATCGTATCTATCTTCTCCCTCCCGAGCGAATCACATATGACTCACCAATGTTAATTTACTTTTTCAGGTAACAATATTATCTTTGTCGGAATTTACGGACCTAAGGGTCCCTGCGAGGAAGTTTACGTTAAGCACGTTGGACGTAACAACTACAACGTCAGCTACTTGGTACGCGAGAGGGGCGAGTACATTGTCATTGTCAAGTGGGGCGACGATCATATTCCCGGATCACCTTACAAAGTCGAAGTTTAAGATACGTCTCAATAATGCGTTAAACTCCCTCCCCTCCTGCCGGACCTCTCCTCGAAAAAGCAACAAAAATATATCACGAATTTTTGCGTCCTTTTTAGACAGCCTTTTTCGCGATTGTCTTCTTTATTCTATCCTCTAATATTTTTCCTCGACGAGGAATATCAATGACATTATTACTTTAATTATTACTATAATTATTTTTTTTTTTTTCGAAGCTTATGAATGACACGGTCCATTTTATGCCGTGTGATTCGGGTCGTCGAAGCGGAGCTCAGCTCTCGCAGTTGGTCAATTAATAATCCCAAAAGACCCTCCCATAAAAAAAAAAAAAAACAACAACACCAATGTGCCTTCGATTTTTAATTAAAGATCAACGACATCATTAAACGCACAAAAGCTCTGCGTCTCTCACTATCTTTTAGTATGTATACAATAAATTTTCTTTTTTTTTTTTTGTCATGCCATACGAGACGATAGCGCGATTTTAATCCGCCTATCGTCATCTCACGATATTATACATACTATATTATTTTATCAATTATACAATTATATTATAGCGCATATAGATGAAAATATATTACATACATAAATATATATATATATATATATACACAGTCTGTTATAAATTAGTTTAGAAATAAAACATAATATATTTATTAATCTTTCGACGTCTTTTGGTGAGACGATAGGGAAATACGAAAAATTTCTCGCGAGGTCATTGAACTCGGATATAAAAAGAGTCTACGCGAGAATAATACTTCGCTATCATCAAACGTACGGGGGAAGCAGAAGCGGCTGAATTCATCTTCTCATCCGTTTAATGATGATCGTCAAAAAGATGTGGTCTCGGAGTAACGAAACTATCAGTGCGGAAAACGTCCCTCCGCGGTTCCCTTTACTTTCTATACAGTTACTATTGCCTCTATCTATATCTCGGCGCCTCCTTTACCTCTTATATTAGCTTTCCTACAATTTCGTTCGGTAAAGTACCCCCGGTGACTATATATCCTATAGTATACTTTTCCCTCCACCTTTTTCCCCTCTTCTCCTCGGTCTGCATCCCGCGACCTATCGTCGGGTGCAGGCGAGAGGCAAAAAGGTGGATGGAGACCGGGAAGGGAGAGATCGCTCGTTCTCTCTCTCCTGTTTCAGTTGCGCATCGAACAAAGTCGACGGCGCGGCAACACCTGTTCAGTAGAAAACGCGTGTGCGGGTTGGCACTCTACGGGGCTTCGACGTGAGCCGCGCCTCCACCTCCGCGCGTTCTCTCGAGGTCCGTCGAAAGCCGCGCGACCACCGACGCGCGTCAAGTATAATACCCCCGGCGTGTACGTGTGTCGTAGGTGGAACGGTGTTATATCTCGCGGGGTTGGAGGACCTCAGAAGCCTTCGTAGCTTCGATAGGACGGTGGGCGGTGCCGTTTTCGTTTGGCTCCGCCGCGGAATATAACCCAAAGAGAGAACTTCGCGTATCGAACTCTCGGCGTGTTGCGCAGTCGTTCGAGAACTCCCGGTGTGTGTAGCAGAGGCCCCGCTGGCGGTGAGCATTTACGACTCGCGAATTCCCCACTCCAATCACTCCCGCCAAACACGAAGACGCGAGGCAACTCTCTACTCGCGGAGAATAGAACGCGAGACGAGGAGCGCACGCTCCTCTCCTGTTTCGTCGCTTGTAGATACTGTGGTATGAGTTACATATATATGAACCACGAGGCCGGCGACCCCTTCAGACGCGCGGCTCTCGCGCTCCTGCGAGGTGCGCTTGCAGATCTCCTCGACTCTTTCACTATCGTCTTCTCTCTCTCAACTTTACTGTCGTCATCGATCGTTCTCAAGATGCTTCCACAGTCTCTCGACTGGGTACGATGAAGACATTGGCCACAAAAAGAATTAGCCTGTCAGCGGCGTAGCGAGGATTACACTAATACACGCGAAATCTTCAAGCAGCAACCTTTCGTCTATATATAAATCCTATATATATATATACATATATCTATAATACACAGTATATTTGTCGGGAGTATAGACGATACCAGAAGCGTGAAAGAGAAATAGAGAGGAAACCGTGAGAACGCGTGTAGGTGCAAAAGTCCCGTCAGTAGGAAACTCCGGTAGGCGGAGCTTTCTCTTACCCCTCCATTCGCCTCGAATTCGCCGCGGTTATTTTTTTTTTTAGTTTTTTTAGTTTTATAACTCGCGAGACCTACCCCCGTTGGTCGATTTGACCCCGGCGTGGCCTTTTCGATGTCTCTCTTCGTTCCTCCGTCGTTCACATACATAATGCCTCTACCTTCACGAGTACACCGCGTCAGCCGCGTCGACCAATTGCTCGAGAGCTCGAAACGTTCGCCAGGAGGAATATAACCCGGGAAGCTACCGGAAACGCTGTGTACATAAATAGCAGCGAAGGAGGAAAGGGGAAAACGTCGCGCCACCCCATTATACCGTCGGCACGGAAATCGTTCTCTTCGGGTTCCTCTGTGTGCGCACGAGAATCATACGCGCGCCACTGTGTTCCTCTGTGTATCTACTTTTAACGTTATGTATACATGTATTCGAGAGAATGGATAAAACGTCGACGGGGGCACCGGGGAGACGGCCCCAAGTGTATCAGAGAACCATAGCCGCGCCCAATGCCGCCATTTTGTACCGAAGTTTCTTGCAGACAACCTCAGCCATTCGTTACGACCGGCTGGAAAACCCTCCCGGGCAACACTTCCGCCTCTCTGCAAACCCCCACAGTCGACGAGCTTTAATATAATTAGGATTCTCGCGAAATGTTACCGTTGCACAATATGCGCGGCCGTCTTTCGGCGATAACGCTGCGTCGTAGTTACAACGGAAATGAAACTCAGCTATTTATTCGTTTTGTTCGTTATCCGCTTCCGGATTCATCTCGTTTTTCAAAGCTTTCAGCAACATCCTCGCGTATACTTATCTAACCGAAAATGTTGCCTCGGAGACTATACAGTTTTTTGAGATGGAAATCACGTTTGTCTCGTTTCTTGGACCCGATGAGAGAATTTGCTGAAATAGTCGACGAAAACAGAAAAAGAGAGAGAGAGAGATATTGGGAGTAGAAAAAGAGCACTCGGATTTACACACTCGACGAATCGTTTTTATTTCGAAATACAGAACATTCTTCGGAATATTTTTAGCCACTGGGGCAGTCGCGACGTATTTACACACAGATTGTTTTTCTTTGTTTTTTTTTTTTTTTTTAACTTCGATTAAATCTCATGATTTACCCTCCCCGACGAGAGTGCATTGTTTATTTTTTTTTTTTTTTCTCAATATTTTAATTTTCAAAATGCACATCTCGTTTGGTTTACTACCGGTGGAACACATTGTCGCACGCTCTTCGCTGCCTATCCTACAAAAGGTTGTTAGAGTCGTTTCATTTCTTTAAAATGTTTTTTTTTTTTTTATTTATTTTTATTGTGTGTTTTTGAGTGGCGAGGGACGACGAGGGATGGGGCCGGTGGCCAAAGTCCGACGATAATCGTATTTAATGGCGTCGGAAACTCTCGCGGGACCGATTTGTTTTCTTTTCTTTTTTTTTTTGTATACTTTCTATGAGTTAATTTACTAAACGCTAAATACGATTTAACGGGGGTATTTCGGAGTCGTTAATTTACGTATATCAATATACAAATGTACAAGAAGAGCGGAGCGATGGCGCGTGTGAATCGGACGACGGGATCGGGCAACTTGTCTCGAGATTGCCGATCGACGTTGCGCCGATTGACTCGTCTGTCCACAGCTCGCAGGACTCCTTCACTCCGCGACATGGAGTTCACATGTAGATCCTTCGCAGATCCGACGGTGACGTTATCATGTTACACTGCGGACAGAGCTTTTTCGCCCCCTAAGAAACAAATTGAGCAAAAAAATGAAGCAAACGATTACTCGAGGCGTTCGAGTTTTAAAAAAATGCTATTTTACGGTCCATAAGACGAAAAATTCGGTCGCGTTAAATTTTTTCGGTATTCTTTCATTTTTTCTCAGACTCACCAGTGTGTGAAGCCAGCATTGCTCACAGTGTACGTGCCAGCAGCATACGGAAGTCACTGGTTTTTTGTATTGTTCCTGTAACAATAAATAACGGATGGCGATAAGATTCAGAATATTTTTCATACCAGTATCGCCGTATCAATGAATGAACATTATCATAAATTTCCATATATTCCAAATGATTCATTGAGAGAAATGCGTAACTTAATACTTGTAAGACGATTTTTCATATTATGCGAAGAAAAACGTTGAAATAGTTTCGGAAATTAATTCAATTGATTGCGTTTTTTTTTTTTTTATTAATCAGACTCTTTTTTTTATGAAGTTAGTCTGGCGATCAGCTCATAAATTCATTTGCGAACTTAGCGCGGGTATTCGAAAGCCAGCAGTAGTTTTTTTTTATTTGTATCGTTTCTCTATTTGCAACGATTTATTATCGATATACTTAATAATTTAACTCACCATGCAAATGAGACACTTGTAAAGCTGTCCTCTCATCTCCGCCTCGAGTTCTCGAATCCGTCCGCGCAGTGCCTCGACAACGGGAGCGTCCGCGGTATCTCTTCTCGTCGCGTTTAATCCACCGTCGTCAGTTTCGAGATTCTGTCTCGCGGAAGGTGTCGAACTCGGGGATGGCGGTGAATTTGCTAATCCGGTTGTTCCCGGTTCTGGTTTTACTTCGACCTGTGCGCCGTGCGGCTGATCGGGCGGTGTATGCGGCGTCAATGGGGCATTCGGGGATATTACAGCTTCCCGTAGCGCGTCTCGTTCCTTCTGCTCTCTCGGTGTACCCTCTCCTCGTGGCGCTATCACGTCGGCTTCGGAATACTGCGGAGGACCGAATTGTGCCGCGTCGTCACCGTCCACCACGAGATCGACGTCTTCGTCGTCCTGATTGCCACCCGGACCACTGCCACCTCCGCCGCCGCGATTACTCGACGTTGCCAATCCGACGGCTATGAGTAATAATTGAAACCATTTTTTTATCGTTAATAAAAAACAATAAATTGTATTAAAAAAAAACCAAAAAAACAAAAAAATTTAATAAAACGATAATTATTTGAATTCGATAAAATTTATTCGAAAGGAATTTTGAATTTCTGTAAATTAAGTGATTCTTTTTTTCTGGACGGTAACGCTCACCGGAAAAACCCCCGACGAGCATCGATGTCGCTCTGACTCTCCTCTGTCCTGCCCACTCGTACTCCTCGAAGCTCTCGGCGTCACCCTCGACGTCGACTTCCTCATCGTCGATACCAGCGGCACTGTGCCTCGCAGGATTACCACCACCGTTATGCTTGTTTAGACATCGTTCCACGTGTTGATTCAGCTCCTCCGGGGAACCCGAAAGACGCTCACTGCACACCGGACACGCGGGCTCATCGGCCTTTCTTTTCCTGTTCTTTACGCGAATTCTCGCCTAAATATCGCGAAATTCGAAGTAATAGAAATAACGATGTTACAAACACTGAGAATAGCAAAATTTTCAATAGATTTTTGTTATTTGATTATTGTTTTTGCTTACCTGACGATTCGCTTTGATTCTCTTGTACGTTTCCCATCTTCCTTGCGGCGTTCCGTCGGCCGCTGAGGGTGCGTGAAGCATCGGCCCGTGCGGATGATCCGGATGATGCCCCGGTGGTGGACCAATCGCCGATCGTTGCCTCGGTCGGGAATTCCCCGTTGATACCTTGTAAAGCCGATCCAACTCTTGGGCAAAATGTTGTTCCAATTCTTGTGGTCTCACCGTTACGCTGCATACCGGACAGCACGAGGGATCCGACGGAAATTTCTTTTTGCCTGTGTGCAAAGAGAAAAAAGAATTGGTAAAATATCGTCGTAGTTGCCAGTTAAATTACAATAGATGTCGGGGAAAAAAAATCATCGGGGTAATAAGAGACGCGGGAGACACGGGGACACGGTGCGCGCGGGACCGGCTGTATCCGCTCAACCCGAAGATATTTGTTTATTTATCTATGCGAGAGTCTCGGCAAACCTCTCGCTACTGCAATGAGGAGAAAACCTTCTTCGTGTCTTCGCTTATGTTAGACAGTCGACACGCGTCTTATTCAACGCTCTTTTCATTTCCCCCCTTCCCCACCGCTCGACCGCGGTCGACCTATACCCCGCATATCCATATCTCGCTCGAGTAGACGAGCCAAACAAAATAACCGCTCGTATCCGGAAGTCCCTTCGGGGTATCGTTCCTCGTGTATTTTCACAGGCCTCGGAAGAATGCTCGCTGAGCGATACATACACTTCTCGTTCATGAGATACGGAACATTTGGACCAGCAGTACGATGTCTTGGAATTTTCAAAATTCCATCTATACGACGCTCTATGTCCGCGCGAGTATTAGAAAGAGGGACCAAAATAATATCGAGAAGCTATAGATCGTTGTAGATGGTGAAAGTATTCTCGTTCTGCTCCAACCGGAATAAAACAATATTTTTGTCGCTTCTGCAGTGAATTTTTCGTATAAAACAATTACGAGTTTAATAAGTCGCGGATTCGTGAGCAAAAAAAATTATATCGAATAGAAATTTAAAACGATGCATAGGAATATCGAATTGCCTATTGTTTTCTACGAAAAAAAAAAAAAAAACGCAAGACTAGCAGGGTATTTGGCGAAGTTGCAATATCACTTTTTCGAGTCGTAATAGAGCGATGAAAAACGTCGTAATCACGTGACAACGGTTAATCGGCGCTTGTGGACGACGAATAAAATATTTCGTTTATTGAAAGAAAGATTCGATCGAATTTTTTTATCTGTTTAGAAACGACTAAATTTCGTGAACTTTTTCATGTCTCGGTTTTGTGTAGTCACGCAGAATCAATCGTAAACGAAATATATTCGAATCCCGGAGGTCAAATATTTAGAAGCAAAGTGTTTTTTTTTTTCTATTTTAAGGAAACGATTGCGAGATCAATAGCGTTTATTCGAAGAAATACCGTGAAGCATTCCAGAAGCGTTTAGCATATCGGCACGCGTGAGTAGTATTAGATACTCGTAAGGTATATACGAGTATTCGACTCTTTGTCCCGTAGGGGTTCGTCTGTGCTTCGCGAGCACCGTAGAGGTCCACCCTCGTCGGAACAGGCGTCTTTTTTCTTCGCCTCCTATTTCCTTTTCTTCCTTCCTTTTTCCCCATTCAATTAAGTAGCCTCGCAAATTTATGTGTACGGTCGCATGCTGCCCCCTCCCACCCCCTCCCCTTCCCCAAATTTTCCCGAGCGTCGCTGTATTCGATATTCCTTTTCTTCTTCTCCTCCCTTTATTGAAAGTGGAAACTCGTATGCCGCGATTGTAATACCTGCGCGAACAAAATTGTATACATAACAACGACCAGTGCATGAAAAGTCCGCGACGGAATAAAGGGTCTCGAGACGAAAAGATATAACGATGGAAGAAAATATACAAGTCGCGACTATATCGCCCAAAGTCGAGGCATAAGGTACCGGAAAGAAGAAGATTACACCGAGAAGTACGTCGTTGCCATTTAAAGTCCCACGGGCTGAACGTCGTAATTAATGCGGAAAGAGCGTATTGCTACTCTAGCAGCACCGGTGGCAGCCCTTTTCCCCGAGAGCGCGAGGGTGTGCAACCTCATTTCTCGCGAATATCTCGAGTTCTCAACTATCGTTTTGGGGCCAAAGAAGAAAGAAACGAGGGTGTGCTTTTCTCTCGGTAGAACGATTTTCCTTCTTTTTTTTCTTTATATATTTATCTCGGTAGAAAACCCGCCCGATCCGACGTTGGACGACGAGGTCGTAAACGCTTTTTAAAAAGTATCTCGAGCGCCGAGGGCAGTTACCATAACCGCGCTATCATTTACACTTAGTCCCCTCGAGTCTACTGTGGTTCTCAGAGATTTTTCCGCGGCGAGGAAAAAAAAAAAAAGGTCTTTGACTCCGTCTCTCCGATAGAGCGATTCCGTATCTTTAATTAAAAAAAAGTCCGGACAACAGCGTTTCTATTGAGGTGCTGTGGTACTTTAAAAGATAACTGTTTGAATTTCATGCAAAAAAAAAATACAGTTTCGTGAGAATGTATTTACAATCGCAGACGCGATGTTTTTACAGTCAATTAGGCTAATAAAATATCGACAGTAGCGATTGTTATTTATTACCCTTTAGAGAATAACGAAATGAACGAAACAAGTGAAGAAAAGTAAGAGGGCATCATCTGCTGTCCATAGTATCACAGTCCTTTCAATTCCCCTCTTCGGTTATACCGACGAGCGCATTGCGTCGCCTAATCCGGATTTAATTAAATAACCAGCACCTCTGCTCTCTGCGGCTCCGCCACTCCCCGAAACTCCGTGTACTCTAGAGGGGGATCCTCCTCACTGGGTACCATTTCGTTCGAAGTAGCGGCGTTCAAGAAACGAAAGGGGTTGCTGCCTTTTTGGTGAGCGTCTGCCAAACGCTCGCGAACTCTCACGAATTAGCCACAACTGTTGTCGCCGCGAAACGTCGCCGGACTATAATATCTATGTAGCCATCCGCCCGATATTTCATTGCGCGATAAATGTTTAAAATTGATTTTTTTCCAAAAAAAATAAAAAATAAGGTTTCCATAATCGTCGTTAAAGTTCAGCAAGAATTATCGCGTGTATCGCCGGGCCGAAGCATCTCTCGTTAACCGCGTTGTCCGCGCGAAAATGGAAAGCAGAAGCCTCGCCAGCAGGCAGTAGAAGCGAAACGAGCGTTTTATTAATAACTTAAGCCTCGACTAACAGCGACGGGAGAGGGCTACTCTTAACAATTATCCGGCTTGCCAGAAGAGTCGTAATGAAATGATAACGGCTCGTTTCGGCAATCCCCCTTCTCCTCTTGCTTTCGCTACAATTTCCCCTCAAACTTATGATCGTATAATAACATCACCGAAAATTCAAGAAACGCCGTGACGCGTATTCGTCACGCGTAATAATAATAATAACATAAAATAATCGCAATATAAATAAAAATTAGTTGTCCAATGAGTTTGCGAGATTCTGTTCCAATTATCTCGAAAACAATCGAAAATCGGAGCGAACAGATATTTATCTTCGTCGATTGGAGAGACTCTCGAAGGGCAAAGGGAGAACCGGGTCGGTGCATTAGCTCTCGCGAGAAAGGTGGGGTGAAAAAGCAATGGTTGTACGTGAAGACGATGGGGTACGAAGTTAGAGGTAAGGTGGGCTGACGAAAATCAAAAGGCAAACGTCGAGTATGGAATGGGCGAGCGGTTGGTTTTAGGGGTGGGCTACGGTCATAAGTTCGGCAGTTAGGGGATGTAAGTACGAGCATAGGGTGCTTGTACTTTGTGCTCCGGTTATATAGCTATATAGGTGCAGTATTAGTTATACTATAGCTATAAGAAGGCTCATGTCGGCAGCAGGGGTCCGGTTAGTCGCGCGCGTACTCATACAAGCGCTCAGCTTCTCTCCAGTTTCACGAGACTTGCTACCCGACGAGCCAAGAGAGGAGGTAGCAGCAGCCAGAAACAGCACACTTGGAACGAGATATGTGAAGGAAGAGATGCGCAGAAAAGGTGGAGGCGAGGGGAGGGGGACGAGATCACCGACTAAGAACGAGGATGAGAGTCCTTTCATGCATACCGGAGTATCTCTTGTGGCGCATATTCTCCACCTCCTTCACCATCTCGCGGAAGATGGGAGTCTCCACTCCACGTTAAATCTCTCGCGTATCATAACGCGATCGCATGAGTTACGCGGTAACTCGCGCGCGTTAACCGTACCACTTGGATATAGTCACTACCGGGATTCGTGGTATTGCGTTTTCCCTTTTTTTTTTTTTTAAGACGTCGAAGACTGGTCGGAAATCATGAAAATTATCATTTTTGATGATTTATTCTAATTTCGCTGGAAAAATATTTGCTTTGCAGTGTTGTAACTTGAGCTTTGCGATTTCGAGGCAGAAACGATTTGTTTGTTTCAATAAAATTTGTTTGAAATTCAAAAAAAATAATTTGTTTCACTTTCTGGATTATTTAGTACCCCGGAATACAAGCAATGCACATCGTTATTATTATTATAATTTCGTAATTGTATTTTGGAAACTTTATAATTAGTTTGAATTATAACAAAAAGAAAAATCTTCAGTATCGATGTAAGCAATGATTTATATTACGAAATCGCCACGAAGCATCGTTTTATATTGTATCGCGCGAAAACTATAGGATATTAAAGGATACTCGGGGGATGTTGATGTATGTCGAAGTGTAGAATTTGAACTCCCGTGGTAGCAGGATATATCAAAGAGGGTGTGTTCCCGGACCTCGGAACGTTTTTTTTTTTTTTTTTTTTTGGGGAAAAAGTCGAGCGACGCTAATCTTTCCTTTGGTCGATGTGCAGAGTTACGCGTCACCGCGTTCAACTTGCTTCCCGCTGCTCGGTTCGTCTCTCATATAGACATTCCTTTCCCCATCCAGAACGTTCCTTCCTTCCTGTCTCCTTCCTCTTTCTCTCTTTTACTCTCGTAATCTCTTCGCGTGCGATAAGGCAATCCTATGACGCGACGCGAAAGATTTCCAGCGATCACGTCAGTCTTCTCTCATCCCGCTCGGTGATCGTATTAAAATCGTTGGATGAGCGATTCATTCATTCATAGATACGGGGTCGTTATTGGTTTTAAACTCCGCACGAGAGTGAATTTAAATTATTTTCGTCAAGAGATTTCGCCGAAAAATTGCTTCAAGTATCGCGTTACACAGACGAAGGGTATGTCGCGAAGTAAAGGGTAAGAATACGAGCAAAGTCGCGGAGAGAGGGAGAGAGATTTCTCTCGGACACCTTTATCAAGGTGGCGGAGCTGTGGTTTGCCGTTGCCTATGGACTTTTGCTCGCCAGGACTGTCGACCCCCCGCCGATCTCGACTCCCTTAAATCACGGCTGTTTGTAATTAAGTGAATGAATGGGCCTGTATCAGAGTTAATATTTGCGACATGAGGCACGACGCTGCCGCGGAGACAAATCCCTTATATATCATCGGGGAGCGACGTTCGGGGGGAGGTAAGGCGGTATGTACTATAATGTATCCTGGGCCTCTATAAGTCGTTTCGCCATATAGCTCAAATGGCAAAAGCGTCAGAGCAAAAGTACACCCCTCACTGCCATACATCGACGCGAGACTCTCGACTCTCGATTTATGTTCACCACGGAAACTCTCCGAAAGCCTCAAACTTTTCTATCCTAATAGAAAGAAAAAAAAAAACTACGAATTTTTTTCGCAATTCAGTTTGAAGTCCTGTTCATCCGACTCTTTGTTCTTTCGACATTACGCGAGTCGTCGAGAAAAGATTTAAGGGAGGTAAGAGTACGAAAGAAAAATGTGACGGTGAAAAGACAAGAGTATAAAGGGAATAAACGCTCATTCGTCGATCGTACGTGAGCCAGCGGCGAGTCTTGTTTCGCAAAGAACAGTAGGTATTATAAGGAGGGTTGCGGGGGGGAGGGGCGAAGGTATAGCGTTCGGGGCGCGGACACGTGGTATGGAAGCTGCGAGAAGCCCAGAGGGGGATACAGCGGCGCGGCGGTGGCTGGACGGCGTGTTTGTAAGTCTGCCAATACTCATAAATACGTCCGGTCGCCGGCGATATCTCACTCGGGCGGGCGCGGTCCAAACTCTCCCCCGGCTTCTTCTTCCTTCTATACTCGAGCTTCTCTCATACCGCGAGAGAAGCCCTCACGAGTGAGCGAGAGGTTCTTCTCATATCCCCTCTCGCGGGCGAATCCTCGTTTTCATTCTACGCTTCAGAATCACTGCTCTACTCGATTCACGATCATCGATCGAGATCTCTCGAGTCGTATCTCACAACCCTTTCTGCTTGTTTTTTTTTTTTTTTTCTCGTTTTTTCGCCGCGATATATATATTTGGACCACGTGGTCTAATACGTTCGTTTAATATCGAAGTATCTCTCGTCGCAGAAATCCAATCGCGCGAAAGGATACAAAGTTAATTTTGCGTATCAACCCGTTTAGATTTAGATAGTGAACGTTACAATAATAAAGACGCGACGTTGAAGTACGTAACTGGTTATCGTGTGAAATAAATATGAAAAAAAAAGACACGAGAGTGCGAAGCTACTCTTATCGACGATGGAAACTAACGCGCAGCCAATGTAATATATATTTGATGGTGCGAATTTTTTTTTTTTTTTTTTTTTTTCGTCACGATTATTACACCCGGTCTTTCGATAAGGTCGATCAAATCGAAATTGTCATCGAAGACAGTATATCTTGGAGTCTCGTCGCGCGGACGAGTTTGATAAAAGGATAAATGCGAAAAGAATTAAGGGGTAAGACGAGATTAAAATGTGCTTGCGATATTAAGCCGAAGCAAGGTGAATCCGCTTCGTGTATAGTTGCCGCAGTGTTGCAAGTGAAACGAAGAGGCAAAACGGAGATGAGACGAGAACGGAGAGGAGAGAAAGAAGCGAGAGATATGTCTCTGTTGGAAACAGTGTCTCCGCTATCCTTGAGTGGCGTTCTCCACGTAAGGTGGCAACCTCGGTATGGATAAAGAAGATAAAGAGGGAAGACCGCTGCTGTTGCTGCTGGTCCACCGGGAGAGTTGCGAGGATGCTGTGTACACGCGGAGAAAGGAGAGCGAAGAGGGAGCCGCGTTGGTCAGCTTCTCGCAGCGCGTCGAGAAGGCTCCTGCCTGCTTTATGAAGTAGACTTGGACGGTATACGTTATTACATTATCGGGCAACACGCACTGCCACGAACGGCATATCTTTCTTCATCCCATCGTACGGACGGCGGCTCTACACGCATCTCTCTTCTTTTCTATATCTATCTTTCTCCGACGTGTACCGTGGCGTTATACCTATTTCCCTCCGCCTCTTTTCTCTTTACGCTGTTCATTCTTCGCGTACAACTTATCCCCGTATACCCTACTGTGTACAAAACTCTTTCTCTTCTCGTCCGAATGCCCCGTGGGATGCAAACGAACTCATACGTGTATAGGTAACGTACCAAACTCACGTATAAACGTACCATTGCGTATAAAATCCGTGGAGAGCGCCGGAGCGGCTACTAAACTAAAACTCTTCGTCTCTCTCGTATCCTCGCGCGGTGCGCGGGGCTGTGGAACACCCGACCGCCCTGCCGCGAGGCCGCCACCACTCTCCGAGTAGCCGGGTAATTGGAAGCGAGTAAAAAAAAAAGGAAGAAAAAAAAAACGGCCGTGGGGTCCTATCTCCGCTAATAAATACGTTGCTACCGCGTATTACCGTTGCGCGATAATAAATTTACGAAATAAATGATTGTGTTTGCGCCGGCTATCCTCGGGATATAATACAACTATAACGCCGCTGGCGCGAGTATCTAAACGATGATCGCTCCGAGACACAGCGTATACCGTCGCTCCTATATATACCCCTTGAAGAATTATGAAATAGAAGTATTATTTCATTGTTATTTCTCAGTTTCTATTTCTTTATTATTCTTTTTTTTTTTTTCTTCACAGTCGAGCATTTCATTACAGGATGCCCCGTGGCTTGGGTCACTTCGCTCTCTATTCGAATGTTATATACGAAAACCACGAGAGAGAAGCGCGCGCGCGCGCCCGTTGGTCGGGAGGACGGCGAAGGGACGGATGATAACATAAACGTGACGGCTGACGTAGAGGCATAGTTCTTTGATATCGCTGAAGCGTAAGGACGTTTTGGCAGACGCGAAACACGCTCGGCCCCGCTGGCTTTTGGGTCGGTCGCTCGGGTGAATTCAGAAATCCCGTGGATGGACGAACGCGCGCTCGCTTGCCCCTCTCCCCGGTTATGATTGTGATGTTACATTTGGCTTGTGTAGGCGCTCTCGGAATGTGCGGACTATACCACTCACTCCAGTTTCGTTCCCATTCCCGCTTGCCGAATCTCTCTCGCACCCTCCGCCCCCTCCCCGCCCTCCTGGTACATCGTTCCCATGCGTATAGCTTCGATTCTGGTATCGTATATACGTATATATATGCACACATAGACGCAGGTATACATATATGCGTATAGTGGCGCGAACGTGGATGCATGTCTGCCCATCAGGCCGCACATCGGAGCGCTAATCAAACGGGCCAACCCGCTGTGCGAATATTAATTAAACTCTCGCTGCCCGTTGTGCCTACGCGTTACTACTCTCCTCTGTTGTACACCGTATCAGTTCTCGACGTTGCGGGTGTTTATAGCGAGCAATATCTTGGATAGGCAAACGGAAAGAGTATCAGAAACATGGGAAATCGAATGAAGATTTTTTGCCGATTTTTCGTCGATGGGAAATTCTTAGTGCCGCGATTTCTCAGTGATAATAAAATCGATCGCCACCTGCTGAATCACGAGTTTGGCCCGTTGGTATGATATCACGCGGGAAGTTTCTCTCGGCGATGCATGGGAACGTGTGTGCGAAAGGTGGAAGATAAAAGACGAAGAGTGGTGCGAAGTAAGGTAACAACTTGTATATACGTATGTATACAGGCTCCGGGGATATCCTATGCCGCGTAACACACTTCGAGAAAGATTTCCTTTTATTGCGCTGCAAGTGGCCGGACTATAATATAACATTATCGGAGGTGCGAGATCTCTCCTCTCTCGCCTTGCCTGGGGTAATTGTTATTATTGAGATAACCACGCGAGTCTCGTACTGCCCTGAGACCAAACGTTTTCTCCGCAGCGAGCTGTATGGAGCAATACGACTGACCGGGTGTGCGAAAGGGAAACAGAGAGGAGAAGAACCAACCGACTCTCGGGTTACTATAGGTATAACTAACCGCAATAAGATGCGATTTAAATAAATTCCTTAACACGATCTCGCGTATAACAGGGAGCCGTAGCCGATCTCGCGCCCGCTTCCTCTCTCGACGACTATCCTCCTCGACTATATACTCGATATTATCCTCCGCACCTTCCTATTACTTCGATTTCTCAGCGAAGATAAGGGGGATAACCGCGGAGGCGAGTCAGCTGGGATATCTCCGAACGTCAATTTCTCGCTGTACAACAACAACTACTACTACTACATATTAACAACTATAGTATTATCGAATTCTGCTCTGTGCCATTGTTGTATACGTCTCGGCAACACTTTGAGAACATTCACGCTTCGAGAAAGTGAGCTGTAAACATCTGCTTCCTATACCTTTATTACCAGTGTTTGAATGAATTAAGATAAAAATGTTAATTAGCCGCGATGTTATTCGGGCCGAAGATATTTTGTGTTCCCGACGTTGTTTTTTGGAATAAATCGCCGATAAACCCGGGAATCAAAAATCAATGCAATAAAACCCGACACTCGTTACTTTCAAGAACGATAAAATAATTTGAAAAAATAAAAATAAATCTTTAACATTCGAGTCGATTTTGTGAGAATGTAATACAATTTTTGATAAAATTTTTCGCGAGGTCTTTTCACTCTCTGAAACAAACATTTTTTTTGCAGCACAAATACGACTTTTGCCAATGTAATTTACAGCTCTGCTTTAATGTATAATAAATACTTGTCGTCATTTTTTTCCGAAAGAAAAAAAATTCAGCATTTCGAATAATTACGCAAAGCCGAATACGCCACCTAATATGAATTATCGTGATTACACACGATCAATGCAGCAAGAAACGATTTCCTTTTTTGGCAAATCTTCGCGTACCCCAAAGCTCGATGAAAGAGCGTGTAATCGGGAGTTCGCAATGCGGAACTCGTGAATCTCGGAGAGTTCAACGCAGCACACTCGTTGCTGGTTGAGGACTCGTGGGGGCGGGTTAGTCGGTAGTCGATACGTAGTTTCGTTTGGTCGCGATAGTGGGAAGATTCTTTCGCGTGTTTTCAGCGCCGATGAGGACAAAGTTAAACCAAATGACTAGTGTTCTACCTTGTGGGAGAGGGGGAGCGGGGTCTATATGCTCATCCAGAAGAGCCCAATACCCGCTTATAGTATAGACGTCAGATTTCAGGGCCGTAAAGCTTATATGGTGGCTGTAAAATGGCAAAGCGGTCTCTTTGATACATCCGGGTACAGGGTGCCTGATGCCGCCCGATACGTACTACCTATAATATACCTACAAACGGTTCTCTCTTTCACTCGCGAGTACGCGCGTCCGCCGTCGTAAATACCGCGAGACTAGCGGGATTTTTTTTTTTTTTTTTTTTATCATTAAATTGGGTGTTTGGCTCGTTCTCTCTCTCTCTCGCGTATTATACATCGGCAGAGGCTCGTCAGCAATCTTCACCTTCTCCTAAATCTCGTACAACATTATATTCTAACTCGAGCTGGCAATCTCTTCTACGGTTTAATTGCGGCATCGTTCTCGACGATGAGTCTCTAAAAGGTTCTTTGAGAGAGATGCGCGCGTAGAGAGAGGATCCCGCGCGGTTTCAGCACTTGGGAGCATAGCCTCCGTCCAAGAGAAACGAGAAGCGCTCATCCGCGGTTTGCGTTGCCGGTATACATAAACCCCACGCCTCGGTCTTGAGAATAACGACGATAGGTTTCCGTTGATCGTCGTTTGAGCTTCGAGTATCTTGCGCGCGCGCGAGCGCGCGGGGTTGCGCAACATTAACCGCAAGTATATAACGTTGTAACAACCCCGAGGGCGTATAAGAACGATCCCGAGCTCTATCGCTCGGATAGTGCAATTGTATATACACTCTTTCCTGTACTCTCGCGATAATCCTTATAGCATCTGGTAAGCCTCCGCGTGGGCGTTCCAGCCTGGAGATACTCCTCGAACACTTTTTATTTACATTATTGTTATTTTCTTTTTAAACAACGAATTATGTAAGCGTCGCGCAGTTTGCTTGAAATCCTTGCGAGATTATCTCTCGTGACTGATAAACCGTTCCTATCGTCATCAAATATCAATGACAAACGCCGCGATTTGATATTGATGCGAGAAACACCGCACATCTTCGCCTAATCGACGTCACAATATTCCAGAGGATTTTATATAGGCGAATTCGTTGTATTTTTTTTGTTTTTTTCACTTTACTCACAGTGCAATTCCCAGAAGAGTGCCACGTTAACGTTGTGATTATGAAACATTTTGCGATGTTGTTTTCAAGATTTTTTTCGAAATTAAGGGGGTATAATCGCGGGAGAAAAAAAAAATTTCAAATATACACATTGGTCGATGATTCGCGACGATGATATCGCGCGCGTGTTGGGACCAACCGCGCGCGGTAGAGGGTCCCGAAAGCGTCGTATCGAGAGACTGACTTGTGTGTGCTGACTAGGGCAGGATCCCAAAGCGAACTAATAGTGCCACCGTGCCAGCGTGCCGCCACGACTCCTCCGTCAGCCAAAGGCAATAGAGCAGGGTGACTATCCTTGCCACCTCGAGAGGGGGATGACGCTGGTCATGCCGGTTCCCAACCAGCAAGAGGCCACTCCAGCCTCCCCTAATTGTGCGCTAAACGTATACGAGGCGTATTACCCCGTATTACTCACCCGATCCTAACCGCTTCCATGTCGTCAATTTCGGAATTCATTAAGTACACAAACGATAAATTCTTACGATATATAAAACTGATCGTCGATCTTCGTAAAAAAAAAAAGAAAATAAAAAATCTTTTTTGATTCATGAAAATTACGAAAATAAAAATGAGCACCACTGAGATGGTCCAGAAGAGAGCTTCCGAACTGACTGACTGACTCCGATGAGAAGAGAAGGGAGTGTGGTGGTGGAGGAGGGGAGACGAGGACTGGACGAACCGCGTGTCGAAATCCAACAAAGATGAACGAAAAATCTCGCTGACAAAAGAGATCCCCAGAAGCTTTCATGCTTACCTACAGATTAGTGAACTCGGACAAAGTAGCCGATCGCTCGGCTCCTCCCGCCTTGACTTCTCTTTTCCACTAACGCTGGTAGGATATACCGGCTACTTATACCATTATAGCTATGTATGGAAGTGCTGTTGGTATGGATTTGTATTATAGCAGCGTATAGTATTTCGAAGAGCCACCGTACTACCCGGTAGTTAAAGTTCACACCTATTTGCCGGGGATATTCGGTGTCACGAGTGAAACCGGCTGTGCGTGTCACGTATACCAGCCGATTCGCTGTCGGTTTGTCAACCGGCACCCTTGGTATTCCAAGTCAACCTACCCTTCCCCCATAATCTCGTTAATACAGATGTCAACTGGCTACGGACTCGAAACTCCCTTTCGTGCCCTTCCCTTGACTCTTCATTCGGAAGATGCACCCTTTGACGAAATATAGTCTTTCACACGAATCTAAAACTTTACCTCGTTTTTCTTCCCGCATCGTTCGCCGAGCGTGAAGATTGGAAGAGATATTCGCAAAATGAATAATTTCTATTGTGAAAGATTTTTTATTCACACGTTTCTTTGGACAAGTTGTGTTTTCTTTTTGTTTTTTCTTCTTTTTTTTTTTTTACGAGTTCATTCGCTTACACGACATATACGGCAGTCATGGCTATAGGAGAACATACGCACGACGAGCGCGAAGAGATAGGCGACCGACCTCTTTCTAATCTATGTATAGCGATATTGCAGCAGCAACAATAACGATGGGAAACACACATGCCGAGAGGGAACAGCGTTTTGTCCGAGATCAACGTAGCGCGGCTAACTTTACAGTCCGGCGGCATTCATGCAAACCCCGTTTCGCGCCCGACGCTTCTCGCCACCGCGCCACCACAC
The DNA here is from genome assembly GCA_934046635.1 of Buathra laborator. Taxonomy (NCBI): domain Eukaryota; kingdom Metazoa; phylum Arthropoda; class Insecta; order Hymenoptera; family Ichneumonidae; genus Buathra; species Buathra laborator. The sequence continues at coordinate 3,588,407 of OW203898.1, read as the reverse complement.
ACGCGTCTTCCGTATCGTGCTCGACTTGGTACTCTCGCGCGGGCCTGTGCTATCCTATGCTCGAACGAGCCGAACAGAGAGTCAGAACCGCACGGTACATATTTATTTATGTAAAATTCGTGCCGGGCGACCATTTCTCGTAGCCATACTTATCGGGGAAAAGAGATACACCTAGCGGACAAGATTTATGAGATATCCGCCGGAGGAGAGTCTGCCGACTAACGGAGAGAAAAATCTTTAGAGATTCTTCTCGGGTGAATAATCCCATTAGATTATTTTCTTTTATTTTTTTTTGCGACCATTTCGCTGCTCCATTTTCGATATTCTCAAACAAAAGAGAATATAGTGTATTCCGTACATTTTAGGTATTTTCGCGCTGTGCTCACTACTACCAGCAATGTTGCAGACGATTTTTGAGAAATATAATCGACGAAAGAAAAGTTTTTGTATCAAATACTAAGTCGGGAGTAAAATAAATAAAAAAATCGTGATAATTCTGTTGATAAAATGTGTTGTATGATCAATTTTGCGAAGTGTTTTGATTTTAATTATTGTGAAAAAACGATATGTTTCTTCGCGTTGAAATTACGGGAAAATTCGGGTAACTATAGGGTTTTATTAAACGAACGATGAAAAGTATTTTCTTAAACAGGTTAAGGGGTTACAATGATTTTTTTCTGTAAAATAAAAAGTATTCAAAAATTTGTTCTCAACCACATACTTCTACGTATTATCGCTGATAGGCCGTTTTGGGCCCAAAGTCAAATGGAACATTAGTAAGCGTTTGAAAAAAAAAAATTCATATTCCCTTTCGGTGCGACTAAAATTCCTCATAAGGATTCAACGAAGACTGGATGCTGCTGGAAGTATCAAAGTTAACTTACTAACAGTATAGCGGTGGAAAGGTTCTCGCGAGCCCATTGTAAGGGATTGCGTTTAGCCGTATACCTATATATTTATATGTATAGCGAAGCACAATGCTGGAATATCCCAGTGGACGAAAGGATCACATAGTCGTTCAGGATTATACAGTCAAAAGTCACACACAGTACGAATTTGTCGAACCATTGAGTCGAATGCCCGCGGTGACTGTAAAGGCTTCCGGTCTCGGAACACCTGCCGGTTAGTCGACGAGGGGAACACACCGCGCTCTCTCTTATTCGAATTTCTCTTCGTCTCTCCTTCGGCATTAGGTATATATACCAAACACGCTTCTCGTTCGTATATCCTCGCGGGGATTCGGTCTTTTTACGTTTTACTCTTCGATCGTTCTCGGTGAACTCATCCGCCCCGAAGAGTAGTCACAGACAGATATACAACGAGGCATATAGCTGCTGGCTAAAGAGCGTTTCACTCCATTCACGCGGTGCGAAGGCCCACACGTCTATCGCGTTTCACTATGAATGAAAAAAAAAAAAAAAAAAAATGTGACGTGACACGACGCACATTTGACACTTATATCGCGCATGAATGAACAGACGCTCGGGTAGAGTTCAGTGACATGATTTCACGATTATCGCTAATACCTCGAGGATCTTTATTAATCGTGAAGGCATTAAAAAATCTATATAAGATCCGGTTAGCGGAAGGAAATTCATTGTTGGAATTTTCGTCGTTGAATTTCTCTGAATACTGCGTCGGGTAAACGATCATTTCGTCGGATTATAAGCGGAAGTCAGCGTTGCATACCCTGCGACCGGTAGTTCTCATAGGACGGAAAATTAGTCGAGGACCAAGTGAGACCAGAGCCTTTAATGTCTGAGCGAAAGTCCTCGTTGTCGTGTATACGAGAGACGAAGAAAGGAATATACATCGGAAATGCGTGAGAAGGATACACTCTGTCTCACGGAGAGTCCGCCGAAGTGCGAGGTTACAGAAGAGTAGAGAAGCGTAGAGGAATGAGGGGGAGAGTACGCCAGGATAATAACGAGGATAAGACCAAAGATATTAGTTGTAACAACGTATAGCTACCCTCCCAATCAGAAGTTAACCTCGGGAAGGGAGTCGCGGCAAGCTGCAGGGGCTTTCACTGGGGTGCGCGGATTTTGCCTAATTGTTTGATACCGCCGTCGAATCCTGCTTAACTACTCTCCCAATCCACACGTATATATACGGATAATATAGATATATATAGACACAGTGTAATTCATTGCTGGATTGTATCACGTATTTACGAGACATTCCCAATTCTAATGTCTTCAAAAAACAAAAGTTATCCCTTTACACCGAATTTTATTTGGTTCGCGTGTAAAAAAAAAAAATTAACTCGTGTTATCATTATTATCATTTATTGTTTTTTTTTGTGCCGTTCGAATGTAATTCGTGTAAAGAGCTTACAATACTTTCTTCGAAGTGTCGGCGGTATAGTTAACATCCGACGAACAAGGGCGCTGTTTAACAGGGTATAGAGCTTCGAAGCACGAAGATTTCACTTTGCCAAACGAGCCATCGCTATTAATTAACGTTTTACTATCCGCATTGCCTCTTAGCGGTGGTCGAAGGGGAAAACCGGCTGAGCACCCGGAACGAAGCTAAACCAGTAGTAACTGCACGTAGCCCCATCGAAGATATTGCCTCGGCGGAGAGGCCCTCTTACGAATTTTCTCCCTTTTCCACTTTGTATACCTTATATTATTCGCGGTATAAACTACGCCGATGATACTTAAAAGGTCGCTAATCGTCGGTACTAAACATGCAGCAGCGGCAAAAGCAACAGCGGTACCAAAGGGCTTTCATGTGGTTCAACATCTCCGCGGCAGTATAAAATGCGTAGTTATACCCACAATAACTTCGAAACTTTCATTGTTGTTTTGCCGCAAAGTCCGTGCGAACAATTGATGCTTCTGACAGCCCATTGACGTCTTGTCGTTGTTTTTTTTTTCTTTTTCACCAAAGGAATATCGTACGTGTCCCCAGGGCTATGAGTCGCAAGCTACGAGGTTCTTTTCTTCTTCACGTCTGATTTCCTCCAAATTCACCGATAAAAGTTTACACGATGCGAAGAGGACGAAAAGAGCGGTGAGCTCCGACGTTGGGGATCATAAAATCGGGATTCAATATCGCGATGGGGGTGTCGTGTATGTCACGCGGATGTCAAGGGGCGCTCGTTTCGACGCCCGTTCGCTCGCTTATGCTCTCTTTCTCTCCCTTTTGCCCGGTTGGCGTCTCTCCACAGAGGCATTTTGGCTTCTACAACGTATATACGCGATACGCGAACGAGAGACGAGATGGAAAGACGAAGAGAGTCCCGCAAAGCCGCTTCAACGGCCCCGTACTTCGCTTACGAGACTTCTGCTCTTCACTGTGCGAAAACACGCCGCACATTGTTACTCTTAACGCGTGTGCGTGCGCGAACCCATGAGCATTGCATCCTTCATGTTATCGTTCTCTCCTCGTCTCGACTCGACGCGATATTCTACCATAGGCGATCCTTCCATTCGTTCTCTCGCTCTCTCTGATTTCTCTGTCCTACTCTCGTTCTCGGGGCATTTATACACCATCCGCTGGCATATCCTCGAGGCCTCTCGCGAAATATCCTTCGGAGGGGGCGGAGGGGGGAATTCTCGTCGTCTCACTCTCCCGGGGCAACTCTCGCGTGTAGGTAGTTTGACACGCTCGTAAAAGACGGGCATTTTAATACAATTTACAAGAAAGTATAAAGTCGAGAGAGACGCGTTTCTTCCCCTTCCCCACCCCGCCTCCGACTTCTTGCCGGAGCCGAGTTCTCGAGACGCGGCTTACACTGGGTGTATCGACGCGAAAGCGATCTTTGACTCACGATATTCGATATTTATACAAAAAATGCTTCATCATTGAAGCTAATATATTTCCGATTTTTAGATTTTCATAGCTCCCAATGCAAAGCGAAAAAAATTCAAGAACATTTCCAGAATTTTTCCAAAACATTTTTCGGGATTTTCCAGGACGCTTAAAAAAAGTAACAATCGATGAAATTATGAATTAATACTATAATCTTCCTTTTAAGACACTAATACGAAATATATAATTCTCCGTGTTCATCACAGGACTAGCGACTAGAAGCCGAAATAGACCCGAAATATTTTCAAAAAATATACCGGACACCATTATAAAAGCGATGAAATAATCAAAATCGAAGGGGGAAATAAAAGAAAAAAAAATCACGAATCAACGAAGAAATTTAAGGTCATTCCAAGACTTTTTCAGGACAAGAAAACTGCACGGACATTTTTAGGATCACTGAACACGATGATTTTATTAAAATACTATCTGTAGTAAAAGATTACGACCCAAAGTCCGATCTTACTGTATCGCATGTAACGATTTTTAACATTGATGTAATGATTAATAATATATATATATTTTTTAGAGTAAATAATTGTCGAATAAAGCAACAGTGAGTCAACACCGAATTTCATTCGATAATTCATTAAATCGGCGTTTAGGGCGCATGAAAATCGAAGATATGCCGTAATTAAATTTGTACGAGTACCATACCGCTGTAAATTGCTCCCCGGTAGTAATAGTTAGAATTTCACTTGGACAAACATCGATGGGAATGTGACCAGGTATTTTCGAACTCGATAATTACCCGACGGTTATCGCCGGTTTCTAAAATTGCTCGAAGGACCGCAACGCGCTCTCGCGTTCCACATCTCCGGCGCAAATTGAGAGCCCAGATAATCCGATGATCAGGTGTTCGGTCATAGTTTTTCCAATCGCCGAATGCACTCAGTCCGGTACACCGTGTACGTTGACTGCGAATTCTGCGTTTCTTTACATGTATATATATACATCGGTTGACGGTAGAAGCTTCGCGACGAAACGATCGGGAGAAGAAAGAGTAGGAGGAGGAAAGAGGAGGCTGAAGCGGCTCGTCTGCTCACATGCCGCTCTCGTCGCACTGCCAGTAATATTTTATACGCTTTACGAGCGAGTCACACAGGACGGGCTCTTCTCCGGATACTCCTTACGTATATAAGATCGGCCGACGTTGAAGGAGACGAAAATTTTCGAAGCGGTAATAGTTCGGCAAGGCACTCGCGCGCTTCAGCGATTCAAAGAAGAAGAAGGGGGAGCGGTTCGATGGAAGAAGTGCCGCTTCTGCTTCTGGTGCTGTTGCAGGACGAGATGAGCAAGCAGGAGGAGCGCACACTTCCAGCTAATTGTCGCTTATTAAAAACGGTCCTCCTTTCGTGTATATCCCGGCGAAAATCAAAGACCTTCCCTCCCGTTCGCCTCAGGAAAGCTTAACGTCCTTCTCTCAGACCCTTTACGAGATCCTTTGCCTTCGGGACTTACGAGAGACTCTCGAGTGTCTCTCGAGGACGCGCCTTTGCGCTCGAAGCTCCAATAATTCCCGAGGACAACGCCGAACGAGGTGAGCGTCGGCGATGAAATCTTTAAACATATTTTTCCGCGTACATCCAAGAATCTTTACGATTCTCTTCGAGTCACAGTTGTAATTAATTTAATAGAAATGAGGGGGAAAATTTCTGTTTTAATTGACGGCGAAGCTTGAGTGTTCGAAATATATCGATGCATCGCCGAAATATCAATCAAATCGTTCGAGAGAGTGGCGGGACCGTAGATGCCGATTATAATCGATCGCGGCACGAGGGAAAGGCAATAAGCTGCGATTCCGATGGGGTGATGATTCGTGAACTCTGACTGCATGATATCTCTCCCTCCAGGATACAGATGAACGAGCCTCCGGCCGGCACTGCAACAGTCGGTGGCCGTCGCTCAAGGCGATATACACCCGCGCATTGCCCGGTAGCAAACCAGCGTTCTATACTAAACTCGCTTGTTGCGAGAATTTCTGTATACCGAGGACTTTCGTTATTGGCCCGATGTTTAAGCTGTGCCATTGCGCCGAAGGCTCCATCAACAAGTATGTCTCGTGTCATCGATTATGCAATATCGTTATATTTAATATGTTTCCCAGTTGCATTCCCATAATGCGTATTAAATCGTAACATTTCTCGGATACGATAAATGGTTAAACGATAACATACTTTAAAAAAAAATGAAATATAGGAAAAATCAACAACATCGATGCAATATCATTTCAAAGTTGCGTTTATAGTTACGCAGTTATGTAACTCAACATATTTTGAACCCTGAAAAAAAGGTTTATTCGTAGTTAGCAAATGCGTAGTTGGATATGACGAAATTAATATTTCGTTATTGTTGACAAATATCAGTTGAGACATTAATATTTAATTGGACCAAATGATGTTCAAAGATATCAGTTAATAAATAAAAAAATGTTATTTGCCTTAACTGACATTTAGTAACAATAATATAATATTTATTTCGCTATATTTAACTGTACGATTGTAAACTACAAATAAATCATTTTCTCAGTATAGATACGATATCAACTAAATATCAACATTAGCATAAAAAAATTGAATATTGAAATCTACGCGTGTTGATTCATTGCAGAGTATAGAATTGACGAAGGCGTAAAGCCGCGATGAAAAAAAAAAAAAAAAAATTAATATATTCTTTGTCAGTTGCCGCAAATGATGAGATCTATAGTCTGCGGGTGAGAGGATAACACGCAAGAGAGAGACAGAAGTCAACGCGGTCGTTTGACAATCACGAAATAATGCGACTGGCACGAGAGAATCAAGCGCTCGGTGTTGGAGATTCTCTCTCGAAATGTGTGGTCACCGTTGTGGTCTGTTATGACCCCCCGTCGGCGTTGAAGCTTCGCTACGGTATACACGATGCATAGACATCGGTCGCCACGTTCCAGTCACCACTGCCCGCCGCGCGGCTCTCGACAGCTAAACCACCTAAGCCACACTTGGATCATTGGTCGAAACGCTATTTCCACGATGCGATTATTTCCTGCGAATCCTCATAACCTGAACCCCCGCGGACATAGCCCTCCCCCCCCATCCCCCTCGCGATAATACGAATGAAGCGAAAGGAGCGGTTACGGTATGCAATCGAAAATCAATTATCGCAACCGAATTGTTCCCATAGATTTTAATTTTTCAATTTTTTCTCTATGGAAGTCGCGAGAGGATGGATTTTTTTTTATTTTTTTTTTTTATAGTTATATCCTATAGATCGCGATGGCTTCTTGGGCGACGTATATACATCGAATTGTATTACCGAATGGGCGAATGAGTCGCTCTTGTCTCGAGAAACGGTGAGTTGCAGAAGCGGGGCAGTTGGCATGCCAGGGGCGACCGGCTAATAAATAAATCGTCGGTGCGCACACCGCGAGAGATCTCTCGATTCTCTTTTCCCCCCTCGTCGTATCGCTCCATTCGCGCTCTGCCTTTTGTATGTGTGTGTCGCGAGCGAGAAACTCGATCTTCCCCGGCGTTAGCCGGAAAAAAAACTCACAGGACAATTAATAATGCGAGCCCGCGCGCCGCCGACCAATTTGTCCCTCGAGGATTCCGCGGTGAGCCGCGCGAGCATGCCGCGCACTTCTCGCTCGTCCACTTTTTGAAGACACTGCTCTTTTCCCAGCTTCTCTCTCTCTCTCTCTCTACGCGTCTCATCGTCATCGTTCTCCTTCCTCCCGCTCTTGTATAACCTTTTTGGCTACTGTGCGCGCGATGTCCCTTCGACAGCAACCGGAGCCTATATCTTGTTCTCAAATTATCCCGATTGAATTCGCGACCTTATACAGGATGTATCAAAGTACGAAACAAAAAATTTCGTCAATTCATTATTTCGCAAAATAACGATTTTTTAATTAATTTTTTACGATCTGATAAAACTAATCGATAATCGAATTTCATCCCTTTCGTATAACGAGATAAAATCATAGAAATTATCTGTTTCAATTTAAATAAATTCGGTCCATTCGCTGAACTTTCGCGGTCTACTCGAATGATTTATCAGGCCGCGAAGCAAGGAAATGTGTTTTGATGCGGACTTAGATTGGATCAAATAAATCGTGTTTCACTGAAACCCGTATATAGGAATAATGACGAAATTATGAGCTCGTCGTTGAGCGATCTTTATGACTGGTAGTATCCGGCTACGAATACCGAAGGATATCGAAGAGGAATATATGGTTAAGCGTTGATACGAGGGGTCGCGATACTTGGGAGCCTCGGACTCCGGGGGCATAGCTTGAAACGGCACAACAAAGCAAGAGAGCAGTGATTATACACGTGGCGCTGCCGATGGTTCCCATAAGCGAGGAAGTAGCAAGCTTCGAACACACAAAGCTATAGTACGTTAGCGCATTCGTGATGGCGCAGGATCGCGAAATGCGAACGTAAAGCATTCAGGGATTCGGCCGTGTCGTCGACGAGAGAGGCGAGAGGTCATAATGGCCAGTTTCGGAGTTCGGCCACCAGCAATAATACATGTATACAAGGGTGCGCCTACTCGCGGAAACTGAATCTCTCTCTACCCCGTTGAGCGTGTATACGCACTCACTGATAATGGTGTCGCTGACATTAATTGCCAAGCTATGGGAGGCTTCTGGTAGCTCCGGCTCTTCTCCGATATATCGAGAGCGTGAGAGTGAGAGAAAGACGAACAGAGAGAAGCATCCTGACGAATTGCTTCCTATTCGCCGAGTGTCCTGTTACGAGAGAGACGCCGGATACGTTTCGAATCTCTGAACGGCATAACCACTAAAACCATTCGACATCGCGACGTCACGCGATCGCACAAAAGATTTGCAACATTCATAATAATTTGCTGTATTCCAATTCCTTTGAATACGTATTTTATTCAATTTAAATTCATTATTTTCCAATAATTAATCATTTTTTCGGAGCACATTGTCTCGAAGTATTGTTACGAATATCAAATTATTATAATTATCATAATCATAATTAAAGTATTGTATCTGGAAAATCTTGTATGAGTTGAGAATAAAAATTGAGTAATTCGCACCATTTTGAGATAAGAAAATAATGTAGAAGAAGTTGAGAGAAAAGAAAAAAATCGGCAGAAAAACGAGTATTCACATTGAGACGTTGCCGTGAAGATTCCGGATAGCCGCGGGTTTGGGTTTCACGTATACATTGAACGATTAATTAATAATTCAATAATGAGACGACGCGATGTTCGAGGCTCGTGCCTCAACGCCACAGGCGACTATCTCGCACTATCTTCTCGTTCTCTTTATTACTTAATTTCTTTCTCCCGCGTGATTTATCGGCAGGTGAATTTTTCTCCGGGACGCGAAATCATTAAAATATCGCTTGACCGTAGCTGGTTTGTGTTTGGCATGAACGGCGCCTTCGGGAAAGCCAAAGTCCCGCTCGTGAGTTCGTACTCGGCGTGCCGCAGTTGTAAACCTCATCCCGACGGGCAAAGCTTAACCCACAGCAGCAACAGCAGCAGCAGTACCGCGAGCACGCTCGTTCCTCATCTGCAAATTATTTCTCGCCCGTCTCACGCGTACATGGCGAATTAAGAAGTTCCACGCGAGACAGAGCGAGAGAACGCGCAGAGGACGAGGAACGACCAACGATATACGAAACACACGAGCGGCCCCTGCAGCATCCACCTCCCCCCTCTTATTCATTCTCATATATTCTTATATATACATACTTTTTAGTTCCCCCGCGAAACAGAAACAGAATATCCCCCTCCAACACTTTAAAATAACATCGTATCTTCATGAATTATTCTCCAGATTAATGAATCTCGTCTAAGTAGAAATTATAATTCGAATATTTCCCATCTCCATTTTCATACATTAATTGGAGTTATACGTTTCTTTGTGTATAAAATACAAGTAGAAAGGGTAGAAATTATTTGATTTGATTTACATAAATGTATTTAAATCGAATAACAACATCTACATAGGTGTAGGTGAAACATTGCGATGTTTTTTCATCAATCGTGAATGAAATTATATCGTTAATCCGTTGTTTCGATTGCCGGTACGAATAAACGTTGCGTAAGAAAAAAAAAAAAAAAAAATTAATGATAAAGAGCAATGAAGCGCAGTGTATATAGATGTATATGTAGATACGTATGCAAAGGTAGTCAGAGGTATGACTGGTCCTGTCATATATAATAACCGCATAAAACAGATACGCGCGAACGAAACACAGCAACGCGCGAATATATTATGTTGCACCGGCTAATTTACGATTATAACGTACGTGTATAACTATCATTGTTGATATACTGCAGGGGGTCGATGTTTGGGGCCCCGGAGGGAATATAACCGTGTCCAACTTTGGACCGGGACGTGTCCCTTCAAACGCAACATCTCTCCCACTCTCTTTTACTTACACACACACACAGCCATACGAGTATATATTCACGGATTTTTAAATCATTCGCGTTGTGTTCCACGAAGAATATCCGCGAGTTAAGAGCGAAGGGCGTGCGCGCGCGATGGAATCGAACGAAGATGATGAAGAGAAGCACAGTGAGTGCTTTCTATACCTTTTCGAGAATTCGGAGATATCCCGAATTCTCCGAAGGCGCAATACCGAAGTGTCGAATTTCAATCTTCGGTCGCCACTAAAAATTAGAGGGAATCGGCATTATCGCGATCGAGAAATGCCACGAAATCCCGTTCGCTCGGAGTCCATTGAGCGTTACGAAAAAAAAAAAACGGGAATACAGCCTATGGGTTTCTCGTGCGGACGCACACTTTTATCTCCAAAGAAATAAACGCGTAAAGAATTCCGCAACTCGGTGAGCGCGCGCGTTTGTATCGTGAATTCAAGTTTTTTGTCGATTTAACCGCGAGAGAGAGAGAGAGAAAGTCGTAAGCGAGGCAAACGTCGTGCTGCCTAATTCGTACGTCGATTGCGTCGATCGAATTGGAGGATAAAAAAGAAAAAAAATCATTGGACGAGGCGCAGCGCGGCAGTCGATCTCTCGTCGTTCTGTTTGGTCGTATTATAAAGAGTGTAATCGAGTACAAGAGAGGAGTAGTTGCGGCGAGTATCGGCAAAAGCCAACGCGAAGGGCTCCTTCGCGAAGAGCCGAGTCGGCACACCTTTTTTGCTCCAATGAACCCTATTGGAAAGAGAGTCGTGAGGCGATTCGAGAATCGTGATCGAGGGTACGGGTAAAAGACGCATCGCGAGAGCTGAGAGAAGGAGTCCATACGAAGAGAGAACACACTCCGGACCGGTCTGCGAGGAGCCAACTTGCCCTCCGATCCATCTCGCGACTGATGCCCGGAGTGGAATCGTCGCAAGAACTCGATAGAAATAGCGATGCCGGACAGCTGTATGCCTCCGTCGTCGGTTAACTCGACGAACGGAGAGGAGAGCTTTTACTCGGGAGAGCGCACGCGAGAGCCTTCTTTCTACATTCGTAAACCGAGAAAGAGGAGGAGTAACGACGGATGACAGTGACATGTCAATGCGCGTCGATTGTAAAGTCGTTATTTTCTCATGTCTCACTCTCTCGCGCTTCAATCGCGGACTCTCTGTCGAGCGGGCGCGCACACGTTTCTTCGTTGTGTTCCGCAGCACCGAGTATAGCCGCATCAAACCGCACTGACCACTCCCCCGACCCTTTCCAATTGGCAAAATAAAAAAATAAAAAACATTCCGAGAGGAAGTTTTATATACGAACGTACATCGATCATACAGGTAACAGCAACATAACTTCAACATTTTTTCGTTCTCTGTTGCCAATGAAAATGTCTCAATTTGACGAATATATGTCATTCGAAACTCTAACTCCGCCACTGAAAAAAACTGACGAGTTGAAAGAACTAACAATTACTTGAGAGAACTAATAGTTGATTGATACAATTCATTTTTTCTTTAAAAGTAGTTGTCCTACCAAACTATTGGTTCTTCCAGCCGATAATTTTTTTCAGTGCCGGAAGTCGTTTCTCCATATCGGATTATTCATCGAGAGAAGTAAGGGAGACTGTTGAACAGCCGAATTTCGAGTTTGTTACAGCATGTAGCTTTGCCAGTAACGAATGGGCGCGAAGGGTAAAAGTTTGAAAAAGTAAATAACAAGGTGCTAAGCGTTTGTACGGTATAAGCTACGCGCGGAGGGTGCAAGCGATGATAGAAGGGATGAGAGTGGAGAGAAAGGGGCTCTTGGACGATGAAAAGGGAAGTGTAACCAGAGAGAGAATAATAAAAAAGAAAAAGAAATAAAGCTATAGGCGCAGATACGAGAGAAAGAAAGAAGGGAATGAAGCGGCAGCGAAGTGGTGCGGCGAGAAGCAACGCGCGAGGGGGGAAGTTACCAGTAGTAGGTAGGATCCCCGGGGCCAACTGCGGTCTGTAGGCCTGTTTAACAGATTTAAAAAATCACCAATAATTCCGACGAGGGGCTGTGGGGTGGGGACCTCGACGGTGGATGGGGAAGTTGAGGTGGAGGATTGTAGAGACGAGAAGGAAAGAGAGTGAGAGAGGCCCTGTTTGCTTTCCGAGGGGTAAGCTATGTAACTACCGGAGAGCGTTATAGCAAGTGAGACTGCCGCTGTTGCTGCTGCGCTCGTGGGCTATATGAGCAAAGCGCGCGGCGACGTCAGCGAGAATGTCATTTTTCATTTTAATGGTGGGCCGACGCCGACGCTACTCTCTCTCTCTCGCTTGTTCACCCTCTCGTTTATTTGTTTCTCTACTACCGTCTTTCTCGCCACTCTCCTTTTCCCCCTCTACTGTCTCTCTTGATAAAAAGAGAGAACTCGACTCTTCAGACTGTGTCTGCGCCTTCTCTGTACTTTGGCTCTCGCACGAGAAAGTCTTCCGTCTCTCTTTATTTCTTATTCTCGAACGATCACCACTATGAACGGCCAGTTTCGTGCTCTTTCTTACACCGGAGACTTCTTGTGGGCCGTTCCCCGACCGTCTTGTTGTCTTCCGCCTCTTTCACGTTTCTCCGTTCCCCAACACTCCTTATCCTGACTCCTTCTTCTTTCGCTGTTGCGTTAAAACGTTGGCTTTCCTTTTATCTCGAACGTCTTAATAGCCTTCGGCCTCCGCCAACGCTAACGTTGTACCGTGACCCGACCCCCAATGGGCGCGCAGACCGGCGGGCAGAGCATCTTCAACCCCCAACGACGTCTGCGGAGGCAGAGATATCCTTCTCGGTCTTCTCACCGTCGTAACTCTGTACCTCGTTGCTCTTTGCGTGTCGCGTTCGACTTCTCATTGTCGATATAGATTCCGCAAACCAAAAAGAGCACCATCACCAAATTTGCCACGCGAACAATCATCGAACAAGCGATGGATAGCATTTTTTGTTTTTTTTTTTTTTTTGCGAGGGAGAAAAATTGAAAAGAAATCAATGGCAACGTTATTCGAAACGTGACGAATATCTCTTTGCAGACAGATTGATGGTGAGTGTGGCGAGAGAAGAGGGTGTTAAAGGGAGGAGAAAACTGACGAATAGTTTGGAGGGATTATACTGTATGTGTGATTCAACGCCTCGTCTCGGGCGAGGGATCGCGAGCCGGTGTGGATCATCATGGGCTAATGACCTCGGGAGTGTCAAGCAGCTAGCGCGGGGATAGTAGCTCTCGAGGAAAGGGAGTGTCGCGGAGGCTAGAAGCTGTCAACACGATCCCACGTGTCACATTCGCTGCAGCAGCCGCGTGGAATCTAGTAACGGAGCAGTATAGTAGAAGGGCCGAACGTCACTCCCTTCAGAGAAGCTGCCGGTTCCGTCGGAGGGCTATTACCACTTAGCCGGACCGTCCGGGTAGCGACGTCTTCGCATGTCCTTTCTAGTTTCGATCAAGCGTCTGATAACACTTCGCCAAACGCGAGATGACACTCAGACGACTCGTGCAACAATAATTTCGCGGTATAATCAGCCCGTGCGTTTGTTATTCAACGATTACAATTTCATGCTGCTCTATGCTCGATGCAGATGTACGAAATAATGAAGACGAAGTAACGATAAAAAATATAAAAAATCGGCAAAAAAAGAAACATCGACTTTGCTTTCAATTTGCTCGATCGACGAGGGACGGAATTTATTCACCGGGATTACGGCATTCGCGTTCGACAACGACGATGACACGCGGCCCAATGTTTTCTCGCTGCAGCTTCGGTTAGATCGGCTCGCCGAAGCTCCGCGATCGTGTGGACACATGGGATTGCTCGTTTCACGGTGCAAAAAAAAACAGGAAAAAAAAAACGTGCAGGCACTAGAAACCGAGAACGCAAGGACTGGGGTGAGGGGAAAAAATTCTGGATCTGGCGTATGTACAGGGTGCCGAATGGCCCGGCGAGTGAGTACGGGCTGCGAGGACAAAAGCCTTGTATCGAACGAGAAGAGTTTGATTTATCATCGGTTTTGCTCATCGGCGCCCATGAGCTCGCGTATACTACCGCGGGGCGCAACTATTTGTATTGGAATCGGTACGAAATGTGACATAATAGGTTGCCAGTGGATGCCCCGGGTCTATTGTAGACTTGTAATAGGTGACAAGACCGCCGAACCGACATGACGAGATAGATTGGGAGAGGGGGTTGGAGGGAGAGGGGGGGGGGGGGAGAAGAGGAACCCCGGTTAGCACTGGGTATGACTGTTGTATGCGCGCAAGGGGAGTTTCGATTTGCCATTAACGCCGTTAACGCCTCAACCCTGATAGCATCTTCCCCGGCTGGCTTTACCCTACAACTCTCTCGACACATGTATACCGCAGATTCTACTGCATCCAGTTAATCCTCTATCCCTTCGTCCTCTATATTCGTTCCTACATATGCATTAGAAATCACGAAAAAAAAAGGATTTATTTAATTCAAAGAAAATTTGATTTATTTGATTATCCAACGTGACTGCGACCCTCTGAATCATCTCTGTTCGATCGCGAGAAGGAAATTTACTTGAATAAAAAAACAAATTGTTTCTCTCATTTTACTGCCTTCTTTTTTACGCCTTTATTTTCTCGATCATTGGCGTTAAAAAAATATAAAAATGCAATTTATAACCCCATTTTGGAGTTGCGCATTAAGCGCGCGAGGTACGCAACATCGAAGCGACGTTCAGGTATTTACAGAATGGAGTCTAAATCGGCTCGCGTGTACCGGAGAGCGTAATGAGTATCTAGAATCCGTGCCTCTTCGTACTCTAATTGTCAGGCATTGTATATTTTTTGGATCGTAGATTTAACACGTGATGAACGGGGCTTCACGGATTTGTCGGGGGTATAAGCTCGCTCGACTATCGGCTACTCTATCGCCGTATCCGCGATGTGTACGCCGCGCGTACGCTGTCCGTTATACCCACGCAGACACACATACGCACGCACACTCGCTCTCTCTCTCTTTCTCTCTCCCGCGATCCGGCGTCGGCTGACGCGCCGACGTTTATTTAGCCGGCTCGTAACTGCTCCATGCAGAAAACGCGGGGACCGCATAGTCCCCCCCTCCCCCTTCCCCGGCTCCGCACGACCGATCGTATCGATGACGCTACACCGCCGAGAGAGAAATGAAAATATTGCCGTACTTTCGATCGGGAACGGGGTATTGATGTCAAAATGTCAAAACGCTCGTTATTGGATCACCCGCCAAGGGGTGTTTGCGATATACAGATATAGATCTTGGGCTCTCGACGCAGTCCATCGTTCACGTCAAATATTCTCGCTCAAGAGGGTCGTTACACCCCGCAAAACTCGCAATATATACTAATTATAAATGAGCACACACGAGAGTCCGAAAAAAACGGACAAAAAGAGCTGCCAATCACAATATTGAAGAATAAAAATGTACAGTCAAACTTCCTATATATTTTTTTTTAATTTTCGATGCTTAATTTCTAAGAAAAGATTCAGCAGAATATTTGTTCGATACAAAATAAATTTAGTGCACACATACCGGCCTAACGAACGATCGGATAGGATTTCTGAAAAAATGTATTTTATTCGATTTAATCAATTTTAATCGAATCGAGATAATCTTTTTCGCAAGATATGCAATTACGAATTTTGCTGCAAGTAAATCGATAAAGCCGATAATTTGGAGGCTTTGAAGATTAAGAAAATCAGCGTTAACCGTACGTCCAGCGATGCGGGACCTCGCGAACGCGATCGTTTTCTCGCGGGGCAGATGCGGGAACGGGGTCATGGACAAGGTGAAGTGAGTACAGAGAGCGGTGAGATGAGTCGAGGGCATCAGTCAAGGGATTAGCTGGATTAGCCCTCGAGAAGGGGGGGACTTGTTAATTGCTCGGTATAGGCACACGTATACACGCGCACACACGCGCGCGCGTTAACATCAGCGCAGCCTCCCGTTGAGCGTTTGCTCGCGCGGAGTTGCCCTCAAGATGGGGAATGAGCGAATGAGCAGCGTGCCAGAACTCTGTTCGCGATCGCGCTTCTCTCGCCCTCTCACACTAACTGCTGGCTCACGGTTTCGAGAGAGGATCGCTGTTGCCGGTACAAGCGGTTTGGGTATGCTACTCCGAGCGGTGAAGGGCAGTAAGCAAGGCAGGAGGGGGGAAATCGAGGGAGAGAACTACCGAGAGGACACAAATCACCCCAGAGTTACGGACTTAAGCGGGGAGGCTTTACTATCCGCGCAAGCATACGGCAAACTGACCGGCGCCTATATCATTGCCTGGACGCCTCCGCCACCGGATACTCTCCGCATGCAACTTGCCTCTCTACGTATGTACTCTCGTACACGCGGGGCTTAACTGGATCGCCAAACCGATTCCACATCTCATCCCGTTGTCACTTGCTTTGCACACACGACTAATCAAGGATAATTGCGCAAAGAATAGACACATACCGAATGTATGAATCCAATTAAATCCGATTTTATTGATGATAAAATTAATGTTTAACGCGTAGTGTGTAGTGTGTAGTGTGTAGTGTGTAGTGTGTAGTGTGTAGAGTGTGTAGTGTGTAGAGTGTGTAGTGTGTAGTGTGTAGTGTGTAGTGTGTAGTGTGTAGTGTGTAGTGTGTAGTGTGTAGTGTGTAGTGTGTAGTGTGTAGTGTATAGTGTATAGTGTATAGTGTATAGTGTATAGTGTATAGTGTATAGTGTATAGTGTATAGTGTATAGTGTATAGTGTATAGTGTACAGTGTATAGTGTATAGTGTTCCCTGTTTAATTAGTTAAATTAATGTAAATGTTAAGGGTAATTTTAAGGTTAACGTTAACACTAATGTGTAATGTTTAATTTTCGGGTTTGAACAACCAATAACGAAGTTTGGTCAATGTTACGATAAGAAGCAAACAATTCCTAGATTCGAGCAGCTGCGAAGAAACTTGTTCTTTTCAGTGGGCGAAACATCACACACCGTTCGCACGCGAGGGTTATTTATGCCTCATATCGTTCCGAGTGACGGGTGTAAACGTCATAGCCGGAATTTACAATGGGTGAACCGCGCAGTGTTTTGTATGCTCTCTCGAGTGCGAGAGCTCCCCGAGGACTTTGAAAATGTCTGCATTAGCCGTGATCTGCTGACTGGTTGAATATGTATGTAAGTTTCGTGCGGTCGCGAGAGGAGTCGAGAGACGAGAAGATGCTTTGCGGTTAAAAGTTCTTTGAAAGAGGTCGACGAGGTCGATGAATATACTGATAGAGTCCACAGGCGAATAATTATGAGGGATGGACAGAGATTCTTTTTCCTCTTATTTTGGTCGGAAAAAAAAATCTCTTTGAAGTCTCGAGGCCTATCGACACATTCATCCTATAAAATATCTTTTTTTTTTTCTTCCTCTCGACTGTCCCGAAGTCCCTTTTGTATGTATATATACAACAAAAGCGATTCTTCCGATTTTATTGGTACACACCCCTGTATAAGCGCAGCGCGCCTCTCTCCATACATCGTTCGTTCGCAAGCGTCTCGAGATTTAACGTCGAGCCGGTAACTCTCTCGCTCTCTCCCTCTTTGAGAATCCAGTCACTCGTCCGAGCTTCCAGCTCCGAGAATACACCTCGATTGGTGGCATAAATTATCGGTGGAGACGTTCTCAACGGTGGCTGCCGCTGCTGCTCCTACAGCTCCTGCTCGACTTTACAACAGGAACTATAAAAGGGGTGATATCTCGCTCTCGCGAAGAGCGGTACGTAAAGATCGGTAAAATGTTGAAGAAAGAGAGAAAAACGAGAGGATAGAAACAGTAAAGCGAGTGAGTCGAAAAATTCCATCGAGAAATTCTCGCGAGAGAATCGTCGACTGATCTCGAAATTTATAACTCTCTCCGATCGTCTATGTCAGATGTAACGATTAGCGATTTCAACGACGGGATCTATCGATGTATCGAATGTTTAAAAGCAGACCGACGCATGTCCTGCATCGCTTTACACGTTAAATCATTTCGGATACGCCGTTCTGTTTTTCAAACAGTTGCTATACAGGTTTAACAGCTATCCTCCCCCCCCCCCCCCCGCCCCTCTCGACGAGTTGGAAAATTGTTGCGAATTTTATCGAAGGGAACTCGAGCTCTCACCGGCACGGGTTGTCGACGATGTAACTAATATCCATACCGAACAAAATAAAGTCGAGCATACTGTGTATGTGCGTTTGTGTGCGTATGTGAAGCCATTGGCAATTTGATCGAGTGGAGGACATGAGTAGTCGAGTGAAAGCCATGCAGCCAGAGTAGAGTCGATAATGAAATCGAGTCCGTTGGACACAAACTCGAGAGCCTCGGCGGGCGCGCTCCCGTGGATACCGTCGACATATGGCCCGCGACTGATTCTCCAAATCATTTGGTATACGCTTACGATTGTGCCGCTCGTACAATCGAAGACTCGAGAGTTCCGAGATATCTCGTATCCCGCGAGAGTTTACCCGCGAAGCAAAGGGAAGATTGTAAATTAATATCCACCGCATATTGTACTGAACGAGCGGCGTTTCTCGTCGAGTCGTTATCTCTTCCCGGCCTCACATAAGCTCGGACATCCCCAAGTTTACCAATATAACACGTGATTCTCCTTCCAATATTTCATATCGCATCGCCCGACTCTCGTTTACTCTCTTTGCCCTGTTGTTATATTATGTCCACGCGGAGACAGCGGGAGGAAAAAAACAACCGCGGACTCTTTCTATATGACGCTACTACGATACTTTTTTTTTTTCTCCAACAAAAGTTATTGGCATCCCCCGCGCGTCATGGCAACTTCACAAAAGTTGGTTCGTCTCTGGCAACAGGATATCTAGAGCTCCCATGTCACGTCAATTGAGTCACAATGAAAAAAAAAAAAAAAAAGTACCGATTTTATTTTCGCGTTACGTTGGTACAACGATCCAGAGCAATTCGATGTTTTCGACATGAAAGTTTCACGTTGATAAAAAATAATTTGTTCGGTTCGACGAAATTAGTTTGCGAAGGGGGTCAACGATGTTCGATCGGAAAACGTGTTTTACTTTCTTTTTTGCCGACGAAAAATCATAAAATACTTGTTTTTTCTTGAATTCAGTGAAGTTACGAAATATATTCCGTAAGTTTAATTAAATAAAATTATCGTATATGTCACAATGAAACGATCGATAGATCGATGTACCGATCGAATAAGTCGCTTCCGCTCCCAGAAGTCAGAGATCGTAAAACATATTTGTAAAACGAAAAAAAAAAAACGAATTGACCGAATCGTTTTCGTTGCATACGAATGAATGAGAATACATATTCGTTAGATTTCACGTGAACGGACATTTTCCATGTAATAATATATCGATTATGAGAGCGATGGGTCACACGGTGGAAGGGAGAGGAGAAGGGTGTACGTATGAGTTAGAACTACGGAGAAGCGAAATGGGGTTGGGTGGACTGTCCGCGCGGTCAGAGAGTGTCGAACATACTGGCGGCATATGGTCCACGTCCGCTCGCCCCCTCGACACCACTCTCGGTGTACTGTCGTCGCTGAGTAGTATTCGAAGCATCAAGAGTACACCAGCAAACCTAACCCAACACTACGATATCCGAGCGATAACTCCCCCTCCTTCCCTCCCCTTTTCCCCGGTGTTTCCCCGTCCCGTTTAGCTGATAACGCGCGGGCTGCTGATCGTTGGCGTTGGCTGTACCGGGGCACGCAACCCTCTAAATACCATCGATTTAGCTGCCGAGCGTCGGGGAGTTATCCAATAAAAAGTCATCGACGCGTCGCATCGAGAGAGCGAGACGCGCCCGTGCCTGTTGGTCACTGCGGTCGGGATAGATCGATTCATCAAAATCCCCGTAGAGCGTATAAACATTTTCATACACTCTGGGGGCCCCCCATATGAGACACTTCACGAGAAATTAATCATCGGGCTTCCGGGGACAATTATACGTTTTGTTGACAAAACTTTTTTTTTCTTTTCCGCTTTTTATTCGACCCGAACAGATACCGAGTCATATCATTGGTGTCGACGAAGTCGCGATATCGGCCGCAGGTATCGATAAAGCGACGGATATTCACCAGCCGTCCAGTTTGTTTATAGGGGTTCTTTTATCCCCTATGGGTATACCGTGCGGTTGTAGGTGGGCTGCAAGAAGCGTTGACGAAAACAGGCGCGCAAACTGGTGTAGAGAGCACCATCGCGGGGAAATGGACCGAGCGAAACGCGGGTGCCCTTTCCCCACCCCATTCAGGGATCGGAGAATGTTAAGGTGTAACGGGAAGAGCGGAGAAGCTTCACCTTGGTCCACGGGTCGAGCGGCTCGGGTCGACAGAGTTGCTGCTGTTGATGGGAGGATGGGGGAGAGGGGGAGGGGGCGGGGATAGATGCCCGAGAGCGCGTTTCACGGTAGCGAGAGCGCCAAGTGGCCCGACCCCACGTAGATCCTCCGGCGGGATAAAAACGTGAAACAAAAAGCCGATTACGTAACCGAGGGATGAAATACGAGGTGGTAGGCGAGTGAGAACGAGAGTGAGAGAGAGAGAACTTCTCTCTACGTCTGTACGACTCGGAGAAGGGGCATTTTACACAGCACAATAGGGTAATTTTCACGCGAGATTTGGGAGGCGATTTTGCGAGAGTAAGAGGATCGCTCTCGCTCTCTCTCGTTCTCTCTTCTTTCGTCTCTCAGTTTTCTCTATCTCTTGTCGCGCGAGTTCTCCGTTGGGCAACTCCGCGATCTCATGCCTCGAACGCAGCGGGAGAAGGAAAGAGAGCTCTGTGTGTTCTTTCTACGGCATGAGATACGGCCGGCGGGCCATTTCAATGTAGCCAACGCGTTTGTTATTCTCTGCCACTTTGTTATTCGTAACCGCGGGTCCACGGCCGCGAGATTCTTCTCCCTCTTATAACCCTCCCAGCTTCCGTTTCGGGACAAATGGCTCTCTGTGCCATCACCTTCTCTGTGGCACCCTCTTACGCTCCAATACCCCTCCCTACCTTATGCCGCTACTCCCTCATATCGTAACGTATGCTCCATTTTTTTTTCTCCGACAAAACTTCAACGCGCCTCTCCTACACACACGATGTTTTTATTTTCTTTATCTGTTTCTTTCGTTCCCTCGAGCAGCGAGTTATTATGGCGGCCCTTTCTATACCGAGCGTCGATGTAAATAAATAAACGTTAGGAAATTAAAAGAAAAACACAAAAAAAAAAAATCGAGCACCGCTCTCTTTTACCTTGACAACACCGAGTGATGTAACGACGGTGGATTAAACTCGTGGACTTACCTGTAACAGATAATAGACGAAATCTTTTATAATTTTATTGAACGCGTAATCGTGGAATTTATAATTATGTTAAATACATTTTAAAAAATTAAGAAGAGAATATTTTAAGGAGTTACAATGTTTTCTACAGATGGTAATATTTTTATTTCGTAAATAAACAGGATGCGTTCAAAATCGTACTTAATGAGCGCGCGAAAGGAATATTCGCGGTTAAAATTAATGATGAATCGTTTTTCAATATTTTTTTTGGATATGTTTACAGTGCAATTTCAAAAACGTGGAGGAAAATTGTCATTACCAAGTCTCGTAAGAATATCATACGCTTAACTAGGATTTGGCCTGATGTCGCGGATTTTTAAATGATTTTTTTCGAGAAAAGTTCAAAGACGATAAGGCGATCGTTGTATTATCGAGTATCGTGTCGCAGGTTACAGAGGTGACGACAGAGATCCTCCTCTCTCTCTGTAGGTATCGAAGGATCGAGAGAGAGAGAGAGAGAGAGAGAGAGACAGAGAAAACGGGAGGATAGCGGAGATTTAGGCGTGTAATTGGCTCAGCTGGTGTTGACGCGATCCTATCATCAATACCTCATCAGCCGCCGTCGGGAAACCTGTATCCCCCCGGTCTGGCAGCTCTGCCCTCTCTCCCCTTCGCCGTGTATATCCCTCCTGTTCTCGTGTGTGGGGGCATCTCTTGCTAGCATGTAGCCCGGTCGTTCGAACCCTTGAACCGCGGCGAGAACGCTGCAGCACCCCCGTCACAGGCGTTTTCCTCGGTCGTACGTAAACCGAAAAACGTTTCTCATTCCACCTGACCGCGATATAACATCCCACGAATACCAAGCAGCGGTGTCTCCCCTTCCCCCTCCCCCCTTCTCTCAGACAAATCGAAACTTAGGCGCGAAATATATTCTTCCATAATACGTCTTCGCCCACAAATAGATTTGTAAACTTTTTCCAACATATTTGCCCTTCCACCGTGGAAGGGAAAAGAAGTATCATTATCACTCGTCGAATGTCTCGATAATGTAGGGGTTGAAGTGGCAAATATAGAGCGTTCGATTTAACCATGAAAAATCCCCGCAAAAACTTTGGTCCATATTCACGCCTTTTATTCTGGGGATAGAAAGAAAGTTTCTGAAAAGTCGCGAGTGTCTACCGAGATGAATAAAATCCGAATTAAAACATCGCTGAGTGCCATGAGAATCTTTTAGGGGAGCCGAACAAGCAAAAATATATTACTTTATATCCTCCCTTTCGCCACAAGAACTCATTCTCGCCTCGGGAGTCTCGCGTACTTGGGCCGTTTGTCTTTACGGAGTCTCTCTGCGGTTGTTGTCGCGGTGAGAGGTCGAAACCACAAGGAAATAAGTGAACGGGCAGTGCTTGCCGCGCGCTCCTGTAGTAGATGGATGCTTCGGCCAACATTCGCACAACGCGGCCTACACAAAAAAATCCCCTCTCTTTCTTCGTCCTAACTATACATTTTATTTCGCGAAGGTGCAAACGCGGAGCCTTCTCTCTCACTTAATCCCCAGACTTATGCCGCTGTTAAGTTGCTCAGATTTATACGGCTTAAGAGGAGAGAGGAGTATACAGAGAGAAGAAGAAGAAGAAGAAGAAGAAGCTCTGCCGAAGACGAGGATATTCCATCCCGCATCGTAATACGGAGGGGATATAGAGACATTCTACCGTGTCGCGTATCCCTATGCGGGTATCAACCTAATACCCGCACTGACCACACTGAGAAATGTCAGCGATATCGATCCAGTTAACGCCAATTAATCGTCAATCTATCGTGTACACTTTTTTTCATGGCCTTTGGACCAATTGCCACCTGCAAAGCAATCGTGACAGATGGTCGTAAAAAAAAAAAAAAAAAAAACCAACATAATTTGTTTTCCACTCCTCCACCACTGCCTATATTCCCCTCCTAAAGATTTGGATCCTTCGGGGAAATATTCCACTGGCAATATATATGGCAATGTGTATACCCAACATACAGATGCGTATATTTATATGTCCTGATGTATATATATATTTTTTTTTCTTCAAACAAAACTCATTTCGGAGGCAAGTCTCGTGCCGAGCAGGGATTTGAAGCTGACCGCGTTCTTTCCACCCGCGGGAGGGAGGGGAGGTTTGTCCGAGAGCTGATGCCATACTCCGCTTGGTTGTTGTGTGAGATAAAGAAAAAGAAAAACAAATCCACATTGGTTTTCCTTTTCTTCTCCCATAGCGTGCTTCTCCGTATGGCTTTTGGCTCCTTTTTTTTCGTTTCTCTATCCCATCCCGTTGTTCGCGGTCAAGCTTTACCCCGCTGGTTCCCCGCACGTCCACAATAAACTAAAGTCTCATCATCCGCGGGGATTTAGTCCGATAACGTGGCCCATCATAGTCCCGTTCACGGGTTGGACACCCCTTGGCGTGAAAACGCGTAAAGTCCGAGGCGATCCTCACCACGCCAGAAGCGACGCAAGCATCGTGCAGGGGTGGATCACGGAGACGCGGATGAGGACAACGACAAGAGTGTTTTGCGAGGGAGGAAGAGATGGTCCTTCGTATGGTACAAGGGTTCTCCTGATTTCTCTCGCTCTCCTATCTCTGTAGTGTCGTTTCACGAAGGACAGAACGAAAATGCGAACGTGACCGCGCGCGAACGCGGATCACAACCGGAGCGCCTTTTAATTTAGACAAATCGTTCCGATTAGCATAACGGGATAAATTATACCGGAGCCGAGAGGCAGAGCAACCGAAGCCCGGGCTATATATGATGGGGTGACAAGTCCCGGCGGCTTCCCCGGAGAATCCTTCTCTTTTGGACCACTCACTCTCCGTCCACTCATACACGCGGCTAACTCTCTCGCCGCAACGTTACCGCAACGTTCACTAATCTCTGTTGTCATATGGTCCGAGAGCAACGAAAAAGCTCGATGGATTTTGTCGTTTTTTTTTTGTTCTTGCATCATCCGCGCGTTTACCCTCGCGTATAGTCGAAACGCATTCGATTCGTTATGCGAAAAGAAATGTTACTAAATAGTCGATATGAAAGGGACAGAAACCCATGAGAATACTCGACTAATCGAACAACGGTGTGAGATCTCGCGTGTTAATTTGATGTTTCGAATATAAAAAAGAAAAAAAGTAACACAATCGAGGGAGCAATGTGCGTATTCGGAAGACCCGATGAATAATGAAGAAGATATGCCAGTCCTGTTTTGGGTCGCGCGAAAGCGATTCTTAATTGTACGTGTCTGCGATGCTCCCGAGTTATTATGGTTAGCGCGGCCCGATTAGAGGGAACTTGAAAAAAACTTTATTATTCCACCGATCGCCGCCACAAGAGCTCGGAGCGCAGATTCTCGCTAAGGAATAACAATAAATAAAAAAATAAAAATAAAGTCCGAAGTGAAACGAGAATCGAGTATAAAAATCAACGATCTGCCGAAGATCGCGGACGAGTCAAAAGAAGTCGAGAATAAATGTGTGTGTGTGTGTGTGTGTGCGCGCGTGTGTGTTGCCTCCTCCTCACTTCAAAATCGTCAGGGAAAAGGTGGCAAGAGAATATTCAAAGGTTCTCACTGCATCGTTCGCTTTGAGCGTCGAGATTCGCTTCTCGTTTCTTGGCCGAAGGAAAAGAAAAAAAAAGGGCAACGAATGAGAAAACATTCGTGGCCTTGCAACGTTTTACGGCCTTTTGACGGACCACATCTCACGCCGGTGGACGACACACCAACCACCGATCGCATGCTTAGCAACAAAGTTGCAGAATTTGCATGCACTACGAACGTTGCGCGGCAAAGTTGTATTCGTGGCGAATTTTATAACGGGTTAGTGACACTCCTCTCTCTTGCCTCGCGAACTTCCAACGGATAAGGATTATTATCATCGTCCCGTGAAAATACATTTTAATACAATAATAACGCAGTGGAGAGGGTACGGGAGAAGCGATAACCATCGAGATGAGAGTCGGACGCTTCACCCGGCGAGCGAAAAGAATAATGTACAGGAACATTTGCGAGTTTGTCTCTCAAGTACTACTTCCACTCCGGTGATGTGGGCGATCACGATTCTCGATACTGCCAAAGGAGTTTATTTAAATAAAAAAACATCAAAACAAAATAAAATACCCGCAATAGGCGAACGTGTGTGTTATGTACTCGCCGAGCCCGCGGAGTAAGTTTAACGAGTGGAGACTCGCGGACGAGGCGAAGGAAAACCTGTACCTTCGGCGAAAAGCAAACGAGACATCTCTGTGCGAATCTTGCGAATGTCGTTCTAATAATATCGACTGCTACGAATCAGCAGATATCTTACACCATTCGATACGCGAACCTGTATGAGAAGCTCTCTTTTACTTCTAAGTCGTCGACATATATTTTTCTACGATTTTATATTCTCTCAAGGAAAAGTTCGATTAGAGGTTTACGAAACTCGCAAAGTCGATTTTGCGCGCTTTTCTTATTACTCTCTGATTGTATCGCGCTTGTGACGTTAATTGTACCCCGTGGATCGATCGTCCGTATCTGTATCTTTTGTTCCGTTCGTCGTTTAGTTTGCGATACTCGTCTCCATCTTGCCGTGGCGTTTCGCGAACGTGTGTACGACTCGTGTTAAAAAAAAAAAAAAAAACCGCGAATAAGTGTCTTCGAGGCATCGATACTCTCGCGGGCGTTGGCCAACGGACCTACGGACGGATGCGCGTTAAGCAGCTCTCGTGCGAACCTCTCCCATCCATGTAAAGTGTTTCTCACGCGTTTTATTGCTCGGTACAAGGGGGGAGGGGTTATTGCTTGAAGATACACGTACAGAAATCAAGCGAGCGAGAGTGAGCAGAGAAAAGGGATTTATTAAGGGAGCAATGAAATGAAAAAAAAAATGAAAAAGAGTGGAGGAAAGTCACGAACGGAGACGAGAGCATGAGTTCGAAACGCGAGGCGAAGTAATGTTCTCCAAAAAGATTTTACGATGCCAACAGTCAGGATTCGGGGCCCCGGAGCGTTGCAGTGATAAAATGTATAGAGTCTTCCGCAACTCCCCTTGCCACCCCTATCCCCGCTGCCCCTCCCTTCCCCGCCGAGTTCAGAATTTACTTATTTATCATATTCTACAGAAGGTTTAAAGCGTCCAAACAGTCAAATGGGTTCAGGTTTACACGTGGGCCGCGAAGTTACTCTTCTACTCGCTTGCATCCACTGTCCTCGGTTAAATCTCCCACTTAATCGTCGTGTCAAACCAGTGTTGTAAAATCGTAACGGCCTTATTTTTATTTTATTTTTTTCGCTTCGAGGATCGAATCACTTACGGCAGCGCAGAAAAAAAGTCTTCCGCGACCCCCTCCGCGATGTCTACTGTACATCGCGAGACCCTCGAAAAGTCGATATAACAGATCTAAAATTTTATCGAAAATCGGATTATACTTAGTATCACGAAATGTTCCGGGAATAAGCTTCGATTTTTTCGACGAGATTTGCAGGAAAAGCGTAGGCGAATTATTCGAGCCTCGAGGGTTTATTTCCGCCTCCGTGCGACGCTCGTGTAACATATATCTCTCTTCGCCTTCTTCGGCCCCCGAGGTAAAGAATGAATTTATATAAAACGCAGTCGTAAAGGTGTAAAGTTGTATCTTCGTCAAGTCCATTAACCATCGCGGTGATGTCTGAGATCCGGTGAGATATCGATGACCCGCGGACTTCGGAGAGACAAACGTCTCGAGCTTTTGCTATAGCGTCGTCAGTTCGTCGTGTGTGTATGTGTGTGTGTGTGAGAGAGACGCTGCTAACTCGACGAGAGATCGACGCGAGGACGGAAGTGAAAAGAAAACGTGGAGAAGAAGAAGCTCCTCTCGGTGCCCTGAGAGACGCGTGTTGGCCATCGTTGGCTGCGCGCCTCTATAGACGATAGAAGGCCCTTGCGCTCTCGCGAGCTCCTACGCCATTAACCGCGTCGGTCTTGCCGCGGTCGCTCGTAAGTTTCATCGATCGTTAAATCTCGCACTTAATCGTCGTGTCCGAGGGACCGGCGGTGTTGTAAACTCGTACGCGCAGAATCTTACGTCCGACTCTTACAAATTTTTCGGTCAAAGCCCGTGTAAGAATTACGGATTTTTAGCCCGAAGCTCGCGTGTGGGCCGGATAACAGCTGCGCCGGTAAATCGGCAAGAAACATTCGCAAAAAAAGGGCAAAGTGTCTTTTCCTGTATATCAAACTTTATGAATTAACTTAACACTTCGTTTTAGATAATAGTTAATTATTGGCGCGCTGCTGTACGCGAGGATATATCTTTTTTTTCAGCCTTTCAAACAGAATAAAAAAAAACTATTATGTATCGAATTCGAGGTTCGAGTGAAGTTAATTTTATTCAACCCCTCGCGGATCTCCCCAAAAGCACATGAAAAATGACGGAACACGAAAAATAATATATAAAAAAGTTGATTTCCCTCTGATCGATAGTCGCATTAAAATATTTTGATTGCATTCGGATTTGGCATCGAAAAAAATGTATGCAGTTCTACGATCCTCCTGCGATAAGCGCATGAAAAAATGATATATTCCGTAAAGTAGGGTTAAGTTTCCTTCGATGCCCGACGAGTCAATCACGAATACGAATTAAACGCCAACAATGGACTTCGATATTTCAATGAATATGACGATCCCCCAATGTTTTCCACCAGTGAAATCATCCTTAAGCCAGCAGCTCAACTAGTCAAATATATAGAAAATATATTTTTTAATGCATTTTTTTTCATATGGAGGTGTATCGAGAGAGTATAGATAATATTAGGATTTTTTTTCTGGTGTTCTCGGATTCAGCATCTTTCCCCCCGTAACATCGACGCGTCTGTGAACCCTTGGCGTTCACTCGCGCCAGAGACCCTTCGCTAACACGGATATTCAAATGTCAGCTGGGATCAGCCGCTTGACACATTTTAGCGTCTCAAAATATTATTTGCACCGAGGGCAAAGGCGCGAAGGTTTCGCCACCCTCGTTTGTGTCTGGACCACCGAGTTTCAACCCCCTACTCTCCCTCTATCTCTCTCTCTCCGTCCCTCACTCTTTGCCTTTCCTATGTATAATATAGCGGCTCCGTACGCGCCACGTCCGTTGAGAATATACAAAGCTTTAGTTCGCTCCAAGGGCTCACCGCTGGTTTGGCGGGGTGAGGCGAGTAGCGTCGAGAAAAGAAGACGAAATAAATATAAAAAAAAGAGACGAGAGAAAAGAAAATGCGGGGTGAGCCGCTGCTGGTGGCGCGAGTTCGCTTATGCAGATCTTTTTATTCGGCGAAAGCTTAACGATTCAATAACCGATCGGATCTCAGTAGCTTCGGAGTGTCGCATCTTCACAACGATACGCCAATACTTTGCATGCAAAGTGTCCTACGACGTTGGGGGTATTATTGTCGGTTCAGAAACAGCAACAGCAGCAACGTCGGGAATGAAGACGCGGAGACGAGGCGACAACGAGAGTCTCGAGGAAATAGTGAAATATCAACCCCCCAACCCCCTTTCTTTGCATCCCGGAGACCGATAAAGTCCTCGATCCCCCTCCCCTCCCCCCGCGTTCATCTCGCGCACAACAATCTGCATTTTTTTCTCCACCTTTTCTTCTTTTGTTCGCGTCGTCAGATTCGACGTTCGCGAGAGAATATTGTATTTTTTTTTCTTTACTATTCGTTCTTTTATAATATTTCAGTTAGAGAAGCGAAAAGTGTGAGAGTAGCGAGAGCGGAATATGAAAAAGAATATATGAAAGATATGAGAAATGGAGAATCCGCGTTATGATTACTCTGGAAGTGATTTAATTAAATGGTAGATTTACCGAGAAAAAATTGCTTGCGGCAGGTTACTTGCATGTAACGCTGTTCAATTTTTAATTAATTTTAAAAAAATGTGGCGGCAATTCAAATTTTATTCGTTCTAAAACAACTGTAATTTAGAACATATTGATAAATCGACTTTTTTGCGAATAGTAAGAAAATCTGTAGGGAGGATAGCGGTTGAAAGTACAAGATGAAGGGAAAGATGTTGTTCGACGGGGCGTGAGAAGACTTTTAAAGAAGTTGGGTTATCCCGAGTTGAATGCTTGAGGCGAGCGAGAAAGCAGCAAAGCAGGTAAACCGCATCGCTCGTAGCGTTCCAATAGGCTTTGGAGTTGCTGCTATGTCCCCATCGCCCTACCACGCGCCAAATTAAATGATTATGGGTAAACGATATCAAAGGGGAAGATGTACCCGACCGCTGACAGTAGTTGGAACGCGCGCGCGCGGGGTATTTCAATTCTTCAGCCTGACGGCTTCTCGAGATTGCGTATTTTTAAGCTTCGCTCGGATGGACGTCACTGCTTCGCTGCGGTTATAACGTTCGGAAGAAGCTTCTCTGCCCCCTCTCCTCAACGTGTAGCCGGATCTCGCTCACTTCGCGCTCTCTCGAGTTCTCGCGAGAACGAACACCCGCAGGCGCTTCCGTTTCGTTTAACGTCGAGACGATTCCGCAAGAAACGAAGAGGTGGAGAGGGCTATGCGGGTATGTGCTTCAACGGGTTCGCACACGGTGACTCTTCAAAAATGCTACGTTCACCCTGACTACTTTTATGCCAACCGTATTACTTCGTTCTCAAATAAGAAAAAAAATAAATAACAAAAAAAAAATTTCGCTAAAATCGAAATTAAAAAAAAATCCTGTCGATTTCTGTTGTACAGAAGTTACCCTTAAAAATGTTATCACTTCGCTTAATTAACTCTTTTCTACTCGATTAATTCATCGATCCCTTATGTTTTCCTCGATCGTGAGGGTATTAAGTAAAGCAGTCAAAGCCTATCAACTGGACAACTGCGTTACGTAAACCCGTTTATGTTTTTTGTCACTCAGCAATGGAGAGATCGCGATCGTTTAAGTGACTGTAGCAATTCAAGAACCCAATGATTCTCATAGTCAGGTACATTACCAAAGGAAATGACTTGTTGCTTAGTTGTATAAATTTCCGCATCAAATGATTATACAGCGACAGAGGCAACAGCCGTCGATGCTTTATTGCTTAGGGGTGTTCGGTTGAGCTACGAAGCTTCAACTGCGCCGAGGGCACTCAGTGTTCACTAATCACCGCCAATGTTCTCGAAACGTCCCGTATATGTTTTTGCAGCGTCATTCATAACTCTCGGTTCTCATGTTTTGCGCTCGTTTTCGATCATCGGTCAACTGGTCCGAGGGAAATCCTAGCAGCCGGTGCTCCAAAAAGCCGTTTTCCCTGATTCACTCTTCCATATGCGAACGATCTCGATGAGAAGAACGATCGAGATACGGTTCAAACAGCTTTTACCTCGTGTTAATAGTGTGTGTGCCGAAGAAGCCCCCCTTCCCGCCTTTGGTCATAAGTTCTTCAGAGATTCCTTTACCGAGCAATAAAAGAGTTGTCGAGCGCGTATTTGGGAAGCAGTATAGATGCGCGTAGCTTTCGTATTAAGAAGCACGGAGAAAGATCGACGTGCGGCCGTCCATTGAGCAAGAGACCCCGAGGTAGCGAGCAAAATCAAGAGGAAAAGACGATAGGACACCCTTCGGTTCTCAAGAGTGATTTAAGCCTTCGCCTTAACGCAGTAAGTTGACGGCGACTGTGCACAGATGCGACAAATCGACACAAGTTCTGGAGGTTCTGGAAGCAGCTCGGGGAGAGGTTTCAGCTTATACGCCAAACTGCCATCACTCGATCTCTCTGTCCCTACCGACGGTATGTTTCTCATCAAGCTGCAACTTTGGGGTTTAACCATCGGCCGTTATTATCCTTTACGCGCGACAGATTCGCCGTCATATCGCAAGAGACAAGATTATCGGGAATTGCAAGCGAAAGTCATTGAAATATTAACTGTAACGCATGTTTTACTATGGAACAATTAGACATTAATAATAATTCGAATCTTGTCGTAACCGGAAGAACCGGTAATTTTTAATCGAGTCGCAACGCGCCCGGATGCTCCGGATATCGTGGCCTTAAACCGCGGTCGGCTCGCATACTTGTGTTGCGGTTGGAGTGAAAACCTCTTCCGGTGGATTCTCCGTTGCGCGGCTTTTACTATTCGAAATAATCCATAAGATCGCTTTGCGTGCGTCTCGTAGACCCAACGAATCAACGATGTGCCGAGGATCAATGAATTTATTCAATCGACTAGTAATAAAATTGAATGGAGGCGACGGCTTGAAGGAAATGTAGTAGCGGCAGTGACGGTGGGCGCTGAAGGGATGTTTAAACGGCGCGACGGTATATGTGGTCGGTTACGGGTGCTCAAAACTCGCGAGGCTAATGTCGGATGAAAAGGGGTTCAGGCAGAGCTCGGCGAGTGAGTGAACACGAGAGAAAGAGATACGGGGGCGGAGAGAGTGAGGAACGCGTTGGTTTACTGAGGGGATGAGAGGCACAGGCAGGCGGGCGTTTGACGAGGAGGGAGTTGTAGAGTATGAGAGGAAGAGAACACGGTTAGAGCGCCATACGGACGAGCCATTTAAACTTCTCATCCCCGGAAACCGCGCGCCTGTCCGCATTTCTGACTTATACCCCGAGCATCGTTCACCCCGACGGCGTCGGCCCTTGGCTCTCACTTCGCCCTTCAACGGTGTTCGCCAAACTGACTGGAAGCGGATCTATATACGGACCAGCCGTGACGACTAAGCGTCCTTTTCATATCGTCTTCTACACTGTCAACGAGTTGCCATATTGCCAAAAAAAAAGAAGTGCATTTTAAAAGCTTTTCAGTTTCAAGTTGGAGAAAAATATATTTTCCAGCGAAAATCTTTTTAGTTTCAATTTTAGTTTTTGTTCTTTTTTTTTTTAGTTTTAAAACTAAAGTCGCAAAGACGAAAAGTTTCGAATTTGAATCATGATTAATATTTTTTGTGTGCCTCATGCGATGAGTTCGATGCATCGATATTTTTTTTTTATTCGGCATAGTAAGCAACTCTATCGCAACTATGCGAGACAAGCGGAGGATATCTAAATTCTCTCGTCTGTACGGGAGGCGGTTGAACGGGGAAAAAAGCAAGCATTGGCGCCGCGCCGACACTCGAAAATTCTCGCGCCTCGCATAATTTTATTCATTTTTCTTGGCAGCTAGGCAGGCGGAGGGAAGGAAGCGAGAGGAACGGCAAGCGTCGATCCTTCGTTGCTCCGTTTGCGTATGGTAATCCGCACGAGACAGTACCTCGACAACTCCCAACCCCCCCGGAGATATCCACCCTCATTCATGCACGTTTTTCAAGCTCACAGCTTCGAAGCTTCAACGCACGTTCAAAACCAACCGAGTCGAGGTCTTTTGCCGTCTCGTACCTCTCTCGTCGCTGTCTCTGAATATTATTAGTAATTAACGAAAAGAACCGTATCTCTGTACTCGTCCGCTCTGAGAGATCCGATTTCTCTGCGCTTGTAAACCGTAAAATTCCCGTCACTTCCCTTTCCCCGTAGCGACGGTATATATAGTTATCGTTCTCGCGCCTCTTTGAATTGGTAATCGCCGCGAGCCATGAGCTGCGCTCGAATAATTTTCGCCGACTTTAAAACGAATGCACGATGAGAAACGTGGCATCGCACAGAGTAAATGCATAACTCGGTCGTTGCTCAATTCTACAAGTCTCGTTATACAACTATCTGTATTGGTGTTTTTTTTTGTTTTTACAATCATTTGGATAGTTTTTCATGCGGTTTGTAGCTAACGCAATAAAATACAATGTGTTATTGATGTGTATCAAGCTCGTTATTTTTTTTTTACCCCATTAATTTTCCCCGTTTGAATCTGACAGATGAGGCTGTCGATGATGATTGTTACTCGATATCCTATGGGGAAATTGTTGAGCGCAAATTGGAAAATTGATATGTTCATCCATAGAGGTATAGGTCGAAAGGTTATGCAGTGAAACGGTGGTCGATCCTGCGTGAGCTTTTCGCGAGCTTCTCTGCTCGCGCGAGTTCTGTTCCACGAATTGAGAATTTAATCGAAAATCGCCATGCCAAAGTACCGAAGGACTTGTCCTACAAACCATCAGGATTTCATACTCGATTGGTTGGATTTTTAAAATAGATCGCTGTTGCGTAGAAGAACAAACAAATTTTAAATTGAAGCGTCCATCGAAATATTGAGGAGTAACGAAAAACACAAAAAAAAAAAAAATGAAAATTTTGCGTGTACAGGGGCGTTCGTTGGACGATAACATTCCGAGCTTTTTTCATTGTTATTATTATTATTATTTATTTTTTTTACTATTTTCATCATACAGGTTATTTTTTTTTTTTTTCAACCAAATCGAAAATACCGCGCAACCCTCGTGAGTATTTTCTCTTTCGCTCTCAGTTCGACGATTGCGCGATCTGTCTCGTTTCGAGGTCGATCGTGGGCTCTCTTCTATCCTGTACCGAATCGCGGAGCTATAGGGTAAATCCGATAGGTCTGTGTATGTATATACGACGGAGCAGTGGGGCACTCACGCGCTTTCGCGGTACCATTCGTTGTTTCGATCGTTTACACACGGATTTCTGCAGTATTGGCGGAGTATTACCACTATACAGTGGCCATACATTGGATACATCGCTTTACACATAGCCCTCGCCAACCCATTCCCCCCTCCCCCCCCCCCCTTTTCCTCTTCTCCATTCCATTGGGCAAAACCTGTGGTCGGTTCTACCATGTTTTATCAATTAATAACAAATGTATCCGGCAATGAGTTCAATGGCAAATAAAATGATATCCCTGTCGGTGGTTTTCCAACTGTTCGACGAAGCTGCTCTCGGTTATACTATATAACCCCGCGAAACTGTATCCCAATGGGGAAAATTAAATCGGGGTGTCGATGAATTCACGTCGTTTCATCCTCCCGTATCGTCATCGACATATCAATCCACTGGCCATTCGATACATTGCAACCAAATTTATATACATGAAAGTTTTGAGTCATCATTGAATTACATTTTTATTTATTTAAATATCGAGAAAAAAAATTAATAAATAATAAATGCAGCAAATTTCCCAACGTATATTTCTGACGATAAAAACACGTTATTTACTGCCGACTACAGAAACGCGAGGCAACAAGCCTACAAGAATGTTCTCCCCGTGCAGAGATTGAAATATCTGAGAAGTCAAATGTCTCTATAAACGTTGAGAAACATCGAAGAAAACGAAGTGTTCTCGAAATAAAAATTCCATACGACTTGGGAGAGGGATAAAGATTTCTACTTTCGAGGTGTCAAACAAACGCGGTAGCGAGCTGCCGCTTCTCCTTGTCCCTGGAGACCGTCGAAGAGACCTATCGATTCTCCCTCGTGGAAATTTAGTGGCGAAAGGGTCGCTGACATTCTAAGCCTTTTTCTTCCGCGCGACTATGAGTTACAAAGACATATATTCCTACAGATCTCGATGTGAATGCGTGAAGGACTTGTCTCGTGAAAGAAAAAAAAAAAAAAAAAAAAAAAAAAATTGACACTTTTCCGGATAATCTTGGAAATCCAACTGTGAAACGAATGTGCGAGGAGAGATGGGTGTAAAATGAGAAGAGAAGTAAAATCAAAAAAGAAAAAAAGGGGGGAAAACACGAGAGATGCAAGTAAAGAGAAGTTCGTCTCGTTTCTGTGAGGGGATAAACGGGTCTCTCGCTCCCTTCCACCGTAAAGGGCGAATAGGAGGAGCATGAGGAATCCGTATTTGTCGGCTCGCTTGCTTTACGAGATACATCCATTTCGAAGGAGAGAGCCCGTCAAACCTCCTCCTTCTCCTTCTCCCATCGAATATACGCTCGCGCGCGGCCCATCACCCTCGGGTTATCGTGTAGTAGTAGCGTGTATACAAACGTTATATATTTATACCATATACATTGGCTTACGAAAAAGCAACACTCCTCGACGATCTCATCCTCGCGATAGCGAATGCAACCCTCGACGGCCGATAGCCTTGTCGTCCTCATCCCTACATCCGCTACTCGAACGTGGTTCCCTCTTCGAACTCGTTTATCCCACGTGTGTTTGAGTGAAAGAGAGAAAGATCGAGAAACTCTCCTACCGCCCAATTTTCCATCCTCGTTGTTATTTCACCGACAGGTTTATTTTTATTACGACTTGTCGCATCAATCTAATAGTGACAAATTCGTTTATCCTTGGGCCGTTTTGGAGTTGGCGGGCTTGTCGATCACAGGTAAAGGGGTGGGGAGGGGGTTGAAGGTTTTGATGCCCACCAGAAATCGACACTGTTGGTCGAGTTTGGAGTTTCGTATCGATGGGACGAGAGTGAGGCGAGAGTGGTGGTTACATAATGGCTGTCAGTGCGGGGAACGCGATTAACGAGACCTATCGATTTTTCATCAGACGATATAATCGGCAGCTCGCGTCACCACTCACGACGAGTCACGAGGCTCACGCATGCAACAGCATCCGTGTATGAGAGCGGAAACGAGAGCGAAAGAGAAAGAGATATCATACCCCACGGGAATTTCTCTGTGGAAAATCGAGAGATAACTATACAACGCTATCCACTGCCACGTGTGCGCGACTGACCCGCGATCTCTTTCTTTTTTTTTCTTTCGTTACATTCACCGCAAGAAAATGCGCATTACATCCATCAGAAGCGTAACTAACGCTAAGAATTTTCGTCCTACGAAAAACAAGATTTTTCCGAGTTTCAGTGGGTGGCGAAGGAGGGGGGAGACGGGTAGAAGGAAAAAAACGTACGCGGTCGCAAGCGATGATGGCGCGCGCTCACCCGTTGCCTCCGGGGAATGCGCGTTGGTGCTATTGTGCTCCACCGGCCGATATTAAAATGCCGGTGATTGATGTGTGTACCGTGCACTGTTATAGCTATCCGCGAAGCCAACCCGATGTGCGCCCATTGGCCTTTGCTATATCCCTTTCGCCCTTTACGCCGCGTAGCCTCTTGCACTAAAATACCGTCAGCCTCGTCATAACGCACGGGAATGATATTGCATCTTTCGCGCAATGGCCCTATACTCGACCCTTAACCAGAACGTAAGGGCATAAGGGGCGATGAGCCTCTGTTAGTAAACGGGGTCTCTATATTTATTATCCATATAGACGGGAAAAAATTACCCATATTCCCTATTTCTTAGAAAAAAAAAAAAAAAAAAAAATGGCACTTTTTATTAATTCGCGATTATAACAACTATTATTATTGACTGAACTTACGATTGGTAACGTTAAAATTGTCATTGTTAATCAACTAAAGAGACGAAATATTAATTGGAAAGGAAGAGTAATGGTTTACCCGAGAGATTTATATACATAATCTTCTATGAAATTATTTAAATTCCCTTAATATGTTTGAATTGAACTGAAGCAAAATTTTACGCTGGAATTTTTGTACATTTGATAGTTAACGATGACATTGGTAAGCGTGACTGCTTGGGTTATAATGTTGCTGATGTTAATGCAATTCAAAAGGGTCGAAGCCGCGAACGACGTGACGGTCGAGTGGACGTCGGTAGCGTTCGCTCATCGATGAATAAACAGATCGATATCCGAGGGTAATAGCGTTAGTCTCGTCGATGCGAGTCGCGCACAGTTTGCGACGAACGAATATTCAATAGGATTATATATACTATATGTATATCTATATATGGATGTGTGTGCGCGAGAGAGTAACGTCGATGTGGTATCGATAACGATACCCTCGAAATGTCCTACTAATCAACTGATGTAGTATTTAATAGCGAACGTACCGAGAAAACAGGTATCGGAAAGGTTCGCGAACGGGTAGATTGACACACATGTCCGAAGCTCTCGAGATCCTAATTCTCTCGGTCGTTACTCGAATTATTGAAATGCACGGACCGCGAGCGATTAAATTTATTGGGTAAGTTAGAAAAAAAAAAAGAAAAAAATTATGTAAATTTTTTGCCGATCGATAGAGTTGCTGCCCGAGTTACAGTATGGCGATGTAGACAGTCTTTCCCTATCTCTGTAACTCTCACAACTCGAGGACAGCTGGTTTTCTTTGTCGATGATAAACGATAAAGACAGAAATGAGCTCGTGGGGAGGAGAGCGGGGTAGCAGATAGGTCGCGAACGTGCGTTCTATGCCAGCAGCATCGCATCCACCGTCCAATCGCGCAGAATTATCAGGTTGGAATGCAGCAATAAATCCAAACCCCAGAGAACCCGCGCCACCCTTCGTTTCTCGTTCCTCAATCCTATCCCACCCCCGCCTCGCGCACTGAATTCACCCTTATATTGTTAGTCAGACAAAGAGTCCGCGAGACCACAGCGTGGCCGACATACTCTATACCTACCCACGAATGTCTCATTCGTTTCCTCCACCCACCCCGCACCCTTGAATAACTGGTACAATCCTCGGGATTAACGCTTTCATGAAAACGACTTTAATATTTCTTTGTAACGTTCTCAATGTACATACAAAGAATTTACTTTATGGATTTTTCCTTACTTCGGTTTATCGTTTTTTTTTTTTTATTTTCTTTTTTTTCATATAACGAGAGCGATGTTAATCGTATAGAGTCAAAGGGGTGAATATGGACTGCCGCAGTAAGACCGACGAGTCCGTGTCGATACATTCACTACAAAAAATGGTATCTTCACACTGATAACAATTCGAATTTTCAATGACAGACCGGAGTGTTAAGCTTTTCTCCGATAGCGATTGACGAATGGTAATCGAGTTTATTGTTCCTGTAATTACCCGATAGTGAGATGGATCGTTGCGTGGTTGCAAAAAAATTATTAAATGCATTTCAATACGTTACAGAGACGATTTTACCGAACAAATTGTATCTTATAAAAGTTCATTTTTATCGTGAAATTAATTTTGTTATCTTTAATTCGTATCAATACTGTTTGCTTCACAAATTTTGTTAAATATTAAAACGTTCGAAAAAAAACCCTTAAATATCGAAATTTTAGGATAGAAAAAAAATGTATTATTGTTATCTGTGAGTAAAAAAAATATTTTTACGTTTCTTTTTCTTCCCCAAAAATATGTATACATACGTCAATTAAGAAGCTCCTTGATTACAGGGGAGTCGTGATATTGGCGAAGGGACTGTGTAACAACCGAAACAGGGGGCGAGAGAAGAGAGTTTCGTTGGGTTGGCTGTTGCAAGTATGAAGTAGTATCGTTGGCTGTCGCGTGGGCAGCCGCTTTATCGCTTTAGCGGCAGATTAATAAGCCGAGCAGAACTGGCCAAACACGCGCGCTCGCGCACACACCCGCGTTTGTCAAGGCATGCATCACCCGCAAGCGTGAGTGTGTGATAGTTACACACGGAGACACACACACATACGGATTGCGAACTCGTAGAGCGTTAGCTAGGATAACTCCGAAGGCTAGAAGAGAAGGAGAAGGAGGAGAGAACCCGCAGAGGTATGAAAACACGCAGTTTGCATGAACTATATGCGTGTGTATAGCGTAACACTACGAGATATCGTGATATAGCCGCGAAATCGCGCGATCCGCGAAAGAGAGAAAGATTATTTGAAAAGCTCGCGCGCGCGAACGGAAAGCCCTTAGTATATTTATTTTATTTGGCTTATTCGTTTCCGCGGCGTTACATCCTCGTTGTGCCGTAGGAATTCAATCTCTTCGTGTTGCCCGTGGGCTGACTAACGTTGGTCCCTTTCTATCGCCAGCCCAATGTGTGTATATGTGTGTATACGAGGACTCGACGAATGTTTATGCGGTTCGTGTGTACACGGAAACTCTCACTCCCCGAATGGTTAGAGTATAGGCTCACTGGGTTCGCGAACTGTGCGAACCACGCTGGA
The DNA here is from genome assembly GCA_934046635.1 of Buathra laborator. NCBI lineage: Eukaryota > Metazoa > Arthropoda > Insecta > Hymenoptera > Ichneumonidae > Buathra > Buathra laborator. The sequence goes on along the minus strand of OW203898.1, from coordinate 3,549,154 downwards.
AAGGGGGTTGGATGGAGGTTTTGCGGGACCCTCCCCCTCCCCCTTGCATGACATATGATCTTCCATATTGCCACGGTACACACGCAACACGCTCTCCGCTCTCGCCCATCCCTCTCTTCTATTGCACCACGAGCCAGCGATTTCGCTCGCCAGGAGAGGAAGAGTGTAGTAGATGTGGACACACGTGAAGGTATACTCACAAATACACCAATAAACGGCATGACCCACGTTCTCATACCCCATATGTGTATATATAGAGATATATATATATATATATGAATCCCTATAACCACTAGCTATACTCTTGACTCCCGTGTGTACTCACGGAAGGCGAGTCGTAAGCGGGAGCAGCGGCGTTACTCGCTCACGAACGTTTGTCACCGGGTTTACACGTCTACATAATATCTCAGGGTTAACCCCACCTCACTTCCCCACACATCTACCCAACAACAAATAGCGCCAAAGCGTTACGACGACGTACCGCTGACAACATTGGTTTCATAACTATTCTCCCCCTTCCGTACCCCCCTCACCCCCCGACCCGCTCGAAGTACAAATGAATTTTGACCGAAACGGGACAACGAGAAGGTAAGAGTAAGAGAAAATAATATAACCGGTAAAGGAAAGAATTATTTATCGCTTGGGTTCGCGGATACAGAGAGAAAAATACTCGGCGCCCGATTGGAAAGAGGGAACAGGTGAAATCTAAATTATTCCTATCACCGCGATAAGGAAACGACAAATAGCGATAAATAAATTCGTAAAAAATCATTCGATTTAATTTCACGATTCTTTTTTTATTGAAATATCCTTTTTCTTTACAAAATTTCCATGAAATGCTAAAAAAATATGTTTTTGTTGGAATTTTTTTTTTTAAGAATGCGAATTATGAAAGATCGAAGAATTTTGGTGGATAATCTTCGACGCAAAAGATTAAAAAATCGTACGCACATCGAAGCTCATCGCGTCGCGATCAACGCGATTTCGACGACAGTGTTAATGAACGGCTATTCTAATCCGCGGCTCGTTATGCGTTACGTACGAAAGACACGATCCCGGAGAATGGCACGTTACGCTCTGACAGCCCTCTCGCCCTGTAAAACGCGTTTACACACACATGTGTGTTTCGATCGCAAAAGCTGGGGAAACTAAATCAGGGAAAATCCTGTCGTTTCTATATCCCCGATGGAAAGCCGTTTGTGGATTTAAACCTCGCGTAGGGACCATACACACGAAACGAGAGTCCGCGGTCGAGCTCTCTATCGCTCACGAAAATCTCTAAACAGTGGAGAACGTTTACGAATAACAGCAGCCTACCGCGTTCGGCTCCAGCCTATCCGTCAACGCTATCTGGCGCAACTTTTCCGCGAGTCAGACAAGAAACACCAATATAACCAAAGGGACGCCCAGTTCCCTGTGTGCTCTTCGAAAAATTGTCAGGCTTTTCGGTCCCTCGATCGGGCGATCTCGTTCGGCCGATTTTAAAGAAAATCGCTGAAAATTTCGTACGAGGCTCGGAGCGTTTGTTATACAGTACAAGGGGGTCGAGCGGGGGGAGGAGGCAATCGTGAGTACGGGAAACTCGGGAAGGGTGAGTCCGCATTGGGAGGGTTGACGCCGCGCGCTACCGACGCCGTGTTATCGGAGCGCTTATCGTGTGTGAGGGGCTTACAGGGATTGCGCTTCCGAGAGCTCCCGTACACGTTCTCGTACCCTCTTCGACACATGCTCCATACTGTATCCTAAACCGTGTGGTATGCATACTATATAACACCCATCTACACTACTACCCTCATAGGACACACCACGTAACGCGAAGTGTGTCTCCCAAAATCCAACGGAATTCACGTTAGCACCGACTCCCTCGTACTCATCGTCGCGGTCCACCCATCTCGCGTATTACCGACACATGGCTTTCGTTACGACCACCCGACAAATTGGTAGAGTAACGCGCGGACCGCCCGATTATGCGAGCTATTCTCCCCGCGCTTCATCACCTCACGATTCCACACTCGTCACGCCGTACCCCATCCAAGAGCCCACGGATATCCTCGTTATATTATTTTATTCATAAGCACTCGACGATCTCAACCTCCAAAAGGTATTTTCTTCTGGTTTACCACGAGATTGCATGGGCTCTTGAGAAATTTGACTTTGCGACTATGGGCCCCGCGATCTATTCTGTGACGATGCGCTTTAATCGTTTCTCGTCCGGGGAAACTACCCGAGCTATATGTGTGAATGAGGGAAAAAATGGGGGTCTCAGTGAATGGCACAGTTCGCACCGAATTCGTTTACTTTCTATTACTTTGTTTTATCAGGGGATGAGATCATTACTACTCTCTTCTCCATCCCCTATTTTTATTTTTAAACTCTGTCGCTCTTCTTCTACCGTCCCTCATTTTCTCTCTTTCGCCAATGCTTCGTAACGTCTTGCCTCGTTACCGTTGGCCTCAGTCAAGATTCATCGTGTATATACCACGGGGATGCGAGCGTCAGTTTCCACGGAACCCCCCACGGCGCAATGTCCTGCGCTCTTTTCTCGCCTGCTTTGCAGCGACAGTAATTTTACTTAATTAAATTCCGTTCTTTCTGCCTTTGGTGCGTTTGGTCCCCTTCTTTTTTTTTCGTACCACTACGCTTCTGCTCTTCTTCTCTCTTTCAATCTGTTTCTTTTTTTCGACAGAAACGTCGAGCAAAAATCTTTGGCGACACTTTTCGCCGCACGAAACTCTCGTCGTTTGTTTGCCTCGAAAAGCCATTGCGCTATTTCTAATCGCGAAACGTAATAATAGGCAAAGGTGTCTATTCTAAGGAGACTCCGGGATGGAATAACACAAACGTTTCACAGTCGTTTGTTAAGTACCGAAGAAATTAAGAGAGTCCCCCCGCATTCGAGGCTCGGGAATTGCGGGATATTTCTTCGCAGTGCTCCTCACAACTCTCGACGCGCTTCGAAATCCTTTCTTTCTTGCTTCTACCTCTTCATCTGCAATTAACATTTATGGCTGCTAAAACTCCCTCGTCGCGGCACGAGGAGGGGGAGGGGGGCGAAAAACTAATTAAATATTCACGAAGCTCCCTGCGACAGTGCCCGGGAAACGGGATACTATTCTCTTTCCAACTCTTTGACTCTCATCGCCCACTGATAAGAAGTTAAACAACTCTGTATACATATATATACACCGAAAGTCATTGTCGAGGGCAAAAAAAAAGCGTTAAATTTAATCGCAACAGAGTATGTATCGATCACGATAAAAGCAGATATTTTTCGCGTCCTCGAGAGATTGTAAAGTAAAGGCAGCAATGAAGGAGCGGAAAGGTAATTAGACTGTTAATATATGTTTCGGAGTGCGTACGCAAAGACAAGAAATACAAAAAAAAAAAAACCAAAAAAAAACAGAATGTTCTTGCAAAGTTTGCAAAGATTCAGAGGCGAGTTTACAGGGTAACTATATCTGCCTGGGATATGCGCGCGCGATCTCCGGAGGGTTCGTAAATGCAACTCCGACGACCCGAACAACGGCCAAGATATTTTAATGACTGCCATACAACGATTTTTAATGCCCCTCGACCGGCTGACCAGTTTGGACCTCAAGTTAGTGTCTTTCCTAGTAGCGATCTTCGGTGAGAGGTCGTAATGACCCGTCGACGTGAAGAGCGACCGATGTGGGAGAGCGAGAGAGGACACAACGCATAACGCCAAAGCAGTATGTCGAGGATAATGATAAAGGTATAACGCTGTTACATGCGAAAAGATAGTCAAGAGAGGAATTTTCTCTCCTTGCGGCTTGTAATCAAAAATTTTGTTGTTCCCAACCCCTTTCCCCGTCCTCCTCCCCCTCCCCCCTGCCGATGTCGAAGATTTAACGGCAGCCTTACCCTATATATACAATAACCCAAACCCATACACGGACGAGTTCCTCCTCGTTGGACGCGCGTTCCCATAACGTCGACTCTTTTACTCGTCCCCGAGAGCACTGGCGACCGCGTACACGTCACTGTATCCGCAACTATAGTTACGGCCGCAAGTCACGTGGTAACGCCGTTAAAATTCACTCAACATCTATGTTCATTTTTACCAATAACGAAATTTTCGTTTGAACAAACGAACGAATTTTTTTTTCAAGAGTCTGTTATCCATCATGGATAATATATTTGTATCGATTCGGACAGATTTGATCTTATCGCCTTCAATAGATCGAATCAATCATCTTAATTTGTTTCGCTCATCAGAAAAAACAGTATATAGCGAAACAAAAATCGGTTGAATCGACGAAATCGACGCCTGTGGGTGGCGAACAAATTTTCGATTGATTACACGCATTAATTGTCATAATGAGGAGAGTAATAGTCAATTTAACTAACAGTACGATCAACTAGGAATTTTTTTTTCTCCGAACGAAATATGCGTTTCACCATCGGCAAGCGCCGATTTAGTGGATTCCCCGATTTCTTTTTCCCAGTGTACGATAATTATCAAGACTCCTTCTACGAGGTGATCTAATTAAATAAGGAGTAATTAAAAGTATCCAAAAGACGCTTGATCGATATAGGAACAAGCTTGCCGTCTCACCGAATCTCCGATCTCCTGACCCGCACGGGGAAGGAGGGGTCGTGTACCAAAGCGTCGAAGTGTATTCGAGAGATAAAAGCCTCTGCACCCCCCAAGCTGTTAATTTATCGTAATCGCTCGGTGTGACTAAGTAAGTGAGCGGCTCTCGGGCAATATTCTTTATTAAAATATCCGCGAGGATTTGCGTCGCCAGTTGCATCTCACTTTTTCTCTGTATCTCTTCCTCGGTCCTCGGGCGTTATTGCACCATTTTACGGGAAATAAAAAGGGCGGAGGGAGCTACTCTCATAACAGCTGCCGTCCCCGTTCAAAACCCCGACGAAAAGCAACTCTACCTCTTCTCATTTTTTTTTTATATCAATATTTTTTCGATCGTGTTTCCCGAACGGCAGAAAAAAAAAAAAAACGAGAAATGGGTAACAATAATCGTTGACTTTGACTTTTGCATGATCGGTCCCGCGTTGCTATATCGGATATATAGAGTGGAGGAAAGAGGGTGAGGGGGGAGAGGTTCACCGACAAAAAACAAGACAGACCGGAAATGGATACAGGTGACCATATATTCGCATAGCGTGATTCAGCGAACGGAGGGAAAAGTATTGAGGGGGAGCGATTCGCGGATATTGAAACGCGTTTTTGACAAGCAACACACGGATAACTATAGGCCATTCTGACGGGGAAAGGGGAGGCTCTCGCGAGCGTGTTTCGCCGATCGCGATTCGTATAATCCGGCGGAATAAACAAATCGATTATACCGGCGTATCGTGTCCGGGAACGGGGCTCGCGCGAGATCTCTCTGTGCGTTGTACGGACACAGAGAAACACAGGACTCTCGGGCGCGCGGGACCGCGCGATTTCGGTGGAGTACCGTCACGGTTTTTGCCGGGAGGGTCGGGGGTGTGAGCGCGGTTAAAAACATGTTCGGATTTCACGTGACGCCCCACGACGATAGGTACGAGAGTATGGCTCACTCTGCCTCGTGTCTCGTTTCTGTCGTCGAATCGGAACATCGAGAGGAACGCGACGACGGAGGTTCGAGGGCGCGAACACATCGCGCGGGTGATAAGTGCGAAGAGGAAAATACTCTCGTTGCTTATATGTGGGAGGGTAACGCTGTTTCCGCGAGTTTTGCCGGCTTTGGCGAACTCACCGGTCGCTCTTCTCTCTTTCTATTTCTCCTGCTTTCCGCTCGCGCACACACTCGTCGAACGCCGCGAGAGACATAAATTCTTGCCTATAAACGCGGACGCGCGCGCACGGGAGTACGAGCAATGCTATCTGATTACACTCGTGTACCGGTGACCGAGGTACCTAACTACGTACACCGCAGAAATAAATACGCCCGGCCCGATGCCCGTCAGCTCGTTAACGAGAGCGAATATAACCCAAGAGCGTATATATCTGTATATATACGCTCCGTACACGCGTATGTGTAATCTATACCATGAGCCGGTAGCGGAGCAATAGCAGAGTTTTCCAGGCTGCTTTCACCCGGTATACGTCCGTCGGTTCGTATATCTGACTGGCGCGGGGGCCACCCCCGCTCTCTGTTCTCGTTCGCGATTCTCTCTCTGCCACTCTCGGATATTTGCGAATAAAGAGACACGCACGCTATTCTATCAAGCACCGAGTTTCGGTATACCCTTCGTGTGCTCTCTTCACTCGGCGCTGATAACTGATCGATTGGCGTGGATAATAATGATACGTTTTCCATACAATATACCTTTGGTACAATATCATATTATATCGCGATATATACATTGCGTCAGCGTTATTTCACGTGTGTTTTGCGTTCGGTTAATTTTCGAAAGGGAGAGGGAAATTCGAAGGGTTAGCAAGATTTCGTTTGATAATGAGATTACTGCGACATACAATATGGTAATAGCAAATTTTTTTTTTTTTTTTTTTTTAGTCTTTGATAGCGTTACGTATGGATTATTTACAGTGAAAAGAAAAAAAACGTAATTAAGGTTAATTAATGAGATGGCTGATGTGCGGCCTACCTTGGTCGAAAACAAGGCAGCGGGTGGTCTTGGCGAGTCCCGGGGGCAGTGCGAACCTGTAGGCCGGGCCCAGCGACAGCCCCAGCCCCAGACCGAGCGCCTCCGCGCCGCATCTCCCCCCGAACACAGGCCCCACTAGAATAACCCACATAACAATCCTTCATCAGTCATCGTCATCAACACCTTCCAATATATATATTTATATATATATCTCCGTAATCTAATCAGAAGTAACACATAAATCGATTGACCCCTTCGTGGAAATTAAAGTTGAAAAAAAAAAAAAAAAACATGAAAAATATATTTTTTCCCGCGAAAATGTCTATGTTCCATTCGACATATGACAAATATGGTTATGAAATACAAGAAAAATAAATTCTCAAACGAAAATATTGTTTACTGACGACAGGATAAGAAAAAGGGATGAAAAGTACGCTTTTGGTCGCAGTTAATTTTTTTTTTATTCTAATTAACATACTTCCTCTATGAATTCGATATAATTTTTTTTATTTTTTTTTATTGGAAATGATTTATGATCTTCGATAGTTTGGAGCTGTAGATATCTGATAAGAAAACGGGATGAAAAGTACGCTTCTGGTCAGTTAATTTTTTTTTTTTAACTCCAATTAACATACTTCGTCTATGAATTCGATATAATTTTTGTTTTTTTTTTAGAAATGGTTTATGATCTTCGATAGTTTAGAGTTGTAGATATCGGATAAGAAAGATCGTAGAAGCATTTATGTTATCTCGAGAAGATATCGTTTCGTAATCATCGTTTGACCATCGTTTAGCGATGTGGATGTTACCGGCATGCCGTTGCAACCCCACTCTCCGTCCGAGAGGGAGAGAGCATCACCCCCCGTCCCCGTCCCCGCCCCCACCCCGCCCGATGCTGTGCTTTATTATGATCCACTTTGGATATCGGATGCCGCGCTGTGTTGCTGCTGTTGCTCGCGCTGCTGCACTCTGTCATTATGTGTACCTATACTATACGTGCTCGCGTACTCCACCGGGTTTATTGCTTTTTAGTGTACAGTCGGCACGTGCCAGACACTCCTCTCTCTATCCCCCCCGCAGAATCCACCGCTGGACCAAATATCAGCATCCATACGACCATCGTTGTCCCCTCAACGGGAATAGATATTATCCGCTAACTTTTTTACTCTATGTCTCGTTTCACATTATTTCGTCGGTACGCGAGTCTCATATTAAGCGTTCATTGATCTAAAAATTTATGCGTGAGCTACTAAAAAGGAATAAACGAAAAAAAGAAAAAAAATACGACGGAACGAGTACGCGTTAGACACGGTAGCAGAGCAAAACGCTATTCCGAAACATCGTGCAGCGGCATAATGCTCGGAGATCAACGTATTTTTTAAATTGCGTCTTTGAGATGCAGAGCAACGGGCGGAAAGGTAGCTGAGAAAGAAAACGAAGAAGGTAAGGGAACGGTAGCGAAGGAGGAGGATAAAGAAGAAAATATAAGAGACGGAACGGAGAAAGAGAGAAGTTGGAAGAGCACGAGTCTCGAGGCTCAGCTCGCCCTTTGGCTTGGTAGCTTACACGCTGATTAAGACACCCGATACAATTAGGCGGCGAAAAGAACCTCAAACGATGCGTGACCGAGGGGGCCGACCTGGTGCTTCTGCTCCTCGATCTTACCTCATCTAACGGGTGTCTCTACCCTCCCCGTTTATACTTATATCGCAGCATCAATTGCCTCTCAAAACTCTTCTCTCTTATCGCGCGTATAACGACGGCTATTCGTGACTCGAAGAGCCAACGAATAAACGAGAATTAAATAATGTTGAGCGTCTGTCGGTTATTTTACTCGGAACTTAATATTTTATACGGAAATTCGTATCAGAAATGAAGAAAAATGGAGTCAAAGCTGCCATTTCGTATTCAACGAGAAAAGTACATAGAAATAAGTATTTCAATATTGTAGAAAAGCCTTTGTAAATAAAGGAAAATGATCAGACGAGATATCCAAATATCGGAGTTTTCAAGGCAATTTCAATGTTTCGAATAATCTACGAAAAATATTCTCAATAAATGTTTATTCGCCGACGAAGGGACACCGAGTGTATGAGAGTTCGAAAAATCTGATGGAACACGTCGTGCCACGAGGCGGCGAATCCCGAATCATTCTCTGTTTGGATAACGACTGCTGTTAGCCTCGCGTTCGCCATATCGGCTTTTGCGTTTCTGCCGACTTTGTTGGAGTTAATCCTTCTACACGGCTTTGTCCATTTCTTTCTTTTTTTTTTTTCATTTTCGCTACTCGGTATTTAAAAGTGTTCTCATCGAGGGTCGCTCTCGTTTAAGCTGCCGAATTTGCTTCTACGTTGACCGTAGGAACCAACGGATCGACGAGAAATACTTGACCAACGATGGGAGACACTGGGGGGCCGAGAGCGGAGCATAGGTAGAGAGGCCGCAGGCTAATCGTGATTTTCGCAATAATCGGAAATTACGCGTGTCGGCAAATTCGCCGCGATGACGAGCCGAGGATCTAAGTGAATTATCGAGTCCGGGAGAAGGGATGGGTTTGGATGCGTGGCGCGCGTGGACCGAGAGCAGCAAGTGGAATCAACAGAGCGACGTTTCGTGATCAGAACTGACGCCGCTCGCTTGTCCGATATGAAACAGCAAGGGATTTTGCCCCGACAACCGGAAAGTCCTATTCGCTATTAATCCTTCACTATTACTCGCACGAGTATTGTTTCGTCTTCCCGTATCAATCACACGTATGCATAGGTATATACGATGCAACCGGAAAAGTATATATATTTGGAATCGAGAGAAAGGGCGAAAAAAAAGGTCGCGAAGGGTTCGTTGATGGATCTCGCTAGTGATGTTACGTCGAGTTGGTTCTGGTGGTGCTGCTGAACGAAAAGGACGTTGTGGCTGCCTGGTACTTCGTCTGCAAAGTACCTTTTGCTCGGTTAAGAGTAGAGGGAAGGAAGAGAGCGTCGCGACGCCCCGTACATGGCACTCGGGACATACGAGCCGCGCGAGAGCCGACTGGCAGCTGACAGTCGAGCCTTGCGATCTTAATCTGCGACAGTTTTGTTCGCTTGCCGGGTTCGCATCTCGACGCGAAAGGACGAGGAGAAAGATAAAGGAAGAGGGTAAGCGAGGAGCGCTCGCGGAGAAGTCACCGCGCGACGCGTCGTACGTCTCCAGGAAAAAAATAAAAGAATAAAAACAGTAAACGAGGAAAGAGAAAAGGCTGAGGGGAAAATGTTGAGCAAGTGAGCGCGAACGTGTACCAAGAGAAAAGAAAAGCAATGAGAAAAAAAAGGGAACAACAGTCGAGTTGCACGCCGATTGAGAGCAGGACGAGGATCTGCCGGTCGTTCGTTCGTCCGTTCCGCGGTTTGCTGTAGAGCAGAGGAGAACGATCCGCAGCGATCGAGAGGCCGGATCGGGACAACCCTGAATTATTCATTGAGACACGGGGGATACTCTCTATCGTCGTTCCGACGACTTCTCGAACTCCTCTCTCGAGTCTCCCGCGACTGACGGCAAACCCGGGGGCAGCATATGCTCACGTGTTTGCACTATCCCCGAGCGCTAGCGCCCTTTCATCTCGCGCGAAACTCTTTCTTTCCGTTGCTCCCCAACAAACCCCCGTTTGACTTTTCTTTCAAACTATCAGCGATAACTTTACACACAGGAAATATTTGCAGAAAATGTCGACTTTCAAAAAATCGAGTATGCAGTTTTGAGTACATTTATAATTTATAGTTCGGCTATCAGACTCCAAAATTCAGACTCTGAAAAATTCAGTCATTTTTCACGAAAATCATTAATTAAAATCGATTACCATTTTCATCGTCAATGCGAAATTCTGGGATGAAAGAACCCTCTGAATCTTGAAAAATGAATTGAATAAATATATAACAGTATTATTTTCGAGTTTCTAACAAATTTCGTGAAAAGACATCGAAAAAAAAAAAAAAAAAAATTCTGTTAGAATATGGATCGTCAAAGTACACCAAATATCGCAGGAAATGGTCGATTCGGCAGTTATCGATAGAGCATTCGATACTCTAAAAATACTGAACAAATTCCGTAATATCGTTGAAGAGATACGATAAGTTTAACGAGGCAATAGTAATGTACCGAAGTGGACGGAAAAGCGTTAAAGAAAAAGACTGATCGAGATTTGGCTTCGAGACTTCGTGTGCCGTAAGGAAGTGCGGAGCGTCGTCACCCGTGCGATCGGAGAGACTTGAAACACGAGCGCGAGTGGCTTGGGTTGCAGCGAGTTAGCCGGCTCGCTACCCGTCGTGAGATCCTCGTTATTCAATGCCGTCCGGACGATATAGTACTACGTATAATAGAAGTGTCGATACAACCCTTTCACTTGCACCAAACATTTCAAAGGTATAGCTGATCGATTCTCGTATAATCGTGAAAAAAAAAAAACAAAATAGATCGAGATGATTATCACCAGACGAATTTGTTCGAATTTTACTGTCCACAAATGACAAGAAAGAGATCGTAACATTGGCTTGAACTTCAAAAAATTGCACGATCGCCATCGGTCCGGCCGCCAACGAGGTTTTTCTCAGGACGTTCGAGTTTCATGGTGGTTGATATTTCATACAGAGTGGGTAACGGGGCTATAGCTTTACCCGTAGTAACGTGGAACCTCCGAGTGTTTGCGCTTAATACCCTCACGGAACTATGCTACAACGTTCCTACGTCACCTATATTGTTCCCCATGCACACCGGTTATATCGAGAAGGATCGCCCTTGAACAAAGTGCGGTTTCGCGTCCGGCTATATATATTATCCAACGAGTGGCAATTCATGCACGATTGGGGCTTCTTCTGTCTTCTCCCTTCTTCACCTCATTTCGCGATCCTTATACGTTGCTGCCGCTGCGCAAATATCTCGAAAGAGTTCAATGAAAAAAAGGAGAAAAATAAAATAAATAAATGCGTATTTATTGCCACGCGTTAGAGAGCAGGTGAGATCGAGAAAGGCGCGCGGAAGCAAAGAGAAATAATAGGTATAGAGACAGAGGAAAGAAAATAAATGAGGCAAACGCGGGCGCATGTTTAAATTCACAGGGAGCTTCTGTTTGTCCGTTGAACGAAACAGAAGCCTCGTTTGCCCTACGAACGCGGACATTCCGTACTCTCGCGAACGATTAAGACTTAAGAGAAACGGCTGTCCGGTCTTGTTGTAGGCAATGCGAACACAAACTGCCGAGTCTCGAACGAGCGTTTCGAGACTTGTTGAATTTCTACAGGAGAGAAAGATCGCCGCTGGAACGCGAATGAATGTTCCGATTGTTTGGCCCAAGAGCCGTGAGAAAACGGGGCACGCGCTTCCCACCGTGCTAACGCAAATTCGATATAATTAAATAACTTACGCGCCCACGGAGACGTCTCGAATCTTTGATGTCTTAATCTCGTGTGCTCTCCCGTGACCAGTCTGTTCGTTTACTCGTTCCCACGCGCGGAATCATTCGAGTTCCTTGGCGATAAATCATTCTAAATTACGTCAACGCGCTTAATACGTGACTTTAATGCGCTTCTGAGTGTCGATATATGCTGATGAGTCTCGTGTTATATACATACATATATACCACGATGTCGCGTGATATATAAATCCCTGAGATTAATTGTATCGCCTATTCAAGCCATTGGGAATTATTGGAGGACTTTAACTACGCTTGTATGGGGGATTATAGAGGTTTCGCGAATCCTCCCTCCCTCCTCGCGCGCAAACGACGAATTCTCGTTTACGAAGGATCCGACGATAAGCCTTCCGAATTCTCCGGGGTCCCGTGCGTGAATTCTCTTTCGCTGTTGCTTTCAACCTCCGACTACCCGTGTTACACGGATCTTATCACATTTTAACAAACATCTTCGAGAGACTCGAGTTACATTCGGATAGATTGGTGTTATACGATTTTTTTTATTATTCCGAGATCGCGGAATTTTCGCGTGAGCACAAGATTTGAGAAATGAATTCGAGAGTAAAACGAGGGGAATGAAACTACTTAAATCTCAACAGAGTGCGCTCTTTCCTAGATACGCGAAGGAATTTTTCTGGATGAGATTTTGTGCTTTTTTTTTTCTCTCTCTCTCTCTCTCCTCCGTCGGCCTCATTCCAGTCTCGTTTCTCGTCTAACGAGGATTCCCCGTCGTCTACGTCGAGAGAAACGGTCGACTGAGTACGCGAGGGCAGAATTTTACCTCTACCCCTCTTATATATCGTAAGGTCGGGTGAGTTGTCGCATCGTAGCACGGATATAGGGTTCTTAGGGGTTTTTTTTCTCTTCGACAACGTTGCTCACGCTCTCTTTCGCTCTGCTTATACAGGGCCTATAGAGAGAGCGCCTCTTCCATCCCTCCCGCGAAGATCCGGACACGCGGGGGCGAATCTTTTTCCCTGTAATTAATTTAAGAGGGCTCGTTTTCTCTCGGGTAGAGGTACTTCGGTGCTTCGGGCTTCGAAGTGGGATAAACGCGCTGCGATCTTTCTCGCCCTACCCGCAATTGACGCTACTCTGCATTTTGCAGAGCTTTACGGCGATCTTTCGGCTTCGATTTCTCGGAGCGTGCAAGGAGTGTCAAACCGGCGCGTTAAATAAAATTGAACTTGGCGTTACAGTAGCGAAAAAAAAGATATAAAGTGAAGTAAAACCTTAAATTAATCGACGTATCTCGCGTTTTTTTCTTGGATCTAAACATTTGTAATTCTACTCTGATTTTTCTCTTCGCGATCGAATTTGTATCATTACGGTACGGAAAAATTAAGATACGTTCGGGTTAAACGATAGTTTCACCGACTCATTGTGTGTCTCGCAGGGTGTGTTAAGGAAGGCTGTTAAGCCTGTTGTTTCGAAAGCGAGGGATGTAGGCGACGATGTAGAATGAGAGAGAGAACTCGCAAGAAAGGAGAAATTCGGAGTTCGACTCGGAGGAGAGACCAGAAAAGCGCAGAGCAGAAGAGAAAGGACGAGAGGTACGGAGGGGTTCGCGCGCGTGGGTAATCCGAGATTTATCTCGGCGACACTGTGACACTCGGACTGGTGCGTTCGGTCGTTCGGTATTTCGCTCGTGCGCGGCTTTTACGAAGCTACCGGGTGATACGCGAGCAGCCGAAGGGATCCATGAATCGCGTACCTTATCGCGAGCGGAACCACAAAAAAAATCGAGCAATCTCGACCGACACCTTTACATTATCGATCTTTTGTAAAAGTCCACTCAAAACTTTCGACTCTCCAACAAATATATATATATAAAAAAGAAAATGTTGCAGATATTAAAGGGTTAAACGACAAGTCGAAGATAATTCCGAAAGATTATTCTCGATGACGATCGAGTAAGTAAGAGAAACAGGATGTATTTCGCGCAATTAGCAACCGCGCAGTGAGCTACAGGTATATCCGAACTCGTGGTATTATAATCCCAATCCTCAGTGAAGTTCCACGAGCGGAGAAAGAGTGAGAACAGCGTGTAATAAATCGCGAGTTGGCCGATTGCACGGTCCGCGTACAGCGCGATCTTCTCGATTAAAGTGAAATATATGGCGCCTTTAATTGCGAGCGAATTTCTTTTTTTTCTTCTTTTTTTTCTTTCGGCAACCGTAGGCCCGAGCCCCGCGCGATCTTTTTAATACTCTCCTCTCGCGAATTGCTCTCTCTCTTTCGCGAGGAGGTGTGAGAAATCGTTTATTAGAGAGATCGGACGAGTAGTGCTCGCGAAGCCACGGAATAAAATGGAATAATAAAATAAGCGTAAAGGAAAAGAAGAAACCGCGAAGCCGCCACATCGATTACTGTATACCTACTGCATTAAGTCAGTGATGAGAGTAACGAAGAAAGATGCTGAAGAAGAAGAAAGAGGGAGGGGGGGAGGAGGAGGAGGACAAGTCAGAATCGGTTTTACGAAAGTAGGTACACCGATGAATATACCGCGACTCAATACACAGAAGCCTGAGAATCGAGACTCTCGTAGCATGTATGTCGAAGCCTCTTCGGTACCAAACCACATCGGACGCAAAAGTAGTGGGAGATATCGCAAATGCATTATTCATGGGGTGTGAGGAGATACGATATGATCCAATATGTGCGCTCCGTCGTAGCCAAAGCCCAGAAACCCCGCTACCGTCCTTCTCTCCTTTTCAGCTTCGCAACTCTCTCCCTTCTCTTCTCTCGCGCTTCAAACAACGCGGCATCACCACCGCATCGCCTAAGCTCCTGAAAATTGGTCCTCGAATTTTCAGCGTAATTTTATAGGATACCGCGAAGGCTATACATATTCTTGTGCTCCATAAAGGCTCTCGTACGAAGCCGAATTGTTGGAGCTTAAACAACACACGCGCGCACACGGAGGGGGTTTGGATTCCTCTTTAGTCCTTTTAATACGAGAGAAAAGAAAATACCACGTGGGATCAGACGCAGTCCGATGCACACATATACACGCGTACGTGCGTACAAAATGAGCAAAAGCGGTTAGCCGCGCGACGTGAATGCGAGTACAAAATCGAAACGGAGTAAACGGTCGCGTTCCCCATACCAACGGAAAGGTAAAAATCGGCATTGAAGACGCGAGAGAACCAAAGACGAGAATCCTATTAACACACAATGAGATAGTTTTGTTTCACCGGCTTTGCTGCCAAGAGTTCTCGCTCTCTTTCTTCTTTCCGCTTATTCGGTTTCTTCGGGCAAATGCTCGATCGAGTCGAGTATAGGAGGGGAAGATGCGCGTCTTTGCCATACCACGAATATACGCTTCGCTAACGGGTGTCCGCGATGCGAGACTTTCTCCGAAAATCCATTGCAATTGAATTATTTTTTTTTATCCCGCTGAGACACGGTTAATCGTGCGTATTCGCTCGCCAACAATCGATCGGAATTAATTCTTAATTACGACACGAGGGGAAATTGAATTACGCGGCGATTCGCGTTGACCAATTTGAGAATCAGATTCGGGATATTTTACAGTATCTTTATCGGGACACCGCTTGTGTCGGAGATGTGGCAAAGCCGCGCGGGACAAGGGGTTTCTCGAGGAGAGTTGGTCCATTGTTTCTTGACGCTTTGATAAATTACCGAATAATTGTCAAATACTCGCGGAACCGTCGTCGGCTGAAAGAGGGAAAAAAAACAAAAACATTGTCGAAGAATTGTAAAAGGGAACACTCTCGACGAGAGGCAAAGTCGAGCGATTCGAAAAAAGAAAAACCAACAAAAAAAGTTTTTTTAACCGACGAGTTTTGCGTTTGAACGATCGAGATTCGTGTTAAATTTATGTACGATTAATCGCCGCGATGATCACGGAGATTCTATCTTATCCAGACACGGATCTGAAGGATTGATTTTTTGTTTTTATTTTTATTCATTTTTTCGAAGCATTTGTCGCGGACAATGAACGATAACGACAAATCAACTAACAAATCCAAATGTCTCGGACTGATACGCGAGGAGGGAGAATTCGGGAGAGCGAAGAAAACCGCGGGTTCCGCGCACGCGCTCTGAGGCCCGTTTAATCCTAATTCACGAGCGCGTTTAACTGTCGCGATAAAGTCGAGAGTGTAGAGATCTATAAATTTGTCGAGAGAAGGATAATTCTCCGTGTAGCTGAGAGTTCGGGTTTTCGAGTGAGAAAGACGCGAAAAAAAAAAGAAAAACCGAAACGTATAGGAAAGGGATGAGATGGATGTCGCGTGAGCGGGACACAGTGCTCTCGTGAGAAGCGACGCCGCTCACGGTAATTTATCGATTCGAACGAACGAAGAGCCCGAGAGCAACACACACACCGCTTAGGAGTGACGAAAAAAAAAAAAAAAAAATGAAAAAAAAAAAAGGAGAAAAGCTTTAATCAGCGATTTAATCCGGAGCGCACGAGGTTTCGGTAAATTTATTTTTCCGGTAGCTCGTGACCCGACGGCCACGTCCCGGGACCGGTACTCTTGCTCCCTCACTCCGGAACGCAAGTCGGAGTAAACCACGAGGACAGTCCACGACCGAGGAAAAACGCCGAGGGCGAGACAAGATTAAAAATCCCCTAATTGCTTAATCGCGTTATTACGGTTGCGATCGTGTCAAAGAGGATGCCTATCCCTTGATGCAACGTTCGGGTTTATACGGATCGAAGGGAAGAAGAACTCTCCGTAGCTTTCCGAACGAAAAAAAAAAAAAAAAAAATCGGCCTTCAGTTTCTCACTACCAATACTATTTGCATTAACGCGGACGAATAAATAAGGAAAAATGTTCTCGCGTTGCATAATTTGAGAAAAAAAAAGAAAAAAAAGTGTGCCAACAAAAAAGATTTAACGTTCTATACACGAATTATCAATCATCTATCTCCTGAATGCATAAAATTTGTCGAAGAATTTATATATAGAGCCGGAAGAAGCTGTCCGGAGTGTGAAAGGATTGTCGCTGCATGGCAAGTAGTAGAAGTGTTAGTATAGTCGTATAAGTGACGTTCGGATCTCGGTATAGTCGGACGGCAAGCGAGGCAGTGACAAACGTCGGGAGCCTCTGTGATTTCAGTTAATTGTCGACGGAGCCATTTTTCACTCCTCTCTCGCGGGGTTTCTGTGCGAGTTTCTCGCACGGCGTTCCAAGCACAGCAATCCTCCCTATCGTATAGCCCATGCGGAACAGGAGTCGTAAATATCCCGTAGGGCGCCAAGACTCTCGAAAGGGCTAAAGGTTGGACGTCTTACTCTCGAGCAGCGGCTTAAGCGGCGAGTAGCGCTCAGTTGTATGGAAGAAGAGGAAGAAGAAGAAGAAGAAGACGAAGAAGAAGTCCACAACGTGGCGTTCTCTCTGTCTCGGCTAGTCAGGAGGTGAACAGCTTCTTCTTTTGTAAATAGCCTCGTAACGACGCGCCGGATAGGAAGGTCGAACCACGACGACCCGGAAGGGCGTGTGAACGATTCAACGGGATTAGGAAAATCTTAGCTCTTTATCCCTTCTCTATCTCGTAGATTTCGGGAGACGAAAGAATTCCCGAAAAAAAAAAAAAAAAAAAAAAAATCTCGCAATCTCTAGCAATAGTATAACTATAGAACTAAAGTTGGTAATTTTTTTTAATGTGCCCCGAAAAAAGAAATGTCTGCAGTGAATTGTCATGATAATAAAAGAAGCAAATTTTGCAAAAAAAAAAAAAAAAAAACCGCTTCCTCAACGATCTTATTTTCAGCCTCTGACGGTACGCAGAAGAAGCGAAGCCTCTGAAGCCCATCGACATATACAGCGCTCGACAAAGCGGTATTTTTTTTTATGACGCGTTTTCTCCATGTAGGATCATATACGCAAAGGTGTTCGACGATACGTTCGGCAAGCTGAGACGAAATAAAAATGTAACACGTATAACCGAGGGACAAATAGCCTCGGCACTCCCTCGAGTAAGCCGACCAAATGCCTTCGTCTCTCGTTCCCCCTTCGCGACGATGTGTTCTCACACTATCGTGTGTCCACTCGACCGAAAGCTCGGCACTTCTCTTTGGCGGACATCGCGGTAGCAAAGGATGAAACGATATAAGTATATCGAAACGGCTGGAGAGCGGGGAGAGTCCCATAATCGAGTAGTTCGCGCGAGAATGAAGATTTTTTTTTCACCGTACGAAGAGACAAAAAAAAAGAAAAATACGCGCGTCAGCGCCTCGTATGTAGATAATATCTATCTATTCGACGTTCAATTTCCATGAGTCGAAACATAAATCAGTGTAATAGGAGTCGGGAAAGCGTCTTGTCAACCTTCCCGTTTGATTTACAATCGCTCGGGGTGTTCAAGATGTCTCGGGCGGCCGGGCGTCACGACAAACGAAGAAGAAGCAAAGAAGGAAGACAAAGAAGAGGGATATGCGATAGGGTCAGAGGTGAAATGAGCCGCGGCATTCAAGACACCTCTCACGACGTTGTCCGTTGTTGTACATGAAGTTATATTACCACCGAAGCTTACGAGAATTGTTGTAAAATTCTTCGCGTATCGGAGAAGGAAGGAATAAACGTTTAGAAAATTTCCTGACTAGTGACCGCAGTTATTACGAACGAATGAACGCGGATTGCGCGCGCGCACGCGACTGTGTTCCCGAAGGCTCTCTCCCTCGCTCTCGACATTGCTGATGGTGACAGTTCAATTCGAACTTCGGTGTTCGGCGGTCAGAAATGTTAGCCGCAAAACCGCACGTCCGCGTGATTTCTGTCTCTCTTTTCCTACCCGCCGCTATAACGCTCACTCCGGAGGGTGCCCCCCGACGCGAGGATATATATATACTATATATATATCTCTTGCTCTCGTTACCTCTGGAATTCTCGCAACCGCGGGCTATTCCGCTCCCGTCCATCCCCCTCATCCCTACACGGGCGAGAGCCGGCAGGCAACCCTTCCGACACTCTGTTGCTCATCGTCGAGAGCAGCGAAATAGATATACACACGCGTGCCTCTCTCTATGTATATCGGGGTGCCCCGGCCGCGCGCGCGGACAGCGAGAGCTTCGATCCGCGAAATATACGTGATGATGATGATTATAAGAGCCGCTCGGAATGTCGGTCATGAAATTTAATGCACCTATAGAGATACGTTTTCCCCGATCGTACCGTACACGCGAACAGTACGTGCGAAAATATATGGTAAATCGGTTGACGAATATCGCGTATAAATTCGCTACTCCGAACTATCTGCCAAATAGCAAAGAAAAAGGGCGAAATGTGTATAAAAAAAAATGTATTACCGATATATACAAAATTTTTATGTAGGATTCATTTCTCATCTGCGAAAGGACGAAGTATTGTCGAATATATCGTTCCCATTAATTTTTTATTTTTTTCTTAGTTAACATAATGTCCTGTAGATGTACTTTATAAATTCCCACCGACACTTTCACGCATAATCAACACCTATAAAGTTCGATACATCATACACCGTCGAATGTGGGATATTTGTCGCGAAAGATGATTCGTAAAAGACGACACACATTCGTAACGGAGTGCGATGAATATTCATTTGATTCGTTAGATCGATTATTAAAGGCGAGAGCCTCGAAAGAATGCGAAGTAGGACATTTCGACATATGGTTGCGGAATATATGGGATACGATTTTCGCAGCTCGCGACAAGAGCGAAGCTCTTAATCCAAGCACGTTCTCGCGCGTCAATCGGGAATCCGTTTGGGGGGAGGAAGGAGGGAAGAAGGGTATGTAGCAGCAGCAACAGCAGCAGGAGAAGCAGGATGGTGCACAGGCATCAGCGAGCGAACGGTCTGCGAGAGTAACCGTCGTGCACACGTAGATTTGCCAATTTGCCGTTGGCGTTATGTAGGTGGTTAGCCCGTTTAGCTGATGGGGGTGGAGTGAGATGAAGTGCGTTACGAACGAGATTCCGGGTGTCCCGGCGATGCTGGAGGCTGATGTGCGGTCGAAGAGATTAATATGCGCGCGAGGCAAGAGAAGCGGTGTACGCGTACAACGCGAATCGTTGGTTACCTCTATACGCGGGGGGGAGGGAGGGGGGTACAGTCGCTGCTGCTGCTGCTGCAGGGAGAGAACACGCGAGGACCAGCATCAGCAACGTTCCTACCCTCTCTGTCTCTCATCCCTCTTTACGCTTGGAACCCTTTCCTCAAACCGTTGCTCGTCCATCCGCACCTCAAAACTCTCCCATCCTCACGCAGCTATCGCACCCTCCCGTTTGACCGAACCCTTCCTTCTCGCGATATTCTCTATATACAGATATATATGTACATATGGATGTATCTCGTTCCACGATTGTTGAAACTGCGGGGGACTTCCCCGTAGAGTCGCGCATTCCCATTCCCATAGCATCCTCCGCCCAACCACCCCCAACCCTCAGTGTAGTCGCGACCTCGAGCCGCTCTGCTTCTCCGGCTATACTGTTTTCCCGGCTCTCGTACCCCGCCGTTGACCGTTTAGTAATTTCTGTCACGAGTCGAACGTTCCGCTGTTCGACCCGTTATCCAACCTCGTGACGCGCCACACACCGCCAACAACCCCTTCCATACCCGCCCCCCCCCCCCCCCCCCCCCCGTTCCCGATGTTAACGTTTTACCTATAAAACGAAACATACGCGGAGGAAAAAAGCTCGCCGTGTGCGTTCTGTCGTACGGGGTGCAAAGCACACAACGTTGTAAAAGCGCATGTAAAAGTACGACATCGACAGAACAGTTTCCGATGGTCTTTCAATCCTTTTTTTCACGTTCAATCATAATTGGCTGAACAATAGGTGCAAAATTAGATAATAAACTTTTTATTCTTTTAGTTTTTAACAGGTAGCATCAAAGGATAGGTAGTTAGAATGTTTATCAGGATCGCTTGTCGATGGAACCGAATCTCCGTAGCGCCTTAATGTCTGTATCGTAAAAAAAAAAATGCCGGGTCTTCGAGTTCGGCTCTATGTTTAGATATCGAAGAATAAATTGGATTCTCTACATATAGCATCTGAGAAATCGTAAAAATAGTTAAAAATCATTTTATCATCAACTCGCAAATTTACGGACTAAATTTGATCGTTTTTCGTAAAAAAATGATATTTTTTTATCATTTTCATGACCGGCGTTTCGGAAATTTCATTATCTAAGAACACAAAATTATATAAATCCTCAAATTTCTTATGGATTTACTTCAACAAAGAATATGCGCCTTAAACAGCAACTGATTAAAATTCCGAAAATAAAACGATAAGATCGAAATGGCGTATTTTAATTTTAAATCGACATAGACATTCGCTGTCTCCTAACAGACAGACAGTTCGATATAGAATAATTCAATATATCTCGAATTCTTTGTACATCCTTGCGGTACATTTGAAAACCTTTTACATTTCTTTCTTCCACCGTGAAAGTATAAATACATCGAGAAACGAGAGATATATAGAAAACGGATATAAGAGGAGGATCTTTGTGGACACCACGCCCAGGTGATCGAGCCGCGAATACTCGCCGTTTTATCCGCTCCGGGAATCGTGCCAAAGAGGAAACTACCCCGAACGAGATACATAGTATATACGTACGCATATATATATATACATTCTATATACCCATCGTCAGAGTTTCTAGAAGGCGGAGCTTCTATTTCTAGCCGTGTGGTTCGCGGATCGTCCGCGGATCGTGGGAGGCAAAGAGACCCCGAGAACGAAGATATAACATCTACCAACAGCATCCAATGTCTAGATATATACTAACCACCCGGTAAGGTAAAGTGCAACGAGATAGTGTGAGACTCGGGTTGCCCATAGCTGAGTGCAGAAGAGAGATAATGCTGCCGGGCGAGAGAGGGATGCGGAGGAGGTTGGAGGCCAACTCTCTCGCCAGTATCTACGTATATACATGTACATCGAGATGCAGAGCCAAGTGACTGTGGGGGTGGTTCCGCTGGGGATAGAACGAGCTCCCGGAATACGAGAGATCGACGAAGAGAGAAATTGCGCGAGGCACGCGCGCAAAACGAGACTGTAGAAACACCTCGAGAGTCGGGACCGAGAGAGGTGGTAAGGTTTTCCGCTCTCTCATCGAGCGTGAAACGAGAAATATTACGACGAGCGGTTGGCGCACCAGAACACTCTTGAAACTACCAGTGGCTGGGTATACTTTTAGTACAGTGGCGAGTGTAGATATAGGTACTATGAAAGTATATACTCTATACTATCTTCTCGTCTCAGGCTTCTCGTATAGAGACGTTGGTGTGTTCTCTAGCTGAACTCACTATCGTTCCTGGTAAGCGAAAGAAATGGAAAAGGAGATGCTACTCCGAAGGACTTTACCGGCTGGATATATCATATATGTATACATATATATGTATACGTGTATAATGTATATACGACGTGGGTCTTCGGTGCGCGCTTACGTGTGACACGTAAAAGCCCCGGTCGTAACCCGTTGGAGGATCGCACAGCTACGGTGCTCCGCCTAGTTCGCGAGGGGGTGGTATTGCGGAATCGTGTCGAAGAGGAGGTCCGCGACGCGAACTTCTGTTTCCACTTGCGCGGAAACGTGTTACTTTACTCTATATATCTATATTTTTTTCTTACTATCGACGAGACCTCGGGATACTTAACCCGCGAAAGATAGGCGGGTAATGAGGGTCAGTCGAAGAGACGACTCCTTGAATTTGTCTGACGAAAATTTGGGAGAATATTCAAACGTGTTGATAGATGATTTTTTTGAAAATATACTATAACATCGATGTTACACTCGAAAAGAAAAAAAAAATGTTTTTATTACTTTTTTTTTTTTTAGGAACTTTTACGAGAGCAAGAAATATCGTATGAGTTTAATTCGAAATTGGTTTTTTTGAATCGACAGCAATTTGTATACAGGCGAATGAATGTTGTCGTAACGCGTATCCGTTTGTCAACGCGCTCCCTCCGGGCGACGTTTTTTTTAATATTGAAAAGTATCATATCTGTGGGCGCGGAGTGTCACAAAACGTTTTTTGGAAGAATTGGGAGAAGGGTAGGTGAAAATTTTACTGGGAAAGCCAACGCACGCAGTCGAAACGGGATGTATAATACAAACAACCGCAGAAATCAACGGCAAAGCACTCGAACGAGGGATATTGGTGCACGAAGGCGTAAGAGTTGCAATGGTTCCCCTTTCCAACGTTCAAACTGCGGGGTGTGAATCACAATAACACCCAACGATTTTTTTTTTTTTTTTTTTTTTCGCTGTTGTACCGAAGCGATATGCCAAAAAAAAAAGAAGAAAAAAAAGAACGGTATAATTGCATTTTTCAATAAACGAAAAGTGGCGAAGAGAAAGGAGAGAAGAGGGACGCGAGAGGTGACGGCAAGCGGTTCACGCTCTCGCACTCTGCACCTACTACTACCCGCTCTCCGACTACTATCCCTCTAGTAATATATCCCCGATGATTTTGAACCCTCGCGGCATCCAAAACCTACTTGTGTGCGCCCCGCTATATAGAATTATCATTCACGGACCAACGGACTGGCTAATTCCTCTCATGTTTGAATGCAATTATCAATCGTTGGATAACCCGGTAACAAGAGGCTGAGTGAATATTACGAGCTTTGTGCGACCCTCTTTTACGGTGCAACACGTTATATAGGCCGATAATATTCACGCCGGAAACGATGTGATGCACTTTACCGGTTTGTTGTTATACCTAACGAGTTTGAAACGCATAGTAGAAAAATCTCACGTGTATGAAAATCCGCAGTGTGGTCATTTAGAACGGTTTTGTCGCGCGATAGTCACGACGGACTTGCGAAAACGTTTCGCGTGTTCGCAACGGTGTAACCGAATAATTTTGGCGTGTCGGGCGTTGGAAACGCGCGCGGGGCTCGGTAATTGGAACGTTGGGCTCGTTACCGGCGCGCATCCGCAATGAGTTTCGCGTTACTCATCTTGTTCGGTACTACAGCTGGTGCTACTAGGCACCGATGACCACACGGCAAAAGGGACATATTGTGAAGGAAAAAAAAACGAAGAATCGGTGGCATTCTCTTCCACGCCGAAACTTCCGCTCGCGACATTCTCCCACTGCATTGTGGACATTCGGGCGAAAGACAAATACAGCGAAACACTAAGTTTCACGGGAAATAAAAAAACTGACAATGATTGCGCGTATCTTAACTTCATTGCTACAACTATTATTTGTTTTCCTCACTTTACTTCTTGTTACCTTTCTATTTTCTGCGGTGATAAACAACGAATATTCGATACTTATCATACGAGAATCGAAAAGAAGTAAACGCGTTCGTAGCGCTCGGAAAACACGTTTTGGAGAAAAGAAAAATTCCTAAAAATGATTCGTATTTAAGCTTTGATACAGGAATGTTTAATTTTTTTTTAACTATATTTCGCTTTATGTTATTCTTGATTTTTCCGGCCTTATGAAAAGCTATCATTGAAGCCGAACCGTTCGATAGTTCATTCTGTGTACATACATCTTTTTTTTTTTTGTTTTCCTGGATGCCGAAGTTTTTTTTTTTTTTCCTTTTTTTCAAATGCGCTTCAATGATTTTTCATAACCGTGAAGCTACAAATACAAATACCGGTCCAGATATAGTGTATATCCATTGTGGCGAGAGGTATATATTGCTGTGTAGGGAAATGAGGCGCGTTGGAGGAAAATTAGCGGGCGGGTGCACGTACATCCTACCCGCTCGGCACGTAGCTATACTATAGGCATATTTCGCATACAGTAGCAGCGGCACAGTACGGGACGGTAGAATTCTGGAACGTGGCCCAAGCCGCCAGAACGCAACGAACGGTTTACGTACGTATCTGTCATGCAGTAGAAAAGCAGTTAGCCTCATTTGTATTCTTAGGGGTCGCGGAAAGCACGAGGCGGCATTCAACCCCCATTTTCCCGGCCAAAAGCGTCTGCATCGTTTCTCCTCTCTCCTTTTGATTCTCCGCATATCGCACGTCGTACGAATTATTCGGTAATCAAATTTTTCCCTTTGCCCGTTCGTCGACATGCGTTACCCCGCTGACTTCTCTATTTTACGAGATAATCGTGATAAACGGAAAGGGATACCCGATCGACTCGATAATATTTCAATCTTTCATCTGTGTATTCCTTTGAAAAATGACTACTTGGTACTTTAATTTTTCTTAATTAAATAAAATGAAATTATTCCGTTTGTTGTTAGGAACAAAAATATAAGATTCGTGTAGCGAAAAAAATTCACGAAAATGTCAATAAAATGTTGATGTTTTATCCTGTTTTCTCGTGAAAAATTCCAATTTCGCACTCAGTAAAAACCAAATTCTCGCTGTCTCTTTATGAGTAGAAATTAAACGAGAAAAAAAAACAAATAGGCCGTTTACCGTGATAGTCAATGACTGTATCGTTCGATAGATGGGAGTTTTTGGTATCTGTACGAATCGACCGATTTCCGCATACTATCGCGCGAGACACACATCGACGCATCGCATCCTCGCTCTTCAGCACGTTCGATGATGTCCTGGCACTCAGGCCGTAAAAAAAAAAAAAAAAAAAAAAAAATGAATACTCCGGAGGCACAACACAATATGCGTGCGGACGTTATTACAGACGCACATTCTCGAATGTATTTTGTCGTCGTTTTTTTTATAGCTTCATAAACACAGTACAGGGATATTACATCGGATGTTGCGGAACGGCGGACTCTTGACCGGGGTGAGGGATATATATATATATATATATACGGTTCGATCATTCACCAGTATACCAGTCCGAACGTATAAATCGAAAATGTTTGGATTTCGATCCCATATCGTTCATAGCGTATACGAGTTCGACAACGAATTCTCTCGTTCTCTCTTTCGTTCGTCAATTTTCGCGTTTTTTTTTCCTCCGCCACCCCCACTGTTTCCCTTATTCGCGGTTCAATATATTCCTCGACACTCCGTGAAATTGTAACTCTTTAACGATGTAATTGCGATTGCAATGTAAAAAAAAAAACACGAGGATAGAAAACTCCGGTATGACGAGAGCCGCGAATTTTAGGTATTCGACGCGACGCGTGCGCGACGCTCCATTCATACGAAAACGAGATCATCGAAAAGCCAAAGAAATATTTGACGCAAATACATAAATCTCTGCGTTTAACGAAAACAAACAACGCGCTTTGAACCAAAGGATTTCGGATAACGAGAGAGGTGCTTTATTCATCGAATTATTAATTTACCCGGATATGTAACATCGAAATTGCCGCGAGCGTAGAACTTTTATCAAATTTTTGAGAGCACCGATACGTGACTAAATTTTGCTGTATCGGATCGGATACAACACTGTCGTCTCCCGAAAGAAAAATTCATTGTGACTCGTTTCGGCGTCGAAACTCAAGAAGGAAGATCGCCAATGCCAACTTGCATCGTCGACGTATTACGCACATGAAACTTTTATAACCCACTAAAGATCCCTTCGCAAATCTACAAGTTTTGCGGTACTTGAAAAAAAAAAAAAAAAAGGACCAAAACAGCGAAGCAACTATAACGGTTACGAGGCTGAGATTACAGATTCATACGCCAATCAACTACCGCGAAATTTCGTAAAAAATTAAATGAAATTTCACAAATATTTTGATACTCAATAATTCGTAAAGCAATTAATCGTTATTTTCGTGAAAATTACAGAATTATCAACGAATCAGTATAATTTATCTATAGCTTGAAATTCACGGTATTATTTTTAAATGAAAAAAACAGCAATCGAATCTTAACAAAAGTAACGTTAACGAAAGTTGGAAAAAAAAAATTGTATAGATATTTTACAGAAGAACTGTGAAATATCTTTAGGCATTTGTTTGTCGCGCGTATGAGAATTCATGCGGTGTGACAGTGAAGCGAGGGGGGGGGGGGGGGCAATTAGCTCGATGCCTGACAGTCGTCGTCGTTGATGATAACGAGAGAGGCGCGAACGCGCATCGGTGAGATTCGCAGATGCGGAATGTGACTGGTCAAAGGACACGTCGTCGCGCTTCCGCGGTCGGTTGGTTTTAGCTGCGAGGGTGTTTCGCGGCTCGTTGTACGGGCCGTTCGCGCAAAGCTTCGGGACAAAAGAGCGGCGAAGGTGGCCGCGCGACGGCTGCCGCGTCCCGACACTCGCACGTTGCATTCTAGCAACGTCCATTTTTTTATATTTTTTCTTTTTCACAGGACTCGCGCAATCAAACGAGAATTAGCGTCGTCGCGCACAGCTCCGTATAAACGCGAGACTCTTCTCTTCTCTCTTTCATTCTTCTTTTTTGTAAAAAATAAAAAATAATAAAAAGGTATATATATATATATATATATATATATATTCATTCCCTTGCTACCGAAGAGAACTCATATGCTACCGTGCCGTCGACCGCACGTGCGTTTGTTCGCTTTTGGCTTCCGCGAAATTTCTCAAATGGCAATGGTTGGTGTGGCGAACAAAAAAAAAAAAAAAGGCAGAAAAAAAATGAAAGAAAAACAAAAAAAGATCTGATAAAAGAGACTCGTTGGACTATGTAATTACGCGAAGGCAACGAGACCGAGAGGCGGAACATATAACGCGATAAAAAATACCGGATGAATGCGCGAAAGATGGTTTTTGTCTGTTATAATAAAAAAAATATAAAAATAATATAAATGCGAACGTAACGAGAACGACAAAAGACATTTCGGTAGCTGTATCTTTTGGTAATTAACACGGTATCTTGGCGTGTGTCTGTGTGTGTGGGGATGTAGACTCACGACATCGATAATTGTAAATCGGAGCGTATGCCGTTGCGTACGACGGTTATATACTATACTATACATTGTGTATGCAACCATCGAGGGGTGAGAGTGTATCTCTCAATTAGCACGACTCGAGTAGCAGCAGAAGGGATATATATACACAACGAAGAGATAGAAAGTCGGTACTCACGTCTGTAGGGTCGTCCCTCCTCAGGCGTCGAGCGTTCGGTATTCTCGGATCCCGGAGTAGCGTTTGCGTCCCGATCTTCGTCGTCGGGGGTCGCACCTCTGTTATTGCCGGCCGACGTAACCGATCCCGGTGGATTTCCCGGCGGTGAACGGCTCGCCGAACCCGCCGGACTCTGCGGTGCTATCTCCTGATTCGTCGTACCGCTGAGACCCGTACCAACGCCACCCGACGATGGCAACGATGGCGAAAATATATTCGACATTCCTGATAATGATCCGATGCTCGCGAGACCCGACGATACGCTCGTGTTTCCCGTCTCAACCTTGAGGCACTTACTCGGCGGTGCAAAAGCCGACGGTCCCAATGGCCTGAACGCGCTGAACGGCAAACGCGGATCCAAAGGATGCAGAAACTGCGGTGGCAGATGTAGCATGTGATGGAGACCGTAGCCGAGAGACGCCGCTGTGCTGAATGGCACCTGAAGATCCTTCGCGTCTGTAACCTGTTACAATTTTCCGCAATCGGAAAAAAAAAAAAAAAAAAAAAAAATTGAAAGGAATTTCTTTTATTATATAATATCAAAGGACAACGATTCGTAGGATATGAGTTTTCTGGGTTAATGCGAAAGTATTCGATTTTTTTAGGTTTTTTGTTTCTATTTTTTTTTTTTTTTTTACGAACTTATGCAATATTGTATTTGAAGCTCGAAAGCTGAGTTACGCTTAAACGTGAAATCAGAGTGGTTTGTTAATTTTCTATTTAGTATCCATAATACGTGAGAAATCGTTTTATTACGCTTTTACGATGGGAAATGAGTTTTCCGTTTTAGCCACAGGCTATGTTTGCTTAGCGATCCAATCAGTGATTTATTTGATATTCATTATTATTTTCATTGCCGCTACCGACAACGGCACGATTTTTTTTTATCACCTACGATCTTTAATTTTTTTTTTTTTTTTATACCGTTTTTGCTTCGCTGATTTTAATATTTCGTCGAACAAACACAATCGCGAATTATGTGTCGACTTTTTTTTTTTTTTTTGTGTTGCAGTAACTTGCGAATAACAGTAAATTTATCAATCCACACGTCGTAACGTGAGCGTATGATGAGAGATTAATTGTCACGAACGCTTAAGCGGAACGACGAAAACTTTTGTCGGACTCAAAGATTGACTTGTACAATTTTACTCGAGAGATGCGCGATGTAAAAAAAAAAGGCCCACGGCAAATTGGGCAATAGAATCGCGAGATCGAGTGAGCTGACGTAATATTTGATCCGAGCCGCGAGGAATATAATACCCGCTGAAGGTGAGTAAAGGACTCATTCTCGTTGCGGTTTATAGTTTTCTTTTATTTATAAACCACTCCGATTCAACTTTTTTTTTTTTCAACATTCCCGAGTCGTTTGTTCGTTTTTTCCTAATTATTGCGATGCTTGTGAGTAAAGCAGCGACTTTTTTTTATTTTTTTTTTATTCAAATGTTTTTTTACAACGCCGCGGAAAAGTTAATGCGTCACTTTTATTGCACTCGAGTGAAAAAAAAAATAACGTATACAAGAATTGTATCGTATTTTCACGTCGGCGCTATTCATTAGCATGAAAATGGAAATCAGTAGTATATATAAGGTGATTAAAGGAACAATTAACTAGACTATAGTCCAAGGCTAATAAGGGTCGCATGCATTGAGGATAGGGCGACTAACTTGTGGATTGAAGGGTCTCTGCATTCTCAGGGCGTCGGGGAGGCCCCCGGCCTGTGAGAAAACGACGAGGGACGGTGGCGGGAGATGGTTCGGCACGTACGTAGAATTGTCCATCTATAACAGACCGGCGGTTTCCTCTTTGCAGCTCTCATTTTTTTTGGCAATAATAAAAAAAAAAACGTAAAATATAACCAACGGCAAGTCCCCGTGACGATATACGCAAAAATCATGTTTTTCAAGGTCAAACTATCGCGCGACGATTTTGTCGATTCTTTTGAATCTTTTGAAAAGTACGATTTTTTTTTAAATTGCGATTAATTTAATAATTCGCGGCCTAAATATGGGGGGCGAATTGAACGAAATGTTCGAACGATCGATCGATCGTTCGATATGTATAATGTGCGGCATTGAGCATCGACGCGAAACCGAATTGCGTGAATAAACGCGTAACCGCAATGGTCTCGAGCGCGCGCGTCCGCGTACACCGGATTGGAGTGGAAAGGGAGGTAGAAATGGCACGATCGGTATGCAATATATTACTAAAACGGAATCAAAATCGAATCGGTTTTATATTATCGTTCGGAGAGTGCCGAGTGGTCGACCAGGAGCGGTCTGGCCATAATTGTTTCGCGTTACCCAAAATCGTTCGGCTCTTTGCCACCCTTTCCCCGTCATCAATTATCGCGATTATTAATGATTCGGATCGACGGCTTTCAGACTTCCGCTATAGCGAGAATACTCGATGGCACTCGCGTTTACGTTATATTTTCCTCAACATATATATCTTGTCGAGTAGTCCACCCCCTCCCCCCCCCCCCCCCCCCGCGTTCGATACGTCAAATTTTCCACCGATATTCTCTCGTATACCCGAAACCTCTTTCGACGATAACATTTATTCGACAGTAGTAACGGGAAACCCTTTTCCCCGCTCGAACGCGAATTGATTGTATTACGATCGCGAATGCCATCCCGACGTCGGTTTTACCCATAAAAACAATGATAATGTTATTCTCGTCTTGTCGCCGTTCGAATTGTAATTAATTAATTGCATATTAATAATTACAGTGGGACCGCTGTCTTTCCACATTGTTGTGTCGTGTTTATTCCGTTTTTCTCGAGTGTTATCTTTCCACCCGCGGAAAAATCCGTTGTTCATCCACTCTGCAAAACCTTCCTATCGAGTTCCATTCGAATCGTTGAGTTTGTTTATGTTTCGTTTTTTCCGGAGTTTCTTTTTTTTTTTATCGTGTCTTATCGAATAACGAACGAATACGGAATTAACGAAATAAAATATATATTGTCACATTCGTAGCACACGCGCGAACAGCTATTTTCGTCGAATTTTAAATCCGCGCGCAAAACACCGCGTTTCCTACCTAACCCCTGGGCAGGCTCGTGGCGAACACGAGAGACACACAAAACAACACGCGCGCAGATCAAATCCAGCACAGCATAGAGTTATTTTTATTTATTTATTTTCTTTTTGTATTATCAGGACGTTTCCCATTCACAAATACGTAATTTCGGCGTTGATGAATCGTGTAACGCGTTTTTATTTTTTATTTATAAACGGAAACTAAAATATTGTAAAGCAAAACGGAGATGTATTGGCGAATTCGAATTTAAATCGCGAGCCCGCCGCGCTTCTCTGGCTGACCTAACCTCAACTCGTTAGAAAGTACGCGATGGGTACCCCGACCCTTATCGGCTGTCACCACGTCGGCCCTCGAGGTGAGTCGAAAAGTGAGCGAGGCCAGGTGGTGTGCCGAGAGGGTCTTGAGAGCGGCTGCGAGAGGAAGCCGCCAGCCCGATGAGCTACCTCGTGGACATGCGAGTGCAGACTGATTGGAGCGTGGAGTAAGGGTACTTACCCACGACCGACGATCGGCGGCGGAGGCGGCGGCGGTGCGGTGGAGGCGGCCCTCACAACCTCCTGGTGATGGCTTGCGCGCGTGTTTCCGCCGCCATAACCGGCGCCACCGTACAGTAATCAACTGACTCGTCGCGCAGAATCCGATGCGCTAAAGTGTCTACGCGCATACTCTGTATACGAGACGATTCGGCGCTTCATTCCGGCTACAGCTGCCGACGGAGACGCACTTTCTGTATCTCGATTATCACCCGATAAAACAATATTTCCATCACAAAATGAAATGAATTGATGAATTATATAGATTTATCAAATCTCGAACATTCACAGATATTAAACTACAAATAATGGACCGAAAATGATTTTTCCAAAAACTAATCGCATAGGTTACGCATTCTATGGGCAGTTCATTCAAGGTATGATTCGCAGACGATGCAAAACAACGAACGTTCCCCTACTTCCGAAACGCCGCTGAATAGTGAGGTTAATTTTCTCAGTAACGCGTGCACACGCGTAACACGAAAAATCATGACAAACACACGAAATCACTGGTTTTTTGTCAGAGAGTAATGACAAATGCCGCAAAACCGATAGCCATGACGCGCCTTCTATCAGTTTACGTTATACTACGCGATTTTTATACCTGGACGCACGATAACGTATCGGTCGTCGCTAAACAACTTTTGCAGCCAAAAGTCCGTTACTACTGTTCAGTATAGTTCACGGAATGCCCACGAACGGTAGAAACGGCGCACTCGGACACGCATCGCCTCTTTCTCCAGCGATGAATGAGACAGAGTGGTGGGGGAAGAGTTTACGATACGCGTCGTTGTTCAACGTTGTGCTTGTTTACGAAAGAATAAACCGTCGGTTCTTTTAATTTATGGCAACCGAAAGGATCTGTGCGTGAAACAAAGGTAACAAAAACATCATAACAATTCGTATAATCAACAATCGCACAGTGAAATAAACAGAATTACGAAGATTGTTAGTTTTTAAAGTGATTAGCGGTTAATGCAGCTAATGCCACTCCCTGTCCCCTCCACAATCCCGCAAACGTCGATGCCATTAGTGTATCGTGAGTAATCCCACAGTTATTTCTGTCCAATTCTCGCCCCACAGTCTTAATTCCGTCAGTGTCACAAGTCCGTCCCAACAATCGCGAGTGCAAATGTTTCATTCATAAATTTCTCGATTCAACAGGTGGAACAATTGTGTTCTGAAAAGAACGTGCGAAGCACGATGGCAACCGGCAGGTGTTTGCTGGCAGCGTGCCTCATATCGCTCGCCGCATCGCAAAGTTTATATTACGCGGATATGGATTATGAGTGTCCGCGCCACTGGAAGAGATACGAAGAATCTTGTTACCGCTTCGTCAAAAGTCCGTTGAAGCGACGAGACGAGGCGAGAACTACTTGCCAAGCTTATCAGAGTGATCTTCTCTCGATTAACACACCGGAGGAGCACCTGTTCCTTATCGAAGAATTGTTGCGTATCGATCCGCAGCATCGCACCTGGTATACCGGCGTTAGGCAATCCGGCGGTTATTGGTCCAATGAACCGGACGGTTCACAATGGAACATGGATAATACTCTTTTGCCATTGGTCAACGACGGCGATATGATGAGTCGCGATTTCTTGGCCTATTCTTTCAGCAACAGTCTCAAACGTTGGGGACTCGAAAGAGTAACGGGTCACGATCCTTTGCTTTTCATTTGCGAAGCTCCGATTTCGATTTTACACAATCTGGTAGAAGACGATCGCACCTACACCTATGGCGTTGAGATAGACAATCCTCTCAGAATTCCGCGTGGACCCTATTTTATAACTCAGCCAAAAAACAAAGTATTCGACGTTTCTAAACGTCTTCAACTCAATCAAGTAACCCTGAGCTGTTACGCCGGCGGATATCCGACTCCGACTTACGAATGGTACAAAGAATATCATCAAAACGCGCGTTTGGTTGAAACACCGATAGATCCTCTGTCCAATCGTAGATACACGTTGAGCGGCGGTTCGTTGATAATAAACAATCCGACGCAAAACGAAGATCGCGGCTCCTATCACTGCAAAGCCAGCAATCGTTACGGCGTTATAATATCCGAAAGCGTCGAACTATCGTTCGGTTATATATTGGAATTCAATTTGAAACGTTCGCAAGAGAGCGGCACGCAAAATTGGGGTAAAACCGTTTACTGCGATCCTCCGCAACATTATCCCGGCGTTAAGTACTACTGGGCGCGCGATTATTTCCCCAATTTCGTTGAGGAGGACAAACGCGTTTTTTCGTCGAACGACGGTGCTCTTTACTTCTCTGCACTCGAACCTATCGACAAAGGCAATTATTCGTGCAATGTGCAGAGCATAGCTTCCGACACTGGACGCAACGGACCGTTCTTTCCTCTCAGCGTACTGCCGCACGGTAAGGACAAGAAATCCTCTTTTCTCCAAACTTCTCACCGTTCGTTCTATATGCGTTCCATTGATTGATATTTTCTCGTATGAAATTTCAGGCACCTTCCAGGATGTTAAATTTGCGAACAACTTTCCCAAAGTATTTCCCGAAGCGCCGGTAGTCGGAGAAGAAGTTAGATTGGAATGCGTCGCTTTTGGATAGTAAGCATCGATTTTTATCGATAATGAGAGTAAAAAAAAAATTATGAAATTTTGTCAATGATAAATTGCCTTTCATCGCAGCCCGGTTCCAGCCTACAATTGGACGAGAAGAGGATCGTTCTTGCCGCGCGGTGCATATCTGACGAGTTACAATCGCGTGCTCACCATACCGCGCGTCCGCATAGAAGATCAGGGCGAATACGTTTGCCGAGCGCACAACGAACGTTTGGCCATTCAAAATTCCGTTTGGTTGACCATCCAAGCGACGCCCAATTTCACGATACCGTTGGAGGACAAACATATGGATAATCGTGGCGAACTCACGTGGATGTGCGAAGCATTTGGTGTACCTGATGTAACGTACAATTGGTTCAAAAACGGCAAACTTCTCGACAACACAACCGTGCAGCCGGAGGATATTGATCGATATACCATACAAGACAATGTTTTACGAATCAGTAATTTGGACCCCGAGAGAGATTCGGGAATGTATCAGTGTCGTGCGAGAAATCAACTAAAGACAACATATTCTTCGGCACAACTGCGAGTATTGTGTAAGTTTGTCGATTGCTTTTTCCAAGCGTTGCGTGTGTTTCGCACGAATTACAATAGGATATTAATGAACCCTTTTGCAATGATCCGACAGCTCTGAAACCGTCGTTTAAAAAACATCCGATGGAGTCAGAAACATACGCCGCCGAACGTAGAAACGTCACGATAGTTTGCAATCCGGAGGCAGCGCCGAGGCCAAAGTTTGTCTGGAAGAAAGACGGCAATGTGATTGGCGCCGGTGGAAGAAGGCGCATTCTCGACAATGGAAATCTCATAATTAGTCCCGTGTCGCGAGATGACGAGGGAACTTATGTATGCATCGCCTCGAATACGTACGGCAACGATGAGACTCGTGGACGACTCATCGTGTTACGTAAGCTCTCCCCGCGAGTCTATTAGTCAAGAGTAGTTAGTTTAAATATGAATCAACGACACCGATCATGACTCATATCAATTTACTCGAATAGGTGGACCGAATTTCGTCGATACCCTGCCGCAGAGAATACACACTGCCGTTATGTACAATCAAACGTTGCGTTGCCTCGCCGAGACGGAAGCTATACTCGACATAGCGTACACGTGGACTCACAACGGCATTCGCATAAGGGACAAGGATTTGCGAAACAATCGACGCATAAAGATCGACGAGGGTGTAATGGATATAACAAACATTACGCTCTCCGATGCCGGAGAGTATGAATGCATCGTCGAGAGCGCAGTCGGTAGAATAATCACCAGAACTTTAATGATCGTCGACGGCCCACCGGGACCACCGGGAGGTGTTACGGTGGCTAACGTCGTCAAAACATCGGCGACTCTGGAGTGGACCGATGGAGCTTTGAACGGCAGACCTATACTTTACTACACGATTGGCGCACGAACTCGATGGGTCAATGAATGGTTCAACATTACTGAGAGTAAGTGAAGTGGAGGTCGTCGTAATGATTAGTTTAAAAATATTTATCGTACTAACGATTTTTCATTACAATGTTTCTTTTTTTTTTAGATGTCACCGCCATGGAATTCGATCGACTTAAAGAAGGCCGCAAGCAAGTTTTCCTCGAAAAAATGCTTAATCCTTACACAACTTACCAATTTCGCGTTTACGCGGCGAACGAACTCGGATACGGACCGCCGTCAATGCCGTCACCGAAGTACAGCACAACGCCTGATAAGCCATTCAAAGCGCCGTCGAACGTTGGTGGTGGCGGTGGAAAGATTGGGGATCTCTCGATAACGTGGGATCCACTTAAACCTGAGGATCAAAACGCACCTGGAATATACTACAATGTTTCGTGGCGACGAACGAACGAAGAAACCGAATTTCAATCTGTAGAGTTGAAACAATACGGCAACGTTGGCTCGTGCGTTGTACACGTGCAAATGGAGTATTATTACACGGAATACGACGTCATGGTGCAAGCGATAAACGATATTGGTTCGGGACCTCATTCACCGATCGTTGTCATTCGCAGCGCGGAGGATCGACCGAGAGCAGCGCCTGAGAAGAATTTCGCTATTGGCTACAACAGTACGAGTTTAAACGTAACCTGGAAACCGCTCGAGGAGAGACGCGAAATTGTTCGCGGCAAACTCATCGGTTACAGAATCAAATATTGGCTCGAAGGCACCGACGAGAACGCTGCCACGTATTATCTTTCACGAACGACGAGACCGTGGGCTCTTATCGTCGGTCTTCAACCCGATAAAATTTACGTCGTCACGACGATGGCGTACAATTCGGCGGGTGCGGGACCCGAGAGTCAAAGATGGATCGAGAGAACTTACCGTAAACCACCGCAAATGCCACCGAGTTCCGTCGATATCAGTGTGGTAAACCCTTCGACGGTTTATCTCACGTGGCGATACACGCAGCCAGGTAGCGATGAAGAACCCATAGACGGCTTCAAGGTAAGAGTATGGGAACTCGATCAGGATATGAGCACCGCAAACGACACGATAATTGCCGGTGGCAAACTCGAGGCTTATGTGTACAATTTGGTACCCGGAAAAATGTACAATCTTCGCGTATTAGCGTTCAGTAGAGGTGGCGATGGTCGCATGTCCAGTCCTATAACACAATTCCAAATGGGAGACGAACGCGAATTCCGTAACGGCACGAGTAACAAAATCGTCGATACTTGGCTCGCGATATTACTCGTTATTGTTGTTGCATTGCGGCAGCGCTTTTTCTAGACTGCGCAGCTAAATACCACATATCGCAGTACTCGTTCATTCGGTCGTTTCCGACATAGCGCGTTCAAACGATTCGTCCTCTAATGCAATTCGGCAGCAGTACTCAAATCTCCGTGAGGCCGTATGAACAACAAAAAAGAAAGAAAAACATACAATAATACAGCCCAAGTGTTCTTACCATTTATGTTTTTTGTAAAAAAAAAAATCTAATGTTCGTAGTTGTATAGTTTAAAAAAAAAAAATTGCGAGGAGTAAACTCTCAGGTCCGATTCATATTAGGCGTTGGACGCGCCGTTGATTAAGCGATCAACAATGATGATGAACAAGACGACGACGGAGTCTGAAAAATCATGTCGTATATAGATTTTTTTCTTTAAAATTCGTCGATGATATTTTTTTAGTCGTAATTTTTATTATTGTTTTTTGTTTTTTTTTACATTTCGCACCTATAGTACGAAAAAAATACTGAATCTCTTATTGTGTTGCGTATAGCGAATATATCGGTATAGCTATACGCAACACGAAGTTTCCGTCCATATGAGCCGAATTAACAAAAAAAAAAAGCGCGCATTTCATTTTATAGAGATTTTATATATCCAATTGTATATTTAGAATTAAAGATGTTTCGTATATTGTACCGTGAATGTGGACGACGTTTATATTTTTGTCGTTTACAAAATTATACACGCCGGAGTTGTTCGCGGTACTTGTATCGGGTTATCCGCTTGGATATCCATATATACATGTATAAAAGCATAAAGATAAAACTACAAACGTAAATTAATGATAAATCGTTTATCTCCATGGGAGTGACGATATAACGACGTGTTTTATATTACGAGCAAATTGTAAAACTCGAATTGATCGTCAATAAGAGAATACATTTTTTTACGACAGCCCATTGCCTCTAAACTTTGATATCCTCATTCCTGGCGTTTCGCGATTGAAAATACGATAAAGATAAGTAAACATTTGTATTTTCCAATAATCAATGTTTTTATTCAATCCATTCGTTACAGAGGGACGAGCCTAATATATTCTAAACAATATTACATAGGCGGATTACATACAGAATTTCTATAAAATAAAACAAAAAAAAATCGCGAAACATGAAGAAGTAAAGTAAACAAAAACGAAAAAAAAAAAAAAATAATAATAATAATAATAATAATAATAATACAATTATTGCAAAGCCCATAATAAATACAAGAAAACAATATTCGAGGTCGACACGTGTAAATGAGAAAAATTCAAGTAATATACATTACGGCAAAAGTTCCAATAACGGATCAATAATAAGGAGTCTTTACGTCTCCCATTCATATACACCGTAAAATCCGTTACCGATGTATCGTCTGTTATTGGGAAGTTTACCTTAGCAAAGTATCTCTACAGATCTGACTTTATATCCGGTTTCCAGATTCGCGGGAAAATCGATATTGAATCGTTCCAATGAACGATTTAGCCCACTTCCGGTATACCAAACTTATTTCCGGTGCACATAACTCACTTCCACTCACTTTCCATAAATTCTGACTTACGTCCAAACAAAACCGACACATTTCCGGCGAATCCAAGTAAAATTGGTTCACTTCAGAAACATCGCAACGGCGAAACTTACTGATCCGAGGTATTGGCAACAGCCAACAGCAGACGGCAGTTAATTTCAGTAAGTAAAAATTCATCGAGATAAATATATGGAAAGTGATTTCGGTATACCGGAAGTTAGCTAAGATTCGGTGGAATGGATACAAATTTGAATTTTCCGCGAATCCGAAAACTGAATCTGTATAGAGACTCTACTTACGATATGTATAATAATAATAATATATTTGGCGTATCATAATCGGGGAGGAATTATGCTTGATGAGGATTAAATACGCATGAATCGTGGATAAGAGGGCGGCGGGAGGGGGGAGGGTGGTTTCTACGTCTAATTGACCAAACGGACGGTCAACTCATTGAACACCTTCGAACCTATATATATAACATATACTAGTCTTCTAAGGATAGTAAGTATTCGTGTTTGCGCCGGTGGCGTGGCGTATCTTCTCTCTCCGGTGTACGAAGCAAATTTCAACATTTTTTGAGCGCAAAAAATAAAATATATCAGTCTCGCTAGAGAGAGAGAGAGAGAGAGAGTGTCTTGCGGCTCATGAAATTTCGCCGGATATTGCGGAATAAAAATTGATTGGATAAACGAGAGAAGACTGCTAACTAAGCGCTCCGGCGTGAACATCTTTATTTGAGAATACTATATGGAATCGAGTTGGCGAACCGTTAGCCGTGGGGCCATTATCGCGGCATATTTCTTTTTTAATTTTTTTTTAATTTTTTTTTTTTATATGTATATTAAATCAATTAGTCTAAAGAGGCGAAAGTTCGACCGCCGGTAGACCCATTTTTGCCCGCAAACTCGTTACGTCGTCTTCTATTCTGACGAGTAGCTTGAATTTCTGTGAATTAATTGATAATGCAATGGAATTAATTGTAAATTAATTGAAGACAAGTAATATTGAAATATATTGATTTACCGTTCGGGTATCACCGGGCGTCGTGAACCAAATGTAAATCATGTATCCAGGTATGCAGAGCATCGACGACAGTGCCGTGAACCATCCGAACACGTGAGACCACCACGGATACTCGTACTCCAGATATTTAACCGGTGTCCATTGCACGAGGTTGAAGATGAAAACTCCCTATTGTAATCGTTTAGACAAAATTAATAAGATAATAATCGATAAAAAAAAAAAAGAAAAAAATGACGAAAAGAGTGATACTAACGATGCATATCATTGGAGTCGTTATTGTCCAGCAAAACTTCCACCACATAAATGGATAGTAGCCGATCATGTCGCGAATTCCATCGTAGAATCTATTGACGCCGAATGCCCAACTGATCGATACGCACTCGAAGAATATAAGGAACAGCAGACAAAAACCGGATACCGCGTAAGAGTCGAGAATCTGAAAGACGTACATTCCGCCCTCTGATATGCACGACAAACCGACGAGATAGGAGATCATGCAGACGAACGCTATGAAAATCTCCTTGCGTCTGCGGAGAAGTTGTGGCCACTCGTCGACCTATCGATCAATAAAAAAAAAAAAAAAAAAAAAATTACAATAAAAATAAACGTAACTTATCATTGAAAATAAAGAAATTTTCTTTTTCTAAAGTTAAAAGAAAAATATCTCACCATCGCCGTGATGAATCCCTCCATTGTACAGAATTGCGAATCGAGTCCAATGAGCAACAGCATGAAGAAGAAAAGACACGACCACAGCGGTGCGCCCGGCAATTGCAGAACAGCCGATGGATAAGCGAGAAACGCGAGTCCGGGACCCGAAGCTGCGACCTCCGCAACGGGTTTTTGTTGCTCGTGAGCCATGAATCCAACAACCGAAAATATTACAAAACCGGCGAACATACTGGTCGAAGAATTCACGGAACACACTATCAACGCGTCTTTGTAAACGTTGTTGCTGAATTTGTTGTAACTTCCGAGCGCAACGAGGGTACCGAGTCCGAGTCCGTAGGAGAAGAAGATTTGCGTGACCGCGTCGATCCACACCTGTATCATCGAACGATCGAAGTGTTTTTATTAAATTTCTTATCGATACGCGAAGAGCCGATAAAACATTAAAAATCTCACCTCAGATTCCTTGAGTTTCGATAGATTCGGACTGACGTAAAATCGTATACCTTCCATAGCGCCCGGCAGCGTAATACCGCGAATGAGAAGAATCGTCAGAAGAACGTAAGGAAATAGCGAAGTAAAGTATACAACTTTGCCGGTCCACTTGACTCCTTTCCAGATGCAGAAGTAACAAAGTATCCAAACGAGAAGTAGCGTTCCCGCGAGTTCCCATCGTATGCTACCCATGTGCTCGATACCGTCGCTTATCTGAAGAGCTCGTCGCCTGATGAGTTATCACGGAAGGAGATACGTTTATTTTTAACATCTTTAAACGAGACGTTGAAATTAATTATTCGGGAAATAAATACTGACTCCCAGAATTCTTTGACGGGATCGGTAAGATCGGAGGCAGATACGTTTATCTGATTGAGGGAACACATCTTTACGTAATTGTGATTTCGAGTCATGTGATCCCAACATTGCAGAGAACTTCGGTCGTACGGATTGACGCAAGTTTTCGTATTCCAGGGGTTGTTGCAACTACCCCACGGTAAGACTGTTCGAACGAAAATCGATCGTATTACACTCTTTAGCATTTTTTTTTTCTACGAAAAAAAAAAAATGCGAAATTTTCGAAATTCGCATTTTTTTTTTTTTTTTTGGGAAATTTATTTCGAAGTTTTTTTTTTGGGAAATTGCCATTGACTCACCGCTGCGCATCGAGATGAAAAAATAAAATATTGCCCAAGCGAGAATAACGATGTAGTAAACGTTCATCCAACATGACATTACCGCGGCTGCGTAACCGATACCCTTGAATAACGGGGCGATCTTGAATACACCCAATCCTCCGATCGTCAACATTTGCCCGAGTGCGAGTTCCATGAAGAACATCGGTATACCGGCGAGGATAAGCGCGAGAAAGTAAGGAATGAGAAACGCACCGCCTCCATTCTTGTAGCACAGATAAGGGAATCTCCAAACGTTTCCGAGACCAATGGCCAAACCGACCTGTTGTTCAATCATTTATTAATGGTACCAAAGAATAGCATATTATAGTATTATAAACCACTATCATCCGCTTAAAAATCTCGATTAATAATATGGAGTTAAAAAAAAACTCCAATCGTCAAAAGATTTTAATTATCCTTCAGATAGCTATAAAATATCTTTCAATACAATTTTTTTGCAATTTCCAAACGATTCTACAACCGACGTGCAACACGATCTGTTGGTCAATAATATCATTAATAATACCAACGAATCATAAATTATAGATCACGGCCGTCCGTTTAAAATTCTCGATAAATAAAAATTAAAAAAAAAAAACAAGTTTCGTTTGGACTATCATAAAATATATTTGTAGCCGATTTTATTTTGCAAATTTTCATCGGTAAATACTGTCGAACATTTTAAGCAGAAAATTAAGAAGATTTTGTTATATACCACACTGAGAATAAAGTCCAACTTTGTGCTCCAAGATCCTCTTTCGGGTAATGCCTTTTGTTTCGGAGTCGTCGATGCGCACATGAGATTCAATGCCGCTCTGACCTCTTCGATATTCTCAGCTTCCGCAAGTTCCGGATCTCTCGTAGTTTCCGTCATCTTGACGACGTTTTAGCGTTGAACGTCGATTGTCGCAAGGATCGAGCCTTTGCCCACTGTATAACGCGTACTTTTCTTTTTTTATTATCCGAAAACCGATTGCTCCGTTGCGATGTTCGCGTACGATTTTCTCGCACTCCTTCTCAGTCAGGGAGCTTACCCTCGAGGCATAACACACCGCGCACCTGCGGACTCTGTTTCCTCGTCGAAAATGCACACAATGAAAGAAACAAAAAGAACCAATGAAAAATATAAAAAGAAGAGTCGTAAGCTTTGTTCGTTTGCGATATGAAACGAGAACGAAGCGCTAACCGTGGGGGGGGTCCTCGATTATTTGAACAGAGTGAAAAGCGCGCAAAGCCGACCGCACCCGTTCGGCCTAATTCGAGTCTGTGGCTTTGAAAAAAAAAGAAAGAAAAAAAAAAAAAAAAACGCGCGAAGCCCCCGAGCGATTGGGGTTCAGGATCCGCGGGAAAATCTCCGGAAAGCAATTAGCCGATCGTCACATAGCCTGACTACAAAGTACCAAGACAATGAGACTATCTCTTCGGCGCGGAGAGGGGGGGGGGGGGGGGTGATAGCGGAACGACAAATTTTTCGTGGTCTCAACCAGTGCAACTACCAAAGACCCTTTTTGTAATAAGCTGCGGCGTTAACCCGCTCTCCCCTCGTTGCCTCCCCACCTCTATAAATTCACCCACACTCCTCGTCTATCCGTCACGTGTATTTCGAGAACGGTACAGGAGACCGAACGATCTATTGGATAATTAGGGCCTCAAACGTTTCCGAACGATTAAGATTCCAAGTGGGTCTCCGACCCACTGCTCTACCGACTATAACTCTCCGGCTGTACACGAGCAATTATTCCATGCCATCGAGTGTATCTTCGCTGATTTTGATTCGCCGATTTTTTTTTGTCTTCGATCTCACAAATTTATTATTACTCGTACCATATATTTAAAAAATTGACTCTGTAATTATTCTTATAATAATTTGTTATTCTTTATTTATGAATTGCTCCTTTTACTAAATATAATTTTGCATAGTCGTTCCAAATAGTATATAGTTAATTGATTTGTTTCACTATATAATGAGACCGAAAATTAAATTTAACGGTAGCGTAATTATTCAACGAAAATTCAATCCTGCTATATCCAATTTTGTAGATCGCGATGTTTGAAATTTGTAAAAATATTATAATTCAATTTAGTTTGAAATTTTTGTGATACGAAAATAAAAAACATCGAAAAAATAGGCAAAAATAAGAGGTAAAATAAACACAGGTATCTTCGGCGGATGGAGACGCGCCACGGTAACATTTTACTAGGATTTGTTTGTCGAAAAAAAAAAAAGCCGACTGCGATCCGAAGTGTGATACGCGGATCGGTAAAGAATTACGAATCGTTGATGAGGAATAAACAAACGTCGTGAAAAACAACGAACCTTAAAAAAATAATGAAACTTGTCAATCGATTCAATGTCTTGGAAGTTTGGGGGATGAAGATATTATTTCCAGAACGAATAAAAAAAAAAAAACATAATAATATCATTATCCGTGATCGCGAGAGCGTGGGGGTATTGAAGGAACTTCGCAACACCAAGAGCGTTAAATACGTATGTCCGGCGGGGGTCTCTCTACGTAATAAATATCACGATCGTCCCCCTCTTATCCCCTCCGATTGTCCGGCCACCCATCCGTTAGTTCGTTCGCTCCCTCTTCCTCTTCCACGCTCATAAAAAACAGCTATATTCTAATTAGCTCCGAGGAAGTGATGTCTCGTTTGTTGGGCTCCGCAACGTTATCATCGATGCGTTGATCCCTTCATCCTTCGATCATTACTTTTCGAATGCGCGTCAATAAAATTCTGCATCTATCGCTATCAATTTTCTACGACTTTTTAAAAATAATACTCCATTTTAAATTTCCCTTCCATAGATTTAGTAATTTTTCAAGTATGATACGTACCCCTTTTTTCCTCAAATTTCTGCCGCGTCGCGTATTTTTTTTGCAAAACGTATATCGGTCGTTTCACCTTCAGAACG
Organism: Buathra laborator; assembly: GCA_934046635.1. NCBI lineage: Eukaryota > Metazoa > Arthropoda > Insecta > Hymenoptera > Ichneumonidae > Buathra > Buathra laborator. Next base: position 3,504,994 of record OW203898.1, on the reverse strand, counting down.
ATGACTATCAGGATGCGATTCTTCTTCTAACTAACACACCGATCCACAATCTTCTTTCGCGCTTCTTCCCATAGATACTTTTTCACGTTTTTTAAATTTATTAATTATTTTCAACGAGCACCGAATTTAATAAGCGCACACTTATGTCTGCCTATTCCAAATGTATTTCGTATGTAATACCGTGGATTGTCGAGGGTTGCAGCGACTCTATATTTTAAGCCGCGAGTTTATACAGATTATAACGGGGTGCCCCTCGTGTTCGCCGATTCACCTCTCGTTGAGGTCGAAAGAAGACAAGAGGAGAAGCGCGTGCGAGCGCTTGTCCAGCCCGCGAAGAACTGATCTGAGCAGCGACCTGTTCATCGTCTACGAGAGAGAATCGGAAAAAAAAAACTAAGGGGGAGGAGGGGAGGGGAGGACCCCTTTTTTTTCCTCTATCTCTCTTCCTGGGCATACGAGGCCTGACGAGCCTCCCGCGGCCCTCACCGCACTCTAATCCTCGCGCTTATACCCCACAAGCGATACCTTCAACGCGCACCCTCTCGGCCGGCCGCTACCAGAAAGCCCCGCAAGAGCAACCAGCGAGCCTCTCTGACTCTCGGTCCTGCTCCTGCACGCAAAACTCTCGCATCGACGACGTCGTCATCATTATCATCACGAGAGTACGCGCCGTCGACGTACTCAGCGTAGTACGCACTTTACTAATGTTCGATATTAGCCGTTAGGCTCTCTCTCGCTTCGTTCTACCGATACGACGTGAAGGGAAAGGGGAAGGGGGAGGGGGGGGGGGGTGAGAGGGAGACCCCCAAGATCACAACAGTATATCATCATCAAACTGACATCGTGACTGTCGCCCTACACCTACACCGGCAATTATCGACGGCCAACGTTGACCGCCACTATTTCTCTTCCTCTGGTTAATCATATTCGTATTTTTCTCCACATAATAATCGACTACTCGATATCGGATGTTCTTTTTTCTCTACCTATCCCTGCGAATACTCGGACGACGATATACATATATCAGCGCTAAGAGATTTGAAGAATTATCGAGAGAAAGAAAAAATGATCCTGCGAGTGTCAATTCTTCGGAGGTAAAACGCACCCCCGTTTCCCCCTCCGCTCGCCCGGCGTTTAGCCTCGTAAACCCCCGGGTGTGGCGCTCGTACATCCGCCGGAAAGAGGAAGTCACTGTTCTAGCGCAGAGAGAGATTGGCCCGGGATCCCAAGCTCCCTTGAGAGCAGCTTGGATGGATCTGTAACTCGCTGATTTGACTGGAAAAGTTTCGTTTTATTTTCCCGCATTTTTTTCGAATACGAAGTTTTTATTACTTGGTTTCCATACAAGGTGAAGCGTAAAAACGATAAAAATTTAATTATAACAATTAATTATCGCAATGATAAAATGCTTATTAATACATTATTGCGCGATAGGATTTCGTTTAATTAATCGAAAAAAGAATCATTGTCGTTGTATTTTTATTGTTCTTATTATTATTATTATTTCGACGACTTGCTCGAGGAAGCAGCATCGCAATGGATCGGGATCGGTGATAATGTAGGTGAGCAAGACTAGGAAGCTGGTATATCCGGAGGGTTCACGTGACACCGATCTGTCCCCGCATCCGTTCTCGGTACAAGCCTATCGTAGTATATGCGCTGCAGGGGCTGAGGCTGTCGTGTGTTCTACTAACACAAACTTGGGCTGTTACTGTAAAAACGCCTAGACACAAGTACAAGTAGATCCGAGTCAGGATAGACCGCGGTGAGTCTGGATCATTATTTTTCTACTTTCGTAACGCGCTGTATGAGAACAATTTCGTTTATAAGTCGCGATCATATCCAATGCCTTCATATACAATAATTAAGAATAACGATCTTTCCTGTTTGGGACATCTTCTCTTCCTGCTCGTTACAATTTAAATCCGAAAGTACATTACTCCGATATATATATCGTCATAGCGTTAGTCATAATCTTGTATCTCGACTGTGGCAACGTTAATTTAATTCGTCGACGACGATTTTTAATTGACGACGATGATTTTTTTTGTCGCGATTAACATGGCGTTGTTTAGGATAGGATCATTTGATTAGATATTAACGAAGATGAGCGGTCGTGTACTTACTTTATTATTTGCATTGAGCTGCTGGAACTTTGAAGTCGCGTGGCGGGGAACATCATCCTGAGTTATAAGAGGATGTGCGGGAAGTGGCGCGGGAACCATGGTCACCATCGTACTTCTCTACGAGGCTCTTTGCACGGAAAAGTACATCGGCAATTACGTTGAAAATTATTGATTAAAGATTTTTCATTGTTATGTTCGACTATTTATCGTATCCTTTATTCTCTTGTACCACTTGGCTGTGTATCTACCGAGCGATCGTAATGTCGAACAGCTGACAAGACACGCGACGAAATGTACAAAGATAAAAACGAAACCCGACTCGCTGTTGTATCAGCCACTTGCTTCAAAGTCTGTGAGCGTTAAGTAATTGAGGTGCAAAAGAAAAACACGCGATGTTAGAACGAAAAACTCGTGGTTCCCGATAGGGCGTCGCTGAGAAGCCCGCAGCCGGTTGCGCGACGGTCGCCCGGCCGTCGTGTCAGTTAGCGATGCAACACATCGCGGTAGAGTTATTTATTCTGTAAACATGAACGAGTCGATCGAGTTATCATTAAAGAAAAAACCCGAATATCATATAAAATATTGCACGTAGGACGAGAGTGAAAAATCTTTAGACGTTTTATAGTTCTCACGAACGACCCAACCATATGTCGCAACGTACTTATACATACACTATACAATTTCAACGACGATATTAATACCGTAAGAAGGTTATGATTGCGCACAACGTTGAAGAATATTGTTCATCAAAATACATTATTGAAAAATGCGAACCGGCGGTATGTTTGACGCCCACGAGTTCGGCAAACGCGTCAGGCGACTCGTCGACGGCAATTATTCGTATCGCAAGATTCTTGTTCTTCTAATACTCTGCGGAGGTGCGCTTCTCTACTTTGGACCTTCTTTGGCGGAATGGCTTTTTTCCAGCAACAGAGAACCCATCGATGGTTGGTTAACGCTCACAATTATTTTTCGGAATTTCTTATACTTTTTCATACATCTTTAACGATTTTTTTACTTTGCAGCTTTCGAAGATTATTGTCTGAAAGAAAGAACCAGTGCTTTTTACTCCGACGTGGCGGAGTACGACGCGAATATTTTGCATGAACCGCCGGAGGAGAGCGAACATCGATATCTGCCGTACATCGGCAACGGCATTTTTGGTGTGGAAATTACCGCTAACGGATGGCTGTACCTGCGACAGGGGCGAACGCTTTCCCTTCCGGTGCGTTGGCAGCCATTGGTAACCAGCGGCATACCGGAGGGTAGTCTGAACCGTGAAGCGACGATAACTCACTACACAAATGGAATTGTCTACAAATATCAGTGTCTCAGCGACGGTTATCACATAGACTCTCAGTACTATGCGCACAGATTGCTCGATGGTATCCTGGTGCAGGATATCAACATTGTCAATCCTTCTAGTCTCACGCAGGAGATAAATCTCAAATTGCCGACGAACGCTCATTGGAGCGAATTCGAGTTGAAAAACGTCAAGTTAGTAAAATTCGTTATCTTCTATTTCTCGAATTATTCGTATGAATTTTGAAATATGAAAATTATCGCAGGATTCCCGTTGATGGTACGAATCACGAATACACGATAGCCTCGGGTTTCGTTCCGACAACGGATACCAATAAGATGACAACGATCGCGATAGTCTTCAAGGAACCACCGAAAATCGTTCAGGTCAAAGCGAGAGGTTCGGCGAAATTCGAATTTCTCACGAGTATACATTACAGCGAGCCGCTCGTTTCCAAACGTTATCACGCTGAGCGTGAAGCAACGGAGAAGAAGGCTGTAGAAGTGAGTTAACTACGAGACGCGATGTTGGAATTCTAACTCTGCATCGATACTCTGGAGTACAAATGTAACCAAACAGTATTTTTAAAACGGTTTTCTTCCGGAAATTTAAAGATTTATTTTCACTCAAGTAAAAATCAAATACAAACTCATCAATATTAAAATTTCTTTACTGGCTATGCGAAGAAATGAGGAACTAAAGACACAAATGGTGAACATTTGCACCCCAGAAGATCGTACGAAAGGAACGGGAATTCCCGTATCTCCCGTCCATTCGGCGGTAAATCGTTAATAAAAACAAATGGTTTTTTTTCTGTGAGATGCTGAAATTTTAGAATCTAATGGAACTATAATGCCACTGTGTCTAAGTCCTGCAAGGGTATCCTATTTCCATTAAACATTAAAGTTTCAGTATATTTTTTAAAAATACCATAATAATTTTTATTACCGATTGTGGTATTTCACCGGTCTCTGAGTGGTAATAAAATATATAAAACAATTGATTATCAAAGGCCATGAGGAAAGCTTTGGTAAGGCAACAAAAAGGTCTGAAAGACGATCACGTTAGTCTGTGGCACGGCTATTGGCACTCCGGTGTACGAATAAGCGATTCCAAAGCCAAAGACGCTCTCAATGGTCATAAGATCAATTCAACGATATACTACGTATTATCGCACATTCCAAAAGTTACGACGGACGTTGAGATAAACGTTGCAAATAACGAAGGATGTTATCGCGGTCATCACACCCTGTGAGTTTTTTCGTTGACGATTTATAATTTAGTTGAATCAATTCAAATCACAATTTGTATTCGCCTCTGATAAATGAGTCAGTCATCCATTTTGCTTGTCAGAGACGCACCGAAATTATGGAAAGACACAAGTACTATAGACGGCATCAATTCGATCGCCAAGGCGTGGCTAATAACTCTCGAAAAACAAGGATGTCATCGCTTAATGACCGGCGGACCTGCCGCTGTACAACAAGCGATAGTACTGAGTCTCGGAGGTCTGAGATTCAGTAATCAACATCTCGAATTCAATATCGATCCTCAATATTTGCATCGGGACTATTTATTCAGGTAAATTCACGAATAAAAATTCCTTAAGCTCCGATCATTGATGCGAAAAATGGCCATTAACCGGTTTTTTCGTGTATTAACTTTTCCACAGACGCATAAGCTACGGAAACGTGACGCATCTCAATATTTCCGTAACAGTCAGAGAGGACAATCGTGCGGTATTGGGAGTGGCTTTGGATCGCAGCGACACCGTTTATTACGGATGCGATGCCGGTTGTCTCGATGATCCCGTACCGCTCAGTCAATCTTATACTAATTTTCCTGTTAAATTGACAAAACCATTGACCGCTATATTATACGTTACATCCGATCATCAGCACATGCAAGATTTGCGAAATGCTCTACACGTACACGCCGTTGACGAGGGTTAGTCTTGACGATAAATTACATTTTTTAAGCTTTTTTATCCTCTATGATATATTACGATGATAATGCTGTGAGTATTCGATTGCAGCACCGGCTCACGATCATCACTTGATGGCACTGCATAAACACGGACATCAGCTCGGCGGATTGCCGACTTTCTTCTGGGTCAGCATAGGCTTCCTGATAGTAGTATTTCATTTGTTTCTCTGCAAACTCATTCTCATGGAATATTCCGGTCATCAAGATCGGCACCGACCACGATACAACAAACCGTGAGCCTTCTATGTACATAGGAACGTTGTTACAGCAATATACGAATATTTTTATAAAACTACAGTATCATTCATTGGTTTGATCTCTCAGCGTTTTCGCGTTACTTAAAATCCGAGATATCGCATTTTTCTTTCGATCATTTTATGAGTTTTTTTTTCCCTCTTTTTCCTTTCCTTCTTTGTCAGGCAGATGAAAAGAAGGAAAGGATAAATAAAAAAAAAAATACAAATCTCATATTTTTCTATTTGGAAAATTGGATTATTTTCAAAGAGATGCTTTTACCGATATCAGAGTTCGACGAAATATACGATCGAAGTAACGCACTCGGGTAAGTAAATTCAACATTATTATTTATGGTTTGAATTAAATATATTAAACTGACAATGTATTAGTTCGATTGAAGACATGTGACGAACATGTCGTTAATTTATAGGCGAGAATTCAGTTACAATATCGAATAATTGTGGGATATCGGGTTCACTGTTCGCCGCAACCGTGAGTAACGGCGAGCGTTACCCACGGACGAGCGTTTTTTTTTATATATCAGTCTAAACATATCTGTATGAATATTATTTACATCGAGTTTGATAATACTAAATTCGAGTCGACGCAAATATATTTTTCTTTTCGTTCGGCTAGTAGCACCAATTTTTGCGTTGCGCTTCTTCGATATTCAACGCTTTAACGTCGGCCGTTCGGTAATGAATATTTCAACGATGAGTTTTAGATTTACTATTTACATTGATATATATATATATATATATATATATATCACGTATTTTTTTCATAATAACACACCTCTACGTTATTCCGTTATTCCCTCTAATGATGAATATTTAAAACATTTTTTCGCTACTTGCGCGATTACCATAGTTCACAATATCTCAGACGTTCTTACGGTATATAATAATAACTATATAAATCATTGAGTCAACATCGATTAAACATTATAAGTAAACGTCCAACGCCCCCCGACCCGCCTCCCCTTTCCGTTGAACACTTGCAATGCGCGTTTAAATTTTCTCGTTAACATTCAATATTCACACGTTATTTACATTGAAAACATTCATTTATCAATATCACTGTATCAACTTTTTTTCAGACATAACTTGTACTATTGAAACACGTCTCTCGTTTGATTTCTAATACTGTCAGTACGGTAAATAGTGTTACGAAATAGTGCTTCCGAGTTTAGGATATACGAATAAACGAGTATTTTTTTCTAAGTGTTTCAAAAGATTATTCATCCCGAATAGACACGATTTACGCACATTATTTTCAACGCTAATTAATGTACAAAAAATTTGATTCCTTACTTCACAATTGGATCTATCGTTTTACGCGAATATGATGAATATTGACTCGAACGTACATCGATGTAACGGCGGTACATAATAATCTGTGTTGTGTTTGATCGCCAATTCTCTTTTTTTTTTTTTTATTTTGTTTTTTTCTATTTTCTCGTTTTTTACTCAGCGAAGCGCAATCGTATGTTATAATCTCTATTGTTAAATGCACACGATATATTTTTCACTTTCATAGTGGTATGACTAGGATTACATTTTTTCTTTATCACAATCAACGTTGAAGATACTTTCCTAACTTAGGTAACGGGAAGTTTCTCTTATTCGCAGATATCGTTTAGGATAGATGTTCAGGCAATTTTTTTAATCATTTTTTCGTCATTTGATTTATCTTTTTTCTTCCTTTGTCTCGTAATCAGTATTCGTAATCGTTATCGTAATATTTAATCAGTGAGCATTAATATATACGGCGGCAATACCTTTACCATGTGGACTATCGGGGGAATAATGTACGATAGACTATATGCACGTTTTCTTTTTACTTCATAATTACGAAAAAGATCTGAATTGACTTGAATTCATTAGTTGTTCGTTTCGACCCCCAATTTTGACACCGGATTGCCTATGTTTGCTATATATTTACGTCACCAGGACGTCTTCTTATCTAGCAATTCGCATTGTGCCGCAATCTTACGTCGATCCTATAAACGAGAGCTGATAAATGAAGTTTCAGTCTCCAACCATAATTTTTCTTTTTTTTTTTTTTCGAGTATAATCCGAATCCTGAAACACCAATTAACGCTACAACAGCGAGAATTACAGAAAACCTGAATATACACACTCGCTACGCTTAACAAGCAATATATTACCATAGAGTTTGTTTGTTTTTTTTTTTTTTTTCTATTAAATCTGAAACAAATATCACATGACATCCATCTACAACGATGAGGAATCCGAGAAGCGTTTTCCGATTGAAAAAAAAACGAAAACAATTTCACTTATCAACGTCAGGCTCTCTTACGTTCTAATTTTTATGTACAAAAAATTGCAGTCTGTAGTTTTGTTTTATTTTGCTTCGCGAGAGGACGAAAGATATACCGGATCACCGTGCAGGCGGGACCCTTAATTTAACGATCCCTCGTTTATTACGCACACACATAGTGCAATAAAACTTACGAGATCGAGTGCACCGGCAGCATAGCGCTTGTCTTCCTCGTTTTACTTCACTTTTCTTCGTTATTTGTACTAACTATTTTGATTAATTTTTATTAATCACTTATGACTTATGACTATTTAATTATGAATTTATGAGCCTCTTATAGTTTTTTTTTTTCCTTTTTTTTTTCATCTAATAAGCATCTTTGAACTACGATAACGCTAGTGAGCTGGTAGAGGTGGCCGAGTTTCCATTTTCTCCAGAGAGACGATATCGCAAAAAGGGTTGTCATTCGTAAAATCGTTGCTGCTGAATATGCAAGGATAGCAGTTGACTCGATTATCAGAGCTAAATAAGAAAAAAATCGTTAGTCGATATCGTTGATTGAAGATCCTTGCGTACGACTCGAGATACGATCGACATATCGAGCACTCAAGCGTGAGAACGGAGCTCTCACGAATACGATCTCTTGCTTACACGAAGGACGTGTTTGCTTCGCGTCGTGATAGGCAGCACAGCTCAGAGTCCACGATAAAGTTCCGTAAAGGTTTCGGATTTCGACAGACAGCTTTATAATGGCTTCGGGATATCGATAGCTCTCTCTGAATCATGTTACGCATCACTCTTCATAAGTATTTCCCTATATTTTGCTTATATTTACGACAACGCCCCTATTATTATTTTCTCGCGATGTTTAATTTCGTGTAACTGCACTTGCGTAATCGATATACAACTTCTACGACTATTTTAATTTTTTTTTTTTTTCCTATCAACGACGAGAGTAAGTGAGACGACGGATTATCGAAGCATTCGGCGGCCACCGTGGAAGACTGTCGTTGCGTTTAGAAAACGTTTCAACCCTCTCTCTCTCTCATCCCTCTTTTAGTCCTCTTGAGAAAAGAAATCAACGAAAAAAATTGTCTCTCGAAATAAAAAAAACGCCGAGATATACAGACTTTTCGTGAGTTCACGACGACATCTCGGAGTACGAAAGCGATGGACTGGACATGTGTAAAATTTTATCGTCCTCCGGTGAAACGAGGACCGTGCGATTTCGTCTCGTTACCTTTTCCGATATGCTGCGTATCACGTCGAATGGAATCAAATCGTCCGCCACGATCGACTGTGGAAGCGAATTTTAAACATCGTTAGATAGTAAAGAGAATGCTACAGTTATTCTAATCATTATTTTTTTTTTCATAATTTCAATTATGGAATTTAAGGGAAATGAACATTTCGTTTACCTCGATTGAGCTGAAATTGGGCACCGCGACAACGTTGTCGATGCCTTCCCGTGAATCGTAGATATCGTCGAGATGATTATTATCCGTCACAGGTATATTCGATGTGTCAGCGAACTCGGGAATCTCCGAGAGTTCGGGTACCGTCGTCAGTTTTGGATCGGTCTGTTCGACAGCGTGGAGCTCGATATTTGTAAGTACGACCTCCACCTCCCGGTCTTCGTCATCGGCGAGACGTTCTGGACAGGGAGGTAGGTGTATGAGAGCGACCTAGCTAAATGACGTATCACCGACGGAGGGGCTGTCCAACTGTGCCGGCTGCTCACCGTTAACAGGTTTGCTCGACCCGGCTTGGCTATGCCGGGTCGGGCTGCTGCGCGACAACGATGTTACACTCTGCATCGTTTGACTCCTTGGTGGCAAAAATCGTTTGCTCAACGTTCCCGGACGTTGGCCGGTCGTACCGTCGCGACCAGTTCCACCACCGCCGCACGCAGGTCCTCCGGTCTAACGGAACATTTTAATTTTTCAGCAACATTAGTCTATTCATAAATTCACTTACTTTTGAGACAACAAAAAGAGTTTTGAGAGTTTCGTTTTGTTGTGGAAGAATGTGAGAAAAAAAAAAGTATAAATAAAATTAATCGTAAGTATTTCGCAACGTGATACCGTTACTGTTAAAAACTACGAAAAAATCACGATGCTGATTCTAATTCTTCGTAATGTCGCAAGAATGATATCACTTTTTGTTTTTTATCAGGTAAGAGACGACTAATAGGAATTTCAGTGGATATGGTGGATTATTTATCTGTTTATGTTTGCGCGTAAAAAGACTCGGCAAACTTACGTTGGGATGGGGCGGTCTGACGTTCTTTTCCGGTTGAAATAGGACCAAGTAAATCTTTGGCGTAAAGAGACAACCAAGAGCCACTGTCGCTGAGATATTGATGCACATACACATACTTGCTATTTGAATCTGCGGAGGAGAAGAGCGAAAGTAAAGTAGTCGAGCGATTGAGGTAACTATAGAGAAACGATGTTGAATACATGTAAAACAAAATACTAAAGTAACTCTATAATCAAAGGATTGATTGTGAGCGCAATAAGTAGAGTATAGATGTGAAGTTTTAATTCTTACTTTGTAGTCGTTGTTCGTTCCGAAGTAAATAGGAACAAATGCCAACCATACGATGCAAGTTGAATACATAGTGAAACCGATGTATTTGGCTTCGTTGAAGTTAGCCGGCATCTTGCGTGTCTTGAAGGCGTAGAGAGTGCACATGAGTATCAGTACCATGTTGTAAACGAGTGACATCATGAGTGAAAAAGTTGATACGCGGCAGGTGAGAACCGCCGTCAAGGGATACGGATGAATCTCTTTTGTATCCGGTGGTTCGATGACAAGCCAAACTATCGCACCGATCAACTGAACCGACGTTATACCTGTATTAAAATTACAATCTTATGGATAAACAATTTCTTATCGAGGAAAAAAAAATATATTTCGTAAAAATTAATAATTAATGAATAATTTATCAATTCTTAAAGAAGCGACGAAAGACGACTTACCGATAGCGATGGCTACTTGACTCTCGGGCGACGTGTACGACGGTCTTTTGACGCATTTTTTTCCCTGATTGAAGATTCTCGATATACGATTAGTTTTCGTCAGTATAGCGCTGTAGCATATGCTGAGACACAAACCGAGTCCGATACGCAGATACGTGCAGTTCCACGTAGTCGGTTGGCTTAGTATGAGAAAACTCATTCCGTAACACGAGAGAATTCCAAATAACAGAACGTAACACAATTCCCGCCCCGACGCCATGATCACCGGTGTCCGATTAAACCTGTCCGAGAAAGAAGAATTATCGCGTACAACGTTACAACAGTCCGAGCTTTTGCGCCGTTCTAAAGTGTACATTTATCTCTCGGGTCACGTAGTCTCCGTGTCCTGCGAGCAATAAAGTTTCGGTCCGGAAGGTGCGCGCGGTACCGGTAGCAGGTGATGCAAGAATAGTTTTTTACCGAGAGGATTGGGAAAAGAATTAAATTCCGCGCGAGGATATAACGAGGGAAACGGGGAATTGCGAAAAAGTTGACTGACCGAATGAAGATTGCGAGGGTGAAGAGAGTGCTGAGAATTCCGATGGAGGCGAAGACCAGCGGTACGATTGCCCAGGGGCTGTCCCAAGCGATGACTTCCGCGGCGAGTTTGTCGCACCGAGTCTTTGTGATATCAGGTGCCCATCCGGGATCGCAACTGCTACACGTGTCGTTGAAAACGTACGCATCCTCGCGACATGCAAGGCAACTCCAGCAGCAGGCTTCCTGAAAAATAATAAATCGAATTAATATAATCTTCTTGAAAAATCACGAAACGGATATTGTTTTTTACTTCTTTTTTTTTTTTTTCTGTACATCATAGATCTCTCGATGGAAAATATTCAATCGAAAAAAGTACATCCGAAAGTTTGCCGCCTCTCGTAGACCCGCTGTCACGAACTCGCGAGAGTTTTCTTTTGGACTTTTTTTCCCACCCTTGTGACTTGTATACACCGAGGCTTCGACGTACTACGGGATCTCGTGTGCATATGCCGCTGTAGTAGCTCTTTCGTATACATATACTCGAGTAGCAGGAGTACATACAGCTGGAAGGCAAAAAAAAAAAGGGAAGAAAAAAAAAAGTTTAGTGGAATAAAAATCGAAGGAAGCAATGGAGGGATAAGGCTGACGGGAATCCGCGCGGACAGAAGGAGAAAGAGACGGACGAAAAAAAAAAAAAAAAAACGAACGAGTGGCATATACCTGGGAGAGGAAGCAAACGGGATATACCTCTGAGAATTTTCTCTCCAAGACCCGCCGGGGATACTTTCCCATTATTGGACTTTTCACTGTCCCTCTACGGGCGAATACGTCAAGTATACTCTCTACAATAATGTTTGCAAAGTGAAAAAGTCAAGAATTCTAAAGTTGCATATTAGATTGAAGGAGCCAAACGGTGTTACGGTGAGAAGTTCGAGAATAGTTCGAAATGAAGAAACGAGGAAACAACAATTTCCTCGAGTACTATCCGTGCTACTCGCATATTTATATTCCGATCTTATTTGTCGACGAATTTATTTCTCATTGGCCGACGTTTCGTGTTGCAATATCGCGAGTTACATTGTACTTTTATTTTCATATTAATATTTTACGATCAATCTCGTTGAATTCTTAAGTTTTCCGATGTTTTTTCCATCGACGAAGGGGAAATATGAAAGTCAAAGTTAGTGTTTCGCTTACCTGAAAGGTGCGCACGTGTCCGAGGGGGCAGTTATCGGTGCATGTGCTTCGAGGGATATTGGTTACGCCGGGTCCATTGGCCCATTGCGTCATGTTTATATCCAGCGAGAGCCTTCAATGAATAATTAAAAATGCGAAGAGGGTGAATATCGATAGATAAAGATTCACGACGCGTCGTTCACTATAAATTAAATATTTCACATAAAAGAATTAAAAAAGACACGATATTCAAAAATAGTTCGGATACATCGAAAATTAACCGAAGGAAAAGCCCGGCGAACTCTACGATTGTTATACGAAACAACTAATTCAAACGTCTTAAACTCGGCGCGAGCCGTGTCACGATTGTTAATTCGATCGATTGATTTATCGGGTACTCACACTTCCTTCCACGATCCAATGAGCGTGTAATTGAAACGGCCGTCCTCGTTTCTCTGATACTGATAAATGTTGTAGAACCCGAAGGCATCTCCGTTGGCTTTGAACCTAATTTCCGTTCCTTGCCGTCCTGTGGAAAGAGACGACGAAGGAGGTCGCTAATTTATTCCCCCGTGTCATGCCAAACCTTCGTACACGACTCCATTATTTTCTACGAGAGACTACAGAAAATTTGCTTCTTTTTCTTTTCTTTTTTTTAAATTTATTTATTTTTATTAAGATACTTCGAACGAGATTGAGGGATATTGGTGTCGGATAAGCGAAGTTGGAACAAATGGAGTTTCGGAGATGCTGAAAAGTGACGACGAGGGAAAAACGGTGTTTGCAACAGAACGTTCACAGGGTAAATCGATTGAGACTTTTTCGTACTGAAGCAAAGCTTCTCAACGTACGTGCCAAGTGCAACCGTATTCACTTGACTATTTAATTACAGCGCGAAAGTAAATCGTACAGAGAGAAAAAAAAGGCGAAGGGAGATGGAAAGGAAGGGGCAACGGGAAAAAGAGCGTCGTGAAAAGGTGTCAACGGTCTGCGAAGGGACTCAGTACAATTGCTGTGCTTGCAGCGCTCCGAACAATCTACCATTGCCCGCGCGTACTCGTTAAAAAAAATTCAATCAGCCGCTTGACAGGTCCCGGCAGCTATAATTAAAATTGTTAGAAACAAACTTCAATCCCAAAGCCCTCGACTAAAGTTCTCAAAATATATCCGAGTTTACGCTAAAACAGACAAGTGGCGAAAGAGATACATTTTTTTTTCCGTTTCTTTCTCGCGAAGAGAGAAGAAATATTGTGCGAAATTCATCGGTAAATGGAGGTATAAGCGCGAGGGGATTTTTTTTTTTTTTTTTTTTTTTACGAAGGTCAACCCGTTTCACGAATATTTTCGTGCGTACTGTCCGGAATAGCATGATCGATTCTGCTACGGGCGTGCTGTCTGTATTCTCGATTATACTCGCGAGAGAGAACAGAGAATACTGAGAGCGTTCTGTGCGGAGGGACCCCTGGAGCGGTTGAAGGATTTGCTCTCATGGACTAAAACGACGAGGAGGACTATTCGTCTTGCGAATTCCGACCGTTTGTCTCGTCGTGTAGGAAAACGCGCCAGTTTATTTCGGGGGGGCGGAGCGAAAGGAAAATCCGGCGGCGATACGAAATGTCGTGGTAAGGAACGATATTCCGGGTTTATCTGCGAAGCCCTCCCGAAGCTCGGACTGACCGTTATCCAACGGCTGTAGGGTCAAGCCGCCGAGGGGCCGAGAGATCGAGAGGGCTGACCAGCGGATGAAGACTCGTAATTTATATTTTTCTTTCTCTCCGGACAATCAACGGTACTGACCAGTCGAGAATGTCAACAAAAGAGACCTCGATTTGCCGGGACTCTTTCGCCGAGACATTTTCTCTCTTTTTTTTTTTTCTTCACCCTCTTCGCGGTATTGGAGCGAAATTCCGGGATGGTATATTTTCTTATACATACAATTTGTATAAACGAAAATCCTCGAACGAATATCGCTGCGAATTATATCCTCTCGGAGAGGAAAAAATTAGCATGCAAATAGCGTCGACGTACGCAATTTTTTTTTTTTTTTTTTTACGACAATCCGGAAGTGATATTGGATGCAGGATTCGAGGGGAAAGAGGCGTTGAGCGTTCGAGGGTTTGGGAATATCATTCGGGAAAATTGGAATTTCCTCGTAAACCGACGTTCGATAAAAGTGCTGAATAATCGCGATTTTTTTTATCATAATAATTATACGAAAATGAAAAAAAGACGTTTATACTTGCCGACGAAGGTGACGTTACGGATGTATTGTAGCAAATGTGGTCCCGGCGGTGCGGGACTCAATACATCGCAGAGATGATGTACCGTACTCTGTCCATTGACGCACTCGTCTTCGATGAGATTGTGAACTCCGTGAGCCATAGCGTAAACCGCGTCGACTGTGCAAACGAATGTATTTCATTTATTAAATTCAAACCAACGTCTCCGCCGTTCCTCTTTCTTCCTTCGAGTTTCTATCTCCGATTGTATGTACAGTGAACATTTTGAGAGACACATTTCATCGCGGTATATACATATAGCGGGTAATAATGTACTGCTGTACATCGAGGAATCGGTATGCATTACATAAGCGTTTCTCGACGTCTCGTCAGAGTCGGGTATCAAATTTCGTAAGGATCGCGAGGAGAAGACGAGAGAAACATAGTTGCGATACGAGAGTATCTCGCGTTGGTGGTTGTAAATTCGTTGGATGACGTAAGGAAGTGCGAACGACGAGGACACAGAAGGGTAAACGAGAGCAACCGAAGGGATCGCGGAGGGGTCGTCTTCTCTTCCTTCGCTCGGAGTATTTTCTCATAGCCTCGGGCAAGAAAACCGAAAGATAGATGAACGTAACGTTATAGCGATACACGCATCAGCTTCGCTCTTCTTATCCTGGAAGCTTTCCAATAGAATGAAAACGTGTTTTTTTTTTCAAAACTCTTTCTTACAGAAACTCGTATCTTTGGGGTTTTCTACACTAACGCCTTTAGCGCAGAACGCGACAATGTTGTGTCACCTCCTCGTCTACTATGTCGGAAGACACAGAGCGTTAATAACAGAAATTTCATTTTGGAGCGACGCTCCAATGATTGGACGTTTGGCTTGATTCGCCTTGTATAGCTGTTGTACCGCCTTCGTTTTAGGTTTTTTTTTTTGTTCCCGAGACAATCATACTGTTGCGCGAAAGAGAAGAAGAAATGATATTGCGTGGTCTGTGTTTTGTGGAATCGCGGTACGTCAACGGGACAGGAGAAGAAAAATGACGCTACTCGGACGGAGAAGTGGTCGGTTCTTTACTCCCGCGGGGAATTCCGTTGCGTCGATTATTTATTTTCGGCGTAGTTTTTGGTTTGCGGTGAACGAGCAGAAAAAAATGCCTTTGAACACGCGAGGTCGCCGAAGCGATTTTATTCTTAAGATATCAAATGAGGAAAATCGTACGCAATTATCTTTGCCGTTTGTCGTTATTGTTTCTCGAAATTCCACAACATTCCGCGCGATAATTCAATCATAAACTCACCGACGAAGGGCACGAGACCTTCCTGATCGTATTCGTGCAGTTCCTCGTCGCCGGTGCAACGCTTCATCCCCGTCTGGACGTTTGGACCAAAGCTGCATTTGTGATGTTGCGACCAGAATTCACGAAACCACACGTTCCGGCAATTCACCATTTTACCAGACTGTCGGGGATGAGGCACGTTTCTCTCGGTCTGTCTGTTGCACTCGTCGTCCATACGCGGTCGTAAACTCTTATAGTACGTGTCGAAATCTGAAGGTAATAAAAATCCGTAAAGTCGTTGTAACTCGATTACAATTGACGGTACATTCATGAATCGTTTTTGATCGACCGCTGCGTGTTGCGAATATCATATACAATAGTTCATAATTCTTATGGAATATACGGAAGTAATTTTTTTTTTTAATATTAAATGAAAAGTAGTGACCGCAGTGAGAAGAGCTAAATCCTTGGGAGCCGCGGTGGATGCTTCAAAAATCAATTCTCAAGTTGCGCGTAACGTTACAGCGCATCTATCCAGGTGCACTTGGCTACTTAAAGCATCGTTCGTGAATTCTGCAGTTCGCATAAATTCGGCACACATACATAGAACCGTCGATAACTTCAAAGTTTATCGTAAAAAACGCGATTCCACTCAGGCCGACGACTTTTCTCCGATAAGAACGCGCGCGGCGACGGGCCGAGCCGAGAGAACTTCATCGTACTCACCGGTTCATCGAGTGAATTCTCCAACGGCAATTTCCTCAAAGTTGCACATTTAATTATCGGAAACGGAAAAGGGGTATTCGGTTCGAAAGGTCCGAGGGATAATTTTCCATTGATAGCATTGAAAATCGTTTGGCTCCGCGGCGTCAATCGTGAATTCTCACGATGAACGAACGAGGAGCGAGAGATTATCGTCAAAGAGGTATGAAAACGATTGCTGTGAATCACGACTATTCCATTGAAAATTTGTAATAGACGAATTTACGTCGCGGATTTATTGATCGCGGAGTCTTAGAAATTGATGATACGCGAGAAGGGCACTCGCCGCATCGCTGGAAGGTTTCATTTCCCCTTTTTTTTCTCCTCGCACATGACCCCGAAGCGAGCGCCAGCGATGTTTCCCTTCAAAAAGTGTTTCTTACAGCGTTCCAAGATTAATTGAATGGCGTCAATGGAAGATCTATCAAGCGGGGAAAGGCGAGCACCCAATACAGTTTTCCCTGTTAGAGTAAAACCGAGCGGCTGAGAGAGAGGCGAGGCTTTGAAAACTTTCCTAGAATGAAAATTCTCTACAGCCGCTGGGAGGCGGGAGGTGTTAGAGACTTTTCACGAGAAGCGACGAGAATGCCTTCGCGGATCATCGCGCTTCGACGGCGAACATTGTCATGTATAACGGCCTGACGCGATCGGCACGCCTCGAGAATTCCTATTGAATCGAACAACAAACTTACCGAACAATACTCGTCGCGTATTACACACCTAACTGTAAAAATTCAACCGAAACACGTTTCGTAAGATATTTTTATGCTCTGATAAACGTTTATCGATAGTAACTTTGATATTGAATATTGAATATATCCCTCTGCGATTTCGAGATGTCGAATCTACAATGATGACTCTAATTTACGACGAAGAGAAGAATGGCGATGTCGTAGATTATTCAAATCAGAATTGGATATGAATTGGATGATAAAAATTCACTCGAATGACGAAGATACGATGGAGACGCGTTCATCGAATCTATGACCTCAATCTCGAAAGTTCTCCTTGAATTAATCGCGAGATATTATCGCTCGAATTTTTTTCATATCCCATCATTTTTCATATTTATTACGAAAAAAAAAAATACGACGAGTTTCGATTCATCATCGTTATAAGCTTAAATTTTTTGCCTATTTTCGCAAAATCGAAAAAGTAGAAAATAACAAAATTAAAAATATATTGCATTAAATACAAATAGATTGGTATAAGTTGCCTACTGAGAGCCGCGGGGGACGTAGACGAACCGCAGAGAAACTTCGACGTATAGTTCCGTTAGCGACAGTAATTGTTACGGTGCGATAGATGTTGAAAGTTTTCTCGATAAATTACCGATTTCCCGGAAAGTGCGCGTACTGTCGTCGGGCCTTCGGTATATCGAGATTCCCTCGAGATTTCGCCGGTAAAGGTTTTCCCGCGTATCTACAGATATACTAAAGACCTTTCCGTCTACATGACGATAGACTCGACTTGGAGCAACATAACCGGTATGCAAGTGGAACAGATGGACGAACATAGCGCGCAAAGCTCTTGGGATGTTATAGTTTGTCGAGGAGTTTTAGCGAACGTCGAAGAGGCCCGTTGGTACATTGTATTTCAGAAAGTGGCTTCTCTTACCTTGAAGGGCGTTACGGAATGGTAAGATCGTTATAGCACCCTCGGCAGCAAATTCCTGATCTCTCACGGGATGAACTTTCGCACCCCAAGAATCGCTTCCGACCCACATGAAGTGCCCAGTTCGGTTGGCTCTCACCGTGGCTTGAAGGAGTTTCCTGAAATAGGAGAAGCTTTTGTTAGCTTATTTGTTGACAAAGCGTTACAGACGAGGAAAGCCACGGAAAAATCCCGATGCCATAACGCTTTTGGCTTCTCGAGTTCGCTATCCGGATCTTCGTGGTACGGTATACCCTCAATGACATACTGTGATATGTGTCGCTGTAAGCTATGCCGAAACTTAGGTGTAATTTGAATTAGTACAGTCAGAGGGTAAATCCCGTCGGTCAAGCGTATTTAGAGATTAGACGAGCGTTGAGATTACATGTCCGCGATACCGCAGCCTAACGCCATCAGAGTCGGTGATGGTAACGCGACTGTAGTTTACTACAGCCATAAGTCGTTTCTATGTTGGAAGGTGGAGATATCAGTCGGAGATTTAACTGCAACGAACGCGGCAGAGCGTGCTGCAATATCCCTCGAGAATTCCCATACATCGTCATTTACATATTTCCTCGCATCTGGAAGGTAAATGGGACTGCGAGATTCCCGTCGTCCTGTTCGTAAATTCCGGAACTCTGGATTTCCAAGTAGTCAAACCAAACATCCCTTCACCAAGTGCGATCATGTTTACTCAACATTTTCGACACAAATATACGAGATCCGTATCTGTATTTGCGATTTGCCAAAATGTTTGTACGGCTGCGTTAATAAACAATTATAATCCTACAATTGAAGCGACGAATTAAACCGGAAATTCTACGTATTCTCGCTATAATCATTAACGGTGTTGGGGGGTATCGAGTATGAAATTGATATAATTTCCTTTTCCCTTTCAAGATCTCCGTTCTCTTCGAAAATCAGTAAAAAAATTTTAAATCTTACAATTTTTTTTTTTTAGTCAATACGATGTCTATTATGATGTGAACATAGAATTTATTATGGAAAAAGGTATTTAAAGTTGAATCAAAATTGGATTTTTAAAATTACAAATAGAGAACGAATCTCAGTCCGAGAATTCACGGGTATTTATAGCGATGGTATAATGCAATGATCGGAGTACGTAAATCAGGAATATCGGAGAATATAGTCGACTTATCTTTATCTCCATAATTCATGTCCGACGGATAAACTTGGACAGTTCTGAACTCTTTTGTGTGAGTAGAGCGATTGTGAAAAAGTCGTGGATCAAGGAAGGCACAAGGGCTCTGTTTCTTGACAAAATTTCGTACCTTCCATTACAGCAAGTGCAAGTTTGTGTAAAAGTGTCGGCAGGAAGCTTTTTCGCTGCTGGGATAAAATAGTTCAGAGACGGATCGAAGTGGCAAGAGAGAGCACCGGAGTGCAGGAAGCTCTCGGTCGCA
The DNA here is from genome assembly GCA_934046635.1 of Buathra laborator. Taxonomy (NCBI): domain Eukaryota; kingdom Metazoa; phylum Arthropoda; class Insecta; order Hymenoptera; family Ichneumonidae; genus Buathra; species Buathra laborator. The sequence goes on along the minus strand of OW203898.1, from coordinate 3,485,039 downwards.
TCACGCGAAGACAAAGTGACGCCGGGAGAAACCGAAAATCCCCTGGTAATAGAGTTTTTCCGAGTCTTGTTCGTCTCTCGAATATCCTCTACGGCGTGTGTGTCCGTGTATGCGTGCGCGTGTATGCGAACGAACTTACAACTATATATCAAGGAAATTCGATAGCTGCGCCGCACTGAATTTTTCATCGGAACGATCTCGCCGGCCATAGTGGCTTTGTGTCCCTTCAGAGGAAAGACACCGGTTCGTTCAATAACATAGTGATGACTGCAACAAAGTTCGAGCAGTCCGAAGATAAAATCATGAGACAGACGGAGCAAAAAAAAACATTATCAACTTTTCTCGTAGAAGTATACGCTATCTTCAAAAATCGATGCGCGAAGCGACTCTGGTATAATACAATTAAAGCTTTAATGATCAATTAAAGTTAAGTGTAGGGCAAGAATAAGAGGGAGAGAGTCTACACCGGCGATCTGTATATACATATAAACACTACTATCATTCAACATTTCCAATAGCGAGGAGATGAGAACCGACGCGCGGCGCCGTCTCGTTTGTCTATCTTGTTACTGATAATTGGTGTATCCCGTGGATCGACGATGGCAAACCACCGGTAGTTCAGTTCCGGTACGACGAACCCGGCGTTCTCTTTCCTCTATAACGCACCCCCTCCCCATCCCTCCATCACTCGCCAACCGCATCCAACCTTTTTTTTTTCGCGACGATATTCATCTACGATATTCTCTACAGAATTCTCTACGCGTCGATGAAAAAATAGAATAAAAAAAGTACCATAACAATACGAGGGGAAAATACAGTGCCGAATGACGAAGGGCTCAAAAGCTAATGGAAGCGGCACTACGCGTATCGACAGCGGCACGTTGCGCACACGTTTACAGTGTTAACTCATTCTCCCCTTTGTCGTCAAACCTATATATATATAGAGAAAGTCCTATACCTTCGTTCGCATTGTATTTGCTCGAACGATTTGCCGAATGATGGATTCAATCACCAATCTATCCAATCGCAAACACGGAATCTCACCCGCGATACCGCCGAAGGCCATTGACGCACATTTTAATTAAGTTCCGTTCACTCTTGCAATATACTGCCCTATCCCCCGTATGTAACGTACGTCCCTCATACGCTCGTTCTCTTCTTCAAACGTACCCTTTTCCGAGAATATTGCGTTCGTGTGTTCCTATCTCTCCCGTCGATTATACAAGTCCGTGAGATCGTTCGCGAAGCATTTCTCGCTTTAACTCTGGCTGCCGGATCGTTCGCGGCTGGAGAAAAAGCGATAATCTGTAGCAGAAAGAGGAATCCTCCGGACATGTTCGCCCGGGGACTCGGAGACTTCCGTACGTAGTTTCTATTGCTACCCACCCTTTTCGTTCTTTTGCTTTCTCTCATACTGTATACTACGTCTATATAAATATATAGATTTACATCTATATGCTGCCCGGTCCTCTTACGAAACTCGCTCACTGTTTTGCGGCGATAAATAACAAGAGCCGGAAGCCCTCCCGATGGCTCCGGTGAAAAACAACGCGCCCGGTGACCCTTGAAAACGTAACAACCACCGATGAGATTCGCGCCGATTTGATAACTGGAAGGATTTCACATTGTTTTTGCCTTAATAAGACGATTCTCATTTTTTTTGTTTCGTTTTTTTCAAATGCTACTTAACATTAAATGGCGATTAATTGGAAGATGTAGAACTGCATTCGGTTATGTAGGATTCATATAATTTTTATATCGAAATTCTTATTTTACTTTGTCTCTCGTCGGCGAATTTATTTGTCGTGTAATGTTTCACTGCATTAAGCTGTGCAGATGCGAGGGTGAAGTTATTATCGTTACTGATAGGCAGTGAAGCCGGGAAGGGGTTAATAAATCGAAACTATTGTTAGCGTGGTTGGTTACGAGGCGTGGGTGTCTACACATGTTCGTTATATTTGGGTATTGTGTTGCTGCATGATATACAATCGGTGCATGGAATCGGCTGGCACGCAGCCACGTCTCGCCGTCTGATCAACACTGACCGTATTCACTAGCGACTCTGCGCCGTGGCTCTATGCATGTATACGAGACCGACTGAGAGAAGATCCCCAGCAGGCTGCACGAACGTATAGTAGTGATGGAGTCTGAGAGGTATCGAATAATCTCACCATTATATACGCTCGCAGCTGAAATTGAATCCTATCGATCGATAAACCGGAGCTTCTCGCGAATCAAGATCGCGATGTATTCTATGTCCGCTCATGTAAATCTGACCATCTATGCGGTTACTTCTGTGATTGAAAAGAGATTTGGAGCTTTTCGGGATTACGGGGACATCGTTATTCATACGCAACGGTAATAGCAGCATAGGAAGTTTAATATTTTTCCGATGGGAATGTACGCGGCGCTTTTACGTATTTTCACATTCAATGGAAGGTGTAACTTCCGAGAAGGCATGAAATGCGGAACGCGGTCGTAGAACGTATTCTTTTTTTTTTTTTTCTTTTTTTCATCTTTTATGAGATATCGCATTTTTCTGTAACGCATAAGGTGTTACGGTATTTCTCGTATTAAAAAACCTTGCAGCATCAGCGCATAGCTATAGATTGGTTTAAATCATTTCTTATTTCCGTTTCGGATATTAAACTAGGAAAAAAATACATTGGATCGAACCCCGAAACGCAGAGTGAACAGATTCTGTTGCATGACCCATTTTACGAAAAGTTTCGTGACTATAGATATTTTTCGAATAGCCATATCTTTATTTATCGACAAAATGGCGGATAAATCGAAGTACCTATCGCCTTCGGTGGACAAAAAAATATAAAGTTCTTGTTGAACAAGTACTATATTTTTCGTATGCTGAGAAAAAGCACAAAATCTGTTAGTTGTTTTAGTAAAGTGGAACATTAGTCATTCTTGAAAAACAACTTTTAACGCTTACGGCGTGACTCAAGTTTCTCATAAATAGTTTTCAACTTTAGCTTCCCGGTGTAAATACAATACTACGTGTTTATGCTGGACTACGTCTACACTCGGGCTAAGTCCACGCAAATAACTATAAATTTAATATTCCGAGCAAACATTTTCTCCGGACGTCGAATTTTCAGCTTCGCGTGAATTATCGAGCTACTCAACAGGTGGTTTTTTTCCTTGCCAGAGTCCGTTACATTACATTCCGGACACGTTAATACGATGCAATAAAATACCGGGAAGTCTTACCGCGCGCAAAGGTCAAGAGAATATGGACGACGATTTATGTTAATCGTTCGTAAATTGATCGCAAATTGATCCGCGGGGATTGGCCTCGAAGAGGGTTTGGTCAACGAACAACGCTGCTCAACGAAAGCGATCGATAATTATCGAGAATGAAGAAAAAATATATATGGACATTGTACGTTATACGCCTTTAGGGATTTTTCAAACAAAAAAAATCGCGTTACTCGTCCACTAATAGTAATTGCATAACGCACACTAAAAAATCGCATTGCGACAAATTATCACCGGTATTATTATGATTATTTGAATATGATTCTTCGAAGATTTAATCCCAGAGTAGGCGATCGTACGAAGAAGAATCGCTTTCGCGATAAAAGGTCGTCGGCGTGTATTCCTTGGCGATCTTCCAAAAACCTCCCCTCGCTATCGCGCATCCCTCGTAAGTTACGTGTGCCAACCGTGAACCGCACATTCGAAGTCATGTTCGATTCATCAATTCGTCAAATTCATCAATTTTTCGGGACGTTTGTTGTCGCGCGTCCATTTTTTTTTCTATCGTTTTTATTGTTCGCGTTTGAAAGTGCCGCAGTATTCATTGTCGCTTTCGCGGTACCTATAAAATTCGACGGGTGTGAAAATAAATTGGAAAAAAACGAGAGAAAAAAAAAAGTGAACACGAAGTGTGGCGTGCGAGAATTATTATCGAACGTCTGTAAGAGGATCGGTATCTAAGCCGAGTGGAAAATTATATGGGTTGAACTTGACGTTAATAATGCCTCCGGGAAGGAAAGAGAAGATAAGCCGGCGGCGGTGTATCTTTTGCGCTTCATTATTGATCGAACGCGCGCACCTCTACTAGTAATAACACTATATATACCCCATCTATAAAATTTTCATCGGTGTCGGATTATTGGGGTCCAACGGAAATGCGCTTATTATGCTTTTGACATAGAATATTGTTCACCGCTCATCCCTTACAGTGTGGTAATAATATAAAATGTGCAGCTGCCGAAGAAGAAAGTTTAGCGCGGATGATGGAGCTTTTGTTAACCGGAGTTTGTTATAATTTATAATTAAGCACAATACCGGCAAACAACAGAGTGCGCGTTAGTCATCCGTCTCCCTTTCTCTTTCAGTATACACCGAATTTATCCGGAAGCTACTACCACTTTGAGTTCGTTGTCCAGAGACCAAAACTCCAGTTTATTTGTTTTGTCCTCATCGCCATCCCTTCGCTCTCTCAGAGGCGATAAGAACTTCCTAATTGTAAGTACGTTCAGCCATAGTGCGGATGACGTGAAAATTTGTGTAGCAAACAGAAGCAGCAGTCACAGCACCTGTGGATGGGCTTTTTGTCTCCTTGAACTCGCGCTGAGTTGAGAGTATATACACATTTTCCAGGGATGAGTCGGATGGAATGAGAGAGGGATTAACATTGTTTGTTCATTATTCAAGGTTCGTTCGTTCGTTAAGTGTAAATCTCAACGAATCAACGGACCGACTAACGCGAAGAGTTTCGGTAGGTAAAGTACAAATAAACGAGAGGAGAGAGAATGCGCGAGTTGGAATCATCCGAGTATTTCCCTCGAGGATTTTAGCAGTCAAACGAAAGAATCAAAAGACTCCGGAATATGCAAATCTACTGTCTAACAAAGTAGTGCGTATAAATATTCAACTGCTACGCTTGGTAGAATATTCCTTACCTCACGTTGTCCTCGTCGACGAATAGAATAACACCTCTGGCGTTGTGCTTTGATCCGAGCCTCTCGACTATATGATCGAAATCCTCGGCTTTCGAATTTCTCAGGATTTTCTCGCTGACCGCAACGCATATATTGTACTCCGATGACAAAGCGATGAAACTCGCGATACCCTAAAACGAAATTTCGCAGTTTTAAAGAAATGTATATTTATGCATTTTTCGATCAACACATTTCGTAAGGGATTATTCTTGGGATATTGAATGGCGCAAAGGAGATAACAATGAACGAAAAGAAACGAAGAAAAAGAAGAGAAAAATATGTTTTTCGCGGGGTTCGGTAAATTGGAACACTTTGTAAACGTCTCATCGTTGTCAATAATGACGAGAACTTCGATATTTCTTATGAAGCACATCGCCCGCGTCTACATTCATTCGCGAGATGGTCTGCAATCGTCCCTTTGGCAATCTCGATACGGCAACACGAACGTATAACCCGCCCTTCTCCGTGTTGTGTCTCTTCTGAGATATGAACCCCCGTATAGCAGGGGAATATGATCGATCGCCTCTCGATGCTCCACTTGATGTATGAAGTTCAAGATTCACGCGAATAAAAAGATGCGAATATGAAACGTACGAAGCTCGCTTTGTGTTTTCCTTTCAAACGAATCTGTACGCTGGACGTTCAACATATCGTTCCGACCGAACGAAATGACAATTCGCTTGATTTGTCGGTGGTGCGGATATTATTAATGATATGATTACTAATACTCATTTATTATCGCGTTTACATCATAAGCTCATGCGATGTTCCAGTAAAGAGCTCTTCCGTTATTAGTTATTACGCAACTAAGGGACCCTTTGCGAGTTGAGATTCATATATCTAATATTGAGTATAGAATTGTAATTTTCACGCTTCATATTTGTCCCAATATATCTGATGATTACACAAGACCGTCGTATTTCAGTGCTCTGAGTTTATGGATAATTCCTTATGGCGTTCGTGATTATGATTTCTCGCGGTCCATTTGCTCTCTCAATGTGCGAGGCGATAGGTGCGCCGATCGATACCGGTATCCCGGTATCCCAGGCAAAACGTCCAATGGAACTGAATGAGAGCCTTTTGAATGAATGCCGAATAGAGATAGACGACCGCGCGCCGAATCGTAACGAAATTCTGAAATTGACGAAGAGTCATAAAACGCGCCATCTCTTCGGCGGTCCGATGCGATTCTATGTGACTCGTAAACCCGAACACAGGCACCGGCGTGTATATACGAGATCAACGATTATACGAATCCGTAAAAAAAAAAAAAAAAAACAGCCCTATTATACGAGGTTTCGCTCTTTTGTTTGCGCTCTTTTTTTTATTATTGTCTTTTTATGCGGTACACTAAAAGCGAAATACACTGATAACCATTGTTATGAACGCGAAAATTTTCTCTGCGGTATCTCTCGATGTTCGGTGATTGATCCTCGCGACTCTCAGTCGTTCGACTGTCGAAAAGTTTGAGCCGTACTTAGGAAGAAGACAAGAAGGAAAGACGAGTCGTGATCCCGAAGCCTAAATCCTTCGGGCGTAGAATGTCGTCTCCCGGAACTTCGCCCACTTTTGTTATTTTCTCATCGGCACAAAGACGGGATTACTGTTATCGATGATCTATCATTTGCCGTTCGATACTGAAACTACTGTCGGAAATGCACCGTTGTTGACGTTGATGAACTTTTTGACGAGAGAAGAAAACTCCGCGCGTCTGATGAATAAGTTCTTTCAAAGGCAAACCGAGTAAGTTGTCGCGAATCTTCGCGAGGAATAAATATTATCCTATTTCAATATTAATAAAGGACTCGTTGGGGAAAGTTATGGGATTATATACAGTAATACGAAAGTTATACGTTTTCCTTGAAGGCAGTTGAACGGTATCCTCGTGGTATATAGATATACTTAGACGAATTAAAGTTACCTTTTCGCCGTAATCACCCTCAACGGCTACCGTGGAAACGTATTTCCAGCCGAGCTGTCGTATGACCTCGACCATCGCCTGTGCCTGCAAATTATCCGGGGGCACGACTCTGCTGAAATACTCGAAGCGACTCTTCTCCGAGAGCTCGGTGCTCGTCGATGCGTAACTCAACTGGGGAATCTGAAATAAACCACGAAGATGAGAACACTTGACACTTCCCTCGAAAATTGCATTAAACAGAAAGCTTAGTCTATATGCGTGCACACTTTTGGTATTGCATATAGTTGAGTTGAGTTCGTAAGTTAATAAACACGAGTGCACCAGTATGTGACGAGTCGACAGGGAAAAGTTATACTCTATAGGAATTTATAGTTCACATATAACAACGGAAATAATGGGATGAAGTTTATCTCCGATAAACCGGTTCCACGGAAACACGTAAATTGAATGTTAAATTAAATTAATATCATGTAAAACATGCGTCAGAAATAATAAATATTTCGTGAAATTCAAAAAACATAAAATCGCATGAAATTTACCGGGTTTAAGAATCTCTTTTAGAATTCAATAAGATTATCCGTGAATAATAGGACATTTGTTTAAAATTTTTTGACCCGACATTGGAAATGTGAAAGTCATCGTCCGCACAGGGATTTTTCGCAAAATTTCAAAATCGTGTAAAAAAAAAAGAACGCGAATATGTAGATATGTACAATTTTTCGATTTTTCAGATGTGAAAACGGGTCTCTAGTAGAAGCAGTAGAATCAGGAGATGTTTTCTCATACAATTCTCATGAATACACGCAGATGTATGCATTACTTTCTCTTTTATATTGATAATTTTATAATGATCATTGATAGTTTACGCTTTCGTCAATTATCAATTCTCTTAGTTTAACTTTATAAAAAAAAAAATCTATAACTACGGTTTAGGAGAATCCATTATTCGGTTAAAGAGAGGCGAAAACATGTGTCGTATTCGAGGGGTTGATCGGTAAAAATAAACAACAGCATAGGAACGTTGGCCAGCGAAATTGGAATAGTTATATATATTTCTGTATATATATACATATATAACATCTGGAGCTGAACAAATAACACTGAACTCCGTACTACAGGGATGGCGCGGAATCACAGCTTGTATCTGACAGGGGAATCATCCCTCAACTCTCAGTGGTGGTTGACCGAGAGAACAGTAGCGGCATTCAAGGATTGCTTTACCGACGACCGCAAACCCAACCGGAAGAAACTCGCCTCTTGTTCTCTTAACTCAGTATCATTGGCCACGTAGCTGCAATGTCGTTGCACGACGATAATCGCCCTTGCAATCCACTCGGCTGTACCGTATACAACAGGGTGCACTGCAATGCACACCAATACAAATCCTTGCTATTGCCGATTATGAAATCTCCATGAATTTATACAGCATCGCGTTTCACTGCGTCGTTTGTTGCCTGCGGTATCGTCGGATCGTTTAGTCACCAGCAGAAACTTCCCTATAGAATGCAGCAGCTATACACATTTATATGTGCAATTGTAGTACCTAACAAGCCGCATTTGCTCGGCCATCGAGCGAATCGAGTTTTTCACCGATCGTTACGTTCCCCGCGTTGCCACATTCAATATAAAATTATTACGGCTGATCACGTTTGAAAGTTAACAGAGTTAAATGTACCTAGCGGTTTCTCACCGTTTATTATGTAGCTTTCCGAGTTTCCGAACTTGTTTTTCCGTCTCTTTGTCTCTTTTTGCACGATTGTTCACGAGGCATTTCTCCGAAGCGCCATTTAAATTCATTGGATTGGATTTTCATGAATACGAGAAGATAGTTTCGTTATTGTTTCATCGTAAATTAAAATAATCGATTATGGAATACGTGTATAATTAAAATTGTTTTTTTTTCGCTGCCTATCTTAATCGATATGTTTCGGATGGTTTTATGAGAAAATACGAGCGTATCTTGGAGGTATATATGTGTATCCCACAAGTTTGTTCATCCAAATCGATACGTCGGGAGAACGTGTGGTAGTGTGGAAAGTGCATAGCAGTTTCAGTAGGGGGATGAAGAGCAACGGGGGCTGTGGGTAGCAGTTGGAATAGACCGAGTGAATTTGGAACGGAGACTAGTCAAGTTTCAGCCAAAAAGCGCATCGTTGCTCTGCTCCTCCCGCTGCTATTGCTGCTTCTACTGCTCGTGGATACTATCAGTGCATTGACGGTGTCCGTTGCTTTGCAGCAAAGAGCACGAAGCCAGAGCTTTCTGTAGCAAACGAACTGTATTACGCCGCCTCTCGTATCCCTCCCTCCCTTTCCTCACCGCCCCTTTGGAAAACCGTTTCTCCCTCGCTAAACTTGTTTACCCCAAGAACTCGAGAAACGAAATAGAAAACTCACCGGAGAGTGTATCGCATTTTACAATCGTTCTCCTTTTTTTCCTTTTTTTTTTTTGCTCTTTCTACGTTATGAAACTATCGTCTAGTCGGCAAACTAGTGGAATTTTTCTCGAGCTGTTAAAGCAGCCGCGCGAGTAACACACAGAGGGAAAGAGTGGTACACGACTGGTGGTATAAAATAAAATGCGCGTCTAGAAGCACATGCGATAAGTACAAAGAGCGAGTTAAGTACTTCTAAAGTTACAATCTTAAATTAACTAAACTATAATTAACCAGTATTGATGGCCCTTCTGTAACTGGTTATTTCAGTGTTGCCAGTGACCACGAGATTCTGGTTTTATTCCCGCAGAGTCAGTAACAACCCCAACTGTAATCTGACGCTCTGTGGTTTTTCTACTTCTTAAGGAGGTTAAATCTTAGTGGTTTTAATCTGAATCCGACTAAGTCACTCACAATCAGAATGCACGAGACTACACTTGTTGACTCTCGCAGAATGAACATCAGAAAAACCACTGTGCGGTATGAAACTTGTTGATGCGACTCGACAACAAAGGGTATACGAAGCTCGTAAATAGTAATAAATGTCTCTACTGCTTTTTTAAAAGTGGTTATTAAATACGCTTTGAGAGAAAAAAAAATACATAAACAGAAGCTTCACTCGGCGTGCTGTTTCAAGTACTTTTTTTTGTTTTTATTTTTATAAAACCAGAACACCGCGAAAGCATTTTTCGATGTTTCGAGGATTTTGCGAGCAACACGGGTACATGAAGAATCCGCTCACGGCGAACGCCCGACGTGGCGTCTGACACGTGGATACTTTTACTACTCCCCACGGCATGAGAAGTGGCAACGAACCGTTTTTTTTTTAATCGTCGTTTTCACGTACTTCAACTGCTCTTTCTCCGCGGTTTTAACATGGGTTTTCGTTTGCATTCGCTCAGCGTATCAAAGTTGATGCGGATTCGGTACGTTAATCCCGTGATATATACGAGAGAGAAAATCACGAGAACTTTTTCACGCATGTAATCCGTTAAAATATTATACTGAATTGGTTAGGATGTCATTTGATTCGACAGTTCGTTCTTTTTGTCGGAGAATCGTTTGTGATGTAAAAAAAAAAAGGCAGTTACCATATTTTTCATTGACTGTATATTTGACGAACCGTATCGTATAAATATCCAACATACCGAAAAAAAGCCATTTGCGAAACAGCGAATGAAAATTCTAGTTCCGTTTTCAGGGAAAAAAATATGATATTTTGCCCTCGAGGTTTTTCTCTCTCTCTCTGTATGTCAATTCAATTTAATTTGCCGTAAGCATTGCGGACAGCGGCGCAGATTTTATTATCGACGAAAGGGAGAAAACGACGCATTTTCGAAATTTTACGAGCATTCGGTAAGTGAGATGGCGAGACACCCGATCGATCACAGAAAAACTTGATTTTCCGGGAACAAGTCTAATGGGTTCGACATTCACCGAAATCCGTTTTTCGAAAAAAATATCGTACACGTTGAGGAAATGCACGCGAATGAATTGAGTTGTACGTATGCGTAACGATGAAGAATCTAAAAAGAACGATGCAGAAAGCTTGAAGCTTTCTGTACGCAATAGCTTTCGTCGACGAGTCAATGCAATGTCAAAGAGGATGAACACAATTCGCTGGAGGTCGTGTGGGCGAGGATACGCGAGTAGTAACCTCAGCAGGAATCAAACGACTTCCAAATGAAATATCGCGAATCCCACAGCCTTTTTCGCTCCTTTTACTTCTATCTATAAACTCTCAACTACCGATGTTTCCGTTTGACTTTACGATCGTGCCATGGGTACACCGTTCATCCCAGGATATCCACTTTTACGATACGGAGAATGTCGATTTTTACCCTCTCGCAGCCGTCTCAATATTTATTGTATTGGTTTTTATTTTATTTTATTTTTTCATTCGATACCGCCGATTCGATACGACTGCGGATGCACGCGATATGTCGTGCCGGCAGTGTGCAATTTAACGATTTCACGATCCTTTGCGAATTTCTCAATGCGCTTGAGAAATTGTCAAAGAATATCGCGGTTTCGTTATCGACGAGCCGATATTCGACAAAATGTGGGGGACGTCAAGACTTTTTTTGTGATGCTGGGTTACAGCATCGCGGGGGAGAAGAGCCACTTTGGAGAGCTCAGCCTTGTAAGAACAAGCCACTCGAGTGCCACTGATGATTTTATCGATATATAGATATATCGGAAACACTGTGCGATCCACCAAAGAGTGATAAACCACTTTCTGCAGTAATGCGACATATTATCGAGTCTGCGGCCAGACGTACTCCCCGTACGCCCTTATGAGAGCATATTTACCTACTTTAACGTTGAATCTATATAAAGAAGGCTCTCCATTTGTTCCCAGTTTCGTGATGATACTGCGGTAGAATCGTCGATACAATTCTATACAAGATACACATACGCGAGCGATACGCGGTGCAAGATACATTGTTCCATCAACGGGAGGAAACGTGATCATTTATTATTATTTTTTCTCTCGCATTCACGGGGAAAATATCTCTACAACGTTTTATATCGGATATAAAAGCCCCCAAAAAACGACGAAAAATCGTATCAACAGGCAAAGCTTCCGCTCCGCAAGCGGCTTCTCGAGTTACGTGTTTCTTTTACGAAATTTCGTTAGGTCGGTATATATATCGAAATTTCATTACACACGGTATTTCCGATGTTTCTCGATATTTCGATGGAAAATCTCGAATGGCCGGAACGTGCTGCGGAACGGTTCTACGCTTTCCTCAATATCTCTCTCGTGGCGGCAAAGTCCTGATAGTTAATTAACCGATATCTAAAATCGCTGTATAATGCATAACACGTCTGAGTCCGTATGGAACTGGAATCTGCGTTCGCACGGTATCTCACGTAATCGTAAGTTAAATTGCTACCGGTTTTGATAACGCGCCGGAGTTTCCACAGCGGCGCCCGTGTAACGCATCGCCCTTTCGTATTGAATGTCTATAATGGCAAAAATTAGGAAGTTTTCATTCATCCAACGAGTGTCCTCTCTGTTGCCGGCGTCTGTGTGATAGTGGTCAGTGTAACTCGAGGACCAACGGGTGCGGAAAACGATTTTATTACCCAAGAGACCGGCATACATCATATTCGACCGTTCGGCGAATCGATATCCCCCTTTAATCCGACGTACAACGACGAGATGCTACGGTGTCTCCTCTCTATCTCTCTATCTATACTAATACTGTATAACTCTACTCTGGTTTGGCACACGAACCCGTTCACTTCATATCAATATTACCAGCTGCCGAATACGATATATGCATCCTAACCGTATGGTATATAATATACTTGGACTACCGAATACGGCTCGCGAACTACCCTCAGAGAGATTCATATAATCCGCGCATACGTGTCTCTCCCTCGTCCTTTCTGCTGGACGTGTATCTACATATATGAGTTTTTATGTATCGAAAAAAAAAAAAAAAAAAAAAAGTTTATTCAAAACGCGCACGAGTGCCCGGTGTATACGCGAGAGGGCCGGTCGGCTCGACATGGTTCGGAAACTTTGCCTTACCCCGCATATCCCGGAAAATGTTCGGGTATTTTATTTTATTTGAAATTTTTTTTTGTTTTTTTTTTTTTCAATTTTATTCTATCGAAACTTACCTTGAATAGACGAAGTATATTAGCGACCATTATCGAAACGACGCTGAACGATGCACCGATTACTCCGGTAACAGATTTGTGAGGAACGTAAAGAGGCGGTTTGCCATTCTCGCATGTATACTCCGACATGTCCTGAAAACAAAATAAAACAATTGAACGCAATCGAAATTAAAAGTTGTCGGAATTCTCGATAATCCGTAATTACGCAAGGAGAGCGCATGCGTTCGCGTAATTGGACGACGAAAGGCGAAATACCTTTCGCGTAGAACAAGCGTGGGAGCTTAGCACAGAACGGGGTCGTCGACCGAGCAGTAATTGCAGTCTGGCGACAAACGGAACGTTTCTACATCGACAAAATTATTCTTAATTGCGGGATAACATTATGTTACGCAACATCGCAGGTAATTGCATTTAAGCTCTAAACTTGCGCTTCGTCATGTTGAATAATAAAGTTAATTTGTCGAAGGACGTGCGATCTCTCTGGAACGATTCGTTGTCGAATAATTCGATAAAGAACGCCCCTCGGTAGGCTCTGTATCCAATAGCTACACTTTTATATATGTATACTTCGCCTTAGTGCGATAAGCGATCGAATAAATTTGCGGTGTCGACTTTAATGAAATAAATTCAATTGCTATCCGATCCTTCTCTGCTCTTTCTCTTCGCTTAAACTTTTCAACCGACGCGCCTTCCATGTACATTAGTCGATATTTTACCATCGATAAATTCCAGAAACTCGAACGAAGAAATAAATGGTGTACAACATTTCGCGGTTTGATACCAGCGATGGCAAGAAAACTAACTGCGTCCGCGCGTCGTGTTGTGCGTCAGCTTGAAAACAGTTTTTTCAGAGTTAACCAGCAATAATTCGTACACAATAGCCCGGTAGCAAGCAGCGTATATACCTCCCAACGGGGTCTACTCTATGGAAATCCCAACGCGACCGTTGGTGGGATGCCGTTGCGAGCTAATGCCGTACTCTGCCTGTTACTCCGCGCACATACGGTCGGGTCATACACAATTCAATCCCTCCAGGAATCTGTGTACCATCGCGCCGGCAATCCGCTTCGCCGCCATGCAGCCGTGTAGGCACCATAAACTTAATCCGGTTAATTATCCATGAAATAATTGGATGCGTTCAATGTCGAAACGCCGGAAATTATACGCGTTCGACCGTTGAAACATCGCGCCCGGCGGGGGTCGACAGCGACAGAATAGCATAAAACATCATTTTGACGACCGATAGAGAATCATAAACGAGGGTTGGGAAAATCATTGCGAATTATTGTATATCACAGCTTTCGATAATGTATCTCCAATGAATTGCATCGCAATATATACATTGGATTGAAGTAGATATTTCCACCCGACGTGATAAGATGGTCCAATTCATGACGATACAAACGCATTCTTAAAAAAAATTCTAAACTCTCTTCCTTTTCTCAATTTTTATGATATTTATCAAGAAAAATGCTTGTTTTTTTTTCTTTTATTTTACCATTGCTTTCCGCATTTGTTGACGAATACGGATTGCAATTTCAAAAAAAAAATTTAACTTTTTTTTATGATCGCGATTGACCGACTAGTAGCATTTACATTGTTTCCATGATAACTATAGCGCCTAAGAAGATGAACCACGGAAAAATATACCAAAAAAATGGTGAAAATATTTTGAAAAAAGAAATTGTACCAAGCTGAGTGCTCTTTCGATTCTGAAAGTGTGTGTCATGAGCAAACATTTTTTTTTTTTTTCAGTTTCATCGGTTCATATTCACCCCATTTAATCCACCACGCCGTTCAATCAAACTCCCGATAGACCGTTGTCACATAAATAGGCCACAGACTTAATGGATCGAGTTGGATGATGGCCCGCGTCATGCACTCTCTTTCTCTCTCTAGCGAATTTGCTGTGATTATAATAAACGAGTGGCGCATATATTTGTATTCTCGAACGCGAAAGAACGATATTACATTATCGCGCGTGTCCGCTATATCGGCTAATGTTGCACTATTTATTTGTACCGCCTATATTATTGGTACTCGTCGAAACGAAAAATGATTTTCCGTCACGGTGAAAGCCCGTCAAGTGTCGTCGAACGATGAGGGTGATTTTGCGAGATGAAAGAGATTCAAGATTCACTTACATCCACGGAAAAGTAACGAGCTCTCGATCCACGGCCTAATTTCTCCCTTCGTTTATTTTCCCCGACAGATCGGCTCTCTGTAACTAAACCACTGACAAACCTTTCCTGTTAACGTAGGATATAACGAGATTCGAGACGGGAGATGAAGTAGAAAAGGGGGATGTACGAGAGAGAGAAGTACAGGGGTATCTATATTCTTCGTGATCGAGTGGAAGCATTCCGCTTCGCTCGGTAGAATTCATTATTCTAACCCTCGCCTTCGCTCTGTGGATACACTTAGCGAATACGAGAGATCGAGGACCGCAACGTCGAGAGGTGAAGAAAAAAAAAAGAAAAAAAAAAAAGAGTTTTATCCGATATTTCGCGAGACCTCGTGAGATTGCAGAATATTAGCTCTCATCCTCTTTCTGTCCTCCGACGATACGAAACTTTGCGCTACGGTTGTATAAGCAATAAGGACCCTGTGACTGACGTATCCCGGCTGCTAAGGAGAGATAAAAGGCAACGAAGTGGTACACGCTGCTCTCTCGGTTCTCTCGTTTTCTCAACTATAACGAAACGAGCCGCGAAGATTGATCTATCCATCATCGCTTCTGGAAAACCTGGAGCTTTTGTTTCATCCGGATCGCTTTTAATCTCGACTACATAACTTGGAAAACCCTACGCGAACAAAACCAGTCTAATTTTCCAAGACGTCAAGGGGAGGAAAGGAGACGACGGCGGCGGCTCAATCGACGTTGCCTCGCAGGTGTCTGAGGCTGTTGTCTCGAGTCTCACGAGAGGCAGAAGTTGAACAAATTCATTGTACATTCATGGCCACTCTCCCGAAGCGACCTGGGAGAACCTTCAACGACAGGAAATTGCCCGCGGACTCCTCTGGTTAGACTCCTCTGTATTCTCGGCTTCTCGACATCGCCACTCCCCGGAGAGTGACTTTATCCCGCAATATCCAAAGATTGAGTGCAACTCATGCGGTAAGATATTGGGTTCTCGACGTAATCATTGATGAAACACCCGAACAGATGAATTCACGAAAATATAGAGAAGCAAAACCTTTCTCGTTCTTGAAATATTGGTACACCCTGACGAGAACATCAGTCTTATCCGATCTTTCGTGGAGACGCTCGAGCGTTCGCACCCTCTCGCATTCAACTGTTACCTCCTTCAAGATCTATAAATTATTTTATATCACGGTCTGACGGATTTTCACGCCTCGTTACAATGAAGACTCGTACACGAAGAAGATCGTTGAGGGAAAAGACATGAAAAACTGACAAGCAGAATATACGGTGGTGGTGCCTGGCATAAAAAACACATTTTCTTCCTCGCAGCGAGGAGGGTAAGTGTATAAAAAAATACAGATGCGGCTTTTGGCTTCGAGAATCGAAGAATAAAAGAGGGGCCCGTGGGGTGAGCGAGAATTGCGAATGCTTACAGGCGAAAGAGCGCACGAGGCGAACACACATATCGTGTTATCGCGCCAACCCCTCCATTCGTTTCTGTAGCAAACGTTTTCGCCAAAGGGTATACAAGGTGGAAGACCCTTCTGCACAGAGAACGAAAAATGGGGAAAAAAAAAGAAGTAAGAAATAAGCGAAAGTCCAATAAGGCACTCGTTCCCGGGGACAGGCAGAATAGATATAAAAAAGTAAAAGGCACAAGTGTAGAGCGATAGCCGAGAAGCGTCCCGCGTCCGGAAAAGTGGTCCATTTGATTCCGAACGACCACTCAAGCGACCTATCGATCGCGGGGGCGGCAGCAGCTGGGTTGCATTCATTCGCTCGGCCGGAAATGGCACCGTGCGATTTGCTCCAGGGAACGAGTAGTGCGAAGTCCGAAGAGGAAACATTCGGATCAACCCTTCTACGACTTCTTAATACAATTTCTATGCATTTTGTAAACTCATAGTATGCCATACGCGCTGCGGAATATATCATTTTCTCTTGTTTTACAAACCGCAAATAAAAAAAAACAAAACATGCTTTTCAAACGCTACATATCGAAGGGAATACATGTAGTAAGGAAATACAATGAACCGAATTCGAAGCAAAATAAACAGGAAAAACATTCTTGCGATGGATGCGATGGTAACAATGCAACCCTTCCGCCTCCCCCGTCGTGTCACGACCGCGATGTAGCGCCGTAACGATAATTCAAATTTCGATACGTGACCGAGTTTTATGAGGTACCGTAGGAATCCTAACACGCTTCGGTGGAACCGCGATAACGGAGTCAGAACACGTCGGAACACCACAAGCAGAACGCGGATGAGCGCAAGTAGCCACGACGTGTCAGGGCGCTGCAGCAGGCGGCAACAAAGCCGGCCGTATTATTTTATATGTTCGATGCATACACTTTTCGCTCGAATAACTAATTTAAAAAAAAAAAAATTTACCACTCGCTTTTCGAGGTCTCGAGGATTTTTGCATTGTTGTGTGCGCCGCATTGCTAGTACTTCGTATTCAATATTTAGGTCGTACCAGTCGGGAATTATTTTAATCACGTCTGCTGTGTGTTCGTACGCACATTTATTATTGGTATATCAATTCCGGTGGCATACGCTTTTACCTATACGTTTATAGCTGTTCTCAATTGTTCCATTATAACCGGCGAATGGCGTACCATCGAACCTGCGAGGGCTATGAGCCCTTTGATCGAATAAAGGGCGTGTGAATTGGGTGCATCAAGCGCCAATACGAATTCGCCTATTGTGTCAAGAAACGCACTATAATGATAATAATAATGAACAGCGACAATGCATTTTTGGGATTATTGTCATTATTGCTATCATTATTATTATTATTATTATTATATGAAATAATACAGTTTCGCAACGGAGGATATTCTCGAAATGGAAAAAAAAAATTCTCTCGTCACACCGGCGTAATGGCGTTCGTTCATATTTGCAAGTAACTTCCGCTAAAATTCGGTACTCTGGATCCACGAACGAAATATACACGGCAAACACACGGAGAGCGAATGTTTTTTTTATTGTTGTTCTTGTTATCTCTCCACTGTCATTAACATTCCGTTAAATAAACAGGAAACTACCAGAACGAAAAATATGAAATTCAATTGTCAAAGGTCGCGGGAATTCACAAATGTGTACACTACTCCGCGCCTCTTCTCGTCTGAATATTCATCGATTATCGTCAACGAGTATATTTTTTTGTTTGCGCGTCTATGTGTTTCGGACGTTTTCAACGATCAAATAGACTGATATAGCAACGAAGCATGGGGTGTGAATGTATCTCTGACGAAATCGGAGACACCATGTTTGGTGCAGTTTTTCGTATTTCATTTTTCAACCGATATGTCCCATATAACTCGCGTATTGTTTAGTACAACAGCTGCCGCAACGATGAACCTGTATATGGCGCTCACAGCCTTTACCTGTCGATTGTTCGGAGGTGACCACGCGCGAGCTACAATCCCCTTCAAATCCGTATTCGCTGTACCCTATAACGCGTTTCTGGTATTAACGTTATACTACCATTGCCGGCTGGCTGTTTGCCCGATATCGGGGTACTATCCACGGGCGTTGGTACAGGTCGATCGGTACAACCGCGTTTCATACAATGAGCCAACAATCGAAAGCCCGCAGAATACATCGAGTTCTCGCGTAATTGAAAGTTTCGCGAAATCTCACTTGCTACCAACCGCCCGCGGGCTTTTTTTCTTGTTTTTTTTTTTTTTAAATACACATACGCCGGTTATATTTACACATCTCGTCGATATTATAATATTCAATTGTGATAAGCCGCGCGCGCGCGCGCGCGTGTCCGAGATACCGAACTCGCGGCGTTAATTGATTTTTATACGATGTACACGCGGTACAATACAATTGCAAACATAGTCGCCGTGTGAGCGAACTGGAACAATTCCAGATCGACTCTCTCGTTCGAGTGCATTCGACGATACGTGAGTGACGCGAACGCGAACGATGGCGAGGTAAAGTCCCATCGATATTGACGGACGACGACAGTGGTAACTGTAAATGGAGTGACTTCGACAATGGAGGTGAGGGAAGAATATACCGAGAGAGAGAGAGAGAGGAATCTCGGCGCGATAACGAATGCAGCGAGCGGAGCCGACGAGAAGAGCCGATACGGATGGGAAGATAGAAACCACGGAAGCGAGGCAAAGGAGCCTCCGGTGTGGATGTATATACCATCGCAAGATATTCGTATAGACTCGGTGTGGACGCGCTTGGCGCTAGTAGAGTTAATGGAAAGAGAATACGCTGATAGTATGCGAATAAGGCTTCCGTCGCTCTCGTTTTCGCGTAGTCAGCGCGCCGTACCATTTACGATATCAACGAGAGCTTTTTCGAGTTAAATTTCGCCGCGTGAAGAGTTTTTCATTGCTTATCTCAATGAGGCGTGTGATCGCATACGAACGCTTTTCCTTGGCAAACAGCGAAAAACGTGCGAATCTTATATGAATTTACACGGAATGAAAAAAAAAAAAAAAAAAAGGTATAATCTTTCAGGACTCGAGAAGGTAATCGGGAATTGAGTACGCAGTTTAGGATCCACTTTCGGATATTCTTAGAAAATTTACAGATGTATAAGACGACGTCGTTTCGAAGTATCGGGAAGAATTGTGTATTTGTTCGATGATTACTTCGCCTATATAAATCCATAGAGTCGAATTTCTAAAACCGGAAACCGTAGAAAGACATTCTTACAGACAGAATGTTTACATTTTCCGTATATGTAGAGTATAAAAATGGTATTTTTCTCTCAGATGTAGATAAGCAAAAATCATTGAAATATTCGCACGGCGGATGCAGTTACATAACTTACAACCTCACCGCGTGCATTCAATAATACATGTATTCGGGAATAATGCCAACATAGCATTTGGAATACACGAGCAATCGTCGGTGAGTATAAAAGCTAAGTCTACGGGGCGATGAAATTGCGTGAAAAATGGATAAAAGAAGGTTGCCAACGTTTTCGATTCTCGAGGGATTGCCTTCATCTCGATTCCGAAGTCTTTCACCGTTCGCACTGTCGAACCAAAACACTATTCAATACTTTTCGCAATAAATAACGAATCAGAAAAATATTGTCGAATCCGCGATAACAGAGAAAATTTTATGTGTTTATTGATATCGAAGGAAATAGGTTTTGAAAAGACAGTTCGATAAACGGAAAAGAAATTCATGTAGTGTAGTGGAATTCATGTAGTATGTGTGTATATATATCCGCGTAGATTTTATATTCAAAGATTTATGTGTGAAAGACAGTTTTGAAAGTTCATACAAGCCGTACGGCGAAAAATCCTGTCGGGTGTCTGGATTTCTCGGCTCTGAGCCAAGAGCCGCTTCATGAGAGTTCAGCGTTTACTCATACATGTACTGTGTACGTCGATTCGTATTCCTCACATCGGTGAATAACTTCTGCGGGTGAAGCATGAAAGTTGAGTGGTTTCAGTCATCTCATTCAACTGTCGCGATTTTTTTTTTTCCGTTTTTCCCCCCTGAAAAAGGGGTATATTGCCTTTTTTCAAAATTGGAAGCTCGTGGCAGTCAGTTTGCTACGAAATTGGGTAGTGAAGTGTCAATCTATCTTCGTAGTCGTGTAGAAACGAAAAAAACAATTTTGAATACCTATCTTCTTGTTTGGACCCAATAGAAGCAAAATTAACACAGTTCCGTGGACGAGTTGCATTTCCTTTCGCTATGTGGTCCGATCGATTTCCGAGTTTATTGCAACGCTCGATTAAATTAATTGGTTGATACGGCTGAAAGCCGGATACATCCGCCTGAATCGATAGGGTTTAGCCGTGAAATTCGGAAGGGTGAAAACAGTGTGACAAGCGACCGGCGGGAATCCTCCTTAAGATATTGCGCCATCCGCCACACCGGACAAGTAGATACATCGATAAATCACAAACCCGACACCAAGAATTAAGCGCTTTACTCCTCACGCGCGTTTTGCATCTCGTTTTGGTAAACAGCTAATACGCCTCATTATCCAACGAGTGTAAATACGCTAAATCCAAGTTTTGCTAAGTCTCTACCGAGCTGTACGCGGAGTGAGTTGTTAAATATCATTCCGGATTTCCGGTCTGTGGGAAAACGCCGCGCCTGGTTCGGGGGGTTTCAGCGGAGGTAAAACTTTTACGAACTCGTCAGCGACTGTGGTCTCGTGTGCTCAACTGTGTATCGTTTAGAATATATTAAGTTATTAAATAAAACCACAACGGAGTAAATTCTGTTCTCGTATTCATTCGATTCACAAGTTCATTGTGATTGAATATTCTATTGCATTGGCAAACATTATTCTATTGTCTTGTCAAAATTTGCACAGCTGTGGCGGATCTGATTATAGTCGAGAATCTCTGTACAGTCAATACATTCAAACTCGGCGACGAGATTATATCGTAATTAGTTATCGCAAATTCGACTGCACCGTGAAACACTTGAATGGCTCGAACGTTATCGACCGACTTCCGTCTACTGTTGTGTCGGTGGGAACGATAATGAACCACCAATCCGGTCGTCAATGGCGATTCTACGCGCATACTAGTAAGAAGATTAAGCGTCCATTAGTCAGAATCAATCGCAGCCAAAAGCCTATGCAAATAATGCACAATGTTCTCTTCGACCTGTATGCCCGCCTCCGCCCTCTTTCCCCTTCCATTTACCATGGAAATAAATAATGCGAAGCGCAACGGTAAGAACGAAGATTTAATTATGGATATCGGACCCAAGAGAATGTACCTCTCGCGATTTAATCATCCGTGGGATTCGCGAGCCGATCGCATTACTCGACATTGATAAGTGAGGTTTCGTGTTTCGCGAAACTGTATCAAGTTCATTTCCGTGTTGTATACAGAATCCAACGGAAAAACTTTTTTTCGCTACGTCGGATAGCTTGATAGGATACTGAATTCGATTATCGTTGAAACGCAGACGATGAAAAATAGAAAAATTATTGAGGTACGAGATAAATACATTTTTCAACGCGAGTCTCATGCGGAAAAGTTAAAAATAGCATCGTATCAATGGAATTTATTTATCACGTACATAGAAGGATAGCGCAACTGTGCGAAATATTAATTATTTAATGGACAAAGCCTCGTCTGGCTGAGAGTTTTTTTTTTTTTCGTTTATATATCAAAGGGAATTTCAATTCGGTCTTCGCGAGTCTGTGGATCGATGCGGACGGATGCTGTAACGTTTCCGACTGTGTTGCGGAGCCACGAGATCTGATGTAACGCGCGGCTCGAGGGCGAAAAAGAGAATAACAGATAACAAGCTTTTTGCCAGTGCGGCGGAAAGAGAGAGGAGAAAATGGGCGAGTTGTCGAACGTGTCCAGAATTCAGGAAATCGTGAACGAACCCAACATCAAGTGAATTTACTCTGTACATCGGAGGCGGAGACGGGAACGGTGTTAGAAAAGCAGAGTAAAGAGACGCGAGTAAAGCGCGAGAGAGCGAGGAAAAAAGTTCGAAGAAATGGGTGAAAGGTAGAAAACGGTGGGAAAAACGGAAAGCGGGGGGTGGAGGCTGCCATTGAAAAGTATTTTCCAGTTTCGCACAATCGCTCTCGGTATGTGATGCATCAAAAGAGCGATCGGTGAACAAAAGGCATCACCCCGCCACCGCCAACGCCCGAGGTACAACACTGTGTGTAGTTTCAAGTAGTATGTTGAAGGCATCATGTAGGCTCGACTGTGAAAGACCCCGAAAAGGAAGGGTAAAGGAGAACGCGGATACGGAAGTAGATGGATGCCGGTAACACACCACTTTTCATGCTCCGGTTTTCCAACCTTTCTTCCACCTGACGACGGTATAATAGTCGGTCTCTGACGTTACTTCGTATGGTGAGAAAACACTTTGGACTTTCGGGGCTCCAACATACGGTTACAAACACCCGAGGCGATACAAAAAACCGGAGAGCAACACTTTGAAAGGCCGGCAGCGCACCACTCACGTTACACGTCACGTGTGCGCTCGCGCTTTCGGCATTTTCGACGTCGACTCGACCCCACGGCAATTAAAGCCGATGATGAACGCCGAGTTTCGCTGTAAACTCATCAGCGCTTTTCGCCTCGTTTTTTTTTTTTTTTTTAACGCCAAGTAAATTATTACAATTGTCGCATTAATCGCACTTTTAACCATTTAATGATGCTAATTATGTAATTTGTTTTTGCGATACATTACGCAACATAGATGACGCGGAAATATTCCGAAAATTGTAATTTAGCCGATTGTTGAGTTTAATTTGCAATTGAATCATTGAGCTTTGCAAATATCCGCTAAGCTTTGAGCCCATGAATTAAATTGTTCATCCGGTAAATGGTAATTCATTGTATATTTAAAATCAAAGGAATAAAGCAAATAACACAACGTACCTGATTCATATACGAGCGAACGAATTCCATGCACTGATCGAGGGCATAGGTGTCGCTGCTGCAGGAATCGAGAATCAGAGCGCCGAGAGTTGTGTTCGGCAGAAGTTCGACGTCCTTGTTGATCTCGTCGATCGCAAAAAGCATCGCCTCGAGACGCTGCACTCCCTTCTCCTCTTTGACTGCGCCGCACGGTGATTCTCCGCGAAATCCGGCAACCTGAGTATTTCAACGTAACGTTGTTAAGCGATAATTAATTACGAGAGAGCTGAGAATTATTTTTTGTTTGTTTGAAATTCAATTGCGGAAAAACGTTGTATTTCTCTCGCGTATCTGATCTATGAACAACAACTTGGAAACTCACGATCTCGCGGGATCTATATATACAACACGGGCCATTGCTCAGTGACCTGAGCTGTGTCGTTAGCTATAGCCATTGTTATAGAGCTCGAGGATATCGAATTACGAGAAGTTTGCACGTTTGTTTCCCGTAGCCTAGTGGACGCGCGAGAGAGGAAGGATGATATCGCTCGACCGGTAGCGAGAGAGTCCGTGTGGTGTATACAGTGGATATATTCGAGCCGAAATCGAAGGACGGAAGCTCCCGAGTCCTCGTAGAGAATAGAGCGAAGTTTCGACACGGAACCGCGGTATCCGGCCGTCCGCAACTTTTATCGCGGGTGCTCTCTCTCCGTGAATAATGGCTATGCGAAGTATAGCCAGCGAGTGTATAAATGTATATATCTATCTGTCTTACAAACACAACCGCGTGTACATGTGCTTTTACGGTACACACAGTGAGATAAATACATATACTATGGAGAAATAGAGAGCGTTAGGCAAACAGACTCGTAAATTCTCGGGACAAAGCTCCGAGCTTTTCCCGGGGCCCGTCGATGTTCGACCGAAATTCGTCCCGACGCTCAATCCACGTTCGATGTTTCTCGATAATAATTAAACGCTTTTATTCATTCTCGACGTGCCGGGCTAAAAAAAACTGTATCGACGAGAGTGTGTTTTTCGATTTTTTTTTTGTTTCCTTTTACCTGTTCGTGCATCGGAAATATTCCACCGAAGATCACATCGCCGTCGATTCTGATTAATTTCGATCCATCCTCCTCGTGATCCTCGCCCAATGGATCCTCGTACGCATCGATCAGCACGAGAAACAACCCCATCAGCGGGTAAACGTTTCTCGATCTCATCGCGAACGGTGAAAAATGGACGTGCCTCGCCCCCGCTGAAACATCGATAGAAACAAATAAATACAGAAAAAAGGAAGAAAAAAATATCGCGGAAACGATACGTGACGATTCAGCACTGTGCAGAGATACAATTTGTATTCTATTGCGCAAGCTTTTGGCGAGAGGGTGCTGTTTAAAGTACTGAGTACGATAGTTTGTCGAGGGGGAGGACTTCGTCGCAAAAGTGAAGAGAACGGCGAAGAGGAAAATGGGCAGTAATCCGAGACGGTCCTCGTTATCCGGCGAGTGAAGGGCCCGGAGTTTGCGTCAAGCTACTAATTATTTTCTTCGCAACACATTTACACATCGTACACATCCACGTGTTGGGTTTAGAGAGAGAACTACCGCGGCCAACGGAGAGCCTCGTGGCGGCGCTTCGACAGACCGCGCTCTTCCCTAACGACGAATTAACGAGATGAGCCGGTAATCGAGGCTCTCTGAAACGCATTATCCCGTGTTCGATGCTGCTAACCACGATATGCGAGGACCCTCTTCCTCTCCTCCCTCTCCGGCCGATTGGCCGATCACGCCGACGCACTTCCGACATGTGCACTACGCGATATATCCGCGCTTCCATAAATACCTATCCGGAAATCCAGCGCAACTTCATTTTCCGGACGAGATATTAAATAACCCATCGGCTACTCAGCCCTCAAGGGTTTTGAGTACCGGTCGAGGCTTTTCATACTTAATCAGCTCGTTAATAATTACAAACGCGAACCAGATTCGCGGGCGATGTGAAATATTTAAATTAAAAAAAGAAAAAAAATAAACAGTCAAACACTTGTAAGAGAAAAAAAAAAATAGTTCGGGTAAGCGATGGAAGACCAGTTAATCCGCTTCGTCTTCGTTGCGATTATTTTATACTTTTCTTTTCTTCATTGAAAAGTATTCAGTGGTAATTTATCAAAGGCAAAAGAATATATATATAAGAAACGAGATGTTGACAGAAGCGCGAAGGCGTGTTATGTATTAAATTAGTTCATTGAGGTATTTCGCAATAGGATTTCTCGCGTATTCGCGTCAGCGAGGGGGTGGGTTTTCTTCCTTCGGTACAGTGCGAGAATTGTGTTGCGGGTCGATGCTTTGCGCGGAGTCGCCCTTTTCTTTCCGCATAGCGCGCATTGCCACCGTAAAAAATTGTCCCGTTCTCTGTGGAATTTTGTTCAACATCAAAAGACCGAGAGTTTTCCTCACCCTTCGGTGAACGGTCGGCCCTTTTTTCTTTCGCTTATGCGCGAGGGGCATCGTTACTGCATAAATGTCTGCTCTCTGTCCAACATCAAACGACTCTCGGGAGTTTTGCCCGACGTTATGAGAGTATACTTCATCCGTTTTTTTTTTTTTTCTTTTATTTTTCACGCTATCCCGAGTGAAATTCTTCTCGCGTATAAAGCGAACAGCGCTTGATGAGGCGCAGTACCTCATTGACTGTCTATCTGTATATATCGTTACACAGACGTTTCTCTTTCATTCGTGTGCGAATTTCATTACCGAGATGCGTGGATAATATACGCGCCTCGGCTATTCGCGAGATACTTCCGGTTTTTCAGCAAAAGATCTTTCGCTCCGCGAAGAAAGACCGTCAAATGAAGAATGGCGGTGGCTCGTTTCTTATCTCGTTTTACCTTTGCCACTCTCGCAACGTACTTACAATCTCCCACGCATCTCGTCTTATCCGGCTTGACGGTCTTTTCCAGCTTTGAAAAAGTCGAATAGGATAGTACGATGAGAGTCCTCGAGACTTCTAAAAGCTCCGTATATACCGTGTATTCGAAACCGAATGATTTTCTCTGTCTCGGTACTTTTTCGTTCGCGATTTTCTTCAGCAGTAAAAACTGATTGGTTATTTATCGCACGAACGATTTCTTGCTGTATGTTAGGCAGTGGGATTTACCGTGTTGAGGGATAAAGAGACGCGAGAGACATTGAAGAAAATCTCTCCCTCTTGCCATCGTCCACAAAAGCACTTTTGCCAAATTCCGTAATCCTCCTATTAACCACGGATGTCCAGTTTTTGTATATTTAAGCTATGGTATACGGAAGCCCCCGGCTTTACAGAGATAACTCTCCCGCGTGTATGGATTCGGCGAACCCTCCCCGAACAAGATTTTCCGCCGCACGATGAAGATTTGCATAATGGATCATTTTGGTTTCTCTTTCGCCGGAGCCAAAACGCACATATTAGTCAACGAAGCCTCCGGTCCTATGTCCCAGCTGCCGAGTGTGAGAGCTGAGAGGGAATACCGTT
Organism: Buathra laborator; assembly: GCA_934046635.1. Taxonomy (NCBI): domain Eukaryota; kingdom Metazoa; phylum Arthropoda; class Insecta; order Hymenoptera; family Ichneumonidae; genus Buathra; species Buathra laborator. Next base: position 3,458,080 of record OW203898.1, on the reverse strand, counting down.
GTCGTGTTTCCAAAGTTGCTTCATAAGCCCGAAGCTTTGGCTGAAATATCCGACTACGTAACATCCCCTTTGGTAAACTCCTGCCATCTCTGGCCGCGTTGGAGGCCCGGTTTGTTACGACTTTGTTTCAACAATTGGACATATATGTATATCCGGAGAAACCAACGAAGAAAACAGCGAGTATACATCCGCGTAAGTTCCACGATATGAGATACAAAATCCAAAAGTTCGTCCGAACTTTCGAAACGTAATTAGGCAAATGCCAACGAGCAACCATTTCGTTGTTCACAATCTCCAATTAAAAACACGTTTACTCGATTAATCATCTGGCAATTAGGCAAATGCAAACCGAAAAACTCACTTTTCCTCGCTTGCCCTAAAATCTATAACACCGCTGTGATTCAAAACTCGATAAGGGGTTAATATGGCTACAGAACAGCGGGAGACACGCCCATACCATTGTATATACTACGGGGAGGATAAAACTTGTTTGACAAACTTTCTCTGCGAAGGGTTTTTCGTTTTTTTTTTTTTCTTTTGTGGAGAACAATAAAACTTGTTATACCTCTCGCAGCAGAAGGCTTTACCAAAATTACCGCTCTCTCATAGGTTTTGTAATAAAGCCGCGGCAATTGGCGATTAAGCGACCGACCCGATGTCTATTATTCTTCGTGGTTCGAGATAAAAAAAATATTAACAGCTTTTCGTTTTATAGCATTTTTTTCCCGGGGGCGAGAAGCGGAAAGGGGTAGCAAAACGTTGGTGGGCTCACTTGGTCTAACTTTACGAGAAATAGCGCGGGAGGCAGTGTACGTAGAAGTAACAGCGGCTCATGCCAGGAGCTTAATCGACCAACCTGGGGCTCACTCTCTCTTCATCCCGTAGTTACTGCCGCTGACGCTCACCAAGTCCAGTGGTGGTCGCAGGGCGTTACCACTACCGCGTGCGAACAAAAACTTGCAATCCCCCTCCCCCCTCCCCCCTTTTCGCAGCATGAGCATTATGCAGGTCTCATAGTTTGTCGCTACCATTCTCGTAATACCCTTTACTTCAGAAAACAAAGAGTGAAAACTAAAAGAAAAACGAAAACAATGATTTACCGTTATATCCTCTTAACAAACACTGCGAACTATTTTCCCCTATTAACGGTATGCACTTGTGCATATTAACAGCCAAATTATGCGATAAAAAAAATAACCAAAAAAACGATCCTTTCGCGATAGTCGAGAAAATTTTGCATTTTATGCAATTAAAGAGTTAAAAGAAAACAAAGCTGCCGCATAGTATACATGTAGTCAGTAAGCCGAGAAACTTGAGGTAAGGTTTTGCAAGAGCATCGCGATAATCGAATAATCTCGTCACCTGCAACCTACATTTTTATTATCTCCGAGTTGAATGTTTCGTCACGTTCGTCTTTCTTAATCCTTAAAATCCCTTTGGTTCCCTATCGTCGGCCCTTCTCCCTGTCATCCAAAGTCGGTGACAGCATCTTTACCTCCGTAGCATTTTGTTTGCGGAGTTCCAACCATTATGCTTTTACTAATAGCGGCGATAGTGTGGGCCGATGAAGGGGAGGGAAAGAGATGAGAGGTCAACCTTTGTGTCACTGCGGGATAAACCCGAACAAACAGTCCTTCCGACCCGCTATTCCCTGACCTCAAAGAACCCTCTACTATCAGAGATATTTCGATTACAGGAGCGGAAACGTGCGAATAGAGGCGAAGAGATTGTGTCTATCACAGCGGGATAAAGAGGGTTGAAATTGCGATTACTCGAGAAACGCGGATTAATACACTCCAAAATTGATTTTAAAGGATTGAGCGTTTATTTCAACATGATTTTTAATTAAATTTATTACGCAAATTGAAAAAAAAAAAACGATAATACGATCTTTTCAACTAATCTGAAAAAGTTTTTGATTTTGATAAATTCCCTCTGTTTATTTTTTTTACACGAATTTTCAGACATTAAGAGATAATATTTTTGTAGATAATAAACGTGACGTGGCGTGAGGCGAAATAATAACACAGAGCTCTGTTCCTCATTTGTCAGTAATTTTAGTTCTGGTAGAAGTCAACATTTTGATAGAAGATATAATGTTAATGAAGAATTCGAAAGTAGCTGCTGTCGTGTAATAACGGCCAATGGGTAATCAAGTGGGATCCGCGAATTCAGGTCACCTTATCCAATGCCTATTTTCCTATTTTTTTCCAGATTTATCTTTTGATAATTATCGATTTTTCGAGTAATTATCGGATACATTTTGGGGACTCGGTAGATAGGTGACTCGTTATTAATGTTTAAGGTTCGAAAAAAAAGTAATTGACGATATATATATCGGTGCTTTGCTATCGTCAGCGAAAGAACTAACAGTGCTAACCTCACAGCCCACACATCCCGAAACAAATAAACGTACTGAGAATATGCTAAAGCATTAGAATAGAATACAAGCGCCCCTTTTCGTAACACACTACATAGCGCTCGCGCGCGAGATCACGCAGAAGCAGAAGTTGTAATTAGAATTGTTTCGAGAATTCTGATTAATGGTGGCTGGGCGACGGCACAGGGGTCACCTCCCACGAACTATACCGGGAGTACTCGCAATACCTCATCCTCTGCGGCGCAACTACCTTACACACATATATTGTGCTGTTCTCGGAGACGAGGAGTTTACTGTTTCGTATAGCATTCGATATAGTCGAGTAGGCAAACCTTCGCGGTTTAAACGACGATATAATATGCAAGTTCGGCGAAGTGATATCAATATTGAATTTGTTTAAGATTCTTAACGTCGTAATGACGTAATTATCATAAGCCACACGTATAGACAATATCTCTGTATATAAGCACTGAGCATAAATAATAATTATTTAATTAATTTTCATCCTCCGCCGCGGATCTCCGTTTCAAATATTAAAATAAATATGAAATACGTTACGGAAAATATACCTCGGACACAGTCTTGACGGACGTCGGTTTTTTCAAATATTTTTTATTCATTTCCGTATTTTTATAAAACACATTTGTTTTCCGTTGAAATTCAGGAAAAACAGAGTTGCTTCGTGTATTCCACATGAATTAAATACACGAGATAGAGAATTCTTGACGAACTCGTAAAACCACTTTTTCCAGCTGTTACGATAAGCGTAAAAACGTGAAAAAAAAAAAAAAGTATAGATTTGCGTATTTCTGCAAATTTTATGGTCAAAATGGAACGGATGGTTGAAACGCGCAGAGGGTGGGTTTGAGCGGCAGTTTGTTCCCGAAATTTCTATCGTAAAAAATTGAACGAATCCTAAAAATACTCGCGAAAACACATATGAACCTATTTTTTTGCTCTGATCGAAAATCCGATAGGGGTTTTGTCCCAAATTCCAATAATGCAACTTGGCAGTCGCTAACAAATCCTTTTTTTCGTTTTTAACGCAAATAGAAAAAATTAGAATGACATTAATTTTAACTCTCATTCTGCACTGTGCTTTTCCGTATGACTTATCGATGTGTATCTCTTCACACGGTCATCGGATACATCCTAAGGCAGGGATACAGAAATTTTGAACGATCGGAGTTTGTCTCCGAGTCTCCGAACGCAGGATATCGTCGTTGCGCTGTGTGCGTTCAGCAAACAGTCAATAATTCATCGTTGGGAGGTCGCGATGCGCGAATATTGCGACCGATCACGCGTAAATCAATCGAACTTCCGGAAACTCGAAGCCACGGCTTTCCCTCCACCGAGCCATGAATTATTTATTGTTAAGCGCAAACATAAATCGTTTACTATAATAGCGCGTTTATTGTCGGTGACTGGTTACCGCGTCGTATAAGCGCACAACGGCGCAAAATCGCGGATCGAGAATTGTTGAAATCGGGATATGTCGGGCCGATGAAATAGTTATGCCCGTCGATCGCCCCGGCAGCTGGAGAGTTCTGATATGCCGGGTGTTACGGTTACAGGAAATAGAGATTTCCAGTGGAGTTTCGACGGGCCTCCGGAGTTGACTACAGTAGAGTTAGAGTAGATGGGAGAGTGCAGCGAATAGTAAACGATCATCGATCAGCTATCGGAGCGTCATTCGACTTCCTCACCCTTCTCTCTACTTCCCCGCTTATCGAACGATTCCTGTGTGCTCACTATGCAAATTTTACCCAGAACGGTTCATCCCCTCGTCCCATACGCTCAACGGTCCACGTCCGTCAAACCTCTGACCGAAAACTGTCCCCGCAAAAAAAAAAAAAAAAAAAGGAGTAAAATTCTTCCGCTTCTCTCTACATACAAATGAGGCAACGAGATTCCGAGCAGAAATTTTCGGTCTGTTGCTGTAAAGAGGAGAAAAAAAAACCCGAATTAACCGTTAAAATTAACTTCGCGCGGTAACAGAAGACAATCAACGAAACTAAATATGGGGAAAAATTAAAGAAACATGAGTCGAATCTGAAACAACAGAAGTTCGTTAGATATCAAACATACGAAGCGCCGACCACTCAGAGTACAAATAGAGACCGTGTAGATGATATGCGTGTGTATTGCGCATAGGTGGAGGAAGAGATGACTGAGATAACTGGGAGGTGGTGTGACAAATTCGTCAGCGAACCGCGACGCGCGCTCGCTATTACAAGAGACCGAGGCTTGGCGCCTACACCTCGACATGGTTGTGTGTACAATCTAATTGGTTTCCCTTGTACATTAATTCGTACATCACTGAACCTATACGTAACCGTGATAACCTGTGACGTCGGTATCATTCCGAGAATCTCAAATGCAATGCATCCATGCAAATGCCACCGTATACCTTGCATCTATTTTATTACTGATTCAATTTCGTGAGAAAATGTTTGCACAGCAAACGAACAATGTTTGCTGCCATATATTTTTTAACACGCTTTCAATTTCCCGAGGAACAAACTCTATACGGAAATAAAGTGCTCGAAGCCAAAAACGTATTTACTTATATAAATTGTTGATATATACGGTAATAACTGGTAACGGGTCAAAGTTAGAGTGGGCAAAATCCCGAGTGTATCGAAACCAGAAGAGAGACAGTATCCGTGGCAACGACGAAGCTCCGTTGCGTCACCTGGTTGCTCGCGGACGCATAATTATGATTCGAGAGACGAAAGCCGAGCGAATGCGCTTCGGATTACCAGCGTCCGCGTAATTTATCAATAACCGGAGAAGCATTCGTAACGAGATCGGGAACGTATGACACAATAAAACGAATATGTCCGCGTAGAATAAAAAATTGTGAATATCAATCAGCGTTTTTAACACAACTAAAATCGAACAAACGATGTATTCGCCGCATTGGCATTGTATGCATTTTCGAATAGAAACCCTCGTCATGGAATGACCCAAGCGAAGAGTTCGGTTGGACGCACGAGCCAACAATTTTCCCGTCGGGTTTTGGGTTCTCTGGTAAAAAAAAAATGGACTCAAACCCAACCAAGAAACGGTCGGATGCGGCGATCAGTCGACCTTTTCAGAGGCGTTCTATCTTTGGTTACATGTGAATATCCCACACATGATAGCCGTTCAGGACTTTTGCAAAAAATCAAATAAAAACACGAAATTTTCATTGAATAGTTTATCCGCATCGATGGAACTTTTTTCGATGATAATTTTCCCCCGCAGCTTCGTAATCTCGCTTTAGTTTTTGGCCATTTAACAGTTTCAAGCAAATTACAAGCAGCCAGAGAGAGAGAGATAGAAGCGGGCGGGGAGTTATAGACATCGTCTATTTCAGCGTCACCGACGCGGATACAAGGCGATAGGGACGCGACGGGGATAAAAGAGAGAAAACTAAAAAAAAAAAAGTGAACCAAGAAAAAAAAGTACCACTTTCATGAATATGAAATTTCGTTTCGCCTCCCACACCTCTCGAGAGAAAGTTTTTTGAAGCGTCACAAAGGACGCCTGAATTTTATTATACCGCACCCATGCCACTTTTACTCTATATGCCTTTATTTAAACCCTACTCGTTGCTAGAATCGCGCATCCCCCGCCGGCGAGGGAGACCCATAGCCTCTCGGCGTCAGAGGTCGTAAGGGGAACGACTTGGCGTTCCGGTGACCCATAAAATCGTTTAAGTACATTATTTTTATTTTATTTTTTATTTCTCCTTTTTTCTCCTCTTCCATTCCGCGGGGCGTGTGGAGCCGAGAGTTATCCGGTTAGAAGATTTTTCAACGCGACTAAGAGATGCACTCTGGCGTTTTCATTCTCGTGAATTAAACGAGACGCCTTTACGCGAAAAGGAGTAAATTTAATGCCGAGTTTATCTAACCGCCCACGAGCCTTAAACGTCGCAAGGTACGTGTCTCGCTACGCGAGTTATCGCACTGTACGACAACGCAACAGAAGTGTGCTGACGTTGTGCGACGGCAAGTATAACCACTACTCGTCGTTCAACGAATATACGACTGTGCGCAGCGTCTCTTTTAGACCATTTCGAAAATTTCAACTTACGCAAGCACGTCGTTCGGTACATTGCGGGGGCGCGTGACACACTCTCTGTACAGTTATAATATATAGGAATCCAGTTAAATTTCTCTCGATCATTCGCTCCGTGAAACCCATCGATATGTCTCCTTATTCCGAGATTGCGATTGGTAAGTGCTTTTACCCGGTTATCTACGAGAAGAGAAATCCATCTCAGGGTATAAACTGCTCTTCCTTCCTCGTCAGAAACGGAGAGAACGGGGGTGGGGACGGTCGCTTCGCGTGTACGACGTATACTCAGCGTATAACTGCATTCGTCGTGAGATAGATAGAGAAACTAAAACGGATCCATTAATCCTCTTGAGACCATGAGACGCTGAAGCGCATGTATATACGTAACGTTCGGCAAAGTGCGCTTATGCGAAACTTTACCGGCGAAGATGCGACGGGTTGGCATAGGCCCGCGTTCTCAACCATCCCCTGCAAGAGGGATCGATTATCGGAGAAGATGCGAGGTAACACCCGTACCGAGCAGCAGCGGCAGCCACATCAATCCCTCCTTCTCGAACGAGAATGTCCCATTGAAAATACTCATAGAGCTAAAGCCGTTCTATCATAAATTATTGTAATTTATTCGCGGTGATCGGTACCCGACGACACCGCCGCGCTCGACCGCGCACACCCAAGTCTGCCAGCTTTGACTTGGCGTTTTAACTCTCGGAGAAATCCTCGCGACTAGCCGTGCCGGTCGGAAGGATTGAGACGGGCTTTTCCATCCCCAGTAAAGACGGGAAATTCGCGTCAATTAACTCCCTCCAGGACTATGGTCAAACTTTTATCTATCCGCCGCCCGCGGACTGCTAACTTGTGTGTGGAACGGAGCCAAAGAAGTTTTAGCAGCCCGTGTTATACTCGTGGAAACTTGTCCTCGACTCCCGTACGTTCGATTTTGTTCAACATCTTTCGCTCTCTATGTATTTGTATCAACTATGTTCGGCTGTACATATAAACAGGTAGACTAGAAACGAAAATGAATTGCTGAAATTTCGCTGAAAGCATTTTGCTGCCAATACCTTCAAACGTTCGGCAAAAATTTTTCAAATTTTTTCGTCAAAGCGCATACGTACTTTTTCGCATACTTTCGACATCGCGTATCCCTACAAGGAAATCAACATTCTTTGAATTGGAAATGTAAGATTGAACTTTTAAAAAAAGTTGTTACAAATATTTCCGATTCTTGTATCAATAATAAAAAAAAATAAGAATAATAATCAATCAATTTGTAAAATGGAAAAATCGAAGTTTTTATATCGCTTATAGCTCCGTTTTCGAAGATATGTCTAAAAAATGAAAAATGAAAAAAAATATTTTGCTCGAATAATTCCAATGAGATTCAGCGCTGAATTTTCACAGAGCTTTATTTTATTTTTTTTTTTTATAAATATTAATCAAATTGACTACGAAGCGAATGCGTTCTATTATTGTATCCGGCGGTGTTCACGAACGCGGAAGATTTGTTGATTCACCGGTGCATGCAATTGAGGATTTAAATCAAATACGTTGAGTTTTTTCTTTTATGTCTGCATCTGACGCTTCTCATTTGCTTCGCAGTGCAGCTATAAAGAGAATGTGGACATTATTATTCCATTCGGTATGCGCTGTACGAGACTCTTCTCTTCGTGTTATACGGAGCTTTGCGGTATTACGTCGCAAAATGTTACAGTCACGGGTTAGTGAAATATATCCATCCAATGGGCTTTCAGTCCTTTGGAAAAAGAGATATTAATTTAGATCCGATTTCAAGGAAAATTAGTACCCGGAAATTTTAAGGTTCTCTGAAATTGGATCTAAAGCCTTCAAATCTGAAGTCTTCAAATTATCAATGGCGTAATGTTTTTTTTTTTCTTCACTCTATTAAATTCGCCAGATAGTTGTCTTGTGGGCAAAGGGCTCAAGGATTCGATTAAAAAAAATGCGAGTGTTCAAAGAAACGAGACGAGACAACCGTACAAGATTCGCCCTAAATAGCTGTACCGCGTCGTTCAGTGCAGTTAGTCTATTGGAGTTAACGTTGGACATTGGAAGTCTTTCCTTCATCCATTGAGAAGAGCACAGAAGTAACGTTGGTGTACTTACGTACCTACTATCTTCACGCGTAACTACAGAACCACTTGATTCTCGCTAAACTTCGCAGATCGTTGCAACTCCAGAGTCGCGCAGCTTTACGAAGAGCTCTCAAACTCGATCTCATTCTCGAACGTTTATTCTCTCTGCCTCTCATTCTTCGCCACTGACGCTCTCTTTACTCTGCTCTCGTTTTTTTTCTTCTTCTTCTTCTGCTTCGTCTATTTGTTTTAACTCTGGCGAGTAAACTTCGTCGAGTAAACGGAGTAAGGCTAGTTAGTCGGTTCTAAGAGAAAAAAAAAACACATAAGAATATAAAAAAAAAAAGGTAAAAGAAATTTTGTCCGTAGCCGCGGAAGAGGGAACATCAAGGAAGAGACTCTTATTGTCCGAAAGTTGAACAAACTCTGTTAAACGTCCTCCGAACTTGTAATCGGTAATAACTTATGTCCGCGATTGAGCTTTGAATTTCCGTTTTTCATATTACTAAAACGCGAATTTGCGCGAATAAAATAATTCTCAGCTTCGAATACGTGGTATAAGTTTTTTTTTTTTTCTTAACGTTGAAAGACAATGCGAACTGTTAATTAAGGCGGTACCTAACGGCTGGAGGGGGCGCGGGGCGGCTTCTCATTATTCATAGAACGTCGGGGTTGTAATTGACGAGAACTCGGAGAGCGACGACGTTCAGAGTACTAATGGACACGGAGGGCTGAGCGCGACGCGACGGAACTGTAATTGTTCGAGTCAAGAAATTCAGTTTCTCCGTTGTCTTCGGGTACTAATAATGACCATTGTGATACGGCGAATAGACACATAGAAGCGAATACCAGGAATAACCGCAGTACCTATCGAGCTTTGTCACAAACTAATTTACCCGTTCCAAGTTTCGTCACTAATTCGACTTGATTCGAAGTCTCATAACAATCGTACATCCCACAAATTAAGTGATGATCCGTACCTTGAATTCGTTTCTATTTAATACCGTCTCCATTAATATATTTTTTTTTTTTGTAATTCATTAACAAGAAATTAGTATATGTGAACTTTAATTATAAATAATCATTATTATCATGTTAAAAAATCAAATATACTTAATTCTTAATTCTTGTACCGTAAAAGGTGCAAAAATAAAAATACGATTTAATTCGGCATACTTTCTATTTAAATTTTTTTTTTTTTCGTTTTACTCGTTAACCAAAACTAAATGTGTTTCAATTTTAATAATGACGATAAAAATAACAATAATAATAACAAAAAACATTGTGAATCGAATTGAATCGTAATTTATGTTCGTATCTTTTTGGGTTTGTGAGTTCAGCTTAAGGTTAATTCTTGAACGACATATTTAATTATTATACTTCTTTTTTCTTTTATTACCTCGTTATATCTTTGAGAGAATTTAAGGAAATTTATTTAGGCTCTAATTACGTTTTTTGTCAAACGTATTTCGTCTATTGTGGTACCTCTCGTTTTTCATTAGTAGTACCGGAAGAAAAGTAAAAAAAAAATTCAAAGTCCCCGTGAGGCATATAGACCGGAAAATTTTACTGTGGAAAACGCAAAAACGCGCGAATTAATCTCGCACTCGAAAGCACTCGCGTACCCGTATGTACTTGAAAAATAATAGTCTCAAGTGGTGTTACAGGTATAGTCATAGCTTCGCGTTTTACCATCGAAAATTTTACCTCATGCAAATCACAAAGTGTGTGTGCGGGTTAAGCGGCAGCGTGTCACGAATATCGGGTGACAGTTCGTACACCTGTTGCAAAGTACGTAAGCGCGAGGGGGCGTTGATACCGATGCATTCTAACCGTACATCGTTAACGACATCGCCCCGAGTCTCTAAACTCGTTGACGAGACGTTGAGTTTCGCAAGCGAGTCTACCTCCCGAAATACTCGCATAAGTTTACGTACCACGTCGACGATAGCGCGTGAAGCGCCAAAGTAAACGTGTGAGATAATGTCGAAAATAATGAGATAAAACTCGAGTGCATTAAGAATCATTTAGCGTTTTCTCATTTTTACGGAAAGATGCTGGTTGCGGTTTGAGGTTAAAAAAAAGTGACTATAAAAACTAACGTGTGGCTGAAAAAATATATTTTATATATATCTGTATATAGAGGTTGCGTAAATGTGGACGACAGGGTGGAGAACAAACAGGTCATCCGAGCAGCAGCGAGAGGATTAAATGGCTCGAGAGGACGATAGAGCGTAGACCATGGTCATGTCTACTGCATACACTACCTACTCTCAGCAGCCACTACCCCCCCCCCCCCCTTCCCCACTCCCCGTCATCACGTTTTTCTCTTTCTCTCTGTACGGTTAACGTTCGTACTATATATGTAGTTTATTATGCTATACGATTCCGAACGACATGCCTCCGCGACGAATGGTCGAGATAGTCGAGATATCTCGTTCTTTCGGTAAATTAAGTCGTCGTTCGCCGTTCATACCACCGTCCGACTATTCACATTCGCACTATTATCTTACTTGGGATATATGACTATCCCCCCTCCCCGTCCTCCTCCTGCCGCGGACAGCGAGTAGTTTATAACACGAGAAGCTCCGAGAGTCGCCTGTTATCGATGAATAACGACGAAACTTGACATTTATCAAGTGCTTCTCGCACATCAAATAAATTGGCACTTTTCACCGAGTAAAACCGACACTATCTACATTCTAACACCGTACCGACAATTTTTCTCTTTCGTGAATTTTCCGATGATTCATTGATTCTTTTTTTTTTGGTTTACAATATATATATATATATATAGATGATAATACGATAAATACATAGGTTGATGGTAATGCAAATAAATAATCTCTAAGCTGAAAAGATCTACATGCAAGATCGATCAATATAATCACATCGAACAATGTAGAAAAAAAAAAAAAACGAAATTTCAAAGGAATCACAAGGATAATGCACGGTGCATGCATCGTGGGCTTTAATCGACGTGCATCAAACATTTTTATTTTTCATCCATAAAATTTCATCACAAATTACCTAAATATGAGCCAAGAGTGTCGTCGCTGTGAACTTCATTTAGTCGAAGAATGTTGAAAACTGCGATCGCAAAAGTTTATTTTCATCTCGTCTTCGTTTGTACTCCATATTGGAGGCCGATCGACTGCTGACGATTTTTCTTTTTTTTTTTCTTTCGAAGATTCGATTTACAAAATTTCATCTGTATTTGTCATCGGTTCAAATGTATCTTTTAGTGTACGGAGTGATCGACGTTTGTTACAAAATTGGATGCACAGTACCGCGGTCATAACTGTACACTCGAAAAAAGGTACAGGAACTCGGTTGCTGGACGAGCACTCGTAGACTAGTTAATTGGGTACTAGAGATTGTGTATAGAGACGCAGCCGTTGAATAGGTCAGGCAAAGAAGCCGAACAAGCCGTGGAACCCCTCCCCCTTTATTGCAGGAATCTCGTAGAACGCGAATAATAACCGGCGAATAATCGGCACACCCGTGGACCCTTCGTCGGTTTCGAAGAAAGATCGCGGGTGCTCGAGAATTCACAAATTTTCGAATAAACTCCATAATACACGTTGCACATGGTTATTAAAGAATACGACAGTACGTTAACGGTGAGGCACCGTATATTTTACGTTGAACACACCGGCCAGCACAAGCGACAATTTTTTTCTCGTTTCATCGTTTCATTATATCTTTCCGGTACGACTTCCCATACCCTCAATCCTTCCGTGAGCATCCCTATGGAGACGTTAATTATTCTTTTCCTATTGTCTCGTTAACGAGCTTTCACTCGTTGATTGTCGTGTTCTTTGTAAATTTTCGTGTTTGTCTGTGAGCGTCGTGTACATCGTGACGAGAGTTTCGGGTGTCGATATATGTATATATGAAAAACGAAACGACGACGTCGATGTATTATGTAGGATAGAGAAAAAACAACAAACGCGGTTGCGGGTGCCGCGGCTAGACTAAAGTCGCGCGAGCCCCGTTTCCACTCTTATAGATGAATAACGGACTTGCGCCCTTATCGCCTTCCCCCACCATTAACCAGTTGTATCCGCGAACACTATACTAATACATCGGCCTACTCACTCAACACCCACATGGCATTTCAGCCGAACGGATATACTACTACCTACTACATACCTATCGGCTTTTGGTTAATTGCGAGTTGGAATTTCTTTGAAAGTGGAATTACCAACGCTGTACAGAGATGATTGATCAATATTGAATACTTATTGGTCCGAATACGGAAAGGAGGAATAGCTTTCGGCCACTTTTGTTCAATATCTTGTTAATAATAATGAAATGCAATTAGACGTACCTGAGGCGAACGATGGACTGCCTTTATGCATCTCTGAAGCGTCGGATTAACCTCGAAGTACATCTTTTTGAATTGACTAACGATTGGCTCTCCACGGTTTATACCATTGACTAACAATTGGTAATTGCAAACATCCCATAATGTCGTTTTCGGAAGGGACTGTTCATTTCGTGAATTCTTCAAAATATCGATGAGATAGTAACCATTTTTAAGAAAACACGCTTAGAGACTGACAACGATTTGGTTCACTTCATCGCGCTTCGACGCGCTTCAACGTGTCTGATTAATGGTCGAGACGGAAGCAACAATGCGGGATCCGCTTCATTTGAAACAATTAACTTCTCACGGCAAGTAGCGCCACGATCGATGCATGCGGTTAACAGCCGAAACTCTGTCGGCTTAGTACACAGCTGTTCGTGCGAAAACAATGTCATTTTAATATACAATTCTTTGCGGTGTTTCTGCTGTTGCTCGTTGACGAGCAAATTATGCTTTTTTATATTAATTCGCCGAAACACCGGAGTTGATTTATCTCGCGAAAGATGAATAATGAAATTGGATGCTCGATTATGTGCCGCGCGTGTATGAAAGTTGACGGCGTTCTTCTACCGATGTACGGCGATGACATGATCAGCAAAAAAAATTTGCCCGACAAACTCGCCGATCTTGCATCAATCGAGGTGAGTTGAGAGCTGAACGAGCGTTATCTGCGTAATTTAAATATTTATTTAATCGCCTCGTGATCTATGGAACGCAATCAATAAATTGCACAATAAATTTGAGGTTAATTTAACCTCCAATCGATAAAAAAAAAGACGTTATCAATATTTGATTGTTACAACGAGGAATTGCTTGACATTGCAGATTGATAAGTACGATGGATTGCCAACAGTTTTGTGCGCCAAGTGCGCTTACAGAACCGATTCGTTCTACGATTTTAAACTCCAGGTTCAAGCGACGGAGAAGAAGCTACGCAAAATGTTTCAGAGTCCAAACACTCAAAGTATTTCTCTCAAGGTAAATATGCTTGTAAAGCACAAAGATGTAACGCTAATTTACAATTTTAATAAATTGTTATTTTATACAGACGGAAGTTGTCCACGACGATTGGGAAAATAACAAATATCTCTCGTCCGACGTTTTGCCGCAAAACGAAATACATTCATCGAATAATGTATGGCATACCGAAAATATCGAAAATACCGCTGAAGTATCGGAAACAATGGACGTAAAACCGATTCTCAGCGAAGATCCTTGCGAACATACAAACGCCGATGAATCTTGTGATCGTTACCCGGAACCAGTAACGTTACGATTTCCAGAAGAGTCCACAGAGGAAAACGATGGTTTGTCAGCTTTGCATAATTTAAACGAAATTTTTATACCCGACATGAGCGAAATGATCGACGATCGTTGCGACGACGACGGAACTATAAAGAACGAAGTTCCCGATGATATAAAGAATCTTCTGCAGTCTCAAAATTTGGGATACACATTTTTGTATATCACGGCCGAGGATGCGATGGCCCTCGGCGAGCAGGAGAATCACCACACGATTCGCATAGACGAACAGTCGGACGAGACTCTGAACGACGACGATGAGAGAATATTCGATTCCGCATTCACGGAAAATTTGTCGTCCGAGGATAACGCTTGCGAGACGGAGAACATTAACGATGAGTCCGCGTCGTCGAGCGTAAAAGATTTGCTGAGACCGGAAGATTCGTTGCGTCGGAAGGATAAGTGGACAACCGCAATACCGTACGATAATTTCGTTAACGACAACGACGCCGAAAGAACGGAGCCAAAGACTAGCAATATTATAATCAACGACGATACATCGGCAAACAACAACGACGAGAACGATTCCGATTCGGATTACTTTGTCGATCCCAAGGATAATCTTTTGGGAAGTCTTAACGACACTATTATGAGAATCAAAGAAATAAAGGTCGAGGGCTCGGAGATGCACTATCAATGCACGCTGTGTATGCAAAATTACGATAAATTAACAGGTGTATTGATACACACCGTGGACAATCATGTACCGAGTAGCGGTCCGTTCTTCTGCGTCGTATGCGAAAAAGATTGCGAGTCGCATCGAGAATTGCGCACTCACGTTAAAACTCACAGTGGACAATTTCCATATACTTGTTTCATATGCAACAAAGCTTATTCCATGAAGAGATATCTCAAAAGGCATATGTCGTGTCATACGGATTTTCCACGTCATCGTTGTCCGAAATGCGGTACACGTTTCAATGCCAAATCCGAATTAGAGGCTCACGTTAGAACGCACGTTCAAGGCGGTGCGCCGTTTGCGTGTAGCCAGTGTCCCAGAGTTTTCAATCACAAGGGAAATTACAAACGGCACTTGATTAGTCATTTGGATCCTCACGGTCTTCATTTGCCGAAATACCCGTGTGAGGTGTGCGGTAAACGTTTCTTAAACAATCGCACGCTGGAAACGCACATGCGAGTCCACACGGGTGAAAAACCCTTTCAATGCGATATCTGCAGCCGATCCTTTTCGCAACAAGGCAATCTATTGAATCATTTGCGAATACATTCGAATCCGCGAAGTTACACGTGCGAAGTATGCGGTAAGCGTTTCAATCAACGAGCGACATTACGCGATCACAGCCTCTTGCACACCGGTGAGAAGCCTTACGTTTGCAATGTTTGTGGAGTGGCGTTCACGTTCAGCGCTGCATTGAGACGACACATGTGGACACACGCCACCGACAAGCCCTTCGGTTGCGAGATATGCAACGCCCGGTTCGTCGGGAAATACGACATCAAAAGACACATGAAAATTCACACGGATCGTCCAAAAACTCGACGAAGAGGAAATCAATCGAGAAACGAGGAAATTAGTCGCGAAGATTCGACAAACGATACAGCAGATGCGACTCAAGTATCGTCGGATACGCAAACGATATTTATCGAACAGGTACTTCTCACGCAAGACGCAACGCAAATTGTCACGCAGGAAGAGTCGGAGAAGGAAAATGTTGACGCTCTCTTCAATCTCATTCAATACGGCTGAACACTTGCTTCGTGTTTTTTTTTTTTTTTTCACATTCGTTTGAATTCCGAACGATAATTGTAAATTGTTTTATCGAAGGTTTTATTATTATAATTAGGGAGACTCTTCGAAGATGTTCCTAATATCTCCCAGACGCTAAATAAAGACTTGTATTTATATATTAAAAAAATTGCAACGCGTTGCTGTTATTTCCGTCCATTTTGTTTGATAAAATTGTTTATCGGTGATTAATTGGCAGAAAAAAAAAATAATAATTCCTACGATAGGCTTTTTAGTACAAATAATTTATCGTAACTTCAACTACTGCGGGTAACGGGGAAAGCTTGGTTAATAGGCTTAGATTTTATTGTTGGACGGTATCAGTTTGATATTTGCACAATATATTAACAATTATTATTTTGTCAACTCCATAAAAAAATACACAAAATACTGATATCATATATATAGTAATAATTAGGACACACTGGATCCCTGCCCAGTTCGAAGTCAATTGCAACAAAATATATATATTCATTATATATCTTTATGTATAATTATTTGTGCATAAGGCCCATCAGCGTTCCGCATTATTTTCCCATTAGTTTGCGAAACTTTGTACGTATTTACCGCATAGACTCTTTATCATTCGCTCATTCTCTCTTCGATACCTGATCTCTCAATTGACAAATTAACAATTAGTTGAAAACTTTCGTATGTTTGCGCGTTAAGCTTATTACGATTAGGCAAAATTTTGTAAAATATATTGCAGAAAATTTTGCAGTGTCGTAATCGAATGGCTAACACACTTCGTTCGTTTGTTTCTCGTGTGTTTTTTCTTTTCTTTTATATATATTTGTCAATTTAAAGAAAAATCCCGGATCGCAATCACAGTCGAGGTGGGAATGACGACGGCACGCTGATAGTAACCCTGTATAGTCTAAAAAAAAATGTACAATCATGTCGACGATGACCGACCAAACATTCTGAGCTGTGACACTTAGCAAGAGACGATTTATTATTTATCGGTCTTTAATAACATCTCTCTATTTATAATAATAATTAATAAGACTTAACAGAGCTTAAAGAAATACGCGGGGATCTCCAATTTTTTTTGAAGACTTCGCGAGTCCATTTACCATAAAAAGCAACTTGTCGCGATCTTTCCAACGTTTTTTTTGTGCGTTTAGGCCGCTTTTTTTTTCTTTTCTTTTCTTATATTATTAATCGTCGTCTCGCGGATCGTGTTGCGTTTGGAAGAAAAAAAAAAATGATCGTTTGACGATAAGGCGATAATGTACACGGGTACACGGCGGTAATTTTTTTAATAATATAAAGTTTAATATCGCGCTATCACTATGCTTCTGTCAAAAGATAATCGTGAATGGAATGCGTTGCGTTTTTATGGTACACGGATAACATGATATTAATTAAATTCGTAGTCGTTATATTTACAAGACTTACAGATCACGCCTAAGAAAAAAAAAATGACACAATCATATCGTGCCTATTGTAATTTGACATCGAATTTGGTTCTTTTTTTCTTTTTCACTTTCTTCAAACTAGCATTTCATTCATTCACGTTAGCGAATCGAATTTCGCAACTTAAAGGGCTATTTTACGTACACAGACGGTCGTGAAGTATTATAAAAAACGCTCGTTCTTTGTTTTTTTTTTTTCTTCTCACGTTAATACGAAATCAAAGTACAATAGGTTGTGAATGCATCTTCTCTACGTACTTCTAGCATTCGGATTTGTCTTCTTCCACAAGATGTTGCGTATCTTTGCCTGAATCAACAGGCGTCGGATCCAACTCTCGTCTCTTAACGTGAATCTGCGGTGGTTCTTTGTGTTGAACGCTCGACGGTTTCATCTCAGCGGGAACTTCGTAGATAGAACTACCGCTCGTGCCATTCGTCGTACCCGTTTCCATGTTCACCGCGTCGTACATTGGATTACTGAAATCCCGATTCTTGTCGCTAACGTCACCGAGATTATACTCGACGTCCAGAGGTTCCTGTAAAATTATATAGAAATGCGCGTAATTAATTTTTCGTCCTTTACAAAAAAAATTCATTACTATGTGCTCCGAGGCGAAATAATTCTTACCATTCGTTCGTGAGCCGGTCCGCCGAATTCCACGTTACTACCCTGTCTAAACGAGACGCTTTGCGCACCAGTTAATCCACCAAGACCACCCGGTTTACCGCTGAAAATACAAGAAAACGATTTTATAAATATCATTCAAAGTATCGCCCATTCGACAAAATATTTGCGCTTTAGATTGATGAATGAAATACTAACAATGGTCGTTTCTTCAGTACCAAGATGATTGCGGCAGCAGCAAGAAGTACCAAAAGCGACACGACAATCGGTATAACGATAGCCGCGGTACTGCTGCCCGTTCTCGTAGATACGAGATTAACTTCGCAGTGATCACCGTGGAAATTGTCCGAACACATGCAAACAAGTTCGCCGGTTGGCGTCGTGTCGCACTGCCCACCGTTTTGACACTGACATATTCGCGGAGCTGGTCGCGCTCTCTCGTCCGGTGCATCGCAAACTCTTTCGCTCGACTGTGAGGTATGCGCTCCCACGCTGTCGGGACATAGGCATCGATATCCCATTGGCATTGTTACGCACAAATGCGTGCAACTGCCGCTGTGACAAGGATCGTGAAGGGTCGTGTTGTAACGCAACGGATGATAGACCTTAACGCTGCCAGCCACAGGAATTTCCTTCACTATTATTTCCGGAACACCTCTGCCAAATTTATCCTGTTTCACCAACTCTCCCATGAATCTCGTCGTCCAATAAACATTATTCTCGAAAACATCGAGACCAACGGGATGTTGTACGTGTTCTCCTCGTACGATGATCTTTCGATTGGAACCGTCGATCTCCATCGATTCTATTGTGTTGAGTTTACTGTCGGCCCAATATATCGTGTGATACATCGAGTAATCGATCGTTATCGCCGATGGTTTGCCCAATCTATCGGTCACGAGTGCCTTTCTTCGACTACCGTCCATCCATGAAATTTCGATCTTCGGCAGTGCACCACCGTCAGTCCATACCATATTTCCCAATTCCGGATCGACGGCTATCGACGTTGGATTCTCGAGACCCAACGTCAACAGACTACGCCTGTAACGCCCGTCCGATTTGGCGACCATTATGCGACCGTAGGGTCGGGTACCCGTTGGGTCAACTTCCGTCCAGTATAGATTGTGCGCTATCCAATCGACTGCGAGGCTCGTTGGTGTGGAATCACCTTATCAGGAAAAAAAGAAGAAATCGATAAAATAATGATAATAATGGATAAATTGGTTTACAGGCGAAGCGTATCTTGTAGTAAAACGACGAATACTGATGGCGTTAATAATTCGGATCTTAATGATCAAATTTACTTACTCTTGATATCGAGATCTTGCGCATAGCCGACCTTCGCCTCGCCGTGGTGCGCGTGAATCATATAAGAACGTTTTATCGTGTTGTCGTGAGAATCGATCCAGAATACGTATTCCATTTTGGGATCCATATCAATGGCTCGTATTCTCTTCTCATTCGCTACAACGCCCAGTTGTTCGGCATAATGCAATGCGTAAGCGCGTATTTCCGGTCCATTTGAGAATACAACGAGAGCCTTGTCGTCCGCCACGCGGCAAACGCCGCTGTGACTGTCGACCAGTTGAAATCCGTCGCGACACTCACAATCGAACGAACCCTTCACATTGTTACACAATTGCGAACAGTGATGAGCGCCTGTTATACACTCGTTTATATCTTCACAGTGTTTGTTGTTCTCTCGAGATATTATGAAACCCGGATAACAGGCGCATATGTATCCGGTGTCCGTGAGGTTTTGACAGTAATGCGCACATCCACCCTTATGATTGTCCGTGCAATGTTTGTATGGATCTGTAAATTTAAGTTGAAAGAGATTTTAAAAAATATTTATCATTTTTACACGTGATTTTGAAGCGATAAATGAAAAGATAAAGAATCCTTACGGCAACCAAGTTCGTCCGAAGCGTCACCGCAATCGTCGGAGAAGTCGCAAATCTTTGAACGCTCGATGCATTTCTTGTTCGCACACTGATACTCCATTATTGGATCACACGGACGAATTCTCTTGGCGCACATCGTCAAATTGTTTTCATCAGATCCGTCGCCGCAATTGTCGATTCCATCGCATAGCTGATATCTCGGTATGCAACGGTGATTCGCGCACTGGAATCGTCTTAGTGTGTCGCAAGTGAAATTAGCTAAAATCATATTGTTATTGTTACCATTAGAATTTCTGTTGCGCAGAGGAAATTACATGGAAATGTGAAAAAAAAAAAAATCACACTTGTATCGTAATTTACTATTTTGAAAGCTATTTTTCTAAAAAAAAATCGGAATTGTATTTTTCACGTTTAGCGTCATTCTTTAGCTGATTGAAAACACAATCCTACAATGTTGTTAAATATCGCATCTTATGTATGTATTTCTCATTTCTTCATTAGGAATTTGTAATAAGACAACTCACCGCACATAACCCGATCCTCGTCTGATCCGTCACTGCAATCGTCACTACCGTCGCAACGATCGGACATCGATACGCAAAGATTGTTGGCGCATTGGAATCGCGATTGCGGACAGTAACGTCCGTCCGGATATCTCGGCTGGCATCCAATTTCGTCGCTGGCATCGCGACAGTCGCGGGTGCCGTCGCATCGCAGAAAACTGGCGATACAGTGACCGCTGGCGCATTTGAAGGTATCGTTCTTGAAATGAAACAAGAAAAACGCATTAATTCTATTCGTCTCCAACTCCGATATTTCCATCCGTTCTGGAAGTCCATTTGTTTCTTTTTTTTCTACATAAATCTATTTACCTTGCAAGCGAAAGCGTGACAATCGATTTCATCGCTGTTGTCGCCACAGTCATCCTCGTTGTCGCATCGCCATCGCGACGCTATGCACTTGCCGTTTCCACAACGATATTCGGATTCCGAACACGCGCGGTATTTTCCTTTGCAAACGGCATCGGCCTCGTCGCTGTTGTCACCGCAATCGTCCGAGAAGTCGCACAGCCATTGTTTCGGAACGCATCTGTTGTTACCGCATTTGAATTCGGTCGCAGGATCGCACTTCGGACAACTTTCCGGAAGTTCGTCCGAACGATCGCGACAATCGTCTTTACCGTCGCAGAACAACCATTTCGGTATGCAACGATAGTTCGCATGACCGGGACAACGCTGCCAACCTGTTGTGCAATTTTTCTGACGACATATGTACGCCGGCTCGTCGCTGTCGTCGCCGCAGTCGTTGTCGAAATCGCACATCCACAATTTCGGTATACATTTGCCGTTCTTACAGGAAAATTCGGTATTAGGATCGCACGTTCTGTTATCTGTAGAAAAAATAAAAACCAATCATTACGTTTCCTTCACATTGCGATTTTCTACATTCATGCAAATAACTCTTCTCGATTTCATGTGAATACTCAACGTACGACAAATGGCCGGATCTTCGTCACTTCCGTCCTTGCAATCGGCATCGCCGTCGCACTTCCAAGAAGCGTGAATGCAACGTCCGTTCGACTTGCATTTAAATTCGAGTTCCGGACATTCCAGGGAACAAGTTTTCTCGTCGCTGTTGTCGCCGCAGTCGTCATTGCCGTCACAAACTGTTACGCTCGGTGTGCAGTTGCCGTTGGCACATTGGAAAGCACCCGGACGGCACACACGCAGTGGGCACTCAGCTGACTCGTCGGTTCCATCTTTGCAATCCTTTTCACCGTCGCACCTGCAAATAAATCGAAGAAATTGCATAAATTATCGCATATCGGTTTGAATTACCAGGGCGTTGGATGTTCGACAAGATATACTGACTTCCAGAACCACGGAATGCACTTTTCTTCCGGTGGCCCGCAGCGATGTTGTCCTGCTGTACAATTGGATATGCAAGTCTTTTCATCCTTATCGAGATGGAATTGATTCGGACACATGCATTTGAACGTAGTAACGCCCGGTTGTCCGTAGCCCTCGAGAAGATATGAGCTTTTCGGTGGCGCTATCAAACACAGATGCGAACATCCGCCGTTGTTCTCGGCGCAAGGATTGGTATAGGGAAGCTGCCTTAGGGGATGATAAGCGTGAATGTCGTAAGGTCTGTGCGTCGTGTTTCGTAGAATTTTTAGATGATCCCCAGAGAATTTGTCAGCTTTGCTGATAGCTTTCAAGTTCCAATCGGTCCAATATATCGAGTCGTCGAACACAGTTATCGCGAAAACGTGAGGTACCGAAGCGCCGTGCAGTACTTTGCGACGATTGTGACCCTCCAAATCGGCGAACGCTATGTAATCGAGATGAGCGTCAGCCCAGAATATCTTGTCGGTGAAGTAATCGATCGTAAGAGCGTTTGGCCACGCGATATCGTCTTCCCATGTAAGAATCGCGGTAAAGTTGCTGCCGTCCATTCCCATTTTTCCAATGTATGCCTGAAAACATAAATGCATAATTTACCTCTGACACTTTATCTAATACTTTCGTCTTCGAATTATTCGTGTGACAATAGTTACCTGAAGATGCCATGAAGTAAAGTATAGATATCCAGTGCCGGGATGAACGACGATAGCTCGAGGATCGGCAATACCACTCTTCAGGGTCTTTCTGTTCGTGCCATCGAGTTCCGAAACATCCAAATGCTTGGCGTGCCTATCGAGCCAATAAAGTTTGTGCGCTACCCAGTCGATCGCTATGCCTTCCAATCCGAGACTGTCGTGTCGAATGATAGCTTCGCGTTCTCCACCGGCTAACGGTGCTCTATAAACAAAAACGGCATTGAATCTCTCCGTATTCACAGGATTTCGTCAGCGTTACATATATCGTGAGAGTATCGTTACCTGTAAATAGTTTTAGCTGTAACGTCACAGAAGTATATCGTCTGAGACGCATAATCGGCATCGAGGGCAACAACGTTGACGAGATCTTGATGCATAAGATTGTACTTCGTGGCGTCGGTCGACATGTTTCTCACGTAATACTTGTTGGTAAACACGATCCAGGGTTCGATGTTGTCACGACGTTTGCACGTGTGCTCGTCGGCCGCGCGTTCGTACCATTGCTCGTTGCACTTGCAGTAAAAACCACCGGGTGTATTCTCGCACTGTTGACTACACACTTGTGGTGTCTCGATGCATTCGTCGATATCGTTGCACGCTTTTCCATCGGGTAACAGCTTGTAGCCGGGATTGCATTCGCAGTAATAGCTCGTTGGCGTGTTGACGCATCGATGACCGCATTGATTAAGTTCAACGCGTAGACACTCGTCGACGTTGCAGTGTGCCGGTTCGTCACTCTCGTCCGTACAATCGGGTTCCTTGTTGCACACCAATTGCTGATCGATACACGCACCGTTGGCGCATTGGAAATCGTTTGGATTCGGACACGTATTGTTCTTCGTTTTGCTCGCTGTAAAAAGAAAATAAAAAACGAAATAGAATTTTATACGCTTATTTTGCAGCTACAACTACGATAATTTGTTTCTTCGGCGATTGGATACTCACGACATCCAACTTCGTCCGAACGATCGCCGCAGTCGTCCTGACCGTCGCAACGGAATTGTTTTCTTATACATTTGAAATTTTGACAAGTGAATTCCTGTGCAGTGCACGGCTTGTACTTTGTGTTACAGTCCTTTCCTTCGTCGCTGCCATCGCCGCAATCGTTGTCGTGATCGCAAACCCAATTTTGATTGAGACAACGTCCGTTGTTACAGAGGAATTGATTCTCGGCGCAAGGTACGGCGGGTGGACAATGATGCATCGTTACATTCTCGTCGGCTCCATCGACACAGTCGGGATCACCGTCGCAAAGCCATTTGTTCGGTATGCATTGAGCTCTGCCCCATTGCTTGTTCACTGTGCACGTAAATTCAGTTTGCTCGTCGCACTTGCGATCATCTGTAATTAAACGAAAGAGAATTATTGAAGCGATTAAGTTATTAATAGAAAATATTTAATGTATATCAATGGCTTATATCCACTGATTACTTACGGCATTGATGACGTTCATCCTCATCGGAATTATCGAGACAATCGTTATCACCGTCGCATATGTAAATTCTTGGAATGCAATTGCCATTGTCGCAGGTAAACAGATCGCCGAAACAAGTGCGTCCTTCGGATTGGCAGTAACCCGGTGGTTCGTCGCTACCGTCGAGACAATCGTCGTCGCCGTCGCAGTACCAAGTCGCCGGTATGCATCTATGATTCGGACATCTGAAGCTGTTCTGCGGACACGTGCGTTGAGCGCAGTGAAGCGGATCCTCGTCGCTGTTGTCGCCGCAATCGTTATCGCCGTCGCATAGCCAGTAGGGTTCCACGCAGATGTTCGTAGTTTTGCATTGAAGATGATGTGGCGGACATGTGTGATTACGCGGGCAACGCTCGTGAGTTTCATCCGACGTGACATTGTCTTTGCAATCGTTGACGCCGTTGCAAACCTGAATTTGCGGTATGCAACGGTAATTGGCGCATGTGAATTCACCGCCGGCGCAAGGCGGATAGACGCAACCCTCCTCGTCGCTACCGTCCCGACAGTCGTTCTCGTGATCGCACTTCCAAGTTTTGAAGATGCAACGTCCGTTACGACAACGGAACTCATTCGGGCTGCAGGAGTGATAAGCGCAGTAATTCGTATCCTCATCCGAGCCGTCGCCGCAGTCGTCGTCGCCGTCACACGCCCACATACGCGATATGCATCTTCCGTTTCTGCAAGCGAATCTACTGGAATCGCAGGTCACGTTCTTCGGAACGCACATACGATCCTCGTTCACCAATCTGCTGTTGTCGTCACATTTGCATTCGGCCGTTGATTTTGGTCCCGGATGACACGATTGATCGCATCCACCGTTACTTATGTTGCAAGGATTGACTTTGCACAATTGCCTGTCGGCGGAATAAACGTGAAGATCGCGCGGCGAATCCTCGAGACGTTTTACCAATTCTACTTTATTCGCACCCGTGTATTTCTCCGCTCGATAGACACCGCGCAATTGAAGATCCGTCCAGTATATGTGCTCTCTGAATACCGTTATAGCGAAGGGATAGATCGTCGCACTGACGAGAACTTCCCGATTGTTACCATCGAGATCCGAACGTTCGATCTTCTCCCGTACCGCGTCGGTCCAGTAGAGCATACGATCGTCGTAATCGATAGCGAGTCCGCTCGGTTGCGACATATTCTTCTCGATAATTACCTTCTTGAATGAACCGGCCATTGTTGTACGGAATATCTTTCCCGACGTTCCGAAACGTCCCCAATCGGTGAAGTATAGATAACCGTAGCAAGGATCGACGACGATCGCTCGAGGTCTGTCTACTCGCGCTATCATTACCAAATGCGTTCCGTCGATGTTCATCGCGTAGATACTGTTGTTCGTCGAATCCGTCCAGTAAACCTTCTTCTGCGTCCAATCGTACGATATACCCTCGGGATTTATTCCCTTGTTAACGAGAGTGTGCATGTCGATTATCGATGGATTGTCCGCCTGCATCCACGCGATTTTAGCGTGCGGCCTTATCTGCGTGAACAACAATTTTTTGTCCTCGTAATCGAAGTCTACACCAACGACGTTCGTCAGATTGCCGACGGGTTTAAATGGCAAATTCGTCGATTGAGGATCGAGACTTATAGCCCGTATCTCAGTTCTCGTTGCGAAAACGAGATACTCGTTTACGTGATCGCACTTACGACGATCAGGCGCGAGTTTACCGGTCGCACAGTCGCACTTTGGTTCAGTTTCGTTGAGTTGAGCGAAACAAAGCTGTTCGCAACCGCCGTTCGGTATACGCGAACACGGATTGCTTTCATCCATCGGTTGACTGCTCTCGTCGAATATCGCGATATCCCGAAGTTTTGCCAAATTCGTTCGCATCATCGTCGGTAGACCTATGTTGCCCGGTATTTTGCTGGCTTTGAAGATCGTCATGAGATTTCTATCGACCCAGTAGACCTCTGCTCCGTGTATCGCGATACCCATTGGATTCGGTAGATTGCGCCTTATCACTTGTTGATTACCACCCGACCACGTGACCTTTTGTATAACATCCAATTTCGAATCGACCCAATAGACGTCGTGGGTCAGTGGATCGATTGTTATATCGCGCGGTGTACTGATACCGGATGATACCATTGTGTGCCATCCGCTACCGTCCAAATTTGCTTTGCCGATTCTCGGATATTGTCCGTAATCGATCCAATATAGCATACGCTTTATCGGATTAACGGCGAGTTCTCTCGGCGTATCGGCCGTTGTTTTCACCAATACCTTTCGATTGCTACCGTCCAATCGGCATACCTCGATGTAGTTGTCGTGTGGAAATACGTTTGAGAAATAGAGATTTCCCGCTATCCAATCGATCGTCAATCCTCGTATACCGTTTGAACCGATTCCTTGCTTTATTATTGGCTGTAGTTCCGTGCCGTTCGGACGTATGCGGAATATTCCGTTCCATACGCCGCGATTGAATTCCACCCAATATATCCAGTTAGCCGCGCAGTGAATGTCTACGTGAAGTATATGATGTCCCGTACCGGTTATCGGTACCATTGCTTCCTTCGCGTCCTCGAGACTGTAGCCTCTCACAACGTCAAGTTGCGAAACCACGGCGAATGTCTTGAAAGCCTCGCACTTCGTATCGCCGATTTTCTTGTACTGCATACCGCAAGCGCAGACTCTCGTACCACCGGTAGACGGCAAACATATCTGTTCGCAACCACCGTTGTTGGAGAGACAGGGATGCGATCCGGTAACGCGTTTCTTGTAAATAACCATTGTCTTCAGCGACGAATCGTTGTCGACGATCTTCATAGGATTTTTACCGTCCGGTAAATCGACTCTCTCGATCTTGTCGTACTTCGGATCCATGTAGTAAAGTTTACCGTCGTGGACCGCCAGAGCTTTCGGCAACGAGATGTGATTAGCTTCGGACAGTACTGTTCTCGTGAGTTTTCCATCGGTCGTCATACTCTTTACTAAGCTTGGAAATTGGGCGCTGAAGTATATCATTTTGTTCGGAATGTCGATTGTAATGGCTTCCGGCATGTAAACATTGTCTACGAGTATCTTTGAGTCTGTGCCGTCCATGTTGACACGACCGATTTTGACCGGTACGCCGAAACCACCCTCGTCAACCCAGAATATGTGACCCTCAATAGGATCCACGCACATAGCCTTTGGTTTTGCTACCGATGTTTTGTTACCGTCGTTCGCCAGTACGACGGATCTGTACTTATTCGTTCCGTCGACCTTTATAACTTCGATGTTAGACGAAAATTTGTTGCCGATAAAGAGATTTCTACCGAGCCAATCGAATGCCATTGTCGACGGTGCACCGACAATCCCTGTATCTCCACCGGCGTTCGGGAATTCCGTGCGATTGCCGCCTTGATTCAGAATCGTGTAGATCGTGCCGTTCTCATCGTCACCCTCCTTATGTTGAAGCCAATAGATCGTACGATCTTTCCGATCGTAATCAACGCCCATACCTCCCTCGACGCCGACAACCGGCCAGATATATCCGGCTCTGCTGTCGCTCGGCGTCAGCGAAACGTCGACGATCTGCGATCCTCGAAGCACCATGAGATAAGGAGTCTCCTCCTCGACGCATCGACCGTTCGTCAATAATTTCGAACCGGCGAAGCACTTGCAGGTGTATCCTTGCGGATTACTCGGGGACAATAGACATACGTGTTCGCAGGAAGCGTTGGCGCACGGATTCGGTGTGATCTGCTGAAGTACCGGATGATGAACGTGAATGGACAATGGTTGAGATATAAGGTGTGAAACAACCGTCTGATTTGTTCCGTGGAACTTGTGCGCCGACAGTACTCTGTTCAACTGCCGATCCGTCCAGTACATCGTGTCTTCGAATAGCGTAAGGGAATGCGGATGAAGAAGATAATGTGAACTCGCCAATACCTGAATTCTTCCGGTACCGTCGTAGAGACACGTGTCGATAAAGTCTAATTTACTGTCGGCGAAGTAAATTCTCTTGTTTGCAATATCGAGCGCAAGTCCATTCGGCCAGTAGATCTTTGTATCGATGATGGTAGATCGATTGGTGCCGTCCATACCGATTCGTTCGATTCGCGGGTTTTCTCCCCAATCGGTCCAGAATAACCATCGAGCACCGGGTCCGGGATCCAGACACATACCGCGCGGTTGCGTTATATTTTCTTTAACAAGTACCATTCTATTTTGTCCGGTTTCTTCGGCCACTTCTATGGTATTTAGTTTCGAATCGAGCCAATAGAGTTTTTTATTAATCCAATCGTAAGCGAGACCCTCGACCAGATCGAGTCCGTTCGACAATACGTCTTGCGGATCACCGCCTCGATCGAGACGCGATATTTTCTTCAGTTTCATGTCCGACCAAAATATCGTACCGGTGTGCATATTACTCGCCGTTGCTACGACGTTCTCCACGTTAATCGGTACTCTCTCCAACGCCAGATCCTGCAGATCAGCCACGAGAATCGTATGTCTGTTGGATATAATCAGGAAAGCTGCGCTATGATTGAAAGCTTTGCAAGTGCGATTGTCCAACTCCAGAGTGTAACCTTCCGAGCAACTGCAGTCATAGCTTCCCTTGGTATTGGTACAGGTCTGCGAACAAAGGCCCGGGGGATCGCATTCGTTAAGATCCTTGCAGTTATACATGTCTTCGGACAATTCTTCGCCCGCTGGACAAACGCATTGCGCACCGAGTGGTGTTTTTATGCAGCCGTTGCTGCATAAACCAAACTGATGATCGCACTCAGCGAGATCACAGCCCAATCCTTCGTCCGCGCCGTTGGGACAATCGGGCGTTCCGTCGCAAACACTCGTACTGTTGATGCATCGGTCGGTGACGTTCGGACACTTCCAATGATTCGAGTCGCACTTGAAAGGCGGTGGACCGCAGGCGTGCAGAACTGGATCCTCGTCCGAGCCATCGCCGCAATCGTCTTTGCCGTCGCATATATAAGTCTTGAAAACGCAAGTTTTGTTGACCGGAAACTTGCAACGGAAGTAGCCGGGTTCGCATTCATCCTCAGATTTTGAACAGGTCTCCGGTTCGTCCGATTGATCTTGACAATCGTGCATGCGATCGCAATACCAGCTCTTCGGTATGCAAAAACCGGAGCTCACGCAACGGAATTGCGTATCTGGATTACACTCGTCGGGTGCCAAAGACGGACAACCGATCTCATCGCTGCCGTCGTTGCAATCCGAGAGTCCGTCGCACTTGTAAGACTCGGCGACGCAGGTCTTGCGATCGTGACAAGTGAATTGCGTACTGAGACACGTGACCGGCGGACAATCTCTCTCGTCGGCGAGATCGAAACAATCGTTGTCACCGTCGCATACCCACGATTGTGGAATGCAGTGACCCGACTTTGGACACGTGAATTGAAAGAATGAACAAGTCTTGGCCGCGCAAAATATTCCCTCGTCGGAACTGTCCCCGCAATCGTTTTCCGAGTCGCACTTCCAGGACGCCGGTATGCAACGATTGTTTTCGCAAGCGAATTGACTAGCGCTGCAAGTTACGTTTGTGCATCCGGCTTCGTCGCTGTAATCGCCGCAATCGTTTTCAGAATCACAGTGGAAATTCGCGGGTACGCATCTACCGCTTTTGCACTGGAATTCATTCGGACCGCAGGTTGGTTTCGTACAATTTTGCATCTCGTCGCTGTTGTCGAGACAATCGTCGTCGCCGTCGCATACCCAGGAGTGCGGCACGCAGCGCTGATTGGCGCAAGTGAAGTCCCACGTGTTGGGACACGGTAAGACCGGAGGTTCGGAGACGGGATCCAAGGTGCAAGTATGTTGATTGTCGGTGAGTCGCTCGCCGTAGGGACATCCGCAGACTCTCGACAAACGCTGTCCACCGAAGCGATTCGTTCCGTTTTGCGGTATGGCGAAGCAAAGCTTCTCGCAACCGCCGTTGTTTATCGAACAGGGATGATCCGAAGTTGCCGCTTGTATCTCGCGACTGAATACCTTGACGCCGTAAAGCCTATTAGACGCGGGTTCTCTCACGAGAATACTCTCTTGATCACCGGTCTCCTTGTTTAAACGTATTATCGCGTCTAATCGCCAATCCGTTATGTACATCCATTGCTCATGTATGGCTATCGAGAACGGATGTCTTATTAGTCGCGAGTTTACCGTGCGAACGTCACCGCCGTCGAGATCCGTGTGTTGCACGTGATCGAGCAAAGCGTCGCACCAGTAGAGACGATCCTTGTCGAAGTCTATCGCTAAACCATTAGGCCATCCGAGTGTCAAGTTCTTGAACACAACGAGTTTCGTACCATCGGTGAGGGCTCTGCTTATGTTTGCCGGACGATCCCACTCGGAGAAGAATATGTAACCGTGATTCGGATGTATGACGATTGCTCTCGGTCTCTTAAGATTCTTCAACAACGTTCTACGATAAGTTACGTTTCTCGTGCTCAACACGTTGAGCGTTCCTTTTCGCGAGTCTATGTAGTAGAGATTCTTCGCTGCCCAATCAACCGCGAGGCCCTCGACCCCCTCGTTTTGACTCGCGAGAACGATTTCTCTTCCGCTACCGTTCTGATGTACTCTGTAGATAACGTCCTGCAACACATCGCTGTAGTAAATGTAACCATCGTGAGCGTCGTAATCGAGACCGACGAAACGCGCGCGCCGCGATACAACCGGAAGTATAGCGTCGCTGAAACCCTCCATAACCGGATTGAGTACGCGACCCTTGATAAAACGTTGCTGCGAATACATGAGAAATTCCGTCACGAGATCGCAATTGCGAAGATCGGTCTCGAGTCTCCAACCGATTCCGCAGGCGCAACGATAGCCGAGGCCGCTCTCACGACCACCCGCCGCTGTTACGATGCACATGTGTTGACAACCACCGTTATTATGGCCGCAGGGATTCTTCACGCCTCCCGCCGCTTGGACGAGAGGATGGAGAACCTTTATGGCTTTCGTGTCACGACCCTTGTATAACGTTTGAATCGATTGCTCTCCCTCTATCTTATCCATACTCATCAGTCCTTGTTTTGTTATATCCGACCAGTAAACGCGGTTTTCGAAAACCGCGAGACGCACCGGCGCCGGAAGTAGAGCCCCTCGAAGTATCGTAAATCGGTTCGCACCCGTGTAATCCGCGGTTTCGATGTAATCGAGCAAAGCGTCGCACCAGTAGATTCTCTTCGCGGCAATGTCGACGGTCACACCAACGACGTTGTAAGCGGCTTGATTAGCCACCGGATATGCCGATGTACCATCCATATTCGCTCGCAGAATTTGCTTGCTATCGGCTATAAACATTAGTCCGACAGTCGGATCGAGCGCTATGTCGGTCGGATTGGTAAGATTCTTGTCGAGAACTATGCCGTGATAACGTCCGTCCAATTCGAAAACATCGATTTTCTGTACCATCGAGTCGACGACGTACAATTTCATACCGATATAGTCAATGGCTATCGCGACCGGCGACCAAGAACCCGGCAACGATATATCAACGTCGACCACCGTGTTGACCTCCGGTATTACTCCGCCATCGCGAGTTCGCTCGTTTAATGACTTCGAATGAATCTTTCGGGTTTTAACGTCACTCCAGTAGAGCGTTCCTTCGGAGTATAAATAATCGATACCGCTCGCACCTGTAGTGTTGGCGATTATTTCTCGATTGTCACCGACCCGATCCATTCGCCATATGGCGGCGCCCTGCGCCAGCAACAGTTTCATCGGCGGTCCGCTATCGGCACGACACTTGTTGCGTCCGATCATCGTGTATCCCGGAGCGCAAGAGCATTTGAATGAACCTTCGCTATTCTCGCACAACTGATCGCAGAAACCCCATTCAGCACACTCGTTTCTGTCTGCGATTTAAACAAAAATTGAAACAGGAAAATTAATGATTGTTTATTTTTTTTTTTCATGCAAACTTTTTGTCGTTTGGTAGATCCGTATATAATTTTAATTTTGATGTCGATTTTTACTCACCCACGCAAGAGGTCGAATCGTTACCCAATACGCGACCATCGGCACAGTAACACATTCCACCGGTCAGCGACGGTTGACACTTATACTGACACGCTAAGCTCTCACAATTACTCATCGCTAAAACAAAGAAAAAAAATGCCAACTATAGTTTCGTAGACTAATAAATGCTTTGACAGTCATAGGGAAAAAATAAATTGATTTTTCGTATTTTTCCAGATTAAATAAGAGATTCAAATAATCTAAATGGACTATCGGAAGAAAAAACTGCGATGCGATTGTACTATATAAACATTTAATTTCACCTATTATAGCCAAAAAAAAAAATTCAATGTGATGAAAAACGCTTTCATACTGATCGTTGAAGGATTAAATAGAATTTTTCCATTTAAAATATTTTTAAAAATCAATTATTTCAATTTTTTATTTTATTGAAATTTTAAACAAGAAAACTTACAACATTCCGGACCCTCATCAGCGCCGTCGGGACAATCAGTTTTTCCGTCGCAAATGTGTGACTTCGGTATGCAAGTGAATTTTCCATCGGCTCCCCGCGGACAGGAAAATTTGTTATCGTTGCAGATAGTTGTGAGGCATGAATTTTCATCGGAACCATCTTTGCAATCTGAGTGACCGTCGCAACGATAACTCAGTGGTATGCATAGAGCATTCGCGCATCTAAATTGATCGCTCGTGCAGAGTGGAAAACCTGTATATGGAGAAGAAGAAATCATAGAACGATTATTACGGAGTTCTCGGATGTCTATAATTTATATTATTCGAGATAATCGGATGTAAAAAAATTCTTTTTAACGCACTGCAATACTCCTCGTCGCTGTTGTCGCCGCAATCGTCTTTGTGATTACACCGAGCTGATTGCTCGACGCAACGCTGCGTAACGTTACACCTAAATTCATCGAGTCTGCAAGGAGGTTTGAATCCATTCGCGCAACCCTCCTCGTCCTTTCCGTTTCTACAGTCGAGATAACCGTCGCATCTCTTGTGCTTTGGTATGCAATGCTCGGGACTCGTTCCGCTGCACTTGAAGTCGTCAGTCTGACACTTTCTATAAACTAATAAAAAAATGTATATTCATTATATATCCATATACCGCAACGACATATAGTATATTATGTTAAACTTTTCGTAAAATCGAAAAATAGTGATGACGAAAAAATTTCATAATACAATCAAACGAAGCGATAAGATATTGCGTTATGAACCAAAGTCGGGTTTTTACCAATGAAAAATGAAAATCGACCGAACGCCGCAAGTGATAATTTTGCAGGAGACACGCGACTGATTGACAAGAAGGTCGCGAGTGAACGGTCGGCGCGTTATATCGAGGAAAATTTCCAGGAACAAATTTTCTCCGCGCGCGCGTGAGGTGTTTGTATTCTTATTCTTGCACTCGGCGACGGAGATGCACCTGTACAAGTGCAATGAGCGAGCGAACGCTCATAAATCATTGATAAACTGTGGATTGGAGCGGAGGGGGAGAGGAGAATATATGCAAGAAGACGTCTGAGAAATTACGCGGCGAACAGATAGGATAATAAATAAAGTAAACGATATTCGCGCGGAAAGGAATGTTATGAGTGAATTTTTAGGTTTAAAAATATATTTATCTCCGGTATGACATCGCGAGACCTTGAATAAACAGTAGCTATCCACCTGACATTTTGATTAATGGAATAAGAGAATGCAAGAGAGAGAGAGAGCGCAAACGAGAGGAGCCCCACCCACATATTAACGCTAACGATTCGCCGAGATATGATTCAATTCTTAATCTATCGAGGGTACGGCAAAGTTCGATCGAA
Source organism: Buathra laborator (assembly GCA_934046635.1). NCBI lineage: Eukaryota > Metazoa > Arthropoda > Insecta > Hymenoptera > Ichneumonidae > Buathra > Buathra laborator. Next base: position 3,424,330 of record OW203898.1, on the reverse strand, counting down.
CGGAACAATCTCAATCTATGTACGTAAGATCGAAGCCTCCCGTTATGCGACCCTGTAACTCGGCAAAAAAAACAGAATCGCACCGCAAGTATGCAACGTTCGAAGATTGTTCGCCCACGCAACCAGGTCGATGCTTTCCCGAGATTGCGATAATAAAAATGAAAAAAAAAAGAAAACGCATAGCAATAAGCAATAATAAAATTATCCCACGATTAGCGTCATTGAGAATATAAATGTAAAGGATATTGAACCTTAAGACTGAAATATGCGCCGCATAATATTCAGGATCGTGAATTTTACATCCGCCGTTAGAGGGTAAAAAAAATGAAAGAAAAAACATCGGAATCCCTCAAACGTCAACTCTCGGTAAACCTGTTTTTGCTGTCTTCATATATATGATGAGAATTCAAGGTCCTCGCAGTCTAATTGCCGGTTCTCTCGACGCTGCTCCGCGTAATCTCAAACGTGCCGAGCAACAGAGTCTGTAACGCCGAACCGCGCGCCGCGCGAAAGCTTAGCTCGTCTTTTCTCCTTCGCAGAGATTATATTTATTTATCTTCCACTGCAGTTGGATATTTATCTCGGGGTGGTAAAAAATTCTCGAGAGATATTATAACAACTGTTGTTACTGTGGAAATACGCAAAAGCATTTTGTATGGAATGCCCGATTATGCGTCGATATTCCATTAGAAAGAAGGGAAAAAAAAGAAAGCTGATGCGCCGGCGAGAGAAAGAGAGAAACTATCGTTCGCGGTATACTTACTGCAACCGGCTTCGTCGGTGCCGTCCACGCAATCGACGGTCATGTCGCATCTTTGATACGCCGGTATGCAATACGTTTTGTTGAATATGTACTGACTGCAGGATAGCTGCCCGGGATCGCATTCCGGCGGTTCTGGGAACACGTGAAAAAAAAAAAAAATAGCATTGTAGTGTATATCACACGAATTTTTTTTTTTTTTTTACCATATTTTATTCATTACAATAGAATAATGTGAGTATGTAGAAAATGTATATACGCGATTATGCAATACACGCGACAATTGAACGATATCTCTCGCGTGCAGGATGTCGACGATCCTCCACAAACCCAGTGTTTCCTGTTTTTTTTTTCCCAATCTCTCCTCCGTCTGATGCTATAATGTTCCACGTGACGTGCGGTAATAGCTCGCGATAATATCTATATCGATTTTCATCAGTGAATTCACTGTTTCCCATGAATTATCAACGAGTATAACTCGCAATCGATTACGTATACCGTGGGTGGTCTCGCGTGTACTCCAAACTTGTTTATTTGCCGCGCGAACCCCCGGTACGGAATTTCCGTTTGTAGGCTATCTGTACGACATTTCGATAAGAAAGGTCATACGTGAACGAATTTCCGGTCAAATACGTTATGCATACATGTATCGATAATTCAGTGCAATAATTCAACTGGAATCAACACGTGCAATTGTGAGACTCGGAAGAATTGTCATAGCGTTTTTTTTTTATTGTTAACAATTATTTGTATTCTCTCTTTTTATTGCACTTTTATTGAACAGTAAAAGGTCCGCGAAAAATTCAATAATATTTAATAAAAATAAAAATAATAGAGCCAAAGAATTTCAAAAAAGCACAGAACACTAAAAAAAAGTCGAAATTTAAGGGAAAAATGAAAAAAAAAAAATCAAGGATCAACGAAGAAATAAGGATATTTCAAGACTTTTCCAGGACTTCCACGATGTCTCGGACCACCGGAGACCCTATACACATCCTCAATGTATAGTAAACAAAATGTAAAATAAAAAAAATTAACATTCGTTTATTCGCGAAGAAAAACATCGCTATCACACTTCTCGCAAATGTGGTCATTACCCTCGTTGACCCTATAAGTAATCATTGGCGATCGACTAATCGACGAGCAGCGAGATCGTTTTATACCCCCGCGGGATTGTGTAATACCGCGAGAGTCCGCGATAGTCCGCGAGACTGTCGAAGAATCGCAAGTATTCTTGAGAAAATAAGGAGCGGTGGTTGGTGCGCTTTGCGGATCGTGAGTTTTACTCGTAGTAGACACAGTCGGACACATATATATGCATGTATTTATCTAACACGTATATAGGTATAGAGTGGAGGATGGAATTTTCAGCGCTCGCTATACTTACGACACGTCATCTCGTCCTCGCCATTATCGCAGTCCTTCTTGTAGTCGCATACTTGTAACGCGGCAAGGCACCTACCGTCGGGACACTTGAAGTCTGGCGCGTTACATACTGTGCCTGTAACAGACGAAGAAAACCAACGGATAAGCAACGATGAGCAATATTCCCTGGCGTGATAGGTGAAAGGTTCAATCGCGTTGTTCCCCGGCAATGCTTTATACGTTCGATCGTCTTTTATAAATTCAACAAAACTCCAACGTAAATGCTGTCCCAACTGTGTTATATCGTCGAGATAAATTCCCTGATGGATCTTCGCGCACGGAGACAATAATTCCATAATTTCGATTATCTCATAGGCGTGAAAAAAATCAGTGTATCGTTCTCGCGAACGCGTTTCCCATACGGAAAAAATCTCTAATATAAGTAATACATTTTCGTCGAAGTATATTACGGAAATATTTTAGAATTTTTTTTTTAATGTCACCAAATGTATACCAAATTTCATAATTAATATATAAAAAAAATAAAAAAGACTTTTAAATTAAAAAAATGTATAAATATAATCGTCGGTTAAGTCGATAAAATCCTCGAATTTCATATATTTTTTTGCATATACTTTTTCCACGTGGATCACTACGTAAAACAAGTGTCGTGATTCGTAACCAAAGCAAACAGGAGATTCGGAACGTGCAAAAACGAAAATAAACCGTTCAGCGTTTTGATATAAACTTCGATTCACGAATCGTGTCAATTACTCGCGTTCACGGAGACCGGGACTTATCCGCGTTTACGTATCTTTGCCAATGATACGAAATAAAAGTTCCGCTACTTCGTAATTTCCTATGATCAGTGGTGCGTAAATCCTTTTTTTTTTTTCTTTACCGACAGTTCTCTTTGTTCTGCTAAGATTGTCCGGCGAATTACTGGATTTAATCAATATACATTTCGTCATTCAAAATTGTCAGTTTCGACTAAATTCTTCGTACCTGGTACCGATAATCAACCGAGAACATCGGCCGTAGTGACCCTCCTTCAATCGTAACAATTCGAGGAGAATAAATCGCGGATCGACGTGAAGTTTTTCGTCGAAGGCCTTTAAGCGGTTTTCCCGGATCAAATAATTCGCTATGGTAATTCTTCGTGCGCCGGGGGAAGAGGGGAGGGGGTGGGGGACTGCAGTACTCTGTCATTGAGGCTGCGGTCTAGTCGCAGCTAAATGATTAGCTGCAGAAGCAAAAGCAGTAGCGAATCTACTGGAGCAGAACAACACCGGCATTCGCGGATCCTACGCTATCCGTTGCTCGAAGAATTGCGTCATGAAATTCCCGAGTCAGAGAGACTTCTTGAATTAGGAAAAAAAAAAAAAGAAAAATTTCAATACCGCATTCTCGTGTAACTCAATAATCCCGTTCATCCATTAGAATTTGATTGACTTTAACTCTATGAGAATCAGGCGCCATTCGAGTGCACAGTTCGAATAAAACGTTATATATATATCTTCTAATAAAATCGCGAAGTAAACATCGTTCCGGAAAGTGAGAGGAATCAGTTCTTGAAACAGCGGGTGCTCCGCAAGAACTTCGAAATGATTTGCAAGAAACGTTTCGGAATGTATATGAAAAAAAAAAAAATATATAATATATCTCTGGATGTGGACCAATGAATTTCCATAACAAAACTGTATATTACGGATATACTTTAGTATATACTTCACCGAATGTACGATAAATCATATTATTAGTATATTAACTATATAAAAACCCCGAATACCATATTTTTAGCTTCTACTTTTTTCCATGTCGAAAAGAGGCAAAATTTATCCGAGAAAAGAAGAAAGATGGAGGGTGACGAAGAATGAATATGATAAAAGGTATTTTCGTTTTCGAATGTGCAAGGTGCACACAAGGGGCGACGATGATGGGACCTGAGAGACTCTTCGTTTTGTCCCGTGTATTCGAGAAAAGTTTAATGCCGTTCGCGAGAGACTTTGGAAGCGAATGTGCCAAACAGGCTCCCGTACACGGGAGGGTGGGGAGTGGCTTGTGTTGCTTCTCCTCTGTATTCTATCTTTCTCGAGACTCGACGACGACGACGGGATCATCGAAACGAGTGAGAGGAATAAAATGAAAGACACGGCGTGTGATAGGTATGAGGAAGATATCGTATACCGAGAAACGTAGAGCCGCGAGTGAGAGAAAATGATATTTTGCGGTGGGGGATGACTCCGTCTTCCGAAGTGCAGCGGCAACAGCAGCAACAGCAGCAGCAGCAGCAGCAGGAATAGCCAGCATAGCGGCGGTCGTGCCAGGCTGTGCGGCCTGGTACCGCGGACGAGCGAGAGCACACGGAGAACGAACGAACGAACGCGCGCGCGCGCGCACACACAGAATCGCGCTACGGCTCCGTGCCTTTACCTACTTCGCAAACGCGAGAGAGGCTATACGCGTATAATAGTCCCGCGTGTACCCGCAGTTAAACCCTTTCAGTAGACTCTTCTCCTCCTCTAACTCCCTCTTGGTTTGCACTTCTAAAGCCGGAGAAGCCAACAAGCGGCTCAACATCTCCGTTCGCAAGTCGAAGACGCTTGATCACTGCATTCTAATAGACCAGCCGCAACTTTACACTTCGATGAACGTTGTTCGTTGTTTAGCTTATTCTCGCTTTAACTTTAATACACCCTAAACCATTCGGAGTTTTTATTTCTTCGGGAAACATAGGTGCGAAATGTAATCAAAGAGACGAACGAGAGAATTCAATAAAAAATAAAATGCTCCTACGAACGTTGCGAAAAGGGTATACTAGCGGCAGAAGCAACAGGTGAAACGTTTCTGTATTACAGTAAAAATCGCGGAATTTCAGTGTTTGTTAATCTATAATTTAATGGATATATATATATTTTATAATTATTAACTTTCATTCGATTCGTTGAAATTTGTTTAAAGTAATGATAAAAATGTATATGTTTATCATACATTAAATTTCTTTGAATTAAACAAATCTTTTCTAAGATTGCATGTTTGTCTACCGCTGTTGCATCCGTCTTAGTATACATTATATATATTCAGAATCTCGTAAGAACGTCTATTTCGAGAGAAGAGTCCGTGGTGAAACGAAATAACTATACAGCTTAATCTCAACTCGTAAATACAACTCTGACTTCGGGAGTGCGAATTCTCAGTTTGTCATGTAGCGTCGACGCGTAAAACGATGCATCGAGAGAGTCGGGACAGAGAGCTCGAGAGGGCGCGAGACAAGTATTAGCGAACGGAGAGTGACCGGTAATCGCGGCCCTGTCCCGATTCCATCGCTTTTCCGTTCGAATACGAATGAGAAGACCATTAGTCGAAGATCCAAGCATAGATATTGTCGTGGAGCTCTTAGACAACTGTACGCGCGATTCTTCATCGACCATCGCACGTTCGCTCGCAAATAAACCGCCACTCAGCGGGCAGCATGGACTATAATACAGATCAGGCTGTGATTTTAAAGAATTGAGCAGTGATGTCAGGATGAGACTTGATTAATCTTATTACGTACGTCAAAACAAAACGATTGAGACTAATTTCACCTTTGTAACTGATCTACAAAAGTTTTTGGAGCGATGTATTCAGGTAGTTGTAGATTTGCTCTGTTATTTTTTTCGTACGAGAATTCTTTTTCTTTACTCAAAAAAACTTTCTTTTTCATCATTTTTTACTATAATTTTATACTTTTTTTTTTGCCCTAAGCGGAGTCAAATTATTTACATTCGTTGGGTAAAGTACACTTTAATATCAACTTATATTCAACGGAAATGAGTCGTCAGTTAAAATAGTTAAAAAGACATTAGTTCTCGAGACCACAGAAGGCTTCTATTTATCCTTTGATACCCCAAAATTTGTAGTAATTCAAAATAAATCTTTTTCGGAATCGTACTTTGCAATTAAAAGATACTAATGAAAGTTTTCGAACGAGCGACCAATTTATATCCAGCGTTCCTCGTCAATTCGACGAAAAATCTCAATACCGATTAATTGCCGACAAAAACAACAGACGCGTAAGGTATAAGAATCAGAAATTCCTGTACCGGCAGCAGTGTTACATCCATTAATCGAGAATAGAAGTCTCAGCGTTGATCCTTATTGTGAAAACCAGAGTATAATTAAGACGCATTTGGAATTATACGGAAGTTTCAACCGAGCGGGGGGAGGGGGGAGGGGGACGTGGCGCTGTCTTGTAGTATGCAAGCGAGCAATGCTAATGTTTCGACTGTTCGCAATGTGCATAGTTCCCTCTACATAGGTATAGAAATACAAGCTTGAGAACGTGAAATTTGCTCGTTTCATAGAAAGTGCCGCGAGACCGTACACGGTAGTCGTCCCCGTACTACTCGTTCATCACTCGTAAATGGACTATATAAAGTAACAAACGTTCCAGATACCCACGTCTGCGCACAGGCGCATAGTACACATTTCGTTGTTTCTCGTATTTATCCGCTAAATTTTGTCCGACTCATACCCTCATCCAGTTGGATCGACGATCGTCACATCGTCGTGACCTCGAATATATTATATCACACGATATAGTATCTGCGTGTTTATTAATCAATAGGTCCTCGGCACGTTTCACGACGAGGAGACATTAATAAATTGCACAAACCGAACGAGACAGACACGTACGTGAAAGATAGTTATACGCACGCGTTACACGTACGATTTTATTTGACTGATCCAATTATAATGTCGTATCGGTTACAATCGCGACCTAAATTCCATATGTACGACAGCGTCCTTCGGCCGAATAATTTTTCGCCTGTCCGGTACAATAATCGTACTGCAATCCCCTCCCCTCAATTTTTCGATGTCCTCGATACGGATATTCTCGTTAGTGAATCTTCTCTATTTTTCGCGTCGAGAAGCTTATATGCATATATAAAGGGCATCGACGAGGCGTTTCTTGAGCGGAATATCTTTTCACTCTATGATCCTCGCTTCGAGGAACAGCGTAACGAACCGACTGAACGCCACGAGAGTCTCGTGTTTCTCCAAAGCCCGCGATGTATTCTCTCTTCGAATGTGAAGCGGCTGCAACTAATTAATTGGCAACTTCATCGCGAGAATTCGGAATTCTCGAAAAATCGTTGATGCGTAAAACTTCGCCGAGACTATTCAAAATTTCATGAATCTTCTTTGCCATTCGACATCCTCGTTATATCTCAGAGGAGAAAAGGAAACTCTTTCCTTTATGTATACTTGATATTATAATTAAATATGCATATATACATATATTTTTTTTTTCTTTTATATTCAAGACAACTTAATAGAAGATTTTACGAGATGTTCCGTATGTATAGCTTTGCGAATTGAGGCTGTTGAGAGATAGAATTCTTTCTTGTTTATTATGCTCGGTTCGTTCGAGATGGAAAGTCCTCGTGCGCGTTAGCGAGGCACTCCAGACGTACAGTTGCACGCTTGAAGAAGCATCGTCAACGAGAGGAAGTGGCCGAGTGAGCATTCTGTACCCGGCTGGAATTGGAGTAACCTTATAATAAGTCTCGTAACCTCTGTACAATACGAGCGACGTCGCCGGCAACGCGGGCAACGCCACGAAGCGCGCATAAGAGAGATGCTTACACAGATATATAAAAGCAGGAAGGACGTCGCGACGCTACGAGAGAAGCTCTCCCTCTCCCCCTTTAGATAGATCTCTCTCCTCGCTGTCTCGACCAGCTGCCGCGGTGCTTCTCTCGGTATGAGAGAAGTCCGTCGACTCGTTCGCTAACAGGTATTACATCGATATACACTATACATAAAGAGGCGTTTATATGTATAAGAACGGGAATCAAAAGGTGAGGTCAACGGACTTTACTTGGAGACACGCGAAATTCGTTCGGACTTCGAAGAAACCGCACTTCGACGACTTTTGCCGCGATGGCCAACCGCGTGCAATGTAGTTCACGACAGAATTAAAAAAAAATTAAATAAATAAAAATAATCATCAGCCGTCCCAATCTAAACGAGTGCGCGGCTGCTGCAGTACGGGAATTTGGATCGCGAGATTGGTACGGTGATTCCTACACGAGCGTCATATGTAACTTAACTATTGCACACTCGGGATGCAATTATACGCTCGCGAAGAAAACACGAACTCGTTACCGCTTATATACTCGCGGGGATTATACCGACGCGTAGACGCATCCCAATGGATATTTATATGTATACTATGTATATATATTACATTTACGGTATATATATCGAGGATAATCGAGAGGTGGACAAGACACTCCGTTGAAGGAGAGCACACCCTGTATATGGCAAGGCAGCCGTGACCACAATGCGGTCTACGGGGGATTATATACTCGCTCGCGAAGTGCGAGGTGAATGTACGATATTTTTCCTTATTCGTGGACGAATGAGATCGGTCCGAGTCGGCAAATAATACAAGTGCCTTTGCCGAGTCATCGAATTTCGTTTCTGGCGCTTGAACGTGTCGTAAAAAAGTCTCCTCCCACCATCTCGGTCGCTTTTAGGGGGCCATTAAGACACTGAGTAGGCGAAAAATACTGACTTCACTTCGAATGAACATGCAATTTTCCCGTCCGTCTACGAAATCGTCTCTCTGATTACCGATATTTTGCCGAGCTAATTGCATTTGGTTAATGAAGATTGGGTAATTTTTTTTTTTTTTTTTTTTTTTTTTTTTTTTTTTTTTCAGTTTGCCATTTCTGTTGAACGCGCCGATCGGAAACAATGCGGAAGCGTCGATAACGAGGGACGATTTATTATTGGAATTGAAGAGGCATTGCGCAAGTCGTTGATAGGCTCCTGAATACATTTTTTTTTTCCTTTTTATTTTAATTTTTTCATTTTCATTTTACGACTCTAATATAAAAACTGACATATTCCACTGTGTCGGAGAGAAGAAATCCGCGTTACAGCTGCAGGCGATCTGTGAAGGACTTCAACGAAGATACATAGATAGACTAACGCCGCGGTCGTCCTTCAACGGCGAATCTTTAATTATCCGGGACAAGCGATGGATGTCTCTCAACTTGAGTACAGAAAAAAAGGAATAAAGAAAAAAAAAAAAAAACGCCGAAGGAATAATATATTTGACTTAGAAGAGTTATTGGTATACGACTTGGTGTGTTGCGCACTTGTAAATATCCGCGTTCTTCAACATTTGCAGATTCCTCGAACCCAAATATTAAATTGTTGTATATACTGTAAGAATTTAAAGAGCCAAATATCGTAAATCCGAATATCTATTCACGATTGGTGCAATACTGAGTATGCAGAGAGAACGTCGTGAATGCCAAAAGGAAATACAATAGAGGCGACGGCTTTCCGGCTGTGTGTATAGAATCCGTGGTTAATGAGCCGCTGCGAAGAGTCCCACTCGACAATTAACGTGACCCTCATTAATGGGGGAAAATAACTGTCGTTTCCGAGAGAGAGAAACAGAGAGAGAGTGAGAGAGAAAGAGAGAGAAAGAGAAAGAGATACCGTCAGGTAAAATCGTTCACAAACGTCTCTATGTCCTTCGAATTGCAATCGAATATTTTCTATTCGTTATGCAACGAAATTTTCAAGTTTCCTCAGTGACAAACTATATTTACGACTATTTTTACTTGTTTTATAATTTATTAATTAATTTTCTTCGAAATTGACGAGATTATTCGGAGTCCAGATAGGCATATTATATCGAGTAAACAAATAGTGAAAAAAAACTCAAACACAGTAAAAAAAAAAGGTACCATATTATTAATTGATAAAAAAAAGTTTTTGCTTCAAAAATATTTTGTTAACTGTACAAATATTTCTCGTAATTTTAGTACGGAAACGTTTGTGAACGTTTGTTAAAAGTGCACATTTTTTTTATCGTGCAGTTGATAACGCAAAATAAAAGAAAGTATTTTGCATAATGCATTATGAGAATCATAACTCATAGTGAAAAGAATTAAATAAAAATGCAAGGAATCGTTCCTTAGAAACATCGCTCCAAAAGCGTATTTGATTTGATACTCATTTCGAAACACTCCGCGCATGTGCCCATTTACGTTATTCGCCAAAGATTCAGTTCGCAGCTAATTGATTTTGTTTGTCGGAAGATAACGAGTCGCGTGTGTGAGAGACGATAGTCACAGTTCGAAGTTACATGTCCGGTACGTAAGTCACAATTCGCGTTTGCAAACGAGCCGGAGAAATAGGTGAAGTCGCGCAACGAAGAAACTAAAGAAAATTGCGCGTTGTTTGGTATACAGTCAGTCGTGTCTCGAGATCTATGACCATTCCGCGCTGCAGCGCGAGAGTATTATAAGGATGGGACGGGAATGGGGAGTGAAGGGGAAGGGAGGGGGGAGGGGGAGGGGGAGGAGGGCTCATCATCGTCGTGGGAAACTCCAGCTTTCACCCACGAGATCATCACGAGCCATATAGCATAGGTTCGCAGAAACACACAGACTGCTTTTAGCCTTTAAAACAAAGTTATTCGGGCTCTTCGCGAGTGCGGAATCGAGCGCGAGCGCTTTTAACTCTCGCTGTCCTCGATGCTGCGCGTGTATGCAACACGCTTCAACCGCGTGCGTGTAGGTTGACTTCCAAGATTGAAATTTTCTCACGGAATTCTTCGACGCTGTCGGGGTTCGTCGATTAAATAATACATCAATACGATGATGGGCGTGATAAGAAAAATATAATAAATCTTTTGCGTCATACATTCGATGAACTTTGAAACATAAATAACAGACGAAAAAAAAAAAAAAAAAAAAAAAAAAATCATCTCCCGTGTATATTTCGGTCTATGAATCGTGAGTCCGAAGGCGATGTGCAAAACACTCAAAAAAATCTCAGTCGGTCGAAACTTCGAATAATAGCAATTCGCGCGATGACTTGCAACAGTCATTTCTATTCGGGAATAATCGACAAAATGCAGAGAGGATATTACGTAAGGTATATCGCAAACGGTGCGACTACCTATTATGGAAAAAAAAAAAAAAAAAAAAAACTAAATTGAGTGGCAGCGAGTACCATCGCCCATATTGAAGATTCTCGATCCTCGTTCCGATCAATTAGTCATCTGTCCTTCGAATACAGTAATACCGAAGGTGAAATTTTGTACGAAAATAATCGACATATGGACATCACCGATGTAGGACGCGTCGGTACATACAGCCTCCGCAACTGGGCAATTCTCGTTTAGTAAGTACGCTCATTATATCCGATTTATTCCGGACTCTCCGGTCCAACTACACGCGCGCGCACACACATCGAGCGATGTGTCCGCGAACGCGTCTTGGCGAATGCATGAATGAAGCTAAAACCCGAGTTCTTCTACATCGTTGCTAACCTCACACCGACCCACAGGTCGCACGCAATTTCTTGGATACGAGAGAGTATACAAACTATAAGCCACTGACCAATGGAGTCTAACATAAAGAGCAACGGAGTTATCATTTGACTTGCACGACATGCGGGTTCGTGTTGTGTCCCGAGGAGCTGCATGAACGTTCAACAGATGTTCGTTCAAATTATCGTACGTTTCACGGAGGATCAAAGCAATAATCACCGAGACAATGATTTTTTGCCTCAATGTGCCCACGTACGCGGCCCTCGATAAGTGGCGCGCTTTGGTAAATACATCATTTTTTATTTTATCATTATTATTATTATTATTATGATTTTTTTTTTTTTTTTTTTTTTTTTTTTTTTTTTTTTTGAAGCAACCGGTAAACTATATGTATGCCTCTAGTCAGCTTGAAAAATGTGTACACCCAGTACGGCGCGAATTAGCGAGGTATGCGTGGGTGAATCACAACGCTCCCCAGTTGCATGTACCGAGAATGCGTACGGTTAAAACATGCGAGTGCAACGTCATGACGAGAGACCGAGAGATATCATTTAACTTGACACACGGGTCATCCTCACAGCGGCGATTTACTCTCTGTGGTTGATGGTGTATTACACATCGGAGTTGTGAATAATAAATGCGACAGAGAGTGAGATTGGCGCTGTGGGAGAGAACTCGCATATAGTGCAAACGAAATTTATAATCGCGTTTTGACTCACGAGCCCACACGCCTCTCGATCCGGTAGATTTACATAATCTGAGGGTAATTTGTCACCGTTATGCTGTAATTTCTTCACGGTAACACATTCTCCGAGTTCTCGCCTATTTATCTATCATTAAACGCGATCTTTTGGTGAATCATATCCTACGCTGTCGGGCAATTTAACGCGTGATCGATGAAATGGGTGCAACCAAACTATAATTATATAGACGACCTGTTTAGACTGACGAAAAAAAAAAAAAAAAGAAGCAATTAACGAACAAATCGTTCGTTATTAATCGTTTATCTTCGTAATAATAAATATTTCTTAAGAAAACGTTTAATTTAATATTCACGCGTGAATTAATGAATTATTTGTAGATTATTTATATTTGAATGCCACGTAAGTTACAAGGTGCAGTAACGCTGAATGTATTCAACGAGAGAGTCTATACGAAGAGCTAAGCACTACGGGAGGGACGGAGAGTCTCCGGTAGAGTTGTAGAGAGCCCCGGTATACAGGGAGGCGAGCGCCCGCGCGCGCGCGCGATCGGACGGGACCATTGGATCCAGGGTCCCGCTATACGGTCGCCCGCTAGTCCGAGGTGAATGAACCTCGGCCCGCCTACTGACTTTACCTGCCCGGCGAACCTTGCTATCTCCGAGAGAAGTCTCTCTCTCCCTCTCTCTGTCTCTCTATTTCTTCCTCTTTCTTTCTCTCGGCTATGAGGACTTCTTCTTCCTTCTCACAATTTCTCTACTCTTTCCTTACTCCATCTCTTACTCGTTTATCTTTATCTCACTAACAGTCGTGAGGATCTCTTTCAAAGTGCGCATTCTTCTCGTCTCTTTTCAACTCGTCATCTCGTCGCCTTGTTCTCTCGTCTTCCCACTCGTTCGCCGCCTCCAAAATACCGATTACGTGTCTCGAGACTCTCGACCCCCCCCCCCCCCTCCCCCCCATTGGCCTGGAAACATTGTAATAACGTCTGGACTCGGAACTTTTTTTTCTTTTTTTTTTCTTCTTCTCGAAAATAAAACGTTAATCCTATTTTTAAAAGACAACCCAAAAAAAAAAAAAAATTAAATAGTGTGTCGGGCGTTTGACTTTTTAAAATGAAGTTATCGATTTGTTGTGTCTGGACTTTCAACACCAAAAATGACGAAAATAATTAAGTGGCTCCGAAACAGCCGGGGAAAGGCGCTTGATTAATAAATTTGTGATGGTGTTCTTCGATTATTCTTCGGAGATTTCTGCTTAATATTAAAAAATATTTTATTCCAGTTGCCGATTAACAATTTTTCGATCGCGAGTTTTAATTTTTTTAACTATTATTTTTTACTTTTGTTCTTTCATATTTCGCGATTTATCGATTGTTTTAGCGATACGATTTATTACGGAAAAATTGACGGGGCGATTTCGGAGAGGAAACTGACGATTTCGCGGGACTCTCTGGGTCAACCGGAAGATAGTTCTTCGGTAACGTAGAATAACGAGTATATACGGAGGGGGGACAAGTGTACAACAATGCGCCGAAGGCTTTCCCAACTGAAGATCGAAGTAACTTGATTTGGCTTTCAGCTCGGGTTCCACGGTCACGTATCGGCGAGACAACGGTCTTTGAATAGAAAATCGCTTGTGGCTATATAGTAGCAGAGCCTCGAGAACTGCTGAGAACTCGGTAAACGCATGTGTGGTTCTTTGCTCGTAAAAAAAAAATGAAACGGTAAGAAAAAAAAAAAAAAAAAAGAACAATACTGTTTGCTGGCGAGTGACGAGCGCCGAGGAATGTTGAGAGAACGAAGAAAGCGAGATTCGGCACACGGGACTGATAAGACTTCTCGCGAAATGAGATATACATTATATATTTTCTCACACAAAACGAAGATTTGAGAGAAGAAAATCGGCACGATTATTGTAAAACAAAAGCCGTGTTGTGCTCTCTTCGTGCAAAACGGAGTAACGCAAACGACGGTAAGCTCTCGTCGAGAGCGCGTGAGGTTTTATGCTACGTGGCGTTAAAATCAGGACGCATATCGGCGCTAAGCCGGACGCCGTACAATACCTCGATAAAAACTATACATACATAAACGACGTATACGTGTTAACTAATTGTAAGTCACGACTCGAACGGAGGTGCGTTAAATATGCCAAATATTCGTGCCGAATAATCTTTATTGACGATAGAGAGTCACGAGTGGAACGAAAAGAATGAGCGATAAGAAACGAGCGTTTTAGCCGCGCGATGTATTTCGAGTAATTATGTCTGTGGAACGTAGTCGCGAATTTGATAACTATAAAAACCTGCATATAAAATTTTATGAGTCGGCGCCATATAGTTGTATGTATCCTTGATGACTGTCGCAAGCGAAAGCTTATCTCGAATTCTTCGATTGCGTTGCGGTGCGTTGATATTTTTTCGAAATCTCGTTGCGAAAAAAAATTTAATAATAAATGTTTTATCTCGTATTCCCTTCAATTTATTTTTGCTATAAACATTGACGCATAAATGTTACTCTCCGACAGGATAATCGATTTGTTTAACGAATCGATGTAAATCGATCGGCAAATGGCGTATCGATCGAACATCCCGCGATCGTGAGACGGGAAAGTAACATCGAGAAACGAAGAGAAAGAAGGGAGGTGGGATAAAGGATACATGTAGGTCAGTGTGACTCGGAATGAGCTTTTTGTTCCGACTCTCCGATGTCGAGAGGAGGGTTCCGAGTAGCACGAGGGGAATCGCGCGAGGCGCACACGAGTAGTCGAGAGGCGCTTTGAGTTCGAAAGACCTGATCATAGTTCCCGGGAAACTCTTTATCGTTTCTAGTGGAGAGTTCCCATAAGCCTCTCACACGGAGTAATGCGATTTAGCCGCAACAATAGCTATCAATCGACCGATGAGTTTTCACAGTTATAATCGTCAAACGTTATTTTAATTCTATCGTTTCATCAGACGATAATTGACAATCGTTAATGAAAACCTTTTCTTTTCATTTGTACCGTTCTATCGGATAACTATCGACGTTCATAAATAAAAGCTTTTTTTTTTTTTCTTTCTATCGTTTCATCAGATTATTATCGACAATCGTAAATGAAATACTTTTTTTTTTTTTCATTTCTATAATTTCATCGGATAATAATCGACGATCGTAAATAAAAGGCTTTTTTTTTTTCTTTATATCCTTTCATTCGATGATTATCGTCAATCGTAAATAAAAGGATTATTTTTATTATTTCTATCGTTACATGAGATGATAATCTACAATCGTAAATGAAAGCTATTGTTTTGCGCTTCAATAACAAAGACTCGTAACTAAAAAAGGAGTCTGACGAATGTATAAGTCAATCGGGCTGAACAAACAGCTTGACAACTGTGAGCTCCGGTCTCGCTTCGCCTTCGTATAGAACAACAATTCACTCCGAGGAAACAGCTACCGATATAAATATTGGAATATTTGTTTGTTCTACAAAAGGTGTTCACCGCTAAGTAGCGTTAAGAATATTTTTTATCGATTTTCAACTATCGAAAAAAAATTCTGTCGCAATCTAATTAAACACATCTGATGTAATACGCATTTAATATATACACATTAATTCATATGACACGTAAGCAATATCGGCCATCTGGGATTTCCACAGAATAATAATCGTCAATAGACGCCACGAGATTTTCTTTTTATTTCGCCACTAAAAATTATAATTTATTTTTATTTTTTCTCTCGTCTCTTTCTTCGAACTTTGGACACAGCGCTAAAACAAAACCTATAAGTGTATCGGGCAAAACGGCTCAGTGGAAATACCCGTTTGGTTCGAACGCGAGTTACCGGGGGGTGCGGAGTCTCTCGCACCGCGTAATGGCTCTTCAGATATTTGGATTTTTTTTTTTTTTTCTTTTTTTTTTTTTTCGAGTTTTCTTTTTCTCTCTATGTTTCTCCCGACGATATATGCGGCGTGTAAACCGGTTTCGGTCGAGGAAGCCCCCGAACAAACCATCCCGAGGGGGAGGGGGAGGGAGTTTCGACGCGACGCACACGGGATAAACCAGATTGGGGAGAACGTGGACACGGAAAATTTTTCATGCGTAAAACGTACGCGCGGCTCATTCCAAATAATCCTTTTAAGTTCCACCATTTTTTTTTTTTTTTTTTTTTTTTTTATTTTTTTTTATTTTTTTTACGAATACCAAGAATATCGTACGAAAAAATAATTTGTCCGATGCTGCGTAAAGATAGTAAAATCGTGAGATTGTCGTGGTGTTGTGTCCCGATGACAGAGGGGAACGAAGACTATAGAGACCTCGTGTCTGTATCACCATACGTACGTCAGCGGCGAGAGAATCACGTATACGTCGTATAGGTACACAAGGTGTATCGTTCGCCGTATCCTTTGCCTCCTACCTAATGGGTGCGTGTGCACGATTATAGAGGATCCACACCGTGAAAAACCGGTTCCATAACTTCTACCCGCACGAGAGACGAAGTGTAGCGAGAGAGCATTGGTGGTGTGCGCGATGATTACGATCGTCGGGGCCTTCCCCCGGGGATCCCACCTCAGCGCACGATCGACGCATTTGCCATCGCGAGTCCCCCCTCTCCTTGCCTCTCGACAATTTTTTTTTCTCATTGAAAAATAATTAAAAAAAAAAAAACAACAAAATTCAAGTTCGGGTTACTTCTGATAGATAATTAAATCCTCCGATATAAACGACCGTCCAAGCCGATGAGCCAAGGCCAGCATGTGCGACAACATCACGATTTTTCATCTTTAATCTTCGCGCGCGCGTCTGTATAATTATATAGCAGTTTATAGTTCGACAGTCGATGCTTTCTACGATCGTGAGGGTTTGATTAATGAGCGAATAATTAATCGTTGTTGCTCCCGGTGAACGAAGTTTAAGGTCAATGAGGAAAGATATTCGACCGTTTCGCCGAGAAAGCGAGCGACCGCTTATCTTTCGATGTGAAAGAGCGATCGCGTTAAACGAGCCGTGAAAATTCGTTTGTGTTGACTATGAATAACGTTCGAAAACTATTGTACGAAAATATAATCGTTTCTTGCGTATTTACGAAACTGAAAAATTTTATGCCACGTATTAATTTCTATTAAAAAAAATTTTAATAAAATAATATTTTTTTAATACTTCCGGTGTACGGAGGCTAAATAGTGAATGTTATACCGAGCGCGATCGCGTTCAATGACGCGCTTGACCGTGAGCGTCGAACAACCGACGACGAGATCGATTGTTCGAACGAGGTCACGCGCTCATCCATTCGACGAAACGAAAACGCCTACGTATTACGCGCACCGTCCTTGAATACTCAACGAGTAATCCTCGATATGATAATTTTTATTCTATCGAATCGATTATCGAGAGACGACAATTGATAGACATAAGCGTTATCTAGACAGCCAGACGCTCGTGGGGTACAAAAAATATAAAAATAAATGATTCAGTCCTTCGGACTGATCTTTCAATTATTCCTCACGCCTCAGTTGATGGTGACCGAAGGATCGCGGCGGTGATCTTGATCGGTAATGAAAGTCAATGGGTCAGGCGCGAAGAGGCGACCCCCGAGCGTTTGACCATCGCGGGTCGCGATCGCCCGGCCTTCGAGACCTTCAACGCGTCGAGAGCCGTCAAAATAAAAACAATAAACATATTTTCGTAACGTTACGTATCATTGACTAAGAATTCGTCGAATTTGTCTATCTTTTCGATGTATCTATCGAAAAAAATCGTTTGTCCGAAGGAACTTAATAGTTTCGATGTTCGACAGCAAAGAGACGGAATTCTTCCGAAATGAGAAATCTCGCATCGATCAACAAATACTTCGAGCAAATATTCTACTTTCTTCACGCTTTAGGTCTTCGTATATATATATATTTGTTCAGTTTGTTCGTAATCTATAGCACAAGGTAGAAAGATGACGAGGGTGATAGATACGCGCTATGAATCGAATGTAGAAAGGTTTACGTTGTGCGGAGACACGGCAATATCGCTGTTTCTAGATAGAGGAGTGTTAGGGCTATAATACTAAAGCGGATATCACGGTCGATGCTCCTGTCCTCACGTGGCGCGACGAAGATTAATAAAAAGTTGAGACAACTACGTTGTTTTTGTACAATTATCATGCATCTTTGAATAATTTATTTCAATTTTTTTTTTTTTTTTTTTTTTTTTTATCGGACGAAACAATGTTATTAATTGCGTAAAGAATCTGACATACCGGAATTTTTACTGATGGCCGCGGTAATGTCGACTCGTATAAGAACGAGAATAACCGTAGCAACGAGTAGTCCAAAGGTTCGTACGGTGATATTCCTGTCGTTAGAGGTCCTTGAGCGGAAGCGTGCCCCGCTCGTCTCCGTACGAGGATGATCATCGGGACCGGAAGCGGTGCTGGTGCCCGGCAGGGGCGGCGCAGCCACCGCCATCGCGCACCCCCCGTGCCTCTCACACACTCACTGTTAACAGTACACCTTTGATCCGTGTTTTGAATTTTTTTTCTCGTCAAAATTCTTTATTTATATTAAATAATACGATTGCGATTTTTTATTTTATTTTTTCAATGTTAAAACGTCGAAGTCGACCGAGAGGTTTATTTCGTGTGTCGTGGAAAAATCGACGTGGCTGTAGTTTCCGCTGCCCGTAAGTCTTTTCCTCACTCGAGAGTCGAAGATCCGCGCGCACTCACTGTTAAACAGCAGCAGCAGGTAGAAGAACGGTGAGCGCCGGTCGAGCGCTCGGTTTCAACTGGCCGGAGTAGGGGTAAATACGAGTTTACCGAGAGAGCCGATCCAGTCTCCCGAAAACGATAACGTAGACTTCCTTGTGCTTAATTCAACTTTAATATTCGCGTGTTTGTCGCGCGAGTAATTCGCCGTTAGGGTGGGCACGAGCTACAGGGGGAACGTCGAGTTTTTTTATTCCTTTTTTTTTCTTTCAATCCATGACCCGTGCCTGACGCGACATAAACGCGGTCGCGGTCAGCAGGCGACTGCCAGACAAGCAACGGTGGGTCCGTAACGTCGACGACATGGCGATCAAGCTGCTGCCGTTGCCTGTTGCTGCTTCTAGCTGTACGGAGAGACCTGTTGAGCGCAGGAGCCGGCGTTATAGCCAATCGGCATTCCACGCGCCCCACTCCCGCCTCGCTTCGCAGGGGCCTCACAGCAACCCGGGGTCTCGCTCGAACCTCGCTCGCTTGGGGCACCTCTGTGCACCTTCAGACCAGGTCTTTTTTTTTTTCAAGCACCTCAACAGCTTCCACCTAAGTGCCTTGTATTACCCGAAAATTCATTAAAAATCGATACCCCGTATATATGGAATATTTATCGTCGTAAAGCAATTGAACTTTCTCCGAAACGTCAAAATTTGTGTATTTATATATTCTTATTATGTTTACGATGCACATAGCGAACGGGGTCGAACAGACGAAGAGATCCGGGTCATCGGTGATCTATGAAAGAAGATTCCGTTCACCCTCGTTCTCTCGCAATTCTCGATATCCCTAAGGACACGCGAGCGATTTCTCAATTTATTCTCGACATAATAATTTAATCTATCTATTCCAATCTCAAGACGCTCGACTCTGTCTAGTCGAAAAGAACGCAACGAACAGAGTGAACGGTCTCGAAGCTTAGCGATGAAAACAATAAAATTTCCGAGCAGGTGTTTTCCTCTCTACCTGATCCCTCGAAACGGACATCCCTTGCGCCCAACTTTCGACCACTGGGATTATACCTTATACTCTCCCCGATATCGAAAACTGCCCCACGGGGCAACGTGAAAAATAATGTTGAAATGCAACAGTTTCGAACACTGTATTCGTTACGCGCACATAATTGTCCGCATCGACAATCGAGTGGACACATATATACGCAGCCCGTTCGTAGAGGGTGAGGAGTTCGACTCACGTACTTACCGTTAACGCGATGACGTGCTTCCGGTGGTAGGCCACGCGGCGGTTTAACGAAATCAAGCCACGCGGGTTTTCGTACACTGTACTAGGTATATACGTATAAGCAAATCGGTGTCGCGCGAGTACCATTGCACACTCGGGCGTACAGTGTGTCTCGTTCTCGTTGTATACACGCGCTTGAGAGGTTATATCTACTTACCTTATATCCCGTGTACTCGCCACATCATCTATACCTCTATATATATGTTAACGCGTTACTATATATACAAGTGTACTTCAAGCCCACTTCGTTCCCGTTTGGGTCTGAGATCAGCGGCGGCGGTACTCGCGTGACGGCGCGCTGCTGATTACTTGACGAGCTCTCCGATTTATGGCCCTAATTGAGTTCCTTCTTTGGCCGCTGTAAAGACCCACGAGACGATGCGTACCATTATATTTGCATGCAACCAAATTTTCGATAAACAACTTCATTTTGACGAATGGAATAATCCAATAATAACACCCGTCTCGCGCGAATGTTCCACGTATCATCTTCGAACATATTTCGTCGATCGAACGTAACGATTGTGCAATTAATCATGCAGTGTACGATATCTTCACGAACACACAACGCTTCGAGATCCTTTCGATAGTTGCGCAACCGAGATCTTTGTCTCGTATCGAAAACATGCATCAGTGAGTGGTTCAGTGACGAGTGTCTGTTATTTCTGGAGGGTAAACCTGTAGTTCGTTAATTCATCAAAAACCCAAAGCATTGACGCGAGGAACGCGAAACAATAATAATCGAATCTCGTGCAACGTCCGAAAACGCTCGGTCCGATGTTTATTTCGTCGTTGATCGGATCGATCAATTTTTTTTTTCGCGAAGAGATTTGTAATTTACAGGTGCGACGGGGGAAATTCCCAAAGAGCCAAACACAGCGACGACGTCGCGAAGAGGCACAAACGATCGTGTGCCATGGCGAAAAACAACACGTGACACAACGCAATAGTCGATGAAGCCAGGCGTGGATGCGATTGTTGAGCGCGTCTAGAGTCTCGACAAAACCTGTTTTCATCCTCGGAACGATGTCGCAACAAGTGGAGAATAAAACAATTAATCGGGAATCTCCGTGGTGATTCTCGTCGCGAGGAATTTCACCGAACGAACACTCGTGACTTGGCGCGTGATAACCGAGATACAATACTACTAAGAAAATTGGCGATGTCAGCACGAATACCATTGTTGAAAGGAAAATAAATATGTTTACAAAAAAAAAATCGATATTTCACGGAATGTTTTTTTTTTTTCTCAACGTTAATTTTACGATAAGTATTACCGAATGCATGGTCTGAAATGACTTCCGCATCCGGTCCGATAATCGTCAAAAGCTGCGTGTACACGATCTCTCTCGGGCTCGTCGTCGATAGTCGCATCGAACAATGGTGTCGCATCACGTTTTATCGTACTGTAGATATATGCATGTTTGTGTTATATACATAATCGACATCACAATGGTAAAGGTCGTCAGTCATCCAGGTACTGGCATTTACGAGATCGCTAATAACGCGTTTCGGTCCGCGCAAGTGAAGATAGAGAAC
Organism: Buathra laborator; assembly: GCA_934046635.1. Classification (NCBI taxonomy): domain Eukaryota; kingdom Metazoa; phylum Arthropoda; class Insecta; order Hymenoptera; family Ichneumonidae; genus Buathra; species Buathra laborator. The sequence goes on along the minus strand of OW203898.1, from coordinate 3,402,652 downwards.
CTGATGTTGTCACGTGTGGATGTTACTATCGTGTGGAATCGGCGTGGCGCACACGGTAACCGGTGCGCAGTGGTACGAACGAGAGGAACGCGGACGGGGAAAGAGCGGAGAGGGTATAACGTCCCGGAGCTCTGCGTCGCCAGAGGCCAACGTCGCGGACGGTTGTGGCTGCTGCGCGTTCCTCTCGATTCTTCTCTCGTGTCTCTCGGATATCTTCTCTTGGTTGCGATGCTACCAGTGAGAAAGAGCACGAAACAGTGAGAGGGCCGCGGAGAATCGAAGCTTCTATACAGTCTCTAGCGCCCGAGAAAAAAACCACCGAGACCACCGAGAGATCGAGAGATGGTAATTTACTTTGTTATATTTCGCTCTCGTGTGCCTCGTGAGATCGTAGACACCCGTAGTGGATTGTTGTGTGTGCGAGTCGACTGGCACGGCCAGGTACCAAATGCCACAAGGTCACGAGTCGCGCGGCAGAGAGCGCTACATGATGGACACACCGACCAATACTTTTTTTTACCTCATTCGATCCAAGGATCTCGCGAAACCGATAACTTTTTTTTTCGGACTCATCGTTTTCATATTTATGCCGAAAAAAAATTGAATGAAAAAAGTATTCTATTAGTTTATTTTTATATTATTTTGACAAACATCTCACTGTTGACATCCTACAACGACTCGCAAACTACGAACATATAATTGCATTTTCAGAACGAGTTTATTGAGCTTTTCGCGAAAAACGCCAAGACGGGAAAACTATATAAATGGATCGTAAGCGATCAAAGTACGATAAGTCTTTTCATTTCGTCTTATTCTTGTTTGCGGAGGGGGAAATTCGAGTTGAAAAAGCAGAGTGTGTTGACGTCATCGAGAATGGCACTGGATGGTACCTTTCCATTCACGCCACGTCCCGATGTCTAGGTCTCTTTTTCCTTTTTAATTCACGAAGCATTCTCGACTTCGCGAGGCACTCGACGCCGAATGTCTCAGTTCGATAGAGAAACACCTCAGTTGGATAAACGATAATAACAGTTCCCTGTTTGGTCGGGCGAGTTAGCGTAGAGTTCGGTGCGCGATTGCGGGAATCGCAGTTGCAGATATGTTACCGCAGCGGAAGAATAATATCGGGATTCGCTGACGTCTTCTCAGAAGTATGGTGATAAGGATGATAAAACTTGGTTATCACTCGACTCGAAAGGATATACGATAGTTTACAGAAAGACATGTTCCACTATAAATAAAAGTTGATAAAATATGCAGGCGTCTAGCAACTAGTAACCTTTTTTTATGTATTCTCGATGCATTTTTTATAAAAAAAATATATCATTAATTTTAGTGAAAAATAGTTGCCGTGATCTCATTATAGTTACATAATCATTCCTCGCTGATCTCCTTGCAGTTGTTTGCTTTTTGTATGATTTTTTTCTCATCAAGTACGATGACACGGCTGCAGCTATACTACGGAAGATATTATCGGTCATGTAGGGCACGAGAGGTAAGCTGTATTTTTGCTAAGGCAGCAGCAACGGAGTTACATTTGAAATTTATTTTTTTTACGCCTCTTTTTGTTTTTTTTTTTACCGCGTAAAGATACAATAACTGTAGAAACCAACGTTAACAAAAGTAGAAGTTGGAGTGCTTTATACATAGACTGAGATTGGACTTTACTACCTGTCCTACGGGCATTGGCATCAATGCTCGTTGTCAATAGCGTACTGACGAACGTTTTAAATTCTTTAGTACGAACTTAAATTAATCCACCGACCGTTACAATAATAAAAATAAAGATAAACAAATGGAAAAATTATGACATAAAAGAATTTAGTGAAAATAATACATTTACATACAACTTATTATTATCGATAGTGTATTATCGAGTTTGTAGACATTGCCTCGAGTTTTGGCGATTTACCGATCTCTGGAAACACTCCAATAGCGGCATTCGGCTCAAAGTCTATAAAAAAATATAAATATTTCTTTGCGACTTTCCGTATTTCGAGTTAACAATATTTTTCAGTTGATTTATCGGCTTCGGAAAAGTTAAAACAAAAGATTTAATGTTCGGCCATTTTTGAGACTTACAATGGTGTATTGGAGTTTCGATTTAATACTCTAATAAAAAATAAACTATCGCTCGCAATAGGTTTTCTCAAGAAACATGAGATGCCGGTAACAAATTAATAATGCCGAACATTGCGTGACATATTTTGCATCATATCAAATATCTCATTCGCGAAACCCTCGTAAAATCATCTGTAAATAATTAACGGCATTGATTCTAATTAAATTCTAGACGTGCACGCATATGCGGTATCCTCCGTTGACCCGCAAATAAATAACGTCAGTATTCATTCACATGTAATCAAATTGTTCGCTTTATTTATAAATTCGCAAATTCATTTTCGTCGCAAATCGAACGCAATGATCTGTGAACGAAACTCATGGATATCGTTACAGTAACAAAGTAAAACGATTTTGTGAAATGAGAACATAAAAAATTAGCGTTCGTCTAAACGCGATGTGATTATCAATCTGTAAAATGATTATCATAAAAAATCATTCGAAGTCCGGTTTCTCGTACCCGTTAATGCGTTTAAACCTCAAGTGGCTTTCGTACAATTTTGCATTTCGTCGCTGTTGTCTAGACAATCGTCGGTGCCATCGCAAACCCAGACACGTGGCACGCAGCGCTGATTGGCGCAGAGAAACTGCGACTCGATCGGACACGTTACGATGAGTGGTGTCCATTCAGGATCCGCAGTGCAAGTGCGTTGATCCTCCGTGAGTATTTCGCCGTAAGGACATCCGCAGACTGTGTATAAATTCAGTCCGCTGACGCGATTGTTTCCGTTATCCGGTACGGCAAAGCAAAATTTCTCGCAACCACCGTTGTTCATCGAACAAGGATGACCCTCGGTTACTGTTTGTATCTCCCGATTGAATACCGTGATACCGTTAAGCCGCTTGAAAGTTGGTGCCTTTACAAGAATACTCTCTTCATCACCGGTCTCCGTCTTCATACGTATTATCCCATGCAAATGCCAATCCGTTATGTACATCCATTGCTCGTGTATCGCGATCGAAAATGGACGTTTTATTAATGGGGAGGTAATCGTACGCACATCACCGCCGTCGAGATCCGTGTGTCGTACGTTTTGGAGCAAAGCGTCGCACCAGTAGAGACGATCTTTGGCGAAATCTATGGCCAAATCGTTAACCCATCCGAGTGTTAAATTCTTGAACACCGTGTGATTCGTACCGTCGGTGAAAACTCTACTTATGTTTGCCTGATCAGCCCACCCGCCGAAGAATATATAACCGCGACTCGGATATACAACGAGACCTCTCGGCTTTTTAAGATCCTTCAATAACGTTTTACTGTATGTTACGTTCCTCGTACTCAACACATTAAGTGTGCCATCGACCGCATTTATGTAGTAGAGATTCTTTGCTTCCCAATCGACCGCGAGACCCTCGACTGAGCCTTTCCGTTTCGTCCATATGATTTTTCTGCCGCTACCGTTCCGGTTTACTCTGTTAATAGTCTCCCTAATTGCGTCGCTGAAGTAGATGTAACCGTCGTGAGCGTCGTAATCGACCGAAATGAATACCCCGTATTTGTCTGCAAACGGAAGGATAACATCGCTGGAACCCTCTGTGACCGGATTGAGTTGACGAGTTTTGACTTCAGCTTTCTGCAGATACAGGAGAAATTTCTCCACCGGATCGCAATTGTGCGAATCGTTCTTTAGTCTCCAACCGACTTCACAGAGGCAACGATAACTGATACCGCTTTCAGCACCATCAGCCGCTGTTACGATACACATGTGCTGACAACCGCCGTTGTTGTTGCCACAAGGATTCGTCACGTTTCCCGCCGATTGGACGAGAGGGTGAAGAATCTTAATAGCATTCATTTCGCGACCCTCGTACAACGTTTGTATCGTACCTTCTCCATCGAACTTATCCATGCTGAACAGTCCTTTTTTTTTTAAGTCCGACCAGTACACCCGATTCTCGAATACCGCGAGACGTGTGCAATTCGGAAGTTGAGGCCCTCGCGGTATCGTGAATCGATTGGCACCCGTATAATCGGCGGTTTCGATCTTATTGTGGGAAGCGTCGCACCAGTAGATCCTCTTGGCGGCGATATCGACGGCCACTCCGGAAATTTTGTACGCTTTTTGATGGATCACCGGATATGCCGATGTACCGTCCATATTCGCTCGAAGGATTTGCTTCTCGTCGGCTATAAACATGAGTCCGACGGTCGGATCGAGTGCTATGTCAGTCGGTTTAGTGAGATTCGCGTTCAGCACTATACCGTGACGACGACCGTTCAACTCGAAAACATCGATTTTTTGGACCATCGCGTCGACTACATACAATTTCATGCCGATGAAATCGACGGCTATCGATACCGGTGACCACAAGACCGGCATCGATATGTTGACTTCGACGACTCCGTTCATCTCGAATCTGCTATCGTTACCGAGATTTTTCATGTTCACGGACTTCGAGTAAATTTTTTCTGAATTCAAGTCGCTCCAGTAGACCATTTCTTCGGAATACAGATAATCGACACCGCTGGCGTGCTGTGTGTGTGCGATTATCTCGGAATGTTCACCGATCGAATCCGTTCGCCGTATATCGGTGTTCTGCGACAGCAACAATCGCATCGGCGGTCCGCTCGCGGCACTACACTTGTTGCGTCCAATCATCGCGTATCCGGGAAAACACGAGCATTCGAACGATCCTTCGTTGTTCTCGCATAACTGATCGCAGAAACCCCATTCCGCGCACTTGTTTTTGGCTGCGATTTTAACATAAATAAAAAGAAGGAAATTGGTGAGTTTTTTTTTTTTTTTTAAAGAGATTCTTCCGAATAATCAATGTGCATATATCATATTACTTTGATGACGTTTGTTACTCACCGACGCAAGACGTTGAATCGTTTGCTAAGATTTGATCGTCGGCACAGTAACACACTCCTCCGGTTAGTGACGCTCGGCATCTGTACTCACAGGTTATATTCTCGCAATTATTCGTAGCTAAAAAAGGAAAAAAGCATATTAAAGCTATAGTTTCGCATGTAAAGGAATTAATAAATCCTTCAAGTCATTCGGGGAAAAAAATTGTAGCGGTGAAGTTTGAAACGTTGCAAAGTTGACGAAGAAGTTGACGATTGGCGCATCTGAACTGATCGCTCGTGCACAGTGTTAAATCTGTATATATCGAGAAGAGAGTCTTAGAACGATTATTACGAAGTGGCAAATGAAGTTGTAGCAATAATTCAGATTCTGCGGAATTGTTAAGGTGATGTGGACTGCTGTTTAGGAACTCTAGACATCTGAAGAAAAATGAAATTGACTTTTTCTGCAGTATGTTTAAATGCAGAGAATTCGAAAATGATTTCGAAATGGCATAAGTTAGAGTTTACGTTACCGACGCGCGGTCGTAATTCACATTACATTAAGGCTGTGAGGTACAGACTCGGTCGGTAACAAATCGCCTTCCCTATTTTCTCCGAAATGGTTGCTGTGATGACGAAAAGCAAATTAGATTTTTGTAGTCACTAAACAGACGTATGAAAAGCTAATTTGCTTTTGGTCGTCATAGCAACCATTTCGGAGATAATAGGGAAGGCGTGTTGTTGCCATCGGAGCATCTCTCATCGCTGTGACACATCCTCTTAACGGTATGTGAAATACCGCGGTCGGTATCAAAAACTGTAAACAACTTTTTTCAGGCATATTGGCATTTACAGCTTAAAAAAAGAGTCTCATCGCCTGCGATGGTGATATCCGCATGTGATGAGACTTTTTTTTAAGCTGTAAATGCCAGTAAACCTTGTTAAAAGGTAAAAAAAAGTTGTTTACAGTTTTTGATACCGACTGAGCCCCGAACGGACGGGGGGGAAGGGGTTGCACCTCCTCTTAAGAATATAATGTTAAAGGATACTCAATTGAGGAAATGGTTCGATATTCAAGATCGCGAATTTTATTTGTTTTGATAAGAAAAAAGAAAAAAATGAGGAAAACCAATTGGTATCTCTCAAACGCCGATTCTCCGTAAACCGGTTTTTCCGTCATCATATATGGGATGCGAATTCAAGGTTCTCGCGTTTTAGTCGCCGGTTCTCTCGATATTCCTTCGCATAAAGTCAAACGCGCGGCCAAGAGAATCCGTAACAACAAACCGCGAATCAAGCAGGAAAAAAACGGTTACGAAGATAGAAAGAAAGAAAAATCGCCGAGGAGACATGACGATTATGATAGATACACGATGCAGAGAAATGTACCGTCACACATTGCCGTATCAATATAAGGCAACGTGGCTGCTTCCAAAGAGAGCAGAGGCTATCACAAAACCCAATATCTCCGTCAATCCTTCTAATAAAAAGTTCTAAGTACTCCGTTGTTATGTTTAAATATCATTCATTTTCGAATAATTGGTATCAATAATTTTTTTTTACTATAATATATACTTACAACAAAACAATGTTAATTATCGGGTAAAGGATTTTGCATACCTTGGAAAGTTTTATTGTCGGCCGTAGTAATGTCCACGTGAAAAAGAACAAGAATAACCGTAGCAACGAGCAGTAGTCCAAAGGGTCGTACTGTGATATTTCTGTCGCTGAAAGTTCTTGAGCGACAGCCCGCGTAACGCGACTCCCTTCGAAGATGATCATTGAGACCAGAAGCGATGCTGGTTTCCGGCAGTATTTCTGCAGAGTCCGCCATTGCGCACCCTCTGTAAATACGAGTTTATCGAGAACGCCGGGCCAGTCTTCCGAAATAAAAATTGATAATAGAAACTTCCTTGTGTTTAGATCGCGAAGTTAATATTCGTATGTTTATCGCGATTTAATCGCCGATAGGGTGGTCTCGAGCTATCGAAATCTTTGAGTTGTTTTTTCCAATTCCTACCCCGTGTGTGATGCGATATAGACGCGGTCGCGGTCAACCGGCGACTGCCAGACAAGGAACGGTAGGTTCGTAATGTGGAGAACATAATGATTGAGGAGTCGGCTTGGAATCGGCAACGCATGACCTCCACTACAAGTCGTTTCCACGAATCTTATAGCAACGCAGGATCATTTTTCAAGCATCTCAAGAGTTTCCTCGTAAGGTGATGTGAACCTTGTGTAAGTGCGAGAGAGATAGCGTGATCGGTGCTCTCGGCGGAACGAGATGGACACACTGAAAATATGTTTCACATCACGTTAAGGTGAAGAGGCACACCGACTCAGCAACTCCGATGGTAACCCTTTGCGATCCAAAACTACTTTAAGACGATTGACTTGTGATGTAAATGCAAATTCGCTTCCACTGCGGAAATTATAGATGAATCGGAAGCGATTTCGCATTTTTTTCTCGAATCGATGGTCTTAAAGTAGTTCGGGAGATCGCATAGTGTTACCATTGGAGCCGCTGGGTCGGTACGTCACTTCGCCTTAAGAGTAGCTGCAATCCCTTCCCCCCCACCCATCCCGGGCTCAATCGGTATCAAAAACTGTAAAAAACTTTTTTCAGGTATACTGGCATTTACAGCTTAACAAAAAAGTCTCATCGCACGCGGATATCACCATAGCAGGCGATGGGACTCCTTTTTAAGCTGTAAATGCCAATATACCTGAAAAAAGTTTTTTACAGTTTTTGATACCGACCGCGGTATTTCACATACCGTTAAGAGAAAAACGCATATCGGCGGATTAGAGGATAAAGCAGTATTCCGTTTGGTCGAGCGAGTTAAGGTACAGTAAGTAAGGTAAGTTCGTTGTGTATTTGGGGAGTCGCAGTCACAGTCGCGTTACCGGAGAGAAAGGATGCTATCGGGACTCGCTAACCTCTTCCCACATGTGTGATGATAAGAATGATTAAATGTTGCTATCGCACGAATCTATTGAACTTACGATGGTTTAGGAACAGACGCGTTGTACCATACAACATGCAAGTCGCATGACGTGTCAACCAAAAGTATGTTATAACGGACAGTATTTGTTTTCCGTGTACTTTCGATACATTTTTAATAACCAAAATTTATCATTTTTTTCAGTGAAAAACAATCGTCGTGATCTCATTATACTTACATATTCACTGCTCGCTGCTCTCGGCGCGATTTCCATTTTTTTATACGGCTTTTTTCCTATCAAATACGATGACAATTCTCTCGCTACTACAGACGATATTCCCGGTCATGTAGGACTCGTGAGGTAAGCTGTAATCTCGTGAAAACACAACATCACTTTTTAAAGGTATTACATTAATTTAAAAAATATTATTCTCGTTCACAGAGTAAAGACAGAAGAATTGTACAAACCAATAGTAAAGAAAATAGTGATTATGGTGATCGATGCATTGAGATGGGACTTCATTACCGGTCCCACTGGCATTGCAGCAATGCCCATTACCAATAGTCTGATGAAAAACAAATCGAGTTGCTTGATGCAAGCGAAAGTTAATCCACCTACTGTTACAATGCCGAGAATAAAGGTAACCGAACGAAAAATCGCTGAAAAAATGAATTCAGTGAAAATAATGAATTTTCATCATCACAGGCAATGATGACCGGCGCTGTACCGGGATTTGTAGACGTTGCTTTGAATTTCGGCGATCTACCGGTCTCGGGAGACAGTTTACTATTGCAAGCTAAAAATAAAGGCCACACATTGAACTTCTATGGGGACGATACGTGGTTGAAAATTTTTCCCGATACGTTTGATCGTCACGACGGCACAACTTCGTTTTTCGTTTCCGATTTTACCGAAGTGAGACTCTCATAGTTGTAAAATATCGCAGACGAAAATTCAAGGGATGCAACATTCTGTTGACCAATTTTTTTTTTTATATAAAACTCAGGTGGACAATAATGTGACGCGTCATGTCGCCAAAGAACTGAAGAAAAAAGACGATTGGTCGATTTTGATTCTTCATTATTTGGGACTCGATCACATCGGCCATTTCGCGGGTCCATTTAGTCCATTAATAAAGCCAAAGCTTCGAGAGATGGATAATATAATCGGTCAAATCGCGCGAGAAATAAAGAATTGGGTAAGCGATGCGTATGTAAACGACAAAACTCGATAGTTTTTTGTTTCTAATGAACGGATTATTAAGTTGACGAATAAACAGCTTGACTTTTAGAACGATAATGAATCGCCGGCAATGTTAGTCGTATGCGGAGATCACGGGATGAAGAACTCCGGTGGTCACGGTGGTTCGACCGCTGAAGAGACACTCGTACCTTTTTTCACGTTCGGTGTAACGTCCTGCGAATCGAAAACCGATTCTCTAAATCGTATGAGTCAAGTTGACATAACACCCACGTTATCCGTAATGTTGGGCGTTCCTATACCATTGTCAAACGTCGGCAGCATTCCATTGGAATTTTTAAACGGTTTGCCGGATTCCGCCAAACTGTTTGTTCTTTACTACAATTCGCAAATGGTTTTCAAACAATTCGAAAAACTTCCCGATCACAAATCGAGTCGTAAGTGGATCGGTAGTCAGAATTTTCTCTTCATCTCGGTAAACAGACAATCGAATTTTATGTTCGCCTTGTTTTTTTTTTTTTTTTTTAGAGGCGTACAGACATTATCACGACGCCGTAAGACTGCACATCGATTGGTTGACTAATCAGAAAGAAGCTAATCATGTGAGAGATGCATTGACTATGTACGATAAATCACTTCAGAATATGAAGGAAGAATTGGTCCACAGTATGGTCGATTATGATATTCACACTATGACTGCAGCTATGATTTTTATGGCTCAGGTTAGTGTACAATACATCGATGTATTTAACGACTGCATATTTAATTCGCGTTTTTTTTTTAGATAGTACACATTTTGTTGAACGGGGAGTCTTATACCTCAGCAACGACGATAAAGAGAATTTACTGGTTGACCGGAAGTCTTGTTTCGTATCTAATCTTGAAATTTCTTTGGGAACCGGAGTTTGGATTTTCGACAGTATTAAATTTTAGCGGAATCAAACTGACGATCATTTCTCTTGCCATATCACTGAATAGTTATTTGTGTGCAAATATACGTTGGTCTGTGGATATCAAAGATCGATTATCGAACTACACGTTCCGAGAATGGATATTCCCCGCGGCTATGATTGCTCACACCATAAGTTTGATTAGCACGAGTTTCGTCGAGGAAGAGCATCAAACGTGGTACTTTTTTTGGACGACATTGTTGATCCTCTTGTTCTTGGATATTACAAGCGAAGGGTGCAATTTACAAGTTGGTATTAAGGTATTATTGATTCTACTGGGACATCGACTACTGAGAAAGTTAAACAGTACCGGCAATAAATTCGCTCATTTGCCTGACGTCGCTAATTGGCTCGGCGCGCAAGACAACAATACAGCGATGACTGCTTTACTTCTTACTGGTAATGCAAATCTTCGCGTATCTTCCGAAATTTTGTATATACTTTGCAACAATATTATTACATTACATTTTTCATTTCATTTCTTCAGCTCTCGGACTCTCGACATCGATAGGATATCTCAGCGAGGAAAAGAAACACCGAAACAAAACGTTAATTCTTCACACGGCTGCTGCGCTCTGCATATATCTTCGTCATATGGCAAATGAGACGGTCGCTAAATTGCCTTTTTACTCCGATTCGAGGTAAATACGCGGTTACTATAGATAATAATAACGATCCGAATAATCGGGACAATAATTATAATTCGCGTTATATTGCAGAGGTATCGTCGAGGTTCGGACCTTTTGGATCATTATAATACTGTATATACTTTATTGGATTTATCGGCTTATCTGGACGACAGACAGAAAGCTTTTCGCACACTCGGTGCTGCGTTTCTTGATACAACTGTGGGTCATGATTTCGGGGATTTTACACAGACCCCACAACGTAGTATTGCTGCCAATGCAACTGATATCCAGTTACGTAGTTGAAAGCGCGTTGCGTAGTCACGATTACGGAAAGGATGCAAATATATATGTTTATATATTTCTGGGAAACGTCTTTTACTTTTATCAGGTAATTTTAAAGAATTTGAAATAAATTCGATCGAACAGTAGCCAATTTAGTACTATACAACAAAACGCGGAAAATGTTACGAAAAATGAATAATCCGCGAAAATTACATTTACAGGGCAATTCGAATAGCTTGGCAACGATCGATATTGCAGCCGGTTACGTTGGTATGGAATCTTATAAGCCGTTCGTGACGGGAATATTTTTAGCGATAAATACGTATTCCGCACCAGTATTAGCCTACTTGACCCTCGTGTATCGTAGTACGCTGCATAAAGAGTCAAATTCGTGAGTGAAATTTAATTGTTGTACCCTCACGCAGCGTTCGAAGCCTCGATACGACACTCATTGATTCTTCTGTTTCTTTCAGTTATTCCGAAACGATATTGTCGATCAATCGAAGTTACGCACTGTGGCGATTTCTTCCGGTCGCTGTATACACAATCATCGTTACTATTCAAAGATTTCATTTGTTCGTGTGGACCGTATTCTCGCCAAAGTTATTGTACGAAGCGATGTACTGCGCTGTTATGTTTTCTTTCATGTTGACGCTGCAACTCGTTGGTATCTTTTGTAAAAATAAAAAATGATCCGATACGACGCGGACGCCTAATTCTATAATAATTTGCTCATTGGGCGAAACATCAAAAAACAATGCGTAACGTTCGAGACACTTTATTCAGTGAATACAGAATTAAAGTTTCAAAGCGATAGAGCGCATCTACGATTTTGCGCGTTGTCACTTTCCGTATCGACATCGATATCGAAAACTAATTCTTTGATTCGCCAAATGTAAATAAAAACGACACTGTCGACGATCGCAAGAACGAAAAAAAATTGAATTATTATTGCACAAAAACAAAGTACACGCTACGAGGCAAACATCTTCAATGGCTGTTTCGCCGATAAACGTAATAATAAGTATACCAGATGATTCGGCAAAAGAAAAAAAAAATAATCTGCTATTCACCGATACTAAATACAATTGTACGAATAACACGCAAACGCTGCGTGATCTTATCGCGGTGAAGTAACTATCTAATTTATCTACTTTTATTCCTCTAAAGTAGACGTTCTATAGACTTTCTTTTCTCCATAGTCGAACGATAATATCGATAAAATTAAAATGAATCGAAGCTCATTTATCTATTTACATGCTATATAATCAATAGCAATTACAAATCACACATCGAAGAGAGAGTGACGCTCGGGTGGGTGTATAGAAAAATATGAATATTTCTTTGTGACTTTATCGCATTTTGCGTTTACCAGAATCTTCGAGTTGATTTATCCGGTTGAAAAAGATTTAAAAAAAAAACAAACAAAAAAATTAAATGCTCGGCGTTTCCCTATACCTAAAACGGCGTGTAGGAGTTTGAATTCCATCTATGTAATAAAAAATAAACTAACGTAAACAAGACACGGGGAAGTTCGGTTAAAAGCAACACGAGTTACCGGTAATAAATAAATAACGGTGAACATTGCGTGACAAATTTTGTGCGCATTGTATCAAATATCTCATTCTCGAAACTCTGGTAAAATTAGCCGTATATATAATTAATATATCGGTTGTATTAATATGGAGTTATTGTTGAATGTTCGCCCCTCGTGTAACACGGCTTAGACCTCATCATTCGTAAAAAATACATCACGGCTGGGCAACATTTGGCATTAGATTTGTCCGCGCGTCGGGCGGAACATCTTGGCTTTTTGTTTTTTTTTTTTTAAATAAGACATTAAAACGGAGAGTTCATACCCAGTTTAGTGCCGAATTCTAGACGCGCACGCTTTTGGTATCTCACGTTGACTCTGAAAGAAACAACGTCAGTGGTTAATTGAGGCGTAAGTAAATTATTTCGTTTTTCCGATCCATTGTAATGAGAAACTCACTTGATCTCTTGCCACTTGATTAGCTCGTTAATCGCAAATATTAGCGGTAGTGATAGTAAGAAGAAGAGAGGCAAGTGAAGCGGAAACTTTTCAATCTTTTGACCCTCGTCCTTCCAAAAGTCAGACAGTATAGTTCCCGAAAATGTAGCCTGAACGCCCAGTCTGCGAATGCAAAATTCTACATCAGCGACAGTCAGCGCAATTATTACGATTATAACAATAAAATTATAATCGATGCTGCTTACACAATAAATGCACTGAGGAACCACGACCAATTGTTAAAAGGCATTTTTCTCCAAATCGAATATTCTCTATGAACAAAACTCACGGATATCGTTACTGAAAGAAAGAAAAAGCGAAAGGTATTTGTGAAATGTGAACATCGAAAACCAGCGAATAGCGTTTGTACACAATATGATTACCAAAATGTAAAACTATTATCGTCAGAGCGAAATGTTGTACGGCAAGAATTACGTTAGACTTGTTTCCCCATCCGCCCCAAGTTTCTTTGCCATTAGCCTCCGGATAAATGTAAAAACATTCGGAATCTGATTTCGCGTAAATTGGACAGAGCGTTATGAACGACACACACTGCGACACGATTACCGTGATTATCGTAGGCAAAAATTTCGTTCCATAACACCACATAACGAAAAGTGCAACCTGATAAGAAAAAATATATATATTAACATTAATCGAATATTGATATCGATATAAATATCAAAATAAATGTTACCTGTTTACTGACGACACACTGATTCTTCCCCGTGGCTCGTTGCATTATCGTTGAATCGGTCGGTGTCGCTATCATGGATATCGACAAGAGTGGAATGATTAAACAGCACAACCACATTACTTGACCAACGGAAAACAATGGGGGTAACAGAAGAAATCCGGAAATTGCCTGAGCGAAAGAAACGGTGACGACGCAACACAACCAAAATTGAACACAATTCCATAGGCACTTCATGTAGTCCCGAGCCTTGAAAATAAAGATTCGTAAAATTGAACACTTAGATTGCAACCTTTTTATCTCAAAAACGACGAATCAATGATATTTACCTCCATCACGAGATAATATATAGCTATGGGATCTTCTCTTTTTACGCTCAACGAACAAGCGATAGAATTCAATGCTCTGCTTAGATCGACCGGCGACGGTCCTTGATCTTCTTTAATTCCCGTCATCACAGGTACTTTTTGACAAACTTGCGGATACAGTGGTTCCACACCGACTCTGTAACAAATGGACGAATGTTCATCAACCTTATTGAGTTAATCGTCAATTTTGCTGAATCACGAGATATTCAATTGTTATTTTCCGCATAGTGTATACGCGAAGACTCGTTTTTGTTTTACGTTATGTCCTCGCGTGATCGATGTTAACCCTCGAGAAAATTTGACGATGGAGATTGTATGTTTGCCAGTGAAGACTTGCAAAGTTTACGGCGATAGGACACCATTTCGTCCGGATAACGATGTCGTGTACGTGCAGCCGCCGAGGCCTTCGATCAGTGTTTATCGTCAGCCTTACAGATGTCGAACGACTCGAATGCAAACGGGAACAACGTACAGCGGGTCTTACATGCAGCCGGATATTCCGGTTAAACGAAAAATTGAAATATCACCAACGTGTCGGCCGAAAGTGTATGGAAAATTTGATATGAATACTATCAACAAAATGTCGTACAAGTGGCCAAACGGCGAACGTCCGAAGACTTGTTATCCACAATCGCGAATCGGTTGCGGTAAGAGTCCAATGGAGACTCTTACAGTGCACTCGAGTTCCTATATGAATCCCGGAACAGTTACGACAAAATCGGCAAAATGTTGTCGCGTGATAAGACCGGTAACCGCACCGATGGAATCGACTACAATCGCTCGAGAATCGTATCAGCATCCGGGACCCACGATCAAGCGTAGTAATATGACTAATTCGTGGAAAAATCAACGCAACTGGAAGCTGAGCGTAAAGCCGGATTACGAAACTATTCAGAGTTTGTCGTATCAAAAGATCCCCATCGGCGACCGCAAGATTACGCGTTTGCGGCAAAACAGTGCCAACGTATCCGCTAAAATCGATTGCCAGACGACGTACAACATGAGTTACATGATTCCCGGCTATTTTGTGCGAATCAAAAATTGACTTACCCCGCATCGGCCTGCATGAAAATTGGCATATTCTCCGCGTTAGCGGACGAGCCTAATACGCAAACAACCTCTCCGTAATCCTGCATTATGTGAAGCATCTCGCGGGTAACGGCGGTGTTGCAATCCGTGAAGAGTGACACCAGTAATGGTACGTTGTCGATCATTTCAATGTGAGGCCGTATTTTGTCTATTCCACGTGGAAGTTTCGCCTGAAAAAAAAAAAAAAAAATGTTCGTCACGAAATTCGGATATATACAGCGTAATTTGATTTTCTACAGTTATTATACTTACTCTGTTCGATAGATCGAAATTTACGGGAGCACTTTGTTCGGTACTATCGGTGAGACAACTTAGAGATCTCCATGCCTCCTGTCCGGATCCAAGATCGACGCTCTGTACGAGAACGCTATCCTCGCTTCGCATTGTATCGTGTTCTCTGAATGAGTAAAGAAATTTACCACGATAAAAACTTGTCGATTAACTAAACCGAAGAATAATCAATAACGAAAAAACTATTTAATAATGTAACAGTCAAATAGTGCGACAGTGAAGCTGTTACATACAATCCGATATTGCAAATCAAACGATAAATAATTACGATAGTGCCGACGATTTTGATTCTCCGTTCCTCGTATCGAGACAATCGTAACTGGCATGCATGAAAATTAAAATATCATAACACCGAGACTAAGATTCGGCGATTAATCACTCAGTTTCATTTTTTTTTTTTTTTTTCATTTTTTTTTTCGGACCTGTGGCTCATTGCGCTTTTCGCTTGCGACGGTTCAGCATTGTGCCATTCCGTAGCTTCGTCGTCGAATTTAACGGTAGAAAAGTCCGTATTTATAGCGCTAGGTGCTGACATGCTCATCGCTCTGCTGGTGTCCAGATTCGAACTGCAAAGTTACACGAAACAATGATAAAAACAACCTGTGCGATTATTGTCCGTAATCTCTAAACTGAACAATACTACTTTGAAAATATAATTTCAATCCACATCGTTGATGCATAATTACAACGGCTCGTATAGAAATTTTCATGCGTATTAATAAAAATTGTGTGTCTTTTTAGTTGTTAGAATTATTAATTTGATTGATTAATCAATTTTAACATACCGGGGACATACGCGATTAAGCAAGTGGCTCGCCTCGTCATTGCCGGATTGCTTACGTTGGTGAGATCGGGCAGAAGGTGTCGGTGAGGACATAGCTGCTGCCTGGCTCACCCACCAGCCCACCGGACTTTCTGATCTAATATCGCCCATGTTAGTTACACTCAACATTGATTCATAACATTCGCTAAAAAAAAAGGGAAACGGGGAGGGCGCCTTTAAAATAATAATGTAAAAAAAAGAAAAAAAAAAAAAAACCAGAAAAGCACCGTCGGTTAGATGACGTAATGACACAACGTTAGACACCGATTCAATGATGATGTGATTTGTTAATTCACGTTGCTTGTTATATCGACCACACATTTAAAGACAGCGCGTGCAAATTATGTAAAATTTATGAATAACGATATAGACAAACATATACAGTAGGGGAATGTGTGGATATCTCTCGAGCCATTGCTGTCTCCTGTAACGTACATGCACACTTAATAGATTATTCGCACATCACGATTTCCATGAAATTCGCGTCAATCATATTATTCCCATTAATTTTTTTTTCTTTTTTTTCCGGATCCTCGTCAATTATACAAAAAGATCGTCCGGTCGATAAACGACGATTACGAAGCCAACACAGCGAAAGCGACAAATGTGTGTGTTTTTTTTTATCTTTTGTTTTTTTATGGAGGATAAGGAAGACACTGACGATTATATGGAATGTGTTATATACCTAGCGCGTTCGCTGAGCAATGAAATGTGACAATTCCAACCGCTCTCTAGACCCATCTTCTCCGAGAATACGCGCGATCTCAATTCATTTTCCTTGCTGAAGTGAACGAATCTTATGCATGCCCTCTCTAATTGTTCGATCAGTTGTACCTAATTGTCGGTCAATGAGTTTCACTTTAATGCATTTGAGATTATGAAATACTTCGCTAAAGGACGATACTCTCGATGATTAATTGAAACGTATATTTACCATATCCGTTTGCGCTTGATATTGCATCGTAACCATTCCGATAAATACTTGATTGCATTGTAACTCGAAGCAACTTTCGATGTCATTTATCTCCTCGTCTTTGCTGTCGTTGCACAGGAGGGAGTCTGAAAAAAAAGGATTGCCGTAAACGATACGTTGAAAGTGCAGGAAATTGAATTTCAAATGGAAACTCACCGGTCGAATGAAATTGTCCAAGAATACCCTTTACTCTTGGATCTAAAACGTTTCTAAAGTCCCACGGTAACGGAGTCGGACTTCTGTGCGGCATGTATAAATGTTTGCTATCGGCCGGAAGTTCGAGATAAATGTTCGATAGTTTGTTACCGATGCTCCGTATCAATGGCCTGTAAGCGAAAGCCGTGCAATACGAGGTGAGACTGGTACGTTGATAAAAATCTTGAACTTTCTTTCTGTCGGACGCCGAGAGGGGACAGAGATCGTGACCGTCCCAAAATTCTATACACGAATCCAGTATTATATCTGCTGTGCCTTGTGTAAGCAATTGCAAACCACCGCCACTCCGTTCTTTAACAACCACCGCTACCATGTGCGGAAATGGAAATTTTAGTTTTGTCGAAATGCTTAGAGATCGCGCGAACTTTATGTCGCGTCTAACCATCTCCGGTTGCTGAAACATCGAAGAATAACATGAGCGCTTTGATTCGATACTGAAGTGTATCGTTTTAACGAGTCACGATGAATCGCCTCTACTCACCACGTGTCGAAAAGTCGATAGTTGTTGTTCCAATTGAAATATCTCTTGCGCCTGATCCTGAAATCCTATCTGCCTCGCCAGTTCGCACAAACACCTGAATTGTGAGAAAAATCGCACAATCTTGTTATACTTGTTTCAAGCGATACGATAATGAAATATTTCAGTTGTGAAGGCAATTCAAGCAGTTGCGCTTAATAATAATGATACTGTAAGGAAACTAAAAAAAAAGAAATCCCCAAAGACGGAAGCACGAGATCCCGATCACCAATAGAAATGAGATAATGATGAGTAGAAGAGAAAAGATAAACGTGTGAATTAATGTTGATTCGACTGACCACATCTGTCCAAGGCATCCTGACTCTTCGACTAAATACACCTGTCTTGAACTTTGCATTGTGTCTTTTGCTTGATTATCAGTCTTATCGCCTACGGTGTTGCTCTGGCGTCTGATAGATTCAGATTTTTTACATACAGACCATTAGTTCAAAGTGGCCGACTCACAAGACATCTTTCGTATTCCGAATTCATTATTATTATTATTAAAAAAAATGTTTTTCTGCATTTATTATTAATTTGACTATATTTGTGTCGAACGAAACTCGTGACACAGCGAACACAAAAAAGCTTGTTACGTTGCGACAATGGAAACGAAACTCAGACAAATGTAGCGAGTCAATTGAATGTGAAAATTTACCTTCTGTTTGTTACGGGCACTAAATTCTCGTTATAAAGAGCCTCGCAGGTAACGTGACAACAAAATTGTGTGTAATGCTCCTGAGTCTCCATATTGCATGTATTCAAAAGAATCGCCAGTCCAAGAGGTTTCAATGAATTCAAATGCTGTCGCCAAGAATGATCATCGAATTCAAGACGAAATGGGAGTGCGTGATCGTGCGTCAGATCCAGAACTTCGGCAACCGAGTGCGACATATCTGCGTTTTCGAAAAATACGAATTATAAAGATTCTGGACTATTGTTCGGCAGTGTAGAAGTGGCGCTTACCGTGTTGTACATAAGACATTTTGTTCAATTCGTTTTTGTTCGTTTCGCTTTGACGCGATGCGTCCGTTGTTTTGTCGAGACTCACGGTGCTCGAGGTTCGAGACACGGTATTGGAATTTCGGAGGAAGAAGACTTTTTCTGCTGTAGGGTTTGGCCACGAAAGTATACCCTTTTTGTCGATGCAGCACAGTGCCTGAATAATAGGAGTCACGAGTTCTAAATAGAGTTTTCGTGAGACGAGCGATTAAAAACTATTTCGATGCTTACGGTAACGGATCCCAAAACGTGAAGAATGCTCGCTGATCTCGACATCATGTTCTCACGACCGAGTAGTATATCGATAAAATATTCCGTAAGTTCCGACCAATTGTAAACAACCTCCGGGCTATTGGGTCCTGAAATGTCTGCATCCTCAAAGGGATCTACGAACTGAATGTATTATTTGTAGCTCACAATAGATCAAGTCCGGTGGATCTCAACGAGTTTCGTACGATTCTCCTTTGTATTTTAAACGCTCAACGACGTTTCTGCCGTATCGCATACGAACCTGCATTTTTTTTGACGACTGATAGAGCTTAAACAACGCTTTGAAACGCGCCATACCGAAGCAATTGAGTAGAATCCAAAATGCCGGAAATATTATCGGTAATAGCGGAAGAGTAACGGCGATCGGTTGAAGAAGAAACACCTCGGTCCAGTGCCCGACGCCGACGTACTCCGAGAGATAAAGATATCGCAGCAAATTCACCAATACAACGACAATGAGAAGTATCGGATAGGTCAGTTGTTCGATGCAACAGATCATCACGAGATGACGTTCACGATTGTGATACGTTACTGGTCTATCGAGCGCTTGATCCAGTGCCATTCGCAAATTCACCAAATACGGCGTTTCTTGGAGTTTGTAAATTTTGTTTTTCAACGGCGTGCGCGGTTGGGGAGTCGAAAATATCTCGTTTGCGCCGTGTACCGAGGGGCTGTATACCTCTTTGGCGTGTAGAACCGGATCTTCGGGATTCTGGAATTTCATCATCATCTCGGTATACCAGTCAAGCGAATAAGGAATGAACTACGCGCGATACTCACCTCGTATGGTGTACAATAACCGGGAATCTGTTGGCCGGGCTTTACAACGATAATATCCCCGGCTACCAGGAGCGCCCATGGCAAATTTACGATAACGTTGTCGCGATACGTCCACTGCAGCGTAAGACACGGCGACAGTGGACTGCAAAGGTGCGGATAATTTTCGGGTTCCCATTGGCACACTGCTCTCGCTCCTGCAACAAAATTAACATGGATACAATTTCATCATTCATTGAGTTTGTTTTGTTCCCCAATCGGAATACTCACCTTCCAATTTTTTTAGAAGATTTCTGACTCTGTGAGGAATTTCATTGTGTCGTAGAATATTGTCAGATATGACTAAACTGAAGTTTAACACTACAAGGCAACAAACGATCAGTCCTTCGTATGGCAGTGCGGAATATCTGTAATGAGAAAAAAACACCTTTTTTAAGGCAATAACAGCAAGATAATTTTTTCAAATTTTTTAAATTTTTCCAAAAGATGGTGAAAAAATGTAAAATTTGTTAGAAAAGTATTCTTACGTCGTTTCGGCGGTGGTGAAAGACACGACGATAAGAGTAATGGCGTTTATGAGTAACGCTATAGCGGAAGTCCAGCAGAGCGTCGTGTATTGGCTTCGATGATGCAAGGCATCCTTCATCCAAGATTTGTACCTTCTAAGCGCGATTTATATATAGATTTTACATTCAACAGAGTCACAGAACTCCGAAAGTAATTATATGTTAGATATTTCTATTGCTTACTTGTTCTTTCGACACTCGTCTTCGTATTCATCGAGAACTCGTCCGATATCTCTGTGTAAAATTTCCAGCGCAGTTGTCGTTGTCAATCCACGATTTTCTTTAGGCTTTGCCTTGGGTTCGCCATCTACTCTTGGTACATCCCCCTCCGCTTGATTGCCTCCCATCGCTCTGATGTAAACACAAACTGTCACCACGGTTTTTTGGCCATTGTAGCCAAAAAAATCGGCCGTATATACGAATAAAGCGTGAAAATAACTTAAAGTTCTACGTTCTATTTTGGCCTCATACCATCACGTGGTTTTAAATAAACATATGGTCTTTATCGGTAAACTGTTGATCGTTGGTTCGCGTCATTCGATTAGCGAAGAAGCGTTAAAGCCCCCCCGCGAGCATTGTTTGCACGGGAATTTCCGCAGTAAATGAAAACAAATAGCGAACTAAGGTTACGAAGCCAAGCGATGCATGACAATTACATAATGTTGTCAAAATGTTCGCGAGTGGTATTTTTATTTATTTGATTACCTTGAAAAAAATAAAAATACAATTGTATTCACAGCATCGACGAGTCGCGATAAAGTAAACAACACCACCGTAATTCTTTCAGCGTTACAAACATAGCTCTGTCTTTATCATAATTCGCGAGTGGCTTTGACAACTGAAGTTGACTCGGTACGAAAGGGGTTCGAGAGCAGCCCAAGCTCTCTCCTCCCCTGGCTGGTTACACACACAAAACTTCTCCCGTTACCCCTGCAAGAGGCGGCCTCTGCTCAATCCCGGCCTACACTCTGGACTCACGATAGAACACTTTGGTGTTATTCCTGTCGGATTCAAGTTTCCCGGTGTTGCGAACTCTCGCCGCGCGCGAGGGCCAACCTCAGAGACATCTCCCTCGATACTCGACGGTGGACCGTCGACGAAACTTTTTTTACCAGCACGGCCGCCAGCACTCGTTCGTGTTGAGTTACGGGAGGGACGAAAAAAATGGCTTGCTCGGCGATACGATCCCCAATTTTGCGCAATCAAACGGTAAGAAAATCATTCGATTCATCCACATTACGTCGCATACTCGGCCATGAGACTCATTCCCCGTAATCGTCAAACTTTCGCGGCTGCCTTTTCAATTTGTTGCCAGACGACTGTTATGTAAAAGCCTTAACAGTCGTATCGCACCAAACTCCGTCGAATGTATTTAAGTACTGTCTACGGGAATCGATTTTTGAGAAATTTTCAACAATTTTCCGTCCGCAAAATTGCGGTACCTATTCCCATAGTTTTCGCATCGATTTTCGATAGATGACAACCCCGAAATTCCTTGTCGCCTTTCATCTTTTCACGACTGTCATGAATCTCCGACGAGACACTCGTCTCTCATACCTCTCCATATTATATCAACACAAATTTTCTATTTGACAATCAATCTTAGGCGCGACACTATGCCGCTGCTGCAGCTGCCCAAGCTTCACCGGCCTCTGTCTCCGATGTTCAAGTTTTGAGCAATAAGGTTACAGTCGCTGCCATTGAAAACAACAGTCCGATTGCGCAAGTCTCTATCATCTTCCGGTACGTTAAATTACTATAGATCTCGCATTTTAACAATTTTTTTTTTCTTCATTCTTTTTATTTGTAATGTTTTTTACAGCGCCGGCTCCCGCAATGAAACATACGAGACACAGGGACTCACCCATGTGTTGCGACTCGCAGCAGGATTGACGACGAGTCGCGCCACGACTTTCGGTATCACGCGCAATATCCAGCAGCTTGGTGGAAGTTTGACCGCCGTCGCTGATCGTGAATCCATCGCTTATACTCTTCAGGTCACAAGGGACAAGCTGTAAGCGAGCAAATAATAAGCCTGCAAAAATTTCATTGCTGTAACAAAACTAATTTACATTTTGTTTCGTTATCGTAAAAATAATCGTCGTTTGAAACTATATTTTCGAAATAGCGGCAACGCTCTCAATTTTCTGGAAGACATCGCGACCCATCAGGTATTCAAGCCATGGGAATTGCACGATCAGGAGGCGCGATTGCGTTACGAGCTTTCCACGCTTCCGGACGCAACGCGTATCGTCGAGCTTCTGCACAAAGCCGCGTATCGAAGCGGACTTGGTTACTCGCTGTACTCGCCTAAACGGCAAATCGGCAAAATATCGCCCGAATCGGTGAGACATTGAAAGATTAATTATCGTAGACAATAATTCTTTTCGTTATCTATTCTTTTAGAAAGTATTTCGTCAATCTTCTAATTCACTTTTTAGAGAATATAAAAAAAAACAAATGTATTTATTTGCTGAGCACATAATTATTTTCTACGATCGGCGAGTATTAAAAGGAATTATTTTTTCAGTTGCAACATTTCGTCAACACCTGGTACACGGGCGCGCGATGCGCCGTCGTGTCGACCGGAGTATCGCTCGGTGAAGTATCCGCGTTCGCCGCAAATTTGAATCTTTCCGGTAGCGGAGGTTCCTGCGAACCAGCGAAATACAGCGGTGGAGAAATTCGTAAGGAGCGCAATTCAGAACTTGCTACTGTTGGCGTAGCCGTGGAAAGTTCGGGTCTCGACAAGGAGAAGGATGCTCTCGCGTTTGCGATTTTGCAGCAAATCGCCGGTACCGGTCCCCGTACCAAGTGGGGAACGAGCACCACTCCCTTGTATAAGGCTGTTGCTTCGGCCGCCGGAAGTGATCCCTTCGCTGTAACGGCATTCAACGCCAGTTATTCAGACTCCGGATTATTCGGATTCATACTTTCGTCCCCCGCTAACATTGCAGGATCGGTAATATAAAATCGACGATCGATCTACTAAACGCTCAAACATATTTCGTATCCGAATGACCAGATATCTGTAAATTTCAACGTTTCAGTTGACGAAAGCCGCGTACAAGTGGTTGCGCTTGCCGAGTATCACGGAGGCCGACGTTACTCGCGGTAAGAACGACCTGAAGGCCGCGATCCTTTTCGGTAATGATAACAACGCCGCGCAATTGGAAAGCCTCGGACAACAGGCTCTGCTCAAGGGACGCGTCTCGTCGGTGTTGGCTATCGCCAACGAAGTCGACAAGATTTCTGCTAACGATGTTAAGAGCGTAAGTCCATTAGCTTCTTATTCCGATAATTATCCTATGAAATTCTATCCAATGCCACGATTAATATAACTCGCGGATGTTTTTTTTTTAATTTTTAGGTCGCCAACAAACTTAGCGGAAAGGTATCGCTCGCAGCGATCGGTGATCTATCCACCGTCCCGCACGTAGATCAACTGAGTTAGATCGTTGAATCTAACATTCCGACTTCTCTAGTATCAACTTTTCTCATATTTATCTGATATATATCCGAGAACGCGGTTCAAACTGTCGTCGTTTCATCGCTATCACGGCGACGAAGCGTTCTGTTACAATTCAATGTAATTGTGTACATACTAAATAAAGTTTTAAATAGATGAAGAGTCGCGAATAGAATTTATTTGTCATTATTAAAAAAAAAAAAAGGAAATGAATATCCCGTTGGGAAAATTTTTCTCGCGTTTCGGGTAACGTTTACTTTTTTTATTTAATACAATTGTACCTCTTCTATCGAATAGAATTTATTGTAGTCCTTAGGCGTCGGTTTCAATGGCTTGCCGTTGATAATTCTGCTTAACATCGGCCTAATATCCTCGAAGTCCTTGAGCAGCTGAAACTAAAAAAACAAAATATATCGTAGTTATCCGATTTTCCAGCTTCGTTATCGCGGGAAATTTTACTCACGTGATCGTCGAGAATCGCTCTCAATTTATTGAGTACATCGAGAACTCCGGGATCTTGCGACAACAAATAGTTTTGATAGTGCGAGTCGAGTAGCAAACACGCCCATTCGTAGATTTGTCGCTCGTCGGGTTCCGAAGTACTTTCCATGATTGCTTCCGAACCGTCGAGCCTCTCGATCAGATAGTCTATCAGTCTCAATATTTCGTTGAAATTCAACTCCGACTTGAGATACGTCAGGACGGCAACGTCGGAAAAACTCGATCTAAATATTCTATCCAAGAAACGATTTCTCGACGATGGTATTGAATTCTTCGGTTTACCATCCATCGTACCGTTCTGCAGTGGCGCGAAAGTTTTGTCGGACGTTCGCAAGCAAAACGACAAAAGATTTATCAACAATTTTTCCGGCAAATCGGCGAAATTATCGAGACACCAGATTATCGTTGGAATGTCACGAGATTCTATCAATTGAGGAATCAAAGCCCGATGAATCGCCGCGTCGCTCGCGCCCTCGTTTAACAGCGAATTTATTTGTTTGGCGATATTTCGCGGTATATCCTTTGTCGGCAATTTCACCGGCGACGCCGTTTCGTCCTGCCAATGCGCTATCGTCGATTCTTGAATAACCATTACCTCGTTGTCTTCACTCTCGGCGTCGGTGATCTTGAAACGCAACGACGAGCCCAGCATCGCCTCTATTCTTTGCGACGATAGTCGGTACGGCGCGATAGCCAAGTGCCGATTCGCCGCTAACAAAAGTTTGTCATCGACTCGCCAAAGCTTCGCGTCTCTCGTGTATAATTTTAGCTTTTGAACGGCTTGAACCAATTTGAATTGTACGTTATAGATGAGAAGAACGGCGCCTTCCTCGAGCGCATCGGCACCGTAAGCCGCTATCGTTGATTCGTTCAGCGGAACCATCACTACGGGATGTTTTGTATTTATCGCCGTTACAACGCTCACCAGCATTCCCGGCACCGAAGCCGAACACGAACCTATTAACGGATAACTGTACAATCTTCCGTGGGACCCTGAAAAATAAATAGAGAAATAGAAATTAAATAAAAAAAAATAAAAACAATAATAATAAATTTCATCAAATGAAATTCGCAAAGATTTTTAATCAATTCTTATAAATATGTAAAAAAAAATTGAAAAATATAAATTCAATAAAAAAAAAATAATACATTTAATTAAAACAAATTCTTCATTAATTCTTATAACTACTTACACAACGTTAGTAGATAAGCGTCGTTTTTGTCCTGCAGAATAACATGACCAACGAGACTCTCTGACGTGCGTTTCAATTCTATTCTCGTAGCGTGTTCCGGATCTGCCAAACAAGTGTTTTCCTGGAGTCCGACGACAAGGTAATTGTGATGCTGCTCCGTTTTTGTCAAAGCGCAGAGATACGTTCTGCCGGAGACATTGACCAATTGGCATTGCAGCAATTTTTCATCCGGCTTCAGGATGCCCTTTGTGTCCCAAGATTTTCGGTTCTCGAGCGCCCAGTCCAGCGACGCAGTCGCGCCATCCTGTCTTACCAGCACTGGCGATAAATCGTCCAATGACAATATGGTGTGAAAAGGAGAACTGAATTTGTATTTTTTCACTTTATCGAGATCGGTTTCTTCTTTGCTCCATACTCTTATGTATTTTTCATTGAACACCGCTGTATAGCGACTCTTTGTTTCGTGATAAGTAACCTGCGTAGTCAAACGTTCTTTGCTCGACCAGCTGCTGACTTGTTTCAAATCCTGAAGCTGTAATTAAAATTATTGGCTGTCACGAAAAACATTTTATCGCCGAAAGAAACATCGTGTTTATTTCATTGAATTCGGAAACAAACTAACCTTGTAACGTATCACGATATTTCGGCCGAGTGTGACTATCGCGCAACCGGAGTCCGCGTCTTTCTCAACGCCGAGCAAACTTTGTTGATCTATCAACGGGCAAAGTGTGTAATACGAACTGAGTTTAGCCATTTTCTATAATTAAACATGTATTAATGAAGGATTATTGATTGTGCGAAAACAAAAGGATGCAACGTGCTCCGGTTTTCCCGGCCGTCGTGCTACTGGCTGTCGTCGCGACACGAGGGATTTGTGTAGTTTACTGCGCATGGTAAATCGCGCATACCGAAATAACGCGCGTAATAACTCGAGACACTTTGTGTGTTCTGCGATATAGATATAACAAACAAACAAACATTCTTGTGTATTGTCTTACTAAAATTTGCAAGATCGCATCTCATTTATTTCGCGACCAATAAAGTCGCCAACGTGTAATGTTACTCCGTGTAGTTATTTTTTATTTTATTTATTATAATTAATATAATAACGAGCCGTGAAATCATATTAGTATCAAATTTATATATATAGAGTATATTATCGAATGTAAGAAAATCACAAAATACTGTTATCTCAGGGTGAGAGTAAGTCATGCATATCGTATAATGTCTGAAGTTCGCCCGGAGGCTCGACTTAAATGCCATTGTCAGCGTTCTAAATCAATTTTCTCTAAATGCCCGTTAAATTCTGTGGGGAGTGCAGATGTTTTTCCTCGTTTTTTTATTCAAACTTGTCCGGCCACCCAAGAGAGATTTCTCAATCCACACGCGTCACAAATCTTTGCAGAGGAGTCAAGGCTGGAATAGTCCGAACAATCGGTTTGACGGGGATCTCGACAATGGACAAAGAAACTCGGGAATCCTGTGGCATCTTTTCTCTTCCAACTCGGATAAAGTCGTCTGTGCGGCTGCTGTATTGTGCAAAAAAAAAGTCTCTCCAGCCTTGCCTTAAATCTTAGTAAAGATGTATCCCTCGAAAACAGCCTACCTGGGAAAAGGTGCGAGGATGTACATTGTCCACACCGGACGTTCATCCCTTCGGATTCGGTGCAATAATTCACACTCCGGTATATTCACTCAAAAGACGAAAAAATGAGAAAAAAAAAGTCTTCATGACATTCGATACCGTAGATCAGTATTGCTTATGAAAAATACAAAAAAAATGATTTCAACTCATCTTGAGAAGAGGGGGGGGGTTACAGGGAAGACAGCGTTTAAGAATGAAAAACAATTCAATAGAAATTAAATAGATAAAATGGGCCCAAACTCTAAAAAGCTGTAAATACAAAATCTTCATTCAATATACACGATCGAAAAATGCCCATATATTCGTCCTTACAGCTGCAACATGATGTCTATATACAAAGTCGATGCTTATCAAGAGGCAGAAGGGACATTCTTTAAAGTAACGAATTACGGAGTGCGAGAATTGAACAAATCGGACTTCTG
This sequence comes from Buathra laborator, assembly GCA_934046635.1. Lineage (NCBI taxonomy): Eukaryota > Metazoa > Arthropoda > Insecta > Hymenoptera > Ichneumonidae > Buathra > Buathra laborator. The sequence goes on along the minus strand of OW203898.1, from coordinate 3,374,885 downwards.
TTCCACGAATTCAGTGCAATAATTTACAGACTCGTGTAATCATTAAAAAGACGAAAAAATAATGAATGGAAAATAAACATTAAATAGCGAAGATAGATTCAAAAAATGACGTTTGTTACAGCTTCACAAGCTTAAAAAGATGAAAATTGAAATATCTCCAATTCAAAATATTTAAAACCAAGAGACCGTCGTTTATTTTACCTGAAAAGTAGAAACAAAGATGCTCATCCGTATAGTTTCAACATGATATCTATACACGAAGTTGATAGTTATCAGGAGTCAGAGAAGACATTCTTCAGAGTAAAAAGGATCGCTCCGTGAGATTTCTCGAAAAAAACCGGGAGGTTGTATAAATCTACGTGGATGTTCCTGTCCGTTCTGTAGTTCGAAACCTTCGCAGCGGGTATCGTGAGGCCCAAGGAGCTACGAAAAGAGAATTTTTGGTTTTTGGTCACCGGTTCTCTGCAGCAGGACCCATGCTGGGTAGCGAGTGGGGGAGAAGACTATATAAGCATCGAGAAGATACCTCGAGAACCGTCAGTCCCTTACAAACTCCGTGGCTCTACGTTCGGCGTGCAGTAGACTCGTGACTCCACGCCACTTGTTACCATACGCGTGTTTATTTATTTTTTTGTCATCATTCATCCACGATGTCGAATCTGTGTCTTCGCTCGTGTTAATTATTCTGGATCGTACGAAAATTGTTTAATAATTAAAAAATGGGTTCAGTGAAAAAGTCCATCAATCTCACGATGCATTCGAAGATTATATTGATTACCTTCATCTCTTTCGGTGAGTAAAAAAAACCATATATTGTATTAATACAATCGTATTGTTAAAAGTGATTATCGAGTAAAACAAAAAAATGTCCAATGGTTTTTTTTAAATATATAAAATGCACAAGAGTTCGCATCTCGGGGATGCATAACTTCACGCTCAACGGAGAATCGTCTTCGTCGAAGATCCTATACGATTGGAATACCAATCGAAACAATAGCAATAAGCCGGGTGCGGTCATAAGAGGGAGGAAAGAGCGGGAGTGCGCGCGAACGAATATCAAACAGATGTGGGAATGGAATACTCAAACTTCTATCTCGTATTTTCTTTTTATACGTCTTTCTTCTTTATTTTTTTTTCATTTTTTTTCCATTCTCATCTTACTGCCATGATCGCTTGTTCATTCGTGAATAATAGAAAACGATCCTCGTGGAAGATGAGACGCGGGGGTCGTTCTTCGCGCGTCGCGAGCTTAGAGAGAATAATCTTCAATGTTTTTCTACGGGTTCATAATACCGTAGAATAACTTCGGGTATAGGCAGGAGGTTCATAACCACGCAGGACTGGATGTCGAGGACCCTCGTTGTAATCCTAGAAGCTGAGAAACACGAGAACCCGCAGAAATCTATCAATCCTCCCTTGTTTGTGTTGCCCGGTCCCGCAGCCCTCCGAAATACACACATTTGGACCGCAGAAGTTTCTATCGGCTGCTACCCTTCGATTTTTCTCTATTTCAAAAATCTGTTTCACCAACTCGCACAGATGTTCGAATGTTTACGCATGCGTTTACATGTCTTCATTGTCACGCTGATTCATTGTCGTAATATATTCAGCGTTCGAACAATTTTTCATCGTTAGGCCGATGCTCGATGTTTTACAATTAAAATTTGTCTTCATAGAAGCGCGTTTGCATTTTACATCGAGTAATCGTCGCACGTAGTCCCGGGGACTTTCAATCGCGTGCGTTAATAGAATGCGATATGGGAAGAAATAACCGTAGGGCCGAAGGAACGAGCGTCGCGACAACGCGAAGAGACTAGACTCGGATATTTCGAAGAGATATGAGTCGAAGATGAAAATGAACGAACGTATAGAAGAGGTGAACTAGTCTCCAAAAGCCTCTTTTATCCAGTGCACATGGGATAAAGATCTGTGAGAGAGAGCTTGTCACCTGGGTCTTCTATGAGGTAAAAGCTTAGAGTAAAGTGTCCCGCGGAGCAATGGGCCGTTCAGGTAGTAGCAGGGGGTGGGCCCCGGAGAGACTGAGATAATCCAATATAGGTGGATATTTATCTTTTCTGTATCTGTCAGACCCTAAATCTTCGGGTTATGCCAGCGGGTGGGCAACGGCGAATAGACTACCTATACCTGCCCCGGGATGCCGAGATCCTCCTTGGACTAGCTGAAGGCTCTCTTTGCTGGCTTTGCCCATTGCTCCCGAGGCATCAACCGCTCACGCGGACCCCATGAAGCTCGGGGTACACGGAAAATCTTGAGGAAGATATGACACGAATTTATCACCAAAGCGCATCTCCACGCGTTACCAAGAATGTATCTTCTCGTCTCTTCGAATTGTTTAGACCCCGCCGATCATTTGTTTTATACATATAACATATGAAGATAACATTCCCGGCATAATCAAAATTACAAAACATTCATTCGATTCTCTGCAAACTTTTGTGAAATTATTGCAATAAAGATTTGCATAAAAATCCATTTTTTAGTTGAATTTTTTTTTTTATCGACAATTTGTTACGTCGTTGAGTCGATTTAAAATTCGTTAACAAATGCGGCACTTAATACAATAATTTCAAAATTGTTTGCAAAACATTTCATAAAGTCATTACAGCACTTATCGTTAATAAACAACGATAATTGGGATACGGCCCGTAAAATAAATAAAATAAATAAAATCATTTACCGCCCAGTTTTTTTATCGATTTAACAAAACAATGAAATTTGGAGTATCATAAGGAATCCGAGAATGACGAGAATAGCAATTAATGACGCGGCAATTAAGGAATAGTACGGAGTTAGTTCGAGATTTATCGCTTTTTGTCGTTCCACGTGTTCACACGATGTGTGTCTTGTTTCACAGGAATATTATGCCAGGGAGCAGTCTGGGGCCCGGACAAGGGAGAGGATCGGTGCGAGGCAGCGATCAAAGAAACGATCCTCGAAGATCGTTCTACAATTGTGGACGAGACAGGCACAAGGCTCCACTCCACTTGGTTATCTCAAGAGTGAGTATCCCTCGTCTTCCGCTTAAACATCTCTTTTTTTTCTTCCTCCACTTCACTGTCTTTCTCGCTTCTAAACGCTTCTCTTGTCCCGTACATTGCGCACATTCGTACATATGTACACAGCGATTAATTTAGTGACGCCGTTCACGTATATGTGCTTTTACGAAAGAGGAATCGGTTATGGGAGTTCCCGGTAGCCGCGAGCCACATGGTGTGAATTCTACGAAAGAGAACGGCCACAACGACAGTCCTACATACTTTTTTTTTTTCTTTTTCTTTTAGTCTCACGACAAATTTCTTTCATCCGCGGCGCCCGACTATCGTTTCTTTTCGCTTCGAGGCTCTCATTGAATCGTGCAGTCCTACTCGACCGTCGCGGATTTAAAGAAACGCTCGTTAAAGTCGCGCCGGCAAAGAATACGAGAATATAGTCGAGCAGCTGTTGCTCATCGCCATCGAGACGTTCGATATTGAAAGAAATGCACATCTATTCACACCCCGCAGGTGAAACGATCGTCGATCGATCTATTACCGATTGTTAACGCGTTAAACTCGATTGTCATCAAAAGCAGCCCCCTTTTCCGGGTAAAGAGCGTGAAGTATCCTGCGGATTTTTACAACGTCGCGAGGTACGACGGTCCAGGTAGAAATCTCGCGTTTCTCCCGCACATTCGCTTCGGATCCTAAAAGCACCGAGTTTGACAATATACCATTATTTACGAGAGATGACCGCGCCACTCTCCGCGACGACGAATGTCCTCGGTGTCCCCTTTCTGCACGGACAGTCCATCTCGGAGTGTTCGCTTTCTCGTCCCTTTTCCACGAATCTTATACTCGTCTCTCGGTTCTTTGCCTAATAGTTCTCTATGGGTCGATGGCGTGTCGCGTCTGGTGAGAAGTGAAATTTTGCAGAAGCCTCCGGAGCTCTGCGCCACGCCACTCCCGAGGGATTCTTGTGTTGTTCTAATCTCGAGAGTCCGAAAAACCAACAGACCACGGAACCCTCGTATCCCTTAAAATACCATCCGTCCACCCTTAATCTCTTTGGCCTCTCGTTCCGCCTCTCGAACGACCACGTTTCAGGCATTTTTGAACGCGCGCTCTAAAAACCTCTGTTTTTTTTCCGCTCTGCAGATGCGAAGTTCGCGCCGGACCCGAATACGTCATCAGAAAATATACGTTCTTCGACAATGGGACATTTTTACTTCTGCGTCATCACTACGCCGAGGAGTCCTGCAGTGTCGCGATGTACACGGTAGCGGCGCGGGGAGTTATTCGTCTATTGTCGAGCTCGTCGCTCGCTCCCGGGGCTACAGACGCGAGATATCAACTCGACAGAGTGCACATCGTACCATTGACCCGACAGGTGTGTTTTTAATATTAATCAATAATCGTCAATAAATATTTTAAAAAATTACAATAATCAATCAATCGATAATACTTTGAATTTTTTTCACGTTTTTTAATGATAAATTATTAAACATTCATTATTTCGCTGATGCTGTATAATTAATCATTTTTTCCCGCTAATGTAAAATATCTATGAATTTCCAATCAAATAGGTGGCGCAAAAATTTAGTCATCGGGTAAATGTCTCGTGTACCCCACAACCCAAATGGAGGCCTTACGTGCCGCAACTGATTTACGAACAATCACCGAGCAGATTCACGAATTTCTTGTGGGACGGTCCGAAGTACAATGCGTTTCAGCGCAATCATCCAACATCGAGAAAACATCGCGGACTCGATTGTCTCGATCCTCTCGGTGTCGAGTTCGGAGAGTTGCGTCTCGTGAGGGTGCAGAAGAAATTATCGAACTCTATGACTCTTTCTCTTGGATCCAAATCGACTAGAATCGAACTTTTGCTCGGTAGTTTGCCGCCAAATGTTTACTCGAAAAAGACTCATCGATCGACATCGCTGCAGCCGACTCCACTTCTTCGAGTTGATACCGTAAGTTTCACATTTCTTATTTAATAATAAAAAAATTATTTTATGAAATTCATTATAATAATTCGATAGTCCAATAATCAAAAGCGTTAATTCAGTATCCAATTAATTTTCCAATTATTGAGCAGTTTATTTTTTCGCACTTATTTTATGTTATCTTCTATTTTTAATTTTCGTCTTAATTATCCACTTTTTTGCGAACTCTGATAAATATTATCAGATATTTAGTAACATTCGATTGTTATCTTTCATTTTTGCTTTTTTTCGTCTTTTTGCCTCTCAACTAATTGAGAATATTTCGTAGATAGGTCGATGAATTCTTCAGTAATCCGATACGTATATGTAAAAAATAATGTTTTTTTTTATTTCTCAAATCAGACTCAAGGATGTCTGGTGTGCGGTGCGATATCCCGTGGTACTGAGACGAGTCCTCCTGTGTTGCACGAGGTCGCCGCTTTACCGGCCCTTCTCGGTGGTTTCTGGTTGAGTGCGAGCTGTGAGAGTTGCGAAGGCGGACTCTGGATAAAGCGTCAAATCGCCATGTACGCCGGTGATATGCTGTGGACCGGACGTTGGGATTACTACGCCGATCCGAAGTGTACAATTTTTCTTTACGCTGTAACCGCAGCGGGAAGTTACATTCAGCGCGCCGGACGCCAAAGGCGTCACGGTGAGATCGACAGAGATCCCGAAAACTTTCTCGATCGCACGACCGAAGAGCCGTCAACCGATTACAATAGTGAAGGCCGTGCGACGCAAGAATTTCCATCGACGAAGCGGTTCTTCCGAACAAAAAGAAACATTGCTTCTGAGATTTCTATCGAGAATCGCAAAAAAACCAGCGAGTCGGACGACGACGGTTGGCTCAGGAGAAAGAAAGCCCTTGCCGAATGGATGACCCCGGAATTGGCTCGTAATTTGTTCGAAATTTACGGCTCGAGAAAAGAAATAACCGAAAGTATGTTACCAACGGTAGAAGAGATTCACGAAGCAATCGGCAACTCCGATGCGGCGAAAAACATCGATGTATTGTCGAACGATCGTAGAAATCAACCGGAAGACAACGCCGCTGTTCCGAACTCACTGACGCGCGATCCGAACGAACCTCAACTAACGAAAAAGTGGAAAATCGATTCGTCGCCACTCGGGGAAAGTGGAAAATCACGAAGAAGCTTAGACGGCGAAGATTCGTATCGTCATCTGTTGCAAAACGCTCAACCATCGATAGCCGACGCATACGCGGCAATGCTGCGAGGCAATCAGCGACGCGAAGAAACAACTAAGAAACCTTCGGTATCGCCGGTTCCCGCTGGAACGACAGAACTCGATCTTCACGTTGCCGAGAGTCTCTTAATTGCCGGAGATCTCGCGATCGCTGCGAGATGCGGCGCGCAGATTTTAGGAGACGATAGAGAAATCGGTAGCCGCGGACTCAGAGTCAGACCTTTGAGCACTTGGCCTCGAAGCTGCGTGCAACACGCTCTGGAGGCACCGTCGACGCTGGGATTGAGAGCGAGAGTTGGCGTTAACTGGAGCGGTCAATATACCCTTTTGCTTGGTCCGCGGGACGATCATTTGTGGGAAGCGCCGCTTCATCAATGCGGACCTACACCGTCGCACAATCCGAGTCTCAGAGCTCAACTGAGGAGAAGCGTTGGACTCAGATACGGATTGTACACATCTTCCGCCGGATTGAAACTGAACGCGTGGTATGTCGGGATACTGATTCAATTTATATTGCTGTTCTTTAGCCGGTAGAAATGTTTTTTTTATCGATTCATAGGGCTTAAATCAAAAGTTGTACATAAGTATTATTTTTTAATTGTAAATATGTCGATAGATAGAGGATAAGATAGATTTTAGGGCGGATAATGTCGATGCCTCGACTTCGACTATCCCGGGACGAACGTCAACCAGTGAAACTTAGATAGATTTTTTGTTTTTTTGTGTACAATAAATTTTCGCGTGAAATCGTGTTTTAGGTAAATTTAGAAAATAGTTATATAGTTTGTCTCGTGTTTAAGTTTAATTTTAAGTGTGGCGAAGCGTCATTGCTGCCTCGGGATAAAACCCCAGTGAATCTTTTCGATAATTTTATTTTATTAAAAAAAAAAAAAAGGAAATGTACATAAAATTGTGAATAGTCGATTTAATTATTAATTAATAAATAATTAATTATTATTTTGTAAATTATTAAGAAACCGAACTGATTGTAAATATTGAGAAACTTGAAAAAATATATATATATCACCTGAGTGGCATTCGACCAAACTTTCCGCCTCTGTGTTCTCAATCCCAATCTCGAGAGAATGAGACGAACGGGATGAAGGCAAAAAATCAAATATCATTCTTATCAATTGGCTGTAAATTATGAAAAACACGGCAAACATGAAATTCTTAGAAACGAGAGGAGGTTTCGTATGCACGTGAAATGTGTACTGAGTTTCGTCAGTCTTTCATGCGAATAATTTGCAAACAGTCGCAAAGAGACGCCCATCGTCGAAATTTGAAAAAAAAAAAAAACAAAGAAAAAAATGGCGACTAACGCCGATGAAGTTTTTGGCGAATTGACTTTCGGATGGGTCGATTATCTTCTCTTCAGCTTGTTGCTGTGCGTCAGTATCGGAATTGGTATTTATTTCGGATTCTTCAGCAAACAGGACAATACAACGGAATATCTCTTAGGTGGAAAAAAGATGGGATATTTTCCAGTTGCGATGAGTCTGCTCGCTAGGTCAGTGGAACGTTTTTTATTTTCTTCTTTTTCCCAAAATATTTTCCTTCCCAAATTAAGATTAATGGTGAAATTTAATTCAGTCACGTATCGGGTATAACGTTGCTCGGTGTACCCTCGGAGGTTTATCAGTACGGATCACAATACGCAGCTTCAATATTCACGGCGTTATTCACGAGCGCCCTAACGATCTACATATTTCTTCCCGTTTTCTACGATCTTCAGTTGCCGAGTATATTCGAGTATCTCGAAATCAGATTCGCCCGACCTGTGAGAATGCTATCGTCTCTCTTCTACATTATTTCGTTGTTTATCTACATACCGATCGTCGTGTACGTGCCGGCGCTCGCCTTCTCACAAGTCACGAAATTCAGCGTTCACGCATTGGTTCCTATACTCTGTATCGTTTGCATCGTCTACACGAGCATTGTGAGTACAATTAAACGCATAATACAAATGTCATGATTGTCGAAGCTTTCGAGTTTCCTTGCGTTTGGAATCACGAAGGTACATTTATCTTTAGGGCGGTTTAAAAGCGGTTGTTTGGACCGACACGATACAATTTAGTATCACTTGTGGAGGTCTCTTGGCAGTTCTTTTCTTAGGCATCAAATCGGCCGGTGGTCTCGCGGATGTTTGGAAAATTTCTCGCGAGGGAAAACGTCTCGTTTTGTTTGAGTAAGTTGACGATTGTTTATTGTTGTTCTTTTTTTTTGCAATGATTCTTCTATCATTTCACTTATCCGTGTAAAGTTCCTCGACCTATCTGAAACGGCGCTCTCGCGAGTGAAGAAGTTTACTATGAATCATAAAAAAGTGATACGACTCCCGCGTGAAAATACGTATCGTAACGTTATCTAGTTTTTCGTCATCTAGAAGACGTCACAGTGGCGTCATTGTATTGTAACAGAGATTATAGTTATTGAAAAAGCGTCAACCGCGTTGAAGACACAAACAGCTCTGAGGCGTCTGTATCTAACGTTCGTTCCTCACCACTTTCTTGTTCGATGTTTTATCGTCGTTTGATCGCGTATTTCAACGTTTTCTTTATGACTTCAGCATGGACCCCAATCCTTTTTTGCGGAATAGCTTTTGGATGATGATCTTCGGGGCGACGGCCAATTGGGTCGCGCACGTTGGTATCGGTCAAGGATCCATCCAAAGATTCTTAGCCGTCCCAACCAAGAAAGATGCTAAACTGTTAGTAATTTTTTTATAAAAATTGACTTCCGCCCGTATAAATGCAATTGTCGCCAACGATCATTGGTCCACTTTTAGATCTATGATTATTACGATGGGTGGTCAGATAGCCGTAAAAATGGTAACCGTGATGACCGGACTTATAATGTACGCGAAGTATTACAACTGCGATCCTCTGCTTACAAAGGTACGTGTAAAGTCCAAATTAAAATCCGCGTTTCCCGTTTAAAATAATTACGTATTCAATAATTTTTTTTTTTTCAAAAAATAAGCGAAAAAATCAATCCCTCGTAAAATGATAGCCACTTTTCAATGGATTTCAATTTTAATGACACAGGTGGTGAAGCAAAGTGATCAAGCATTGCCGTATTACGTTATGGACGTTGCCGGCAACATTCCAGGACTTCCGGGACTTTTTTTAGCCGGTTTGGTGAGCGCTGCTCTGTCCACGATGAGCGCGTCTTTGAATACAGTGTCCGGTAGTATCTACGAAGATTTCATTGATCCTTGGATACCGGACAGCGTTGACAAAGAGGCCAAAGCTGCTAATATAATGAAGATAACAGTGGTGGTGACCGGATGTATTTCTGGGGCTCTCGTTTATGTCGTCGAACACATGGGGACGATTTTTCGGATGGGACACAGCATGAGGAGCGTTGTCGACGGTCCCCTGCTGGGGCTTTTTATATTAGGAATGGTGGTACCGTGGGTAAGAGCCAAAGGAGCAATGATCGGGGGTTGCGCTTCTCTCGTCAGTATGTTTTGGCTTGTAGGCGGGACGCAGTGGCACATTGCTCACGGGAAACTTCAGCATCCACCGTTGCCTACCTCCGTGGAGGGTTGCATCTTTCCGTTGAACGAAACTATCGTTCCCACCAAAGCACCTCTCACTCCCGATGACGAACCCGGCTTTCTGTACAATATATCATTTATGTATTATTTCGTTATCGGAGCATTAATAACAGTTGTCGTTGGTTTGATAAGCAGTATAATCATGAAAGAGGTCGATCTGTCTACGGTAAATCCCGATCACATAACACCATTAATGAGAAGATTCTTACCGAAGAAACCGTACATCGAAGTTCCTTTAACGGAAATACATCAAGAAACAACGGAGCAATCGAAAGAGAAGGAAGCTAACGAAGATAATGTGATAATCAAATAATATTGTGGAGGGCAATTAAAGATTATACATTTTTATTGACATTACTGATTACAAATTGTATTCAATCATCGATAAGCCGCCCTGCGACGCCCGACCGATCACACTGTCGTAATAAATATTTTTTAAAAAAGAAACATTCTGCGACTCCTACGTATTTATATCTACTACGATATTTTTCATGACATGAAAAATAGTGTAAATATATTAACTTCGAGGGTCGACTTCGTATGCAGGTACTTACTATGAAAAAAAAATGAAAGAAACAATTATTTACACGTATAGATTGTTGAATACAAGAGTATAAAGTGCGGAATCGTTCCTTCACCAATCTGTAAAGAGTACGAAACTTCGTTACATTTTTCTCCACGCAGGTTACATCGAGGGGTGAGAAATAAATGCCTAAAACTCTAAATACTCTTAATATTGCACTTTGATCGCGTCGTATGATTTTTTTCTTCTTGTGTTTTGAATCACTGATAAATAAATGTTATCAGTATAAACCCGACAATATATCAGTGACTTTGCCACGTTTAGCGACTAGTGAAGCGGCTGAATTTCTTCGAACGCCGATATTTTCTTGGCTCGTTTGCGGATGTCCCGAATATTTTCCCGCGTTAAAACGATTCTTTCCGAGTCCAAAGGCGTCGTATCTACCGGAAGGTACAAAAACACCGGAATCGTTTGTCGAAAATTTGTTCGTCGATCTCTCGTTACTGAATGATTCGTGTCGCGTGGCGTTGTGCAAGTTCATCGTCATTGCGTTACGATTGGGCGCGAAATTGTTTACATTTCTGAAACCGTCGACTTCGTTCTGGAAATTCCACTGTCTGCCGCTTCTTCCTTCGTCGTAGAGTTCGTCACTCCGCAGCAGTTTCGCATTGCTGTGAAGACCGTTATAAAGTTCGTCGTTCTGGAGATTCTTCTTGTCGGGAACAGATTTTTTATCGGAGTTTTTTGATGTTAAAGATTTGGTCTTGGATGCTGCCTTCTCGTCGGCTCGCGCCTTTGAGTTTTTTCCATTTTTCTCCTTTATCGAACGTACGGTTTGGCAACGTTTGCCCTGAAGGATCGTCCCGTCGATCATGCAATCGAAACTCTCGTCGATTCTGTCCAACGATTTTGTTATACTCGCGGCAAGCGTAGGAGTTTCGAGGTTCGCGTGAAGAGTCGTCGCGAGGGGTTCGAGATCGTAGTCCGTTACGTACAGAAGGCCACTGTCGCTGCCACCGCGAGTTAATCGTGAATCCGTTATATCAGCATGCGATACATGGTGAAAGGATTCGGACCTTTGCATTCTCAATCTCGCGGCGCCGACTCGATTGTTCATCGGTTTGCCCGTATCGTCGAGACGCGAGAAGCTCTGCAAACTCGAATTTTCAAAAGCATTGAGAGTTTCGAATTTTCTGATACGACTTTCGATTCTACTGCCCGACGAATGAGGACTCGAGGGGCTCGAACCGAGAAGATCCTGACTCGCTGACCGGCGCATCAACTTTCTCTTCTCAACTTCGCTCTTGTACTTCGAACTGCGTCTCTGCACCGGTGTCCCGCAATCGTTCGATTTGTTTATCGACTCGAATTGCTTATAAACATCGAGATATCTCGTCGATGGATCGTTCTCGTGAAGATTCTTCAGATTCATTGCACCATCGAAATTTCTTATAGTCTTCGTTTCCCTCTTATCTATCGCGATGTCCAAAATTTCCCGTGAATTGGTCGTCGCGTTTGTCCGCGAATTTCTCGAATCAACGATATTCTTTTTGTTCGATTGATAAAAAGCAGGAGTTTCCAGATCCGCCGGAGCTGTTGATACATCGTTCGCCTCGTTCTTCGAGTTGTATTTCAGCCTCGAAGCGCTGAGCAGCGAGTCACTTCCGTCGCCGAGCGTTTCTTCCTCCTCGACGTCGTCGTCGTCGTGAGAATTGTAAACAACCTGTTGATCGAGAAAGTCGCCTTCTCGCGTCGCGAGAATCGTCGACAAACACGGTGGTGCGCGACGCGGAGGTTGAGGATAAAGAATCGCCGGTACTATGGCGTCTTCGACCTCCGGACTCTTGACAACGATCTTCACGCTACCGCCGTTCGAGCTCTTGGCAATTCTTCCGGACGAACTCGAGCTGAGTTTTCTCGTTATCGCCGAATCGACGCTCAACTCGTCGTCGTTACGACCGAAATAAGTTACAGGATTCTTAACGGACACTCTCGTAGCTCCGAATCTCTTCTCGATTCCACCGAGCGTCTCGCGATTCGCCGAGCCGATCGAGAGCTTCGAACTCGTCGCTCGTTTATCCTTCGAATTGTCCGAATGATTTCTCACGCCGAGACCATTGCGATCCTCGAATTCCTCTTCCGCGTCCTTAACGATTATACGTAATTCCTCGATAACGTCGTCTATGGTAGTCTCTTGGTCGTTGTCGATCGAACCGATTTTACTGTCTCCCGTTCTAACGGCTCTGCCGAGATCCTCCGGACTGCTGGATCTCTCCGACGAACTTATTCCCTCGTCCTCCGCGTTCGATGACAATCCCTGCTGTACGATCTTTTGATCGGAATTTTTCGTCTTCGTTCCTTTCGTCTTTCTATCGTCGAGATTGTAACTGTTCATCTTATCCATGTGATAATTGTCGAGTTGTCCCTGAAGCAGGGTGACCTTGTTGCCGAGTATGGCGCATGTTTCCTCGGCCCTTGCGAGACGTTTTTGCAATGCCTCGACGTCGACGCAGTTGTGCGACCACTTTTGTACTTCCTTGTGAAGAAGATCAGTCAAGGCGTCTTCACTCCGGCCGTCGACCTCGGTCAGCCATCCTTGCAACACTCTCGGCTCTAATCCGGCTTCGCAAGCTTCGGCCTGAAATGGGAAACATCAATATTCGTTTTAGTACACTAAGAAAAGAAAAATCTATGAAACTACTAAATCGGCGCTTGCGGATGGTAAAACAAATATTTTGTTCATTACAAGAAATACTTCGTTAATTATACTCAATATTAGTTAAATTGACTATTTCTTCCCTAACTGCAAAAATTATTTTGTTTAAACAATCTTTAAACAATTGTTAATTTTTTGTCTTCGTTTCTTTCGTCTTTCTATCGTCGAGATTGTAACTGTTGTTTGATTATTTAAACAATTTTAACAATTGTTTAAAATATGTGTTTAGTGCGAAAACGATACGATTATTGTTCTCGATGTGAAAAAACTTCATAGAAACTTAAAGTAACATTAATATAATGTTAAATATTACCTGAATGTATAGTCTCGTCTGCGTGCGCGGCGCCGATTTGAGGAAAGCGTTGAGAAACGATATTCCCGCGACTCGCAGAGCTATCGCTGCTCTGGGCGCTAGAAGTGCACCTGCCAGGAAGCGAAACCTACCGCCCTCGCCGTATCTTAATCTCAGTGTCGAGACGGCCTCGGAGACTGCCAAATGACCGCCGGGCGCCTGACAGACTTTCGTCAACAACTGTAAACGAGGAAAAAAAAAGCTATTATTCATTATTTTCTAATATTTATCGGGCAAAACCCCTCGAAACATATCTTTGTTGATGACAGAAGGTTACGCCACAAATTCGTGACGATGAAATACGCGAAAGACGAATCGAAAAAACCGCAACGAAGTGTCTCACACGAGTAACATTTGCCGAGGTGGTCGGTGCGAGTGTCTCGCGGCCCGAAATTCACGATCGTAACCGAACGATAAGAACTGGTTTGACCGAAAATAACGGGGTCCCCCGTCCGCCTTTTGCAGTTTCGCGTACGTATACACCGGCTATTAACGTCTGCCAGACTTTTAACAGCTCCGCAAAACGCCGTTAAATAATATCTCATACGCAAAAATTTCCGCAAAGCGATGCGAAAGATCGTCTTTTGTTTCCATTTTTTTTATCGAATTTAATAATCTTGATTAATTGTTGCCGGTACAAGAACGAAAATACCGGTAGCAAAAACAAGTCGACCGTTCGGCTTATCGCGCGCGTGTGAAAGAATGAGTATTATAATCGCGCGAAACGAACGATCGTCGTTGGAGACTGGTTTAGTCAGGAGTTCGAATACCTTGCGCCAAATTTGAGTGTTTCGCGAGTGATGAAAACGCATTGGATTAACCCGCATCGATCGATATTATTGATACGATTCCAACAGCGAATATCCACAAAATAATCTTTTTATTTGTTCGTAAATATATAAAAATCGATTAGATCCATAATTTAAAAATGTAATAAAAAATGTTTTACGCATATGCGATCGTAATAATAATTATAATAGATCGAAACTACAAGTTAATAAAGTATCTCGACGACCCGCGGGTCAGAATGAGACTCGTTTGCCATGTGAGTTGTTGATAATTTGAAAATAACGGATAACGCGTGACGAGCACATAGCGTTAAGAGCGTCCGGATCCATACCTGAAGCGCCAGAACTCTGGACCGGTTGAGGCTGCTGGTTAAACAGACCGCGAGAGCGAGAAGTCCCGGCTGTGCCTTTGACAAAAGTCTCGGTGCATCGGCGCATCTCTCGCCGCACGCGGCCAAACACTCGACGCATCCGAGTTCGTCGAGCGCCGCTCTTCTCGTTCCCATTCTCGGTCCACCTTGACCGGACGGTGGACTGCTGAGGATCAGCTGTACTCCCCGAAGAGTTTCCAACAGCAGTGTAATCCCATCGGCCGGTGCCGAAGCGAACTCTTGTACGAAGCTTTAAAAAAGTAATTGTACAAAAATAAATGATTAGGTACTTTTTATCGTCGATCGATTTATTTCGATTGCGGCATCGAGAATCGTTCAAATGAATGTCGAAGTTTTTATTTTGAACTATTGGTACAGAAACGCCGCGTGTACCGTAAGCCGGTAGATCTCTCGTGGTCGCTTTGACCAGTGTGGCGCAACGTCGCGGTGTTTAATTGCGTTGTTAAGAGAGCAACAGGCATCTCTAACGGCACTTGTGACTTGTCGCCCGCGTATACTTATCCGTCTCGTTCACGGGCATTTCTTCGAATCGAGATCTTTCACAACGCTCTCTTCGAATATATTATATTTCCTATTTGCTACACAGAGACTTCACGTGTACACGTATACACGGAGCTGCGGAAGGAAAAATGTTGAGATGTATCGTCTCAATGATTCTTCCGGCAATGGAATTTCGAGACCGTGTAACACTCGAGAGGCAAGCAAAGTTATCGAGAATACCGTTATTCGGAATAGCGCACTTGTAAAAAGAGAACAGCAAGAATCATCGAATTTAAGAGCCCGAGAAACAATTGGGTCGAGAAGCTACGAAACTGTATCGCTACGACATTTTTAATACCCTTCGTATTAACGTTCATTGATTGTATTATTGTCTCGAACTTGACACATATATCTCAATCGAATTTCAACGATACATAATGACTTCATTGCCATGAAAAACCCGTTTCCTTCATCGTTGACAAGCCGACAAGACGAATTAACAAAACAAGCATCAATTTTATTTTTTTTCTTTTATTCTCAACTTCGTCTCTCTGTAATTTAGTATTTTCGCTGTATCTTCGACATTGATCACGCTGCGCTGGTTCACGCTATCCCGAAAAAGTGGGTCAACCGGTTCTCAAGAATCTTTTTAATAAAATTTACGAAAGGCGTCGAGAGATTATTACAAGAACGGGGAGAGGGTATAGCTAATCTATGTGCGGCGTTAACGCAATGTGTATAGCAGTTCGAACGAGAGGGACTCTTCAACATCTCGGATAGATTCTCTCGCGAGGGATCGGCGTCGAACGCACATCCTTCCGTCGTGGAAAAATATTCGATCGACGATATACGGTACAGAGGAAGGCAAAACCGGCCCGTCGCGTATATATACACAAACCTCGTCGAACGAGCTGGAAACGGGATAATAAATTGATGCGAGGCAATAACCGAGACAGTTAATTCGAGAATGTTGTTTTTTTTTTTTTGATTTTTTTTTTATTAATACCCGGACACCCCGGTGTTTCCACTGCGGAGGACCTCGAACTTGAACATACATTCGTCGACCTCCGATTGGTTTTCGCGCGCAACATTCAAGGCAATGCACGACTTTCGTTCGCGATCTTATATCGGAGAAACGTCGATGAAGAAAACGACGGGAGAGTACATTTTACATTTTCCCTTCTGACGCTTTCTTACACGTTCGACTGTGTGTGTGTGTGTGTGTGTATGAGGCGTAAGAATGTCGAGAGTCTCGAAACAACAATCGTGCGCCGATGCATTATGTTTCTCGTGGCCGGTATTATGCAAACTACCGGCGCAACGAGTGCCCGAGCTCTATTCATGCTGAAACAACCGACGGCCACGTACACACGCGCGTGTTATACGCCAAAGAATCTATCGAAAGGATTCAACGCCCGCGTAACTCCCGGAACCTTTTTCCTCATCTTTTTTTTGTTGTTCTTCTTCTTCTTATTTCTTTTCTTTTCAATATACGCTTACATACAAACGATAAATTCGTTTCAGATGAGATTCCCGCGAACGATAAAATTCAACCGCGAATTGTCTCAGCGCCGACAATGTATAGTTGCAACATATTTCTGGGAACGAGTATACATACAGTCGATTGAAGAGCTAATTGGACGCCAGGGAAGCAAAAAAAAAAAACAGTAATTACTAATTCCATTTCATTGTTAAACGAGCGATCATTTCGTTGGTTTCAGACTACACAGAGAACTCTCGGCATATCTTGAGAGTTCGTGTATTTCTCAAAACTTTATTCCATCGTAGAATAGTTTTCGAAAAGTGTATTGTAGAGAAGTTGAAACGTCTCTCGAGTCGAAGAGAACACGTTTCTCGCGACGAGCGGAGTTCACTTCTACGGTGCGCAGCAGCGCTCGGGTGCATTATATTGCGCCGTTTGTTATGCGGTAGACGGACTGCTACCTCTCCCTTATACTATGTGCCTGCGAAGCATGAATACCCTATCTGCATGTTGCATACCAAGCGACCAGCTCTTCTCTCTTCACAGCACCGCGACTACCTTTTGGCTTCGATATAAATCGCTCAAAATTCTTCGTCGGCTCACGTATATATTATTATTACGACACGAAAAAAAAATATATATATATATATAAAAAAGTAGTAATGTACCAAGAAGATGATCCAATATCTCATCGTCGTTGATCTAAATATCGTTTGGAAGAACCCGAAGAAATAAAGGCGTCTCTCGGCCTTCGATCTCCGAAACTAATAGAGCGAATCTGCACGTGAGTATCCGATACTCGACTCGTTAATATCGAAGTTTAACGCGGATTCACGGAGCTGAGCTTTACGATAGAGTTGCTACTTTACGAAACGTACAGTTATAGTCGTTGAGTCCGAGAGACCAGAGTGTTCCGGTAATAGACGTTGAAGGCGATGCTCTTTCACTCTGCGATGCTCCTTCGCTCGCATCTTATCCTATCTTTATATATCTATACGAGATTACTGTTTATGCGTTATCTTCGCGTATCTGTGTTATGTCGGTACGTAGTGTCGAGTGTCCACTGGGGGTCCTAGCGGCGAGTAGCTTATTACTCATTTATGTGGGGCAGCAGAGACATCGGCCATATGCTCGTCTCGACACGGCAACTGGTCGAAGCCGCTGTGTCGAGACGAGAGAGAAGCTTCTTATTCTTCATCGATTCCGCCGGTTGTCCAACCGTGTGAGACGAGAAAATGACGAGCATTTTGCGCGAGCAAACTACCGCGACGATAAACCTCGTTCCTAATCTTCAATCATTTTCGAATGATAATCCCGGTACACGACTATAGTCAAGAGTCGTACCTACACGCGAAAAGATTTGTTTTATCTCGAGGTTTCACCCGACCCGCGGGATTCTTCGATAAACGCTCGCGAACGCTCGAGAACTGCAACGCACGCACAAGACCCGGCGGGCGTATACGCATACGTGTGTACAACAAGTTTCCGTATAAAAAGTTAACTCTCCGAGCGTAAAATGTAACTGTGCAGAGGAGTTTGTTGCTGATGCTTCAGTTTTTTTTTCTTTTTTTTTTCGTTTCTTCTTCTCGGGTGGATGGGCTTATTATATCGATATAGCTTCCGTACACGTGTTTCGAAGTTACGACGGACTCTTAGTTCGAGTAGTACGCGATTCGTAGACCGGCGTTATTAATTGATGAATCGCATTACCGGTTTAATTGTCCGCGGAACATTAACGATAATGTTTTTAACGCCATCACGCAATTTCCACGGTTCGAACTAATATTACGTATCTTCAGACTATTATTAAACTCGGAGATAAAAAAAATATTTTGTCGGCACGGTTTGTGTTGACCGATTGTTTTAATGAATGTTACGAATTGCCTTATATCCTTAAATTAGCAGTGAAATAAACACACGAATATCGCAAAGTTTAGGGATGAAGACATTTTTTTTTTTTAATGAATGACTTACCTGGGAAACGCTAATCGCAAATCGGCTCGAAGTTTATTGAGAAGTTCACTGACGGAGGTGAACTGTCTTAATGTCATTTCACCGCTTCCCGATGCATAACCGGAACTCGAGCTCGTGGTCGAGGGAAGAGTTCCATGCGGGTCCTGTGACGTAACAACGGGACGTCGTCCCCATCTTCGCAAAGCGTTCGCATAATCCTCGGCATTGTATGTGGGAGGTCTCAGTCTTTCCTGTTGAGTATCGCAGAGTACCAAAATAAAAAGACGAATGAAAAAAAGCCGTTAATCGTAAGGACAAACGGTAAAACAAAATGAGCTATTAAGCGGACGAGTTAAAGGACTGAGGTGGCGATAAATGTTGCGTGAACTGTGGCCAATTATAGATTTACGGTCCGCGCTCCACCGGGATAGTCATGAAAATTAGTATACTACACACCCATGAATATTTCATCGCTTCCACAAGTTTTTGCAATGTAATTTTCCATCGTCTCACCGCCGCGTACTATTATACCATATTAAATCGCAAGGGCATTATTATTGTTTCGTGTGTCCGACTAGTCGTGCAATAGTCAGCCACAACTTGTTTAAAATATAAATTGAAAAGAATGCTCGACAGCGTTATATGTACAATGAAAAAAAAAAAAAAAAAAAATGTTCGAACGGTAAAAAGACGATTCGAGAGGATTGAATACAGTCGTTTTTTTTTTTTTGTTGTGTGCACGAAGGTACATTGTGCACACAGGAATATACGAGAGGGAGGATGAAATGATGCGAGCAAAGGCAGAGTCACGGATGATTACAAAACCATTAAGACACAGCGCGTAATCCCTCCCGGACTCCCCTTTACCTGGCGCTATGTTGTGCGCTCCCCATCGGAACTCGTTCGACGGTAATACCCTGACGCAATAAACAACCTCACGGTGAGCTCCGATCGCGAAGGAAGAAGAAGAAAATTAATGATCTTTAAGTGTATCTAATCTGTACCCGAAGGTGATGCGCTTACATCGATGCAAAAGCTCGTTTAGGAAAAAGTAGGGACGAACCACGAAAGAAACAACGCTGTAAGCTGTTGGCTAAAAAAAATTTATATATATGAATAAAAAAATACGTGATGAAGAACGAAAATGAACTTGTCAAATCGAGTCTACGGATAAATATGCGCAACACATATTCCGTAATAATATGAACAACGCGCAACTCCCCGTGTACCACGACAATTTCACGCTGTCGCCGGAAGTCGAGCGTACACCCTTCTTTAATGGAGTTGTAAAAAAATAAGTGGGGAAACTTGTGGTTAAGCCTCACATCGAAGAATCGCTCGGAGTCTCTCATTTGCGGTCGGTATTCTCGCGCCCCGAGTGTCCCTATCGTCTATCTCTGTTTCGCTTCTTGGTTATGTCACGACGGCGAGGACGCGAGCGACTGCCTCACATTGAGCCTTCGGCCACGAACCGGAAGTGCCTACGCTCGTATATTTATACTGGGTACATCGCGAGGAGGGACACACCGCAGCTATAACGACCGATAAACCGTAGACAAAACGTCGTGTATGTATGCAACAGCGAACTAAACCGGATCCGCGTGATACTACATTAAACTGGATGCCCGGAGAGATTAAATTATTGAACTCGTCCCCGTAACTTCGTATCGAAACGCGTCCGATTCAATTTCCATTAATTCGTGAAAGTTTCAATAACAAAAAAAAAAAAAAAAAAAAGTTGTTTTTTACGACTTAGAAAGTCTCATCTAACTAAATAAAACGTCGCAGCGAAATTTTAACCTGTAGCGGGGATGATCGAGTTGTTCACTTTTTGTATTTTATTATGATGTAAAAAAGAAAAAAAAAAAAAAAAAAAGAACGGAGAATTCGTTAGCAGAGTGAAAATTATTAAATCATTAGAGAACGCGCATGCTGTCCTTTGATAATAGTTTAATGATACGAGGAAACATGCGTGCGGGTTTTGTACAGAGTATATAACGAAGGTTAGCCTGAATGAACAAGCAAGCGCTTTATTGATGCACCTCTCCGGTGCAATATAGCGGCACCGAGGCTCCCTCTCTTTCTCTCTCTCGACTATATAGGCGTACAGAGCATCAGGATTTATTCCCCGACTAAGCTGACGCCGCGAATTAATCACGTTAATCGCTGGTTATTCGAGCTAACGTAGTAGCCATTTATCGAGATCGTTAAAGGTAATAAGACGAGAACGCGCGCGCACACAAATACACACACGACGACGGGGGGGATTCGCGAACAAATCCGTAAGACGAGGTACTTGGGAGGGCCAGATATCACGGCCTCGTGTCTCTTCTACCCGATGCAGTCACCGCCAACCGGATTTCAAGTTGGCTAAACGCACCACAGACGAGTTCCCACAATGTTGCGAGAGTTGGAAACGATAAGAGAAAGAAGGGTCGTATGTTAACGCGCCTATCGCGTGTCCTCGTCGTTTGTCCGTTACGCTGATAAGTCGGAACGCAGGCAAAAGCGTTACAAGCAAATTACACACTTCGACTTTACGGTTTTTCTCCGGCGATGACAAGCGCGAGGAAAAAAATAAAAATAATAAATAATGCCGCGCTGCTTTTCTACGGAAAATAATAAATGTTCCGGAGAAAATGGAACTATTTTCACTGAGTTTTCAAAAGTTTCGCACGTTCGATGAAAAATCACGTTGTTGACTCGTGCGTCATATTCGAGAGAATCCACGTGTATTCTTTCGTCGGGGAGACCGCACAGTATATACGTGGCATTGAGTTAATACCAGTTCATTACAGCCGTATCTCTAATTTACCGAGCTTATGTATATATATATATATGTATACGTTGAAGAAGCTTGATTCGCACGGAATGTCATCAACGAGAGAAATATTCTCTCCGGCATCGCGGCAAAGTCGCTTCCGGGGCGTATATGATGAAGGTTTGCTCTTTTTTCTTTTTCTTTCTATTTCACTGCGAGTGTAACGAGTTTCGCATGAAATATAGCGTATCGTTGAACAGTCTCATAACACGACTTCTCGCACAAACGGGAAGAAGAGAGTTGATGTTCTCTTAACAAACCAAATTAAAATATATAGCTGTCGGACAAACCGACCAGCTGGAATGGAGCATGCATAGCAATCAAATGTCGTGAATTCATTTCTTCGGGATTGAAAAAAAAAAAAAAAAAAAAAACAGAACAACAAGAAAACATAAACGTTACGATAGAATTTAATTAACGTGACTCGAGGGCTCATCGTATCCTCTGGCGAAACGCGAGGCGAAACGTGTTTCTTACCTTTTCCGGCTGAGGGCCCCAGGGCTTAACCGCTACCAACTCCTCTTCCGCGTTCGGTGCCATCTCCGATTCGCTGAAAAAAAAAAAAAAAAAAAAAAAAACATTAAATTAAGTTAAAATCGTCGGAAGTCTCGTCTTCGTATCGCATACGGTTGATGCTTCGTAAATTTATTCAGGAAAAACAGGCGACCTCGCGGAAATGCATTTTGCAAGGGAATTCCCCTCCATTCGTGGGATTTTAAAACGGTACACAATCCATCCACCCTACGAGCGTGTATATGGCTTTAACTCTTCCGAGTTCGCGGTATACACGTAATCGACGCGTCGATCAACCGTCGAATCTCGTTGTTCCCGATGCTTTGTATATGTTCGCCGCTGTTCAATCCCCGTGAAATCGTGACTGGCAACGGTGAGACAAAAAAAATGGAGAAAAGGAAACCAGAAAACTTGAAGGACTTAACTCGCGAGTAACGAACGTTATAATCTTGCGCCGTTTCGTATCCGCAAGTTAGAGGGTTAAAATATTGATTCCGATGATAATACTCCAAGCTGTGGAGTCTATATATAGATGAAGCATAGTCTACATAAACCTAACAAAATATATACCCCGTAAATATATCGAGGCATTGATAAATGTGAATTTGGAAGAAGGTAAGTGGCGCCTGCGTCCATTGCTGCATATGATCGAACAACCGTGTCGTCCACCAACTCGATATCTGGGACACCTTGACCACCAATTACGTATATCTCGTAAAGTAGTTTGACCTTCCGGGCATTGGTTTGCATCGAGATATTTATATACGCCGCGGAGATTTCTCTCGATCTGGTGGTTGCGTTTGCCTACGTATCTATGTGCATCTAAAGGAAAATGTTGGCTTACGCTCGCGGATGCGTGGGTATGCGTCGAAGGTAATACAGTCTATAAGCGTAAAGTCAGGACAGAGGTATGGTCTGAATGTCAGGCTCTGTAAGCCCTTTTTCCCCGCTTTCACGTCGTGGACACACAAACACCACAGCGTCGTTGAAGGAAGAGAGGTAGCTTCGTCGTCGTCGACGCTGGATAATCCTCCTTCTGCTTAGGACAGGGGAGGCATTGACCCGCCGCGCGGTTCTCTTAGTCACGCACACACACGCGCATTCCTTCCTTATTCGTTTACCTCGTCGGTACGTGTTGTGGATCTCGCACACCTATTTCTCTCTGTATACATCGCAAGTTTCGCTCTCTCCATCTCGCGAAAGAGATGGTTCCCTCGTATATATTCTTACGGCTGGTTACTCACTCACTCGCGAGGACGTAGCGGAGCCCCGAGTGTCAGTGATGATTATATATACAGTGGACGCCGCTTTGGTATCTATGTAGTAGAATGTATGCGGGTTTCCACGTGAGAGTGAGACAGAAGCAATACCGGGCGTCGAATGGGTGAATGCTAAATGCGCGTAAAGAGGAGAACCGAAGAGGCTGTTGGAAAGGACGAGAGAGCTTACAGCAACGGCATTAAGAGGGATGCCTCTATCTATCTGTACGGCAAGGAAGATTCGCTTGCTATCGCGAGGAAGAGACTGCAGCGGATGATGAGAAGAAAAAAAAATAATAAGAAGATCGGTAATCGAGGAAGAGATATAGAAAGATTGAAGTATATATGTATAGAAGCTATGAACACACGGTCCCGGTGAATCTATCCTCTAAGTAGAGTTTGGAATAAGATTCCGCACACGTGTACCAACGACGCGGTGTCATCCTGATGAGCGTCCACTGCCCTGTCCCGGGATAATCGTGTTTTCCACCCGTTAGCTTCCGGGTGATTCCGGTACTCCGGGTTTTACAGCTTCGTCGATCCACTATATACAACGACGAGGATATAGCGAAGGAAATATCGTCGCGGTACGAAGATATATCTACTGTATAAGAAAGTGCTAAAACGTTCAGTGAGAGAATGAGAAAGAGAACGAAAGAAAGAGAGAGAAAGAGAGAGACGAGTTCGTTCGTTTTGCTATGGGGGGGTTTTGCTGCCGCGGGTGCGCGCCGAGTTAAACGAGAAACGTTTGTCTATGCGGCTACCGTGTTCACGGCAACGAGCGACCAGAGAGATAAAGTTTGTACCAGATAATGTTGTTTTTTTTTACCCAGCTGTAAAACAACGGCAAAAGCGTCGAATAAACTTGAATGGCTTCAACGATGCGGGCTCACGCGACTGAAACCCGGAAGGATGGGCAATGCGGTCAGTCAAGCCAATGATGCGTTAGTCGACGCAGGATGCGCCGGAATTATAATTTTACCACGAACACGAACACCTACCCCCCCCCCCCCCCGCCTCCCTCTCTGTCCAGAGCAATTTTATTGCTCCGATTCGTCGTTTTTACGAAAACAAAAATAATACGAACGAATGATGGTCGCAGGAAACGGAAGTATTAAATATAGAAAGGAAGTTTCCGCAGAGGCGCAAGTGCACGATGTGTGTTGTAACACGCGGAATGTATTAGCGAAATGGAAGTTTCCTATGCCGATGCTTGAATCTCGTTAGTCTTGGCTTCTGATTAAAACGGTCATACTTCAGAGATATTCGCCTGCGGGATAATATATGTGCAGTTTCGCTTGGTGGAAAGAAAAGTGTATAGTTTGCCCCGATGCGTTTCACGCTTCTGTTAATAAGATTGTTATCGAGTGGGTTGAGCGAACGAGAAGAGAGGCGCAACTGAAAACCTTCGCTCGTTCTCGGTCGCGCGAGAGCGGCAAGTATTAAATCCAGGAAGAAGTATCGCGCAAAGTTCAGTCCCTGGCGCCTGAGCCGAGCCGTAGGCAATGGGTACTTCTAGGATGCGCTTGGTGATCGCGACTAGTGCGCGCGCGCATGCACTCCACAGGGGTTTTACTATACAACAGAAGCTAATTCTCGCTTTAGCAGAATCGTGCGCGCCGCTGGCCTGAGGATAGTGAGCCACGATGAAGCTGCGAACCGGAGTATCTCTTCAGCGACAGGATGTCGATTAACGTTCGATATCATTTGAAACCCAGTCGTTGGCGCGCCCTCTCAACGCTCACTCGAGTTTTCTCCGACAGACATATAGTGTGTATATATATATGTCGATGGTAATAATCTTATTATCGAAATTTCCGACCTCGTTTGCTCATGCGCTTTCCAGAAAATTGTAGGTTTCTAGACGGATTTTTTTTTAATTCGAAAATACCGCGCGCTCGAGCCTTTACTCGGGTTTTTTTTTTTTTTTTTTTTTTATCCTTAGATGTCTTTATATTCGGTATATACGTGTGCCGCTCGCCCGTCTCATCCGTGCGTGCGTACGCCTAGTGTGTTTACTGTATATCCACCTACCTACGCACTCTCGCGGTCTCTCCTCGTAATTACCCGGTAATTATGTTAAACACCGTGAGACGTGTAGGGCACTGTGCACGCCCGTGATAAATAATATTTCAGCACTTGACGTATAATGTAAACTCTGCGTACCGTTGAAAAGAAAAAAAATTTAAACTTTGCGATACTCGGTGTTCGATTAAATGTATAGCTATATTAAACTATTTTGATGGCTTTGCGATAATGATAAATACATTTTAGCGCTTTCGAGTAACGGACGAATGTTAACCGTAATTTAAATTTGGAACGCGCTTTCTGCACTCGATTATTGATAGACATTAAAAGTTATCCACCGTGAAGTCTAAATCTCGGAAAAAAAAAAATTATATGCGAACATATTAAAAATAGATGACTTTTCGCATAATTAACATATTAATCATATAATTTGTTGTACAGTATTTGCAGAAATTTATTCTAAAATATATCGGCGATATACCATATTTCGAAAAAATATATTGAATATATCATCGATGTATTTTGCGATATACTTTTTTTCCATGCAGAAAGATATACTTCGGCGGTTTCGCGAAGCGTAACGCGATTTTAAGCCGCGGGTAGCTCTGTAACATCCTCCACGAATATGCAATCTTGAAAATTCGATCGTCGATTAATCAGTTTCGGACTATCGCGGGCACCGTGTTATTTATTTTATATTACAACAAGCGTATGTACTCAATCCGATAACCGTTCAATGGTTTATACGAAACGAAAGGGGTATACGAAACTCGGAGAATATCGCCGAGGCAATCGTATTATTCACGACCGATTGCCTTTCCGACGTTTCTCTTACCACGTAAGAACGGTTTGAATTATTAATAAATTCTCACGGGGGGGTTGGCACGGCTTGCCGTCGTGGTTCGTTTTCACGAACAAGGAAATCCGCACGCTTCGTACACATCGTTGTCATGTTTATTTAATAATCGCTCTACGTCTCTACTACGTCGACGGGTACAAGTAATTATTATCAGAAGCTGCGCTACGAGGGCATTGTGTACCGTTACACGTTGTACCCGCGAAGATGACTGACGCACGCATATAGTACACACGTTTATAGTATAAAAACCGTATTAGCATTAAAAGAATCTTTTTTCGTAATTACACCGAACTTTTGCAATTAATATCGTTGGCTTGTCTTCCCACACACACGCTTCTCCCACTGTATCCGCGCTTATTGTCAGAACATCGAGCAAAACATGCATTTTTCATTCGATATTATTTTTCTTTTTATAAATATACACCCGGAACACAGCCAGTGTTCGAGAGGTTAACAAACACGCGGGACCCCCGATCTCATTCACAGTTTCGTAATAAGCGCGAGTAAACAATCTGTACCTCGATTATTCGCGAATCTTTGATTATATTGATAAATTAATTTTACGATCGTCAGCGAAATAGATCGCGCGCTCGCGTTGTTTCGTATATAAAATCGATTCGATAGAGTTCGATTTCGAGCGCTAATAATCATTTTACCTCGACGAATGGCTGGATACTGTGAAAGAGAGACTGATTCGGCGCGCGCGCCGGTAATGGAATCTCAATTTCGCGCACTTACCTTTTGCCCGGCAATGTCAATTACGGGATCGCGTGTACACCGGTCCGCGCGCGCGCGAGGAAAGAGAAAGATCATATACTAGCCGGTATGCTTTTAATACGTTATATGTTACAAAAGCGAACGATAGATACGGTACGAAGCTCATACATCTCCTCGAGAGAGCCGCTGATGGCTTTAATCTCTATGTTTATGACGAGCGAAGTTTCTGTAATCATCTCTCAGCCGCTCTTGTGTTCAACTTGTACATGTCTAATATGTATTTATACAAACATCGCCTGACCTTCCGCTCGGAGTATTTCTACTTCGAATCCTTGGGTATTATGAAATACAATTATTTTCATTAATTGAAGCACACGCTTTGTGATCGAAACATTCCAAGGCTAAAGAAGACGACCGCAACCTTGTAGAAATGAAAAATTGAGTGCTGAGAAGCAGTAGAACGAATCGCGCACGTTTTTTTACATTTAAAATTATGATGTCGATATCATAAATCGAGAATATCGAGAATAACCTCTGACTAAAACAAGCATTTTTTTAAATTAATATTAAATTAATTAGTTCATATACGCACTTAATTTAATAAAGTCGAATTCGTTAGACTATATCGTCTTAGAGTAAAAGTCATTGCGTCATATGCGTCATTGATTGAGAGAATGCAATCGTCGTGATAATATATAGCAGATGTTCATTATAAACGATTCAATGCGCAGAACGTATCGCGCACGTTTTTTTACATTTAAAATTATGATGTCGATATCATAAATCGAGAATATCGAGAATAACCTTTGACTATAACAAGTGTTTTTTTTATTAATATTAAATAAATGAGTTCATATACGTACTTAATTGAATAAAGGAGAATTCATTAGACGATATATAAAAGTCTATGCGTCATTGATCGAGAGAATGCAATTCGTGAGAATATATAGCAGATGTTCATTGTAAACGATTTAATGCCGTTATGAATCTCTAGTTATGAAACCGGGTCCTCATCTTGAGGGCTCATCTCGGCCCGCAGACTACTCGAGTGCATAACTGTATATCTTTTCAGTAGGCACGCGTGCGCATGAGCGTAATACACATCGTAGATCGCGTATCCTCGACGAAGAGACGAGAAAAGGCCTTCTGTGTGATGCTCACTCCGCAGTTGCAGTTTTGCCGCGAGCTCGCGCACGAGAGCGCAAAGAAAAATAAAAGAAGTGTACCCGAGAGAGCTTCGCGAACATCAAGATGACCAGAGCAAAGGAGAGGCGCGAGTAATAACCCAGAGGGAGAGAGACACGGGGCGCGAAAGAACCGTTAACTCGCACTCACCTGCGTCGCTCCGACGATCGACTTTCGCATCGACGCACAATAAAATTCATTATTCGCCAACTTGGAACGAAGATAGCGTCGGATAATAGACGAAAATTATTTTTGCGTGACGCGTGGGAGGATGGAGATCGACGGGGTTCGTCGGTGATGCGATTAAGAAAACGCTATCGGCAACGAAATATCAAAGAGTTTATGGCTCACACAAGCGGCGCGCGTGCGTTTAACGTCTATGGAATGCCGAAGGCAAAAAGTCGTTGAAAATTCACGCTCGATCGAGAATTCAAGCCACACGCTTGCGATAACATATTGGTAGCCTTCGCTCCAACACCGATTTACCATACACGGCGTATTATTACGCGTGTTTTACCCACCCACGCGATCGAGGTGGTCCCAGACGATTGATCGATTGGCTCGACGTGAACGCGAGACGCTATAGCTAATAACTGATAATTCTATCGATCGCTACACGGTAGGTACTTACAACCCGGCGAAACGGAAAAACGCGATTTTTTTTTCTCTCTTCTTTCCATTATTCCCTCGCAATGAATACTCTCGTAATTTGCATAGAATAAAACGGTTAATCTCTTGTCGCGATTATCGGCACGCTTCTACAATTATTCTTTCGCATTCCCGAGACAATAGCATGTTATTTTTCTTTTTTTTTCTGTTGTCTCGCATTTAAAGAATACCGAGATAAAAAGTGCGCAAACGAAAGTTCGGCGCGAGGTTGATTATAGCGAATATAAAAAGTGGGACGAAATGGTCACTCGAACGGTCTCAGCTACTATGCAATTATTCAATTAAGAAAAATCATTATACCATTAAATGTTTCATAGCCGCTCGGGTGAAATCAAGAACAAGGTACACCCGAGGGGCTCCCCCGCCCCGATTCCTTTTACTACTGCAGTTACAAAGGAGAGAATAAAGAAACTGTCGCGTGCTGACCGCGTTGAAGATCGCGTCGAGGCATCCCCCTCCCTTTGCTCCCTCCCCCTTGCGAGTTTCCGTGCTTCGAGCGTCACGCTCCATATCCTATCCTCAATTATGCGACAGTTTCTAACTTTGATTTTCGAAATCGCATACCGTAGTTAATTAATTTTTTTTATTCATTTATTATTTTCCTTTTTTTTTTTTTTTTCGTTTTGTACTTTGTTAACGTTTACCATATTAATGTTGAATGAATAGTGTATTTATCCTCGATGACTTTACGAGCGTTGCAATTATCATCGTTACAATATTTGCATTAAGGTACGAGACTAAGCATTTTTCCGCGATGATAAGTTGTTATTATTAAAAGGTACGGACACAAGTGTGTGAGTGTTCCGAACTCGTAGATGGATTGTGTTTCTTTGCTTTTTCGTACTCTCACGATAAAACCGCGTAGAGTTTTCTAAGGCAGTCTATAAAGGAACAGAACAATGGCACTTCTCGCGCATATGCGCGGACCCGCGCGAAGGAATATGGACGAGCGGAATGCAATTTGCTCTTTTGCGTAGCAATCATATGTATCTCTCGGGGCGATAAAGCGGCAGAAAGAATGCGACGACGAGCCTCAGAGAGACGATTCTTTTGCATTGAAGATGGTATTTCTATAATTGAAGTAATTGCACGAAAGTAACGACGACTCGTTGCAGATAGTCATCGTGAGCCGGCAATGCCTATATTACTCGTCGTACAGAATCTTGACATGCACTCTTGGCATTGTACCCGAGAGACATCGTACCACGTGAACGTTTGTCTCTTGAAACTCCGCTTAAGCCCATTCATCCCCGCGAGAGCTCGTCACTTTATACACAAACGCAATATGACTTTACTCCAATTTTTACGTTGATTTCTCACACACACCGTAACTGCGTGAGCTAATCTCCAATGTCATATATGCGCATCTTTAAATCTTGAAAATCTCGCAAGCAAAATAGACTCGAAGTTTCACAATTCTAAATACGTTTAATTGGTCTCGCGATGTTGAAATTCCGCTCCGAGTAATTTCGCTCTTTTTTTTTTTTATGAATTTGCATTAATATGTTGGTGCGAATGTAAAGAAAATAATAATAATAAGTTTACCTGAAGTTTGTAGGGTGTAAAATCCTGAGATTAGTAAACGTTGCCCATTATAGAGACGAATCACTCGCGATACTTTCGATAGAACGTATGAAAAATGTAGGGGAACATCGGATGTATTAAATTTTTATAGCGCCCGATATACAGTGAGATATATATGTAGATATATATTACGGAGTTTGGAACGTGCCGCTCCTCGTGATAGCCGAGAGTTAACTGACAACGGAGTACCGGTGTAGTCGCGGCCACTACCGACTGCTTGTAAAGTTACCTGAGCCACTCACGATGCGTCATGCGTGGACTTGCGGAGGGGAGTCTCGATAGCACGCGGCTTTTGACTCAAATTCGTATGCACCTGTTCGGAAGGGGAAGAACGACTCTCGCCTACGGCGACATGCGAGGCTAAGATATACCTGCAATACGTCTTTTGTTTCAATACTCGAGTTCTTTTATAGCAATGCATTATTTAAAAAAACTAAACGGCTACTGCAATTATTGCAAATTTGAAATTTTTTTTAGCAATAATACTTTTTTGAATAACGGCACTTCTGTTAATCATAGAGAAAATACGGAATGAGATATCAAAAAGGAACACGAAAGCGTGAAGAAAGTACGTAATAAATCGACAAAATGATTATAAATGCAATTTTGCCTCGAAAAAAAAAAACGAATGGCACACTTTGTATATTTAAAACGAAAAATTGTATATTTACGCGAAAAAGCGTCCTTCTAGTCTCGATAAAAATCTACGATAATTCACGGGATTTTTGAGAATAAAATCCGCAATTTTTTTTTTATAAAAATGCGTACAAAAATAAAAAAAATTAATTTCCAAAATCTTCTTACAGCAATATTATCAATTTCATTAGATTGTGTTTAATTTTTAAAAATAATATTTCACGTATTCTCCCTAAAAAAATACTATGTTTGTAGCAATCAGTCTTTTTTTTTCATGGATAACGTTATAGCATAATGAAATAAAAATGATATAAAAAATCGCATGTAGTTAAATAATCATAAGCGCCGAGTGCTGTTCAGGGTTATCGTTACGTTGTAAGATAATTTCTGCGTATAGCGTATAGATCGTTGGAAGATACGTCGGGGATCTATAGATCACAGTCTGTTTTATCGACAAACCTTGTCTCACCAGTTGAAAAAGAGGATTTCTAACTTACCTATCGTACGTAAGACTGTCCTGTTGATAACCGCAGCTCTTACAGCCGCTGCATCGCGACGAGAATTCGCTCCGTCGATCGATCGTGTCGTCGTGATCTACCTTGTCGACGTCTCGTTCCGTCTTGCCGCTCCATGTACGATGTATCAGATAGAACAGATACATGGGTCGACTTCGCCTTGGGCTTTGACAGGGTTGCGACCTCGAATTACCCATTTTTTGCCGATGAAAACTCACTCGTTATCAATAATAAAAAATAAAAAAAATTTAAAACTGAGTTTCTTAACGGTAACTATTGCACTATTTCACGTTTATATGCGACCCCTCACATGGCTCCAAGCGTCTCCTTTTCACTTTGCAAACGATATCCTTTCTCGAGTCTCGACCTTTCGACACGCCGACAAATTGGTTTCTTTTCCGTACCTCCGCAATTACGGGTCACGCGAATAACTCGAAAGTTGGTGCTACTGGATTGATTTATTTCACACTGTTCCGAATCGCGGCGAAAAATTGTAATTTTTTCATGTAGTCACATAATCACACATTCGTCGGTTAATAAATAAACACTCGTGGCGCACATAGTTGAAGATTCGTAGGATAAATCTGCTGCCTTGTCGCTCGTTGTCGGATGACGATTTAACGCTTATACCACACTGATGGTCACGCGAGATCGCGATTATGGATTCACCATTGATTAAACTGCCGAATAATTAGTATAAGAGGTCTTTGGGTCGAGCGAAAGGTCCACGAAAGGAAAAATTAAAAATTCAAATTCTCCGTTAATCAACCCGAATCCATAGATAATTTAGCGGCCGAGTGAGACCCGGAGTAGAGCAGAGAGCCCCGGATGGGTGCGGAGATCGTCGACAAAGTCTCGCGGCGAACTCGCGCCGGAGTATAATTCCGCCGAGAGGAGTAACCGATTAAACGTAGGAAGTGGACTAACTCGCGCTTGTGTTCGATGTCGGTGCCGGTGCATCGCGCTAAAGTGCATTAGCGTTTCGGATGTGCACTACACGCTTGCACGGAGAAGGCACCAACGCGCCGGCGAGAGCTTCACGCAACGAGGAATCCTCGTATTTCTTCCAACTGTGTTGTCGGCAACATATACTTTGGTTATTAATCCTACTCTTTTTTCTTTCAATGTGAATTTGTTTTAGTCACTGCTTCACCGAGCACCGAGAACACGTTTGGTACGTTCGAGAAAAAATAAAAATAAAATAAAAAACAATATCGCGTAGCAACGCGAAGAGAATGCGAGGCACTGTTATGTGTACCGACGATCATTAGAATACTAACGATAATTTGCTCGGAACCGAATACGTTCCTTGGCACCATCGCTCACGTAGAAAAAAAATGATTATTAAACTCGCTGCAAACTTTACCATTCATTTTTCTTTTTTTTCCAAGAAATAATCAACGCTTAAAAATTTAGCTATAGTATAATTCGCATAATGTTATTCTCAAAATTCGAACGAAAAAAAAAAAAATTGCACACAATTTTTTTAAATATATCGACACGTGATACTCGAAGAGCCAATCGAAAGAATTCGTTAACGATGAGAAATGACGATTGCAACGCGATACGAAAGATGATGCGAATACGACTCGAAGTACGATAGTTGGTTGATAGTTATAGTTGGTTGTTGTATTAAAACGCGGAGCGACGGTGCCGGGTTTCGAGGATCGACTGCCCACGACGATATCACGGAGCGAGCCGCGAAGGTGCACGTGTCCACGCGAGAGTCCGTCGGGATCTCTCGTTGGGGTCTCTCCCATGTAAGAGTGTAAGAGAGTATTTCCATCTCCCACCTTATAGGAGAACCACGGCGGACTCTGGGTCAAGCCACGACCTACGGTGCTTCAAAGTGCTATGGGTCACGCACAGCTTCGTCAGGGCGACTATGGGGAAGATATACAAGCGGAGAGGGGCTCATTCGTGTATGCGATCGCGGCCGATCGCGCCGTACAACTAGTTTATCGCTTATACGATGTTTTTTTTTTTTTTTTTCATTTTTTTCAACAGAATTTAAATAGCTGCGAAAGATAATGCGGTGTCATTGCATACTTGAACTTGAAGCTTTTACGTTCCGCGCCCACTGCAACGGCGCGAAGCCATTGAAATTTACAACCGCTCATCGGCATCTATCATTTTATTTATCTTCAGAGAGAAGATGGGTGTGACCACTCCGTAGAATATAATCGAGAGAGATGCCAGAGGCCGAGGTCAGCAGTGAAGAAGCGATTCTGGGAACACGTCTCAGACACGCTGAAAAAGGTTCGTTTAGGTATGAGTTGAAAACACCCACGCGAACCCCGATAATCTCGGTGGTCCGGTGGACGCGCGAAATAATTGTCTTCATCATTACGCGTATCCGGTGTAAACGACCCGACGTTGTATTGTCGTGAGTATCTTCAGCGCTATTAATACTGTGTGTCCTTAGAATACTCTTTATTGCGCGTAACGACAAATTGAATAGTTATTAAGGGTCTTTTATACATATTTTTCCTTCTATTAATGAGCTCGAGGAAGGAAAGTTCCGTGCAAAATTTAACGAGTCAGTACAGCGAGACTTTTGTCGCATGAAAGTCTGACTACTGAGTGTTATGTAAGAAAAAAAAAACAGCAAAGAGAAGACGGAGAGGAAGGCAGACAGTAGGCGGAAAGCGATATCGCAAGCCAGCGAAAAGTTGCAATCCCGGACGACGAAGAGGCGGCTTAGGTGATCGTCTCGGAGACCGCCGAGACAATGTGTCGTAATCGTGGGAAAGCGCGTACTCCAGTTCCCATTGTATCACCGTAGAAATTATAAATGAATGAGAGAACGGATTGAAAAAAAAAGTTTGGAATATTACTGTTTTGATTATTAGGAGTATAGAAGAATTGCGAGGGTGTACCGTAACGGTCGCGAAAAAATTTCATATTTTCACGATGTGTATATACATTGCATATATGAGGTTGAAGAGTTCATAATGAAGCTGACCCGTTAAAGATTCCTGAACGGCGCGGTCGTGACACGAGTCGGCACATCGAACCGTACTACAAGAGGCCTGAGGCGATGTAATAGAGAGGATCAAAAAAACTCGGCTAGACGCGATCTACCGCGAGAGATCTGTACGGCAACGCGCATCCCCGTCCGTGTTATACCGACATTCGTTTTGCTGTTGCCAACACATATTTTTGGCACTGTTGCTTCTCTCAGCGGAAATTGAATATTATTAATTTTTTCATGATAAGCGGTGCAATTTAATCGAAACTAATCGTGAGAAACGTTTCGCGGCGGAAACGAAAAAAAATTGTTTTTGGTGATTCGCTGTGTTTCGCTCGACTTTATGGCAACAAATTATCCGATTCGAGTTTAGCGATGAAAAACGGTATGAAAATATGTGCCGAAGAAAACTTTTTCAACAATTTTATTTTGATACAAAAAATGGAATACCTATTTATTATCACTTTATGACTTTATTCAGGATTCTCTAGCAGCTAAAAAAAACTCTAGTAATTTTTTTTCTCGTATAATACGACGATAAACACCTCATTTTCTTCGTAATTCCATGGGAAAGAAAATGTATCGCGGCTTGAAAATGCCGGAAATTGTAAATTTTCGCAAAGTGGGTTATGCAAAAAAAAAATTTGTTACCCGTCGTTTTATGGCTGTATGAAGTATATCCGATGTATTTTTTGTCGCTAAGCATGGATATGCGAATAATTTAAGTACCTGAAAAATTGATATACATATATGTACGCGAGTTTGGAAAAAAATTGTTTTTTGCGATGTCCATTCTCGGAACGACCTTAAGAACTGGTGCTGTTTACTCTTGTGTAAATAATACGAATAAATTAATAAATTGATCGTAAATATAGATAATCTCGTTTCGCAAGTCCCCGAATATCGGCAGGATGAGGGTCACCCACATAACTCGTGAGAAACGCCGAATTTGCATTAATTCACGTATGAGTGACACCTCGCCTCTGGCTATGGAAAATTTATGAGTTTCAGCTTGCAGGCATATGATCGTAGCACGACGATAACGGGCCAGTGAGGCCAGTGTCGAGATCGCGTAGCTCGGCCACGCTACAGTTATAGGGTCGCTAGAAATGGTGAGAGATGCTGCAGTCAGCGACGAGGCTCTCCTCTTGGCGTTCCAGTTCGCCCGGCCGGTGTTCACCCGAGAGTTACTCGTACGGATGCGAAAGTACAAATGTGATATCTCGCGTAACACGAGATTGGCTTGTAGCTGTGGCTCGGACGGTTTAAAACGGAGAGAGAAAGAGAGATAGGTGAGAGGGACGCCGAGAAACGAGAAAGATATCTACTCTAGTTGCTCGACTCTCTGAGCTGAACTCGGAGCGGGCGAACACGACGTAAATATACGCCCATCTCGCGTGGGTTATACCGTTATATTATTTATCCCAGGCGAGAGCATTCAAGATTTGCCCATACTACAAACTTCGCTGAGTTCCTCAATAACGAACGCTCGCCCAGCTGATTATTACACGCGTTCGCGTGTCGACCCCTTTTTTCCCCCGCGACCTCACGGGAGTCCTTTCAATTCCCTGAAAGCAGTGAAATTCCTCGTCGGCAACGCCAAAACAAATATAGAACAAAGTTCGAATAGCTTTCCAAGAAAGAAGAGGAAGAGGAAGAAGAATCTTCGGTTGCGATAAGGCGAATTAATTCATTTCCGGAATATTTTAAAAGCATTGAGTGCATGATAAGAATTTCGACGGAATAATGACTATAAAGAATCCTCGCCGCTGCCGAAACGCACCTTAAGTGTAACGGACACTTGAGTCCGTCACGCGATGTTTCTTTAATTCACGATATCCTAAATAAAACAAACGGTAATCGAATCTCGAATTTTTGGAGCATATTCCTGTTATACTCTTCAAAAATACTTTCGTTTTTCCCGAAATTCCTAAATTTCGGTTAGACGCTGAAGTAATAAAATGCTTGATCCGTGCGAATGTTGTATAGTTGATGCGCATTGACTATAGCAACTACAATTGCAATTATCTCAGCGCAAACACCACGTGGTAAGCCTCCTTTATATTGTACGGATCGTTCGAAAATACAATCGATTGTTTGCGCGCAAAAGTTTAATAGAATCTTAAAATCATTGATGCGTAGATTATCGCCTTAAACGTCTACGAGACTCCTTGACCGCTCATTAAAGTCTCCGCTTATGACGAGAAACAGGTCAGAAATGTTGTATCGCGATGTCTGGCTACACAGAGATATGACTATTACTCTCGGAAGGTCAGAAATTCTTGGGGCCGTGAAAACAGGGTGTTCGAGAGTCGGTAGGTAATGGAGGGTTAATAATGCAGCGTTCGACTACAGCGGTAGTCGGCTAAAGTGAACCCGAAGGGGGTCTCTTCGTATATTCCCACAACCAAGAGATTCCTCAGTCCAAATGCCAGCGGCGTAAACTCGCTTCGCGTATACACGCACAGCTCGAGCTTTAATTTCGATTATTATAAACTCTATAGATCGCGTTTTACACTATTTCACCAATCGTTTTGATGTTTACAACGATTCGCGAAAGAATTCGAAGTATCTGTGTCATTCATCGATTCGATGTCGGACAGCTGACGCTTGTACCAGTGTCAGCGCCCCCACCGCTTACCTATCCACTACCCCACTCGGCCAGTAAGTTCCGCGCTCTAATTCATTACAAAACGAAGATGGCGTCAACGGAGCAGGTCGGTCTCAACAAAACTTGGGAATTAT
This sequence comes from Buathra laborator, assembly GCA_934046635.1. Classification (NCBI taxonomy): domain Eukaryota; kingdom Metazoa; phylum Arthropoda; class Insecta; order Hymenoptera; family Ichneumonidae; genus Buathra; species Buathra laborator. The sequence goes on along the minus strand of OW203898.1, from coordinate 3,337,941 downwards.
CGTTGTACGAACTCCATCGTATACCACAAGATCCGATAACCGACAACACAGAGATAGCCGTTAGTCCGCGAAGTTTACACAGTGAATTGATGTGTCCGATTTGCTTGGATATGCTGAAAAAAACAATGACAACCAAAGAGTGCCTGCATCGCTTCTGCTCCGACTGCATTATCACGGCCCTTCGGAGCGGCAATAAGGTATTTTCAAGTACATATTTGTTGCTCAAAAGATTTTTTTTTTTAATTTTTATTAATTAATTAATGACATTATCGTCATTATTTGGCCGATGGAAAAAAATTGTTCAATGACTCAATTTATTATGACATTTGTTGACCTGTTGATATACAACATAACGCGAAGTAGAATTTTGAAATTTTGGAGTAAACATCGGAAATGTTGATTTTATAAATACTTTGGTGAAATTTTTTTAATTATATAAAACGACTTTAATGATAATTTATTAATTTTTTTTTTTTTTTTTTTAGGAGTGTCCGACTTGTCGAAAGAAATTGGTTTCAAAGAGATCCCTGAGGCCAGATCCTAATTTCGATCTTCTCATACAAAAGATATATCCGAGTAGAGACGAGTACGAGGCGCATCAGGAGAGAGTATTAGCTAAACTGAGCAAATCCCATTCCCAGGCGGCTCTCGTGAATTCTATAACGGAAGGTATAAAGCTTCAGAGTCAAAACAGGCCTCAACGTTCGAGAAAAAACGCAAACGAGTTGGAAACACCGAGCAACGTGACATCGTACAATAATACACCGAACGTGAGCGCACCGGCGACACCGACGCCAGGTGCGATCGCGGCGAATCAGAGCGACTCATCGCAGAGCGCAACGGGACCTATTAACAGCAACAGTGGGCCAATAGTCAATAATTCGAGTTCGCAGAACTCTAACAGCGTTTCGCAACCGGCAAGCAGTCCAGCGATATCGGGTACAACGTCGAGAAACTCGACGACACCGTCGCCAAACCCATCGAATCAGATACCAAAGTTAGCGAAACGCCCGGCTTCGAAGAGTCTACAAAATTCGGAAAACGACTCTTCGAGCGCCGAAGCCGAAACGCCCGGCGGTGAATCGATGGTCGATACGGAAGGAGAGGGTCCCAGCGAACCTCTTATGCTGAACGAAATCGAACTCGTTTTCAAACCTCATCCAACCGAAATGGCCGGTGATAATTCGCTGATAAAGGCACTCAAGGAAAACAGTATTCGATACATAAAAACTCCGGCTCACGCGACTGGTAAGCGCGAATATCGATAAGAAAATTTATTGATATATACATTTTTTTTCCGTTGTTTTATCTTTTTCTTTTTTATCCTCAGTCGATCATCTCAGCAAGTACCTGGCAATGAGATTAACTCTCGATCTCGATACCGAATTATCCGAGTCGGACAGATTATTGAATTTTTGTATTTACATCGCGCCAACACCCGGACAGCTGGTCGTTCTCAGCGGCGCCCAAACGTTGCGTCAGGTGAATGACAAATTTTGGCGTGTCAATCGACCGCTCGAGATGTATTACTCGTGGAAGAAAACCTAGGGACGGCTCCAACATTCACCGTCGGAGCCAAACTAGTCAGGTTGTTCTCCGAACAACGATATCTCGCCTCGCAGATCGATAAATCGATTATGTCGAAGGCGAGAAGCAAAAGAAATTCAGATAAAGAAAGAGCTGATATGCCTCGCGATTAACGCATTGCACGAAGGAATGCAATTGCGCGATGGAGAGATTTAATGAAATTTTTGTAAAAATACGAAAGCGACCAATACGCGATAATATTCGCCCCACTGACGGACTCACATATACTTAAATATATGAAAGGGAAAAATTTTTATATTTTAAATGTAGACGAGAATAAAAACAAAAACGACGTTGTGATAAGTTTTTCTGATAGTTGAACCAAATTTTTTATCGTATTTATTTTTCCCCTTTACGATCCCCCCGCCCCTCTTTTCCCCGTTGCGCGTCATAAATAATAATTGAAACTTTATTCGACGTACTCGTCAATAATGCAAGGAATCTTTCGCTATTCCCCACCAGCCGGTTCCCCACATCCAGTTGAAGAGATCAATAAAATCAGCGCCATACTGTTGCCGGGCGTAAAACCATTGAAATATATGTCTCGGAGCAAAAAAAAAAAGCTTCGTCTCTCGACCGTCGCAAGATGCATAAAAAATACGGTACTTTCGGCCGCATAAAAATTAATGATACAAGCAACCCGCCAGCGATGAGAATAAGCGCGCGGGGTGATCTCTCCGCTAATTGCATCAAGTAATAACTAAAGAAGCGGCGTTAATTGGAGCTTACGAGCGGTAGGGGAAATAATTACGAAATGAATTGTGTTATCGTGACTTAAGCCGCGCATCCTTGAACAAGATCTGACAACAGTTTTATTGCATCCACCGACCCGCGAGTACTTGGGGGTCTCGTTTGTTTACAGAAATTTAATGCGCAGCGCGGAAAAAAAAAAAAAACAATTAAAATCGTCATGATAACTAATATTACGAAAAAAAAATGATATTACACCTTTGTATTTAACTTAAGCGATCGTATCGACCTTGAAACGCTCGCGTTCGCTATCGTCTTCCGTGTTCGAATCGTATATACTTTGTTCCGATGAGTTCGACGATGATTCATCATTGTTCTCGCTATCTGTAACATCAGCGAATCTTCGACTACCGCTCGTAGCGAGGCTCGTTCTATACACATTCGATTGCGTATCTTTCGTTCGTTCGTGTTCCCGCATTGTTCGATGTTCAATCGAGATGGAGTAGTCGCTCGTCCAAGATCTACACAACACGGCATCGAAGAGGAATAAAGGCATTGATGCCGCGGCATCATGAATAATTGCATCGCGAGGGCGATCGCGAACGCTCGTCTCAAAAGAGCAGCTCGGTTGCTAGGCACATCCTTAGAAACACGTCCCTATGGAATCATAAGATAACTCACGGTATCTTGTCGGGATCCTTGTACCAAAGAGGATAAACCGATGGCTCGGATGTTTCGTGGGGTACGAAATTATCTGTCGGCGGGGGCTTTACCTTCGTCAATTCAGATAGAACGCTCGATTATCGATCGTGAAAAATTATTAAATAATAATGATAATAATGATGTTTATGGAGCGTACCGCGAAATTCGGAGATTCAACGGTCTCATCCAAGAGGGCTGAGACTTGGCGAGCGTAATACTCCGTACCGGCCAATCGTTCCAATCTAACGAATTGCGACTCGTGTTTATTTTTTTTTTTTATTTTATTTTTTTACTTCTACGCAGCGAACGGAGATTATTTCATGTGTCACGGTCACGTGAATTTCTATCCGCTCGAATAAATATAATGCCCGGACAAAACGGCCTTTAAATTCAACATCCGGAGTGTATATATGTATAGATATATAATGTACACGCGAGAGAATTGTATGATATCCGAGCGGTGGCGCGAGCCCCTCCGCGAGCCACTCTCGCTCACCGCCGCACAACGACGCGTGTGTATAATAATCAAGAAAGCGAGAAACAATCTCACTTGTGAACCATCTGTCTGGTGAACTCGGATCTCGCCGGAAATTCGAACTTCTTTATTCCCGCCTCGCGACAGTAAACACCGGTTTTTCTCGATTCTTCGTTTCGATTATAAAAATTTCCAAAATGCACGGCTGCGTCCTTCGGTATACCGGAAGTCGCCGTATCGCTTCTCGGAGATGTATTTAACTTCGCGACAACGGGCATTCTCCTTGCAGCCTTTTTTATCGCAAATTTCTTTTTTTCCGATGCCAATGGCCTTGGAAACAATTAAAAAAGTTGCGAATTCGGCACAATATGCATTTCCGCCAAACGTGACTAACCTGACGATCTTTTGTAAACTCGAGGGTGACACTGACAAGGAAACGTGGAGGTTATCCGATCCGAGAGAATCTTTGCTTGCGCTCTCACGAGTTTCTATCGTCTGGTGGCTCTGTCGCCTTCGCGAAAGCTTCATTATTCTATTCACTATCGTTCAACATATCATTTTTATTCTTATTATAATTAACAGTAATTTGCCAACGGTTTTGCTCCAAAACGTACGAATTTTTTTTTTTTTTTTTTCGACGGGACATGAAAAAAAAAAATGAAGACACATTTCTCGCTTTTATCGGACTTCATTATTCTATTCCCTATCGTTCAACAAATCATTTTTATTCTTATTATAATTAACGATATTTTGCCAACGGTTTTGCTCCGAAATGTACCAATTTTTTTTTTTTTTTTCGACGGGACGTGAAAAAAAAAAAAAATGAAGACACTGTTCTCGCTTTTATCGGATGGTCGACCGCGCGAGTTTCTCGCAGGAAACCGCATGAATCATCGCGGAGCCGAGGGGATGCTGAATATATAGATATATTTATACCTCTATATATATGAGTGCAGATTAATTCACGGTTGATTATAAACGGAGACGAAATCTTGGCGGTCCCCGGGGCACCTCTCGTGCCTTTTGCTTTCCAACGCACACCTTCTTCTTCTCTCGCCTGCCGGTTGCTGCAGCAGCTGAGAAGACTCCACACCGTCGACTGACGCAGCTCGTGCCAACTAGTAAAGTTCATTGCACCATCGCACCATACAACACACCGGAGACTCATAGCGTGTATAACCGTAAGTCTCACATATATGAGCGAACCTCAGGATCGTTTTATCGTGCGCGGTTCGCTCATAGCATTCACATAACTAAATGTATTTGTAAAAATAAAAAAAAAAAACCAATGAAAGAAACTAAAAAGTCTGGAAAATCCGTGCAAAGTGGATAGAGAACATGAATTGATGTAACGCGAGGCAATAACTATATCCCATTCAAGTTCCAGTAAGGAGCGGATGCGAAGCAATAACTATATGCATCGAAGTTCCAAAGAGACCATATCGATTCTATCGCGAGAATTCCACACGAATAAAGGTCATTATTTATGATAGAAAAAAAGAGAACCCATCGATTTCACGCGTGTGGCAATCGCGCAGACCGTATTAGCGATCTCGAAGCTCATGATTCGTGTTCAATAATATTCTTTTATCAATCGCTGTTATTATTACTTATATTACTATCATTCGAACCGTATGAATTTATGAAACCGCAGTGATAATTCTTGCTAACGCGGGACCTCCTTCTTCGCGTCTTCTATTAAGAAATAATCTATGGTTCGCGAAGGGAATTGAAAAAAGAAAAAAAAGTTATTGCCAGGAGAATCGGTAGTACTCAGCGAGAACTGTAGGGTCGAAGAGGGATGAGATTTTATTCACGAGGGTTGAAATTTTTTTCTTTGAAAATTTCTTTGATCATTTTTCCGAGCGGAACCGTCGAGCGTTATCGATAATGACAGAGAGTCTCATTCACCAACGTTAAATGTAATTGAGTTCAGCGAATGGAAAAAGCAAAGAAAAAAAATAAGTAGGGAGAGCCTGTGAAGCTGTTTATGATTCGAAATTGATGGAGTGATTTGCGTCTATGGTAGAGACGGCAGTGGTTCGTTTAACACCCACGAAGCAAATCCTGTTAGGCAAACTGCCAGCACGAAGATGAGCACTACAAGGCGTTTTCCGTTACCGCGTTCGATGGACGGACACGAGAACGGGCGTCCCGGTCGTCTGTAACCACCGCATGAGCATTGTGGGAATTGCCTGGTGTACTCGCCGTTTCGTATAATACTTGCGTATATATACCATCGGGATTCGCAATGTCTCGAGTCTAAGTATCCGGCACGGCCACGACGATCTATCGCCCATAACAAATGAACACTGTGGCCTATTTACCAAGAGACGAGACTGGTGCGTTTTATGCGCCGAAGAAGCTTCTGTTACGAACCAAGCGGTACAGTCAAGTTTCTTCGTATGGGTGTAGAATGCGATCGAACGGAGGAGACAGAGGAGGCATTACCCGACTGTTAGAAATGCACGCGGTCGCCAAGTAGTACAAGGGTCGTGCGCGGAAGCTTCTATATACAACCCACAACCGGCGGACTTAAACATCAGCCCCGTCGGACGAACTCCCTTTGATCCTTTCCACCAGTTTCTCATTGGCCGGAATTTCATCGTAGAAACTTGGGCCGCAAATAAGCCAGTTAACCCGTGGGAATACATGAATTTGAAATAACGCGGAATCGTTTGTTTCACGATGGCGATAGGGCAGACGGATTGACTATACGGTAGACACTGCATCGTTTGTGGAGCTCAATAAATTCAGCTAAACATTGGATCGAATTTGACCCGAGAAAAATGTGAACCGAAGGATTTCGATCGATTGCTCGTTACCAATTTGTTTTATTATAAACTGAGAAACAAAATCGGTTGAATCGAGTAATTCGGTGCTTGCGGCTGGAGTTATCGATGTTCGGTTGATTAAACGAAATAATTGTCATAATACGGAAAAAAAATTGTGAATTTTATTACTAATTAGTAGAATCGACTATTTCTCCTAAGTAACGAAATATTTATTTTTCCACCCGTAAGCACCGATTTCGTTGATTCAACCGTTTTTTTTTTTTTTTCTCAGTGGATGAATATGGTATCTGATATGACTCTTGCCGTATATTTAAACGCTTTAAATACTGTTTACTACTAGTCTAAGCAGCGTGAAACCGCCACTCAGAAGTTAAGATCTCAGGAGTATTATTAGACAAATTGAATAAACATACAATGCTTGTTACAATAACGATGAAAAATGTTTTTGGAGCGCGAAGCGGTGTGCACCAAACGATTCTATGAAATAATTGACGAAATGGGGAACAGAAAAAGAAGAAAAAAAAAAAAACACAATTTTCCCGCGGCTCTCGGCGATAATCGGGTCTTTGAAACGGTACCTCGGTCGCGTTCGGCAAACTTCGTCGATGCTCGCACGTACTTTTAAATCGTCCGGATGGCGCAGTGGCTCAGTCTTTGACGCGCGCCCGTTCAGTTAGGACACACGAGGGAGCGTCTCTCCCACATCTCGTGCTCCACAGAGCGCCGACTACAGATTTTTTTAACTGGTGAAAACGACAAAAAGTAAAAACGAGTGGAGATAGTAATATTTTTTCTGTTGTATTCTCTCCCCGTTGCGTAACTTGGAGACTTCACAAACGAAAAAAAAAGAACCGAAAAATGTATCGAAGGTACGTTAAATTTTTTTTTTCAACTATTAATTTATCATAATTGTTATCAAGTACGACGCAATATCTAACCAATATTACGTATATTATAAAAATATTTATTCAATTACTGAGAAAAATCGAAAAAAAAAGAAAAACAAAGTCAAGATCAATAAAAACTTCCGGAGTAATATATTGCTTATAGTCAAATATTGATGTACTCTTTCGGGGTACGATAACTATTGTCGCACTGGCGGTTCCGCAAAGACTCGACAAATATTTGAACGAAAACTGCTTTCCCCGGCGATTGAATTTGTCTTTTCGAAGTCCCCTCCCCCTTCCCTACCCCTTCGGTGTATGTGCTATATTACCCGTGAGTTTTAGTTTGTATCCGAAGCTTCGCCAATATTGACACTCGCGGCTCTTGCAGTCCCCGGCAAAAGGCTTTATAATAAATCGACTCTCGACAAAAGTTAAACAGACGACACGCTCTGCCGTTCGTTGGGCTTACAGCGATTTTTTACGATCAAACTAGGGAGCCACTTAATCTCGTATTTAATTATTGGCATGACAATAAAAATCACAAAAATAACAATAATCCATTTCGGGATAAACCTAATAAACTGTAGATATACGTCCCTCGCGAGATACCAACTATCTATTATCCGAGAATCCTCGTTTCTCATCAATTGAAAATGTGGTTTGATATGCCCCGCGTAATACGATGAATAATTTATGACCTCTCGCGCGCAGATGCTCGCACTGTTTAATCCGGAGTTGTCTCCCCCTCTTACGCTCCATCCAAGTTGGAATCGTTGATGATATATCTTATTAGCAAAAGTTGTCGGGGCGCTGGATTGGGGGGCAATTAGAGCGGTGGTCGTTAATTGGAATCGATCGAATTAATTCCGAAGTGCAACAAGATTCAACAATCTTTCGTGTCCTTTCTGTATATATATATACTCGATATCGTGCTTCGTTCGAAGCTTCCAGGTACTCGCGACGGCGCGAAAAAAAAAATCTCATCATTTGCGTTTAAAGTGCAAATATTTAGCGCACCGTTAACGTTTCGGAGTCGTTGCGTATAACTATAGCGAGTTGCACCGGGGTGAACCGATACTCGACGATGGGGGTCACCCACGCATTCTCGCATACACACCAGCAGCAGCCAAGCAGCAGCAGCAGCAGCAGCAGCAGCAACAGCGAAAGCGTGAAGAAAGATCGAATGGGTAGGCCCTTCGCGCGACTATAGGAGACTCTCGTGAAGTGTATTACCTTTTGCGTCGGAGAATTACGGGAATTCACGGAGGGCACAGACTACGATAAGCGTTATTGCTGGTGTGTATGCGTGCGTGAATAAACGCAAGTAAGGACCTCGAAGCTCTCGCACATTAATAAAGCCGCTATGTTAGTCACGAGTCGCCCGCACAACCATCAGAGGGGTGAAAGAGACCTCACTCTCACTTTCCTGCATACTATACCTATAGGGATCGTCGTCACCGTCCATTCGACAGGGGGGAGGTGGGGAACAAAAAAAACATCGAGAACGACAAGAATAGAGGAAAAAAAAAAATATGCTGATGGTAGCATAGGGTCAGACACAGACTCGTGTCAAGAGCTATATCGTGGGGGTTGGCCGATAAACACGAGTAACTGCAGACCAGTGGTATACGCAACGCGGGATTAACACTATGTTATTTATACTCAAAGGGATTTTTCGCGTAAAACAAATAAAAGCAAAGAAAAGTTCTTTTATGTAAAATTGAAAAAAAAAAAAGAAAAAACTCGACTCACGTAAAGCAAATAACCGTAAAAAATTTTTTGTATGTAAAACTGAAAAATTCATTTTTTTTTTTTAACTCGTCACAGGTAAAGCAAATAACAGTAAAAAAAAAGTCCTTGTATGCAAAATAAAAAAAAATAACTCGGCAGACTGTGTAAAGAAACGTTTCCATCCCCCTTGACGTGTCAACGAAAACGATTTTGCAATTTTCTCAATTTTCATGATGTAATACTCGCGAAGGATGAGAGATTGAAATGCGGGCCTCGGGTTAGTAAACGAACGTGATGCGAATCAAATCTAATGGGAGGAAGGCCTGTCCCGGCGCGCGAGTATCCCGCTGTCGATCTAATAGTATAAATGTGCGAGCAAATGCACGCGAGACAGGACGACGACGACGACGACGACGGCCGGGTATGTCTGGTCAACATTCCGCGCGAGTCTCTAATAACAGCTTGCCGACTCGGAAGATCGCGCGTAAGCCACCGTCGTGTTATATTCCGGACAGGCATTAGAAAACCCCAACGACGCAGGGGGATGAAAAAGGCGGACACGCGTTCGATTTTTTTCAATTATTTTTCGCTCTCCTCGAGCTGTACGTCGTCGGTCGTGAGCGCGCAGATATGTGTCGTGGATCGTCGAGATAAACGACAATTAGTCCACCGTATATTGCGAAGCAGAGTTATTTATTATTATTATTATTATTTTTATTTTTTTTTTTAATTTTTTTTAATTATAGAAGAATTTTTATCTACGGTATGCGTGTCGTCGAGCAATGAAGCGGCACGTTGCATAGATACAACAACGAGTATACGTAGAACACTCGCCAGGGTCTCCTGTTGGGGAATGGGGGAGGGCACGGTTAATTCGACCTCTAGCTTCTCATTATACTCGAAGGGAAAATAGTTGCACAGCACCGTAAACGCGCATCTAATAACACGCCGTGTCGATCCCCCAGACGGTACAATTAAATTTATAAGTTACACGCTTCCTCGCGCGCATAGTTGCTCGAGTCTCCTGGTGCGCCCGCCGCGCAACCCCGACCGCAGAAACATCGACGGGGAATTCACCGTTATAGTTCATCATACACATGGGTGTAGGCGTTAAGCGTTATTATTATGTATTGTAACAAAAGGGATATTAATCATGAAAAATTCACGCCGGGAGGGCTGCGAAGATTAATCGTTAATGCAGATTGAACTTTTCATTGTATAATAACTTCCATCGAGCTTCGGGAATAATAAAATCGCGATGATAATTTTAATCGACGTTGAAAAATTGTTAGAAAATAAATTTGCCCGCCGGGGTCCACCGTTCGAAAGATATAATAAATAGTAAACGGAAAGGAGGGGTTTGACCGATGATGACGATGAAGAATGGCGTGGTCGATGATCGACGCGCGATCGTCAGTTGTTAATCTCGAAGAAAACGGTACTGGATACCGGGGGCCGCTGTGCTGGGAACGAACGTTCTTGGAACCCGCGCGCGTTTCAGACGTTTCACATATATAGGCAACACGAGTTTGTCTGTATGGAGCTCTTTCCCGCGGGAGACAGAGAGAGGAGAGAGAACGAAAGAGACTGCGCGCCTGTACCGTCGCATCCCTTTTTCCAGTAGTGACATAATAGGCAAAGTTCCAGGCCGATGCACCGTTATGCATAAAGAGAATCTTCACGGGGGTCAGACGAGGTTTGCGAGTGTTACGCGATTCGGTAGATGAATGTTAACAGACGTATATATATATATATATATATATATGTAGGAGAAAAGTAGCACACGCAGGACGAGAGTTACGATTTTTAGTTTAAATTTATTTATTTTAAGATGCATGCGCATTGCATGCACGATGCATCAGGAGTTTTCCAGACACTCGGGAATTCCAACCGACGAGTCCCGCAGATAGAGAGGAATCTCTTCTGGTCGCGTGCGTGTGCTCAACCGTAAGCTAATGGTACGTCTTTTCGTTCGTTTCATTCTCTTGTATACCTTATTACCCGGTGGTGCGCGGGATCTTCGCGATATCGTGTCGAAGCGTATATCGGTCGCTCTTCTTCCCTACCATTGCTTCGTCTATCTTTCCACTCGCGATAATCGGGACACGCCTCGAGGCTAACCAGACATCGTCCATTAACTCCGTGATCGATTGCCTCGATCGTCGATGTAACGAAAATTCGATACACACCTCGTCTACCAAGTGGTACAATTATATAGTCAATAATTGCGTTGCGATTCTGACATTTGGATTATTCTTTATTATAACCGCAATTACGTTTCGATCGAAGATATTATTTTAACGTAATGGACAGAGAGATCGTTTCAGAAATGGTCAACGGACAAGTTTTTCGCGACTGATTTTTCGAATTAAAAATTATTTTATTACTAACTTCGCCATCAATTTTATTAAATAACGCGAATGTTCGTTGCTCTGTTTTCAACTCGATATAATACACCGAGCAATCCTATCGGAAACATGCCGCGATCGAGTTAATTATAGAATCCAATTAAACGTTCAATTAAAACGTCGAGATTTGCCTACCCGGCGGACCGAACCGATGTACTGTGTCGAGATTCCTCCCGCAAGCTCCGGGATGCTTCGAAATATTTTTATACGCTCGATCGCAATTTTAAACTTTTTGGAGTGCATGATATACAAATTTAATCGGATTGCCACCCACAACTCTAACCGTTCTGGTTCTAGTCGCGATATATTATAAAATGAAAAAAAAAAAAAAAAAAAAAAAAAAAAAAAAAAAAAACTCCGATCGCGATTCAGTTCGACGCGTTGGGACGCGGTATAAAATTGAGTTGTGGAAATAATTTATTAAACAGATTCTCCATTTGCGAACAGACGATTTCTCACGATACGAAATCCTTTCGCAAGTCTCCATTAACCATTTACAAACTTGCATGCGGTAATATATAATCTCGAAGTTTTTTTTCGAACACAGAATTTTAAACGAACCCGCTGCGTTTCGTAGAAAAAATCTGAACATTATCGCAATTGCCGAGTCGGCGAACGCAGCCGACCCGCCCGTATTTTTTGTCGAAATGTACTTGAAATGTTATACGTTACACCTGTATATAATATATCTTATTGTCGACGAAGGGAGAATAACGAGGAAGGGCCATTTCGCTTCGATGCTTTCTGTGCGACTCTCGAAAAAGCTGTAATCAGTCTACAACAGTATAATAACAGGGCTAGAGTCGCTGCTTCGAAATAAACGATCTGGAAATTCGTTCGTGCGGACTGACTCTCGGGTGGTTATAATCTCTTTCGCGTGTGCATTCGTAGGGCAAGTAAATCGCCAGGGGATATACGTTTATTTGTGTGCAAATGTGTGTGCGCGGTGTATGCATAGATGCCATATGTATAGTTTCATCTAACCATTCAAATGAACGCGTAGATCAAGCAATGAAAGAACCTTTATACCGATTCCCTATACGACGAAGAAAGCCTCGAGGTCACCGGCAAACGTCTAAACGCGCACATTGCGCGACTGTACGCAACAACGTCGAAGACGAGGACGAAAATATGCGAGTCAAAAAGAGAGAAAAAGAGGTTCGAGGGATAAAAAGGATCCTTGAGACAAATGGGCGGATGATCAACGAAGAGAGAGGGGGTGAAAAAAATGCTGGTCCGATGTTCCGGACACGTATGTTCTATAGCTATTCTCGTTGGAATCTTCGCTCTCTCATACTCGTCTTCTTCGTCGGATATTTATCCTGCGTATACGGACGTACTACCACTAGTTCGCGGTTGCGTGCTTTCGCAATGTTTTTTTTTTTTTTTTTTTTTTTTTTTTTAGAGGGAAAGATTGTATCTGATGGGTAGCTAAGATTTATCGATATACGTGTCTCCGGAGGAGCTCGGGGTTAATATCTCGAACGAAAAGTTTTTGAAGTTAACTCGACGATAAATCTTTATTATTTGCTCGGCAAGAGTCGCAGTGAAGTCGGCCGTGTTTGCATAATAAACTACAAAGATGCATTTATCCACGGTATCCCCTGCGGACGGCGGAACGCTGCTAAAGTTCTCCGGGCTTATATTATAGCTTCATTAGAGCCCGCGGAGAGCAACGTGCTCGAGGCTGGTTTCGCTTGAACTGTTAGAGTATAAAACTCTTATTCTCGGTCGCTGTAAACTACGACGACGATGTGCCTGAACGACGGTGACCCGTGAGACTCCCTGTCAGCCGCGAGATGCCGACGAATAGGCGCGGTTCCCCCCCCCCCCCCCCCCCCCCCCCCCAAGAGAGAGATCTCGTCTTTTTTTTTTTTCACCGATGCATCATTCAGTGTGACCGAGACACGGACTTATAAGGCCGTTCGACGGCTTCGGAAAAGGGATGAAACAGGTGCCAGTCATTATTCTCTACATTCTTTTATTGTTCAAACGACATTCGCTCGTCCTGTCGCGGCGGCTCTAGGCTCGCTGCCGTATCGGGCGGACTCGTGAACACTGGCAGCGATGTTTTCTTACTCTCGAAACGAAAAAAAAAAAAAAAAAAATTGCCCACGAGTATCTATCTGACGTTCTTGGAATGGAGGCACATTATTTAACGGGTAATCGACGCGAAGAAACGATCTTCTTTATTATTGTCGATTATTTATCTAGCGATATAAATAGAGCAAAAAAACTGCGTTTACGAGCAATGAATAAATACAAATTACAACCGTCATCGACTGTCGCATGCAGAAAACACGCTCTGTCGATTGACGGAGGTGTCGGTGACGACGACTCACTACTTCGATGTCGAATCACTTCACAGGTAATCCAATTATGATGTTCACGATAAACTGTTTTACTGGCACTTAAATGGATCGATTAAATACGTTTTTCTTATATTATCAGCGGCGTCTTCACGTTGAGGGACTCGACAATCGAAAAGCCATTGTTAAAATATCGAATGAATCGTAGGTTATGCATTTGTAAATTCGCGAATCTGTTTATATGAATACCGAAATAATACATCTATCACCACACTGTTACACTTCATAGATAAGGAAAAAACTTCACGGTACATTATAAATTGTTATCGACCGAATGGTTTTGATATTACGGTTATCAATTAATCGATTGGAACGCGGATAAGTTAATCGCGCATGAGCGTTATGGCGTACTTCACGTTAAGATGAAAAACATCGGAGAAGTCTTTGAACAACGAATTTGATTGTACATTGCGAATTTTGCAATTACCGAGAATTCAGAAGTTTACAAACTTTCACTGAAAAGGTGAACACGTGACACATCACATTTTCAGATTTCCGAACGAAACGGCGGTTTTTTTTTTTTGGAAAAACTTTCGAGCGCGCGGCAAGGTAAAAGCATCGGCGTGCATGAGATCCACTCGTCGAACTAAACGGAGGAGGGGGGATATGTTCGCGTATGTAAATAAATGTCGCTCGGCGCGCGTCCAGCGGGCCCTCGTTGACTGATCGGAACGCTGCAACGTCTAGCGTCAAAGACGCGTGAATTTAGCCAAACGGCATTAATACGCGTTGAGCCTATGCGACTGTTGCGCCCTTTCAGAAATCTTTGTAACTACATTACTTAATCAACGCGTAACGTACACCGCGGCGTACAATTCAGTTCGTGTGACGCAAGGACACTGAGACCTTGTTGACACTTTGCTTCGTTTTTTACATCTTGTTTTTTTTTGTCAAAACAATAGCGGCTAGAACTCTAGTAGCAGCGTTGTTTTTGTCTCGCGCGAGGAAATTATCGATTAAAGTGTGTAAGGACAATCGCATAAATCTCATTCCGAAACTTTAACATTCCACCATATTTTTTTCTGTCGACAACGATTCGGAGATTTTTCGATATATTTTCAAAATGGCGGAATCCGCGCTCGCGTGGTGTAGACATTTTTTTTTTGACGCGCGACTAAATTCGTCGAAGTATCAAAATCGATCAGTAAATAGTTCACGATTAGTCTCTCGATTACTAACGTACCGTGCAGTGTTTCAGTCGTTCGGACAAGTGTGGTGATAATTAATCTGTGGCTATTACAATTGGATTAACTGTCCCAGATAGAGGAGGCATCGAAATAGTGAGTCATCACAACCCCAATTTTAATGTTCTGATGAATTATGTTCACGAGTCATTTTAGCTTGAAGTTTTTCACTCCAAATTATTACGTAAAAATATATTTTTTGTTACGAGAGCGTGTGTTTCGATCCTCGTGGATAAAAAAAATTATTTTGCAAGGCCAGTACTGCGTACACGATCGTGCGTAAAATCAAAAATTGCAGTTGCCCGCATATGTATATGGGTAGAGTACCCCAAATTTGCCGACGTTTATGTTCACTCTATATCTGCCCGTCTCTCGTCGGTTCTGCACGGTCGAGAGGGAAAAAAAGCGACGAGGAGGAGTTAACGTACTCTGAATATACTTCGTACATAATAGCGCGAGAGCCAACTATTAAAGGGATTTTATGAGTCTCTCTCATGCGCCAGAGGCGCGTATCGCCCGAAGCGAAAGTCCAAAGGTACCACACAACCTATATATGTAAGTCTCGGAAAGAAATAAAACGTTCCTCTTGCTTATTCTCGTGCGTGGCTGATCCTGGGTCGGGTTTATATTACAAAGAGAGCCAGCAAGCGCCCTTGCCAACTATCGTGCATATTTCCCATTGCCGAGCGATCGTCCCGATAATATCTCGAGGATAATCTTTCAGCGACCATTAATTTCGAGAATATTATATTCGTAGAGTGTATAAATTTTCTCGACAAAATGAGAAAAAGAAAAAAAAAAAAAAAAGAAACAAGGTGAACGCCGAGTTCAGTTGGGTGTAACGCGCAAAGGCGTCAAAGCTTCCAAGCGCAGCGAACATTTATCGAGAGCTTAACGGTCCCCGTCCAAGGGAGAGGCAAGCGAGCGCGGATGTTCGACCAGCCGGAAATGAAGTACGGCGCTACGACAAAATAAGTATGATGCGAATATACATATATCCCCGTACACTGAGCGCGATGTTGTACACCATCACGTGACCATTAGACCCAATGATAATATTCTCGCGTAAGGATATTACCGCTCTCCTATCCAAGCTAATTCCCATATTTGAAAACTTATTTAAACTTGTTACCCCGCTGTACACGATGCTCAAGCTGAACGACTCGGATCGTTAAAGTAATCGTGATTACCCCTCATGGGACGAGCGTAATAGGTATACGCGTGTTTGTACGTATAACTTCTTAGAATGAAAAGCGAGAGTGAAAACTATACGTATACTATACTATATACCCTGTGTTAGGCCGTCATCGTTTTCGAGGCACATATCTCGGCGCAACCCCTCATTAATAGACGCGCGCGGCACGTAATGTCTCAGTATACGCATGCCTCTGTCCGTTTCTTAGACGCTTTTATCTCTTATTCTTCCCCTCCCCCCCTCCCCCTCCGATTTCTTTCCCCCTTAGTCACTCGGAACGAGCGAGAAACTCTTGGCAAACTCAGTTAGAGTTTTTGCTCTGCTATGACGATCCCCGAGCGGCTACTGTGTACTGGAAATTCCAACGCAGTGAATCGTTTTTCCCTCTGTTACATTTAGTTGTATATACATCGCGCGCATTTGACGGTTATCTCTTTCGTCGAGGGAAAGACTTTGTGAACGTTATATAATTTGCTTCTCGTACCGGAAGCCCCGTAGGGGACTAACCGATCCGTATTTCTTCGCTTCGCTTCCGTTTCGACTCTCCCGCCCTCCGGCGCGGTACAGGAAACCCTGTGCAAACCTTCGCCAAAAAGATTCGACGCTCGGTTCTCGATTGTATACGCGGAGCTTTATGGCCGTAGCACCCCCATCGCACCGAGAGCCCCCATGGAAAATCGATGGTCGTTGCGCCGACGAATTCGTCCGGTTGCGGGGGGGTTGCGTCAAGGATTTACTCACCCCTCGTTTTTCTCCGTTCCTGTTTCTCGTAAATGAATTTTATTTCCAATACTCTATATCAATAAAACTTATTCGTTTATTTACCGACGATTGACGCTTTATTATAATTTCCGAAAACTACAATATGCAACAAGAGAATTTCAATGTTTCGGGAAATTTAGTTTTAGGAAATTGTTATTACGAGGAATTGTATTCCTATGGAAATTCCTAACTGTTCACCCGAAAAATGACGATTCCGATGAATTAACCGATATTCGAAAGTGTAAATTTGTGTACAAAATTGATTTATTATGTGATTGATGAAAGATATCGATATATATCGATTGCACATAAATTTGTTTATTAACTAATAGTAGTCAACCGTTTATGCGGCCACCTGCCTGATCCAGTCGCGATAATGGTAAACATTGATGAAAGTATTCCGTAGACGTGCTTGGCATTGGCTTAACGATGTAACACCGATAAGTTTTCCATCGCCAACCAACGGACTGCCACTGTCACCCTGAAAACAAATATTAAAAAATGATCACGTGATACGTCCTTTTTTTTTTTTTAATTTTTGCAATCGTTGCTATATTATTATCCATATATGTGACTTACGGTGCAAGGAGCTCCGGTTTCGTGATAACCACAAAGTGTTTCACCTTCTGCTCTATCTTCGTCCCAACATTCAATAGAATGAGATAATTTCACGTTGACCTTCTTGAGATCGGAACTAAGGCTATCCGAATCCTTGTTGGTTGCACCCCAACCAGCGACGACATAAGTTTTGCTGTTATCCGGTTGTCTGGGTTGCATGTCCGCCAATTCGATTCTTCTCACGCGGTCTCCAAAAGGGAGGTCTTGATCGAGCTAAACGTCGTTATAGTCCATTAATTGCCATTCGATGAATTACGCGTTATCGAGCGGACAGTCCAGTTGTAACTTACCACCAAAATCGCGAGATCGTTCGACAGTCTACTATATTTCCGATAAAATTTCGGATGCAAGATGATTTGTTGGACATTGATCGGGGAGTCACTTTTATTATCGAGATGATGATTACCGACACGAACGGCGACGTCCCCAGCGGTTATCGCATCGACGCAATGCCCAGCGGTAAGAATGTGTCGACGACCGACTATGGAACCTCCGCAAAAATGCCTATCGTACTGCCGATAAACCAGAGCAACGATAAACTGGAATTCATCGTCACCGGCACTTCCACCTCCAACAATCTTGCTGGGTGGCTTTGCGAAAACTCCTGTAAATTAGAACCAACGATGGATTATGATAGATTTCTATTGGTTCGAAGTAATTCGAGACGAAGTACTTATCTCAAATCTGACAAACACAAAACAATTGTTTAAGGTGATTAACCTTAATTAGCCGATAATTAATAATAATAGTAATTAATAATAATAATTAATCGACTTATCAGTCCACGAAGAATACTTCAACTCACCATCGATTATGCCTCCAATTGCCAACACGGCAAATACAACGACTACTCCTCTTCTTAGACTCGACATTGTCGAAACTGTGTGACTACTTAAGATTGACAATTCTCTTCTCTCTTTATATACCATTTCTCTAGTGAGAAAAAATGCAAATCTCCTCTAAATCTGATGATTTAGAGCCAATTAATTTATTGCAAATTTTGCTCATTAGTACATTCACCTTTGGATATAATTTCGATGGAAACGTTTACAAATACGAATTAATGCGGAGCACTCATTATAAAGATTACCAATTATCTCGTTCATTTTATGTCTCGTGGCAGAAATTGCGCGAAACAGCTGTGCAGGTGTGCGGTGTTATTCAAATACGCATTAGGTGCCCTTTCCCAACGCGATTACCTCATAAATTCTAATACATCAAATAGAACATATCGCAATCGCATATTATCGCGTTGTCGCTGTACCGCAATGAAATCGACCGACGATAATGAATCACAGAATAACAATTTTATCTCGAAGTAAAGAAATAAAATATCCGAAGCTCGCGAGGAGAGGAACGGATGGAAGAGAAGCTTAAACGATCTTTCCTTTCTTTTCGTTTTCCCCAATGGATTTGCAGAGCCATTAAAGCCCTCTCTCGGGTTACCGTGTTGACTTTTTTCCATTCCTCGTCCTTCCTCGTTGTTCTTCTCGTCTGATTGCAACCTTTGAGAAGTCCGGGTGAGAATAACGACCGCGCTGAAAAGGGATCGCATTCTTCTTCGACGCCCGGCTTGTCACGGTATCAGCTAACTTGGCGCGATTTGTCCTGAGGGGGGAGGGAGAAGATAGAGGAAATTCCGCGAATTCGCGATGTACAATTAAGATCAGTCATCGTCACAGTCGCTCGGCGACCGGTTCGGAGCAATTTTCCCCTCTCCCTCTTCTCCCCCTGGAAACTCGTGATCTTTGACGATTCTACAAAAAAAAAAAACTGAAGCTATGCGAAGCTTAAAAACAGATAAAAATGATTTATCCGATGTTTTATATAATATCATAACACACAGTGTAAAATCGGTCGCTGAACTTTCGTCACAATTCGACTGTACTTCGATTTTCCCGGAATATTCAATTTCCTATATATAACTGAATGGGGGCTTTGTACGTTTCTCGTTCGTCCTGGCGGCTTGTATTCTGCATCCTGTGTCCTCTTTCTCTCCGCATGGTACGGAACAACATCACTACTCCGTGACAGAGAGAAGACAAGCCGCACATGAAACGACGAGAGAACGAGAGAGGGAGTAACTTCCTCGATTCGCGAAGCTTTGGTTAGTTCGCGGTCGGGACAATGGAAGGATCTCCCGTGAGTATGGGACGTTATACCGGGTAGAAAACGTCCCACGTGGATGCATATATATCTATATATTTATACATATACACACGCGTGTTGAATCTTTCGCACGAACTCGCCGGCGGCTTCTGGTGGGAGTTGACCGTGCGCGGCGTCTCCGTCGGCGTCGGCGTCGTCGCCTTGGTGTGGACGCAAGTGAACAGCGGCACGGCCGTCCTATGTATGTGCCCATGGCGACGAACGACGCTGCCGAGAGGCACGTACGGTTCGGCGTGGAACGTGAACGCAAGGTTAACAAACTCCCTGGTCACGGGGAACGCAACTGCAGCCTCGAGGTATTACATGCGCAACGCTGTGGATTCTTCTATGTATGCTATACATATATACCGGTGGCACTAATGCCCATAAACGTATTTTTTCCTACACACGCGTACTATGAAACATTTCTGGAATAATATCTGCGTTAACCGAATAGTTCGGTGGTACTTGTTCCTTAACGTTCCAAACTTCTTAGTCATATCCTGGGAGTCGCGTATAATGGGTTTTCGATATACGCGACATTAAGCACAGTGCCCGATAGCTTCGAGTCGGTTGAGCGCCAAGACCTTCCGCATTCTTCGGAAACTTCGAAAGATCCAGAGAAATAACCTGCAGTGCCAAACTTTTCCAAATGATAATAGAGTGAATAAGTAATTTATAGAACATTCAAACCAATGAAGGAACGATGCTGCGGTTTTTTTTGTATGTTGGTGAAAGGTAAAGTTATTTATATAATTGATAAGTCTTTTATTAAGAAAAATTTGCCGTTGCTCTTTACGATTACGATAATTTGTTTGCAATTGTACAATGATTCACTGATAACTATTTTTTTTTCGCATAAAAGTTTCAGACTCTACGTCCTGACGACGGTGCTGTGGTCGATCCTGATAGTCGCCAGCGGCGAGGAATCCGAGAGGACGAATTTCGCGACTGTCCACAACAGCAACGCGGCGATCTTGAATCGTTTGGGACTCGTACCGGTTCGTATACCGGAGGGTCATCACAAGAAGAGACTCGCCGGTCCCGAACCTTCGGGTCTCGTATCGGCGAGTTCGCAGACGCGAATTCATCAACCGTACTCGAGGCGTCACGGTCATCGGGACAGTCACGTTTACGTCGTCAAGTTGCCAGCAAGTCAGCCCTATTACACGCTTACGAAGCCTCACAAGCCGTCGAGCCTTCGCGAACAGGATAAGATCACGAAGACCACGAGGATCACCGGCGATGGCTCGGGCCCGCAGGTCGGCTTTCACGGCAACGGCAAACCCGCGAAGATATATCACTGGAACTTACCGATCGTGAAGAAGATGACCGAGAAAAAGAGGCTTCATTCGCAATTGAGAATCGAACAGATGCGGAAGAAACTCGAAGCTGAGATGAACGAGCAGCAGCAGCAGCAGCAGCAGCAGCAACAACATCACATGAGAATACACGAGGAAGCGGAAGACAAGACGAACGCGATGCTCGCCGATACGGCTGTTAGGCCGGCAACGATATCGAGAACGAGAAATCCAATTGGATTGGACGTTAAGCGATATCATCACTTCGGATCCGGAAATTCTCTGAACCAACAGGATAAGCCTTTCAAACACACGAGAAACAATGATAAGAGATTGAACTATCCGAGAATTTCCGTGGATCATCGGAAATCCGTGAGACCGGAGAACATGTTGAAAATCGTTAGGAAAAACAACAATACGACGAGCAACAAAATGTATAGAATTGAGGACTCGAATCTTTATAGACTCGGTGTCGGCGCTTCCGATCGTCATTCGAACGATCGTCTGGCCGGCTGGAAGTTATCCAATGAGCTTCACGCCTCGAGAAACACACCGAACGGTCCGAAAGCGAAGAAGCACCGGAAAAAGGCAGCAATGTCTTACTACGCGCCGATAAACTCGTCGAAGATCGACGACACCAACAGCATCCATAAAAATTTTCCCGGTAATGGTAAACCGAAAGGATTTTACGTTATAGAGAAAAGTCGTCAACCGGTTTATTATCATCCTCTGCTGCCATAATTTACTCGCGATCAACGGAAGGATCAGGGAAAGTATATCCGGAAGACGAGAAGAAGAATCACACTGTCGTTGTCGTTTGGTGTCGCGGTGCATGAACTCCCGGGGGGCCTCGTCTCGGCGACGAGCTCTTGCCACACGTACCGGAACGAGTATAATATCTCCCTTCCCCATATTAAACGCATGGACTGAGAGAGAAAAAGACTATAATTTTTTGTCTTCATATCTTAAACACTGCTAGTTTTCGGCTATTATCTATTAAGAAAAGAAAAAAAATCAAGAAAAAACGAACAAACAAAGCTCCATTCATACCTTCGAAATCACGTCGTTCCCATTAACTTCCATCACGTAATTTTTAAGCAAGAAAATAGTAATAATAATAATTTAGATAGATTTACTTATTACTTTTATATCGCGTATACCTGATTGAACGTAATATCCTGTATATCGTATGTATCAATCGTCCCGCGTCGTTGTGCGGCCTACGATTATTGCCAGAGTTACTTTATTATGATGTATAAAAAAAAAAAAAAAAATATACGTACTTTTTGTACTCTTATACAATTTAGCGTTTTAAGATCCAACGATCGCGGACGTACTTGTAATTGAATAAAATTATTCATAATTATTTGTACAAGAGATGAAAAAAAATTCCGAAAAATTGCCGAAATATTTGTTCATTTTTCTTTATTATTTGACGTTTGCGTGTTAGCGGCTACTTTGGCGGTATCTCGAAGGGATCCATTTTTTGCAGACGAAAAACGGCTATACTTTCGGGAATCCCGAGCCACTTTATTACAGGAGAGTGACGAGGCACGCCTCGAACCGTCACGGAATCCGCTCGGTGATTTACAAAATTAACAAACGAAATACCTGGAAATCATCCGATGGCTGTGGTACAGTTGTACGGTAAGCTATAAAAACAAAACACGGCGCTCGTTTCGATAGAATATATATTTTACGAGTCTTTTATTCACCACTGGAATTCATTACATCGGACGAGGTGTTGAGCTCCCCTCGTTTAATAACAGTTATTGAGCGCGCGGCGTCGGTGGAATGCGCAATTAGTCGTACGGCAGATGCTCGGACATCACCGGCGAGCTTCAAGCCGCAGCGCGAGGGAGGTGGAATGATTTTATATCCTCCCTTAATTGCCCACTCTGCCTCCTTCGTAAGATCGATGAGAAAGGCGAGAGAACTCTCGAGATACCGCGATGAAACTCGCCCGACCTACGACGCGAGATACGTTGCACCTGACTCGCAGAGTGTAACACCCGATCCTAAATCAATATTGTCTCTCTGCTTGTCTAGGAGGCAAGAAGGGTGATAAACGAGCGAAGAATGTCGCCGTTAGACGTTATATCGTGCGTTTCCGACATATTTCCGAATTCCCACCGCGCTGGTGCGTAATATTTTATCAAACTCATCACAATTATTCTTTATTTTATTTTTTAATATATAATATTTACAAATTGATAACTATCGAACGTAAACAATAATAATATTAATTTATAATAATATAAATAAATTTGAGAAAACTCCAAACAGCCGCATTCGATCAAAATAAATATTAACGTGTGTACGATGAACATTCCGAAAATTATCGAAATATTGTATAAATAATTTCATAGTCGCATCCTCGATCGATGCATTGAACTATACATTTTTCGCCCATGTGGGATTAATATTTCTAATAAATAATGCAATATCGAGACACAAGCACGTCACACTGTTCTTACACGCAGCAGGCGCATTGTATCGTTCACGCTACGTTTGATTTTTCCCTCGTTTTAATTTTATTAGCGTTATAATCGGCGCGATGGCTCGTCTCGCTAATGACTCGACGTCCGGTAACCCTCGGCGTCGCTTCGAAACCTCCTTATCCGCGATAATAAAAAAAAAAAAAAATTATAAAAAAAAAACGCTATTAACTCGGATTCTTTCTCGTTCGTTCTCGGCGTTTCTTTCAACGCGGCAACACGGGCCTAAGCATTATCTCGCACCTCGTGACATAGTAATTGTAATAAAGAAAAAGAAATAATCTTTTTTCGAAAGTTCATTATATCGTATATTATTTTTTTTTGTCATTTAATAATAAGCGTTACTGGAATAATCCGCTAACCGAATAGGCTGATGTCCCGTTTGTTTGCCGTCTTCTGTTAGCAAGTAGAGACTCGTGGGTTTCCCGTTGAACACGTAAGGTCCTTCGTTTAACGAGTTCAAGGTCGATTCCGGTCTCTTGGTTCCCGGCCATTGATAAACTCCTGTCGGCTTTCCATTGCTCACAAAATCAATGGGTACGTTTATAAAAGGATTGATCGACGGCTTGTGATATACATTCTGAGGCCTCATCGGTCTCTGTACGTGACTTATCGATGGTCTCTGCAGTCCCGCTGTCGAGTACGTCGGCGGTTGTGATATATAGCCCAATCCCGGCACATACATGTACGGAGTCGGTGGCAATCGTATGTAATATATTTGGCTCTCCTGCTGCAATTTCTTCTTGTGTCCGGATTTTCGTTTGTCTGTCGCGTCGATCTTGTAATTTCTCATACCAGTCTCGTAACTCGAGGGTTTCTGATAGCGTTGAACTTGCGGAACGTACGGATAGTTCAGAAAGAAAGCCTTGTGCTTTCGACCCTTTTTCGTGCCTCTCGCGTACAGCTCTTCTTTCGATGTCGATACTCGAAGGGCTTCGCTTTCGCTCTCCCCTGTCGTGTCGCGCTCGCTGCTCGATTCCTCCTCCTCCTCGCTACTCTCCGCGGATTGAGTTCTCGCGAATTTCTTTAAATCTTCGATTCTAAATTCCACGTCGTTCGGCGATATAGCAGCGATTATCGTGTCCGCGCTTTGTTCGTCCGATTCGAGAGGTAACGATGCACCGGAAGCCATCATCAGCGCCAGAATTATCAAGGTCGACGACATCGTTATCTGAAAATAAACAAACAAAAAAACGCTCGTTAAGACATATTATCGAGGAAGTAACGACGAAGCTTCTGTGCCGCCACTTTGCCGCAGTGTGCTCTTCGCGCACGAAGTAATTTCATTTTCTACTCGGTAACGATGGAATCGTTCCATCTATAGCGCTCGCGAACTTGACGCAACAATTGACTCAATCAATTCGCGCGAACCCCTTTCATTGGCTATATAAAATAAATGCACGATACCATAAACTGACGATTCGAGAGACATAACATCCCGATAAGTATAACGGGAAGGTCGACTCTTCGCGCTCGCAAATTCTCTCGAATCATCGTAATAAAAAAAATGCAAAACCTTTCGTGATCGAGAAACGAGATCGTACTTTTCTCGACGATGGCCTCGCGAAGGTCGCGCTCGTCAGTTTTTTTTTTATTTTATTTTAATTTTTTTATAAAAAAATCGCAACTGATTCGTCGCAATAGGATTTTTATTTTTATTTTTTTTAATAGCAGTATAATTTTCTATAAATTGACCGAAGAGCGATTATCGAGTGTGGCTCATTCACGTTTAACGGGGTATAACGCGCTGCTGATGCGCTTTTTGTACGAACTTCTCCCTGCGGCCGTCCAGATCGAGAGCGTGATCCGCAAATTCTTCCGGCGTTACTACCAGGTAACGCGGCTTTTTATTATCAAACACCCTCTTACACGGCTCCCCCTTATCCTCTTGCGGATTCTCGGTGCTACCAGTAAACGCCCCTCGAAGCTACCGATCGACGCGGCCTTCGCAATTATTCAATGATAGCCGTGGCGAACGAGATCGTTTATTACGCCTTCATCGATTCGTTGCAAAAACTTCTTATCGAGATACGCCACAGTTATAGTGTTAATTTGGCGACTGATCGAATCAGTAATGATAAAAAATATTATATAATAAAATTAAATATTAAAAATAAGTATTCTGTATTAATGATCGTCATTGCCGTCTCTGTATAATCTCAGATGGCATTGTACGACGTTTGTAACGCCATCGTCACCAGTTGTCTCTAAGCAATAATCGACAGCGTTGAGAAATTCGTCTGATACGAAGTACCGTCGAGTTTTTACCTCGCGTAGGCAGGTAAGATACCTTGGCTAACGCGCGGTACTCGAGTAGTAAGCAACACCCGTAGGTATCTACGTTAACGGCAATGAAGACCTTTCGCAAATCTCGTCCCGGCGGTACGCAATAGTACTTATTCAAGAATGTTCGGATATAAAAAACAATTATAAATTCTCAATTTCGAATTTTTAAAATTTAATAACAAATTGATAATTTTCACATTTTTTTTGGATAAAGTGAAATAAAAAAAAAATTGGCAAATGTTTTGATTTTAAACACCACGAAAATAACTGTTAATACGAAGATTGATGTAACACACCTTTATTGTCTTTTAATAAGCAATCATCCGTTCTCCGATACTTCGATCTGTCCGAAAGCATTGAAATATTGGACATACAAGAGTAATCCACGTGGCTTAATGATTCGACGATTAACCAAAACGATTCCCGACGCCTCCGAAAATATTTTTCTTTACGCCTCCAACATGACCGACCCGAGTATAATTAGGAGACAGTGCCTGTCACACTTGACGTTCGGCTCATTTGGTGATTCTATTTTTTTGTTATTCTTTCTTTATTACGCCAGATCCGGCGACACGAGAAACCGTTAACTCGCGCGCGGAGCAACATCGGTAGTTACGAACTTCGCAAGCCATATATAGCCTTCGTGTACTTGGCCTTCGTGTTATTCTTTGTTGGAACCAACAATACTCTGTACCGATGTCAAAGCGTTGAGATTCTCTGACAGTCCGGTTACGATGTTCGAAAAAAAAAAAAAATTATATAAACTATTGTCCCGTGTTACGTGTGTAATACTACCGCCGAATATAATTCGTGTTTTTTTTTAATTCTCGATGTAATGGACGTAACGAGTCTCTAATCGTTTCGGCTTCCGAGATATTTACCCCCTAATTCTACATATATTGTCCTTTTTTTTCTATTATACTCGTTCTTCTAATAACCTTTCGTTTCGAAGGAAAATACGTTACTGTGAGAAATAATACGCTATCGTTGCCATAATTTGTTACAAAACGTTGAAGACAATGCCCCGCTAACGATTGTCCCGCGTCTTTCGAGAGGTCGACGATAGTCACACGCGACACGACATTATCGCGGTGCGCGTCATCTCAGTTAAGCTGAAAACTGACGAAATTGTGTTCACTCTGACCGAGGATTCTCGCGAGAACGGTGAAAGGTGAAGGAATCTTGTACGAGATTCCTTCTTTGGAGTTTTATTGTTGCATCCGAGTGTCGAAAAACGTGTCCCCTATCGCGACCGAAACCGGTAGAAACACGAGAAAAGAAAAATTGTCAAGACTCACGCCGGTTTGCGAGTAGCGCGAATCGGCTTTTGTTGTCGTTTAAAACAGGCCGTAGAAATCGAATTGCCGCCATAGCACGTGCCAATATCTCGTTTAACGTGTGAGAGTAACACGAGAAACGCGCGGTTATACCACAGCCGACTATCGCATACTCGGGATCATTTATTTTTGCAATAACGGAAGGCTTTGCCATCGCGAATTGGTATCATACAAAGTAATCGGTTCTTCACGGATGGCTGAATCTCTCTCACTCTCCTTACCGAGATTCTGCGTACTCGTCAATCCGCGATCTCTTGGGAGTCCCGTGCGCGCGAAAACGATACCACTCAGCGTCTACACCTTCAACAAAATGTATATCCGACGCGATCGAAAAAATCAACTCTACTTCTCTTTCGAAATCGGTAAATTACTTGTTGAGAATAAATAACACTTATTTATTGCCCTACTTTTTGTCGATAATTGTAATGATTAATCAATTATCGATAAGATAAATTTAGTTTATTCACGCGATGGTTAACCATCTACTCCATTTTTTTTTTTTTTATATTTTCCTTGTATCGTCGCAAATTTACCTCATAGTTTTTCTTTAAGTCAATGAAATGTTGATACCAAATAGTTAATAGATAAATAACCGATATTTATACTCATAAAAGTTTTTCCGCGATCGGCGTCTGTCAATTTACCGGAACGACATGACTCGAACCCGGAAAGATGTACGGAATTAATAATAATTGGTAATCCCGATGCGCGCGTTTCGTAGTAAATCGGAGTTCGTACAGATCGAACGAACGGCGATATCGTAATACGCGAGAATAAAAAATCCCCCGACTCCCCGTCGTGTTCATGAGACACGTCATTTATTCATCGGGGGCTTCTATTTGTATTCGGGATGACGAGGAAGTGAAATTCTAACCGGGCACGTTGCTAAGTTAGAAGCGTGCGAAAATTGCGTTGCGTCTTCACGAACGCGAATACCGCGCGCTCGCTTGGTTTTCCTTGCGCTTCGTTGATTGTGCAGAGAGAGAAAGATCCACGAGAGGGGTCTTCCGCGACTGACTCTCGTCTCGAGAATCGCACGAGACTTGTATTTTCTTCGACTCCATCGACCCCGCGCCACTCGCGTTTTATCGGTATAAGTAAATATACGCTTATCTACGAGACAATTAGCATCGGCTACGACTCGTCATAACAATTATTTTTTACCTTATGAAAAATCCGATTGTCGAGTTACAAGCCAACCGGTTATATACAATTACACGTGATAATTAACGAAAAAAGGATACATCACCGTTACTTTGCAAAACGGAATGTACGCAGTGATAATCGTCGCGAGTTAAAAAACCGTTTTATCCGGGATAATTTGTTCGTAGCTGGTTATGCAATATGCATCAACTACAACAAAGTTCATATAATTGAGTCACTTTAAATTCCCGTGGCGTGTTCGAGAGATTTCTCGGGGTGATTTTCCCACCTTCGCATGACGCAGCGATAACGTTACCGATTAAGTTCTTGGAGTTGGCAATTGATTCACTGCCAGAATTAAAAATTCATTTTTCCGAGTCTGTTGAAAGATTTATTTTTTTTTCCTGTGAAGACAGCAGAACACGCACGAGCCACGAGCAAATTATCCTTCCCCTTGGCGACCTCATTGTGCGCTACGCAACGAATTTAAAATATATGAAAACAAAAAAAGGGGGAGAAATTGCGAGATGCTGAAAGAAAGAGCCGATCAGAAAAAAGGTGACATAGTTTCGAAGATAATAGCACGCGATGCTCTCTCGCGCATTTCAATTTTCTACACTACTAACTACAGGTATATAAAGCAAAAGAGGAGGCAGAAGGTATCGTGCGAGTTTCACTTTTTTCATTGCACGCGTACGGCTCATTACATTCAATACCCGAGTCTCTCTTTCGCAGTGCAGAAATAGCTTCGAGATTGTCCCTTCGATGTATTATTCTCGTCACATTCTTGGTTACAAAGATTGTCGGAACATAAATAGTTCAGAACGCGACTGGGGTAAGACAGAGGGGGAGGGGGAGACATCAGGAAGTCTTGTGCGCGTTCTCCGCCCGGTATTCAACCGCCAGCGGAACTTTCGAGTACACGTCACACGTACGAAATACAAATCAGGCGAGAGTTGCCGTGTCGAGAGTTCTACAGCTACATCTTTGCCGCGATGTTGAACGAAAAAAAAAAAAAAAAAAAAAAAAAAAACAGGATAATTCGCAAAGGTGCGAAAGAACCCGTCAAGAAAAGATCCTTTGGTGAACGCGTGACTCAGCTTTCTTTTGCCGCTCATGCTAAATTGCTTCCAAAAGAGAGATCTCCAGGATGTTTCTTTTCCTTATTATTCCTTTAACGAGACCAACGTTATTCTCGAAGCCCTACGGGTTCTGTGTTCAGAGGCCAATTTCGTGTCGCTTGTTCGCGAGGATTTCTCAAGCCCCCGGGTTGCCTGCCCTTTCGGTAGCAAAATTGAGACATCCGTTGCATTAATCTCTTTCAGTCGTTCGATCTGGTTGAGAGAAGATGTTATCCGTCGTAACGACGAGACAAGATAAAGTGCGTCGAATTTAAAAACGAACGTGTGCGAAATACGAGACTAAATAATCGTGAGATCGCTCGCTCGGCTGGTCGCGCGCGAGATCCAGATGGGCGAAGATCCAAAAAGTACGTTCGAAGATTTGTAAATCTATACGCGTGACAGCCGAGAGAGGTTTCAAGCTACTGGCCTCTGGTATCTTGGATCGTTCTCTCGCTCGCAGGGCGGTCGCGAAATCGTATCGATCGTGTATACGAGACAAAAGTCTCCCGCTGCTGCTGAAAACTGTGTTGGCGAGTAGCCACGAGGAAGACATACGAGGATCGCGTACGCCTGTACATTTCAATTAGCTGATAAATTATGAAACTCGAATGAACGTGGCAGCGAGAGATAAATCGTTCTCGTCTCGATGCGTGTGCGAAAGGCTTTGCCACGAAGCACGGACACGACTCGTTGCAACCCGAGATCCTCGGATGTTCCCCATATAGCGAAAGAGAAGAGGGGTCTTCTCCGTGTGTCCAAGAATATCGGCAACGCGACGAGGGCCTCTTATAATACATCAGCCACGAGAAATGCTCATCGAAAACCACCCGATCCTGCCAGGCGTAATAAACGCCGTGGGGCCGCTTCGGACGAACGATTTCCGCGATACAACGTAAGTAATCATCCTCCATTAAGGCAGTTTAGCGTCTACGCTACCCGGGGGCATATTTTCGCGTGATATTCGCATCCCCCCCTCTCGCTCCGCTTGATAAACTATCGAGCAATTTTTCGGTATAAAATTGAAAATTATAACTCAACCGGGGGGGGGGGGCGAGTTCCGAGAGACTCGAAATTAAAATTGATTATTAGAAAATTCTATCCGTGCGTGTGAATTGATAATATATTTTACGCTCTTTTACCCCCCCTTTCCAATGATAACGTGTCGTCAAACGTTAATACCCGAGATTAGAGATTTAACCGCGATGCACAGATTTTTTTTTTTTTTTTTTTCATTTTATGTTGAACATTTACTGTTCAGCAAGTCTGAGAGACGCGAAATGAAAATTAATTAAAAATACTTGCGGTGTACGTGGGTCGAGAAAATCGTCGATACTCATTTCAATGACAACGTGTCGTCAAACGGTAATACTCGAGAGAGAGACGAGAGTGGTTAACAGCGGGCCGAACGTCCCCACACAGTTGTCGATGCGTTCGGAGCGACAAGTAACTTCCTCGTCGCAGCGAACGCATCGCATTGTGACACAGTTATATAGCCGTCACTCGGTATATACTCGAAGGTACGCGTACACCGCGTTAACCATCTTCTCGGGTTTTATGTATCTCGAGTGCTTGCCAACTTTTGCCATCGTCAGTCTCTTCTCATCTTATCGGTATATAACTTCCGGGACAAAGTCGATCGAACGTTCAACCCCGGGAACGAGGCAATATGTACACATTTATATGTATATATTAAGTATATATACTGTACACAATACGTGTACGTATTGTACTTTATGCTCGTAGTGGCGACTTTACCGGTCCTCGTGAAGAACCGATGCAATGCCGGAAGCGATGAGAGTCTCTAGCCGACTAGAGAGAGAGCGAGAGAAACCACCGATCTTTAGTCATCCCCCATTATATATACTTGCCGCTAGACACTTGGAATATCGAGCGAGAAACTACCTGCTGCTCTTGCACCGTAACCGCTCTCTCGTTTTTTTTTTTTTTTTTTCGTATTTTTCATTCACACGCTCTTCGTATATAAAAGAAAATTCGATTTGGTCTCCGATCTATCGAAAGATCGGTATTTTCATCGTCTTGTATCGCAGTAGCTTTGGATCTACGAGACTGTGTAGAATCAAATTCGAATACGTTTTCCCCGTGGGACTGCGGTCGCGGATCGAACTATACTTAATTATCGATAAACATAGTGCATTTTCCGCGATTTTTTTTATTATTCCATTCGCTACCGTTCGTTTTTCTGCTCGAAAACTGTGCCACCATGGTCGTTCGTCGTCTCTCAACACTTACGTAAATCCCAAGGATCAAGTCGTCGAAGATTGCTATAGAAGAGGCGCGATAGAAGAGTACAGCCAGAAGACTCGAAGTACCGGCTTCCTGTAATCGCGGTGTAATTACTGACGGAATAGTTGGCGGTACAGAGTATATTATAGTGTGTATATATATATATACATTAATATACATATATATATATATACGAAGTTCTGAGGAGTGTAGTCACTCAACTGCGCGCGCGCACACACACCTTTGGAAGCTGCTTTGCCCGAGAGAAGAAATAATATGATCTTCGTCTCGTTCTGATATGTCCGCACGGGGGATCCGGAGGTTGATCGAAGGACGGACGATGGCTTCTTTCAAGGACCGTCAGTTAAATTTCCATCTACCGTAAACACTATTTCCCTTCCGTTGCTTGGAGCCGATGGAATCTTCTTGTATCGATACACCAATCGTTCGTCCGAACACCGCGATAAGCACGCATCGAGAATTCGATAGTTATTTTTTGTTTTTTTTTTTTATGTATTAAATTTTATTGCTTGAAAACGATTTTTCAAGCGGATCACGAGACGAAAAATTAAAAACGTTATGGTGAAGAAAAAAAAAAAAAAACGAGTTTTTAACCGACGCGATGGATCGCGGTCTTCTATCAGAATGAAGGCTTTTCTTAACGATGTCCCGTACTTATGCCGCGTTCCCCACTACCCGAACCGAGCCGGGGGACAGCAAGACCGCGCGCGTATACAGAAACCAAGCCAGAGCTCCTTCCTCTTCTTCGCGGCGGAGAACGCGCTGAGGCCGCTTCGCATCCTCAGCCGTCGGGGGCGCCCGTTTCGTATGGCGGCAGATTACCGTACACGAGGGGCATTTGGCCCACCAACGAAATTCTACATAGGTAAAGCTTTCACGAACTGAATACCCTTCCGCTCCCCCATCCCTCCCCTGCATTCGTTTCTTCGCGAATCTGCTCTGTAACCATCACGCTACGCTGCATCCAAGATGCTGTACTATTATTATATCTTGCAAAAATCACCGGTGTTTTTAATGTTCTCAGCGATTTTTCAAAGTAATCCTCTTACGTGTATAATTTGGGATGATACCCGGGATTCTTCTCTTTGGTATCTGAGTTTTTTTTATATATACATTATACATATATATTTCTTACAAGCGAATCTTGTCGAATATAATTACTTGTAGCTTTCGTCCTGTTGATCGTCATCGTCGTCCTCGTCGTCATGAAAAATTTAATTGGCCCCGAGAAGCGCGCGCACGTCTCGCCGACTCTTCGCTTTTGCCCCGAGGCATTTCCTGCGCGTCGAGGAAGTCGTGTAGCTCTTCCTCGTCGGGCCGACGTGTTGAGCCATCGTCGGGAGGCTCTCTCGGGGGTCTTCTCGTTTACCATGACCGTTGCACCAGATCGCTGAGAATGCCAACCGGAGAGAGACCCGGCGCGCTATACCGCTCAAGCGGGGACCGTTTTAATGAAATTCAACAACTTGTCGGTTCCGCCCGTGAAACTCAATGGCGAGAAGAGAGCTACTGCTTCTTATGCTTCTCGCGGCTCTCACCGAATAAACGGGAATACCGCGTGCTCGCCCGCCTCTTTCGAACGCAATAATCCGTAACGCGTGTGCACACACATATATATAGGTATATATATTCGTATACATACGTATATATATGTATATATTGCTGCGCGAAACTATGTTTACATACGGATAATAACGTGTGACTGATTACCAACCGGAAACCCTCGAAACTTCATCGAGAAACTTTGAATCCGTGTGATCCAATTTTTTAATAATTTTTTTCGTAATAAAATGTTTTTCCCCATATTCACGGGAAGGCGTGAAACTTTAATTAATTTTAATAGATCGTATTGTAAATAATTGTTGTTATTATTTTTTAAATACAGTCGTATTTCAATGATATTTAGTTATGGTCGATAGAGTACACAATATAAAGGAAACACAGTGATAATATGGCAATAGGTTGTCGTGAATCACACGCGCCATGAATTCAAGCTCCTTAACCTAGTTAAACAGGTGGTTCGCGCAAACGACGACGATGAGGATCAAAAGCGAACAAGATGCGTGGATCGCGTGTCGCAAATAGGATCGACAATTTACAGAATGGCGAATCGGGTGGAACGTTACGTTACACCACATATCTTACTGCCATACGATTTATATATATATGTTTATATTATATATACGTATGCAAGAGACTGCACGAAGCGAGTATGACTACACATCACACGTGAAAGACGAGTGGAGATCCGAGGGCATCACGAGAAACATCATCAGCGAGTGCGGGTTAAAAAAAAAAAAAGAGCATACGAGCTGAAAAAGAAATTCACTTCTGGTGAAATAAATATAGTCCGGTTGAGTGAGTATGCGCTTCACGGAATTTTCGAGTATATAAAACATTTCCGCAACCCCGGGGAAACAAGCGAGGCAACCACCGATCTCTCGCGATTTGTTCTGATTTTTTATTTATTTAGTTTTTTTTTTTTTTTATTTTATTTTTTTTTTTCATTGTGCCGCTATTATTATAATTGATACGAGTTTTATTTCTCTTTATAAACACGCTTGTGCTCTCCGGCTCTCGAAACTCTTATGCATTCCTTACGGTGCTTTCAATCGTACCAGGAAACCCCGTAAATTCTCGAGCGTCTAAAGCTGACAGAAATTGCGAACAATTATCATGCTAAACCGTGAAGACTTTCACCGATCGCTGTCGATAGCCACTAGTGAAATTGAAAACCGTTTGGCGAAGGTGTGTTTCCTATTTCAGTACAATTATTATCATTCGTTCGCGTATACTCGCGGGTATGGAACAAATATATGTATAAGTATCGCTTTGCGATGTGATTTGATTTGATTTATTAACTTCGGGGACTAAGCACCGGACGCACGATTAGACTGATTAATGAAATAAATAATTATTAAAAAAAAAAAATAAGAAGCACGTAAAACGCAAAGGTAGTCGCGAGCCGGGAGTGTACAATGAAAAAGAGAGCGGGCGCGAAGCGGGAAACGCGTCGGAGGCGGTAACAATTAACGAAATGGAATTAGCATAACGCGTGGTGGTCGGTTAACGGGGCGAAAAAAAAAAAAAAGAAAATAAAAAACGGTCGAGGTTGTAAGGTATAGCGAGCACTTTCGGAAACGGTACCGTATTACCTTCCGCGACCGCGTACCGAGTAGCAACAAACGCGACTTCTCCCGGCGCGCTAATAAGCATATTACATACTTCGTTTCCCGTGGGAGAAAGCACGGTGTGGTTTCTTCTTCTCTTAATGCGGTGGTACACGTATTCGTAGTTTCATCTGCACCGGAACTCCAGAAGGAACCATCCGTTCGATTGTAATCTCTCGATTCTCCGTGTTCAAAAATTTCATAGTTTCTTTTTTTTCTCGCGCACGATGTGACGACGTAAAGCCGAGCGTGAAAAAAAAATCAACATATTCCATGGAAAAATTGTATATCATTACGATCTCGTAAAAAAGTAAATTAAAGGGTCTTTGCATTCCGATCGTTTATCTTTACCCAAGACTCACGACCCATAGATAGCGATACGTTGCGATTATAAAAAAAAAAATATATTATTCCGATAGAAAAATGGATCGATAGGTACATATCGATATCTAAGAGTGGGCCAATCGATTTAAAAAAAAAAGATAAACCCTGTAGGATCGATATATCTGCGGAACGGTATATTTCATTTTCGTTTTAGTTACAAAGTATAATAGCACGGTAACCGTTGTCGAGCGGTTAACATTTCGTCGAAACCGTGACGAAAACATTTGGCGCGTGCACGCGAATGTTGCGCAGATATATATATATAAGCAAAAACATTTGGTACACGGAAGGCCACGTATCTATTCGCGCGCACACAACTTCGACCCGCTTTTACCCTCGAGCGTGACAAATCCTTAGCAATCATATGTGTCACTCTTAATTGTTACCAATGAGCTACATATACCAGGGCGTTCCTCGTTTCTCGTCTGAAATTTCTTTCGGCCCCGTAAATTCTAAATACTTTAGTTACTGTATGAAGCGACAATCAACGTGTATACAACCGCGATGCGTCTCGCGTCACGATCGGTTTCGATCGAATGACCACAGTACGCGACCGAGAAATGTCAACTGCGCTATCGTTGCGAAGAGTTGCCTACGTGCTCCATTTTTTTTTTTTTTTTTTTTTTTTCGACGGTAAGCTTCACCCGTTGCAGTAAATTTGTAATTTATTTCTATCGGTTTCTCTACCATTAACTTTTACCCGAGTCGGAGTGATACGACCGGTCAAATGATAAGGCTAATTGTGAATTAACTTTTTAATATTCGTTAAAGTTAATTCCCACATTAATCCTTCATAAGTCACACCGTTTAAAACGGGACTAACAGAGGCAGAGGAGGGATAACGTGTTACGACGGTAGCGTCTCAGAGTGAGGAACTGTGACTTATAAAAGGTTAAACTTGTCGAATCTTCGGCATTTTTTCAAACCCTAATGAACTTTTAATAATCACGGAGATACAAGAAGGCAATCTTTTTTATCTTCAGTTTTTTTATTATTTCAACTAATATCTTAATTTTGTTCATTATTTTTATTGATATTACAAAATAACAATGTATAGCTTAAAGGGTAAAAAAATCGATTACCGTTTCACGCGGCATTGCCTTGCAGCAAATTTTCTCGCCGATTGAATTATCGATTCATCGAGAGAGATACCAGAGGTACAAAGTACGCGCGATTAGAGTAAAGAAGTATCGATGTGTATAGTTATTGTACAATACTATGTCGCTGGGAACGTATCGGAGGGGTGTTATTACTTCTTCTGAAATTGGTATTGCGGCGCGAGTCCGCGCGGTATGCCGCACTGCCGATTTCTATAAGTTACGGATGCTGCGTATTCGAAAGATATATACGTGTAATTACCGCAAATTGCTCGTTACCCGATTACAGATATGTACCGCGCGAGTGGGATAGTTGCATCGAAGTTATCGGCTCGAACTGTATCGCTTTACTCATATTAGCTGCGTTGCGGCGAGCCTAACCCATCGCCGAAGGACGCGACGCAACTCTTCTCATAACTGTGTATAGCATAAATGTATACAACATGTTGCTCGATCAACGCCACGATCGGGGAAAGTCTTTCCGCTATATCGCAGCAGGTTGTGAGACGCGCCGGAAGCTCCGCATCTCCTCCTCTACCCGTTAACGCCGTGTACATTTGTATATTTATTTTTCGGCCTTAATTATCCCGCTCGTCACGGTCATGGAAGCTCCGAAAAAAAAAGAAAAAAAAAAAAAAACGGAACAAGGACGAGAGTCTCTTCGCTTTCCATCTCGGGCCGTTCTCGATAGACTCTCTAACGAGAGAAATGGATCCTTTTTGCGGCGAAACTCGGGAGGATCAACGCTTCTGGAAATACGATGAAAAAAAAATTGCTATATAGTCGGCGACTTTCGATTCGCATTGATCACGTACGCGAGACTATGATACCGAACTCTCGAAAAAATTCCTTGGGTGATGAACGTTGGTGCAAAGTTTCCAAGATAATAATGCGGATCAAAATGAGAAAAGAAAAAAACAGTAGAAAAAAACCGATATCATGATTCTCGATGTATATATGCGAGCATCTCGTCGACAAACCTACTTCGAGCCGCGGCGCCCGTAATATAGTATAACGTTCAGTCATCGGAGACCGAAGAAGGAATTCCAGAGCTAAAGAGGCGCAACCTCGTAGTTTCACCTATTTACCTAGCGCGGTCGCGCTCCAACGCTCGCTAATGAAAAGGTGATCGATCCAATGCCGCCGCCGCTGACGCCGACACTGAGCATCACGGAAGAAAAATTTTCGAATACGAGAGATCGATGAAACTGGAATTGATGCGCGCCTTTATCGTTTTGCTCCGAGGAGTGCGACACGGACGAGAGAAAATATAACAATAGCTTCAAGAACGAAAAGAAGAAAGAGACTCGGCAGCAAAGCTTACTTATACTTTGAACCGATCGAGAGTCTCCAAATTTTTCTATACCCCACCAAATTTTTTTTCAATCGAATATGATGAATCCAATTATAATAATTTTGCAACGCCGGATGAGAAAGTAGATAATGCATCGAATTTTTCGAGGAATAATATGAAGAAAAAAAACGGCTCCGGTGGTCCGAGTTGACGCTCATGATGTTCGGATGCGACGAACATCATAGTTACTAATTAGAAATTTATAGAATTGACCGTACGCATCCGAAATTTCAAGGATTTCCCTAATTTCGTAATTAAATACCAGCAACCAGGCCCCGTTACGCTTGTCTGAATTCCAAAGATGCAGACGCGAGGAACGTTGAAAAAAAAAAACGAGAAAAAAATATAGAAGCAGATGAGCGATAGTTGCGCGCGAAGACGACGAGACTCGTGGACTATTCCGTTTTTTTTTTTTTTTTTTTCTTTTTTTTAAAGTGCTAATTAACCCATTTTTACTGCGCCGGAAGGGAGAGTGGGAATAATAATGGGAGTAAGAAAAAAACCCAAGGAGATGAGCCCGAGAAGTGCGTGACTTAGCCTCGTGGATTATTTCTATTCTTGTCAATGACACCGGCGTACAAGCGTTTCTCTCTATTAATTTTTTTATCGTTTAAAATCGTTAATTGATTCGGTTGAGATTACAAACGTGTATACGACTGATCGACGACTTGCATATTGCTGTTACTGTTGGATGAGTTATCTGGTGTATCACAGGGATTACGGTTACTCGAGATTTTGCGTTTGGCCAACCAGCGAATAACGTTCGGGCAACCGACGGCCCAAGCGGTAGCAACAAAAGTACAGTATAGAGTCTGTGGATTAACGTGTGGCCGATCGTGCGAAGCCAACTCCGCGGTATTCACATTGTTTCGCGTTCTCGCTCGGTGAGCAAAAATTTCGTTATCTCTTCTCGCAAACGAATGATCGAACAACAGCTAATTTCACGAGAAATACAAGTCATTGTGAAACTCGAAAGATCGTTCTTTCTTGGCGCTGTTACCGAGTAACAACTTCTCTTATCTCGACGTACATGTAAGCGTACATTTCTTTTCCGATTTACACCAGAAATATCAGCGATCTGCATCAGGATTAAAAAATAGTGTTCGTCGGTAAAAGGTACCGTATGAAATATCGACTTTGATGTACAATAATGAGTCGGATTTTGAATCAGCGGAAAACATACGTGGGATGCAGTCTCGCGACGACGAGTGAAATTCTTTTTCTCTGACCCATTTTTTGAAGAATTGCTATTTTATGGATTTTTAAACAGTGATATTGTGGCTTTTCAATACAATGTCATGAGAACTGTGGCGTCGATTGTATATAACGGCAAAGACACGCAAGTAAGAGCGCTTAGCGAAGTTGCAGAACAGTTCATTTGAGTTGTTGCAGGCAATAAAAAAACGGCACAAACTCTCGATAAATGGTACCCATTTTATTTGAAAAAAAAGTATCTTTTTCATTTTTTTTGTTTTGTAAAGATTAAAGGATTGGAAAAAATGCCTCTGTCCACATACGTTATATATGTCTATATATTTTTTTTATGTGGGACATAAATCCGGTACCAGTTTTCCGTAAAGTCAAAGGAGAGTTTTAGTAATACTAAAAAAAAAACCATTTGTTTCGTTTTCAAACTCCAACTCTTGTCGATCGTCGGGTTACATCGCGATCCATTAGAAAACATCGGAATCATTGATCCATTAGATTAGTTTTTCTTTTTTTATGAAGGTCGGAGGACAGATCGCCACGATCGGTGGAATAACAAGGCCAATCGCCACGTAAATACGTCCGAGTGAATAGCGTAGGTAGATAATATAGTATAAGCAGAAGTGGTTAACCGGAGCGAAACCATCCCGACCCGAGCGGGAAATCGTTGGCATGCCAAGAGCCCCATGCGCGGGGCGGTCGGTGCAGTGCGACTGCAACTGCAATTCAAGAGAATCAGAGAATGAGCGAACGAACCTTAGCCGATTCTCGACATACGACGGTGGCTGGTGTTTGCGGAGGGAACGACGGTGCAAATGAGTAAAATCGCGAACCGCATTAAAACATCGCCAAAGCTTATCTATCACCAACTTAATTAGACCCCAAGAGAAGGGGATGGAGGGAGAGGGCATTGTTCCATGTGATTCCGGAATAATCGACGCGACGAGACGCTCTTAATTGGGATCTCTTGTCGTTCGTAAACTCGTCAACGCCCCGGTGGAATAACCCGGTACAGTACAGTTTCAACATGGAACAAGAATCGCGGCAACGGGGCATTCGGAAACAATTAACTCGACGTTTGTAATCTCGTATAAAATTTGCGATTTACAATTGAACGTCATCGCTTTAAATTTTATCGCGGTTTAAAATTTTACATTCTAAACGCGTAAATGGTACGAACGTTGGAGGGAAAACAACGATATATCTTGATTTATAGGATCGCCGTGGGAGTCTCTGATAGCGGTTGATCGCGTGAACGTCTATCGATTGTCAATGAGACTCTAAACTGGCAGTGATACCAAATAACCCGCTACGGGTTACGGGTCTCTTTCTCCAAGATTCGCCTAATCGAATACAAACTCGAAGTCGTCAGCAGGTTTCTCAGGAGACGGGCAATTAGGCGATTTGCCAAGTAGCTTTGGGATCCCGCAGACACGCCTCTCGCCTTCGACATGATTATTCGAGACACCTCCTTGAGGTTGAGTCGTGCCAAACATTGCGTAATCTAAACTTCTCGTTTTTTTCTTCCTTTCTACGAGAGGCAAACAAATTCGTGTCTAATCGTACGCGCGACTTTGCAGCAGTTCGACTTGACTTCTGTATCCGCGCGGTCTTTCGTTTCAACTCGACGCTTTCGGTTTGTATGCGGCTGCTAGTCGAACAATTCACTCCACACGTTTTCCCATTTTAACGTCCGTAGGAAATTGGCTCGCTGAAGAGCTGCCTTACCATTCGTAGATTCTTTAGCTTCGGTTCGTTCAAAAGCTCACTTTCGCATCGACGAATAACAATGCTAACGCCATCTTGCGGCAGGAACAAGAAATGTTTATATTTAAAAAGACAAATCATTAAAAAGTGTATTCTACTGATCGGTAGATAGATTCCTTATTTGGATTTATCGCTTATTCCACGAATTTCGATGTATATCGTTTCTTAATCGAATATCGTTATTATACGATTACAAACGATCTCACATATTTCTTGACTTTACGATCTCAGAGAACTCGTATACCGCGAATATCTCGAGTACCTAAAAATAATTTTTAAAAATCATACAATATAGATAATGGAGGCAGACATTTTTGATCAATAAGTCACGATTAAATAGTGACAAAAAAAAAAAAAAAAAAGATCGTTTCAGCGGGAGGGCCTGAGATGCCGAGAGATCGTGGGTCCCAATTTCCTAGAAGGAGCACAACGGGGGAACAAGCGACGGAACGACTTGGACTGAAGGAGGAAGATGGATTCCGTTAAGGATGTCCTAAAAAAAACTTAAAGGTCCCGTCACGATTCCATGAATCTCGGACCCTCGATCGCTCGAGGTTGAGGAGTCCGTCGAAAAGAGCCCACCTGTCCATTCTCTCTGTATAACTT
Source organism: Buathra laborator (assembly GCA_934046635.1). Taxonomy (NCBI): domain Eukaryota; kingdom Metazoa; phylum Arthropoda; class Insecta; order Hymenoptera; family Ichneumonidae; genus Buathra; species Buathra laborator. The sequence continues at coordinate 3,296,852 of OW203898.1, read as the reverse complement.
ACCTGTCAGCTCAGAATTTTGTTCTCCCGTCTCAACTGATCCGGACGAAAAAAAATCATATTGATCCAAATCATCTATAACTATATAAAAAAAAAAAGGAAAAAAAAAAAATGGTCAACAAAAATCATTGTATTAGTCACAGCCTTCGGAGTAAGAACGACGAATTGGTTCGTTAAGCACGTAACGGTAGCAAAAGATATCGCGAGGTGGCGAGGAAAGAGAAAATAAATATCCGAATGCATCGGTTTCCACTGAAAAGCAATCGAAGAGACGTTCGCTGAGGCATGAAAACGAACAACGAAGTGAAGCCCCGCAACAAACTGCGACTCCGAAGAGATAATTTATAATCATTCTCTGAAGTCCATGTTGTCTCTTTCTGTGTCGAAGCAAGCTGGACGATTCTCATTCCCGGAAGACCCCTCGAGGCGAGAGAGAAAGACTATACAAAGAGACGGAGTGAGTGCAAAGCACGAACGGAAGGACGGGAATCCATAGTCAAAGCTGCGGGGCTTACTCTCTGGCGTGAGCGAGAGTTCGTCGTGTAAATCTCATTTTCCTATACACATAGACGACAAAGGGTTTCATGCTACTCTCGGTCTGGTCGCGTTGGCTCAGCGAGAGGGCCCGAGCAAAGTTTGGCCGATTCGTAGAAAGTCCGAGTAAATTTTACCCGTCCCATCGGGGGCTACAAACGCGGAGAGAGGAGAGAACGAGAGATGGGTGGAAAAAAAAAAAGAGGAATAAAGGCGAAAGGGAAACGAGCCGAGGAAGGATGAAGCGAGAATCGTTGGTCGATGAATTACGGCCCCGTATCCCAGTGAGCACCTTTCGAGCGAAGCATATGCGTATTTACCTCGGTCTCTCGCCAATTCATAATATTCATACGTGATTAATGCGAAGCATATAAATTCATTGGTTATTAACGATTTACCGAGTATCGGTAACCACTCCCTCGTAGCTAACAAACGATCTTTACGATCTGTTGAACTACGCGCTAACCGCATCGTAGTATAAAATCGCACACATTGGTGCCGTAATTTTTTTTTTTTCTTCTTTTTTTTCGCGAAATCTTCGGTCAAAGAGTCTCTGGAATGGGCGCATACCCATTGCTCGTCTGCAATGCTCATTACGAGAGTCCGGTTGGGGAGTTCGTAAGGGGGGCGGCCCTCGTCCAAAAGTTCCTCGGAGTTCAGAGACCGGTCGAACTGTCGGTTCAGTCCGACACAACACAGCCGAAGCAGCAAAGCAGCGCAAAAGGCCAAGTTTCTTTCTCCTTCTCGCTCCGTTTCGGACCCCCTTTACAGAGAATCGTGATCTTTCGCAAGCCGTGGCGATGATCCGCTCTTCTTCGCAACGAGTTTTCTCTCTTGCAGCGAGAGAATACTGGACCCCGATCGGTCTTCGCTGGCATCTTGGTCCTTTTTGTCCTTGCGTACCGAGAATCACGTGATAATCCATCTCTTTGTCGGTTCGGGGCCTGTGGCGATTGCGAGCAGCCAAAAGCCTCCCCGCCCCCGTCCATGCCGAGCCGTACAACGGCGCGCAACATTCTCTTGACCGACCACCTTTACGGGCCTCTCTTCTCATTTGAATACAAGCGAAAAATCTTATACTGCTTCTCTTTGAACGTCCGTATAGTCTTTCGGAAACGATCGATCACTCGAATTATCCTGTTCCAATTTTAAAAATCATATACATCGGAGATCTATGCTTGAATTAAATTACCATAAGACATTAAGCTCATCCGGCACCGCGGCCGGACCCTCGAATTCTTCCGCTTCTAGGAAACATAAGAAAAAAATAATAATGATAATAATAAACATTGAGAATCTCTTCATTCGATCGTCCTATTTGCATCGATTAGCATAAGGCCCATTCGTTACATCGAGGGTTACCAAACGAATAAAGCAACACAAGCGGACGGCGATCGAGTCATTTTTCGGACGGTAAAGCACCGCAAGCATCAGCAGGTGTTTCATCGTCGAAGGGAAAAAAAAAAAACTATCTCCACGGAATTTAATTCTATTTCCGTACTAATAGTCACGTCGTGCGTCACTGTGGAGAATCCTCCTCGCAAAAATGCCGAAGAAGGCCAGGATCATTGTAAAGACACTCGTACAACTACTTCGTGTCGTTTGCGAGAATTTGGCGTCGAAATAATACTCTCTTTCTCGGAACGCGAAGCAATAATAATGCGCCGCGTCGATCATTTGGCCGGAGAGAGATCAGAAAGACAGCGCAAGAGAACATTCGAAATGTATTTCGAAAGACGCGCATAAACGAAAGGTATAACAAAGGATTCGAATGTGCGCTATTCGCGTTTTGCGCGAGAAGTTTTTGCGTAGGTCGGGGGAAGAGGGAATGAGAGGGAGGGAAAGTTATACATGTATAGGAATCATCGAGCGAATTTTAAACGTCGTCGAAAGTCGCGAGTATAGTCTCGGTGACGTAGTCCGAGATCGCGATTGTCGTCGACATATTTCGTTGCGGTTTCAAAACACGTCAGTTATACATTGACGTCGTTCACTACGAAGCTGCGTCGTTCATCCGGAGCGTCTATAGGTCTACTACACGAGACTATTCCTCTTCCTATGTGTATATTTTGCCTACCTACCGATCTCAGACGTCTCGACGATCTCGTTTTTAGATTTATTTTAGTATTTTTTTTTTTTTTTTCGGTCTCGATATTTCGAGCGGTCAGACATTATCGCCGACGACAAGCCTATGCATACCTATATTCATAGTACTAAATATAAATGGCGCCGACTAACGAGACTAGAGTCGATAGAAGTGGACGACACTCTGCCAAAATGCCAACTGCGAGTTCTCTCGAATCATCGTATACTCTCTTTCTTCGTGAGTATCCGTAGTAGTAACGCCGATGTAGCTAATTATTTGTCGGCGAGGTGAACGATGACGCACTTTCTCAGAGGGTCGTTAAGCCGTCAACGAAGCCGAGAATCTCGGTAGACCGATCGGAAAATTGCTTTCCACGTACGTTTCACGCTGGGAGAGCGCGCCGTGCGTGCGCAGCATCTGGTAGACGATAATCCCAAATGTAAATTCCCTAACTACGCCGGGGGAAAATTTGTTTTCGCAAGAAGCTCATCGCGAGAAGCTTTTTCGGACTTCCCGTCTCGTTGTATAAGCGAAAGCTCGTCTTTCGCCTTCGTTGTCTAGACAAGGAAGACCTTCGAACGCGCACGAGGCGAAATATTCGTCGCGACGAAATACAATCTTTGACAGTTGTCCAACTTTCTTTCGTTTTTTTTTTTATTATAACTCACGACTAGACGCAACGTTGATGATGCCAAAATTCTTCGACGTTCTATGCAGTGTACGCAAAGCACCGAAATGGCACGTCTCGACGATTATTGTTATTTGTGTGTCGATAAAAACACGATGACGACGATCCAACACTTTCCGAACAGAACACCACAATTGATAGCGGAAATTAATTATCGAATTTATAGAGTGTACGTATTTCTTGCACTTCCGAAAAATGCGTCAATTGACTCATTTGACTGAATGTACAAAAACTCAGTAGCGTAAAAAAATTAGTAAATCGAATACGACAATCGAATCTCGAGCAATCGATTGTTGCTTCGATTGAAGCGACAATTCAATTCCCAACTCTATTGACTCACTGAAACAGTCCGAAGACGGTATTAATTTCCGGGTAATGAGATTAACTGTTCTATGTATCGAGCCGAAGCCTCTCGGTAAAAAAAATCACATTTTCCGGTTGATATCGATTGCGTTCGGAGAAAGCTGCGCCGAGATATCGTAACGATTGGCTTCTGTCGAACGCAATTATCGTTCAAAAACTAAAAAAAAAAAAAGATACGTATCTATTGTGCTGAAGAACACGCGCTGACACGAAAAAAACCTGTGAAAGCGACGCCGATAGAACGAGTTCTTGCGGATCGGTAAAACTCACGGTTCGAGAACAACGTTACGTATACATAACGAAAGCATAGGCTGAATCCTTCCTGAAATAGTGATGTATTGTTTGTCGAGTTGCGCATTCGTTTTATGTATAAAGAACGTGTATTCGCAGACGCATAACACATATATATATGTATACATTGAAGATTAACGAGAATGAAGCGGTACTGTTGGGCGTTCACGAGCTGTTGCTCTCTCGAGTTCGAGACTATATAGTTTGCCGAAGTACTTACCGTTGTCTCTCTTCTGCGACTGAATTAACCTGCGTGTCGGCAACCGCTTCCGAGAAACGTTCGAGATCGGTTCGAAATAGTACGGAGAGCCCGTCAACAATTCTTAGAAAATCGCAACTATGAGGCCGATGACTGTGCGCCGCGCTCTCGAGAGCATACAACCACAGCGCACTTTGCGCGACACTCTGTATCTCCCCCTTCCCCCATCGCTATATCTCTATGTATCTGGTAATACGCCATTTACGCGATCTTTACGACACTCGAATGAAATCTGCCACTCGACAGTAATAGCGTCGATTCTTTTCGTGATAAATAACCCGACGAAACGATACAAACAAACGTTCTAATCTTCTAAAACGTTGAGTTAAATGTGACGTTCGTTGTTGCGAAGAGATTGATTATTGATAACCAAGCGGCTTTCCCCAATTCATCAAAGCAAATTCGGGCGCCGTCCCCGTTTATCGGCGGAAATAACGCCAATCTACGCGTGTGACGCTATAGTAAAGGCCGATTAGATTGAAACAAAAAATATTATTTCCTCTGCGTATAATAAACGATGATCCAGCCGATGAAGCACGCAATAATTGATTTCGTTTTTAAAATTTTAACACTCTCGAGTGACGGAAACAGTTCGTGACTTATTATATAAACGATGTGGGTCTCGTATTCGCGTGCGCTGATGACAATCTTCGTATCGACTTACGGCCCGCCACATCGCGCATACTTTGCATTCAATCATTATCACCTCGATATAGATACCGGTTCAATGAGTTTCGAGAATCCGGAAGTTTTTTTTTTTCTTTTTTTTTTTTCCTTCACATAGATATCGACGATACTCGGGAATTCCCGGAATAACGACAATAGTGTTTTTCCTCAAATTCGTTTTTACAACTGGGTCATGAGACGCGGAAAATACTTCAACGATCTTCGTTTGATTCTTTTTCATGATAAATCGTTATTAAAAATAGACCGGAAATGATTTTATTTTTGGTATCTCGTTAACTTTACTATTATTACCACAGAGACAAGCGTTGTAGGGATGAGAAACGATAATACGATGCGCCCCGTCTATGATTTTCAAAGAATCAAATGCAATTTGATCGAAATCGAAGAATATACGGTATCACGATCCGAATATCCGGTTTCCAATGCTGTTGGAACTAGAATACTGGTTCATCTCTCCTTTATTTCAATATGCAACGATTTAATGTTATTGGATACGGAGAATAGCCCTCCGGGGATGCGTGGAATTGGCGTGGTAAATCGATATCCGAGAACGCAGTGCCACAGGCAGATTGAACGAGAAGCCTATCGGATTTTCAAATAATATCGTCAACAATTACTTTTGCTTATAAACATCAATGTCTCTTACAATTGTAAATAGTAAATGTTGAAAAAATGTGGTCGACAATATTTTGGAGTAAAAACGATAAAAATTCATTCATTCATTCGTTAATCGTTGAACGTAATATATTGGTGTACCTAATAGGCGTCGAATTGTATTTGTTAGAAGTGCACGCGAAGACTATACTAGGTACGCGCAGTTTCTATGCGTCAAGTCGGGAAGCCCATCCATAGCGGCCTCTTTAGCTCAGTGGTAGAGCACTGGTCTCGTAAACCAGGGGTCGTGAGTTCAAACCTCACAGGAGGCAACACTTCTTTTATTTTCGGCTCTCATGCCCGCCCCGCTCGTCTTACCGTCCTCTCGAATACGATTTCTTCGAAGCAATTTTTAAAAAATCTTTTTCGTTTTTTTTTTTTTTTCGCCCTCTTGACGCACAAAACCGAAGAGCACCTATTGGGCGTGACATATTCAGATTGTACCGAGAATCGATCGAGGATCGGGTCTGATTTTAGGGCATCGAAGCTGAACATGATCGATGCCAATAGTCACATTAATGCACCTCATTCTCGTTAAAAAAATAAACTAAAAAAGAAAAATCTGCGAAACAAAGTTGCGCGAAGACAGTGTATTAATCAATGTCGAACATGGGTATTTTTTTTAAAAAACCTTTTGCCCGAGAGTCATCGAACGGGTAATAACCAGCCGCGCACTCGTTCCCCCGACTGCCTCTATACATCAGATAATCATGACAGTCGAGCCGGTGCCTCCTTTTGTTTCTTTTTTTTCTCTCACTCTCTGTCGATCTATCGGCGAAATATGTGCCGAAGCCTCGAAAATGGGAGGAGTCGAGATCGTTCGTGAAACGTTTCGCTGGAATCGACGCTATCGCGAAAGCTACAACGACGACGACGACGACGACGACGAGGGCACCGAGCAGCCACGCGGCTCGATGCCGAGGGGAAAAACGACAAGGGGCGCGCGCGTTCTAAAGAGTGCTGCACCGGGTCTCGGGAGCCGATCGTGTGTTCTCCTTTCTCTCTGTCTTTCTCGTCCGGCGATCTCGCGTCCCGCCACCGTCGGAGTTCCGGTAAGTCGTTACCGATAGCGAGTTTAACGAGTTTTTGAGAATCGCTCTTGCTGGAACGAGATATCGAATGTGATGGGGAAAAAGGAAGGGGGAAAGCAAAAGAGGTCTTATATCCGACGGTTGTTGCATTATTCTCCACACGACGCCGCTAGGACCCATCGGGCTTAATGCATACCCGCGAAACTGTATACGCTTCGACGAGTCGATTATCGCAAACTTTCATATCGTATCTGTCGCTTTCTCTTGCGATTAATTCTTTCAATATCAATTCGGATAACCGTCACTTTGACAAACCCGAATATTCGTTATTAATCGATCAAGATATCAAACCTCAAACAAGTAAAATCATCGATCTCTCTCGATAAATCGATATTTTTACATAAGTTGGTATAAAATCATAAAGAATCTTAACAAATACGAAGATCGATAGGTGCGAAACAAAAAACGCCGAATAGTGAAAAGAATAAAAAAAGCCGAATAACGGTGAAAATCGCACACGCGGAATTGATACGAGTGAATCATCGAAAATATCAGCTTAAAGCGATGTGCAACAAAAAAAAAATTCTTCGAAATTAAAAAAATTCCAAACAACAATAAATGCGTTATTATTCAAACAATTTTATTATTGTAGATAAAAATATACTCTTATCTCCAAGAATTCAATAGTTCGACAGTATTATGTTATTAAATATGAAAAAAATGATATTCAATTAACATTATTCAGAACTGAGACGGGAAATAGACGAAAAATGAATTTCGAAAGTTTCGTACGTAGAGTTACGATATCTAGACGTAGAAATTAAAGTAGAATTTGCCAGCTGCATCTAAAATAAATCAAACAGATTATTTTGATGACGCGCTCGAGAAGCGTAGAGGGAAGTGTTCGCCTCTCCCGCTGGCAGGCTTTATAGTTACGAGAAGTGATTCACAGAATCGACGTCATCGCCGATGCGTTTCCGTGTGCTACGTTATGCGTGTGTTCTCACGGTTTTTCACGCTGTAGCCCCCCTCTCGGCGGGCTTCAACCGACGCGCGATACTCTTTCCCTTCCACGATTTCCGACTAATGGGCCTCTTAACTCATAGCTCAACTCTTCGAACTATCGAAATGCATCGTCACCGAACTCTCCGAATCACTCTCGGATATCTCTTGTACCGACTTATTATCGCTTTCCATTAAATCGTATCGGAGACCGGCGTATATATTTTCAACAAAATACTATAGTATAGTATAGCAGATGCCAAGGTGGACTTTAATCTCGGATTATGCGCATAGGTATAGGATTCATTGAGTTCGTTGTACCTGGCGGTATAGTAGAAAAATCTCGTCAGCGATTCGTGAGACTCTAAGGTGCCCCGAGATTGCAGGAATCGTCCGAAGTATATATAGAGAGAACTACCGAGAGGCGAGTTCTCTGGCCGTGTAGATGACTCAATAGCGCGAGCACGCGCCAAGCTCGATACGCAAGTTATATACTCGAGGATATATGGTATAGAGAGAAAACTTTATAGGACAGACGATTCCAGGTAGTCTCTCCTCGCTGATCTCTCACCGAAACCTCCTACATGCGGGCATCTATTTATGGAAGCGACCGAAGCTTCTCGGAAACTCGTAGGCATGGCACATATGAAGCGCGTCTGCTGGGCCACGGTCGGAACATCTGCGAATGCAATTTAGTGTGTCGAGGAGCGGCCGGCTGGCCGGTCCCTATACCGATGTTATTGCTTTCTCTCCTTCCTCCCTCATCCCTGTATACTACCGAAACGCGAGGGAATTAACGTGGCAATATATCGACCGCGAGACTGTCGCGAGTAACGATGAAAGATTATGAAACAGGAAAGAATCATTTTTTCGATAAATTCCAAGAAAACTATGCGAATCTATATTAAGGAAAAAAATCAACGCGCCAATATTAGATAAAATTATAATTTTTTTCGATACACGGAGCACCAACATTTTTTTCAGACAGTATTTACGAAATAATGAGTAATTACTATCGCGAAATAATTTTTGGTTAATTGTATGAAGAATAGACGAGTATATAATAGTGTAAAATTCTACGAGATAAATTGGAGTAAAATTATAACCTTTTTTGATGAACTTGTGACCGGTAGATTCTGAGGCTATGGTATAATCCGGAGTTAATACGTAATTGTCTTAACGGACGCCACATAACAAGCGTATCCGGTCGATGCGGTACAGGGAAACCCCGGAATATTCCGGGACTCGGATTCCAGTTATTCCTCGATTGTCCAATTTCAACGGCCAAAATGCAACAATTTTTTTTTTTTTTTTTTTTTTTTTTTCATAAAATTTTTTAAGGGCTAATAAAGGAATGAAGGGAAGAACTTTGTGAAAGCTCAACGAGTCTATTCAGAACACATTACGCTCTATATGTTGAAAGGATATTTTTCTCGCGTTCTCAAGGGTTGTCTATCCCTCTTTCGCAGCCATCTATGGCATCAGCTTATTTGTAAAAAAAAAATAATAGTAACTCGCGAAGGTTTCGGGACTTATTACGTGTTATGTTTGCGAGATCGAAACTTCCCTGAATAAGAAATTTCTTGGTAATAGGGCCATTGCGTCGTAACGGTTATACACCCCCGTACACGTGGGATAGTATACAGCAATTATTATTATAGCGTGTAGACGCCGTATTCGGGGAAATCACCCATATATTAATGTTCGCTTCATCAAAGCATTTCGACGATGTAGCCGTACCCGGGGCGGTATCAATAAGGGGATTTCGCAGAATCCAATGATGCTACACAAAAGCACAAAGCTGAGTCGATAAGCTTATAATTACGGAGCTTTGTCTGCTCCCACTCAATGCTGCAAATTAACACGTTGATTGCAAATCCCTACTTCGAGTGCATTTCTCGGTATACATTGCTTTGAGTATAACAGGCAACGTAGTTTCTATGAGAATTCGTTTCACGTACCCATCCTCTATCTATGTATATTTACGGAAGACCGAGTTTCCAGTGAATTCGATCAGAGGATACTTCGGTTCGTCACAGCGACGAGCGGCCTCTCACTATTGGTCCCTGCGGTTTCTCTCCTCGTTCGTTCGTGTCACGACAGAACACAGGATGTGGCGGCCTGTGACGGTGAGGACACAAGGATCGCAGGAAATCGTCGGCAACAAACGGTTACTGGACCTCCTACTATTTCCTTGTAAACAATCAAAGCTCATTCGGCTTCTCGCGATTAATGGAATCGTCGTCTTCCTTGATTTTTGCCGTGTTCTACCTCGGTGACTCTTCAAATCAATCCCCCGTGGCTTTGTCGAGAAACATTTCAGAATTTCCGGCAAATATCAATATTAGACGAAATTTAATATTTTTATTATTATTCAGAGAAGGTCATTAAAATCTGACCTTCGCTATGATATTACGCGATCGAAAGTGGGATATTCCCACGCGACGAATAATTTTTGGATCACGTTAGCTAATAAAACTAATCGAACTTACGCTTGATTGCCGCAAATACGGACTGATAATTACCCTCGTAATTACCTCGTTGTTTAGTCGACAAATCGAAACTGTCGATAACTAAACAAAACCAATATTAACTCGCGAGTGTTTCGGAGCGCGTAATTTGTTCGTTACAAAACAGAGTAGAGCGAAATTGCAATTTGGTTTGCACGTGTAGATACACGTGGAAAGTAATTAAACAGTCGATGCGACTGCAAGGAAAATACGGAAGTTTTGTAACGTGTATATAATAGCACTGGGCGCGCGGGTATGGAGCTGTCGAGCTCAATGGAAAATTGGCGGCGATGGGTTATTCGAAAGCTAAAACTTGACGATGTAATAGAGTTGTTGGAAACACGAAATGGGAATAGTGAATAAATTGGAAGTGACGCGATGAAGCTTCGTTTACGCTTCGGTTTCTCCGTATTTATTGCGCTTTCATTGTCGCGCGAGCTCTCGCATGTTCTCTTCATTTACGAAAAGCTTGTGTACCGAGCTTTTGAAATATCTTTCAAAACAAGAATAATGAAAAGCCTTTGTGGACTTTGTGAAAGTTTAAAGTATAAATTCGTTTTTTTTTTTTTTTTTTCACATTATCATTTAAATGAATTCGTGGATACGCTGATAATGGTAACGCGGTCATCCGACACGTCGTACAACTGACGAGACTCGATTAAAATTCATTCATTCGTCGTCCCTCATTCACGGCGTAATAAGCAATAAGATAACATGCGTTATGGAACAAATTGTTTCGGAGAAAAAAAGACAGAAAAAAAAAAAGAGGAACGGATGTTGTGTCTCACGTGTGCGCCGGTATTAAGGTGCCGCGAAACGCTGCCGGATCGCGAAACACAGGTGCGTGCGCGATACCTTCCGTCGACAGCTCACTTACCTATATATAGCAGATGCAACATCCATATATAATAATAACAATTCCGCAAGCGACTCGTTTCACATCCGTTGATGAAATACCGAGAAATTACTTGAATAAAATACGTGAAATTTTCTTCCCTTAAACCGTCATTTGCAGAATTCATTTCGCGTCACGCCCACTGGTGCAGTTGTCGACGTCAATGCGGTTGGAATTAAACACGCGTGTTTCAATTTACAAACGAAATACCAAAGCGATGTGAAACGCGGACAGGAATTACGTTCATCGACGGGTTTCTCGAATGCACGTGGACTTTTTTCCATTAATACTTTTGCCAACTTAGAATTCTCAAAATACGATTCATCGAAACACTTTTTTTTATTTAAAATTTATTTTAAATTCATTTTCGAGTGACGTCATTTTTTCTAATGGTTCACAATGCATGCGTACTTTTTATGCATGAATAACTTCCGCTAGTTCGACATTTTTTGATTTTTTAAATTCATGCGATCGAAACATTGATTTTTTCATTTAAAAAAAATATATTTTCACGAGAAAGTGACATGTTTTTCTTCTATAAAAACGACAGACGACCAGAGAATGATCGCACACGTAGCGAGAAGCATTCGCGTGAATCGCATTAGCGTGACAGGGCATGCCATTCAAAGTTTTCCGAACTGTTTTAACCTCGATTCTCCGAGTTTCTCGGTATTCCCTCGTCTATCAAAGCCCTCGTAGAAGCCCCCGATGTGTTACGTAGTTTGTTATACTGCAGATCTTATCGAAATTGGCCCAGTTCTCGTAGCCAAAAGCCCTCCAGCGCTCATTGGACTCTGTGCTACACTACGCGGAAGAATACACTAGATAAGACTGATAAAAAAAATAATTGCACGAAAAAAAAAAAAAAGAAAAAAAAGAAAATACAAACGCACGAAAGAAAGCTCTCTTCTATTTCCGACGTTTGTACTTTCGGCGATGACAATCGAGCGGTCGGTGCGACTCGGGTAAACATAATCCGATAAGAGATTACCGAGAAATTCGTTCGTTTCGCAAACGTGCCGACGCGGCCTCGACGGAGTGTGAAGCAAAAGGAAGCGTGTGTTTTGCATTCAATTAATCAGTTCCAGGATTTCCTTTGATAATCGTCAAGTGGAAACGATAGCGATTGAAAATTGACCATTCGACCGACCTATCCTATGAGGTCGTTACGGCTCGTCTTCCGCTTACTCCGTAGTTATCGTCGCGAAATAATAATAATGAGACAATTAATTCAATATCGAATCCGATAAGTAACGGTAGTGGAAAAAAAAGTGCTGCGTCGATTCCGAGAATGAGTCCGGAGACCTCGGGTAAAAGATAAATACAATTAGTTTGAATGAGATGATACGTATTTCGCGCTACGGCGTAGCGGACTAGTGCAATTTCCGGTTATCGCCCCCTCAAGCGCCATCTGTAGCCAGACGCGCGAGACATTGTTTCTACAGTTCTTTACTCTCGAACCATTGCCGTTCCTAGCTTACGATGCATTGACGCGTCGTCTACGTACCACGCTGAGGCTTCGAGAATGTGTGATTCAATGTTTCGTACGTTTAATCGTGCTTGATAATCGTTACGCGCGTGTGCTATCGGACATGGTGCATGACTGATAGCACCAAAACAACCGACGAAAGTCTTTGCGGCTTCGGGCCGCGAAGTCTCGCTCGTTCCTTTCACGTCTCTTTCTCTCGTTTAATTCCCCCCTACGTAATACCATGTCGCGCGTCGTGGTTGTGAATGTCCCTGCATTGGGATTTAACTCTCGACTCCGGCGAGCAACAATGGATGGGATTTGTGACGAGTCTCGCGTGTGTCTGCAATTCTCGTAGTTCGGTGTGACAATCGCGAAGCTCGGCAGAGCAACGGATACAGGAGGTAAATATTATTTCGATAATCCCCAATTTTTGCATATCGCATAATAGTGTGTCTCAAAGTAGACGATTAAGTAATTCGGGTTCAGGAATTTCTTTTTCCGTAACATTTAAAAAAAATGTCATTATCTGCGAGATTCAAATTTCAATTTATTTTGCGCTGTGCGGTTTGCGTCGACTCGTGCAACGAAAAAATATTGCGTGACCACGAATAGCCGGTTGGTTCGCCGTTCTCTCAATAACGCAAAAGTAATATCTCTCCTTTAATAAATAACGCTTCTGTGAAATGAGAGGAATGCAGCTGTTTTGTTTCTCTATTTATTTGTTATGTTTCTCTCTTTTTTTTTTTCGTAAAAACGAAACGATGAAAAGCCGGACGCTCGTCAATTGCGAACGAAGTGAGCCGAGAGCGTGTCACGTGATTAAACACGATTAGTAAACACGAGCGTAGGCTGTAGTAAAAAAAAAACGTCTGTTTCACAGCTGATAAATCTCTGTGCGCGAGGTCGGTGAGAAATCCTTCGATGAATTATTATATCACTCGTGGAAAAAGATCAAAGTTGAATCGTATGACGAAACTCGTTTTTGTTATTTTTTTTTTTTCTTTTTTTTTTTCGATGTCATTGGTTGAATGGAATGTAGGAATGACGATATAATGACGAACTTATATAGAAAAGAGCGTTACCAAGAGTATTACTCTGTAAGCCGAGAAAAGAGCGGAGAATAGACCCTGTAGTTGGAAACGAGAATCTCGCGTGTCGCTTTGAAAGGACCTTGGCTTCCAGCATTATAAGTGGAACGAGTCGCAATCGATACCGTCGCCATTTCCATGAATTCACTCAGAGATATTGAACTCCCCGGCTTCGTACACTCCGTTATCCAGTGTACCCCCCCGGTCGGTACTCCAACCCGGGCTTAGTCTCGATTTCCGAGTATTACAGTCAATGACCGACTACGACGATTCTCCGCTCTCTCGTCTATGTGTCCTGCCGCATTTCGATTTTTTTCCACAACCGAAGAAAATTAACTATAAACCGTGAGGTGGACACAAGTTCAATCATCCCTCCCATTCGCGCCGCATAGTTTCCTGTATATTAACGCCCCTCTGGGATTGCTTCCCGTCGCGTATAAGCTATCGCTGTCGCGCCGCACAGTCGATAGGGTAAGAGAGAAACTTTGAAGCGCGTGCTGGAAGAGACACCCACATCGAATTCATCCATAAGCCATTATATACTACATAGAGAGCGGGAGTCAAAGGTCAACGAACGGAGCTGCTCAGCCCGACGCCGGCAACGACACTATAAATATTTCAAAGACCATTTCTCCTCAGTATAGTTTCACCCGCGACAACGCACTCGCCAAAGGGGAAGAAGATTCGAGTGACGAAAAAAAAATATATATATATAAAATAAAAATACACTCAATATCGTATATCGTTTGCGTGTGAAATCGCGAGTCGCGCGATACACGCGTCTTCGAAGGCCAAATTCTCTCTCTCTCCCGTCGCGACAACGATTCTTGTTTATTTCCGACGAGAATAACAATTCCGCAGAATTTGGAATTGATACGCATGGGTTGCACACGCACGTCGCAACGAGAGCGTGAGATAAGAGGCGCTTCACCCCCTCGAGCCAAATACTTCGATGATCGCGGCCCGTAGACATATATTCTTCCCACTCCAATTTTTTTCGCTTTCTCTTTATAATTTTGACTATACGGTAATAAAAACTTTGCGAGAGAATGCGTGTGTTATTTCACGCTTTCCCGCGGAATCGTTTACGTTTAAAAGGCATTACGCGCTGTCGGATGAAATACGACTCTCTTTGGAATTTTCGCGATTTTTTTTTACCCTAAGAGTATATATTGTTTTCTTTTAATCTCGGCGCTTGGTATTTTTTTTTTTTTTTTTTTTTTCCGAAGAGATTGGACGCGCGAGAAACAATTATCGTGGCGATTGCGCGAAATCCTTCCTGGCGCAGCGATTAATTTTTATCTCGCGAAATGAAGTAGCCGCGAGAAATGATTCTGCCGGAATTGCGTGGTTTAATGATATTACAAAAGTTCACGATTCCGAGAAGAATAATAAACCGATGAAATAATAGAAGCCGAGAAGATGAGCAAAGGCATCGAAGCGCGTGTTATCGATCGTATCTTTTGAAAGGCAAATTGTGCATCCGACGATCTGGAAATGAAAGAGGAGTAAAATGACCGTGGCAAACGTCGATGATTCCGAGAAATAGCTCATGTCGAGCGAGCGGCGTGTGGCTGAGGCCTTCGAACTAACCATATATGTATATATCGTCCATATGGTATAATCCGAACTCTCGCGCATGCATCGAATATCGATCAGCTTCTCACCGATGCTTGCAACCCTAGACACAAATAAATACGCGAAAAAAAAGGTAATACATCCCCTCCAAGGTTCCCTGCGATGAATAAGCGTACCCCTCGGCTTACCCCATCATTCGGCAAGCGAAATATACCCGGTTTTTTTTTTTTTTTTTTTTTTTTTTAAACGATAGCCTTCGGGGATTCTCCGAAACTCGATAATCGTGTGTTTCAATCAACAATCACGAAAAGTTAATGCGATCGTGTTGGAACGTTTGATTTGCCCTTTCGACGTCTCGTAATTCAGCGGTTTCGTTGAATATTGCCGCGCGATGCAATTTGCCATGATCAACGTTGAAACTCAATGCTTTGTCAATATTGTGTCGTGACCGGGAATGCTCACTGGATGTTCATCCGTGTCGGCAAATGCAATATTACTCGGGGGAGAGCGCGTGCATGCGATGATTGCATTTTGGCTGCATCCGTCCGAACAACCGAGCCGCAGGCGGATTCGTTCCATTTGAAAAATTCGTATCGCACGTCCGTCACGAAACAAATGCCCGGCGGAACAGAAAGAGGTTGAATAAAAATTGAAGATTATTAACGCGGCGACTTTACGAAAAAAAAAAACAAAAACAAAAAAAAAACACGAAAAAAAATTAAGACAACGACGAAATGAGAGTCGGTTAATCGTTATTCCTTGAAAGGAGAAAGACTGCGAGAATTGATGAGAAAAGAAATGAAAAGATTGGCGAAAGCGAGCGGGATGAGAGAATGAAACGAGAGAGAGAGATGGACGAAACAGCGCGGTGGACGCGCCGCGCCACGCCTATGGGACGCCACCACGATCTCGCAAAGCCCGAGACGTTCGAAGCACCACGGTTCCAGGAAGGCCCCCGGTATACTCTATATATCTATCTCACTTTCGTCTGCGTTCGACCAGTTGTCGACCCGCCTCTCTCCGTCTATCCCTTTCTCGTGTATAACTCTCGTACACACATCCGTACACGTTAGGTCCCCACGTATGTAAGAATGTTCCACGTAAGGGACTGGCCAAGTGGCTTAAAGCGCGAGACGAATATCTTTTGCCGAGCAAAAGGCGAGATAGAGTCTCGACGACCGTTTTGCCCGGAGTCTGTATTCGTCGACGGGCGAAAGGGTGAACGGTACCATTGGGTGACCAGATAAACCCTTTCGTACGAAACTTTATTCAAACCGACTTCCTTCGCGTTGGCGGTATTTCGATTCAATTTTTTTACCAATCGTCTGTAAATGAGGACCATGCGGTTGACTTCGATGTGAAATTATTCATTTGGATACTCCGGTCGCAAAAAAAAAACACTACGATACGAAAATACACATATATGTAGGTTATTTAAATAACCCGACTAAAACCTCGAATTGATGAAAGTTTGCGAAAAACCAAACTTTTTCCAGTCAATAATACGACGGAAGAAATTTAAAAAAAAATCAATACAAAAAAATTGAGAAATTGTTAACTTGCGAAAAGAACGAAGTTATTTTACAGACCAGGGAAAAAGTTTCCGCGCTCTAGTCACTATAACGGCCTTTGAACTCGTTTATTCACATTCCCCGACTGCCACGGAAACTTCTTTCCAGACGGTAGAAGAATTTTTTTTCTCTTCGATAAATTGACAATATTTTAGTCGACGAGTTTTTGTAACAAAATTTTTAATTTCGTTTTTCGCTGTACCTTCAAAGATCGGCACACTGCCTATTTTCAAGCACTTCTTCAAAGTCTCTTCTCGTTTTATTTTTTTTTATTTTTTTTTTTTTTCGGGTTCGCCTGAGTGCAGTCTCGATTCGGCAGGGAACGTGTATTCCGAGAAACGTTGCGGGTCGTCCACCCTCTCTCGGCTCTCGCACCCCTCGGGTAAATGGCGTTGGAGGAAGGGGGATGGGGAGAGAAGAGGAGAGAGTGGACGAGAGCAGACGGTTCGCAGTTTAAAGCGTATAAGTTTCGCTTCATCTTCGTTCTTCCATTCTCTGCACCTTCTCGATCGCCCTTCTCCTTTCTTCCACGGATCCTCTTATATTCTATCTTCGCTTTCTTCGCGGCTTTCTTTCGTTTCGTCTCTCTCTTTCACGTCTGGATGTTTGGCTCGTTTCGATGCTTCTTTATTCGTCTCGGAACGAAGGGAACCAACTGAACTCAGACCGGCGAGATTTCATTCTCCCTGTTTCCCCCCTTCGTTCCGTTGTAGAAAGAGCCCCCAAAGCAGCATCTCTCCGAAAGGCTCTCAGCTTCGAAAGGGGCTTTGTGTGAATTCGTTTCCCGATGCACTGCGCCGATCGTGGATATAACCTTTGAGAGACTGCGGGCACCGAAATTTTTTCGCAGTTACCAAAACCAATATTTCCCCTCCAATATTTCGGAGTCCCATTTCATTTCGCTAAAATCTTTTCATGGATTTTCGTCGTATTTTTATTCTCATTTATTATAACGATAAATTGCTCGATGAGGAATTCGATTAGAGAGTAAAATCGTCGTCGGCATTGACTCGACGCGAGTTGTACAATTTATTCGAAGGATCCACGTGGCAAACAACAAAACGGACAGCAACAGTTGATTTATTGTCCGTCCTTTCGAACGATCTTTCAACCTCTTTTCTTCGATTATTCCGTTCCGCATACCCATTAAATTAGGTCATCTTCGCGTTGCGATGACCTTCGAACGATATGCCGAAGAGACACAATCGACCGTGTGAATGTTATTCGTATTTAGTTGCATACCGTTGTAAAAGCAGTCGCTAACGTATGTAGAGAACTCGCGTACGTGGCTATTATTGTTCTCGGTGAACGAAGACAACTCGGCGACAATCGTCGTCGTCGGCTCCCTCCTTGGAATCTCATACTCGCGTAACGAGAACTTCAATTAAGTCAGAGAGTCCGCCTGTTACCGCTTCGTGGAAATCGAACGAATAAAAGAATTTACACTTCCGGCGGATTGCTACAACTATATCCAGGAAAATAATGTTACGACAGCACGCGTTGCATTGCGCTATAATATCGCCAACGGCATGTTTTCGATCTCTTCTTAAAGAATAAAAATAGAAACAGAAAAAAAAAAAAAAATCGTAAGGAATTTCAGAGCTCGTCGAGGATTATTTGAAATACATGGAATTTGGCTGTAAAATACCCCGGGGCTTTCCAACGTTTCGCATATTAATATTAAAGGAGATTCCGCGACAATCACAATAGTAATTTTTTTTTTTCTTCTTCCCATTTTCCCAGACAATATAACACTGGCGCACCCCATTGTCGCGAAGTATATATTCCGAGTATTACACTAAACAGAATGATTGCTTTTTCCGAATAAAAGTTACCGCTGTATAGACGCTAATAGACTGCACAGTCGGCTCTCCGGTAATATTACTATGTGCTATAATAGTAAGAGTACAGTAATACTCCGAGAGAGACAGAGAGAGAGTGTCCGGTGTGCATGAAGTCTCTAATACGCGGCAATAACGCGACGCGACCGTTCCGAGAAACCTTTATGACCCTTCAGACAATGAAGCTTATAATAATTCGGTATGTAGCAGTAGTATCCTAATAGTAATAGCGAGAGCGACGAATAGTGCAGCAAACGATTGTGACACACAGGATTACAGTAAGCGAAACGAGCTTTAAATCCGTCGAGGCTTTGGCTTTTATTCATATCGGTGCGAGCGGCAATTAACGTATTAGCTCCGCGTGGTACGCGTAATACACCGTTTGTTATTATTCTCTTTGCTCGGTCGCTCTGCTTATACGCCACTTCGTTTCTCCGACTCGGTTACGCACCCCGACTGAGGTAAATTAATACCGCAGTTCACACGTATCTTTACGATCCATTACGATAAACTTCTTATCGCTCCCTCGTTTCACGAATAGTTGACTTCACGCTCGCTTGTTCGCGGTAATATTTCAATAATAACTCTAAACTATCCGACAAAAAATTGTAAAAAAAAAAAAAGTTGCATTGTATTATCTCGAATTTAGATTTTCTATGGTTATATACTAACATCCCGCGATCGATATAGTACCCGCACTGCTGTGGTTTCTCGGCGGGTTATAGCATTGTATCACCGGTAAGCTTATATATAACAGCTGGAATGCCCGATGCCGTCTCTGTTTCTTTCGATCGGAGAGCAACCGAAAAACCATCCCGACATTCCATTGTCCTCACTGGAACTTCCTTCTGTCAATGCAGAGAGGAGCATTCCGCTCGTTCGCCGACCACGCCGTAGACGGTCTCGTGTTACCTGTCGGTGTTGGTACATCGAACGACCCATACAACGATGTTGCGAATGTGTGTTAACCTCACAAACATGTATACACGACTGAAGCGAGCAATGCTCGCCGCGAGAGACAGGAAGAGAGAGTCGCAGCAGCCGTATCAATGTATATGTGTGTGTGAATCTCCGTGGATACGTAGCGAGGCTCGATGGGGCGGCGTTCGTCGGCTCTCGTCAGGAGAAGAACTAAAAAGGAAGCAAAAGAGAAGCAGCTGGCACTCGATCGGCTTCCAACTGTCGCGAGTTCTCCGCGTACTCCTTCGCGCGCACACCTTTTGTGGAAATTGAAATGACAAAAGGATTTCACGAAATTCTCGAAAGACCGATTCTCGTTTTTCGCTTACGTTTATATAATTCAACGACTGTTATGAGAAAACAGTAAAAAAAAAAAAAAATAGCAGTTGACGCGCAATACCACGAATAATCGTTTATCCCTGAGTAAACCGAGTTACTTCTCGTTATCAACGTTAAACAAGCAGAAAAAAAAAATTGATCCTGTTAGCCTAACAAAAGACGCGAATAACGAATGTCTGTTTACTCACGAAATCACTTCTTTCGGTGGATGATATGTGAACGCGCGTGGGCGAGTTATGCCACATCTGTTCGCGCGTTTGCCGACGTTGGAAAATTATATTGTTCACCAGTGGGAAGTCGGGATTCTTACGAGTACAAAACACATAGACGAACTATTATTAGATTTAACGAAGAAAAAACGTGGGTTAGATACGCGGAAATCTCTTCTCCGTCGTTCGTATACTATTACCTTTATTTTTCCTGCTTGCATTTTTCTTGAAATTCGTGTTCTTTTTTTTTTTTTTTTTTTTTTTTCGGATTTCTACGTCGACGGTACGCATGTAGGGGTTATGTGCGAACGATATTTTTATTTGTGTTAAGCGCGCACGGGGTTACAAGAACAGCCACGCCAGGCTTTCTCTATGTTTCAACTTTCATCGAGACATTCCCGAGACCGAAATAAATTTGTTCTCGGAGAGGCCAAGCCATAACGAGGTTCGTCGTGTTGGTCTTATCTCTATCTAAAATAAAAGCGTGAATGTGTTTTAACTGCGGCTCGCCGTTCGCCTACGTATGTATGTATATATATATACATATATCTCGTTCTGTTAATATTTGTTCTTCTCGCGAATTGCACAAGGCATTCTGATAAACTAGTTACCAGGTCGCGTGCGCGTAAATTTTTTTTTTTTTTTTTTTTTTCCGCGGAGGCATATAACAACCATTTCGGCATGAACGAGGCTAAATACGTTACTCTACCCTTTCCCCATTGCTTTTTCTCACAATCTCATATAATCTCTCTTTTTTTTTCTCATTACACTCAATTCCTCGAGCGAGTCTCGGTGTACACGTCTATATATCCTCGATTTCTCAGTCTCTCGAGTCTCTCTCTCTAAACAGCAGACGAGGGAAGGCAATATAGCCCACACCTGCATGTTCGCTCCTCCGTCCAACTCATGCCTTTCCACCGCTTCCACGATTTCCTCCACTTCGACAAAACACCGAGGTGCTTGTGTCGGAGCTGCGGTGTCCCCGGCTGTGTGTCTGTCCCCCCCCCCCCCCCCCCCCACTCTTCGTAGTTTCACCGCTCCTCGCACAACCTCCCCACCACCGCGCTACCTCCACGAGCGTCCCTCGCGCTCCTCGTATGCCGTTGCCTCGTCGCGTAATTATAGATTCATTCACTCGAGGCACGCCGTGGCCGTCGGTCTATCCGCAGTACGACCTCCGGCATTTCGATTCGCCACTGACTCGTGCTTCTTGCTGTCAAACTGACAACCATTCGTCGCGTCGTTTGTCATTCAAACTCGTATAATAAAGTTACTCGAGACGCGAAAATAATTCGCGATCGGGAAATAACAAACAGCAGAATAAAAAAAGAAAAGTTTCGCAATTGAACACAATCGCGTCGATAAATGTGTTCAAAGTTCGTCGATGTTTGTTGCGACAGGAAAACGATAGAATAATTAAAAATTCGTGCAAATCGTATTCGGCCTCGTGACGTTTTAACGAAGTAAACTTTTGTGTTTCGACGTATAATAACAACAATCAGTAATAAAACGAATAATCTTTGTTTATCGGGAACTATATAAACGTGTGCATTGCATTAGTGTCAACGTTGAGAGAGGATTAAAACGAGATTACGTCAAAAAAAAAAAAAGAAAAAAGTGTTGTAAATGCGTGTGAGATCGGTGATTACATCGAGCTGTATATCGAGGTGACGAGAAACTTGAGGTGAGCATATTATACACACATATTACAACGTCGATAGCCTCGATATCGTGAATGTTCGTATAATTATACCCGATTAATCAACACCCGAGCCACGAAGATTAAATTCCTCGAAGTGATGAATGGTGTGTCAGAATTTTTCGTATCGTTCATCGAATAATAATCGTTGAATCTATCGTCACTTTCTTTCGAGATATGATACATTTCTTCGTTTCTTTACGCAAGCGTTGTTCCACGAAATAAATGTTTTTTCGAGATTCGTCGATAGGCACAATAATAAAATGATGAAAGTTCAACATAGGAAGTGTCTCGAAAGTCGGTATAGGTTAACAATACAATGTGCGAAGCCCCGTGTACCGGTTATAAGCACGAAATCACCGTGAATCCCGAGAAGGTACTTTCTCTCTCCGGGAAAATGAAACGACAACGGTGTGAGATTCTCTGGATTCTCCCACTCGGAATACACGCGGCCCCCGTAGTTTTCTCGTCCTCGTCGCTCTCTCGTATAACTCCCGCGGGGTATTGAACGATCGTGAAAAGAAAAGAAGGCTTCCCTCCGCATTCCTGCGGCCAAAGAGGCGGAGAAGGGATACGAGAAGGAACTAGCGATAGAATCGAGGGGACGCGCGCGCCGGGCGTTTCAGAGTCGTCGATCGAGCTGCGAGAAAACGTGCTCGTTGACGAGAGCGAGAGAGAGAGAGAGAGAGAGAGAAAGAGAGAGAAAGCGCACTGTAGTGCGCTAAAGAACGACGAGGAAGAATATAATAGAATCCGATTGAGGAATAAAGAAAGAAAATACGTTGCTTCGGTTCTTCTTCTGCTTCTCTCTTTCCACGACGTTTCTCCGGATAATTGTTGCCGAGAAGGCGGATGCAGGTAGCAGACACGGCCCTTTTTAAGAGAAGAGAACCGAGCGACGGGATTTTTGCACCCGTGACCAACGGGCTCTCGAGAGAAAGAGAAGTGCACCCACCCAATACAACATACAACGCTGTATTTGCCACGGGCACCTCGTGCTTCCCTCGTGAAACACGCCCGTCCTTTATTCTCGAACTTCTCTGCAAGGGATCGAAACTCTCTGTGCTTTCGCACCCAAGGCGAAGGCGGCAGCTGTCTTTCGAGTTCAAAATATCTATCCAATCTCCCAAGATGCATACATATATATATATCTGTATCTTTCGTTAAGCGAGAGCCTTTCGAAACCTGCGCATCTTTCGTAGCCACCAATTAGAATCTTCAAAGACTCGAATGATTTCAATTAAAATTTAATTCCGTCTACGCGCGGCTTGCGGTTGAAATTCCGAGGAAATTCCTCGAAATATCGAGATTAATATGACCTTTAAGTTCTTTCTTTTGATATAATCAACGACTCATAGATAATTAATGTCGCGCGAGTTAATGCGCCGGCGTTTCTCGCTAATGCACTCTGTTTGCTCTTTGAGATCTCACCGAGCGAACGAACAGTGTGTGCACCTTCGAGTTTCGCCGTTATTTTCTCTAAAGCCTATCTCGCCGAGCTCTCCGAAGACCGGACGATAAATATTCTCGAGGCCGTATCGGGCCTCGAGAGTTCTCCACAGCGTTGCTTTACGGTCAGCGTCGTAAACGTCTGTTGCACGCCCCGGTGGGACGAAGTTGGGCGAGGTTAGTTATGGTAATGCGCGATAGCGAGAGAAGCTTTCCTCGTAAGCGCACAATCGCTCTACGTCCGAGAAATCCCATCTCACCTGTATACCTTTACCTATATACACACTTCGTATATATATATATCTATAATGGTATTAGTTTGTATCTAAAGCCTTTCACGGAACTCGGTTCGAAGTCTCACTTCGAACCGTTTCGGTTCTCTCAATTTTCTCGTAACGCAAAGATACGATTTAATTGATTCGCCGTTTCAATTTTGTTTTGGCTTATCGGCCCGCAACGATCGAACAATTACTCGAATTCCGCGAATTTCCGCTAATTTTGATTCCGCAAAAAAAAAAAAAAAAAAAAAAATTCGATCAATTTAAGTTATTATTATTGTATCGTGAGAGACGCATACCGATTTTCGCCTGAAAAATGAAATTACGCGACTGACTGGAAGAATAACCAGGTCAGCGCCACGATTTAATTGCAAATTCGTTGCACCCATTGTATATCGAGGTACGGCACGCAGCTTTCTTCGCGTGGGCATATTTATAGCGAGAAATACCATTGTCTGCAGCGCGCGTGAGTTATAAAAGCTTTTTACGAACGTCCCTTTTACATATATATATATATATATATATATATATATATACGTGTATATGTAGAGGTGCAATCGCGAGGCTCCTTCGTGATTTATTAAGAGTCTCGGCGCAGCGAGAGTAGATGCAAAGTCGAAAGGTTTCTGTGTGTAGATGAATATTTATTGGGGCCACGACGTGGGTGCACGAGAGACCCCCGAGGCCCCTCACGACTCTGTTCCAAGTAGTCGAGTTCCGGGTAACTTCCGTAGGCACACTCTGAGGCTTCACCGGCTTTTTCTTACTCTCCTCTACCTCCTTAAAACACGCTTGATGCGCGCACTCTTGTATGCCGTAAACCATTATACCGTTACACGATTTTCAACGAGTCAACTCGTCGAGCTCCCCGGGACACTTGGCCAATATTTATCGACTTCATTCTTCTTCAAACTCCGACAGACTGTGGAGACTCATTATTTTTCTCAGTAAGTAGAACGTTAGCGCTGAATTCCGCGATGTTTTTCGAGATAAGACGTTCTTCGATATTTTTCTTTCGCTCGTTAACTAGTGACAAATTTGACAACAACTTCTGCTCTTTTTTTCTTTTTTTTTCGTTTCATCGTTGAATAAGTTGCAAAAAATAAAAGTTACCCGTGTAAAGAAGTAAAAACGTTGTTGAAACAATCTATTAACGATCTTTCCGTAATCGAGGCTTCGAAGCAAAAATCGAGATATATGGGAAAAAAATCACTTAAAGATGCTTAATCGAGCGGAGATTAGATACATCGCGCGGTGATAGGAAAGAGAACGAGATACATATTAAAATTGTCCTTCCATTTAACTCGGCATTTCCTAGCAGTAATCAATAGGCTGACCTTACGCACACAGTAACGCGAATGTGTAGACATTCGCGACACCCGGACTGATTCTCTCAACTCGTAAAGAATTCTACGAAATATTTCTTCCTCTCACCTTCGATTCGACGGCCGCGTAGCCTTGGCCTTCCGAAAAGGTTTCTTCGACCCAACGTGACTGCGTCAGTTTCTACGATCGACTCCGCTACCGAGAAACACTTAATATCGTAACTCAATTCCGGATTCGATAAATATATAGATATAGTTAATCGACAACGAATATCTCTGTCAACGGATATTGAATCCATAATGGTATATTGTCATGCAAATAAGTATTCCGCGAAGAGCCCCCAATTGTATCTTAACAACGCGTGCGTTGCGCCATTTCCAAAGTCCATTCAATAGTTTAATAGCCCAATTGTCGTCTACCTATTTCAGCTAATGGGTCTATAGAGATTGAATACACGCGAGAAAAGATCGAACAAAACATCGCGAGTCGTATATTATTATATAGTTAACATCGTAACGCATCGTTAATAATAGTATGAAAATACATTACCGTACCGCCAAATTGTTCCTCAAGTGATTCTCGGTATTTCTTGCAATTGCTTTGAAAAACAGTGTTACGAAATTTTCTGAAACTACGACGACGATATACGCATCTTTCCCTATCTTCGTAATAATCGTGATTTTGCCAATTACGCTTTATCATAGTGTTGACTATATATATATATTTTTTTTTTCTTTTTTTTTTTTTTTTTATACAGTATACGTGTGTACTATGAAATGTAATTGTGTATGAAAATACGAGGCATATACCTACGATTACGTATACGCTTTGGCGAAGCACGAGAGCGTGTAGGATAGCGAGTAGGAGAGCGTCAAAAGAGGAGAGAGATAGTGGACAGAGAGAGAGATAAAGAGAGAAAAACGTCATGACGGACTTATAAATGGGGGCTTGGCCTTCTGGCATTGCGACACTCCAGTATACGAGAGAGCGCGACGCGCTTTTCGCGGAAGCCCTCCTTCGCGCTACTCCGCGAATACTACGAATCCGACGGCGACGACACACGTGCCTTTCCGAACGCGGCGCACACTGCGCGCGCGTTACCGAGCTCTCTCTCTCTCTCTCTTTCTCTCTCTCGCGTTCTCTCTCCGTGCCAGCGGGCAGCAGCAGGAGCAGCGGCAGCGGCGGCAGCTCTCTCGGCACATAGAAAAGGCCCCCCGAGTGAAAAGAACGAATCGCGCTTGCGCCTCCGATCGCGTGCTAACCTCCTTGTCCTCATCGCATACTCGCGTTTTACGTTGGCTCTCGTGTGTTATTCTACGATCCGACTGCGGCCGCGGCAGCTGATACCCCGCGCTTCAGTGTGGCTCCACACATGCCATCGCGCGAGAATTACATACCTGAGAGCATCGGCTAACGTGTCTTTCTACACTCAATTCCGCGAAATAATATGAACACTATGTTTCTGCAATTATGTTTACGATAACAACAAAAAAAATGAGAAAAATAAAAAAAAATTATTCGAAATCGACGCAGTTTCGATCGTAATTCGATTGTGATTATCGATCGACGCGACTATCATCGGACAATTTCATTACGACACGATTGTGATCAACTTTGAACAACACTTCGAGGTACTTGAACTCCCCTCGACAAAACGCCTTTTTTCGACGCGTGTGCGGAACGTTTTATCGGTTAGTATTTAAATTACGAGGGGAGTTATTCCCTTTCCGCGTTTTTGCGAACGAACTGTCAGCTGTCTATTTTTCCGGCAACCCTTCGTCGTATAATAAACAACTACCGGGAACCGCCTTCGTGGAATCTCATTGTTGAACGGGCATCTCTTTTTCTCCGTGTGTTTGTGTTGATATATATGTATGTGTGTGAGTGTGATTAACTGCGTAATTCATCGCCGTTGGATCTAGAAAGGGAGCTCGTCGAGCACTCTTCGCTAATAGTGTGGACGAGAGGTGAGGAGAAGCCGACGAGGCGGAGAAAGCACAACGTTGATTCCCGGTAACAATCATTAAAAACGTCGGTCGAACGAGTATGACCGGTGTATTGTATAGTACATTATATATATATAGTGTATATAGTTAGTAGCAGTAGTAACGCGAATAACTGAGGAGCGGGCGGGGGGGGGGGGGGGGGGGGAGCGATCGGAGGCCCCACAGAGTGTGAGTCGCGGAAAGAGAGTCAGTTACCAGTAGTTTGTACTTTCACGTGGATATATAGACGATATATATACTCAGTGCAACGAAGAACTCGTATATATAGTTTTTTTTACGGAAGAGATATATTTACGATATTATATTTTATTATTCGATAATTTTTAAATAAATTAATTTTTATTAACCAGTGATAAATAAATCGTAAGATTTTTATTGCGCACTTCATTGAATTAATAATAAAATGTCTGTCAATCCGATAGATCGCAGTACTTTATTTATGGATTGATAGTATTACGCGTTTCTGCGACAAAAACAGCCAATTGTATGAAAAGAATTAATGTACCTGTCGAGAGTCATGGGGTTTAAGCCCGCGGCGTTTTTATTTCGCGGAACTCGACGCAACGAACCTCGTATACCTATACTTTCGCTTCCGAGTACACACTCTCTGTGTACAAAAGAGTGGCCGCGTAGAGGAGAAAAGCGCGGTGAAGGCATGAGTGAACGATGACGAAAGTTATACCGCGAAACGAGAGATATAAACTCTCGTCATTCTTGATTACGGAGCTTCGGTATAATACTACCATCCCGCTGAAAGTTCTCACGATTATATTTACGATGCGAACACCCGAGTTTCCTGTTAATTTAGACATGTGCTCGTCGAAAGTTCATTTATTCGTTTTCACGATATATCTTTCAGTTTCGTTCGATTGTTTTTCGTTTCGCTACACGTTATTTTTTTTTATTTTATTTTTTTTCCCTCTTTGATCGATGTGATCGAAGCTTATCGGTCACTCGATTCAACAGCGCTTTCTCGAAAGCGACAATGAGAGTTACTATTATTAGAGTACCGATCACGCCTCGTCTTCTATCGTTATCGAGTATATTGCGATAACCGTTTAGATTTAATGTGTTATCATGTCCCCCGACTCGCCTTCGTGTAATATTTCTTTATCTTCTATATATATATATATATAAGTAATTCCGCAATTCATGTATCCGTGTTAATTATGCTAATTGATGGTTTTTTTCTTCTTTTGTAATTGCAGTTGCATTCCACGGAGTCGATTATGCCGACAGGGAAGCTCTACAATCCAGAATGCTGACAGTGATGTGCCCCAACTGTCGTCACCGCTTCCCGGCTCCCGGCTGCTGCAATCCTGGACCGCTAGGAACTGCCGCGAGCGGTGGCGTTGAAAGCGGTCTTGTTATGCAAAAAAGCGATTGTTCTAGCAACGGTTCGTTCTACGGTGGCGGTTATCTTCTCGTACCGCGAGAGTACAGCAGCAGTCCCGGCGGATGTTTCATTAACGCACCGACGATTATTCATGGACCGACGATAATCCAACAGCCGGCATTGATCCACAAAGTCGTCGATCACCGTGCGTTGTTTGCTAACGAGAATTCAGTCTGGAAATCGCTTAATCGGGATCAGCATACGGATATCACGAGTTGCGACGGTCACTCGAAAAACAACGGCGTCATTGTTAACGGGGATTCGACAAAACCCGCGAGAATGAGCGACTGCCAGATAAACACAACGTGCGATCTGACCGGTGGTACTGTGACGATAACAACGCCCAGCATACAATCCGGTGGTTGTCTCATACAGAGCACCGATTCTGGAATTCTCGTTCAAGCGCCACGCATCGAGATACGACCGAAATTATCCGGTGGCGGTTGTTTCGTACAGAAACGATTGTCCGCCGATGACGAGGATATGAGTCAAGTTATTTATCGGGACAGAGCGAGAGGCGAAAATCTTTCGTCCGAATGCAACAACAGAACATTCGAGGAGAATTCGAATTTCGACAGAATATGTTTTATACCACCGAGCGGATGTCAAGAATTACCGGGTACAAGGCGATGCGTATCACAGATGAAAAATTGCTCGGAGCGTAAACAATCGGTCGATATGGATTCGATGACCAATGTCGAGAATCCGAATGTTCAAAGTATTCACAGCGGTGCCTCGGAGACTGAAAGAGATCGGGAGTGCTGGAAAAATCCGGCACATCGGGACGGTTATCTCTCGCAACAACAGCACAATGGTTTCTGCAATTCAGCAATGGGATCCGAGATAAAAAAGCGTCATTCGACCTGTTGCTGCGGCAGCACAACGAGAGACGAGGGACCATGGTGCACGAACGCCTCGACTATCAATGCTAACCGTCCGATGTCATCGACGGTTCCCATATCCGAGAACATCGAGACAACGAAGAATTCCATTCCAGTCGATAATAACGGCGGTATGGAAATTCGCGTAAACGCCACTGTCCAATTACCACCGAACATCGGACACTGTACCGTCAATATTACCGCGACGACGGGCAATCCAAACAGCGCGGATTGCAATCGAGTGGAGAGTAACAATGGCAACGGCAGAACGCGAAATAACTTCAACGGCGGCGGTTTGGTACAAGTGGACGCGAATCTCGGAACTCTGGGCAATGATACGACGCTGGATAGAAGAGAAGAAGCCCCGACGACTCCTCTCTCGTGGCTCACCCCGTGTCCGTGGGGTTTTGAGAATTATTTTCAAGAAAAGGATTACACGAGAATCGCCGAAGTGAAGAGACTTCTGCAGACGAGCGGATGGTATCACGAGGGTCTTAGCTGGCAACAGAGCGAAAATCTTTTGAAAAATTCACCGGTCGGCAGTTGGCTTATGAGAGACAGTTCCGACAGTAGATTCGTGTTTGCCGTATCGGTTCAAACAACCAGAGGACCAACATCCGTAAGAGTACACTATTTTCTCGGTAAATTTCGTTTGGACGCCGAACCGAGACTCAGTCACGCAATGCCGGTGTTCGATTGTCCAATGAAAATGCTTGAACACTACGTCGATTATTCGAAACGCATTGACGAGCACAGAAAGGAGGTATGGGTCGATTACAGCGGACATATTTACAGTCAAATATATCTGACAAAACCTCTCGTTAAGGAAGTCAATTCGTTGTCGCATCTTGCGAGACTCGTTGTCAATAGAAACAAACTATCGACGGATCATCTTCCGCCTCTAATTAAGAATTATCTCGCTGAATATCCGTACAGTTTATAAAAATCGTCAATGACGCACGACGATTTAACTCGTCGAAACTTCCATTGCGTTAGATATTTTCATCTCCTCTAATATTTTATGACCAAAGATAAACGGATGAGAAATACCGCGAGATGGCGACTATCACTGATTTAGTATTATTTAACTTATCGTTAGAACAAAAGAAAAAAACAAAACAAAATCTCGTTCATTCGCATTGATTATCTTCACTATTATTTTCAAATTAAAAATAATGTTAGTCAAAAGAAGCATAATATTTGGACGTTGCGGTTTGCGTGATCGATGAATCGGCAAAGAGTTATTCCGATATCGATAAACAGGTGATGATAATTGAGATCGAAAATTATCGATTCGATCGGAAGCATCGTGAGACGCCGCGAATTATTCGAACCGCTTCGGTTTTAATGGGGGTACCTTATACATACCTTTGTACTGTCGTTAGGTAGAAAATCGCGCGTACTTCGAACGGATCTCAATGTCGCTTTCCAAATTTGTCACGTATAACAATTGCGTTCCTTACTCGACTATGCGTACGAAACAATTGTTCGCAAATCTCATCTTTTTATCTGAATTAACTGAATTACATTCTCGTACTTAATTATCCTGAGACAAGCGGTCGTCGAATGCCTCTCGATGAAGCGAGCAATAATTTATACGAAGAATAAAAAAAAAAAAACAAAAATACGATATATATTCGCATTACTGGCAAAAAAAAAATTCTATCTAATGAATATAAGAATACGAGATTCGACGAGTCAACATGAATGTAGTAATACATTTTTTTTTTAGACAAATGCATCATCTCGAACGATTTCGTTCTATTCTGTAAAATAGAGGCGTTTGTTCATCAGTGTACACGCGTCAGTCAACATGCGACAAATGTGTTTATGTTTTACAGCGTGTATGCAGATTCAATTATTTAATTAGACGACGGTATCTCTATATTAGAGAAACGAATTGATTAGTGTTTATTGTATGATTAATGGAGAGATATTAAAAAAAAAAAAATGAAAAAAAAAAAATGATCGTTCATTTGTCCCTCGAAAAGAGACTTATTAAGCCGTAACTGCCATTTGAATAATATGAATATTCCTTGAATAATTAAGCAATGGCGTAAGACATGCAGATGGTGAATCCGTTATGGATTGTTTTATCGATTATTAATGCTGCTCGATAATGCAGCAGTAAGGAACGATTTACCCAATTTCTTAGTCCCTATGTCAACTAAGTTTCAAAATTTATGTATTTTATATAATATAATAGTGATGTAAATGTATAGAAAACAACAAAAAAAAAAAACCGCAAGTTAAATTATTAAAGAACTATTTATTGTCAATAACGATTTATTATTTCTGAATATTCGCGTACCCGGAAATCATCCCATCCATCGCTCACGCACCTCGTTACGAGAATAAAAAAGATCTTTCTCATTCAATATTGACGATTTCCACAGACGCGCGAGCGCGCGAACTTACGCACACAAACTCGAGCCAAAAGATACACTCGTGCAGAGCAAATATTACCGAGATTATGCGTTATTCGCCGAACTGTCAATTATTTCAGAGATTTCAAAGACTTTGACTCTACTCGATGTGAAATTATGTAATCGAAAAATGCGTGTAAACACTCGGCATCCGAGTCGCAGTAAAATAAGGATATCGTCCGCATATCGTAGATCGTTATCGTTGATTCTACGGATAATCATCACGAATAAAGTAATTTATTTTTGGGTGATCTTCCGCAAACTTTGATGAGAAACGAGAAAACATTAGTCTGATTAGAGGCGTAATAATAATCCGTAATGAGAGGAAGTTCGTTAAGCCTCGTAGCTGATTGTGATTGTCGAGTCGTGCAAGTAACGATTCGAGGAATACGACGAAGATCGTTTAGTGAGAAATCGCGAGTCTGGATAATTATTTCCCACCTGTGGATGTGGTCGATGCTGTGATTGCACGAAGAATCTCTCCGAGATACTGGACGCGCAAAAGCCACGTGTATTCGAATATTATCGTCGCTCGGTACATAAGATGTGGACACGAAAGAGAATTCCCCGAGAAATACGTAGCGATTATGCATTTTTAACATTTCTCATCAAGACTCACCTGTATTTATCGAACTCTCGCGTGCGTGACTGTGACGCAGTTATATTCCTCGACCTACTAATATCTCGTGCGTGTTTGTCGCTCATGGTTTCTCGGTAGCGGTAGCAAAATAGTTTATTTTGTATTTACGTCCTATAATCGCTCGATAAATATGATAATCAAAAAACAAAAAAAAAAAAAGATAATCCAAAAGTCAAGAAAAATCGATTTGAAACGATATTTACAAATTCAAGGTATTTTGTTGTTGTAATTATCGAATCTATGATAATTATAACGTCGTATTGGGACCGATTGATCCGAGATATTTGCTGAAAGCCGCGTACAGCTGACTCGCTCTCTGCACCTCTTCGGTTCTGAAAACGAGAGAAAAAAAATTAACGAGAGTTGTGTTCGGAGTAATGATACTTTAATAATCAGGTCAATGGACTCACTTTAATTCATTAAAATCGCGTTCTTTATTGGAAATAATTTCTTTGAGTATCTTGCGCTCCTTGTCCCGTTCGCGCAGTGCCTCGACATGATTATTTTGTATCTCGTTGATCTGATTATTCAGTGCCGTTATCTGTGCATTTAGTGTCTGTATTTGTACATTTTGTTCCTGAAGTCTCGAGCGTTCTTCCGAAAGTTCGCTCTTCAATCTCGCAGTCTTTTCTCTCTCCTGTTCCAATTCATCTTTAACGAGACCGTAGCGTCTTTGCGGTTCGATTAATTCCCCTTGAAGTGTCGCAACTTGACGCTGCAGCATCGCAATTGTTCTCTGCGAATCGAGCGACTTTTCTTCGAGTGATTTTTTTTCGTCTTTTAATTTCTGAAAGGATTCCTCAATCCTAACGAGACGGCAATTAACGCGCTCGATCTCGTTTAGTCTCGTCTTGACGCTCGACAAATTTTCCGATGTTTCGCGAAGCTCACCGCGACTCCTCTGCAGCTGGACTTGGCATTCCTCGAGAGCCTCGGTGCTCTCCTTCAAGGTATTCTTCAGTACGTTTAATTCGATTTTATAACGATTTTCTCGCTCCTTCGTTTCTCTCTTGACTCGATGTATTTCCGTTCTACTCTTCGCTATAACATCCTCGTAAGATTGCGCCTGCAATATCGATTTTTCTCTCAACGACGCTGCCTCGATGGAACTTTTGCGAATTTCGCGTTCGCATCGTTGAACTCGCGTTTCCAATTCTTTCTCTCTCGCCGACGATTCTCTCAGCGATTCTTCCAGTCTCTTGCACTCTCTCTGCCAATTGATATCGGATTTTTTTTTAATATCTCGCAATTCCTCGATCTCACGAGATTTTTCCGATTCAACGCGTTCCCGTTCATCTTTCAACTGTCTTATCTCCGTTTCCAATTGATTTATGAGAGATTTCGATGCGTTAGTTTCCTCGGCTCTTGCAGCAATCTCTTTCGTTAATAAATCTATCGCCGCTGTACGATCTTGTAGCATGTGATTCAATTCACCGATCTTATTTTTAACGTCGACAATTTTGTCATTTTTTTCGCTCGTATCGACGTCACCGCAATTGGCTCCAACGATTTTGTTTGTTAATACCGAATTATCGAGTTCCGAGTCGTCGGCGTGTGCGTTGTTCGACGATGCTAAATTTAACGTTGTTTTCATTGGCTCGTTTATCAGCAAGTTGTTATCGTTTGTGAATTTGTTAATCGTACGGTCCGGACTCCCGGTGAATATCACATTCTTCGCTATATCTACAGTCTCGGAAATAGTTGTGCGCGAAACGAGACTTTTGCAATGATTTCTGTGGACGCATTCCTCTATCGTGTGAACGATCTCGTCGGGTATGCAATTGCCGCGCAAATTCAATTTTGTTATACTACGATTGTCGCGTATACCGTTGAAAAGCATTTGACCGCCTTTTAGGCCCAAAGTATTCCACGCAAGATCGACGGTCTTCAAAGATTTATTTGTTCTCAATGCTTTCGACAAAGATTCGGCGCAATGCGGCGATATTTGATTGTATCTCAGATCCAATTCCTCTATATTGTGATTCATGCTAAGACCTTCGCAAAATTTCGCAAACGCATCCGCGTCCGATCCCAAGCTGTTCCATTCAATTGATAAACGTTTAAGTGTGTTGTTGTGAAGAAATATTTTTCCCAATTGCGCGACCGCAGGACCGTTTATATTATTGCCCTTTAAATTCAGCGATGTTATGTTCGAACCTTCGCAGAGAGCGTCGAGCACACTGTCGAGACCTTTCGACAGTAGCATACAATCACTGAGATCGACGGTTCTGATCGTCGAACTCGAGGACAGCACGCGAGCCAAGACCCCGCAAACCGGCACTACAATGGACATGCACGGCAATCGAAGCTCGCCGATTGAACTGAAAAGTAAAAGTATAAAAGGGAAACCATTATTCGTAAATTCTGTTTATAACTCCAATGTTCGCATTCGTTTTGATTTACGAGATAAGAAGAATAACCAAATTCGGTGGGTACTAAAATTCTATACAATTCAAAGATCCTTCCAATCATCCAACCATCCAATCATCCAATCATCGTACATCAATGTTATTCAGGTATTCAAGTACTAATGCGTTTAAACGGCAGTGAAAGAGGGGGGAAAAGAGCGGCGATACCCGCGCGTCGTAAGCGAATGACAACATCTACTGTATAGACATGCAAACGAAGCAACTTCATATCCCTTACCTGCCACTTTTAATCGCCTCGAGAATTTCCACCGGCGGTGTAATACCACGATTCTCGCAAAGTTGAACGAACAGATCGTAATCGCCGAGCATCTTCATAAACGTTGAAATTTTTTTGCGCTTTAACGACGCGATAAACAAATAATTTTACACGTTGACGAATGACGCTTTTTTGATTTTGGCGTCTGCGTCGCATATCGATTCCAGTCTGACGGCCGGTCGTGCGCGAGATGTGCGCCGGGTGGATACGTCATACACGATAGCCAACACGATAAAAAGTAAAAGTCGAAGATATTCCGCGAGTTGATTGTCACTGGCGTTCACGGCAAAATGGCGTCGACGTCTCTTCCGCTACATAAGCGGCATCCGGTGCGGTGTCTCTCGTACTCGTTTCAGTGAAATTGGGTGTGAGGGCATGAGAAATATCGTCCTCTATTGATTATGGCCAACGAAACTGTGGAGGAAACCGCTCCTCCTAAGGAGGAACCGGTGCATTTTCAAGAACCGGCGATTCAGAATAATCCGGACGGTTGGGGACCGTACGAATTACCGGATCAATTCAAGGACATACCGTATCAGCCATTCTCGAAGGGTGATCGACTCGGAAAGGTAAGCGTCGCATATGTCCGGTCACGTTTTTTTTTCGCAATTATTATTCGCGTAATTTACGTTGTCATTGATCAAACTCGTCGTGTCAACAGATTTCCGACTGGACCGGAGCGGCGTTCCAGGACAAGAAGTTCACGAGTAAGTGTCAAAAACAGTTCAACAATAACTCTACTTGGGTACCATAACCTCTGAAATCGCTGTCAATCGTTTTTTTTACGATTTTCGCTCCCCGATTTTCCGTTTTTACTCGAAGCGTGATATTTTTTTTATCGTTATTATTGAAATGTCTTGAAAACATCAAGTGCTATATAAAAAAATACTCCAAAAATCGTATACATTTGTGTGAATAGATGTGCATCGCAGCAGTTTTTGTTGTTATTGTCGTTCCGTCATGATAAAAAAAAAAAAATTGTCTAATAAATATATATCTTTTTTTTTTTTTTTTAGACAAGTATGCATCTCAATTCGGTTCCGGCAGTCAGTATGCTTACTATCATGACGAGGATGAATCGACTTTCCATTTGGTCGACACGACTCGTGTGCAGAAGCCGTTGTACCAACGCGGTCGCTTCGGCAAGAATCAGCGCAACATGAGAGGACGCGGAGGTCAGCGCGGAGGGTTCAACCAGATGCAACAACTCGGCAAGTTGAAGTTGCGAGAACGCGAACGCAAGGGCCAAACTAAGCGTTGGGGACGTCAGCAGGGTTTGAGAAATCACAAGAATCAACCGCCCATCAAAATTCGCGATGCTTCCGTAACGGTACGACCCGACTGGGTAACCATCGAGGAGATGGACTTTCCGCGATTGGCGAAGCTCTCTCTGCCCGGCATCAAGGATGGCGAGGATATTCTTTGCTGCGGCTCGTTGGAATACTACGACAAAACTTACGATCGCGTTAACGTGAAAAACGAGAAACCCTTGCAGAGAATCGATCGTATATTCCACACGGTAACGACAACCGACGATCCCTGCATCCGTAAATTGTCGAAAAACGAGGGTAACGTTTACGCGACCGACGCGATTCTCGCGACGATAATGTGCTCCACGCGAAGCAATTACTCGTGGGACATCGTCATCGAAAAGATCGGCGATAAGCTCTTCTTCGACAAACGCGATAACACGGAATTCGATCTGTTGACGGTAAACGAAACGAGCGTCGAGCCCCCGCAGGACGATGGAAATTCCTTAAATTCACCGAGAAACTTGGCCCTCGAAGCTACGTTCATAAATCACAATTTCTCTCAACAAGTATTGAAGTCCAACGAGCCGAGATACAAGTTCGACGAGGGTAATCCGTTCATCTCCGAGGAGGAGGAGAGCGACGTCGCGAGCGTTGCATATCGTTATCGCAAGTGGGACTTGAACAACGGCGTTGTTCTCGTATGTCGTTGCGAACACGACGCGGTAATGCAGGGTCCCAATAACGAGACTCAATTTTTGACTATCAAAGCTCTGAACGAATGGGACTCGAAGCTCGCCAATGGTGTCGAGTGGCGACAGAAGCTCGATACTCAACGCGGTGCCGTGTTGGCCAACGAATTGAGAAACAACGCATGTAAACTGGCGAAATGGACGGTTCAAGCTTTGCTCGCCGGTTCCGATCAGCTTAAGTTCGGTTACGTATCGCGTGCACTCGTTCGCGACTCGAGCAAACATGTTATCCTGGGAACCCAGCAATACAAGCCGAACGAATTTGCCACGCAAATCAATCTCAATATGGACAACGCATGGGGTATTTTGCGCTGCATAATCGATATATGCCTCAAGCAAAAGGACGGCAAGTATCTGATAATGAAGGATCCCAACAAGCCGATGATCCGACTTTACGATATTCCCGATAATACTTTCGAGAGCGAAGGCGAGGAAGACGAGGACGAGGAGGAACCTGTTAACGACGCCTTCCAGAATTAAAGCGTAATTACGTGAAATTTTTATAATCCAAGGCACAAAATAATCATCGTCGATCGTCTCTGAAAAAAAAAAAAAAAAAAAAAAATCGTTTCGCGATTTGTCGTTTTGCGCGTCAATTTACATTGAAACCCTTATGATCTTTTATTGTAAAGATAAAACAATTACTAAAGGGGTAATAAAGAATTACAGCGCAACGAATTTTCAGATATATTCAATTTAATTTAATTCACAAATTATTCTTTTAGTACATACAGTATTTTACGGATTGCCGCGTCTACCATTTCATCAGTGATGTCTCGATAAACAACGAATCTAATGAGTTGGTCGGTCAGAGCCAAAGCTCTCACTATAACTCGCGGTTCATCGGGATCATCGTCCGTAACGAGACTGAGTCGCGTCGCGAAGGACATGGCATCCCACTTACCATCGGTCTTTAAATTCATAAAAATCATATTCGTCTCCACGCTATCGGAAGAGATTTCGTCAACGTAACTCGACTCAACTTTATTAATCGCGCTCATTATTCGGCGCGCTCTCTCGTGATCGAACTTCAACAACGGTACAGTTTCGTCGAGAGCAACGATACCCGCAGCAGCGAATACACCGACTTGCCGCATTCCGCCGCCCAAAACTTTTCGTATCCTACGCGCTTTTTCAACGAAAGAACGCGTTCCGCATAGCATAGATCCCGCGGGTGCACCGAGTCCTTTGCTCAAGCAAAAAGTAACCGAATCAAAGGGTTCGACGAGATCCTTCGCCGGAATTTCCTGCGCCACCGCAGCGTTCCAGAGTCGCGCACCGTCCATATGCAACTTAAGATTCCGCGTTTTCGCGATTATCCTTAACTCTTCGATCCATAATTGATTGACGATACGTCCGTTCATCGGATTCTCGACGGCAACGAGTCTCGATGTCGGCTCGTGTAAGCGATCTTTCCGAAATTTCGATTGTAAGAGACGAAGATCGAAGCTACCGTCGTCGTTGTTGGGAAGAGCGCAAACCGTAACGCCGGCCAATTGCGCTGCTCCGCCCTGTTCGTGTAGCACGATGTGCGAATCTTCGCCGCAGTAAGCCTCGCAGCCTCGTTCATCGCAATGAACCATTACTGTTTGCAAAAAACGAAAAAAAATTGAGATAAGAGACGATTTTATCTATGACACGTGAATCTCTCGAGTTTATCAAATTCTTACAGGCAATTAGATTCCCCATCGTTCCCGACGTAACAAACAGCGCAGCTTCCTTTCCGAGCATTGCAGCAGCTTTTGCTTCCAGTTCTGAAATCATTATCGGATATCATTGCAATCGCTAGTTATTAATTCCTGTAGTATCGCGATTATTTACCATTGACGGTTGGATCCTCGCCGTACACGTCATCCCCGACGATTGCATTGTACATCGCGTGTTTCATGGCCGACGACGGTTTCGTGAAAGTGTCGCTTCGCAAATCGATTATGATTGCCTTTGATAAAAGAGCGATAAAAATATTATCGAGAGAACAATCTCGTTGACGATGTATTAATAATTTTTTTCATTTTTTATATAACTTGCAAATCGCCACGTACTCCTTTTTCTTTTGCGTAAACGTTGATGTCTACATCCATTTTGGCTCCGTAAGACGACATATTTGTGAATCGTTTATTTAAAATTCTGCAACGGGGTACATTTTTTTTCATGTTAAAAAGATGGCGATTATATCGCGGGCTATAAAGTCTTCGCGGTGAGTAAGATAAACTGGCCTCTTCCATATAAGGGCGTTATAATGATTCATTAAACCCGAGGGCAAACAATAGTTTCCTGCCTTGACCGTTAAAAAAAAGAAAAAAAAAAGGAAGAAATAAACAGTGTCGTTCTTCGTATATCCATATACGGCGATGTGTGCTTGTACCGGTCTAACTTCGAGCGAAATGTTTGACCTTAATTCGAAGTTCGCCTGTCTTGGCCCACAAACACAAACACCATATTCGGGCGAAACGGCATAGAAAGTAATGCGGCGAGGTTGCTAAAACTATTTTGGCACGATTTCTTAATCGGGTTCAACAACAATACGGTATATGGATAAAATTGAGATACGACGTCCTAAAATCGATAACGAAAAAAAAAAAAAAAAAAAGTAAAATAATTCTGGCGGAACGCAATCGTACCTGTTGAATCACCACAGCTCGGAACTAACTACTGGATATTCAATCTACGCAACTGTGAACCGAGCAGACGAGTTGATATGATATCACGTAACACGGGTTGATGAACATTAATGGCGTAAATGGCCTATGAATTGCGTATACGTAGGGGCAATAGAAATAAAGAAGTTATTAAAAAAAAGTAATAGTTGCGGTACTGATAACAATATTAACTCCGTGAAAACAAGTGAATGGGGAGGACGTTATTCATTATTTCAAAGAATAGATCGAAAATTTTGCTGATCCGCGTGCAAATTGTATAAATATAATGGTAATAGTTTATTAAATAAAAAAAATGGATGTCACAACGAACCCAGCGTTGCAATGACGTTCGACCTGAGTATTTTGAGCCAATGGCAAAGTCGAACGAGCCTCTTAATAAAGAAGTTTACGCTAAGGCCAACTGTTGGCAAAGCATTTCGTTGAATGACAGTCAGAAAGATCGACAGAGTAACGTTTGCCTGGTAGAGGGAGCGACGAGAGTTCGAAGAGCGTGCGGTTAGCAAAGAGCTGTAGGCAAGGAGCGCGCGGCAGGTCGTGCCGGGGAAGAGAGAACCGGACTGGAAGGAGAGAGAAGGAGCCAAGCCATGGGGTAGAGGAGTCGACCAGCCGGGAGCCAGCTTTCAGAAGTAGTGTGGCAGCGCGGTGTGTCGACTGTCGCGAGGAGAGGCAAAAAGAAACGAAGGGAAATAAAGAAAGAGTCCACGTCGGATACGTTAACTTTTTTTTTACATGTGCGGTATTAATACGTTAGAACGTTAAAACGATTCGTCGGGTTGTTGGTTAATAACTTTATATTCGAGAATATAAAGTAATTTGTGGTCGAAAAAAAAAAGCAAAAACGGGAGTGATCCGAGAGAGAAAGATAGATAGATAGCAGACGTGAGTAGAGAGAGTATACGTTCGTGGGAAGCCGTGCAGAAGACGTTGTGTCTGCGGCTACGGGGCGTAGAGAGCGAGAGGGAGAGTGAGACAAACGTACGGAGACCGCCGGACATAATACACGGTTGGAAGAAAGACGGAAGAAACACCCAAGCGGGGCGAAGCAAACGGCCAGAGAGCGCGCACCCAGAGAGAGCGGTTAACTTTATATATTTTTCGCGAGGCAAAAGGCGAGGAGAGAACAGGCGGCGCACTTCGGACGCATTGTGTGCGCGCTAAAGAAAGATGGCGGACGCTGATTCGAGGGTAGACCGGTCGGATCCGGAATTGCGTTACCTATCCGTCGACAGGAACAATTTCAACGATCCTGCCACCCAAGCCGAATGGACCCAGAAGAAATTGGTATGGGTGCCGCACGAGAACCAGGGCTTCGTTGCCGCCGGAATAAAGGGCGAACGCGGCGACGAGGTCGAGGTTGAGATTGCCGAGACCGGCAAGCGTGTCCTCGTCGCCAAGGACGATATACAGAAGATGAATCCTCCGAAATTCGACAAAGTCGAGGACATGGCTGAGCTCACCTGCTTAAACGAGGCATCGGTACTTCATAACCTCAAGGATCGTTACTACTCCGGACTTATTTACGTGAGTGTTGATTTTTTTTTCCCTATTTTCACCTTTATACGTTAATAACGTCCATCACTCCCTATCTATAGCTATGTAACTGAGTTCCGAACTTTTTTTTCGATCCCTCCCCCCCCCCCCCCCTTCTCTACTCGCGGTGACGTA
This sequence comes from Buathra laborator, assembly GCA_934046635.1. Classification (NCBI taxonomy): domain Eukaryota; kingdom Metazoa; phylum Arthropoda; class Insecta; order Hymenoptera; family Ichneumonidae; genus Buathra; species Buathra laborator. The sequence goes on along the minus strand of OW203898.1, from coordinate 3,255,683 downwards.
GTTTCGATTTCCATGCGAATATTCTCTACCTGTTCGCGTAGAAGCGACGAATTTCTATGAATCCGATAGCGAGTCGCCAAGTGCTGCATCCTCGCGTGAGTTCGTCGGGCGAGTCAGGCAGGTAACTTTCTGCCGCGAGAGTTTTATTATATCTCGTATAAGCCGCCCGGCTCGAGTCTCCTCCGTTCCTTCGTCTCCTTCGCCACGGTTCAACACTAAAAATCCTATCCTCGGCCTTGCAACCGACGATGACATTTAATTCGATTCGCCGCCTCCCGGCGAGCGCGGATGTTCTAACTATAAAGTATATACCTACATCGCGCACGGTGTCGCACTTACACGACGGTCACATCTAAAAGGGTTTCGCACGAACATTCCTACGGATCCAGGTGCGCGTGGTCCACGATATACGCCTCACACGCACGCACACATATATTCCTCGCCTTCCTCTATTTCTCTCGTCGATATAGACTCCCATTAGCTTGCGTCATGTTTCCCGAATACGATCGCGCTATATATTCTAATAAAGATAGACGCCGGACGTCAACGAGCTCCCGCGCCTCGACGAACTAGTTGCGAGTTTGATTAGACCGAAAATTAAATGTATTAATTCACGAAAAAAAAAAAAAAAAAAAAAAAAAAAAAAAAAAACAACAGATAGGAGCGTTGTTTGCATACCTCGGTATCGTCTCAAAGTTTTCGCGCATTTACTGGCCGACAATCAACTCGCTTTCATTGGCGGCAAAGTTGAGTGGCCGTTAATGAGGCTGCGCCGGGTTGATACGGAATTCCGTTGAACTCGCGAGAGTCCAACCCGTTTTTAAGAGTATACAAGTTCCTGAGGCCAAACGAATAACTTCGACGCCGCGACCACGCCCGGGCGAAATACGTCGTGTACCCCCCCCTGTAATACATATGTAAACCGTCGATTTGTCGTCGTCGTTTACAATTCGTTCGAATCAAGAAAATTGCTTGTAGAAACGGCACTCAATCCTACGAGAAATATTAGTTTTAATGTCTCCCAGCGAAGTAGACGCCCGATAGAGAGCCGAGCGTAGGGATATCACGTGGAAGGCAAAGGCAATGACAGCCGGTTGTCATCGAGCGAAGCGGGTTATGCGCCGTCGCCGGAGTTTTACTCCGTGCGGTCGGCCGCTCCGCCGCCGGTATTACTTTACCACGTGAGAAAATCAAGACTCTCCGCTCATACATATATTCACCGGGCTATAACAACTATATAATTATATCGTTATGTATGCGGAATGCGCGTCGACCCGAGAAAAATCATTCAACGTTTTGCCTCTCGCGTTCACATACCTCGGTATACATACTTCAACATATATATATTACACATATATATATATATATATATCTATGGATATTGTTGTTGAATAAAACAGAAAAACGACGATAAACTCAGTCGCGTTTTTTTGAAAACTGTTATATCGATTCCGCGGACTCCGGCTTATCAGCGACTCGGCGATAAGACCCCGCATTCGGTTATACCTACCGACGACAAGTCTCGCCTGACTCAGCTCTCGTATGTGCTGTGCGCGCAAAGAGGCTCGCGGAACCTACTCGTCAGCTATTGCAATGACTAACAGGGCAACCTTGGCGCATGCAAAAAAAAAAAAAAGGCATAAGTTATTCCCATACTACATCGCGCACCGTGTAGCGATCCTTGCAGCCTTCCTAAAAAAAAATATTTCTCGAGTCACGGATCTTGAATCATCCGAGGCAACTTTTGGTCTTATCGAAGTATTTCTTTGTAACAAACTCGTTATAGTTTATTGCGGGTGAGGCGCGAGCTAATTGTTCCATCGAAGCGAAAGAGAACGGTCACTGTCCCTCGCTGCTGTTACGATATATCGCTTCTTCCCGACTGCAACCATCGCGTGTACGTTGTCGGACTTTCATTTTTTTTCTTTTTTTTTTTTTTCTTCTTTTCCATTCTGCGTTTCGTTTGGCTGCGAGAGAGAGAAAAAAATAAGCTCGGTACAGCGGATAAAGCGGTATAATGCGATAAGAGAATATTTTACTTTTTTTTTTGTTATTTTTTTTTTTTTTTTCCCGATAAGATAGCGTTTTACATGCAGCTGTTCCAGGCGGGCATAATAATTGAATGAATAGTTAGAGAGAGGAATGCGCGATATTGGTCATTAGCATAATTTCGCGAATTTCTTTCGTACGTCGAATTCGATAATTTCGGTATTGCGAAGCAAAACTAAAAAGTAGAAAATTCATTTTAGAAATTTTGTTTCGCAATATCGGCAGCTCCATTAGCTGTACAAACATACTGGTTTCGTTTTTTTTTCTTTTTTTTTTTGTGCTCCGAAACACGGATAATGTATGGACGAAAAAATTCGCTCGACTGTGCCATCTCTCCTTCTCCCGCGTTTACGTCTGCCTGTCGTTCGCAATAATAACTCTTCACGTTCCCGCACCCTCGCCGTCGTGTTGTTTAACCGTCTGCCTTTTGTAAAGACTCGCGAAAGTTTGATCCTTCGTGGGCACAACACCAGTCCGCGTCAACGATCATTACTCCTGTCTGGCGCTCCATTGATCTCCGTTGGGTACTATTATTGCGTATCTCGTCAAAGCGCGACGGATAAGAAAATGAAAAGAAAGAACGACGAAGATACTGCGAGGCGCAGAATTCATTCGCTGTGTAGAGAACTCGCCAGAAGTCCGGTTGTACGAGCGAAACCGCCCCCCTGCTGAGCCCGCGATTCCTTTGCAACTCGAACAACCAGCGAGCGAACTCGCGTCTGCCACGCCGCGCGAGTTGAAATACGTATCTTACCTCGTATATTGTCTCTTATTGGCACCGCGTGAATTAGTGCAATTATCGTTGAGATTATAACGAAAAACGAATGTCAAGAATTATCTTCGAAGCCGTCATAGCGGCTTAAACTTTATTTCCAATCGATATTGCTGCTTAAAATCCCATTACTCAGTTGCGATTCTATACGAGTCTGGATATGCGCGCGGGAGCGATTGGAATCGTGATTCTCGATTTAAATGGCGGTGGGGAGGGGTGGGGGGAGAGAAACTGGGAGGTTGTATTTTCTCCCTCTCGATTAACCGGCTCGCTGGACGTTAACTTCTCGTCGAGGTGACCGAACGCTCTCCACGGCACAGATTTAAAAATATATGTACAGCCGGAGATTATGCCGCAACGACATCGCGAGAGCATCTCTCGGTTACTCGGCGCACAGCTTTTCGACAGAGAGAAACGTTGTTTAGCCATTGCCTTCGACTCTATTGCTTCTCAAATTCTCGGATACATCGAGAGCCACGAAGTTTGAACGAAAGTTTAAAAGCATTTTAGGCACGAAACGAAATACTACGTGACTCGACTGTGGGTCGAGGAGATCCGAGAGGTGACTCATCCGCGAATGATTCGGGTCGAAGTCGAATACAGAATCGGCAATGAATCTCGTGATATCATCTTATCGTGAGGAAGTAGAGAGTAATTGTTTCCTCGTGAATCTTTGAGATATTTTGGGAAATTACTCGCTCGTTTTTGTCGCAAAGACACTCGAGCAAAAAATCGTTCTAATTTTCTATATAAAGTTTTTTTTTTTTTAATAAATAAATAAAAATAAAGCTAATAAATAAAAACCAGAGAGATAATAAAGGGTATGTATTTCTAAATATAATAGAAGGGAGATATTTTATATGGGAATAGAATCGGTAAAAACCCAAAAGGGTACACATGAAATTAATAAACTATTACCATTAATAATACAAATGAATAAATAGATAAACAATAATTAAAAAATAAAAATAATTTAGAAATAATTTTTTTTCCGTGAAAAGTTTATCTTGCGATATTTTCCATCCGCAAAGTCTGCGACCATTACACGTCGCGCTATCTCGAAAAAAAAAAAAAAAAAAATTGATTCCGAGTGCCGGCGAGTTTGCAAAATTCCACGGCACGCTGGTTTACAGTGTTGCGAAAGTAACCAGAGAGAGGGGTTATACTCTCCGGAGCGGTGTATACACTCTCAGTTTCTCTTTCTCTCAAACCGCCGTTCGGTTCGTACGTTATTGCGGCGGTGTCAGCGAATGCCACAGCGATGATGTTTCGCAAGTCTACGGAGCTCGATAGCAAGGTCGCCCGTTAAAAAAGGAAAAAAAATCGTCGCGCCATTACGAATCGCACATTTCTTCAATTTCTTCGCATTCCTCGCGACTTCTTCGATTTCTTTGCGACTCAAAAAAAAAAAACATTCTCGTGACCTCTATTCGTCACGGTATTTGTCATTATCCCGATAATTCGAGGAATAATTTTTGTGAATCGTCATCCACGAATTCCGATATAGCGCACAGTCGGTAGTGTTAGTCGTTAATGATACGGAGTAGCGGTATAAAACACGTGGGTCGTAGCGTTTTCCGGCGTGGGAGGCAAACACGCGGAGTTCATGCACCTGTTCAAACAACCTGCGGAATTCGTGCTTTTCGAGTCTCAACGGTAGCGTCGTACGTGTGCCTAACGCACCAAGCGAGGCGATTGAATCGTCGAGCATTTTTCGTAACGTTCGGAGTTTTATGTATGATGTCTATATCACGTCGAGGCCGTAGGCATTGAAGATGTTACGAAAAAAATGATCGAAACCTTGAAAAAAATAAAAAAATATCTACATACATATACAGACTATGAATAGAAGCGTTGATTGGCTATCGATCCTCGTTGAAATTAAAAACAGATGAGAGAATCGGCTTGCAGCGTGTATCGAGGGAGTAACCGCGCGCGATCTATGTGTCTGCATATCAAAAAAAAAAAAAAAAAATGTACATATAAAAAGAAAAATGAACAAACGGAAACATTCATTTTTTCATGGCTTTTCGTCATTTTGAATATTCCCGCGACAGACGGGTAGACGCGAATTCTTTGTGCCCGAGGAAGAGAGCGACCACATCTGCGAGTAATCGGAAAAGCCACCCAGCGAAGAGCGCCGCGACTGTTGCCAATGTAAACGATGAGAAAATCACGGCGCCGAGATTCTCTGCTTCTCTTTTGCTCGACTGTGTGACTCGTACGGCGATGTCGATGACACTGTATGGTCGCGCGCTCGATGCAATCATAGACTGCGGTATTAGTTGAAATAGCCAGCTACGCATTCGATGTTCTCATCGTGAAATTCTAGATCCGTATTATGGCGATATAACGCCGAGTCGAGAGAAAACTCCTCGCCTCGATCACGTATATGCATAATATAACTCACAAACTCGAGAATGTTATAGATAAGAGGCTCTCGAGGAGCGTCTAGAAATTCTCGTTTGCTGTACAAATTCTCTCGTTTATCGTGAAACAAAGCGAAGACGTTCGTTGCTCGTCGCTCCGAACTCAATAGAATTCGTCATTCTCTCGCTATTAAAAAAAAAAAAAAAAAAAAAAAACGAAACGAATTCCTTCATTATATCAGTTAACGTCGTTTCCAAGACGCGAATAAAACAAAGCCTCGAGTCTCCGGATTAAAATCGTCAAGAGTGATGGAACGTATCGGGGAATTATATGACTATCTCCGAGGTTAAGGATAAGGTTTTGGCCGTCGCGGCTTGCGGCGCTCGAATATATATCGCGAAAGCAGGGAACCGTCTCGGAAAATGCACACACACATGCAGAGACCGGCACCTTCCGCGAAGCGCCAAAAGACGCGCGAGCGCGCGGACAAAATACGCCTGTAGCCAAAATAGAATAGCACTTTTTATAAATAGAACGTGAACGCGCTGCATCGCTCAAGTTCGCGGTTAAATATATACTTTCCACCGTTCTTATTGTTTGTTATTTACGGGTTGTACTTGCGACGCCGTGTTTTGTTACGACTCAACCCCACGTGGCGCCGACCACCACCGATGTTTTGTGTCACTCGTGTCACAGCCGCGACAAGTATCGACATTTTCCATGGAACAATTTACTTTTTTCAATTATCCTTTATGCATGAAAACTGAAAGAAAAAAAAAAGAAAAGAAAAAAAGCTACCAGCAATTTGTCGAGTTCGATTGGGTTCGGGATGAAAAATCCGATAATGGATTCTGCCGGTTGGACATATACCTCCGATTGCTTGTCGGAGGCCGCGTTCCAATAACGTCTGTAGCTGCCTACCCGCCGATTAACTTTCGATCGATAGGGCGCATTGGCAATAATAACTGAACGGTGAAACAAACAGCCATCCAATCAATCGAACCTTTGCCCGACTGACTAATTATCCCGTTTCTTTCGAATCGGCTTCGCGTAAATGTTTTTTTTTTTATTTTTTTTTTAACTTGAAACACACAACATAACGTATAATGAAATTAGTCGAACGTAATACCGGCGTTAAGACGATCGCGCGCGAGGAGAGTCCCCCGGCTACAGGCCTCTCGGTTTATACCGGGCGGCTCGATAAAATCGTGCCAACGAACCGTTTTCGTATTGGCAACTGCTATTACTCTCTCTCCCTCTCTCTCTCTCTCTCTCTCTCTGTCCGAACCACGAGAAGTCTGGAGGCGCGGAGGAGGGTTTGGACTCCGGTTTGCCTTTCCTCCGTTAAACTCGCGAGCCGGCGTACAGCCGACCCAACATGACATCACGCTACTCTCGTAGCGTATATACTAACACGTGATAAACACATAGAAAATAGTTTATACTTTATACACGTGGAGAAAAATAAGAAGAAGAAGCATTAACCCGCTTGTGTCTTTGTTGCTTTCGCTCACAATAACGTGTACGTTACCAATTCGCTTGGTATATATACCATATAATATATTACTGTATATACCATCACGCGAACGAGTTTCCACTCATACACGCGCGTGCATATGCACAGGATTCTCAGGTGCGTTTTGCACGGTGGGAGGAAGAGAACCCGTATACACACGAACGAAGGCCGTTTACCACGAAGTCGAGGACCAGCCATGTGTGTCAACCGGCAAGCCTTGTCCGGGACGCTCGAGGCTGATGTCATACACGCCGGTCTCTCCGCCACCCGAGAGAACCGAGAAACGTCTCTCTCTGCTTCTTTTTCGTTTTTTTTTTTAACGTTTTTTGTTTTTTTTTTTTTCTTTCTTAAATCCGTTCTTCTGTTTCGCATGAAGTTTCTTTCTTTATTCTTCTATTTTTCCGTTCCCTCCAACCGCCTGCTTCGTCGTCTCTTTCTGTTTGCTAACGATTCTCTCGCACCGGCCATTGAAACACGTGCCGAAAAATTATTTGTACCTCTATATGTTGTGGAACCGCCGCAACGCGATATTCGCCTTACACTGCTACATGCGATTTTAAGTTCGTAATTTTAATATTCAAAATTTTTAAGATTCGAATTTTTTAAGATTTAAAGGACGATTTTCAATTTTGAAGTTTTTTAATTTCAAGATTTTTATTTTCCTCGGTGCAAACTAATTTTTTTGATACACGAATATCGGAGTTATTTTACCGATACCCGATGTTTCGAGAGTCGAAAAACTGGACGTAGCATCGTAATACTCGTCGACCGGGTATTTACATATTGACTAAGTCGTCCTTTGTTTAACAGTCCGAACGTTTCTTTCCGTCTGTCGTATTCGCCGGCTTTGAGACCCGGTTACCGAGGACAGGTGTGCGCGTTTGCGCTGCGGGTCCACAAAATCGCTTTTGTTACGCGCCCACAAGCTGTCGCTGCGCGATACAATTCTATCTTTGTTTATCGTTTAACGACCTATCGCCCCGTAACGGTAAATTCGATTCTTCGCATAGTACAGTTTTATCTAACGAGTTTCTATTCTCTCGGCAAATCTTTTCGAAACGGTGAAAATCCGTTGCCGTACACGACGATTGTAAACGATTCTTGGTTTCACCTGTACACCCACACCTGCCTATCGCGTCCGTGAGCTCTCGCGAGTACCTTACGAAAACTCTTACGACGAGATGCACGACGCAGCAGTGAGAAGAGAAAGAGAGAGAAAGAATGAGAAATTCGTGGAACCGCATGACTACGAAGAAAAAAAAAAGGGTTTCTCGAAGTTATAAGACTTCCGGCGAGTCCTGGAATTAACCCGATGACGTCAACCCCTTTGCCTCGAACACCATCGTAATAACTCTTCCCATAATAACTGTTCCCCATAGCGTATAGAATTTTCTGCACGTGCTCGTGACTATTTATTATCTTATTATCGTTATTAACACGATGTGCTTTTTTTCTCCACTTTCGCCAACTTCTGTTCTTCGTCACTGCGATAATTTTGCGCTCGTCCTGTATATACGAATCGTGTGTGTCGAGAGCCGATTTCACGTGGCAACGAATTAATCGGCGTCTCGAGTTCTCGTTCGCCGATCGTAAAATATCCGGGCGTATATCGAGAAGAATCTCCGTATAGTCCGGTTTGACTCGGTGCTCCGAAAGAGCGCGTTAATCGCACACTTTCGATATCACGGGGCGGGCTAACGTATGGTGTAAACGATCGAGTGCGATAGACAGAGATGCAAAGAGGGTTGAGTTGGCACGAGGCAAAGACGAGTCCTTATAAGGACGAGTGTCCTTAACCCGCTTCGGCTCTCGACGACGTTGGCCATCGTGTATACAATCTGCTTGCTGTATGATGTACTTATATATAAACATATATATATATGTATATACACCCGCGAAAGGCAAATATAACGAGACTGTTGCATCGGTGGAAGCGCCACTCGAGGACTTGGCCAGCTATACCATGTATGGTCGGCCCATATACGCCGTTCGACCTGTTGACGCGATTACGAAAAAAAAAAAAAAAAAAAAAAAAAAATAGAGGGAAAAATCAAGCGAAACATTGCTCGGGTGTCGCAATCTCTCTGCTTGACCGCCGTTGGCGATGGCTTTCCGGCCCTCATCCGGTCGCGTGTCACGAACTCCACGTTTTTTAAATATTTTTTTCCGAGCTATAGCTCGCAAGTTCCCCTTTAACTCGGAATTAGGTCGGATTTACGAGATTCGTTGTTAAATCGATCGCGTACCCGCACGCAGAGTCCGCACCCTCATCGTGACTACTCCCCCGTTTTACCATATTTTTTTTAGCTTCGCTAATTTCCTTCGTACCGCGGCATATATTGTTGCGGTTCAATGACTATTCGCTTCAATAATAACGTTCGAGTTTTATTGTACAATTTCTCGAACGAATCGCACTGTCGCGATCGGCTCTATTCGTTTGTAGCGATCGATCGCTTATCTTAGCTTCATCCCACGTTCTTTTATGATCGATTAGCGCGCCGGACTCTTCGAAGAAGTATATCGTGTCGGATTCTAATCGATGAAATATATATCTTCCCATCATAATCGGGTAAACGATTGTCCTTACGGTCTATGATACTTCCAACTCCTATTACCGCACTCCCTTGTTATTGTACTCTACGCGAATCTTACACTGTAACGAAACTTTATCTCTTCGCCGAATTATACACGAGCACAATAGGATAACCGTGCAAAAGATTATTCTGCTGTTGCGTGCCGGTTGTAGGAGTGTAGAAAAAAAAAATCGGAGTCGTTTTTTCGTATCGCCCGTGAGAGTCGGGAACGGTTAGAGAGATACGTAAGCTAAGCAGGAATGCCGAATGGAGTTCGACGACACTCGGGACTTCGGGGGGACCGGTTTCAGGGACCTTCGGACAACTCGTGCCGGTCGAAGAAAAAAAATCGAGCAAAACACACTACGGCATCGGGGCGGCCATTCGTAGGTACCTTACCGATATATACATATATATGTATCTTGGACGCCTTCGACGATCCTGTGCAACGAAAAAGAAACGAAAAAAAAAATAAAAAAAATAAAAAAAAACAGCGCTGACGCCTCTGAGAACAAAGCCTCTCGCCACCAATATTCATAAACTTTAAATGTGACCATACGGACCATACCGTTGGATCCTGGTACATTGTATGAAACGTGTAAAAATGCGTTATCGCGTGATAAAGATACGCGATACGTCAACAATGAGCAGTCCGGTGGTTTTCCCCTGAAAGGGGGGAAAGGAGAGGGAGATACGAAAGCGGACGAACGGATTCGTTGCCCGTGAATGACGAATAACCGTGGAACGTCTCACCTGGGGGAAAGTATGAAGCGGTAGCGGACCGATGAATCACGTTGTAGGAAGTTAGCTGAGAGCGAGAGCGCGGAAGCTAAAACCCCGCGCGCGCGTTACTCTGTGACGTTCTTAGTAACGACCTCACGCCGTGTCGCGCGATCGTACAAGCAAACGCACGGGATACGTGAGGGATTCACCGTACACGTATCTTCGAAGAAATTCCAACGTTCTTCCTTCTATGACTTATCGGAAGAAATTCTGTATCCGTGACTCCCTGATATGACCTCCGTTTCAGTGAATATTCATTTTTTTTTAAAGTCATACAAATTTTTAGGAAATTACGTGGAGCCCCAATTTCTTTCGATGACGAATTCTCGGGGCCGTTGATAAAAAACGCGTTTTTTTTTTTTTTTTTTTTTTTTTTTTTTTTAATTCGGTTACTCGGAATATCGATACACTCAATTATTTCTATATCCCTGGTCTATATTCCCGGTAATAAGGAGCCAAGGCAAGAAGTTGACTTCGCAAGATCTTCGATGATCTCGTTGTATTCGGTTGCGCAGGCAATGTGGAATGCGTGCAAATCAATGCCGAAGTGCCGCGGAGTTCTGCTCTCTAATTAATTGACTTCGGAGCGATGATAAATCCATTTACGGATATTGGCCTTTGAACGTTGATTCCTATAGCTCTGTATACATACTGGAGCACTCGTCAACTCAGGGCCTCTGGTGCAATAGAAGATATTTCTGCGTACTTGTCGAACGATGAAAAGCGGAATGAATGTGGAAAAAAGAAAGAAAAAAGTACCGCATAGACATCATTGTTAATGGTGAACAGTAGAGAGTTAAGAGTGACTGTCGGAGCTTTTAAGAGATGACCGGTCGATGCCGTCTGCCAGGGGCTGTAAAAAAAAAAAAAAAAAAAAAAAAAAAAGAACATCGCTTGTAAAAAAGCACCGACACGGCGCACTTTTATTCTTTCTTTACGGATGCACCTTTTTTTCCAACTTTCTTTCTTTTTTAATTTCTACTTGAAGTTCACTTCTAAAAAGCACCGATGCGACGCGCCTTTATTTCATTCTTTATAGGTACATCTTTTTTTTTTTATTACGCTCTTTCCGTTTTATTTTTTACGAGACGATTCCGGTCGTCGTTGGGACGCGGACAATGAAAGCTGCAATTTAAAAAAAATGCAGCCGCGCATCAAAATCAAAGTTATAACGATTTTCTCCCGTAGACGATACACAATTCGATTTATTTCTGCGCGACAGCGATCCGGGAATTAGAAACTCGTGAAATCTCTTCAGTCTAATCGCGCGCGCCACACGCGGTTGTTTGTGAATCCTTCGCCACACCCGAATACTCGAATATTTTCGTTCGTCGTATACCTGTTCGCGTTTGGCTCTTCCATTCATGCCACGAATTCAAATGAGAACGATGATATTCGAGTGTCTGTGAGCCACGGTTTCAAAAACTCTGCCCTCCTCCTCATCTCCTTTTCGTCTGTAGCTTCGCGCCGGCAAAGTAGTCGGTGTCTACGGCGACTACAAGGTGAACTCTCTCTCCGGTACATCGGGGGAATCTATATGCAGATTTATGGCATGTTCCGGAGACTGGAAAAAAACGATATACGTAACGGAGAAGATCGTGGTGTCGCATAGTACGGGAAGAGTCGCGAGGGTTTCTCTCTGCATGATGAGTATATAGTTTTATATGGTATGCGACATAGCAGCTATAGAGAGGGTCGGCGTACCGACAATGTACATAACGTACTCGCAAAGAGTAGGAGGACTTCGCTGTGTCGAGCCTCTCCCTTTTCTCATTCTCCATCCCGGGATCGCGTTCTCGTACGCACGCATGTCCGCACGTGTGACGTCACCGATCCGACATTCCACTATACGTTCGAGGAGTGTTGCCAATGGATTCGCATATATCGCATATATATACTCGTAGTAGTGGTAGTATGTCGTCGTCGCTCTCGGGATTATATGCACCCATAAAATTCTACGAATGCTCTATACGTTTAACTCTTACCGGCGCCCCGGCGACTGGTCCGGAACTCGAGCGTCTCATTGTTGGCAATGATGAGAGGGAGAGTTTTGCACGCTCCAAGGATGCCCAACGGCGAAGCTTATGTGTGGGCGATAGAATCGCCTCTAACTTCTTACAACAACGATTACTCATTCCTCTTTATAAACACTGAACTTTCACGTGCGTTGTTTATATTAACGTTGACTATTTTTTTCTTTTTTTTTTTTTTTTTTTTTTTTTTAACTATTATTAATGCCAGAGGCGATACATAAATTATATTGCCGACTGATTAATTACCGCGTATGCGAAACTGTAATACGCACGCTGCGAGACGCACTTCTACTTAAGGAAAGATGCAAATTAATTTAGCCGCAAGGCGGTGAACGCATGTTTGCCTCTTAATTGTTAAAAGAAATAATTTATTCGTATTCTTTTGACGATTTTTGTTCGCGAGAATATTTAATTAATTTTTTTTTAATGAATTTTCGTTTCTTTTTATTTACAGACTTATTCGGGTCTCTTCTGCGTCGTCGTTAATCCGTACAAAAGACTGCCGATATACACAGAAAAGATAATGGAGAGGTATAAGGGCATCAAGAGGCACGAGGTACCGCCGCACGTCTTCGCCATCACGGACACCGCCTACCGTTCCATGCTGCAAGGTAATTCGATCGTTGATTATAAAAATTGTCTATTTCGAGTTTTTTTTTTGTTTTTTTTTTCTGCTCGAGTGAAAATCTCGTCCGAAGCTCCATCGACGAATTCTCAAACGTAAACGTTTAGATTAGATTGTTCATTGAACCGAACGGGAAAAGGTCGTCGATCGCCGAGAGAACATTTTCGCCGGCGTTGATGAAATTTTCGCTCAACTGGTCGGTCGCTAAGTTCCACGTATCGTGGAAGAAATCGTATCGCGTACAGTATCCCTCCCGTGTTTGGCTTTAAACATTTGCAGTCAGCAAACTTCGGAGTCTCGGCGTAAACTTCGAGTTTTAACCGAGCGACATACGGCAATGCCGAGATTCCTTCGACATTCGTCCGCCGTTTGCGCAATGAAAGAAATAAACATCGTGTGCACGAAGCCGCGCGTGGGATCACGCCAGGAGGCACAACTCGAACGTGCCGCCTCAGCCTTCCTCGACTTTACTCCGATTTTCTACCCCGTGCACCGCGCGCTCGATAGTACCGTAAACTCGAGACAACGTTTTGCCATCGACTTCGAATTCGATAATGGTACAAGATAACGTTAAGAGGCTCTCGTACGTGTATAGATTAAATTCACAACAAATATCCAGCTACACGGAGTCTATCGATTGCGATTAAAAAAAAAAAAAAAACGGATGTTTCACATTACGTTCTTTAAATTGTATCGCATATTTAATGCCGTATAACGTTTCATACACGCAATACGTTCAGAATTCTAGACAATTAACTGAGAATATATGCCGTGATATAACTCAATGACGTATGGAGATTCTCTCGAAGTCTGTGGGTGTTATAGTATCCAACGTGAACAAATGTGGTCACGTTAAGTTTTTCCTACGTGCCTCTTGCACTCGATTGATCGAAGAACTATTTTGATTCTATTTTTTTTAATTTTTCATGATTTTTTTTTTTCCAGATCGCGAGGACCAATCGATTCTGTGTACCGGCGAGTCGGGTGCCGGCAAAACGGAAAATACGAAGAAAGTCATACAGTATTTGGCCTATGTAGCTGCTTCGAAACCAAAATCAAACGCTGTGAGTTGACGCGTTTTCTCTGCACGTTTAACGCGATCCCGACGATGAAATGTACGAAAGATCAGCGAATCTCGTTAACGGGGACAGCTGACGCAACGAATTATCCGGGGAGTCGAGTTGAATTTGAGAAGTTGTTTGAATAAGTAACGTCGGTCGACGAGGTTTTAATGCCACGTCGTCGGTTTTCACGACGTGGCGATAAGCACACGCGACAAGTGCTCTGACAAAGTTTCGATATGTTCGGGCAATTTCGGCGTTTTCGCGGTAATCACAGCAAAACCGCTTCCGTCGTTTCGTCTCCGGAAAGAGACGGAAATCCCGCTGACCGCGACTTCCATTCAATTCGGAGCTTAAGAACTTTCATCTGCGGTTCGTGACGAAGCGGGACATCGTTTTTAGCTTATTCACGAAAATTTATTACTGATGATTTACAGTGGAATCATTGAATTAAGTCTTTCGAGGCGTACGAAGGCCTCGGAAACATTAGCGCAAAGATTAGCGTCTATTGCATACCACCATAAACCACGTACACTGTGGTCGGTGAGATAAACAGACGGGGTATCCTGTAAAGCGTGCGTCTCGATCGTACCCTCCTGGAATCTATTTATACATAGTTTATATGGGCTGTTAGTTGGAAAGATTACGAAATAAAGAGGCGTCCGGGTGCGTGAACGCCGAAGGGCCTTATTGGGACGCGAGGCTCTGAGTAAGCCAATCATTTTTCAACTGAGAGTGAGTCAAACACTCCTAAAAAAGCTCTGTACTTCTTTGGGATCGACGGTTTTTCTCGATATACACACTGCACAAGAGCGCAGCGTATCTGTGCCGGTCGATTAAATCAATTATTTCGAAGCATAGACGACTATAAGTTATATCTCCGTAACAACTTTTCAACTATAACTCGGTGACAATAGAATCGCTCAATATGAACTTTGTGACGATGATAAGAATTTGTTTATACGGGACGATTATTCACTTGCGACATGTCGACGAACGAATAAATCATCGCGCGAGCGCGCATAATTGTCGTTTAATCTCTCGGACACTTGGCATAAAGTCAAATGAGTCAAATATGAATTCGTTAAGCAGTTCCAAGACTATTTTTTTTCTCGATAACTATAAAAAAAAAAAAATGAAAAAAAAAATGCATAAACTTACGATGATAATTGATTTTCTTTTCGGTGCTGTTTTATCGGCGGCCATCATCTATAGACCCCAAGTCCAGCGTTAATAATAGTAAGTCCAATGCAAATCCGTTGAGTATCGCATTGTTTTGTTTTCTTCTGTTATCTTAATGGGCTTATATATTGTTTTGTTAAACTGTCGTCTAATTAATTGTTTTGGTTTGCGTGCTGAGGAATGAACTAATTTTTTATTTCGATTATAACGTGATTGCTAAGCTAACCGGAATCCTCCCCACGAATACTAACATATCCTAAACGTGTTCCCGCTGCTTGCCGATCCAGGGAACTGGGAACAACTCGGAAAAATTTGCGGTAATGAAACATGAGAGAATGTATTTGTGCGAAATTGTGTTAACAATTGTGTGAGTGGTATTGTTTTGTAATGTCATTGGGATAGCGGAGAAATTATTTTTACTCGAAACTCTATTTTTTTAAATACCGAACGACACATTTTTGTTCTTTTCTCGCAGGGCGAACTCGAGCAACAATTACTTCAAGCCAATCCGATACTGGAAGCGTTCGGTAATGCGAAGACCGTTAAGAACGACAATTCCTCTCGATTCGTAAGAAATTAATTTGGAAACTACTAATTCAACTCTAAATACACAATTAAATAAATCTAATTGTCTATTCGTATTTTATGCTCGTCACAGGGAAAGTTCATCAGAATCAATTTCGATGCATCGGGATATATCGCGGGTGCCAACATCGAGACTTACCTCCTCGAAAAATCCAGAGCTATTCGACAGGCCAAGGATGAGAGAACCTTCCATATATTTTATCAATTATTGGCCGGCGCTTCACCCGAACAAAAGAGTAATTATCAACATTCAAATTGTTTCTCTCAAAGTTCATCGATATCTTCTTTTTCTCGCAACTAATATTTTGTTCTTTTTCGTTTCTTCAGAGGAATTCATACTGGAAGATCCAAAATTGTATCCCTTCTTGTCGAACGGAGCGTTGCCGGTTCCCGGTGTCGATGATTCCGCCGAATTCACGTCGACAGTAAAATCGATGAACATAATGGGAATGACAAACGAGGATTTCGCTTCGATATTCCGCATAGTATCGGCCGTTATGCTATTTGGGTCGATGCAGTTCAGACAGGAGAGAAATTCCGATCAAGCGACATTGCCGGACAACACCGTTGCGCAGAAAATATCGCATCTTCTGGGTCTCAGCGTTACTGAGATGACGAAAGCTTTTCTGAAGCCTCGAATCAAAGTTGGCCGCGACTTCGTCACCAAGGCACAGACGAAGGAGCAGGTAGAGTTCGCCGTCGAGGCTATATCGAAGGCGTGCTACGAGCGTATGTTCCGTTGGTTGGTCAACAGAATCAACAGATCTCTCGATCGTACGAAGAGGCAAGGCGCGAGCTTTATCGGCATTCTCGACATGGCGGGTTTCGAGATCTTCGAACTAAATTCCTTTGAACAACTTTGCATTAATTACACGAACGAGAAGCTTCAGCAATTGTTCAATCACACGATGTTCATCCTGGAGCAGGAGGAATATCAACGGGAAGGTATCGAGTGGAAATTCATTGATTTCGGATTGGATCTTCAGCCGACCATTGATCTCATTGACAAACCGATGGGAATAATGGCCCTTTTGGACGAAGAGTGCTGGTTCCCGAAGGCAAACGACAAAACCTTCGTTGAGAAGCTCGTCGGCGCTCACGCCGTGCATCCGAAGTTCGTGAAGACGGACTTCCGCGGTGTCGCCGATTTCGCGATAATTCACTACGCCGGAAAGGTCGACTACTCGGCGGCGAAGTGGCTGATGAAGAACATGGATCCGTTGAATGAGAATGTCGTAAGTCTTTTGCAAGCCTCGCAAGATCCGTTCGTTTGTCACATTTGGAAGGACGCCGAGATCGTCGGTATGGCGCAGCAAGCGTTGACCGACACGCAATTCGGCGCGAGAACACGAAAGGGAATGTTCCGTACGGTTTCACAGTTATACAAGGAACAACTGGCGAAACTGATGGTGACGCTACGAAACACTAATCCAAATTTCGTCAGGTGTATTATACCGAATCACGAGAAGAGAGCCGGAAAAATAGACGCTCCTCTGGTGCTCGATCAATTGAGATGCAACGGTGTACTCGAGGGTATACGTATCTGTCGACAGGGTTTCCCCAATCGTATACCCTTCCAAGAGTTCCGTCAGCGCTACGAGCTTCTCACGCCGAACGTTATACCGAAAGGTTTCATGGACGGCAAGAAGGCCTGCGAGAAAATGATTCAGGCGCTGGAACTCGATCCGAATCTTTATCGTGTCGGTCAATCGAAAATATTCTTCCGCGCCGGTGTGTTGGCACACCTCGAGGAGGAAAGAGACTACAAGATCACCGACCTCATCGTCAATTTCCAAGCCTTTTGTCGCGGATTCTTGGCGCGTCGAAACTATCAGAAACGCCTGCAACAGTTGAACGCCATTCGTATAATTCAGCGAAATTGCGCGGCATATTTGAAGCTACGCAATTGGCAGTGGTGGAGATTGTACACTAAGGTAAAACCTCTGTTGGCAGTTACGAAACAGGAAGAGAAATTGACGCAAAAGGAAGATGAGCTGAAACAAGTTCGCGATAAGCTCGAGATGCAATTGCACTCGGCGCAGGAATACGAGCGAAAGTATCAACAAGCGATAGAAGAGAAAACAGTACTGGCAGAGCAGCTACAGGCTGAAGTCGAGCTTTGCGCCGAAGCCGAAGAGATGCGCGCGCGTTTAGCAGCGCGAAAACAAGAATTGGAAGAGATATTGCACGATCTTGAAGCGCGTATCGAAGAAGAGGAGGAGCGCAGTACGGCGTTGAATCAAGAGAAAAAGAAATTGCAGCTCAACATAAGCGATCTCGAGGAACAACTCGAGGAGGAGGAAGCCGCGCGTCAGAAGCTTCAATTGGAGAAGGTTCAGTGCGACGGTAAGATCAAAAAGCTCGAGGAAGATCTCGCGTTATCGGACGATACTAATCAAAAGTTACACAAGGAGAAAAAGATACTTGAGGAGAGAGCGAACGATTTGTCACAGACACTGGCCGAGGAGGAGGAAAAAGCAAAGCATTTGGCAAAATTGAAAGCCAAACACGAAGCAACGATCGCCGATCTCGAAGAAAGATTGTTAAAGGATCATCAACAGCGTCAGGAAGTCGATAGATCGAAGAGAAAGGTGGAGACCGAAGTTTCCGATTTGAAGGAACAGATACAGGAGCGCAAAACTCAGGTTGAGGAACTTCAATTGCAATTGGGCAAACGGGATGAGGAATTGAATCAGGTTATGCTGAAGATCGACGACGAGGCAGCGGCGAAAGCTCAGGCGCAGAAAGCACTGAGAGAATTGGAGTCACAGCTTGCAGAACTTCAGGAGGATCTCGAAGCCGAGAAGGCCGCAAGAAGCAAAGCGGAAAAGTTGAAACGCGACTTGAACGAGGAACTCGAAGCGCTGAAGAACGAGCTGCTCGATTCCCTGGACACGACGGCAGCGCAACAAGAACTTCGCAGCAAACGAGAACAAGAATTGGCAACGCTGAAGAAAAATCTCGAAGAAGAGACCTCCGTTCACGAAGGAACGTTGGCCGATATGCGCCATAAGCACGGACAAGAATTGACGGCATTGAACGAGCAGATGGATGCCTTGAAAAAAGCTAAAGCTGCTCTCGAAAAATCAAAGTCAACGCTCGAGGCTGAGGGCGCGGATTTGGCAACGGAATTGCGTTCGGTCGTTGCAAGCCGACAGGAATCCGATCGACGTCGCAAGCAAGCCGAGCAACAGTTAGCCGAGATCACCGCAAAGCTCACGGAGGTCGAGAGATCGAAGCAAGAAATTGCCGAGAGAACGACGAAGCTGCAACAAGAGGTCGAGAGTATTTCTCAACAACTCGAAACCGCGGAATTGCGAGCTTCGGCCGCTATAAAAGCATCGACCACATTCGAATCTCAATTCAACGAGATGCAGCAACAACTCGAGGAAGAGACGAAGCAAAAACTCGCTCTAAGCTCGAAATTACGGGCTCTCGAGAGCGAAAAAGAGGCTCTTCACGATCAATTGGAAGAAGAAGAAGAGGCAAAGCGAGCGCTTGAAAAACAATCGCAGAGTCTTATAATACAATTGGCCGAAGCAAAGAAACGCGGCGACGACGAGGCTGAAGCTGCGGCTGCTCTCGAAGAGGCGAGAAAACGTTTGATAAAAGATACGGAGGCTCTTCTGAGGCAAGTCGAAGAGCTCAAAGCGGCGAACGACAAACTCGACAAATCAAAAAAGAAGATTCAAGCTGAACTCGAGGATAGCACCATTGAGCTCGAAGTTCAACGATCGAAGGTCATAGAATTGGAGAAGAAGCAGAAAAACTTCGACAAGGTACTCGCCGAGGAGAAAGCCGTATCGGAAAAATACGCCGAGCTACGCGACACCGCCGAGCGTGAGGCTCGCGAAAAGGAGACTAAAGTCTTGTCGTTGACCCGAGAACTCGATGAGCTCAATGACAAAGTCGAGGAATTGGAACGCGGTAGAAGAAGTTTGCAAGCGGAATTGGACGAACTCGTTAATAATCAAGGCACCGCCGACAAAAACGTTCACGAATTGGAAAAGGCGAAGCGCGTTCTCGAACAACAATTGGCCGAGCAGAGATCGCAGGTCGAGGAGTTGGAAGACGAACTGCAATGTACGGAGGACGCGAAATTGCGTCTCGAGGTAAACATGCAAGCGTTGAAGGCGCAATTCGATCGTGAAATTCAGGCGAAGGAAGAACAAGCCGAGGAAAAACGTCGGGGACTCGTGAAACAGTTGCGCGATCTCGAGGCAGAGCTGGAAGACGAAAGGAAACAGAGAGCGGCTGCGATAGCGGCGCGCAAGAAAATGGAAGCCGACTACAAGGATATCGAGCAACAATTAGAAATGCACAACAAGGTAAAGGAAGACGCCCTCAAGCAATTGAAAAAGCTTCAGGTGCAGATAAAGGATTGTACTCGGGAGACCGAAGAGGCACGCGCGGCGAGAGACGAACTGGCCGCCGGAGCGAAGGAAGCTGAGCGCAAAGTAAAGAGTCTCGAGGCTGATCTGCTGCAATTGACCGAAGATTTGGCGAGTAGCGAACGAGCGAAACGCGTCGCTGAGAACGAGAGGGACGAGCTACAGGAGGAAGTTAACAACAACGCGAATAAGGGAACGCTAATGCTCGACGAGAAACGCCGTCTCGAGGCGAGAATCGCGACGTTGGAGGAAGAACTCGAGGAGGAACAATCGAACGGTGAAATATTGACTGATCGCGCGCGCAAGAGTCAGATAAACGTCGAACAGTTGACAACGGATCTGGCGACGGAAAGAACGGCAACGCAGAAGCTGGAATCGCAGAGACTTTTGCTCGAACGACAGAACAAGGAATTGAAGGCGAAACTCGCCGAATTGGAGACCAATCAGCGTGCAAAGACTAAAGCGACGATTCAGGCACTCGAATCAAAGATATCGAATCTCGATGAACAACTCGAGACCGAAGCAAAGGAACGTCTCGCTCAACAGAAGATCAACAGAAAATTGGACAAGAAACTGAAGGAATTGGGACTACAGTTGGAAGATGAGAGGAGAAACGCCGAGCAGTATAAGGAACAAGTGGAGAAGGCTAATGGCAGAGTTAAAACACTGAAAAGACAGCTCGACGAGACCGAAGAGGAGCTCAGTACGCACAAAGTTCTCAAACGAAAAGCTAAGAGAGAAATGGAAGAGATGATGGAATCTCATGAAACATTGACTCGCGAAGTCGCTAATCTCAAGACAAAGCTCAGGTTAGTTTGACTCGTTACGTTTATACTATTGTAAATTCAATTATGTAGTAGAGAACACGTTGAATAATTTGTACGCATTTAGAAGTCAAAGAAGAAAGCATGAAACTCTTCCCACCTAAAAATCCGTTATTCCCAAACGAATGTTAGTGCACGCAAAATATTCTTCAGGTAAAGGAATGTCGACTTCTATTAGGAATTTTAATGACAAATTAACAACGTTCCTTGTATCTTTCAGGCGCGGTGGAGCTCCGATAAGTTTGAGTTCAACGAGACTGACGAAACGGGGATCAGTGCAAACCGGCGGTTCCGGCGACGATTTGACGACCCAAGACGAAAGCATGGATGGCGATGAGAGTGTAAACTGAATCGTCGCGCCTATCGATAATATGCAACAATAACTCTATAACGCATAATAGATCGCCTAAGCGAAGGCGAGATAATTGTTCTTAACTTAGATGATCGAGAAAAAAGGAAGAAAAAAATGAACGAGTCGTCAGCGAGTGCGTTTTTTTTTTTTTAATAACGTCGTCACTGACGAAGTCGCGTGAAGATCCACAATCCACGAGAGGTATTCGTACGATGAAAATATTAGTGTTGTTGCGCTCAAGTCGGCAATATACCGACACGAGTGGCGTCGTAGAAAGGTTAATGAAGAAAGAGGGCGATTATTTCTTTTTATTTTTCAAGTAGAAATATATATATACCACTTCCCAATAAGATGCCATCGAGAGAAAGTGTTGAAAGAATGTGTACATAACTTTACAGCTTACTAACTAACCGCCGAGCGGTTCTAATGCAAAAACAATGATCGAATTTGTAAATGCGATTCGGGAACTATAGGGAGCGAGGAAAAAGACAAACGAATGATTAAAAAAAAGAAAAAAAAAATACAAAAAAAGAAGAAAAGAAAACGAAAAAGCATGGCAGGTCGCTGCATAATTAAGATTACATGAATAACACTTAGGTAGAGATAAGACATTAACGTTTATTTTATTACTACTATTACGAAGCAGCATCATCCCGCTATACTATTATTGTAATCGTTAATTATTTTAATAATTAACTAATTGTACACGGGGAACAGAGGAGAGACAAATAAGGAGCAAACCTCAACGATCATTACCAACGTTTACGTTCATATTTTTTAAACGGTTTTTATGTTTCGACAATTTAGTTTCTCCCAGTATTGTTTCAATTTTTTTTTCCATAAGTTCTAAGCAATCTCTTTGTCAACCCTATCCACGAGTCTTTGAAACGAAAAAAAAACAAAAAACAAAAAAAAATAAATACGATAACGATCTTTTATACACGATGTATAACCCGCACACATGCATTTATATAAATATTTTTTGGCATTATACATAATATATTTAATTGAAACATAGTCACTAAGCTTTCCTCTTCTCCAGTTTATACATTTCATTTGAGACAAAAAAAAAAAACATAAAACAAAATAAAAAATGACTCCATTATTATCTTTTATTTTGTACTTAAAGTATTGCTATCTTAATCTTTTTTTTTTTTTTGTTTTCGTTCTGTTTGCTTTCTCGATTTCGTTAGCGCCAATCATTCGAAACAAACGGGATCACGGAAGCGCTTCGTCGAATTATTAGGTCGAAACGATTGAAATTCGAGGCTTTGTACACAATTGTGACGAAATCCGGTTTTCATACGATATTTAACGTATAGCAACTATTGGTGATAATTTACACGGTGAAACCTTAAAATCAATCGAAACTGAATTGATCTGTCTAAAACGGAATATGTGTGTAGAACAAACGGAATTTTGTACGCGCATTTTTGTAAGCAATTTTATGAAAATTCTTTGTATCTCCAAGGCATTTACATGGTATAATGTGAGCGCTAGTATATTTTTCAAGACGAACGATAATTAGAGCGCATGAATCCGTATATATATAGATCAATTATACATATACTAATAGGGCCTTTACAATGAATTATGTGAATTGAAAAAAAAAAAAAGAAAATGAATCTTTCAGGGGAAAACGTAAAGCGATGTAAGCGAAAAGCTACAAGTCGAATATCACGAGCTAAAGGATTGTTAACGCGAGAGACTTGGTGGATCCAGAGAAGGCATTAAAAAATAATAATAAAAAAACAACCAAAATCAACGATTGAATCAAATGACGATTTACCTGTTCAATCTCTTGGTTCAGCAATTCTTGGTACAAGTGTTGTATATAAGACGATCAAAGATTGAGGTAATCTATTTCTCCCGCTTTTGAAACTTCGACGGATAGAGTACGAAATCTCGATAGATTGGAGTCGGTGAGTCTTCGAGTGGCGAAGCCGACTTAACCGACTCGTATTTGTTAATTGAAAAACAAGAAAGCGGGAGAGTCCTCGGGAACGATGATATACGAAAGAAGAGTGAAATATAAATCGATAGCGGGAATTATAAAAATGTAACGAAGCGAGCGAATTTTGATACGTTTTATATGAATTGATCATAATGGTCGATTGCGTATAGATATACAAAAGAAACTATAATAAACAATGAAATCGTACAGTATTGTCTTCAAATATACAATCCATTAATTAATTAATTAATTAATTGGACTCCACGACCGACATGTTCTCTTTCACTTCGCGTATTTGCCGAACGAGCGTTGGATTCGCAAGATCGAGAGGAGTTTTGCGTTCTTTATTCGTCAGTTCTATATTAGCGCCCTTGGAGACGAGAAGTTTCGCCTCGTCTCGTCTGTCCTCCTCGCATGCTAAATGTAACGCTGAGTTCCCATACATATCGGCTTGATCTGAATAATAAGAAACAAGAATGAATTTTTTTTTTCACGAGTCGTAGCATCGCGACTACGAAAAATTCTCACGACAATTAAATAGTCATTTGGGTCACCTATGTTCAGTTTTTTTCCGTGTTCAACGAGCATTTTCACGATAGACAAATTTCCTTTAGATGCAGCCCTGTGGAGCGGTGTAGCGCCTCTCTTATCGGCGATATTGATATCGGCATCTTTTTCGATCAAAGACGCGCATATATTCGCCCAATTTTTACTCGCGGCGTACTGCAGTGCTGAGTGTCCCTCGTCGCTCTTCTCGTTAACGTTTACACCCTCGTTCAATAAAATTTTCACGACTTTGTCGCGACCCGCCGATGCTGCCAAGATCAACGGAGTCATGTTCGTCTGCAACGATATTTGAATATTTGGCGATAAAAGTGGGAAAAGTGCATCTGCGCATACATCACGCGCATACTCTACTACAGTAATGGCAGCCAACAAACACGACATCGCTGCGTCACTGTGTCCTGAAATTAGGATAAACGTGAATGATTTATTCGAAATAAATTAAAACTATTACGTCGTCCGGTGGATCAGCGGAAACGCCGAGAGACAAAAGATGTCGAACGAGATCGTCGTGACCTCCGAGAGCAGCCCAATGCAACAACGTTCGCCCGTTCTGCACAAAAAGAAACGAGTTGTTTATAACCTATGCGATGATGAGAGACCCGTCTCGATTGAGATACGCACAGAATCCGTTTGCGTCTTTAACTTGTCGTTCTCATTTATGAGAATTTTAACAGCCGCCGTTTTTCCGCGATACGCCATATCGTAAATCGACGGCTCCTCTTTCGGTGCCATTTTTATTATTATTATACACAAATGATTTGGTAATTTCGTCGTGACAGCCGGCGTACAACCGACGAATACTGTGACGAAATATAGACAAAAGATTTCTGCGATTTTATTGGTCGTGCTATTGAGCATGCGCAGTAATCGTACGAATCGCGTACGAAAAAAAGTATCGTGTCCTCGCCGGGTGATGTAAATAAAACACTAGATTTGTGTCGATAAATAGTACGTCGTGTACGCGAAATATGAACGGGATATTCGGGATAATTATTAATCAAATTACAATAAAATGCCGACTAAAAAACCATAAAGAGAGCGATACCATTGACAGATTAACTTGAATCTAAATCAACAATTTACGTCGATGGTCAAGCGAGACGAAATTCCGTCGCGGTTAAAATTTTCAACGCAAAAGACTTTTTGAACAACGATTTCGGAGATTCTTGTCACCCATTGTTCGCTTTCGTGTTTGTTCGCGTTCAACTCGAAGATAAACGCCCGGTTATGGTAATAACCTATTGAAACTTAGCTAACCGTAATGTTCGATATTTCATCGCGGGTTAGAGTTGAAGAAGCGCGAGTGAAAGTAAACGATGAGTAACGTTCTTTTGTCCCCCTCATCATCCGTCGAGACGTCGAGAATAATTTAGTCGGCGAGATAAGTCAGCTTCGGAAAACGTCCAATTCCATCGCGCACGATGTATCAACGAAAAGGTGAGTCTCAAAAACGTTGCTATTGCGTACTTCCCAGTACCTACTTAACATTCTACAGCAATCGCCTCGAATGTTCATTTGCGCGGGATGGGAAATATATATAAATCAATTTTCGTAGCAGCCAAAAGCTACGTCTCGTTGATCCTTTTTTTTCGACTCTAAATCTCCGGAAACGAAACGCGCAAGGCGTGTTCGACTGTTCCTAATTGATAAATCAAATACATCGGCACTCGCCCGATGTTTGCACGCGGAAAAACGTGACCGGAGTTACAGTTCTCGTCTTTCTCTTTTACTCTTCTTTACGTCGTACACAGATGGAAACTCCCTCCCCCCCCCCCCCCCCCCCCCCTTTACCTACGTAGTGTTAAATCACCGGGAGGCATTGGCCGTGACAACTTTCAACCGATAAACTCCTTTTGTTAATCCCTTGGCGAATAAACTTTCGCGTTATTCTCTTACTTTTACTTGGACTACTACTCGTCAAATAAGTTTTGAGAGAGATATAAAGACGGCTCGATTTATATAAAAATTCGCGTCAGAAAGTATTTTCGAACACGTTTTATCACATTTTTCATGTTTGCCCACAAAGACACCGATCGATACAGAATTTTTACTCGACAGTGGAAAAGTCTTCCGTTCGTAAAAATAACAATAATAATTCCATTCTGCCGCACCCGAGTCAACAAAGGTACGGCATCGGAGAAGTGCGGTCGCGGAGTGGAAAGGGTGTGGAGACTCTCTGCCTCGAGGTACGAAAAACTTTTCACTACCTTTCTCCCCCGGCCCCCGGCCGTCGTTCGCGGTGAATCGCGAGCTCATCCTTTCGACTTCACGAGAATTTACCACACGGTGCAATTTTTCCAGTAAACAAATAGCGCCAATCCGCCGAATGCGCTTCCACGACTATTCGTCGTTGCTTCTCTCACAATTGCTATGCCGTCACGAAACCCCACGGCGATTTAATGGCTTCGCCCTCCGCCCCGTTGCAACTCGCAAAATCTTTCTCTCTGTAACGCCGCAACGCGCTTGCTGTGAGCCTCTAAAACTTTCTCGGCCCTTATCGTTCTTCAACGATTGCCGAAAGAACTTTTCCGGGACGGCGGGTTACTGAGATTTCGGAAATTGAACCTCACGCTGTACAGCCGTAAAACTACGAGTTTACGTAAATTCAGATACGGTACATAGAGCAAAAGGATTCCTTCTATTTTCATTGACGCAATAACGTTGTTTCCTCAATTCTCATAATGTCTCTTTAATGAGTACAAGAATTTATACAGTTACACATATCCACATATATATATATATATATATAGTATATACACAGGAAGTCGAAAAATAATCGTGCGCTTCACACACATTCGTTCGACACGTTTGAAATTCAAGAAAAAAAAAAAGAAAATAACAATAATAAATGAAACTTATGAGATTTCGATTATCCAACAAGATGCTCACGACTACTGTGCGTTTCACTTTTTCGAGGTATGCTTTCGGACTAAAAATAAACGCGTCTCACAAATTTTTCCTTATTTACGCAAAATGTATCGTGCATTTTGTATTTTTTTTTTTCCTTTTTTCTTTTTTACGAAAATGGCCCCATAAAGCTTGGCTCGACGCAAAGTCGTCCTCTCCAACCCACAATTCGCTTAAGATTAATACAAAAATCGGCTAAGCCTTGTAATACGTAGATATCTTGTGCATGTCTGTGTGTATGTATATGCGTATGTGTAGTAATTTTTTACATAATTTACATAGTTACATCAGGAACATCAGCGAGCTGTTACAGCATTGCCGTCTTATCCAAAAGTTCTATTTATCACGTACGTGTAGACTTAAAAAATATCTATCGGTATACATATATCACTTCGTTTATGTTATATTCCTCTCTCGAACGTTGCGCGAGGCTATTTTTTTTTTTTTTTTTTTTTTTTTTTTTTTTCGTTTTTATTTTTCACTAGTCGGTTAAACGCTAAAGATTCTCGCCGACTTCGGCTTGGATAACTTGATCCTGCTGTAGGCTACGATCGAGGCAATCCCGGACGGCTTGAAGGATCAAACCGACCCGCCTGTCTAGCGCAGTCAGATGTGGTTCCCACAGGATGGGAGCTACCGGATCGGCGGCTAAACTTTGACGCATCGCTACACTGAGCCGTGTCGGACCGTTGTGAAATCTGTTGAACGTAAAAGCGTTTAATATTAGATTTTCTCGGTTTATAAACGCAAAAAAGATGTTTTTTTATAGAATTTAATAATAATAGCGAAGATTTAACTTACTTCAGTAGCACGCCGAGTGTACTTTGCCTTATCATGCAACACTGTAGAAGCGGCGCGAGTATCGAGGTCTCGTCGTGAAATGGCCTACCGAAACCCCTTCCGTGATCGAGATGCAGGGTAAAGGTATCGTTGCCGAATAACTTGAAAGTCTCGTAATGATGCCTATCCATGTTGCCAGTGAGAAAATCGAGTACAGCCATGTCGATCAGATCGAGCAAACGCCGTCCCTCGTCGTAGGGCGGTATGTCTCTCACGAGATTACAATAATCCGAGTCTATCGTTGAAAAATAAAATTTCTTAATAAAATTAAACATTGTATATCATATATAGATCGAGACATTTTTTTTATAATTTTTTTTTTTTACTTTCGTATTATTATCTGGTTATTACAATATCTTCTCAATATTGTTCTCAATATATTACAATATTATCTCGGATATTACAATAGTCCGAGTCTATCGTTGAAAAATAAAATTTCTTAATAAAATTAAACATTGTATATCATATATAGATCGAGACATTTTTTTTATAATTTTTTTTTTTTTATTTTCGTATTATTATCTGGTAAACACACATTTAGGATACCATTCGGAATCGCTGAAAGCTTTGCATGGGCAGTACATTTTTTTTTGTATTTTTAATAAAGACGGAAATAACCAGTCGATTTTACTCAATCATAATTAAAATGCGACGAGTTGACGTGACTAAAAAATGTTGAAAAATAGGGAAGTATATCTCGAGTTTCAAGTTTTTTTAGCGTTCATTGTTAGGTCAGCGTCTCGATTTAGAGTTAAACCAATGGGTTGGGATTTTGGAAGATAGTATATAATGCAATCGATATCTCACCGTGTTCCCACTGCGCCTTCCTACGTTTGTGATAACTCCTCCTCCACGGATGGCGCCATACTTTGCGCCCGGCGAATTCTTTGCCTGGCAAAAAAGCGGCGAAACTACCCTCCAGGGTATCCGGATTGCCGCATATAGCGTGTCCCGTGTCGCAATAATAACTGCAGTGACCGTGAAAGCACATGTTACCCACGGGACTTACGAAAAATGTTTTCAACAATTCTCCGTCTGTTATTTGGTAAATTTCCGTGGACATGTTAAGAGTTCTTCCGACAACGGGCATTGCTCGGCGAAAGCCCAACAACCGATCGAGATGAAACGACGCTATCTCTGCCGTGTGTCGCTCAAAGTCCGTGAAATAAAAATGATTTGGTAGCGTCTGTTGCTCACGCGGAAACCTGTAAGAAAAGATACGAGATAAAAAATTATTTTCTCTGTGTCAATATTTTAACATCCGGCAGTTTTGTATCACATCGAAAAAAAAAAAAAAAAAAAAAAAAAAAAAAACAGGTCGCAAGATAGTCGTTGCATTCTACGCGTTTACTCCATCTTTTTTTTTTTATCTTTCCGTTGTCGCAGCGAAGTGCTTCCTCCCCGTTAGACACCCGCGAAACCTGCGCTGCGCATCCGAGAGACAATAATAACCGTCTGACACCGACGGGATTATACATCACTCACATTGGGATTATACGCCACGTGGGCGTCCCTATAGTCCCACTTGGTCTACCGACGAGCGAAAGCCTCGGTCTCGGTGCTACAGAAACGTTTCTTAGCGGAAAAAAGCTCATCCCAAACCCTACTCGACCGCACAAAACTTCTCTCTCTTCCGCTCGATCTTTATCGCTCGATAACGGCGAAGTTTCATGGAAGAAACTGTTTTTCTCTCCCTCTGGCGCTGCCGCTGGAGGTCGGGCGAATTTTGGAAATAGCTCGACTCCGAGAAACTGTAGACTTGCGCTACTAGAACTCCGGTTAATTAATAATACGTCGCCGCACCGTAATTAGCGCCCGATTTGCATCTGATTAAAAGTTAACGGTAGACTAGTGTCTCCACCACTTCTGTATGTATAATAAAGGGCTTAGCTTTCACTGAAAGGAGGCTTCAGTAGAAAGCACAGCTGCAGTTGCAGGGAGCGAACGTTTTATAAGCCCGTCGGACTGTCGGAGCGTGAACCACGATCGAGGGATTAGCCGCAGGGTAATTCCGTGTTTCAGTAGAAATTCTTGACGTTCAAGCCGAAAAAACCTTCAACCCCTCATTTTTTTTTTCCCCCTTGAATTTTCGAAAATTCTAAACCTCAGTAAACTGAAATTAAAAAACTGCAGCGCGTTGGTAATAAAAAAAATAAATAAAAAAAAAGTACTAAAAAAGTAAAAAGTTTTGATGACTTGAGTTGCCATGAGCGTTCGACGCACCGGATTATACACTCACTACGTCCCTTGGGTTGTTATCGTCAACCAATACAAGACAACGAGAAGACAATGTCCCTCGGGGTTTTTCGAAACACCCAAAGTTTGCACAGTTCCAGGAGAAAAAAGATGGTTTGTTCAGGCGGAAAAGTTTTTCCCGACGAGGCGAGACCGCCGAATGCGTCTACCCGTTCTTGTCGCCCGCACAGAGATTGGCACTTCCGCTGCACGGACGAAAAGTTTGTTTTTTTTTGCCAGCGCGAGAGCGCGGCAACCTTCTAATTCTCTAACTTATTTGCGAGAAAAGATTTTTTGAGAAAAAAAAAATAAAACTATATTGCTCGGGATAGTGCCCTTCGTTACGCCTCTTCTTGGCAATATTCTGTAGGAAAACTGGCTAAAATTTTATATACACTTATATTTGATAAAAAAATGTATTAGTATGAAGCGAGAGAGAAGCTTCAATTTCGGTCCCGGATTACACCTTCGAGGAAAACTTTGCACCCCCAACCCGAGTTAACTTATTACCGGAGTTCAAGTTTGCGCTTTCGCTCGTCCAAACCACTTATATTTTGCGAATCTTTGCCCAAAAGTTTTCGGCAAATAGCGTTTGCTTTGCGGTTGAATAAAAACACGAAACACCAGTCTACTGAGCGTTATTTCACTGAAAAAACATCTGTTTCGCTATTATTTGCATTTATCGCTGTACCAACAAACGCGCGATATTGTATGATTAATTTTATCGCGATGCTCTTGGGCCTCCGAAATATAATTATTTAAAAATCCAAGATTCAAGTTTTTTTTATCCCTGTTTTTTCGCGCTGTCGTGATAAGACGTACCAGACGTTCATTCTCCGAAGCCAAATTTAGCGATTAAAGTTCATAGTATTTCTGATAAAAATCAATTTCCATATTTTATTCAATAATTCCGATTCTTTTATACCCTTTCTCCGGGACGGTAGATCGCTTAGAAATGTTCTATTCTATTACAATTAAACTACTTCACGCGATGTATTCAAAGTAATATCAGTCATCCCTGAAATTATTAAAAAAACCAATCGGAATATTAACTTCACGTTAAACGAAAGGTTTCACGAAAAAATAAAAATTTTATCGTATTAATGACGAAACTAAAATATCTATATTTTATTTCAATCAAAGATTTAGCCAAGTGATTTTGAATTACGTGTCTATGCGGAAGCCTCGGTTTAGAGGTATATATATTCTACGTGAATTTGACGATCGCTGATTCGATATAGCAGATTCTCTACCGACTCGTCTTTTCTCTCCCTCTCTGAGACCCCCTCTCGACGAGCGCGTGATGAGATTACCAGTGCACAATTACATAAGTGGAGTGTCCCGAGTGCCTCGTGCCGTGAGAGAGCGAAGCTACCGCGCGGGTCCGCACGGTAAAGCTTGATTGGTTTACTGCAGCGACTGGTCCGCTACGTGGTACCAAAAGCTACACAGAGCCGGTCAGCTTCACGATAAAAAAGTTCAATAATATCGGAGACACACAGCGCGCCGCAGAGAAAATGCGATATATGCGAGAGAAACTATATATATATGTATAATATATAGCTGAATCGACCTCATCACTAATGTTTCTCTTGCTGCAGACCACGCCCGAGCGTACGTACTTCTCAATGCAATTATCTTCCCGGTCCATCCCATCCCATACTATATAAGTAGAGTAGATGATACCCTGCATCCTCCGTACTTAAAGTTCCTTCGGACTTAAGTATGTTGTACGCGGTACGCGCTGATTCACACTCTCTGATGCACTTCCTCGAAACTTACATATCCCGCCTCCGAAGACCTCAACCAAGACTACTCGCGTCTCTCCATTTATTTCTTTACATAATGTATGCTTCGTGATGCTCGGGGTATCATTTGAGTGATTCAACAAGCTTATTCGCGATAATAATTGTAACTAAAGTGACTCACCTCATGGGTTTGAATAGCGCCTGCATGTCGTTAGGATAGTCGATGACGAGCTTCAACTGCGTTCCACCCTCTTTTTGAACTGCAATCGAGAAAACATTGACGCGATCATTACTCTCGCGATCGTCATATGCAAATTTCTTAATAAGGGCCAATATCACGCGCGCCTTGGTTGCCTCACTTAATTCCTCAATTCGATATAATTGCTTTCGTACGCGAGTGTTCGTTTGACCCGAGTCGATAGTTAGGCCGTTCGGCGAACGAGTTTATTGTACGCTGTTTTGCTGTTGACGAGTGCAGCACGTCTCGCCGCGTCACAACCTTTTGATCTGTTGACTTGTTGTACAATGAATGCAAGACTCGCATGCTACTGCAATTTAATTATCTTGCGGATAGCACCGAGAAATTGACGCAATTAAAAGTATATATATAGATATTTATATAGATATCTCGAAAAAAAAAATCATTGAAGGTACTTAATGAGGAATTGCGGACAGATGAAAATATAAAGATGAGTTTTAATTCAATTTTGACGATAACAAATGTCACTTTTTATTGTAGAACGGAACAGCGGTCGAATGAATCGGAAATATGTGGAACAGTTTTTTTTATCTCGAATTTCTATGATAAAAAATGTCAGTATAGCCCTTTTGCCAATTTTTTTTTATTTCCATTGAAAAACTCGAAAAAATGAATTTTCCAATTTTACGATATATATTTTTTTTTTTCGACGGAACACCAATCTGTCACCCATTTTTCCTTTAGCTTCGTAGTTGATACGAATAAAAGATTATTTTTGCCAATTAACTGTTGTTATACATAATAAAGGAATTTACAGTTAGTGGCGTTTAATTATCACGAACGATCTAATTATTTCAATAGTGGGTCAGCAGAATCGTAACCTTTACCCGCTCAGTAGTAATTGTTAATATACTTAAAAGTCTTTCAATAAATAACTCACCAACATGAAGAATTGGTTTCGTCGCCATCTCGTATAGCAATCGATCGACGTACTTCGAGTCCCTCGGATATAGTTCGGTCCTCGATATTTCGAGATGAAATCTCTCGAGGACGGTACTATTTTTTCTGAAAGCAAAGAATGAGTGACGATCAAAACAACAGTCGAGAGACGTTTGTTCGATTACTCATATTGTAAATTGAATAATCAATTAAACATGAAATCTATCGCGTCAGCACGTGTGTCGTATCCCGCTGGCTATTTCGGTTTACATCGCAAAGCCCTTATTTCAATATGTTTCGTATCCACGAACGGTTGAGGGTAATTCGTGCGACAGTCTCGAAGAGCTTTTTAAAATGCATGGAATACCTTTCGACACGGGGGGGCGGGGGGAGTTGTCTTGCGGTTTCTATATCGCGGCAAGCCGTCTTTCAGGTATACGCTGATATATTTTTATTTATCTACCCGTCGTATGGTATATACACTCGAAGGAAAGTTTTCTAGACAGACCGGTGTATAGATTTTCGATGAGAGAAACCGGAAGATATAAGAAGAGATAAAAAAAGAAAAAAAAAAAAAAATGAAAACCGGGAAGCAAGTAAAACACGAGATGAAGCGAAGCAAAGACGGAACAGAGTAGTGAAAAATGCGACGCGCCGCTTGTGTATCGTCCCTTGGAAAAGTTGTTGGTCGAAAGGTGCTGACTCTCGGTAGACTAGTATGTATCTTTCGCTCTCGCACACCCGGGGATTCGCGAGGAGAGTACATGCGGGGAGACACGTGATATATAACCGAAGAACCTTGCGGGTGGGTACGAGTTGCATACCAAACACTCCACGGTGCGGCACTAAATCTTTGAGAATTATCCATCCGTTAGCTCTGCGGTTTGGGTTGCCGTAGTACACGAAGAGAAGAACCTATAACACTGCCGGACTGCG
This sequence comes from Buathra laborator, assembly GCA_934046635.1. Taxonomy (NCBI): domain Eukaryota; kingdom Metazoa; phylum Arthropoda; class Insecta; order Hymenoptera; family Ichneumonidae; genus Buathra; species Buathra laborator. The sequence continues at coordinate 3,222,242 of OW203898.1, read as the reverse complement.
CTTCGCCTTCGATTATCGCACACATACTTATCTACAAACGAGTAATTTTCATTCCACCACCTTTATCGACTGTTCATTTAAGAAAATAAACAATGACAATTCATTTTCATTTCACGCCACGTAAGAGCATCGCTAAACGAGCAATCGAAGCGAAACCATTGGTAGTTCGTTGCGCATAAAATGGTAAAACGATCTGAAGTATTTATGCGGATGAACGTGCGCATTCCGACTCGTGCTTCGCACAAGAGGGGCTTAAAAAAATCGACCTGAAGCGATGGAAGTCAAAGGATTTCGTAATGAAAAGCACGATACCTATGGCCTTTTTGGTTCCGAAATCCTTTGATCACTATCGCTTCCGATACGGCATTTTTTTTTTATAGCGGGCAAAAGTAGCGGAACGGCTGTTGGATGTTGATACACTAACATATCGCGGCCGTTCCCCAGAGACCGTACGAATCCGAGTAAACAGTCCCAGTGAAATCGTACGTGCAATGCATGAGAGTAAACACGTTGATGTCGGATTTTCGTGTATATTATCCCGTTGTTGGACTATGCGCCGAGAGGACGTTGATAATTGTCGGTGCATAATGTATATGTTGGACGATAATACACAAGCTTCAAGAGTAGCGGATTTCCGTGAGCTCCGGGGGCTTGCAATGAGTTTCGTGCGGTACCCGCCGCGTTAACGTCGGGTCCAGAACCATTCTGACGTACGCAGATGTGTGACACGCACGTTGGCATGACATTGCTGTACGCGTAACACACCTTTGGGGATCTACGAGGCATATCATGTCGGAGATTGTTAGCAAACATGTAGATTCCGAATACGTATCTCGCTTTCTCCTCGTCGTCTCGCTGACCCAACGAAACGTAATACTCTACATTGATATATATATAGTATATGAAGATGTAAAACAAAATTAAAATTTTGTCAAAAACCCCCACCAAAAGAGGTTACGATTAGGAAAAAGTCTCAGATGCAGTTGGGAAAACGCTTGTTGAATTCTTTTATACGCATTCGCCGAACTTCGCATCGGAGACTTTTTTCTAATCGGTAAAATTATTTTTAACTTTTTGTAGATTAACCATTTTTCAGTGGATTGTTTTTTGCAAAATTTTCATTTTTTTTTTCATTGTTGCGGTTTTATTTTTATTTTTATCTTAAAGATCGGCGTTTTTATCTTCGTCGCGAATTTCCTTTAATCTGTGCCCTCAGTGAGGTTATTTAAATAATTTACCGACTATCGCTAACATATCAAAGCGCGACGGACACGACATTAAATTCGAAAATGGTTGCGTTTTTCGTTATTTGTATTGTATTGTGCAATTGCGGAGTTAAAATCGTTGCCCTGATTCGCGCCTAAACGCAACTTTATTACCGTACGGCTGAGCGAATGTACAAACAACCGGAATAAGAATACTCAGCAAAAAATGCTGAACATTTTATTTGTGGAGCATTTTACGATCTGTTCAGCGGTTTAGATGGTAGAAGAACGCGGACACGAAAAGGATGACTTCGCAACAGTGTTAAACGCGTAACACTCCTTTGCAGACGCGTGTTAAAAATATACAGAATATATTTTATTAACTAAAATGTTGTTGTTTCGATAATATCTTGGAAAACATGGGGAAAAAATATAGCAAAGACATATGCAAAGCAACGAGATTACTCATTATGCTAAAAATATTTTTGCATAAAACGTTGCGATGCATATACCGTTTGAATATGCATAACAAATTACTATTCGTCTAACGGAATTGTGATGATACTCGAATAATCCGAGGGATTCTCCGAAGTTTGTTGATAATAGAGGATATCTCACGTTCTACGCAATTTCGTATGCTTCGACGAATGTAGTCAAATATGATTAGGGAATAGTCTGATTAGTCTGGGATCCTTCAACAGCTATATAGTATATATATATATGAATACATATACTAGGAGAACGGATAGTATTCTCGAGAGTAATGGCTTTCGTCTCTCTATACTTCCTTTTGTCTCACGGTGATTAGCAATAGTAGAAGATCGTCACGTCCAACTTTTCGCCGAATCGATATCGCCGTAGATAACATTCTCGGGACGAGAATAGATCGTCCATATATTTTCTGTCACTGCGAATTCCAGAAGTCTGTCGTAGTCGAAGAGCAAGAAATTGACGAGAGTGTGAATTCGAATGAATATTTATTCAACCGCCGCGACACCTCTGTCTCTCACGATTGACCGCATACATCTACACGCACACGCGCTTCTCAATGAATTTTTAAAAAGACAGTTCAACCCGTTGAGAAGAAAAAAAAATGTATTTCCCGGTGAAAAAGCTCGAGGAGGGCGAATAGGACGAGATCAGGGGGGATGATGAAGCACATCGCGGGTAAGGGTTTGGGAGGGCGAACGAGACGTTTCTCATTCGTTATTCATAGGTTCAGCGCGGCACAGAGCCGGCAATAAGGTGAGAGAGGGTGATTCTCGCAGCTGTCTCACTCTTTATTCCTCAAATAAAAAAAAAACCCGAAGAAAAAGAATGGCTTAGGGAGATCAGCAAGAGGAATTTGCCACTTGCTAGCTACGAATTCGATTAACTGCAATTACTCACCCTTAGCATTGTTTTCTTTAAATTCAATCGCATTTGCGATTCGATAGATTGATTTTTTAAATTATCAACGAGAAAGTAGAATCGACGCAAATATGATTTTGTAGAAATACAAATTCGGAATTATTCGTTAAAAAAATCTTTAAAATTCAAGACTCGAATGCGAGAAAAAAAAAAAAAAAAAAGATGGAAAAATATAAAATAAAACCGCGAATATGCAGATACGCCCGCGGGGCTCGTAGCCTTGATTCGCGGAGGTCCTTCGCTTCGAGAGTTCGGCGAACTCGCCCGTCAGCAGGATCTCGTCTCGTCGTTTGTTGCCGACGTGGTTGAGGGGGTCGTAGGTTGCATAAAGCACCGAATGGTACATCTAGAATTACATATATACGTGTAGAAGATAGTAACAGCAGGTAGCAGTAGGTACTTCTACGGTAACGTGACAATACGTCGAGAGCTTAAGTAAACGCGCAGCGTCGACGTTATTTGCTCGAGTGAATTGCACAGATGTATTGCTCTTGGTGTACGACGTATGTATCCACGAATGCGCGGGTGCCCTTTGTTTAATTCCCTCCGCGTGTGCTTTCGTGTTATATTCAAAGTGTTAGGTACGGGTATGTAGATGTTATAATATATATAGTAAGCGTGACTCTCGTTGCATTCGTTGAGATTCGACTTCTGGACTCTCTTGTTCGGCACTCTCGCGTCTCTCGTCTCTTTTCGTATATAAAACGTCGGATTATTCCTGTCCGCCTCATTCGTCGCGTATAACGCAGGACTATGTGTACGGAATAGTTAAATTCGCATGTACACGTACATACAATATTCTCGAGAGTATTTTAATGTCGTGGGATGTTCTCTTGGTAGCTGGCCATAGCGAGTGTCGAAGGAAAACACACGGCAGCGATATAAAGTGGACGCGGACCGATTAACGCCGAGCGTTGGTCCGGCAGAAATCGCAATTTGCACCGTCGAGGTCGAGCCCGAGAATCGCGACGAGAGACGCGAGCAATATTCTTGTTCACTCGACGAGCGAACGCGAGATTGGAATAAATTTCTATAGTCCAGCAAACCGAGAGAGCCAGAGACGGTCGAAGGATGAAGAGGAGAAGGAAAGGAACGAGTGCGCGAGTTCGTAGTTAAAAACAGCTGTAATGCAAGAGCTCTCTTTCCCTCGAGTCGTAATTAATATAATCCACAACACCGCGAGCAGAGAAGGTGAGCACCGCGCTTTGGGGACGAAAAGAGGCGACCGTGTTGGAACGAAAGAGAAAGGTAGAGAAGGAAATAAAACCTGTTTTACGGCTTGCGCTATCTTTTGTTTCGCGAACGAGGCGACGATAATTCGGCGAAACAACGGGGTGAGGGGAACTCGAGTGGACTAATCGTAATACGCTTAACTATACTTTTTCTTACCCTATAAAACGCTCTCAGACTCGACGATATAACGCGTTCGTGAGAGTTCTCCCCGACGATGGTGCGAGAGGTATATCATGCGAAACGCAAAAAAGAAAAACTACTTCCTCGATGTTATAGATATATATATATATATATTAATAAAGAGACAATTGGCTATGATCGTCTCGGTTATTCTTCCGCGAATGGAATTAATAGCACGGAAAAATCGTTGTAGCGTGGAACGGGGGGAGAGACTTAATAAAAGAACGGGACGATCCGGGACCGTCGTTAATTCGATTATTGACGCGGTCCGTGCGGATACTATAACAATCCATCCGTCCCCATCCATCCATCTGTATACCTATCTATCTACTCTCGTCTGTATATCTCTTCTTGCATACTTTCCAACGTTTATGGAAATTAGTAGCACGCGAAACTCGGTGTACCGTGGAGCACCACGCGACGACTCGTTGGCATAGTTGCCCGAGAGTTACCGTTTAGCCGAACGTTTCGAACATAAACTATAATAAATATTACGCGAAGAAAATTCTTCGATGACGTTTGTTCGACACATTGACCGAAGTATCCATTTCCTCAATGACTGGTTGAATCGGAGACCTCATTGAGACTCTCGTATGACGCAATTTATCAAGTGGATAACACGATAATTGACTCAAACTAGCGAAAAAAATCGTTCTTATTTAATAATTTAATTGATATTTCGCGACTATATATAGGGTATTAATATTGCAATTTGTCAGATATATTGACGTTTATGTTCCCGTATAGCTGTGAGAAAATTTATATGGTCCAACCTCCTCGTTACACGGAGTATTTCGCATCGTTCTTCCGGTATCTAATTTCCGGCGTCGAGTGCCGCCCGCGTGTTCTCCCGACGCTTATGCGAAACAATCTCGAACCATACAGAGATTACAGGGTAAGGTCGGTCCTGGGGACGGCAACCGGAGAACGGCGTTGAACACAGAGGCCGGCAACACGATCGCGCGCACAATGAGGTGCGATATACAGAGTTAAAGGGTTAACGAGTGATGCGCCCACACGTTCTGGCGGTGTCGCGACGTTGTCGCCGCCGTCGACGTCATTCACGATCGCCTCGCTTGACCACTGATATATTTATTTCTGTAAGATATCACGCGAGCGCTTCTGTATCGTACGAAAATAGTTCTTGATTTGCGCACAAGCTTCGCGTATTTTGCAAGAATGTTTTTGTTTTACCGTTTGCGTTCGCGCAATGTTTTGCTCGTTGCATATTTGTTATAATCGAAAAATCGAACCCGCCAATCCCCGAACAGTCGCGGACACTATCGTGCGCTTTTATCTTTCGTACATTACTTCGTTTCAAGAGTCCGACACTATTTTCCCATTCCTCGGTGTTGCTTCTATGAATAATAAACATCGATTCAAATTCGGTTTCCAAAGTTTCATACCGCCCGAGACCCATTTCCGGGCTGTGTACCCGCATCTCTTTGCTTTTTACGAGAATCAATGCACCAACGAGCATTCCACATATACCCGTCCCGGCCGACGGCGAGAGTGCTCGCCGCGATAACGTCCCGCAATATTATATCAGAAGTCATATTTGCGAATACCACGCAAAATAGAATCCATTGAAAATGGATATGAGAGATTTCCTATGGGGTCGTTACAGTCTTTTGTATACATATATATCTGTATAAACGTAAACTTTAGGTACATAGCACAGAGATACTACCACTCCTTGCGCGGAGTGTCGGTGAATCTCGCGCTCCTCTATTTCTCGACGCTTTCGGTGAAAAACTCTTTGAGAAACGTTGGCGATCGAGTCAACAAAAGCGTCAGACCGTCCGGTCTTCTTTGGGATACAAAAAGTCGTCCTCTAGAGACTCCAATCTCAAATATTTGAGAAAAGTGTGCAACACGCTGGACATTAAACGTTCCATCCACCCGCGCAACGTATATACGACTATCCTGACGATTCGGTGAACCAAAATAAGCGGCGCGGCGAGCGTAGAGAAGATTATCTTTCCCTTGATATATTTTTCATCTTTGAGTTACCGGTGGCTGTGAGCTATAAATATTTATTCAATGCACGTCGAGAGTATCGAGAAATTTAAAAAAAATTATAAATATCGGTGGTTTACAATTCGTAACAATAATTATCTCACATAACTTACGAATCTTTTTCATCGCAATCTTCTTTAAAGTTTTTTGTATGTAAGATGACAAACAATAATAAAAGAATTTTGAACCTTTCTGTCGACAACCAATGCTTATAAAATGTATAGATATATATTTTTTTTTTCACTGCAGTCGTATATTTCATCTTGAAATGCATTTTCGCTTTTACGAATTTCCCGTACTTATCTGCTTTACGATGGTACAGACGAGTAACTCGATATCCAAACTAAATTCAACCACTCATACAGAGAGAGCTTTCCGGGAGAGAGAAGCGCACGAGAGTGGGTAACGCGTCTATTTGTGTGTACATATCGACTGGGCTTTCAAGAGCTGTAATCAAAAGTCAATGTCATACGTGTTACTGGATTTCCGTTGCTGTCGTTTCCAATACCGTTGTATTGTGCCGCGAAAATGCTCGGGGAGTTCCAGATCTGCCTCATTGCTATATTGGGTCCTTTCGTGGATATTATCCAACGATGCGGAATATCGAAACCCGGGTGGCAGGTCATTGGGAAAGGTATATAGTGGCCAAACATAGTGGATTTGGTAGTTAATACGAAGCTGACGCGTGGTCAGTATACTCGCGCTCTCTCGCTTCAACGAGAATAGCGGGCATATCCCGTGGGATAACGAGCTGGAAACACAAATTTGCATTTTCCAACTCCTACGGTGTGGATGTTACCGCGTGACCAAGTGGGATCCGTTCAATCGACAAACGTCGGGGTGACCCTCTCGTTACTATCGCGAATCCCGTGGTCAGGCTGAGAGCTTGCGATCTATAATGCACCAATTGCAACGGGCATCGAATACACAATGCGCTATACACACATACATAATACTGTGGACGTAACGGAAGAGAGATTGTTTTCCTTGTGCGGTGCATCGGGTTAGAAATCTGTACTCAGTAAGGTAGCTTCATCATCGGTGGCCAAAGCCACGAAATTTGGGTCAGTTTATTCAGGCAACGTTTTCACCAAAGCTGTGATGTGACCTTACATTACGGGAGCGATGAATCTCGGGTAGGAAGCTATGAAAGCGAATGAAAAATGAATGGACATAATAACAGTTAGATATACGTATGAAAAAAAAATATATATACATATACGTTTGTAAAAGAAAAAAAGAAGCCCCGGGGGAGGCTTTAGAATATTTCTCAATGGTATATGTTGCGGAAAAAAAGAGGTTTTTTTTTTAGAGTCGACGAATTCAAGTTAACGGACGAGTCATAGAGACACCGATGCCAATGTGCATATGCGGGTCATGCAAACTTGACGCGGTCGTCGGGCAGCGGGGTTTTACCGTAACGATTGATTACATCCGACCTAAAATGCGACTTCCGATCGATCGACGCTCCCAATTAATACCGTTTAATAATGCATAACCGTTTAATAACATTCTAATGATGTTCTTATACGGCAATTGGTACGAACTAATTGAATCGCTTAGAAAAAAAAAATGAAAAAAAAAAATTGCATCGCACAGCTGGAGAATGGATTATCCGATGACTATCGGGTCATTGAGGAACAACAATAGATTGTTAGGGTGTATGCTGTAGTTGAGAAACACGCGAGACTCGGCGATTCGCCCGAATGCACGAAGCCATTAGTATTGGACAGAAGAGAACCGTGTCACGGTTACCGGGTCATTCGTTCTTTATTTCCTATCGTCTATTATTATTTCCATGTACCCCCTTACGGATTATTCGAGTTCTGCGAGGGCGTACCGAATTTGTCAGTTCTCCATGTTCGCGGGGGTTGTAACGCGGAAGTTTATGGTTCAGCATACTTTGCGGATATTAAAAGCCATTTCAAGGTTTCCTCCGCATCGCGGCAACACGGCAAACAAAGTCCTGGGTAGGGATCATTTCGTGGGTTGCGCTGCGATATCGTAAATAAACCGAGGATGTCACCGTACTAAAATATATTGGCGAACAGTGAGTCGTTGAAAGAGAGATGCGTCGTTGTGTTTTCGCGAAAAGGAGGGAAAAACACGATAGTCTATGTTGCATTCGCAACGCGGAAATATATAGAACAGAGTCGAGAGAATATGATTTATTTTTTGTAATCTTCGACATTCCAATCGATACTATCCCACCATTACGTCGATAAGGACAGTTTATTATAGTTCGATTATCATATATATCTACGGAAAAAAAAAACCGAAGTCACTTAATTTCAATACCATTTTGCATTTCTCCTTCAACTACGGTTGAGTTGGCAGCAAATACCCGGTAGTACTCGGGTATATTTCCAGTGGTATTTGCGTCCCAAGACTCGAGAAGATTTTTCTCGGTGTGACCACTCCGAGTTTCAAAGAGTACGGAGAGAGAGAGAGAGAGGGCGAGAGAAAGAGCAGTGTGTATTAGTTATAGCGACGCCTTGTACAGGTGAGTAGCCCCGGCTGCAGTTGAGTTGCTGCCGCTGGGAGACTCGACGAACGGGTTGGTCGGGTGAAAAATGCACATGTCGCAATATCGCGGAGTCTCTCACTCGATCCATGCATCTGAACATTCGCGAGGCGAGAGAACTCGCGAGCCACGATATTCAAGGCACAATCGGTAGACTGAACGCGCGCATATTCATGCATTGATGAACTTTGTGATTGTAAATCTGAACAAATTGCAAACTACCTGCAATTTCATAAACATTGCAAGGCCCGTTGCAACGGAAATTTGTATAACGTTTCAGGAGAGAGTTTTCTGGCGTTATCTCGAATATGCGCGTACCTCGAGGCTATGTAAACACGTAGAATTTTGAGGACTGATGGAAAAGTAAATTAACGATTCGAAATCGAAGCTAAACATACAATACGAGTTACTCGATAGAAAAACAAAGAAACAAAAAACAATTTATAGAGTTCGTAGGTTTTATTTCACCCGGAATCGCTGCGATAGAAATCTCGTTGAAGGTCCAACGGAATAAGCTTGAAGCGTATCGTCCATAGAGGCCCGTCGGGACGGCAATTCGCCGCGACGACTATATCGTAAATTATTTCCAAGCAAACATTAGCCTCCGAGAGTGGAAGAGAGGTTTACCCGGTTGCATCGGCGGCGCGCGATACACAAGATTCTCGCGCGCACATTCACATAGGTACACCGGGAGTCCACCCCCGTGTCATCATTCGTAGTGAGGTCCTTCCACATACACTATTCAACCTGCGGTATTCCCCTGAAATAGGATATCATCCCATTGTTGAGAGGTCGCCTATGCCGAAACAATAGTATACTCCCCAGTCGAGAGCGCGAACGACCCGGAGTTAAGGTCAACCGAGAGAATTCCACATACTCCAACTGGGGATTTCGTGAGTCTCGTCTATCGGGGTACAATACACGTTATATGAGATATCGTGCCAAAAATTGTTCCGCAATTGGATCTCAAAAAATTTCGCGACATTAATAATTTTTTATAACAAAAAAATTATCATTAATAATAATAATAATGATTTAATTACAAAAAAATATTAATTAATAATCAATAATATTAATTATTTTTCTTTATTTATCTCATTTGCTAAATTTTTTTATTCCCTTTATTATTTATCGTTTTGTGAGTTTTAACATCACCAGCAGAAACGATTTGATTGGTTGAACAATGAAGTCTGTTTAAATAAAATGGAATTTGTTTACCTCGGGACCCAATCGAATATTTGACAATCCGTGAAACAGGGGAATTGAACAAAATTTACTTCGATTAAATTACTTTCTGTGGCTCGTCATAATATCAACGACTTCTGATAATGTGGATATTTTATTAGCTTTTTCGCATCGCGAGTATCGTTAAACTATAACGCGATACATACTTGTATAGTCGCGTGCGCGCTTCCGTACGTTCACTTGCCAACATTATTATTCTGCTATAACTGTTAGTATATAGTATAATCGCTGTATGTAGGTACGTTTCACGCACGTGCCGATTACAGTCAGCGGCTGCAGTTACGAGACCGACCCGTCCGACAAACTCGTCTCCCTTCTCTCGCATCACGCGCGGGCTGACTTGTGCAGACTATAGCCGCCGCAAGCGTATACGCAAGCAGCGTATATGTCTGCTCTTTAGATACGTGTATACAGAGCGGTACGTCTCTCTGTATGCAAAGCAAGAGCCATTTCCCGATCGTGCATTGCCGCTGGACTTGTCCATCTAAGTAATTACGTTCGTCACCGGCGCTTCACGGCATTTACGAGATGAGGGTGAATCGAGACACGCGCGTAACAGCTATGAATTCCCAACCATTTGCTGATGCAAATTTGTCAACGAAAAATTATGCATGAATATTCGATTGAATTTCATTTTTCATATTATTCGCAAAAGATTATATTATAAATGAATGCATTATACTGATACGTAAAAGATGTATTTTATTTATCGTAACGCCGTTTCCCTGAACTCGTCGTGATTTCATTTTTTTTTTTTCGAAGATTTCTCATTTCTTTTCAACTTTCTATAAAAAGTTTCTATAAAAGTTCCGGCAAAAACGATAAATCCAAATCACGATGAACCGGAATTAAATTTTATTTTTACGCTTTCCGAACTGTTTTTTTTATAAAATGCAGCAAAACGACGATGCGTATGAAAGATGTACTGTACTCCGTTTATCTCTGAAATGTTTCTGTGAACTCGTCGTGATTTCGTTCACATGCTTCAGTATCAAGTATCGTTTCTTCGTATGTATGTTATATCTTGTGTGCTTTTATGCCGGCGCACTTTAATTACCAAGGCTATTGCAGTTCTCGCGCAGAGGTTACGGTCAGATATACACAATTGCCCGTTGCTTGTCCAAGTTGAAGGCCGCGATCATTATCTACTTTGTTTCATAACGCTCGATTTCAACTACCATTCCCTCAGCGCCATTGTAAACCGCGCATTACGATTGTATGGGTGTACGTTCGATGCGGACGTAATTGTGAAACTAAATTCCCCTGTCTATTGACAGTGTTTTTCTTTTTTTTTTTTTCGACCTCTCTGTCGAGTGCTCGATTTCACTGAATGAGATTGAGACCCGATGGAGCGCGACAAGTGAACAACAACCGCGCGCGGCGTGTCCGATCACATTCGTGCTGTTTCCACTGCGACCGCAAACACAGCGGTAACCCCGTTCACTCGAGTCCGACTCAACTACCGTACTGTGTTGCATTCATTACGCTTCGAACAATTCGGTTTTTCTTTTGAATAGTGACAAAATTCTCGCGATCGATATCAAAGTCGACGATAATAGTAGCGTTTTTCTAATGTACTAATTTGTCACGCGAATACTTAGGTTTTACGATGCAAGTATAAAGTCACGATCACTGTGCTACTGCATTCATTGACGTTTCAAAACGAATGTTTCTATATATAAATATATATATATATGAAACTACGGTGATAAAAAAATGCGGTTACCATTTTGCATTTATATATATATATATATATATATATATATATTTTACAACGTGAAAAAACGTAAATGCAAAATGGTAACCGCATTTTTTTATCACCGTAGTTTCGTCCCAAAAACGTGCTAATGCATTCGTTAGGTTTGCAATAATTGTTTCTGTATCTTTTTTTACGAGGCGACAAAATTTTCATATTCGATAACAAAACGTTAATAGAAGTAATATATCGCAATTTGACTCGGGAATATGTATTTCGCGATAGAAATACACCGGAAATGACGAATTGCGATGGAGGAAAAAATAGTTTTAAGTATCGTCGACAATTTGCTTATCTTTGTGGCAATGAACCAAATCGCTGTTTCTTCGAAATAATTACACGTGTGGGCAAACGCTCACAATTGAAATACCGACAGAATTGCAAGGACGCGTTATAATTAACTCGTTTGTATGCAAAGAAAATGAAAAACGTCGTTAGGTTTGTTGATAATATTGTAAATTTATAATCGCGCATCGGTTAGTCCGTGTTTCACGTATTTATCACGAATTTTAAGACTCGTTTGGTCTACTAGTTGATATAATTTTTTTTTTCCGGTCAACTCTACGATTACGAAACCTTATAATTTGTTGCGTGCTACAAGTCGTACGTTAGTGTGAATAATGTAAAATAACAGGATTATACGTTCGACCGGTGCGGTTTGATAGGCGTATAACACAGTTGAAGGCGTAATCGCATCGCTTACCTTGGCACGAGTCTCTTCAAGCTGCCGAGAGTCGGATTATCCGTATAATCTTCGCCGCTGATTCTGATAACACCCGTCTCGGGATTGACACCGTCACCGTTAACAACGTAATCGAGAAGATCCGAAAAATCATCGTGCACCTCGGGTTTCTCAGTTTTTCTCGTGCCTCCAATACCGTGACCGGTACTCTCGCTTTCCTTGACGGTCTGCGTAACCGCCGAATTGTCGATACCGGACAATTCTCGACTGCCGTTTACGCGTTGCAAGAACTTTCGCCGAAAATTATTGTAAACGGTATCGTGATTGGGCTCATCACCGACGCGAACGCGTCCGTGACTCGGCACGAGATGATGACCGCTGTAGCCAAGATCCATCTGCAGATCCATCACCAACAGCAGAGTGAAAAGTATGGCAAATGCGCTGAAGCCGAATATCAGCTTCTCTCGTATCCTCACGATTCTCACGGCGAGCTTCATGTTTGTCGTTTCTTTAGTTCGATTTTTAACCGAAATATGATTGTTTATACGCAAACTCTTTGCACCCGTTCGCGGGTAGGATAAATCTTTTTTTTTCGCAAGCGCGTCGTTACGTTCGCGTTTCGCGGAATTGGAACGTCGTGCCTTGTTACCGTCACGGGTTCTCTTGGCGCTCGGTACCGGGGGATCCAACGGGATCGACGCGGCTTCTCTGTTCTGTTTCGCTTCGATGAACTTATCACCCGACGCGATTCCTTCGAGTTTGACGAAATTATCGACAAGTCCGTTAACCGCGAATTCACTTTCACTGCTCGTCGATAAACCAAGTGAGACGGATGTTTCCGTTGGATCGCGCGAGTTCCCTCGAACGAGTGTCTCGTCGTTTTTCCTCGCGACGAACTCGGAACGACTCGCTCTCGTGGAATTCTGCCGATCCGCGAAACTTCCTGCTTCGCTAGACGCCGTATCCTCGTACTTCCGATCTCCGTGTCTCGAATTCGACACTACCGAGGGATCGCGATGGGGGCCACGCGCGAGATTCTTCTCGTCTTCCACGATCGTCTCGCTATCCTCACCCGACGCGCTCTCCGGACAAGTTAAACGACGATTAGCCGTTAAAACGCTATTCCTCACTTCCGTCGTACGTAAATTGCGACGCGTAGCCGCCTCCTCTTCTGCCTCCAGCTGCAAATGCTGCGAGTTCTCCGGGAGCTCGGGTTTCGTTGTATCCACGAAAATTGCAAGTCTGCATTTTGCCCCGTCGTCGTTGTCCTCGCGATTGTTTTGCGTGTCCGCAGAATGTCTCGGAACGGTTTCGTCGAGCGCTTCGTACGCGTAACGATCGTCGATGCAATGAGAACGGCCGGCGGGGCGATGACGATTCGCGTTATCGACGAGTTCCGCCTTATCTCTCGACCCCGTGCTATCGTACGGGACTGCGTTTGTTGTTGAACTTTGCACTCTCAACGAAGATTGTACTGGTCTGTCGTCCGGCGGTGGCGAAAACTTCAATTTCTTGTCTCGTGCCGATCTGTCGCACGAGTGGCCGCCAAACGGCTCGGCTATTCGCTGAGAAAGATCGACCGATCGATTGACATCGAGATACGGCGATTTCGCCGATTGTTCGATGGATCTCTTGTGAATCCTCGACGAGGACTCGAAGATCGGAAACGATTTCGGTGGCTCCGTCGACGAATCTTCCGACGATTCGTTTCTATCAATTTCCAATTGATGTCTCTGCGGCGATTTTTTTTCGTTTCTAAATCGTCGATTCTTGTTCTTTACTCCGTCCTCGCGATCAACGATATTTCGTCGACTCGCCTTCTTGCCTAAGGCTCGAGCTTCGATCAGACGAAAATTATCTTCCGATCTGATCAATTCGTCGACGTCCTCGACGGAAACGCTTCTCGAACTCGCGTATTCCTCTTGACGATTTTCGTACCTTTTCGCGAACCGTTTCGACGCTACTGTCGCGATCGGCGACGAACCCGCAGCTGTGGATTCCCGCGATCGTCGGGTTCTTATCGGCGGTATCGGTTTGTTCTCTTCACTATATTCGTTCGACGGACTCGTATGAAGTATTTCCAAACTTTCGTTGCTGCGACTGGAAAACAATTTCCTTCTTATGGCGCGGGGACTCTTGCGTATATTTCGCACGAGCTTTTCGCAACTCACGCCGATGTTTTCCTTCGAGGATTTGACGAGTCTCTTGAGAAAAGAGTCGCTTCTGCCGATACGCGCTGATTTAGCATCGGAACCATTAACTTCGCTCGTCTGTTGTTCGTTTTTATCGTTATTCGCGTATCGATCGTCACACCCGATGCCATTATCAATTTCGTAAACGACGCATCCGATCGAATTTGTCTGATCGATTATAGGCAATGAGAAATTAACACCGTTTACGTAATTGTCGTCGTTATCTCGTGATGTCCGGCGGTCGAAATATTCTTTCCTCGGGTCTTTCGGTTGTCCAAGATTCTCGGTACATCTCCCTTCGTCCAGTATTGTTACTCCCTCGACAACTTAGATACACGAACTATTTATTAAATCGGAATGTTTCGAGATGGACGGTGAGACGAATTACGTGTCTTATATCGATCAGTCTTAATTCTTTTTTTTTTTTTCTTCGTCTTTATCACAGCAAACACTCGATGTTGTCACGCGATAATTATAGTTGCGTCACGCTTCGAATTGCCGCGTGGATCCGCAGTCTGAAACAAACAAGCAAACAATCACTTTTGTAGATGCGATTTGCTTAAAGATTTGGTCGGGCGTCCTATATCAACTGCTGAATAACAGAAGGGCTCATCTAGCATAGTTTTCCGTGTTTAATCATCGCGAGATACGCCATTACGCTTTTCGGTCGTCTATATCGCAACGGCGATATCGCAGTATTAATCTAAAGAAGGATGAACACTCGGTCAAGGCGCAACCTATGGAACGTTCCTCGTTTATACAGCATTAGAATCACGGTGAGTCCACGGCCAGCGCGTGTATCAACGACAAAATCGAGAGAGGGAGAAAAATTGAGAGAGAGACGGGTGGGTAATGATGTGCTTGGCGTTTGCCTCGATGCTCGGCCAGGAAAGTGCACAGGCCATTACAGTTATCGCATTGGATGCGGCAACAAATACGACGAGGTCGTACAAGACGACGAAGACGACGACGACGATGTCGTCCCCCGGAAGCGAGGGTTGCCTGAGGTCGCCGAGACTCGATGCATAGCTCTCCTCCTGTTATAGGAGCCGAGAAGAGGATACAGGAGCGTAGATTGGCCTACTGCAAGAGCGAATCGAACGATCCAGCAATCTATCGTGTCTTGCGGTATATATAGCTTCGTACAAAAGGATATTACGCCGAAGAAAGATGACGCTCGATTTGTGGAGGATGATTCATAGTCGGGGATACAGTATTCGCTTCTATCGACCTTCTTCCCAACGGGATAAAGGGCGCGCGATTTTCAATATTACACTACGTAGAATAGGAGATGAGAGAAACTCGTTCAAGGAGCCTATAAACATTGTGTTGTATATAAAATATCCTATATCGCTAACACCGTACGAGTGTAGGTAAGGAACTTATAGTATATATGTACTATAATATTCATCGTGGATATAGATATTACATATCGACAAACTGGGACCGGATATAACTTTACGGCGATATTGAGAATAGAAATATAAGCGTCAATTCGCGATGGCAAAAAGCGGAGCTGTGTGTGTGTCGGCGCCGGAGCATCTCTGGAAAAGCGCGCGGATGTGTAAAAGCTCTATGTTACCGGGATATGTGTAAAAAAGATAGAGAAATCGCGCCTGTGAGCGATATCTTCGTGAGCATAGAATACGTCGAAAGGGATTTTATTCCCCGAAACATCGATTTTCGTGAAAAAAATAAATTGTCAGTGACGTATTTTTATCGAGGAGAAACATTGAATTGTTGACTCGCGAAGAATTGGCCGAACGAAGGAGAGATGGGAAATGTTTAAATTGTTTCACGCGACGGAGAGAAAGGATTGCTCCGGGTACTTGTGGAACACTTGGGGAGGTTGAACCCCCCCGGCCACCTATACGCAAGACGAGAGACTTGCTCTATCCTTTTTCTTCGGCGTGAGCGTTTGTTGGCCGGGAGGAAAAGTGTAAGTGCTCTTCCGTAATAAAAGTGGAAGAGCGAGGTTTATAAAGCCTTTATGCTTTTATCTCCGTGGCGGTATACGATCACTCTCTTCGGATGTGCCAGAGTGCTGCGGCTTGCGCTCATACTTCGGCCATTATGGATATTACAGAAATAATATACTAGTAGCCGTATAAAAGATACGATCTTGGCGTTGAGTTACTTTTGTAATCTGTCTATGATTGTCGCGATTGTAAGTGTCTCGCGCGCGAAACTCTTTTCATCGTTTCCGTCTGTTTGTTTATTCGTCTCGATAAAAAATTAATTCGCTGTTTTTTTTTTAATGTATTTTCTCTAAATAACAATTTAACTCACGGTGGTTAATCCATGTCTTCGGGAAATCGATGCTTGCCGTGTGGTTTGTTTTGAATGAAAAAAAAATAAAAAATAAGCCATCGGTCTCTTCGTGAAGAATTCATTGACACACGCGAGATTATGCCTCCGTTGACTACTGGAATAGCGAGAATTCTTCGCGAGGTTACTGCGCACGCTTAAACCGTGCGAAGCGAAACACTGATCATTCGTGAAAGACTGCCAAATTAACGGCTCGCAGAGCGCGCGGTTTCTCTAACGATTCAGAAACGATGAAACGAGGGGAAGAAAGAAAAAGAAAAAAAAATAATCGTGAGATACTTCCTTCGTCTTGATTGTTTGACACGGTCGTTATACCGCAGTGAGAGTCGGTGGACACTGTTCGGCCTCCGGTTTCGCCAACAAAATTTATTTTAAGACTCAACGGCCGAGGGCCCACTGCCAGGATTCCTAGGCCAGCTTGCGTTGCGCTCATCGCGCTTGATGTCCACCGCAAGCGGAGACAACACGCTGCCGTGCCGCTTGCCTGATATGTTTCGACGATCAGATTAAAATTTAAATGGAGCGCGAATCGCGATATTTTCACTATTAATAAAAGTCTAATATCGTCAAGGAAACCTATTAGACACAGAGTTTTTCGCACCGCGAAAACAATAGTTGGTAATACAAGGCGTATTGTAGGTACACAGTAATACATAGTACTCACGTTTACCTCATCAACTACGAATGCAATCAAGTAAGACCAGCAGGCATCACGCAGAACGAAGCCGATATACGGTGCCAACAGGGATAACGAGGCGTGTCAGTGAGAGAAGCTCGCAAGATTCTCGCATACATACAAAAATTGTATATTCTACTCGCAGATGTGTGCGCAACAAAAGTCACTTGTATCGCTCTTGGTTACGGTGCGAAAACGACAAGACGGAGGATCGATGAGACTAAACAGACGAAGAGTCCCACGATTCCTTCAGCCGAGGAGTGAAAGTACATGTTATTCATGGGGCTCCTTCTGTCCTTACAAGATTTCCAGACTCGTTTCCTCTCCATTATCTATGCGGTTATCTATCCTCTCCAAGTCTTTTTTTTCCTCGTTTATCGAGATCCATTGTGAAAAAAAAAAAAAAAAAAAAACACCCAAGTCTGTTTGTCACAGATTGCTTATCATCGCGACTCGAATGAAATTTGGATGAAAAAAAAAAAAAAAAAAAAAAAACCGATTTCCATCCACCCTCGCTGCCCGTCTATTTATGTTGATATATGCAGTATTTTTGAATTTCGGGCGTAAACCTAAAAGATATCTACACATATGCACACACACACACACGTGGCTGTGATGTTTTTCATGAGTACGAAGGCTAGCAAATCGTATCGGGTAGCACTCGTTGGGATACGAAACTCAGGGAAAGTTAAACGACGTCGTGCAACGAAGTCGCGCGAGTTTCGCGAGGCAACGGCACCGGTCGAGGACCCGCGGGATGGGAAAAATTGCCTCGGGCGATAGACGGGAGGAGATGATGGATACACACGTATGTACCCGTGCAGATTGCCGTGAGGTCAACGTTTATTTGCTCTATCAATAGAACGTCGTATATTTTATACTAGCGGAGGAGGCACGCCAGTGTCTCGTTCGCGTGAGAGTACGAGATACGTACAACAACGACATACCGCGATCGCGTAGCATCTAACCATCTTACACATAGTATACATAATTGATACGTGTGAGTTAGACGACGTGCACGCGTTTCTCACCGACCTCACTATCATTTCAGCGGGTTTTTCTTTAATTATTGTTATTATTCACACTGTTATTACATTCTACGGGTTTCAAGCACGTGACGATCATCGATGAGTCACAGGGAGGTTCATGGGTACAGTGGAAACTCCGTTAGTAAATATTTTTCCGTACCTTGCAATAATAACGGAACGAGGCGGTAAGGTAAGGTCGGTTCATGAGCCATGTGACTGCCCACATGGAAAAAATTGAATGTAAGAAATGTATTACAAATATATGAAATTTAACATTTTTATTATATATTATATATTATATATTATATATTATATATTATATATTATATATTATATATTATATATTATATATTATATATTATATATTATATATTATATATTATATATTATATATTATATATTATATATTATATATTATATATTATATATTATATATTATATATTATATATTATATCGCAAAATAGATCTATACATTTTTTTTCGATATATTTTTTTTCTGTGTTGCTGGCAACTCGCTGAAGGATAAATGATTACATTATTCTGAAATTTTGGCATCAACGGAGTTTCCACTGTATATTCGTTGATTTAACGGCGAACGTCATCTATTAACTCACATGTTCGAGTGAACGTGACTTTCGTCGGCAAAGGGAATTTGAAAGGGTGAGGACTTTCATCTGGGGGTTAAAAGCGAACAGAGCGGAAAATATATATACTGTACATATATATACAAAGAGACGACGATGTGCAAGTCTTGTTCGAAAATTCGAGGTCGCCGCGGCGGGGCAAGAGAACGAAGCTTCGTCGTTGCCGCGCAAGAGAGGGCTTTAATTGCATCAGTTAATTAATGCCCCCACGTAAATTAGCCTTTCTCGCCTCCGTAGGAAGACTCTCAAGGCGTCGGTTCGCGACGGTATATTGCTAACGCCGCGCGCTCCCTGCCATTACGCCAAGAGAACCCCAACTTTGGTCTACAAATTTCGACAATATGTACGCCTCACTTAATAATATATACGCCGGTGCGTGCAATATGACGATATCTTGCTTGGGGGAATTTCGCACTTGAAACTTTGTTATATTCTCAAATGAAGATAGTAAAACTCGCTCCATATATAATACTACCGACTTCCCTCCCTTTCCTCTCATCCGCGACTCGTGTCAACTAATGTTTCCAGTTTCGAGTTTCGCTTTTCACCGGAAAAACCTGTATCAATCGTCTGTATATTCATGAGGTACTTTATAGGTATGCTGCAAAGACGTTTATAGACGTATACCCGCCCGACCGGCTAACGAGTCATGTGCAATTAAATGAACGAAACGACAAGTTTTTTTCGTTTTTTTTTTTTTTTTTTTTCTCTCATTTCACAAAGTTGCTGTAGTATCGAATCGAGAGATTATATGCTTTGACTACAGTCTCGGATCTTCTTAAGCCGAAACGCTCGTTGAAAGACGCGGACGAGCTTTCGATGAGAAAAGGAAGCCTCTTCGCTAGGGAAAGATTCGTCGATCCCAAGTTGAAAGGCGAGCCCCGAGCGGGACAAAGGTGGAAAGACAAATAAAATGTGAGAAAAAGAAGCTGGAAATGATAATCCTGTCGGAGTGGGCGGAAGCGAGAAAAGCTTCGACACCCGCAGCCGCTCTCTGCGATGATCCCCGAGAGAGGCCACTGTCTCGGGCTTCAACGCGTTCTCTCTGCTCTTTGAGATGTTTGCTCGTGGGCCAAGGAAATACCATCACGGAATACGAGTTTAATTCCGGTTAATGTTTTTCGCCCCTTGTAACACAGTTCAACAGGGGAGGCAGAGTGCCGAGTACAAGAGAATGCTGATTACGTCGTAATACAAAAAAAGTATATGCCATCGCGTTTATTACGTACGAAGCTTTTGAATTTTCCGCCGAGCCGTCTCGCTTATCCGCAGACTCGGCGGATAAACTCAAAAGTATAGCAAACAGGTAGGAGAACTCTCGGTGGGCATTCCGTCGTCACGGAACAACGAAACTCGAAGTCCGACGACTTTCTAGACGAGCTCCCAACACAACATCCGAGAGCCAACACGCTGTGCTGCGTCGAGAAAAGATACTTTTGCCAGTTTCGTGACCGACGGTGCAACGCTCGTTTATATTTATATATATATATATATACACACACAAGATATATATACATTATCGCTCCGTATAGAAACGAGCATCGTGCGTGAGCGAATGAAAATTACGCGTACACTTGTATGCCGGAGCACGTGCCTCTTTCACGGATTATGCAACGGCCGAGAAAATAAATGGGCCTTTACCGATTTGACGGAACCGAATTAACTTGATGAACGTACTGATTCGTATATAAAAAAAAAAAAAAACAACCCGGAAAATATTCGTAAAAACAATGCAGATAATATTTTTTTTTTAATATTATTACGGCTTTTCCGCGAATAGTTCGAAAAAAAAAAATGGTGTGTGTTTTTTTTAATCAAATTAATGGCAATAGCGGCAATGGTTAACCAACGTTCACGAGAGAAGATTCGGAGATCAGAGTGGATTAACTCGAATAATGTGAAAATATGAAGACAATACGAGATAATACAGAGAATCGTGAGAATAAATCGGCTGCCGCCGCGCGTATAATAAAGGACGACGAATAAATATACTCTCGTGAATAAGCAATGAAGCAGAAGTGCAGCGAGATATTGCGTGTCGTTTGCCGTTCGTATAGTACGCGTCGAGGATCGCGCAAAGATTATTAATAAAAGACCTTGTCTTGTTAGAGATACGTAAATGTATATGATTCGTATAAAAGCTCTCTTGCATGCGACCGCATGACGAACCCCTCTCGTCGCTGCAATCGAGAACTGCTGTAGGCTTTCAGCACGGCCACGTGACGTTGGTACACATATGCGGCTATTCGCCGATTAATACATCGGACAACATCGTCCCGGGTGCAATGAGATTATGTAAACGGAAGAGTATTTCCTGATTAATCAATAACGCACGATATTTAGAGTCGGTTAGCGAGAAAACTCGTTCGGAGTTATGGATATCGGTTTATTATCGCGTCAGCGGTTAGATCAACAAGATTTCATAAATAATTTTATCCATCTTTGCGTCAACTAATTTTGCAAAAAAAAAAAAAAAAAAAAATCTGTCAACTTTGCTTCCGAGAAATATCCAATGGCACTTTTTATTCGATTGAATAATTAATGAGAAATATTAAATATTACGCAAACGATCGAAAATATATTGGTAAACGATTTGCTGGGATACATTTATAGTTGAATTTGCAAGCAATAAATTAATTAATTAATTAATTAATAATTAAATAAATATGTAAATAAACGAATAAATAAACGGCTGAAGAATAAATTGGTAAAAAAATTGAGAAACGAATTACGACAGAGCATTGAGAACGAAACTGAGAAAGTCAGTGATGCTATATATGCGACTGTTCGGGCGATTAATGCATCCGACAACATAATCGCCGGCGATGAGATTATGTAAACAGAAGAGAACTTCCGGAGGAGTCTATACCGCACGATATTCCAAGTCGATAAGCGAGAAAACTCGTTCGAAGTTATGAATATCGTTTATCGCCTCTGCGCTCGAAGATCTATTAAATTTTATAAGTTATTGTGTCCCTCTCACTCGCGTTAATTTAGCAAAAACTGTCAACGTCGCACTCGAGAAACGAGCGCTAATTTTTTTTTATTTCGGTTGAATTTTAACGACATACGATTATATTGCAACGGTGCATAAATTCCATGGAGCTTTATTGTTCGCCGTGCAATGTTATGTTATTCGAAAGATTTTCGTTCATACCGCTTTCCGCGGAGCGTTTTATCGGGCAAGAAGCGCATTCGACTTCGGTCGTTTAACGCTCATTCGAATCTAACGGTTTGGAGAAAAAAAAAAAAACAAGAAAAAAAAATCTCATAGTACAACACTCCGGGGGTTCTCGTTGTCTTTGAGAGTCGTAAAATACAATATCCACGACTTTCGCGTACTATTTACGAGACGTAGAGGGGAGAGATGAGAGGAAGCGTGCCGGCCGAGAAACATGAGAAACATTACTGGCGGCAATGCAGCACGACGAGACACTTTGCCACCTCGACAGTTAGAGACTCGTACCCGGAGAGTTCTGTTGCTTGCCTGCGGTTGTGACGATGAAATTAGCGGGCGTCATCGACGAACGCGGTTTTCGCTTCCATTTTTTTTTTTTACGTAGCTCTCCGCACCCGGATGAATATAACGCAAGTTTCTTATTACTCGACGCTGATTTGTCAACTCTCGACACAAATTACTCCAAAAAAAAAAAAAAAAAAAAAAAACGGAAAAAAAATAAAGAGGACGATCATTTATTACATTTCTCAGGATACCGGTATATGCGATTGTAAGTTTGAATTTTTTCGCGAAACGAACAACGATTATAGTGACGGTGAAAAAAAATTCAATTTTCAACGGTAGTGCGCAATGGTTTTTATTTAGTCGAACAGTTATTTGAGGCGTTTTGTTAAAGTATTGTAAAGATGGTACTCACGTTTTTCGGATGACGATCGAACCGACGATCTCCGATGAGCTTCGTCCTCCATCCTTCCCCTTCCTCTTGTATGCGACTTGTTTTACATGGCGTTAAAAACACGTTAATACGCTTCTCTCAAACACGCTATTAAAACTCCACACGCAACAACGTTAGTAGTACGAGTGTTCCATTTCTCTAACCGTGAGCACGAAATATCTGCAAAGATCGGAGCAGAGAATACAATGTATAATGTATAATGACTAATTGTACAGCGATATTTCAATTTTTGTAATCGACATATAAAACGCAATAATTTGACGCCATAGACACGAGAATTATTGCGCTAAACCGGAAATCGGGTAACGCATCACGCTATGTCAAAGTAATACATAACCGCAGTACTGTCGCAATTTGAATTAATGATTTAATATACGTATGAAAGCGCGGAACATTTCCGCTAATGACGACCGCGTATCTGGTCTCATTATTCGTTGGTATAAAATTGAAAAAAAAAAAAATAATGTATCACAGTGTTTGCACTGCTGACTCGAACATCTGCGACATCCTGAAATATCACAATTTTATTCGTGCGTATTATTCGTAAGATTCGAATTAAAAAAACAGAAGGGATCTTGATGTATATATATATACATATATATTCAATAAAACCGCGTCGAATTGAGCGTCAGTCGCAAACTTCGAAAATACCCGATTTCAATAAATCGAATAATATATTCTCACGACAAACAATGCACGACTAATACATCACAGCTTCGCGCGATTTCTACGCCGCGGTGAAATTTCGCGCAACGATAACCGAGAGTCGCGAATTTACGAGTGGCCTTTAAACGATAGCTATATATAACGAATCGCGGATTTTACGAGCGGCTTATGGACTGATTTTATCTGAGGAACGCAAGAAACACGTTAATATCAAACGAGCCGCATCGGTTTAACAGCAATTATCGTGAATCCGACGACGCGGAGAATCAACATCGGTCGCGAAATTTTAATCATTAATTTTTTTTTCCTTATCGATCTCGCGAATAAATAAACATTTTATTCGTTCAATAGTTCCCTACGATCGATCGATTCCGTGTCGATGAACTACTGTGTAATAACTATATATGTATTCTATAATAGATATATATTATATTCTATCGCCGATGAGGATAGACGAGAGACACAGGAGATGCGATCGAATGCGAGACGGAGTTTACTCAGCGTCAACACATTCGCGAACTTTCAATGCGCTTGCGGTTGACGGTAGTGAACATTTTCAAGAGCCACCAACCGGCTCTTCTCTATACGCTCGGAGAACTCACAGACGTCGGCGAGCTTCACCCGCGATTGCATTTCACTGGTCGACTGTAATCGGTCCGACTTCTACTATCTTATCTATTCGACAGTGTCAGACATCACTGTAGCGTGTATACCCTGCGCAGCGCGTATTCTTCTATGTGTAAAAGAAAGATAGAAAAAAAAAAAAAAAAAAAAAAACAAAAAACACACGACAGAACCCCGCATCGATACATTGTTTTCTCGATAAGCAACGAGATTGCGTCTAACTAATCGAACGAAAAACATAAAAATACGTCCTCGGCGTGTCGGGACTCGACTTTCCGAACTAATCGTCGATGAAATTAAAAAAAATAAAAAGATCGCGCAAACTTCAAAAATATATAAATTCTGATTTTTTTTTTTTTCGTTTTTTTTTTATGTCATATGGCTCTTTGACATTTATAACCCCGAAATTCGTTCGAATATTTCACCAGCAGCTGTGTCAAGATTTAAAATTTTTTTTTTTCCTCTCATTTTCCGTGACGCACGAAAATTGACGAGTGGATTTTCGGTTCGATAATTTTGGCCAAAAGCTTCTACGATTTTCAGTGCGAAAATTACGATTGACTTTTTCGATTCCGTGAACCGCGTTTGCGGGCACACGGTCGATTAAATTTTTCGATAGAAAGCAGTTGCAGATATATCATATAATGTTTGTACTATACATCATTTCGATCAATGACCTTAATGAATGACGATTGTGGGCGAACATACACAAGTGTCTTTATCGATTAATATCAAACTTCTCGAATGTACCGAAAGCCTCGATTTTTTTTTTACTTATGTAACGCAAATATTTGTAATGCAAATTGATATACACCCGTATGATTTTTTTTTCTCACCCACGTGTGGGTCGTTTATTTAATTGGCATTGTAAATTCACGGAGCAATTAAGCGTAAAATTTTTAATTATTCGCCAGACAACGGGAGAGTCAGAGAACGGGTTGCGTGAATGCATTTCGCGAACGCGGTTTAGCTGTAGATACGCATATGATAGTTCAATAGAGTCAGCTGACCGTACATCGGGATGGCGTCGTATAAAGCGTTCGACGCCTTGACCGAGCCGCGTGTCGCACAACAACGGGAAATTAGCATTACTTATAAGAATTCCCGCGGCTCATCGTCACGTTCAAGATAATAGTCTACGCGGCGGCAAACAGCAGCCGTTATAAAGATTAAAAGACTATTCTTGTGAACGATCTTATTATCGCAATTATTATTGTTCCTCTTATCGATCGATAATTGAGACGTTTTTCCCGTTGTATGCCGTTGAATTGAACGCTAGAATACCACACATATTTTCACACCTCCGTGATGTACGCGTCGCATACTATATAGTTAATTGAGAACTCATTTTCGAAAACATTTTTAAATGGCTGTGTAAGTTGATGTGTATCGCAACATGTCTTCTCAACCGAGAAAAATGTTTGAAAATTCCATGGATTTCATTTTCATTGCGTTTTTTTCGACAAATACTCCGAAATTTCTGTACCATTTTTCGTGGGCGTTACACGACTTATTTTATTCCTAAGACGTTGCGCTAAGAATTTATCACGAAGATTTTTCGTATTTGTTGAACTTTCAAAAATTACATCTATTTTTAGAAGAATTTTTTTAACGGTTAAACAATATTCTGTTATCTTCAAACGGTCAACACTACGAAAAATCCATGCGGTTCATTCGTATAGCCATTTTGAAAAAGCGAAATGCCCCGAAATGCATTAAATGCATTTAAAAAAATGGCGAGAAATTTATTGAAGAAAACACAAAAAAATGGGTCCCGATAAAGATTTGCATTCGTTAGTTAATATTTTTGTAAATTCATAGTTTTTAATAATAGCTACAGCTTTAAAGTATGAAAATTAAATTACCTCAATGTCACACTGTACTAAAAATCAATATTTCTAAGTTTAATTATAGTGAAATCGATACGCCAGAATGTAACAAAAGTATCTATAGAGGCGCAATCTCGGTATACTAAAAATTATACAAGTTCCACGTTTTTTAAAATAATTTTTAAACTAAACGAAAAATTGAAAGAAAAGTAATTTTTTCTTGAAACAGCTTCGGCAGATTCATGTGTAGTGTTCCCGGATCAGTTTCGAACTCATCCATTAGCGCCGATGGATAGAAAATTGACGCAAACTCGATAGGTCTCCGTGGTAACGTATATAGAATAGGGACTCTCTACTTGCGGCGATTTCGATAGGTCGCAGGTGTCGGTGACATACCATTATATTCAGTGCCACTGCCAACTATGCGAAATTCCGCAATGGTAGAGTAATCTGATGCCCCCGAAAGCGTCGCTGTATAGTTCGCGTATATCACGACGCCGGACATCGAGCAGCAAAATCGTACGCGTTCCGTTCTATTTTCGAGAGAACGGATCCGCAACGGACGACTACTGTCCGCGGTCGAGGGAGAGGCCCGTGAGGAAGATAGCACGCGCGCGCGATGCCACTTGTAGCGAGAAAACCGAGTTACGATTATGTTCGGGGCAAACCTCGGGCGACGTCAACCGCGTCATCGCGGCGCACTACGAATTAGTCTCGACGTTAATGACACACGTCCGAGTGGAGACGATTTTCAACCGTTTATCGTCGCCATCGCAGCATATCGCGCGCGAAGCAAAACATCGGAGATTCTACGTTCGCGTCAAAAATAAAATTCGAGTACAAAATAAACTATTTCCGTGAATAGACGCGCAACAATAAATATACGCGCGGCGGAACACGATACTCGCCGTGAAATCTCCACATCGGTTAGACGGGATGGGAAAAAATTCGATTAGTTTTCAAGACGAATGACACCAACTGCGTTACGAGAAAACATAATTAATCTACGAAACGAGGAAAAAACTTTCTTTGCCGCACGGAGGAAACAATCGTTCGAGATTCTTCGACACAGACGAGCTAACAGAGTAATGAGCCGCTGCGCCAATAAAAAAAAATATTTATCTGGATTACAACGACAGATGGTTTCACGATACGTGTTTGTCTCCGTTCGATAACCGACTAAGATATTCAATATTGAAACAAAAAGCTCGAGTGTTCATGATGATTTAAATCGTTTTTTTTTTTTTTTTTTCTTTTTTTTTTTCACATATATTTAAGACAGGCGACTCGTACAACGGGCATTTCATTATTCTGATACTTTCGGAAAAAGAGTTAAGTCGAGTTCTCGGAGAAAGGCGCTACGCAACGGCGAGATCTCGTGTGAATTGGAACTCAACTTTGCGCGGCTCTAACGAGAGGATAAGTTCTTTTTCTCGTCTGCATTTCGTCTCTCTACCGTGAAAAATTAACGACGAAATGTATCATCGACATAAACGCCAATGATTTTCCGCGATAATTACGCGCGAGAGTTGCTGAAATAACGTATAAGATGGATGTCCCGGTCATCGTCAGTGTGCCGGTAATCGTCGATCGTATGCTTTGAATATATATTTTGCTACAGTCAAAGCGCACATTGACGATTACTGGTACACTGACGACGACTGGGACATCCACCTTATAGCACGTAGAATGCTTAATGCGGAATTAATCATATATTGCCAATCAATTAATTGAACTCGCGTATCTGTGAACAATCCTACAACCGAATCGATTTTGTAATATCTTTATATTTCTATGATAACTTCACGCCAATCAATGAATAATTTCACGCCCGTTGCCACGGTTGATTAAATGACCGGAGCCGGCTGAGCTTCGTTCCTATAGATCGACCGTACGGATGCATGATTTTATTTCATTTCCATTTATGATCTGTCGGGGACAATCGTTTCACAGCACCGGCAGTTGCAACGAGATCGATTCGGGCAGCGCGAGAGAGTTTTGACCCGACGTACGTTGAGGACTGCCGAGAGTTAGATGTTTACAAAAGCTACACACGTACGCCGCTACTTTTCGCTGCAGGAACTTTTCGCTACACTACGCAGCCGAAAGGATCTTTTTTTTTTTTTTTTTTTTTTTTTTTTTTATATATATCCATTCCTCGCACGCGTTGCCGAGAACGATCTAATTTATCGTGAGATCGATCGAATTGAATGAAAACATTTGTTCTCGTGCCGCTCACCTCGTCGAGTATAAACTTTTTTTGTTTTTTTTTTTTTTTTTTTTTTTTTTCAAGAGCACGCAATCTCGTCTGCGGGTATATTCGCGCGCGCTTTTCTCTCGTCTCGCACAGCCGAGGAATGCTCTCTTCGGGCTAATCTCGTGTGCGATCTCGCATAATCTTGATGGGTTTTTTTTTTTTTTATTTTTCGATGTTTCGACTTCACTTCCGCAGCTTCGTCTTCCCGTTTTCGTGGCACTTTTCGCGCACCGACGACGCTCGCGTTCGAACGAAACTATTAAATACAATCGCGATAGGATAAATTGCCTTTTATGTAACGCAATTATATTTCACGCTTTTAGAGTCTCAGCTATATTTTTCAACTTTCACGGGATTACACTACGGGATTGTTGTATTCTATCTCTCGAGGTTTGCACTGCACCGAAACGTTTGTAAGATAGTTGCTCTCCCGTTGCTCTCCGCGATTATGTGCAATTATGTGCCTCGCGGCACAGCGTTCGCGTTGTTTCTTTTTTTTTTTTTTCTATCCCCTCCTTATATCGCTCGCGAAGCACCGAAGTTATGCTCGCAGTGGTATTATAACATTTGCATATTCTCGCGCGATAAAACAATGGCGAAAATTTCTATTCAACATTTCAATGACACGGAGCCGATCGGTAAGCGCTGTGTTGCGGGCAAATGTCGCAGGAGTTCCTCTACTCACATATTCATTCATTAGAAAGGTGATTTGAGACGATATACGTATACGCGCCGCGACCACCTCGTTATCATTCCCGTTTTGTTGCGTAGTTAAAAAAAAATAATATTATTCTACGACGATTCACGAAGCGATTGAATTCGTGACCGACTGTGTTGACGAACGAACTATTCTCTCGAGGTATGGCCTCTACGAACGAATTCCTTCGTTTGTTCGTGCAGTGCCTATGCGCATCTGCCGAAGACTGCGAGTCGAAGAATTTTTCAAATAAATAGTGAAGGAAGAAAAAAATGAATAAGAGTAACGGCTAGCAAAGTGCATCCAATCGCCTTAATTCGAACGAAGATCCTTATTTGAATTTCAATAAAAGTTATATAGTATGTATATTTATATACATATATATCTATATATATAGTGTATTATATCCCGCGAAGGGATCGAGGCAAATCACGCGATCGACTCACTGCAAAATTTGTCAGTTGCACGCGACGAATGGATCCCCGGTGGAAGTAGAATTTCCGATGAACCGTATGTGTGTCTGTCTCTCTGTGTGTTCGTGTATGCGTGCGCGCGATAACGAAAATTTCGCGAATTTCAACGTTTCTTCGAATGTCCGATTTATTCCGCACGAGAGAATTTTGTGTTTAAAAAATTTTTAAATGGCGGTGATACAAAATTTATTTGTAGATTCAACAAATCGCGAATATTTTAATTCGTTAAGTGATCCACGTGGTTGGTAGATCGGCGAGTCGGGTAGCCGCGAGATAACCCGTCATTCGCGAGAGCTCGTTGCTCACTGACTGTCATTGACTGCGGGGGCGAGAATACCGAGACGCCATTCCCCCCCCTCCCCTCCCGTGCGGCTCCCTTTCGTCGTCTCCCACCGCGCGCGAGTAAAACTCGCGGTGCGCGACTACCGTGACACCAACTCCCCTCCTCCATACGCCTCCCCTCTCCCTTTCGTCCCGCCGACTGGACCGGGGCGCCGCGACGCCACCGCGAAGCCCCGCGTGTCGTGTCCCTCCGACTGGTCGCATGATATCTCTTATCATCAACGCAACGCCGACTTCTATGTGTATTCGTCAACGATGCGTCTTTAGAATTTCGGACCTTTGAAGTCTCCTACAGTAATTCTCGACTTCGTAATCTCTTTTCATTGCTTTCATTATCTATGCCAGCTGCTTGTATAAGCATCGGTCTTAAAAACTGTGTCCAAAGGAGCTATGAAAAAAAAAAAAAAAATGGCGTCGTTTCGTACAGTAACTTTGCATAATTCGCCTATGTGAATTTTTATTGCGTTGCATATTAACAAACTAAAGCGTACAATTCCGAGTATTCATTCGAAATAAGCCGCAGAAACGTCCTTCGCAATCCTCGAAACGTCTAAACGCGATAGCGTACATCGAGACAGCAAGATTCCGCAAGTTTCAACTCCGTAGAAGGCACAAAACTCGAGTAAAACGCATTCTGCATAAACCATCGTTAAAAATTGGCCACTGAGTTACTGAGAATTCTGGGTAACTCTGCCGACTGCGGTACACCAGGGGCTATATATACTACTCCTACTTATAGTATACTGAAACATGATAATTTATTCTGCACCACTCGTGAACGTTAAATTTTCAAGCGATCTTCATCTCTTTCTCTCTCGATGCGATTTCCTCGGGTCCCCGTGTGCCAACATACGTATATGTCTATATTCATGCCCTGTGCCTTATGCTTCCGGACGGCTGAGAGCCCCGCGCGTCTTTCCAATCTCGGGTTAAGCTATATAATCTTTCATATCCTCGGCGTATTATAATGTCGAAGAATATTTATCGTGATCCCTGAAACGAACGTGTAATTTTTATCTCGTTCGCGTTCTTAAACGGAACCAAAGCTCGTTTATTAAACATCTCCGTACGTGTGAGGGATTTCGTCGAACGAAAATATAAAAGAATCGAAAAGTAACCGCGGATCGTCGAGTTTTCACAACGGACGAGAAACACCACGCAGTTCGCATTTCCTTTTAGACGTGTGTGCGGTGAGAGAACGAAACGGGGAATCACTTTGTACGCGAAGCCAGCGCCAGTCGAGTGAAAGAGAGTCTCGTTCGTCGATAAAACGAGAGACGAGCGAAGATTTTGCCGAGGCCACTCAAACGGTGCACGTACGCGTATGCAGAGGAGCTCCGTACCCATGGAATAGACCAAAGAGAAGAAGTAGACGAAGAGTAACGCGAAAGATCGTCGGGGAATGGATGGGGGGTTAGGATGAGAGTAAAGCACGAACGTTCGATTTTTCATAAAAAAAATCTCGAAAATCAGAGGGTGAAATTTTTTGTAAACATTTTAAACGGCCGCATCTCTCGCCAACCAGTTCGACAAAATTTTTGCCGATGTTTGCCGGTGGCAGTTTGCATACCAAACAGCACGACGTCGTTGGAAGAGCATTCCACGCTCTCGGGGTATCTTACCTCTCCGCGCTCTCGGTCACGCGAGTCCGTACCTAGTAGGAAAACTCCGAGTACACGAGAAGCAATAAATATTTCACGCATCCACGAACCCCCCCCCCCCCACCCCCCTTTCCCGTTTTTTCAATAACGTCGACGAGCGATTTTTATCGCGAAATTGCCACTCGAAGGGAGCAACGCGAGAGCCTTTCCGCGCGACGAAGGGATTCTCTTTTCACGACGCTTCAAAAGTTTCTACGGGCAACGTACGAAGGTTGCATATGTTTACTTTGCGCGGCCCCTGTACACGCGAGAGAGTTCGACCGAAGCAGAAGGGCCCTCATCCCTCGGGAGGGTCGTTTCGTAAACAAATAATTGAATTGCAGACGTTCTTTCATCTTTTAACAGTCGGACTATTCGCGATGAAAATGCAATTATACTTTGTCCATCGTCAAAAGAATGAAGTGGACTCGGGAATGTACGATCGAAAATCAGAATTACGAACACCTACAGCGCGTGGCGTTATTGAAATAATACATAGCGTTATACTTTGATTAAATGAAAATTCACAAACAGAGCAGTAGCTTTCACAGGCGATCTAGAGCTTGGTATTGCACGTATGCATATATTTCGACTGCTAAGAATCGTAATGGCGTATCCCGTTTAGTTTTACGTGTTAAGTACGGTGATACACGTCCTTTTGGTTCCCAGCCGTCAATACAGTACCTACATATCCCGCTAGTTGTATATAGGCAACGTGTTATTAAGTCTGCGTACACGGATGCCGTGTCACAGTCCGACTGCAGGGACAACGAGGCCGTGAGGATACGACGAACCGCGGGTTATTAAGAAACATTAGAAAAGTCCCCCTTTTGTGATAATAATTATCGTTGCAAGAGGTTCACCGTACACGAGGAAAAAAGCCGTTATAAGCGTGAACGAGCCGCCGCGATTACACAGTGTCGAAGGAGCAAAAAAAAAAACTCTGCTATCATATTCGCATACTATAATTTATTTAGCCTCTTTAAATCAGCTGCTTAGAAGTGAGTGCGGTCGTTAAGATAAATATTATTGTGTTCGCGATTCAGGCAACACATGTATCGCAAAGCTTTTTAACGAGGCACGTTTCGTTACGAATCTAGCCAGGCATACGCGTGACGTAAGTGTGCTCTACTATCGGGTATATTCTAAATAATTCTCGTCGCCAACTGGGTCTCGGCAACTATTTACGTTGATATACACGAGCTTCGGAAACGTCCATGGAATATTGCGATAGGCAAAATGAAGGACATACGTGATTTTGAATTTTTAATAGGTTACCTGTCATCGTAAATCTTCACTGTTTAGATATCCTTTGTAAAACATTTAAACGTGCGACTGCGGCAAACAAAATTTAAATACGAACGAAGGCAATTGGTTGAAGGGCTCAAAGGGTTGAGACAATCGGAGTGATATGCGCATGCGTGTGCGGGTTTTGTCAACGTCGTGTTCCTTTAAGTACCCGCCCACGCGCCGGCAGTGTTCGGACGAACCGCATGGGGGCTTCGTTCTGCCTGCGAATATCTGCGAATGCCTGTTTCCAATCCCAGTAGCATCCTTTATTATACATGTAATGTCATAGGAACAATGGAATAATCGTAACTGCGTTGAACGTCGAACGGTAATTCTGAATGACTGAATGATCCATAGCCTCAAAACTCGTTCGTGATTCGGAACTCATGGAAAAAGTTTTTATTTGCGTTCTTGCCTCAG
This sequence comes from Buathra laborator, assembly GCA_934046635.1. NCBI lineage: Eukaryota > Metazoa > Arthropoda > Insecta > Hymenoptera > Ichneumonidae > Buathra > Buathra laborator. The sequence continues at coordinate 3,188,967 of OW203898.1, read as the reverse complement.
ATAAAAACGTCGACAGGACCCGATGCTCGTAAACCATATATATATACAGACGGAAATTAGCAGTACCAAAGATACATTCGGAATCAACCTTCGTCGTACGGGTCTCCCTTCGTGCAGAGAGATGGGTCACGAAGAGCTCATCCGATAAACAAAGTGCGTACTAAAACATTTACCTCGAGCACTTTAATCAATCCAGAGAACTGTTCTTTCTCATTTATTCCTATAAAATGCGCATTCGACACTGAGCAATGATAACCGATCCCCCTTCTCCCCAATGTTTACTTATCCTGCGGAAAGTCGGAACTTCTGAATTATTTTTGAATGTTTGCCTCCGAAAAACCCATATCGACGAACAACAGCAAATTCCCACGGCCACGCGGTCTCTCGTGGCGCTGATGGTAGCAGCGTCTTCTGCTTCTTTCATCATATATTAAATGTCAGTCAAAAACAGATAATCGAGTATTTGACAGATCATGAGAGGCGAGCTTCTGTTTATTAATCGAAGAACACTAATTATTTAAAAAAACGTAAAAATACGTGCTAACCTCGTCACGAAATGGAGACAAATCTCAGCGCACGCGGCGGTAATGAATATTATTCTTTTGCGATATGTCGCACACGACATTGGAATTAATATGAATCATAACGAATTCGCGATATCGTGAAATTTCAAAAGTCTTTGAAATTTAAAGCATCGTGATAACAATAAAAATAATAACGCCATGGGTTCGGAGCAAAGTTCGCAAGGAGGTGCACAGGGAACGGAAGGGTCCCGCGGAAGAACCGCGCAATTGAGACGCGGAAAAAGCGTTCCAAATAGAGAAAGATTACCGGACGATACGCCGCCCCGATGTACCAGTCCGGGACCCAGCATTTGTTCGGACTCCGATTTACCGTATATATCGTATACGGTTAACAGGCCTATAGGAGACTCTCCAAAAATGACAAACAAACAGTCGCAGCTCTACAGAGGAAAGAGTTTTGGTCCGCCGGAGATATCGCGTCGCAAATCCAGCGCAGGAGCAATTAATCAGAGAAAAACAACGTCAGGAAAAGCGCACAGTATAGTAGTCGTCAAACCGGCGGTTTCCGACATGTCTACCGACAAGGATCCCGATCTCGTAAAACTCCAAGGGATTCCTATGTTTCTACCGATAATGAGAGGAACTCTGAATTTACCGCCCGGCGTCAGAGATCCCGAAGTACTGGAGAGACTCGATCCCATCGGTTTGTTCAATTTGTGCGCAAGATATCAACATCACTTGAACACAAACGCTCAAATGATCGCCGCTGAACAAACAACTCTGTGCGCCAACATCGACGCTGACGTCAACAGGATAATGTCGCTTGCCGTCGACAGGCAAAAAAAATTTGCCAAATTTGCGGAACAAATGAATAAAGTTCATGAGCTCAGTAGACAATTGACAAAGTGCCATATGCAGTTGAATCAAACATTGGAGAGTCTTGAAACGCTGAATAATTTGTTGCCTATAAAGGATAGACTCGAACCGTTTGTATGGACGACGGGATAGAAAATTATTATTATTATTATTATTATTATTATTATTATTATTATTATTATTATTATAATGAATTAATTAATTAATTAAACGTTGATGCACTCAAATTGCCAGTCGAATATGTGTTCTCGATGGTGCGTGTTATTATAATATATTTACGTGTAACTCCCAGCACATGTACAAGAATATATATAATTCCGATTTAACGTTCACGATTGACATTTTTTTTTAACATTTCATACAATATTTGAAGATTTTTGTTGAGTCTTTAGAAGTCGATAAGCAGCGATAACTTCGCTCTGTTGTTTTTCTAGCAGTCTTCTCTCTGCGCTCGGTAGATCTTTTCTTTTGCCAGTCTTGTCGATGGGCAAAGATTTCGATCGGCCGGTTGACTTTGAGTTCTCGGAGAACAGAGAATGCAGCAATAATTTTGATTTGCCGATTTGACTTCCGTCTCGAGTTTTTATCGGTCGCAGTTTCAGATCGGGAGGCGCGTGAACGATGTCCCCAAACTCTACTTTTTCCCTGAATCCCTTGAACTCGTCAATGTTGTCCTGTATTTTCTTCTCTTTCTTGAGATCCAATTTTCGTTTTCTCTTCTGTACCTTCGTTAATTTTGGCTCCACTTCCGCGATCTTTTTTTTCTTCTTTTTCTTTCCTATGTTCTTGTGTTTCATCTTTAGTTTCATTAGTTCGTCTATCTCGTCTTTTGGAGCTCTTTGCACACCCTCGACATCGCCAGTTTCCGGATTTCTCTTTATCTCGACGTTGTATTTTTTCTCGAATGTCGTTTCGTTGAGAAACTGATGAGTTTCGCGATTGACGCGATGCATGAATGACTCGTTGCTCTCGCCGGGTAACTGATCGAACACGGGAACGGATTTTTCGGGTTTTGCATTGGGATGCAGTCGGGGATTTTGGGGACCAAGCGTTATCAGACCGGTCTTCGTTCCGCGTTTACGTTTTCTCGTTTTTACCGATATCTTGCCGGATTTTACGGCGTCTTTGAGTTTTATAACGCGCTCGAGGCTCTTCGGTATCGACTGTTCGTTTATGTCTCTCGGTGGCGCGTTGATTTTCGTCTTTAACCTATAACAGTGAGATGAAAAACAGCCTGTTACATCGTAATAATAACATCGAAGTATTTCGATGCACTTACTCGGCCCATCGTTTGGCGCGCTGTTTCTCCGGATCCTTGATTCCCCTGTGCTTTTTTCCCGGTATCTTACGACCCATTTTTTTGTTGTTTTTATTCCACTATTCACCGCAAAGTCAAGTTACCCGCTTGTCGAACTCATGCGGAGCACGTGTACTTTCCCGTGACGTCACGAGCCAACGTTCCGAAGAAATATCTCGAGAACTACGCGCGCGCACCGCGCAGCTGGGAGTTAGTAGAACGAGAAAAAGGCTGTGAGTAGGTTAAGTTAGAGCAGAAAAAACAATTTATCTGTTGTTTTTGCTTAAATTTGCGATCGAATGAATCGCTGCGACAATACTACTAAAGGTCATTGAACTGCGAAGGCTATAAAAATGACTATCAATGATTATTTATCGTGTTGGTAATACAGTGAACTTTTGGCTCGAATACAATATTTTTCGAGTGACATAAAAACAAAGTACATCTGTACAAATCGTCCTGAGTGTCATTGATAATCTTCGACGCAATAATCTTCGTTCTACAATGACAAGTCTCGCGCGTCTCGGTCCAGTGATTCTCGAAAATCGTTGCAGTAGTTACGGCAAAGCAATAGCAGTCATTTCGCGAAACAGCAGCGAAAATGGAAGGGGCGATTCATCGTCAAAAGCTCGACCAATGGTCACGGCAGCTGAATTGAATTTGTCGTCGGGAGATACGAAAACAATCGGAGACGACATTGACGATGCGCCCACTAACTGCTGCATGTCCGGATGCGCGAACTGTGTATGGATACAATATGCCGAAATGCTCGGCGAAAAACTCAATCACAGCGACGCGTCGGTCCAGAAGATAATTATGGAAAAAGTTCAGGATCCGAACATGCGCGCTTTCTTGTCGATGGAACTCAGATGCCGCAGTCTCGAAAAGTCTTAACGTTCGTAGAATTATTTGTAATAAAAAAATCTTAAATTAAAATTAACTTGAAAATTTATAACATTGTAATATTTATTTCTATCGAAACGCGACAATTAATTAACGTTCAATTAGCTGAAGTTGAATTTTAAATAATTTAAATTAATAAAATCTTTCATTTAATCATTCATCGAGACATTTCAATTTAGTTAATTTTTTTATTTAGTCCTTTCGTGGAGTCAAAAACGATCGCAGTTCAGTCGAAATTATTAATGCAAAAATTATATTTCCATTAGATTCAATTACGATAATACTACTTCGGTGTTAATCCAAAAAGCACATATATATTTTGTAATAATCGCGATTGCGTTCGAAGACTTCTGATCTGCGCTTTCTCCTCCTTGAAAATGTGCCATTTTCGTCTGTCTTTCGTCGATCGCGGTCCCCATTCGCATGACGGTGAAAATGCTTTTTTCCATATTTCTCGCGTCGGCAAATGACGATTTTTCCATAGAGCTATCACAGCCCACAGGGGAATCTGACTGACCCCGATAACTAGGATCAGAATCCCCGCGGCATTCGCGGTCCAAGGAAATTTTGAATTGCCGTAAGTTAGCGGTGAGAGAGTTGCAACAGTGTAGAAAAATATAGCTATTAAGATAAGTGGCGTTACGATGAACCAACACATTTTCCAGTAAATACTCGGCTTTCTATCGATCATAAATTCAACATCGTCGAGAAAATTTTCGAACCCGTATATCCATACGAAACCGATTATCTCGAAAGATGCCAAAATAAATACGACGAATGATGTACCGTAATAATCCACCAGCGTTAGAATAAATTGACCGCCCTGTAATAAAAAAATTAAAAACATTTTTTTTTTTTTTTTCCATTTAATTAATAATTGTTACAAGACTATAATATTTGATTTTTTTTCTTCTGATTATACATCTACCAGTTATTTCTATCGGAACTTAATGTTTAATACAAGAAATCGCGTTAGAAACAAAAAAAATTACTTTTATTTGTTTTATTGCGCGATTACGAAAATAATTTCTCTTTCGATGAAAAAGTCATTTCATACTTACGGGTGTAACGTAAACGAGGCCAACGAGAAATCCGATAAAGCAGGCGGGATACATGACTTGCCAATACTTGAAATTCGGAAATTGCTCGACGATTCCACTGATTATACTTCCGACCATCGCGACTAAGCTTCCAACGCCAAGTACGAACATCATGAGAAAGAATAAAACGGCGAAAAGCTAAAATTTCAAAAATAGTAATTAAAAAAAAACTCTACTTTAAACGAATGTGAATGAAAAAAAAATCGTACCTGTGGCATAACTGAAAATTTGGCTATTGCGTCAGGATAAGAGATGAAAGCTAAACCGGTACCGGCGCGAACGACCGACCCGATATCATCGGTTCCCATTTCAAACGCGAGATTTCCAAGTATTCCAAATATCGTGCATCCCGCCATCATACTGGTGAAAGTATCGAGACTCGTTATGATCACAACGTCTCTGAAAATAAAAATCCCAAAATGTTATCACTCGTATGATCATAAAAGAAAATAGATAAATCGTTGAAAATCATTGGCATTCCAATAATTACCTGTAGATATTGTGCTTGAAATCATTATGCGAGGAATACGTGATAATCGCTCCGAAACAGACGGAAAGCGAGAAAAAGCACTGAGTTACCGCGGCGTACCAAACTTTAGGATCCAACAATTTGCTCCACACCGGTGTAACGAAAAATACGATACCGTTGAGTGCGCCTTCGAGCGAAACTGCTCTACCGAGAAGACAGACGAGAACTATGTATGGAAATATCGCTAAAAAGTACGAAGCTTTTCCGGTACTCTTGATTCCGCGTGAGAGTATCAAACACACGCTGATCCAACTGGCGAGAAGGCACAACGTTAATTTCCAATCAGGCATTCCGATACCGTCGTCGATCGAATCCTTTTCCTTCAGAACAACTCTCGAGAAATACAATTCCGCGGAACTTCTTTTCGTCGAGTCTTCGTAAAAATATGCTTTTCCGTAGATCCGTTTGTCGGTTTGATTGACGGTGCTTTGCTTTCCCGAATTTACGCAAATATCCCCCCAATCCTCGTGACATCGGGCCCACGGTAGTTCTTCGGCGAATGAAGATATCAGGTAGAAAAGTGTCAGAGCCATTAGCGAACAGTAATAAGAAGCTAAAGCGATCGAGGAAAACATCTGTGCCCAACCGACGCCTGATGACAAATAGTAAAATCAATATAATCTCGTAAACTTCGAATTCTCCAAATGAAATACACTGAAATAAGTGATTAGTTGCGAGAACTAACAGTCAGTTCCCACCATTTTTAACAGTTTATCGAAGATTATCGGTCGTGAAAATAATTATTTAAAAAAATAATCGACGATTATTTTTGGGTTTTTTTTCACTATTTCGGAGATCTAACAATTAGCCAAGAAAACTAATGGTTAGTTGACACAACCAATTTTTTTTAACTAACTGTCCCCGCTAACTGTTAATCCTCGAAGTTCATCGTTTTTGTCGGTGTATTTTTAGTTACCGACCCTTTTTTTTTATCAATTGTAAATTTTTTTTTTTTTTTTTCGGCAAAATCGGTATCGCCGAATAGAACTAATGGTTAGTTGGTACAACCAATTTTTTTTGAAGTCACCGTCGCGACCAACTGTTAGTTATCGAAACTCATCATTTTTATCGGTGTATTGTAAGATACCGATTCTTTTTTTTATCGATTGTAAGAAATCATTTTTTTCGGGAAAATCGGTACCAGCAAAGCCAGGCGACACGCTCCAGACCTTGATGGACGATCGGCCGGAGAATTGGCCAACGATCATCTCCAAATAGTAAAACGGTTTGCCAACAAGAATGAGTAGTATGATGTACGGTATGAGAAAAGCACCACCGCCATTCTCGTAAGCCGTGAATGGGAATCTCCAAACATTTCCGAATCCCACGGATAAGGCGACGCACGACATTAGAAACTCGATGCTGTTGTTCCAGCTACTTTTTTCTTTCGCGCGCTCATCGAGAGCATCGACCGTAGAGTTCGTTGCCGACACTGTTCGCGCCGAATTGCCGAAATCATCCGTTTCGTACGCTTCGTTTTCGAATGCATTGCTTCTCTCGACGTCTTTCGACTCTTTGATTTCCTTCAAAAATACAAATCGCACTGTCCAATCGGACTTTCGTCGATATTTCTCACAACGAATTTTTAATTGCACTCACCATTCCCGCTGTCTGTATCTGTCGTCGCGGGGGATCGCACGACGACGTGATAATATCTTGATAGCTCGCGAGGCAGGATGAACGATCATTTGTTTCGCAGAATGATTCCACTTGCTAGTCTCGCGAGCGATTGTGAGTCTTGAATCGTTATCGCCGCAATGAACTGATGCTTGTGAACTGTTGTATAAAGTATAAATGCGTTTTATTTGATAGATAACGATGTCGTATCGAAAATTCGAAGGTCCCGATGAGATTACCTTACATTAGAGTCCGTTGTATCTGGAAAATACATTCGCACAATTTCAAATGCATAACTCGATAGTTTACCTGTACATTATTGTCTTAGATACGTAACATACACAGGACGCATATAATAAAATGACCTAAAGGTGGTGGATTTTCCGCTTAAGTGACAATGGCATAAAAATAATCACAAAATATTGGTTTAATTTTATAAAAAAAAAACACTGGTAGTCTGATAAAAATGTAAAAATAATAACAAATAATGTAAATAACGAGAGGAAGTTTTATTTATTTTTAGTTAACTGAATTTACTGAATAGTATACGAGTAATGGGTGCCTCAGTTTTTAAATTATCGGTACGTACTTATTATTATACGTGAGAATCTATAAGAATGAAAAAAAAAAAAGAAAATTACATGCGCGAAGTGATGCAAACGAGTATGTAAATTTGGTAAAAAGCAAAAATTCGTCGGTAACGAGGAAAGTGCTCGATGATTAATATAGATATTTATAATTAACGTAGCAAATCACGATGTGAGACGAGTTAATCAATCCAACGCTTAGTTGGGTTATCAGTAAATTAATCCTCAACGAAAATCTCATTTTTTTTTCATTACACATTCAAAATCTTCGATGATAATGTGAGTCGTTTGAATGCGATAAATTAATCGTTCGTCTGTTGAACGACATCGGCTTCGACTGCGGCTAACAATCGTTCTATTTAATTCACTGATAAATCACAGAACTTTTCTCGCTCTTACAGCACTATTGTCATCTCCATGCATAATACTGAATGACCGTTATATTTAACAATGATAATACTTAAAAAAAAATACACACTGTCTACGGAATCACGATCCACGTGGATCCAAAACTATTTACAAAAAGAAAAGGAAACCCCTGTGGCAAGGTTTGCAAAATGTATAAAAAATTAAGCAGGTAAGGCTGGAGCCGAGGTAGTTGACGAAGGAAGTGAGAGAAAATGTAAGATTTTCACATCAATTTGTCTTCCTGTCCGAAAAGTACATAAATCAGCTGTTTGATCTTCGAACTCGTGCGATTCTCCTTTTTCTTCTTCATCGTTTCTTTAAATTGTCGCCAATCCGCGTGGCGAGCGGGACTTCTGGGTCCCCAAGTGGGCAGCGGCTCGAAGGCAGCTTGCACCATCTATATTAGTGAAAAAAAAAAAAAAAAAATTAATAAAAATATCGCGTTAACGAAAATTCCTTCGTAAAAATCATAGATCTGTTTTACCTTCGTTATGCCTAAATCTCTTCTGCATAAAATTGCGTACGCCATCCAGAAGGGAATCTGAAGAGCACCGAATGCGAGTAGAGTCCAACCGGCCGCTGTGGAGAAATGAACATTTATCATTCGCAATTTTGCTTGGAATTTTTTTTTTTTTTTTTTTTTACGCCGATTTTTCGATGAGACTTACCGTAAGCGCTCGAGGGGTAGTAGACTCCGCCATATGTGAGAGGCGTCAGGGTAGCTATCGTGTAAATGAGAATCCCCGCTAGCAGAAGAGGCGTTATGAGACCCCAGCAAAGTCGCCAATAGACCGTCGGTCTACGCTTCAGCATGAACTCCACATCGTCGAGAAAGTTCTCCAAGCCGTACACCCAAAATATACCGGATACTTCCATAGTCGCGAGAACGAATACGATGAAGGAACCCGCGTAATAATCGACTAATCCGAGAATAAACTGACCGCCCTGAGATCGCGGAGAAAAAAAAATGGTTAGTTTATCACTCAGATTTATGTAAAAGAGGATATAGGAGAGTCGAAAAAATTACGTGAACTTACCGGAGTACAGTAAACGGTACCAACGCAAAAGCCAAAGAGCGACGTGCCTAACACGACGTGCCAATGTTTCCACGTTGGAAATTGATCGCAAATTATTGTTATTATTCCTCCCGCAAGAGCTATAGCACTGCCGATACCGAGAACGTACAACATCAGGAAAAACAAAACGGAGAACAGCTAAAAAAAAATATCATGATATTCGCATTAAATTTAAAAATCCGATGAAAAATTTATTTAAAAAAAATATTGTTAAAATTTCGATCTCACCTGTGGCAAAACTGTGAATTTCGCTATAGCGTCCGGATAAGAAATGAACGCGAGACCCGTGCCGCCGCGTACAACATTGCTAATGTCGTCGGTTCCCAATTCGTGAGCCAAATTGCCGAGAATACCAAATATCGTAAAACCAGCCATGAGACTCGTAAATGTATCGAGGGTCGTGACAACCATCGCATCTCTGAAAAAAAAAAAAAAAAAATTACATTTTTTTTTTTTTGCAAAACGGGAATTTCGCTATTTAAGGCGCAAATCGTTATTTACCGCACCTGTAAATATTGTGATCAAAATCATTGTAAGACGAATACATGACGACACCTCCGAAGCATACGGAGAGCGAGAAGAAGCATTGAGTGACGGCGGCATACCACACTCCGGGTTCAAACAATTTTTCCCAGTTGGGTTTTATGAAGAAAATTATACCATTAGCCGCGCCTTCGAGTGTCACGGCTCTGATCAGCAAAGCGATCATAATAACGTAGGGAAAGAGTGCAAGAAAATAAGCAGCTTTGCCGGAACTTTTGACGCCCCGGGCGAGTACGGCAAAGATGCAACTCCAAGCGACGAAGAGACATAACGTCAGTCGCCAGTCTGGCCATCCGATTCCGTCATCGATGTTCTGTTTCTCGTTTAACACGGTTTTTCTGTTTGGAGCAAAAAAATCGTATTGAACACGTGACTTTCTTTTTCATCGTCTCTCAAACATTTTTTCTCTCGTTTAATCGGTTAAAAAAATAAACTAACGTGAAATAAAGTTCCGCGGAACTTCTCATGTTGCTGATGTTGCGCATTGTCGTCGTAGTGGCATTGTCGGCTTTTCCCGAATTCACACAAGTATCGCCCCACTCGGCAAGGCAAGAGGCCCACGGTAATTCGGATTGAAAGCTACCGATGAGATAGAACAGCGTAACCGACATGAGAGAACAGTAATAAGTGCCGACAGATATCATGGAGAACATCTGCGCCCAACCGACCCCCCGAAAGCCCGGATTCATCGCCCACATTTTCACCGACGATTTGCTCGTGAATTGACCCATTATCATTTCGAGATAATAGAATGGTTTTCCAACGAGAAACAAAACGATTATGTATGGTATGAGAAACGCTCCGCCGCCGTTTTCGTAAGCGGTGAACGGAAATCTCCAAACATTGCCGAGTCCTATGGACATCGCGATGCAGGACATGAGAAACTCGACACCGTTGCCCCACGTCGGTCGTTCGGCGTCGTCGCCCTCGACTACCGTCTAAAAAATAAAAGGTAACAATCACATGTGCATAAATTCATCGGAGTTTTTATCACAAATTTATCATGAATTTCATTAATTTACCATCTCTTCCGGAGACGTTGCGTTCCGCATTTTTTGATCGTCTTCACCCCCGTAAGCAAAATTGTAAGCTTCAGTTCCATTTCTATTTTTTTCGAGATCGATTCGCGTCAATCCGTCGTCGCTGACGAATGCGGGATTCTGTTTTCCTTCCTGTGAATGAAAACAAAAATAGTATATCAATGGGTTTATGAGAACGGTGCGCTTGAAGTTAATTCTCTATTTTATCTCTCGCGATCGCTGTCGTAATCAATGAACATTTTGAAAAAAATGATAATGCAACCTAATCTTCGATCGTACCATCAGTCGCTACGTATCGGTTAATACGCAAAGAATTTTTATAATATTATCTTCGAGTAGTGTACAATAATGTTATGCCGCAGTGATGATATTTAACTCGGGAGAGCGAAATATCACGTGATACCGTACGATACACGAGAGAGTCTCTCGTTCGATGCGAAATATTTTTCGTGTAAACGTTAACTGCGAACCTATAATTTTGTGGCATAATAGCCGAAGATACAGCGGGGATCCCATCATCTCGTCGGGGGATTGATCTCTGCGATACTTTCTCGAATGGCCAAGTCGTTCACGAGAGCGGGCGGGAGACGGTGGGGGCCCCGGGTTCTCGAGGTAATTGCCACTGCGCCCGGGCGTTACCCGAAAGGAACACAAAATATAATATCTATGCCGAGCGAGTATCTCGGTGAGTAGGAACCGAGGAACTCCGTTAGTATTTGGTATCCGCGCAGAAATGCATGCCAAAGGCCCCGAGAAATGCCCGAAGGGCCACGAATCGCAGTCGCACTATAAACGCTTTCTAATTCCCTCGACTGCACGAGTTTGTCTGCAAGCGAGAAAAAGGGGGTTCTCCCGGCAACGATGCAGAGAGACATCGCGCACGGATGCGGGAAACATCGAACGTTCGTAAACTCGCGACAATTGTTTCGGTAAACTTCGCTCAACGCTGACAATGATATTTGTCACCAAAGGCTGTAGGCATCGCGACTCGTGCGGTAGACGAGACCGTAGACAATTCTATCGTTGCACGTGTACTTGCGGTTCGAAGCGCATACACGTTTTTTTCGCATAAAAATTCAACCGCTATAGCGCAATACTTGCGATGTATACACACAGCCGAAGAATTGTCGAAGCTTCTGTATTGCGAGAGTATATTATTCATTTTTCTCGATACGATGTTACGGACTTTGTTACACCTGCGCGATACGATATCGCGCTCCCCAGAAAAACGACTCATCCGAACGGTGATGACATCGTTCGAAAATATTATTCTCTCAGTTATGGAATGTATTCTCATGACCTTTTTGTATAATAATACGATCGAGAAACGTGGTTACGGTATCCGCGTTCAAAGAAACAGGAAGATTATACGTGCATCGATAATTCGCTGAGAATTCAACGATAGACACGCACGCTGCACGTTGCAAGGCTGCGATTCCGAGGTGACCAAGACACAGCATGACACGAATTTATGAGATCAGAATGCATGTAAAGTGTTGACGGTAAGTTTGATCGACAAATTAATAACAATCGTTAACAACGACCCAAAAATCTTTGAAACTGAACGATCCTGAATCATCGCGAATAAACGTTTCGCGATTGTAAACGACGTAAAATAGTATAATTTTCGATCCATTAGAACGCCTTTCTCCTTCGATATTCTACGCTCATTCATTCGTTTTTGCTACTGCTGTTCTATGAGAGAAAAACGTCGCGGTGAGGCCGCCGTGTTCACCGATCCGTAGCGTAACGATCTACAATGATAACTATGATACTTATATTATAGTATCGATACTTAAAGGTACAGAATAAACAGCGAAAGTGACGACGCAGAACAGAAATATCGTTGCTCCGTTCGTCCAACCGACCGGTGCGCTATTGCACGTGTTCGTCAAATCTGTCGAGTGCAATAAATTTCTCAACGTGTCCTCTCCCGCGGACGTTTAACGATTCACATCGCCGCTCGTGTTCTCCGATTTTCAAGATAAACTTATTTCTTTAGTTTCTTAACCGTATATTTCTAAATCCTTGAAAGCCCGTCGAAGTATGGAGATTGCTATGCGACAAGCGCAGCGCACGCGAGAAACATTAACTTAACGAAGAATATATAATCGTGTATTCTTACGACAGTGTAAGTAATCGTTGGTCATCGTAATGTAGCAAAGCCGTTAAAACACGAGAGACACAGCGCTGACATCGTAACATTCTACGGTTGCGTTACACCGGTTACCTACGGTTAATCGTCACGCCGACAATTCTCCGGTATTCAGCACGTGCGAATGATTAATGTCAATTATTTAAAATTGCTCACTCATTATCATAATTCATGAATGTTATATCGAAATGTCGATTCGGTTGAAATCGGCATACAAAATCAACCGTGAAATATGCGGAGATCGAGAAGTCTGTTATTACAAGTGTTACGATTGATAATGTCAGAGTTAAAAGCCATCAATTGCACGATCGCTCATCGTCAAATAGCGTACCACCATAAATTCGTCAAATTTTGTTAAATCAAATAAAAATAAATCGATGGAATTTCAAACGCACCTCGGTAATTCCCATTTTTACGAAACACACGAGACCTCGTGTTCGATCGACGATTATTTCGGAGTATCTCGCAGTTTGTCGTGATTTATGTTCGCGAGTGTTCGCCGCGAAAAACGTCACTACGACGATCGGTAACGCGCGATTGATCCACGCGCGTAATATTCGCACTTCGTTGAGATAATTCGACACCCTCGATTTTTTTAAACTCCGTTACGACGGTATAACAAACATCCATCAAATACAAAGATCGCAAGGAGACCACGTGTGGGAGAGTCGAAATTCAGATGCTGTCTACCTGAACTCCGAACACTCACTGACACCGATCACACTCGCGGAATCGCGTTGCGGTTACCATTGCGTCGAAGGCTTTAACGAGGTAGGGATAGTATAGTGTGGGACCGTCGAGGACCCTGGAACTCCCGGGCGAGAGTACCCGCCAAGACCCTCCTGTCGTGTTCTCCAACCTTTGAAGAAATGGCTATACGTAGTTTAAGAAGTGAAGCTTTTGAATAGCGTAGAAGGTGGAGGGGAAGAGAGAGGGGGGGTTTACACACGACGATGTTGGAAGAAAGCGAGAATTAGAAGTAATCCTGCCGATCGAAATCGATCGAACCGGATCGATACATATTTATATTCATTAATTATTATACAGCGTTCGCGCAAACATGTTTGATGGAGAAAAAAATTCTTTTTTTTTAAATTTGGTATGCGCACAGTGTTTATTCGCGCATAGATGCCAGATGCGCTTCATGCTCGCGCAGTCAACGGTGTCACAATAATCGGTAATGGAGAATATTGTATTACGAGTGTCCACGACAACGTCCCTGCAGATCGATTATCATCGATCCCGAAACTCGTTTGTGGATACCTCGAAGGATACGAAATCAAGGATAGGATGAACAGGTTTTTTTTTTTCGTCATTCCGTTTAGAAGAATGTCACATCGTCTGATCGTGATGTTATGTCCGATGCATTCGCATAATCGAGGGTTCCTTGGCTCTTTTATAGCGCATAATATGAATCACGTTTGTTACTACGAACTTCCGAAACTATAGCGTCAACCCGGCCGAATAGATACCGAACAAGAGAAAGTACAATGAACTGATTCACATTCTCTCGCGGTATCACACCTCGAATATTCACCGTTATCTATAACTTTCAAATGGCATTATTGGGATATCGAGAACCAAAAAAAAGAGATAGTTTCTTGGTAGCGTTAAAAGCAATAATGATCAAATTCTCTCGCGATTCTTTCATTGAATTCGTAAACATATATCGATGAAAAGGAAAAAAAAGAGATTCGTTCCGGTGCTAATGAACAAAAAAATAGATGAATGGAGTCTCATTTAAATTCAGCCAAAGTCCCGAGATGTTTTTTTCTTTCTTTTTATTCTTCTTTTTCACGTACACGCGAGAGCGAAAGGTAGGCGAGAATTTTGAAAGAAAAACAGTCGTAGCAGACGATTAAAATAACAGAGACTGACGATAACACTTATTATAGTTACGTGCGTGTAATAGAGAAATTTTAATGATATATCGTCGTTCGCATGTATGTATTCGATTTCTTCGGTAACCAGTCGATAAAATAGATCGCGGGGAAGGAGGGAGTAAGTAGGCGCAAGAGAAGAGGTACATCGGCAAAGTATATAGGCTCCGTAAGCTGCGTCGCGGAGACACTACAGAGGATTTCCAATGTGTCACTGGGTCAGCATAGCTCGCCGATGCAATTTACTCGCGACTCTTTGCCGATTCTGTGTACTTCCCGGTATGGTAGTCAGTGTAGCGCTTATTGCTCGAACGCCTCGAGGAAAATGTCGCGCGAGGTGATTAATTGGAAGTATCCGGGTTTCGGCATCCGGACGAGGAAGGAACTTTCGGGAGGAAGCCTCAGCGTAATTTTGAATCAAATAACTTAAATGTCGCGTCTTCGTAAACAAATTTGCGCCTGAAATCATTATTTCCGATACGCTGGTAGGCACCCGTATATTCGTAGGTCACGTTTTTCAGTTACCGGTTCGAACCGGTTGATCGTTTCGCAAGGAGTATGACGACCGGGCGAATCTCATATACGTGGACATTTTTTGAAAAAAAAAAAAAAAAAAAAAAAAAAAAAAAAAACGAAAAACTAACAGCAACTTTCCTGTGCCCACGTACTCGCAGGTCATATACTCAGTTACCAGTTTCTACTGGTTCACGAGCCTCTCGAAGAGGATGACGACCGGGGGTTTCCCATACTATACGCGGATATTAAAGAAAAAAAAAAAAGAAAATTGAAAATAAACAAAATTGACTCTTCTGATGATAAAAACATGTTTACGACGATGAGTATCGATCCTAGCAATGTGTAATCATGTCGTCTGTAAGAACACCTGCTATATAATTATGCAAACTATATTAATAGAAATCAATGACGAATAACATTGAATGAGCGCGAAATAACGCATAGAAGAGAACCTGAATGATTGCGGTCAGCGATTCTATCCGAAATATTCAGATTGCCAGAAGAGCCTTTCACTTGCGGTCGGTTTGTTCAGAGATTCGCCAGGTTTCAACCTCCGTTGTCAAGGTTGCTATTGACGTAATCGCATAGTCAGGTGTTATACCGACCTGAAATTATGATTTGAGCACAAAAGGCAGGTAGCAATAATTTTTGTGTCTCTCATCGCATGGTCCGTTTTTTTCTCGCGCATTTTCGTACTGATTATTTTATACGCTGACGATCTGACAGCTTCCTTCGTTTAGTGTGCTGTAACAGCCGGGAAATCGCTGAAACTGATACAGAGATACGAGATATCCGACGTGTATAACGATCGTTTGGGAAGAATCTAACATCCGTTTGGCTCATTGTTCTCGAGGAAACTATCGGTAACGGATCGCAATGTTGGACGATAACAATTATACACCTGCGATAAATAATTTACCTCCTTTGGAAGAGAATGAATAAATTTTGCAACTATTCGAAACAATGAAATCAAAATTTGTCGGAAAGGCGTGCAAAGTCAATTCGTGTGACAAATATCGTCCTGTTGCATATAACCGGAAGATCATTCAACGCTTCTGACATCATTGATATATATCGCATTAAAAATTTTAATAAACTCGGCTATGACTCACATTGTGTTTACATTTTGTTTTTGTATTTTTTAATTCCTCGTTTGCATTGGTGACGGAGGAAACGCGACGAGCGCGGATAGTGATCACGGGTTAAAAACCTTTTAACTCGTGCGCTCTACGTGACGGTTAGATGATCTCACGAGATCGGCGTTTCCCGTCATGATTCTCCCGAGGGATTACCCGAACTACTTATCACGGTAAACGACGAGGTAAAGGTAAACGATGTTTTTTTATTGGTAAGCAACGACGTTGTTGATTGGTTCTTATCGATATTAACGTAAAATAAGATTTTCACTATACCTACGACAAAACGCACGTGATCTATGAGTGCGAGAGATCGAGAATAGCGCCGATCCCTTTACCGGTTGCCACCAGAATTATCCGGAAAAACTGGATACGAGCCGTTGGCAACTTTCACCCGGCTACGGGGATTCTCAGCCCTTCAGTCGTTTCTTCAAGGTTCTTTATTTACGTAAGATTTGTTACGTATAATATACGGAGCAATTACCCGTTCCTCCTTCGAATAGAAAACTCTCGATTACACGTAAGATAGACGGGAATTTTTCCTCTACATTGCCGAGATGATTATTATACGTGGATTATTATACATCAAAGAAATCGTCAAAGTTGGCGTTTACCCCATAATTGTTATACCGTGTTCCGTAATTTTTTATAAACTCTACGCTCCCGTGATCCATCGAAGAATATCTGCGTAAGAATCTTTTTGTGTGATTCTTTTTATGGTTCATCATAAAGATTAAGGCATTCGCGACGACATTACTTATCTTATCGGCAAATACGTTGCGTGTATAAATAGTTTTTGCAAGGTTTTTTTTTATTATCTTTTGTACTCGCTATTGCGTTGTAGATCGGACATGTCGCGTATTAAAAAAAAAAAAAAAACGTCGTTGACACAAATGGTGGATTTACGTTGAAATTCCCGAATTCGCAAAATAGATGCACGAAAATAACGAAAGATCGTTTCTATAAATATGCGAGAGCACGTAAAAACATTCGTGTACAGAGTTTACATAATAGTTAGTTGAAAAGATCGATGGAAAAATACAGACGATCACGTATATTTACACGATTACAAATTTACAAACATCAAATTATAACATTGACTGAAAATAAAGCCGATTAATAAAAAAAAGTGTATATATTTGAATAGAAGATTGAATTAAATAGATTTGACGGTACGAGAGTATATTTGTTGCACTTCTCGCGAAGTTTGATATGCGAAAAATTAACGCTAGATCGCGCTCGCTTCCACAACTTCTCCGTTTCTCGTCGGTAAATATCACACACGCGTGTTTAGCCGAGGACAGTGTAATCTTGTGGCTCTCTTTTATCTCTGTATTACGAAAACTCTCGACTATACACGAATGTAAAGGTCGCGTTGAGTTACGAGACACAAACAACCTGCTAGTAGTTCGTACATTTAACGGGTTACGAAGTATCGTTTACAATTTTTTTTTTCGGATATGTTTTGCGCTTTTTTGTAGCCTGTCAATCATTCGAAAATTCTGAAAAAAAATAACATTGCAAAAGCGTCATAGTATTGCATATATATCGCAAGTCGTCAGGGTTGTGAAGTTATTCTTGTATGAAGCTTTTCCCATTATGGTGATTTTCCCGCTGTAGTAGGCGTGAACGACGCGCGCATCTTTTCCATACCCAGAGTCCACGAGGTGTAGCATTTTCTCTTCGGGGTGGCTTTAGTCGCGCTCCCTGCAGTTGGTTAGCTCAGTTAACGACATGATACGCAAGTCCGTCTGACCCGGACGGCCCATATTCCATAATAAGGAATTCGTCGCCCCGTTCCCCGGCTCACTACTCGTCGTCGTCGTCTTCTTCGCTAACCGAGTAGTTGACCGAAAGTTGGCCGCGGAGCATCGTCGTGATCGCGGCTAACTCGCTCGGTGCACCTCTCCAAGACTTACTGTAGCCGCGTAGTGTTCTTATCGAACGCTCCGTCGCGGTTCGCGATCTCCCGCAGTATCATCGTGCAATACACCTGTGCAGTCCGCGTAGTTGTAGTAGCAGCAAAAGCAAGCGTCACGCTCGAGTCGCTAACATATATACAGAGAGCCGCGGGAGTTGCAATAAAAAAGCAAGCTATCAAGGCATAGTCGTTACTACTGGAGTTATCATCGCCGCTTGGCGAGGTAAATCAATTCGTAGCTATGTCGCACGGGAGATTGAGTAGGGCGGTGATGGTCGGCGGCCTGTCGCGGGCATGGGAACACGGCGGTCGACCGTACGCCGCGGGAACAGCGGGGGTAGGCTCAGCTGCTGCTGTGCGTGGACGTGAGGCCGCAGGAGCGTTCTTGCCGCTAGTAAACCCGTTGACCGGCGTTGGTAACGTTACTACACGCAACATGTCGAGCAACGCAGCCGAGAGAACTCTCACCGAGGAAAATGTATACTCTAATCTTCGACGGATGGAATATGCTGTAAGAGGTCCGCTTCTTCTGCGTGCACTGGAGATTGAAAAAGAACTGCAAAAGGTAAGCTACAAATTTAACGAGAACAAAGCGTCAACAGCGTTTTATTTTTCCTCTTTTTCTTTTGTTTCGTTTGTTTTGTTTTGTTTCGTTTTTTTTTTTTTTTTTTCTCACAATGATAATTGTTCGATAAACAGCGAACGAGTTACGCGGACGAATTTCTCGGATATTGTTTCAACAAGCATAATTACACTCGGCGTGACATAGGCGTCACCGAGTTTTACAGCTTAAACGATTATTTTAAACGCGAATAGCTAACGGATAAGATGCGCCGCGCTGAGACTCATCAGGTGGCTAGGAAATAATTAAAGTGCGTCATTTTGTTTTGTATATACGACGCAAGGCTCATTATTATTTTTGCATCGATGCGCGGGTGCAGCGATGCGACATGACTTTTCAGTTTGCAACGCCTTAGGTGCCCTGTTGCACGGCAAACGATTAATCGATCGTTAAAATCGCACTGAATTTTTGTACGCGACTAACGCTTTATGACAGAATATATGCGCGGACTATGCACCTAAAAATTCATCGCTGAATAAACAAACCAAACGATGAAAATTGTACTATGAACTTATTTGCACAACATTAATAAATAAATGGCTGATACACTTGCTTCGTCTGTATAGATATACATATATATATATCTGCGCGTAAACGTATAATAAACACATTGTTCAGTAGACGCGATAATTGAACTGAATATCCTTATCAGTTTTCTGATAAAAGTAACTGTTTATCACAAAATGAGTTCCAAAGTGTATTCTGAAGTCGATTCTGCAGCAATGGAAATGCGTAGCCTTCAACAGAGGCATTAAATTTCCAGTGGCTCATGTTTATATTAAGCGTCATTAGGCCAATTGATAGCTTCCTGCCAAACTCTCCGCATGTTAGCAACTCAATTTTATTTTTAACCTTCGCATTCACGATATTCATCAATTTTTTAACGTTACGATTACATTTTTTTTTTTCGCAAAAAAATCGAAACGCTGAATAAACTAAAAAATTTGCTATATTGACGTCTGATAACAAAATTCCTAAGCGATGACTAACTCCATCGATGAGCGTTACATAACATTGTTTTACCAGGAAATAAGTGGTTTGCGTACATCAGTAATGCTACGTGTGACCTTCTTACATTCGCAGAAGTCATTTGATCCAAAGAGACTGCGTTACCGCATCGGTAACACGATATTCTGAGTTGTAGTTTAATAAAAATATCTTTGCATCGACAGGGAGTTCAGAAGCCATTCAAAGAGGTGATAAAGGCTAACATCGGAGATGCGCACGCCATGGGTCAGCGACCCATCACTTTTCTACGTCAAGTATTGGCACTTACCGTTGCGCCGGAACTCTTGGATGACCCCAAATATCCGGAGGACGTCAAGAGTCGCGCCAGAGAGGTTCTGGGAGGTTGTAAAGGTTGCAGCGTCGGATCGTATTCAGAATCTTCGGGAATTGAAATTATTCGTAAACACGTAGCGAAGTATATAGAGAGACGCGATGGCATACCGAGCGATTATAAAAATATTATTCTCTCCAATGGAGCATCGGATGGAATTAAGGTAAATTCACGTTTTCATAAGATTCAAAAAAAAGTTTATGGGGCAAAACTCGTGGAATTAACGTTTTCGGTGTTGAAAAGTGTTTTTATTTATTTATTTATTTGTTTTCAGTCATTTTTGAAGCTCTTCAACGAGTCTCTGGGTGGCAAGGTATCGGGAGTGATGATTCCGATCCCCCAATATCCTCTGTATTCGGCGGCTCTCGCGGAATTCGGTCTCCAGCAAGTTGGATATTACCTAAATGAGGAGAACAAATGGTCGTTGGACATCAGCGAGCTAAAACGCGCGTACAACGAGTCACTAAAAACGTGTAATCCTCGTGTACTCGTTGTCATCAATCCCGGCAATCCCACCGGTCAAGTATTGACCCGAAAAAATATTGAGGATGTAATCAAATTCGCTCACGAGCATCGTCTGTTTTTGCTCGCCGACGAGGTCTACCAGGACAACGTATACGACAAGAATAGCGCTTTTCACGCTTTCAAGAAAGTTATGATGGAAATGGGCGGACCTTACGCTCAGATGGAACTCGCCTCCTACATGTCTGTATCGAAAGGTAAGAGTTGATTGCCGACATTAGGGAATAAACATTGAAACAGAGCGCCTATCGATCTTAGAAATCCTACGAAACCAGTCGCGTGACTAAAAACCAGACGGGTCGTGTTTTATATTCGTACGAAACGAAAATACATTACAGCGATTTTCGGCACGCGACATTCTGAATCGATGATAAAAGACGATTGATTTTTTTCTCTACAGGATACATGGGAGAGTGTGGTCTTCGCGGTGGTTACGCGGAGTACGTTAATATGGATCCGAAAGTAATGGCGATACTGAACAAATCTATATCGGCGATGCTGTGCCCAACGGTTTTGGGACAAGTGGCTATGTCTGTTGTTGTTAATCCACCGCAGCCTGGCGAACCATCGTACGAACTTTATATCAAAGAGAGAACCCAAGTATTGGAATCATTGGCCGAGAGATCGAGTCTAGTCGTTGATACTCTGAACAGCATTCCGGGTATCAAGGTAATCAGACGCGGAAGAGATTTAAAGAAAAAAAAAAAAAACTATTGCGTTCGAGAAAGATAAATAAACCGTTTATTTTCAGTGCAATCCATCGATGGGAGCTATGTACGTTTTTCCGCAATTGATGTTACCCGAGAAAGCGATTAAGGCAGCCAAAGCCGAGGGCAAGGAGCCCGACGTATTCTACGCATTTAAACTGTTGGAATCTACAGGAATATGTGTCATCGCCGGTTCCGGTTTTGGACAGAAACCCGGCACTTACCATTTCCGCACTACGATTTTACCTCAGAAGGACTTAATAGTAACTATGCTGAACAGCCTCAAGCAATTTCACACGAAGTTCCTCAAAGAGTACAGTTAAACGAGAAACTAACGAATCTTACATTACACCACGACGATATACGTACCGAAAAGAGATTCGAATGTTTAAGATTTTTCTGTAACGAGCGTTGATCGCTTAAAAAAAAATTCATCTATGTTTATAGTTCTTTCGCGTTTAATTTGTACATAGCACACCGAGTTTTTAATATGAATATAAAAACGGTCTCGTCGAGCCGTAAACGCGCGCGTCACTTGTTACTTCATTTTACAAAATAAAATTTCGATTAATAAGAATAACGGTTGTGAGACTATGAAACGTAAGCTTTATTAACAAATCAATTTGGCGTAATAAATTCTAAATATTATTCTCTAAGGTAAGTTTTCGTCTAATCGTTGCTGTACAATATATTGACTAATACTTTATATGCATATGCGATATACCGTTATCGATCGGTATTTCCGCGTTTACGACTCGTTCGACAACCTCTCGATTTCATCGACGAAATATCTCATGTCGGCTTCGGTGAGAGAGGAATTTTGTAAAACGAGTCTGAAGAAATTCGGGTGTCCGTGGAGTGGTTGATAGGTAACCAGCATACTACCACCGCGTACCATACGCTCCTTAACAATCGGTGCCAATTTTTGAAGCGCCTCTGCGCGTTCTTCTCCTTTCAGATGACGCTTCGCCTCGGGAACGTACCAGAAACAAACATTCGTGCATTCGGGTTCCTGCAGGAGTTCCCATCCATCTCTGTGACGTATGAGATTCGTAAAGTACTCGGAGAGTTCAAAGACCTTATCGACGTGAGCTGCCAGACCGGTTGTACCTTTGGCTTTCCACATGAACCAAAATTTCAATACATCCGCTCGTCTGCCGCATTGCACGTGTTTATCGCCGGAGTCGTATGACGTGTCGTAAAATTTGTCGGGTTGAAAGAGATAAGCGGCCCGCGAGCTGTGCGCCGATTCCAGCAATTTTTCGTGACGCACGAGTAGCGTCGAGCATTGCTGCGGGGCGGCCAGCAGCTTGTGGGGATTCCACGTTACAGAATCCGCCAATTCCACGCCGTCCAAGAGACTTCGATACTTCGAGGATACCAAAGCACCGCCACCCCAAGCGGCGTCGACGTGGAACCACATGGAATATTTTTCGCAAAGCTCGCTTATGCGTCTCAACGGATCGAAAGCTCCGAGAACGGTGGTACCCGCTGTTGCCGATACCATCAGCGGCACCGCGCCCTCCTCGATAGATCGCTCGATCTGCTTCTCGAGATCGTTCACCGACATCTTTCCGCGCTCGTCGACCTTGACACAGTAAACATTACTCGTGCCGATACCTAGAAAGGCCGCGAGTTTCTTCACCGAATAATGCGCATCTTCCGAAGTGAATACAACGAGCCGCGGCATGCCGCTCAAGCCGGTTGTCTTTAGTTCGGGAAATTTGTGATGTCTCGCGAGATTAATCGCGTAACCATTCGCCATCGATCCACCGGGACAAAATATACCATCGCCGCGGCCGTCCGTCCAACCGACGATTTTTCGCATTTCTCGCAATACCTCCTCTTCCATGAGGGAAAATACCGGTGAGACTTCGTACGTGTAGACCGACGGATTTAAGGCGTCGGTCAACCACTGGCCGACCAAACCGTACGGATCGATACTCGAGAAGAGTTGATTAACGAAGTGTGGATGTCCCGTTTTGACGCTGTATCGCACCACGCTACGCGCGAGTTGCAGTAAATCCTCGTGCGTTACGCCGGAATCCGGCAGAGAAAGATCCACGAGCGATCGCAATTTCTCCGGTTCGATCCATTCCACGACTTTACTCTGACGCGAAGTACCCTGAAATGCAATATCGATTAATGATTTCAATGATCCAAGATCGTTGCTTATCACTCAACTCGGCGTTATTGCTTCATACAGCAATTTAACGATCGCGCGAGAAAAATGTGAAGGAGAAAAAAAAAGGTGCAATTACTATACTCTCGTGTATCCAATATCCGAGGGAAGGGTAGCGAAAAATCTTGTTTTCTATGTCGCGGGAATAATTCGCTCGAGAAAATAGCAATGAATAATCATTTAAATATTCTACGTTACGAAGGAAATTTTTGCATAATTACTGATCATTGAATTTTTTTAAGCATTGCATCAGCCGCGCGAAGAAAACTTCATAACATTTCGAAGGTTAGTAAACTCTCGTGAGGAATGTTTTTTTTTTAACTGACCTTGAAGACAGCTTCTTCGAGAATAATTTCGAAGAAATCACGGAGAAACTTCTCGTGCGCGTTTCTTGACGGTGCGCTGGTACCGGAAGACGAAATTTCCATTTCGCTTCGTTCGCTGTCCTCGAGCACTTTTGACGAGCGACTTATGATGTGCGCGGTCGCTTTTTTCTCGATTCCGATCGGAGGCATCGTTAAAACGTCGTAGAGAGCCTCGAGAGTTCGATTTTGTTCCAAGGCTTCTGACAACCTGCCCTCGTGCGCCGGCATGCCTCTGTTCGAGACGTCTCGACTTGCTCTGGCCCCGTGAACGAGATCGCAGCTTCCTTTATACGCTAATACGTTTCGCCAAGGACAATATTGCGCGCGCCAGACCCCTCCAAGCCTGATTTCCCTCTGGGTTTCCCCCCAGTTTGTCCTCTATCCCTAACGGTGATTGTTATTTGTATATAACTTTACGCATTGTCGGATCCACTTGCTACAGGTGTAATCAAGTACAAGTTTATTTATTTATTTATTTATTTGCAGTGAAAAAAAAATGATCATAGAATCGGCGTTATTGTTTATTATATTTTTTTCCGCGTAATTTTACTCGCCATTTTTATGACGAAACGAATGGCAACGAGTGGCAATTCTCGTGTCGCAATACGAAGAAGACGAGGAAATGGTTCACCAATGTGTGGACAGATTTCTGATGAATTTCTTCGCGTCATTCGGTTTGTTTCCTTTTACGTCAACGAAAACTATCTCTCGTGTGTTCGTAATTCGTCAGTACAATTTTTTAACGCGTGAACCATACATGAAAAGTTATTCCCATTCGGTTTCTCGGTACGTACAAAAATGAAAAGGAACCATTCTATGATAGTCGAGAGCATTGGAAGGTTGAATTTTTCAATGACATTTGAGTGATTGTCGAAGCGAGACCGTGGCTAGCAGCACGCGTTAAAAGTAGAGATATCCGTGGGGCACAACACAATGTAAGAAAAGGTGACATTGTAGAAAACCTTCGCGAAACCAAAGGCAACTACTTACTTTGTCGCTCGTGGCTCCATACACCCGTAGCTCTCGTAATTCTCTTTGCGTTTCTTCAATCTTAACTTCTCGACATGGGTTTTATATCTTAAAAAGAAAAATCTTACTATAATTCAATGTAAAGAAACTTTAATCGCGTTTGCTTCATTGCCAATAGCAGATTTATTCTCATTTCGTATGTTCAACTACATTGAGTGGAACGACTGCATTCATTCATGTGCAAATATAATTTATGCATTGCGATCGTCTGCATACCGATAGTAATTGCGTATTGCTTTACGAGAGACGCGATAACCACGCGATTATAGAGATCATTAATCCGTTAGAGGGAAAGGATATACCTGTTGCGCGGGTATGTTCTGCAAAACGAATATTTTTTTTTTTTTTTTGCTATCGAATTATACCTCTACGGAATGTGTTTCATCGATGGTTCAGAATGAGTCGATTGTATCGTCGTTCTATGAGTTAACATTAAATTGGAGAACAAGAGGCCGATTAGGGGTAATAATAACGCAACATCTATATCGTATGTCGGTTCCGACGAAACGTTAATTTGCGAGGAAGCGTAAAATCGCGTACCATCGTAAAAGCCCGCGAGGGGTTTTTATACATTTTTATCATCACGTGCCGAGTACTCTGCGAGACACGTGAAGCCGCACAATTAACTTACGAACGGGCGAAAGTCGTTTCACCTTGGGACTTTATCTTCCTGGGTTTAGTAGCAATGAAATATTTCTCACAGCATAGTTTAACGACTTCTTTTTGTTTTATACTTCAACATTGTTACAAACATGATTTACAATTCTTTAATAATCGTTAGAAAATGCGTCATTGTCATCTACTCTATGTATCAATGAATTTAACAATTTTCATTCGCAACATATCCTTAAACGCTATATATATGGAAAGTTACAATATTTCTGGGATACTTTATATACCACATATCCTCTTTATATCCGTATATCTTTTCATATTTGTATTTGTATCCAATTTGATTTCACGAGAATTCATAGATTCTTTGAGAGAGCAAACGTGACTTTTTTTTTTTTTTTTTTTTTTTTTCACAATTTTGTATATTACAATGCGATAACATATAAATTTTGTTACAATACAATTTTTTAAAACATTAGATAAATCGTCAGTTCCGAAATATATTTTTACTGACGTTATGCACGACCGGCGCCACAGCGTTGCAACATTATTTATTTACATTCCAAGTTTCGTTACTTCGCATCGATGTGTTGTTAGCCGAAGTAAGCGCCGCAGTTGGAACAACGACGATTCTTCAACAATAGGCAACAGAGTATACCGAGCGGAAAGAAGAATATAGCGCAAAGCAGACCTAAACAAGTGTAGTCGTCCTCCAATACTCCAACCTGGAAAAATTATTAATATGTACTATCCGTTTCAATAAAATGGATGAGCGCCAATGATTCATCGCAGAGTCATTACTTACACGACAAGCAGGGCACGCGCCGACCAAAATAATCTCCGGTACGATAACTGCTCTCAATGGGGCTGTGGATCCATATGACGGTATTTGATTTCCCTGTTCTGGTATTCCTGCACTAGGATAATAACCTGGCGGTGGTTGCCACGAATTGTATCCCGGTCCTGTAAATAGTAATTATTTTGTTTTTTGTTACATTTTTTTACGAAATGCACGATATCTATTCAATGTCGACAACAGTTTGCCGTTGACGAAAAACCCAGTGACACCGTCAACACGAACGATTAAATAACCGTATAACCTAATCACTGCATTGTTGATTATAATTTGTTGTTCTTATACCTTGCGGAGCACTTGCAGCTGAGTACGGCGGTGGTTTTTCGGCGTTCTGATTCAACGGATATTTTTCCATGTTTACCTGACGAGATACGCGAAACAAATGCGCCTCTATACGATAACGAACAAATTGTAATCTGATCAGTCGATCGGGTATGACACGGCGCACACTGTATCACGTCTCACTCGGCCATTTAATTTCAGGTTTTTTTTTTTTATACAGACACAATGTTTTCCACTGCCAGTACTACAAACATCGGTGCATCCAGAATTCTCTATCTCTCTTTGTTCAACTTTTTCTCATTGGTAAAAAAAACATAACGATGCGACGATTATTGCATCGCGGTGGGTGTCTCCCGCAGCTGCAACGTCATAAAAACCACGGACGTGTCACACTTTTCGAGGCGATACATGTCATTCAAGAGATAAATCCTTTCACAGAGCTATTGATCAATTGATTGCTGTTCGCTTTCAGATGCATCCTTCCAATACGAATTATCATGTTGGAATATTATATTTATTTGCATTATGAAAAATACATCGAGTGTCAAAAATGGCGCATTTTTGTTTTGAATGCAAACGGACGGCTACAACGTCCAAAAGACATTACCGACGACTGATGTATCGTCGGTAGTTTTGACGCATAGATCGATTGTCGCATTGTTGTTTCATCGATAACTGCAACACATTGCGATATGACAAACCACAATCAAAATAAGACATTTATGATAGTGAAGGTAAACAACCTTGAACGAAACAATTTGAATATTCGATATTTCATAATGCAATTTTACCTGACCTAGCCGCAAGATGGCCGAGGCATGTATGTCCCCCCATCTCCACTCTCCCCGCCACTTTGCAGCCCCGAGTTTTTGTGTACCATACCTGTTCGTCAGACGTACTTACATTCCAACTAGCCGAAAAATTCAATGTGTCCGTCAGTCAGCGGCGTGCCAATATTCGCATTATATTTTCATCAATCACAATTCACCTGCGTCGCGGCTCGACGAATAAAAACAACTTGTCCATCGTGTCCTTCGCGTTTACTTCGCAAAAGTCTTTATTCGGCCGAATAAAAATTTTAGGCTTTCACGTTTACGTGCGACACTAACTGTCGGTAATCTGAGAGCCGTGTAAAATGCTTACGTCAATATACTTTCACAACTTTAACCTTTCATTTCACTTATCTGGATTGCCTCCTAATGTTCGATTAGTGATTACGTGTTAGGCCAACGTTATCATTGGCCTTGTGTGTCTGTTTCACCTGGCGACGATGCAAAATAATTCAAAAACCAGAGAAATGTTTATAGTAAGAGCACTGGAAAAGATCCTCGCCGACAAGGATGTCAAAAGATCGCATCTTTCGCAACTCAGAAAATCATGCGAGTCGGCATTGGGTAAGAAAAACAAGTGACAGCGAGTGACGTTCCGAATGTCAAAATTTTCCGACTCTCGTTCGACTCTCGCGTATAATTTAAATTTTTTTCAGACGATTTACGAAACGAAATCAAGGAAGTTCCTAACAATCAAGCTGAGGAAGGAATTTCTAATGCGTTGCCGCAGCCTAAAAGTGACTCAAATGTCATTTCGGCCGAAAAATATTTTCTTCCCTTTGAACTCGCATGTCAGAGCAAATCGCCCAGAATTGTCGTCACCGCGTTGGATTGTTTGCAAAAATTGATTGCTTACGGACATTTGACGGGCAATGTACCCGATTCCACGGAGCCGAATAAGTTGCTGATAGTTCGCATCGTTGAGACGATATGCGGATGTTTCATGGGTCCGCAGACGGATGAGGGAGTGCAACTTCAGATAATAAAAGCACTGTTGACGGTGATGACCAGTCAGCATGTCGAGGTTCACGAAGGAACGGTGCTTCTCACGATACGTACAGTTTACAATGTTTATCTGGCGTCGAGAAATTTGGTTAATCAAACAACGGCGAGGGCTACACTCACGCAAATGATTAACGTCATTTTCGCGCGTATGGAAACGCAAGCGGTAATTGTTATTTTTTCAAAGACTTTTCATCACAATAATTCGCGATTTGCGATGATCGATAAAAAGCGAAAACGGCGGTGAAAATATTTATTTCAATGATACACAGGAGGACGTTATAGCCCGCGGAGAAGTCGAGCAGTTGGAGGCGTCGCAAGAGACGCAAAAATCCGACGTCGAAACAGAAACGTCGAATAATCAAGATCCACCGCCAGATTCGTCGCTGGTAGCGCAGAGTGTAGTGAAAACGATAATCGACGATATCGTTAACAGCGTCGTACCGGAGGAACCGATTCCCGCAACGTCGCCGACGGAAGAGCACAGTTTGGATCAAGTCCCCACGGACGACAATGCCGATGAGACCGCCGGCGAGAACGACAACATGGTTACGGCGAAATTCACTCACGTACTTCAGAAAGACGCTTTTTTGGTTTTTCGTGCTCTGTGCAAACTTTCGATGAAACCATTGCCCGACGGAACGCCCGATCCAAAGTAAGTTCGTTGATACGCGACAGAGACGAAAAAAAAAAACTATAAATTAATTTCACGATCGCGTATTTTCAAGGTCACACGAGTTGCGTTCGAAGATTCTATCGCTGCAACTGTTACTCGGAATATTACAAAACGCCGGTCCAATTCTGCGCTCGAACGAGATGTTCGTCATCGCCATAAAGCAGTATCTTTGCGTGGCACTTTCGAAGAACGGTGTATCCTCGGTTCCCGAAGTTTTCGAACTGTCGTTGGCACTGTTTCTGGCGTTACTCGCGCGTTTCAAAGTCCACCTTAAGATGCAAATCGAAGTATTCTTCAAAGAGATCTTTATGAACATACTGGAAACTTCGAGCAGTTCGTTTGAACACAAATGGATGGTCATTCATGCGTTGACGCGAATCTGCGCCGACGCGCAGAGCGTCGTCGATATATACGTAAATTATGACTGCGATCTCTCCGCTGCTAATCTGTTTGAGAGGCAAGTTTAGCGGCTCTAAATTATTGTCCCTATAATTAGCCAATTTCTTTATCGAATATTTCTGTTTGTACTTCCGTAGGCTCGTCAATGACTTGTCGAAGATCGCTCAGGGTCGTCACGCGCTGGAATTGGGCGCTTCGCCGAATCAAGAAAAATCGATGCGCATCCGGGGCCTCGAGTGTCTTGTATCCATACTTAAATGTATGGTAGAATGGAGCAGAGATTTGTACGTTAATCCGAGTATACCGACGGATCATCAAGTACCGTCGGAACCGCCGGATCCTCCTGTGGAACCGGCTTTGCCGCGTTACGGCAGTGCCGGCAGTTTGTCTTCAGCGAATTCTAGTCTCGTAGGCAATAAGGAAGTTCCCGATTCACCTGAGCAATACGAAGTTCAAAAGCAACAGAAAGAAGTTTGGGAAGCGGGAATCGATACGTGAGTTAATTCTCTGCTATAAATATTATTTTCGTTTACTCGTTCATTTGCTTATCGTCGTTTTCGTTCGAAGATTCAATCGAAAGCCGAGCAAAGGTGTACAATATCTTCAAGAACAAGGACTCCTCGGCAATTCAGTCGAAGACGTAGCGCGATGGCTTCACATGGACGAGAGATTGGATAAGACGGCTATCGGCGATTTTCTCGGTGATCACAATCACAATCAAGTGATGTACAACTATATCGATCAAATGGATTTCGCGAGCCGCGATCTCGTTACGGCACTACGTTACTTCCTGGAAGGATTCAGACTTCCCGGCGAAGCGCAGAAGATTGATCGACTTATGGAAAAATTCGCTAGTCGATACTGCGAGTGCAATCCAAAGTAAGCGAATCTATATTTAGATATTAAAAAAATGTCTTTTTTTTTCAAGCAAATAATTTACATACGATTTGTTTATGTTGCAGTAACGGACTATTCACGAGTGCGGATACCGCCTACGTTCTCGTCTTCTCGATAATCATGCTGACGACGGATCTTCATTCGCCGCAAGTTAAAAATAAAATGACTAAGGAGCAGTACATCAAATTGAATCGTCACATAAGTGACAACGAAGATTTGCCGGAGGAGTATTTATCAAAAATCTACGACGAGATAGCGGGTAACGAAATTAAGATGAAGGGCCACACGAATCGCCCGGGAAAACAAGGTAAATTTTTTAACCCCCATAAAAAATGAAAAAAATTGAAACATTGAAGACGACGGTCAGTTATTAATAATCAATGTTTGCGTTCACAGTGATATCGAGCGAAAAGAAAAGACGGCTTTTGTGGAACATGGAGATGGAGGTGATATCAACAGCGGCGAAAAATTTGATGGAATCGGTTTCACACGTTCAGGCGCCGTTTACAACGGCCAAACACTTGGAACACGTGCGTCCGATGTTCAAAATGGCATGGACACCATTCCTCGCGGCTTTCAGTGTCGGTTTGCAAGACTGCGACGATCCGGAGATCGCGTCGCTTTGTCTCGATGGAATTCGTTGCGCGATACGGATCGCTTGTATTTTTCACATGTCTGTAAGTATCTTCGACAAACTCGATATCCTTGGCGTTTAACGATTACTAATTTAAAGAAAAAATCATTTATCCTCCGCAGTTAGAACGCGACGCGTACGTACAAGCGTTGGCAAGGTTTACCCTGCTGACTGCGAATTCTCCGATAACGGAAATGAAAGCGAAGAACATCGACACGATCAAGACGCTGATAACAATAGCGCACACCGACGGCAATTATCTCGGTAGCTCTTGGCTCGACGTTGTCAAATGTATATCACAGCTGGAACTCGCGCAACTGATCGGCACCGGTGTCCGACCGCAACTACTCGGTCCCACATCGAAGCCGCACTTTCCGTCTCCTCTGACGAACTTTACGAGTCTCACACACAACAATCTTCATCAATCCAATAGCCTGAATCTTAGCTCGTTGGATCGTAAGTACAATGAAATCCAAAATTTCGTTCCATCAATGAAATTTTAAGAAATTCGTATTAATTATCATGAAATCATTTTTCCAGCGAGCGTAAAAGAATCGATTGGGGAGACGAGTTCGCAGAGCGTCGTCGTGGCGGTCGACAGAATATTCACCGGTTCCACGAGGCTCGACGGTGACGCGATCGTCGAATTCGTAAAAGCGCTTTGTCAAGTATCGCACGAGGAATTGTCTCATCCTACGCAACCGCGTATGTTCTCGTTGACGAAGATCGTCGAGATTTCTTACTACAATATGGGTCGCATAAGGCTTCAATGGTCGCGCATATGGCAAGTTCTCGGCGATCATTTCGATCGCGTCGGTTGCAGTCCGCGACAGAACATATCATTCTTCGCTGTCGATTCGTTGCGACAACTCGCTACGAAATTCATCGAGAAGGGAGAATTCGCGAATTTTCGATTTCAAAAAGAATTTCTACGTCCGTTTGAACACATAATGAAGAAAAATCGTTCGCCAGTAATACGCGACATGGTTGTACGTTGCGTAGCGCAGATTGTACACTCGCAAGCGCCGAACATACGCTCGGGATGGAAGAATATCTTCAGCGTCTTTCATCACGCGGCAAGCGATCGCGACGAGTCGGTCGTCGCACTGGCATTCTCGATGACCGGAAAGATAATAAATGAGCTTTACGCGGAGGATTTCAGTATAATGGTGGATTCCTTTCAAGACGCCGTCAAGTGCCTCAGCGAGTTTGCGTGCAACTCGTCGTTTCCCGACACGAGTATGGAAGCTATAAGACTGATCCGCTCGAGCGCTTCGTACATCGACGCTAATCCACAGATGTTCGCCGAGGGTATGATGGACGACAACGGAATGGTTTCCGAGGAGGACAGAGCGTGGGTGAGAGGCTGGTTTCCGCTTCTGTTCGAACTCTCGTGCGTCGTGAGCCGTTGCAAACTCGACGTTCGCACGCGAGCGCTGACCGTTCTTTTCGACGTTGTTAAGACCCACGGCTCGTCCTTCAAACCGCACTGGTGGAAGGATCTCTTTCAAGTATTGTTTCGCATATTCGACAACATGAAATTACCGGAACAACATACCGAGAAAGCCGAATGGATGACGACGACGTGTAATCACGCGTTGTACGCAATAGTAGACGTGTTTTCGCAATTTTACGATACCCTCGGGCCGCTTTTGCTCGGACAGCTGTACTCCCAATTGCTGTGGTGCGTGCAGCAGGACAACGAACAATTGGCCCGTTCGGGTACCAATTGTTTGGAAAATTTGGTCATTAGCAACGGCGTTAAATTCGACGAGGACACGTGGGCCAAGACGACCCGTTGCGTACTCGAAATATTCGAGAGTACGCTACCCGCGGATCTCCTCACGTGGAAGCCACAGTCGTTGAACAAGGAATCCGATCTCGACGTTATAACCGGCGACAGCGACAGTCACGTGGGTATATTGAAGAGAGCGAACAGCACGCAAAGCTTGACAAACAACGGCGATTCCGTGAAACCGAAACTTTTCTCGGCACTGCTGATACGATGCG
Source organism: Buathra laborator (assembly GCA_934046635.1). Taxonomy (NCBI): domain Eukaryota; kingdom Metazoa; phylum Arthropoda; class Insecta; order Hymenoptera; family Ichneumonidae; genus Buathra; species Buathra laborator. The sequence goes on along the minus strand of OW203898.1, from coordinate 3,155,895 downwards.
TCGTTCAATTGGAATTGATACAAACGATCGACAACATCGTGTTTTATCCGGCAACGTCGAGAAAGGAGGATCAGGAGAATCTCGCGCTCGCGCAAGCGGATATGTTAAACGGTAAAACATGCGACACGAGTGACGACGGTGCGGGAGATCAGCAGAAGGAGGAACAAGGAATGTACTGCGCTCTCAGCACCGCTCATCTTCTCGAACTCGTAGATTGTCTGCTGAAGTCTCATCGTTTCGCGAAGAGTTTCAACGTCAACAACGAGCAACGCAATACCCTCTGGAAGGCCGGATTCCGCGGCACCGCAAAGCCTAATCTGATGAATCAAGAAACCCAATCGCTGGCGTGCGCTTTGCGAATCCTCTTCAAGATGTACAGCGACGAGGCTCACCGCAACGATTGGTCGTCGATCGAGTCGCGACTCGAGATAGTCACGCGCGAGGGTCTCGAATACTTTCTCGCGCTATCGAACGAAATTCATCGCGACGCTTGGACACCGATACTTTTGCTTCTGTTAACGAGAATTCTCAAGATGTGCGACAATCGTTTCGCCATTCACGCGGCTATATGCTATCCTTTCCTCTGCGAGATCATGTGTTTCGACCTAAAACCGGAGCCGCGCTCCGTTCTTCGACGTTTCTTTCTTCGCATCGGTCCAGTCTTCAGGATCACACAGCAGTAGCCGTCGATGAATTGTTGTATTGTAGAGAAGAAAAAAAAACTATTGTAAAACCAGGCATTCGTAATCTATCACGAAAACAACAACAAGAACAACAAAAAAACTTGTATTATTACACACGATATATATTATACATAAATTATAAATTATAAATAGTCACTGAATAGATCCGTACAATATACGTTAGATAGGTGATAGAAAGTGCGCGGAAGGAAGGAAGAGTGGGTCAGCGTGACTTAAAAAAAAAAAAAAAAAAAAGCGTCGATTCCTCGTCAATGATTGACAGAAATCTTTTGTTATACGTACGGTGATTATGCATATATTATAATTCTAACTTATATGCAAGAAAGCGAAGTACAGGAACGTAAATTTATCACGAGTATTAACGTTTCTTGTAGTTTCCTCTGCGCTTATTCCCGGCGCCCAGTTGGATTTCGTTAGAAAGCGTAATTCGGCACGGAGCCGCACCATTCTTGTACGAAAACGAGAATATCGTTGAGCGGCGATTCCGTCGGTGCCAATCTCGCCGCGTTAACCAATTTGTTCCAATCGTTGCGATCGGCAACGCGACCGCTGCCCTCGAATCTGACGACCGGACCGCGTATCGGATATCCAGTAAGTGCGCATTCTTCCAGAGGTGTGGACAAGTTCGTTGGAGACGATAACGAACCCATGTAAACACCGCGTTGATCGACCGGAAGCCCTTGTTCGACCCGCTGATCCATCGAGATCGCGAGTACCCATTCGCGAGCTTCTTCTCTCTGCTCGCGTCCGACACCGAGCGAAGAAGGAAGTGGAACTTCGAGAGGAAAATCGGTTACTCGAAGATCGTCGACGTCGAGAATACCGCCGTCGCCTTCTTCGATGCACTCCTCGAGATCGAGGAAATGATTGAGAAACACGAAAGCCTCGCTACTCGAGCCGATCGCGCGTTTGTCTACACCGGCCTCGTAGTAGCAACGATCGGCCAGCAATATATCCGAATAGCGAAGCAACGTTACGGAAATTTTCGCGACAACGTCGACGAGAGCCGGATAACTTTTGCAACCGCATCTCACAGCGCTGTAGTGAGCGATTCGTAAAAGTTTCTCGATCGTTTCCTCGTTCGACGTTGAATCGCGAGTTTCCTGATTCTGCGACAAGTTGAGGAGCATCGTGCGCAATTGTGCGAGACGCGTGTAACGCGCTTCGGTCTCCGTAGAGTTGAGAATAGCTTCCGATAGACGCGCGTAGAGATTGTAATACTGAGGTATCGTCGGCGTTCCGTACTGAGCGTATAATTGCAATGCTTGTTCGGCCGAACCGGATTTTAATAGTTGTGCCGCCCGTTGCGCTATATATTTATGCAACAATTCGGAACTCTGTGCGCTCGCCGCCTCGAAAAGTTGAGTCCATTGACCCTTTCGCGACATCATGTCGAGCGCCGCATCAGCGTCTACTTCCACCAATCTCTCCGCCTGGCCGTCCTTTATCATCGTTTCTTTGTATTTTTCTTCCAGATACGAATCCAACTCGGGTGCGAGTTCGCGAACTATTCTCTTGGCTCTCGACCATTCGCCAATCGCCGCTAAAGCGTTTACCGCTTCTTTCAGTCTGTCCGCTTGGAGGAATACCTGATAATGAAGAAATTCGTTATTGAGTCATTGGAATCACGAATAAGCGAAAAAACGAGCGTTTAATTGTTCAACGCAGTAGTTACCTGAGCCGCGAGTGCGTGTTCTTCAACAGCCAAAAGTCTCGCACCGAGTTCATCGCCTACTTGGACAGCAGTTTCCGGATCCGCGTGATTTATGAGAATATCGGCGGCTTGCAGAAGAACGGGTCTCGAAGCTTGAGGATCGACCATCAGTATATCAAGCGCTGTTCGCGTCTCGCCAACGGTAAGCCATCGTCTAGCTTCGGCCAAACTATCACCGGCATCCATACCCGAACTTTTTTGACTCAATTCGCGACGCAGAGCGGCTTCCTGACTGGGAAGATATTCCCGGCAGACTCTCATAGCGTCCGACCACATTCCGGCTTTCTGCAAATTCAACAAAACTTGTTAAAAAAAAAAAGAAAAAATGAAAATAATGATTGTTTCATTATTTAAAAAAAAAGGACCTTATAGTGTTCGACAATCATATCCGGTTTGTGAGCTCTTAGAAGCAATGATTCAGCGAGAGCGTAATTCTGCGTTGACGCAGCTTCCGCGGCTCTGGCAACTAAAACTTGCGAGACGGCTTCCTGATTCAAGGATTGAGCAACTTCCTCCGCGGCGTCCCAATCTCTCGTATGTATGTACATCTGCACAGCTTCGAAGGCTTTACCGGCGCGTATGAATTCTTTTTCAGCTTCGGAAAATTTACCCTCGTCTTCGAGTGCCATTGCGTGTTTGTAACGTACTTCTCGCTGTTGTTCCGTTGTTCCGTATTTTGCGGCTTCGAGCGCCCAATCGAAGAGACCGGCCTCGCAGGCGAGTTGAAGACACGCGTCGAGATAATTTAATCTCATGAGAAGTCTCGCGCCGAGTTCCGGCGCCATGGTACGAGCCCACAGGAGAGCAACCTGTTGACCGGCTTTGTCACCCGAAGATTTCTTCGCTACTCGAAGAGCGTCTTCCCACATATTTGCCGTTCGGTACGCGGAAACGGCGCCGCGCCAGTCGTCGGCACCGAGGAAGTGTTCTTCAGCCTCTCGCGGTTTTCCCGCCGCGTCGAGTTCTCGCGCGAGATGCGAATGTGTAGTTTTCAAGAGGTCAGGTCTGTGATCTCCTACCAATCTTATCATATCGGCTCTATGACCGGCTTTGCGATACATGGCTATTGCCGTATCATACTGTTCGGTCGCGACGAGCAGTGCCTCGGCGTGTCGGAAGTCACCGGAGTCCATCAATTTCTCCGCGTGTTCCGATAAAATTTCTTTCGCCTCATCGGCGCTCATAAATTCCACAGCGACTTCGTGAGCACGAGACCAATTTCCCGATTTAACGTGAACCTCGACCGCTCTTTTTGGATCACCGGAGCGGAGAAACAGATTTTCCGCCAAATTTCCATCGCCCACCGAGGCGTAATGTTCCGCTAGTTTGTGACACTGTTTGCGAATATCGGGATCGTCGCTCTCGATAACCTGAACGATCTGCAGTGCTTTGCGCCACTGACGTGCGTTTATCGCTGCGTTAAGCGCTAAAGCGGTTTCGCCGGCTTCGATGAAATGATTTATCGCCGCGTCATAGTGACCCGCACTGACGAGGTGATGTCCCCAATCTTTTTCCAAATTAACGACGCTGTTTGGTTCCACTGAACGCGCGAGATCGAGCGCCCGTGAGAAAACTCCGGCTTTAGCGTAACATTTGATCGCCTCGGTAAAATCGGACGTGCGTTCCAATATCTCACCGGCCAATTCCATTAGTTCGGTCGCCTTGAGAATTCGCACGACCTCTCCGACGATCGAGGAATCCTCGAGCAACGATTCGTTAGCGAGAAGGAGTCTCGCCGCTCGTCCGGCACGACGCGATTCCAAAAACAATTTTATCGCCCGTCGAGGATTGTCCGCCTCGATTATCGCGGCTGCACGAGCGGCTTGTCCGCTCTCCAACAACCACGCGAGATGCTTGTCTCTGAGAACGTTCAGTCCCGACCAGCCGCGACTCTCGGCAAGAGTTAGCGCGTCCTCCCAGTGCCAATACTTCTGATACATCTCGAGAGCCTTGTCGAGATCGTTCTGCTCGAGATAAATAGCTTCCGCTGTTTTAAGTTCGCCGTTCAGTACCGCTAATTTGGCCCAACTGTCGGGATCGGCGAGAGGATCGTTGCCGGTTTCTTTCGCGTAATCATTGCTGTTCTTAACTATATCTTTGAGAAATGCCGAACAAGCAACGTCGCCGAGGGCCGCGTAGCAACGCGCGGCGATCAGCAATCGGCGTGCCGACATCGCGTTTCTCGCAACGTTCTCCCACATTGCTTCGGCTTGCGGACGATCACCGAGTTCCTCGAGAAAGAGAACGACGCGACCGAAATCATTGTCGTGCAATGCGGTACCGAATTCTATGAGTCCCTCGTCCAAAAGATACGTCATTCGACCATTTGGTTCTTCGACAATTACCGATGTCTGCCCGTAATCTCTAACGATATCGATCGCATCGCCGCGGATCGGTATCAAAGTAGCAGCTTCTGGCGCGTCGACGTTATACCAAACCGCCAGCGCTTGATTAGTCTGAGCAACGGCTACGTCACTTCCGGGTACCCAAGACGCGAAACTCGTACCGGTCAGCAGCAAAACTCTACCACCCTCGTCGTCGCTAAGCCACAATCTTCCGCGTTTATCGCGCGACAATAATCTGTGACCGGTTTCGCTTAATTCCAACCAATCGACGCGCGCGTCGTGACCGATTATACTAATCGTAACACCGGTTAAAAAATCAATTATCCTAACAGTTCGCGGATCCAGAAGATATGCGAGTCTCTTGTTCTCCGGCATTCCCGCGACGTGACGCTCGTTTATTCTCACACTTACGACGTGCGGATTAACCGCTTCCGTTCTCACTGAGCCCAATATTTCGTTCTTTCCGTATTCGACAATCGTTAATTCGCCGGAATAAAATATCAAACATACGCCCGGATATTCGAAGAAAAATTTTTCGCTCGAGTTCTTTGCGTCCCATGGAATTTCGCTTAATAAATTCAGTTCTATGTCGCTTATCAGCAGTGTCGTACTCGTTCGCGCGACTATGTGATTGTCTCGGCGTCCGAGAACGCGAACGTCTTCGATCTCGCTGCCGGTATAAGATTTTATGATTACAGGACGATTTTTACTGTTCAAAGAACGTATGACGACCTGACTCGGTCCAACGTAGACGACTTCGTGACTTCCTCTCACCATCGCCCGCCTTAAAACCGTTTCGAATTGTTCGACGGCACCGCAGAGACCGCCGATCACGAGCCTCGAACCGTCCCGACGCCACGACATTGCCGTAACCGTATAGAGATTCGGCAGCGATCGCGAATTCGCCTCTTCCCAAACGGAGCGTCTTGGGCTCCAATCGAAAATACGCAATTTGTTCCACGAGCCGATTGCAACGCTCTGACCGCTCGGACTGCAGCAAGCCGTTGACAATTCTTTTTCCTCCGTGTCGCGGCTGTAATCGAAGATTTTCACGACTTTTCCGTGGGAGTCGTAACACGTTAGCTTTTTATCGCAACCACCGGCGAGTATGTGACTCTGTGTCCAAACGAGAGCGTACGCTGGCACACCGTGGGTCAGCACTCTGCCAGACGGCTCCGAGGTTCCGTTCTCTTTTATGTAATAACGTATTATACTGCCGTCCGCGTGACTCGATATAAAAGCGGTTCCTCGTATACTGAAAGGTTACAATCGTTCGATAATAAATTAATTAACTTCGAGACTCGGATTTGATTATCGATTATTGAAGATTATTATTTAGATTTTTTTTAAAATTACTTCATAGCCAAAGCGATGGTCATCGCGTCGGCGGTGTAGAGCGTCTGAGCCTTGTGAGATTTCATCACGGCAACTCGAACTTTTCCGTCCGCGAGTCCTATTACAATCGGCCCCTCCGATGGCCACACCATGCATGTTACCGCTGAACTCTGTCCGAATTTGTTGCATATTACCTTCTTGTCGCCCCAATCCTCACCTATCTTGTACACATAGACGATATTGTCTGTCTGACCGACCGCTATCTTCGTCGAATCTGGCGAAAAGGCTATAGCTTTGACGAGATAACTCTTTTTTCCGTGCTGCAAAGAAATATTGATAAAACAGGATTTAGAATAAAAACGAAATGATTTTTTTTATTTTTTTACATTCGTTATATACCTTGGCATCGACGGGTTTCGTTAAAAATCGATCTTTCTTTACTCCCGATTCGTCGAAGAGATAAATCGATCTATCAGTCAAAGCAACGGCGAGTTTTAAATTATTCGGTGACCATGCTATGCCGACAACACGATTTTCGTAATCCTGCAAGTAGCGTGTAACAGCGATTAAATTGATGAATCTTTGGGAGAAGAGTTTTTCGAAAAGTCGCGATGATAACACTCACGTTAGCCGGTAGAATAGATCCTAAATACTTGATTATCATACTTTCGTGACAATAAAATCCACATATACTACACGGGTGTATTTAAAAGCGCACATCGATGAAAAATCTGTCAGTTGGAGTTTTCGGAGCATGACGGGGATAGTTTGCCGATAACTGTTTGTGCATTTTAGTTGCCTAGGAAACCCTCCCCACTAAATCGAGCGAATATCCTTTACTAATGAGATACACGTGGAAGCTATCTACAATTTTTTTAATCGCTTAGCGATCTTTTTCTGGAGTAAACATTTTTTCATTTGCATAATCACGCATCGTTCATCCATGCGTACACATTTTTGCATACGAAACTGCAGAGATAGTTGAAGGTCGATGAACTTTGCGTTTCTTTTTTTTTTTCTTTTGACCTCCGAACTCCACCCGCTGGCGAGAGTCAATCGCGCTATCTGGCGGCCACAACGGTAAGGTAAAAGGAAACTCTCGGAATCGGCGCGGCAGCGTCGATTCCGAAAAAGGGGCCGTGGGGGTAGAGTAGGTGGGAGATGCCGCTCGGATCTCGTCGTATCTGCTCGCGGCCATTTTTCCCCGTCACCCGGTCGCTGAGCGCACGGAGAGTTGCCTTTCCAACATGCCGAAAAAGACACTGCTCGACAAGAGCAATCAAAACGAGGATGCTGTCAAAAATAACGACGACTCGATGGACGACGACGAAGAACCGAATTTCAGTGATCCCGAGGGTTACGTCGACGATATATCGGACGAGGGTGAGTACACGCACATTTTTGTCATCGGCGTCTGCCACTGACCGAATGAGCGGGTTATACCCGAGGCATGGCTGCATATGGCCGCAAATGTGGCACGCGCGACATAACCTCGACACGCGAATTCGCCCGCACACACCTATATTTCACTTGCGAAACGAATTGTCGGTTTTTTTTACTCCATTCGTCAAAAATGCTTCCAAGGTTCGCTTGTTATTGACGACAAGTAGTGCGAGGGTTTGCAATTGACATTTTGACACTCCACGTTTGTTTTCGTTTATCGTCGCAGAACTCCTCGGCGATCTTCTACCCCAAAAGCCTTCGGAGACCGACGGCGTAGAGTCAGTCATCGTCGTCGATGGAGCCCCTCAGGTTGAACCGGATCGCCTGGAGAGGCTTCGCACCGTCATCAACAAAGTCTTTGGCAAATTCGGCAATTTGGTCAATGAGCATTACCCCAAAAACAAAGATGGCATGACTAAGGGGTTCGTATTTATTTTTGTTTTTTTCTTTAATGTTTATTTGTTTTCATTGTTGTTGTTTTTTTTTTTTCTTACCTTGAAATTTTTGTGACGACGATAATAATTTTTTTTTTTAATTCTTAGGTATATTTTCTTGGAATATGACAATCCGATGAATGCTATCGCGGCGGTAAAATCCACCAACAACTATAAGCTGGACAAGGCGCATACATTCAAAGTCAACCTGTTCACGGATTTCAAGAAATACGAGAATATATCTGAAGAATGGGAACCGCCAAAGCCACAACCTTACAAGGCAGCAGGGGATTTACATTACTATCTTTTGGATCCCGACGCGTACGATCAGTATTGCGTACTTTCCGGTAACGGTGCGGCTGTTGCCGTGCAAATTTGGCTCAATTCCGCTCCCGAACCCTCAATGGTGGAAGAACGCGCTGTAAGTAAATTCACGATTTTTTTTTTTTTCTCTATTTATCGCGAATTGTTTACTTACGAATTTTTTTCAACAGCGTTGGACTGAAACGTATGTGAAATGGTCGCCCCTTGGTACCTATCTGTCGACGTTTCACAAACTCGGTGTCGCCCTGTGGGGAGGACCACAGTTTCTTCAACAAGCGCGTTTCAGTCAACGAGGCGTGGAATGCATCGACTTTTCACCGTGCGAACGATATCTTGTAACGTACACGCCACGTTTGGACGGTGGAACGGATTCCAAGCGTCTCGTTATCTGGGATATTCTCACCGGTCACGAGAAACGTTCATTCTATCCCGACGGCTCATCGGTGTGGCCGATCTTCCGTTGGTCTCATGACGACAAGTATTTGGCGTGTATGGGTGAAGATGTTCTCAGTGTCTACGTAACACCGGTAAGAATCGGGATAAATAATGGATCGTTTTTATATGATTTATAGAATGAACGCGATAATAACGTTTCTTTTGGTGTTTTTTTTCACAGTCGTTCGGTCTATTGGAAAAGAAGAGTATTAAGATTCCCGGCATCCGAGACTTCAGCTGGTCTCCAACCGACAATATTCTCGCTTATTGGGTACCCGAGGACAAGGATGTTCCAGCGAGAGTAACACTTCTTGAAATCCCGAAGTAAGAATCGTTTTTCAGTGAATCATATATCGTTTCCGTATTTACATTTCTAATTGAATATTATTTTATCTTTCTGAACAGCCGTAACGAGATCCGTAACAAAAATCTTTTCAACGTTGCCGATTGCAAAATCTTCTGGCAAAAATCTGGTGACTATCTTTGCGTCAAAGTCGATCGTTTCGCGAAGAGGAAAGAGAAAACCGAGCAGAAATACACCGTAAGCCGAACTTTGACAAATGATGCGTATTCATAATAATTATATTTCTCTTGAATTTCTCTCAATCATCAATGTCGTTTCAACATTTCAGGGTATGTCGTACAACTTCGAAATCTTCCATATGAGAGAGAAGCAAATTCCTGTAGATAGCGTGGAAATGAAAGAACCTATCCATGCCTTCGCATGGGAACCGGTCGGTAGTAAATTCGCCATTATTCACGGAGAGATTCCTAGCGTTAACGTTAGCTTCTACGAAGTTCGTTTCGGTCATCAACCTGCTCTCCTCAGTAAGTATATAACTTCATTTATTATCATCGTTAACAATCATTGATCTATTGGATCTCCGATGTAACTATTATGTCCTTCCGAATTGCAGAAAAACTCGAGAAGAAAGCTTGCAATCATTTATTCTGGTCGCCTGCCGGACAGTTCATCGTTCTCGCGGGTTTGACTACGATGGCCGGTGCACTGGAATTCATCGACACCAATGATTTCACCATCATGAATTCGACGGATCATTATCAAACGTCCGATGTCGAGTGGGATCCGACCGGCCGGTAATTACTCGAGATTTAGAAAAATTCTTCGTCGATTCAACCGTCTCGTATCCTCTATAACTGTAAATTTCTTACGTTTTATCAACAGATACGTGGTGACTGCCGTATCCAGCTGGAAGACCAGCGTCGACAACGGCTACTGGCTTTGGACTTTCCAAGGACGTATCTTGAAGAGAGTAAATCTTACCGCATTCAATCAGTTGTTGTGGCGGCCGCGACCACCGACTCTCTTGACTCCGGAACAGATCAAGGATATCAAGAAGAACCTCAAGAAGTATTCGGCGCAATTCGAAAGCAAGGATCGCATGCGATTGACTCGTGCCTCCAAGGTAAGTAACGAGAAACTCGACGATAAAAAAAAAAAAAAAAAAGACAAAAAAAGATTGCCAATCGCTTGCTTGTCGCTTGTCGATTAAAAAGACAAAATGAGATCAATTTCACTGTATCTTCGTAATGCATTATAGGAACTTATCGAGAAGCGATGCACCCTAATGAAGACCTTCAACGAGTATCGCGAGAAACGCGCCGAGGAATGGGTCGCCCAGAAGAAACGCCGATTGGAATTGCGCTGCAGTGTGTTTCTTTTTATTTTCTATAAATTCTTCAATCACATAAAAAACAAATGATAATAACGAACAAAAATGTGTTGACAGATATCGACACCGATGCATTGGATTCCGATACGAAGAACGTGGAGGAGGAGGTAGTGGAATTTTTCGTCAAAGAAGAGTCTTTTATCATCGACGACAAGTAAATCTACTTGTGTTTTAACATTATAAGAAAAAACAAATCTGCGAAACCGGGGGACGTTATTGAAAAAAACTAATAATAATCGTGCGAGGAATTGACGCGATAAAATCACTTGGAGACGAGATATTGTTGCGGATCCAGCAATAGCGGGGTACAAGCAACGATGATCGTCTCGCAAGGTTGTGGACATTTTTTTTTGCTTTATCTCTGTATTACAATTAAATCGATAACCATCGGATCGGCGTTGCGTACAAGACGCCGAAATCATAGTACACTTAAATTTTACCATGTACCATACAGAATAGTTTATACTGAAACCAATAATTACCTTCCCAATTTGGATACGTCAAACGATTTTTCCATTTTGTCCGAAACCCCGTTTTCAGAGATAAATTTCATCGGTGAGTAATCCGATCGTAATACGTTTAATATACGATCGGTTCTCGCATCAGGTGATAAAAGATTAAGCGTTTTGATATGATCAATAATTTATTTAATTATTATTATTTCGATTAACAAGCTTCGCGTTGACGCGCGTAATACTCGTGAACTCGTCTCGTCCAGCGGACGAAGTTTGTGATCGCCAATTTCGTAAATAAATTCAAAAGTAATAACGAAACAGTATCACTGCCGCGCAAACCCACGCGGGCGCAATTCTGTCGCGTTGACTAAACGATTGTTTCGTTACCAATTTCGAATTACCGAACAGTCTCTCGTGTTCGGTTTGCAACGAATTCTGCAGTTTCTCGTTCTTCGTTACTATGGCAACCTGAGTTTCCAAATCTCTTTTCACCGATCGATAGCCTGAAAGATAATACAGGGAATATCGTTAATTACATTAATAAAATCGTGTAAAAAAAAAAAAAAAATTGAAATTTACCGAAATTTGAGGATCCAATTAGTGTTAAACACGGCTTCGTCTGTCCCGGCAGTGTGTACCACAGCCCTTTCGCGTGATAAGTCCAACCCGGTCTGATAAATTCCCATAATGTTATTCTGTCGGATTGTTCGAATCTTTCGCTTTTTTCGTAAAAGGATTTCTCGATTCTTGTGTAAGCCGCCGGGATACCACCGGCTACGCCTTTAGCTCCTAAAAGTTTCGTCACAATCTTCTAATTTGACGATTCGTTGGATAAGAATTTTTTTTTATTTTTTTTTTTTACCGAAAAATCCGTTGGCCGTCGGATGAGCCGTGAGAAGATGACAAGACGCTCGACAATATCGCAGAATAGCGTCCGTATATTCGGAAGTCAAGTTAAAATAGCCTGTAGCGAGTCTGAGTATCGAACCGGGAGGTGCTGTTTGCAACAATCGTAGAGTCACTTTGCTGTCGTGATGAATATCGAGTTGACCCATTTCTACCAACGGGAAGACCCACGTGTCGGCGTCGCTCTTTACATCTGTCGTTAAATTATTCGGTCGATTATCGGACAACTCGTCATTAATTAGTTATGATATTCGGGTATTTAATTACCGGAAGCGATCGTTTCGCCGTTACGTTTGTCCATTTCGTTTTGAAACAACGTTCTAACTCGATCGCCGGCAACGCGAGCGAATTCGTCACTCGGCGTTTCGAGCGGATGAACGTTTAACGACGGTCTCGTTACTTCGGCGCAATCGTCCGTTACGCGAAAGCTAAATTCGCCGACTCGTTCTACGAGACTCTCGTAAAAATCACACAATTCTTTGCAATCCTCGATAACGAAGTAACGATCCTGCCGATTAGTAAAGTAGTCTCTACTCAAATTGGCTCTACAAAAAATTCATGCGCTCGCTTAGCAACATCGGCGGGCATCGCGGAATCAATTCTTCGTCGGGAAAAAAAAAAAAAAAAAAGAAAAAAATTTACTCCTACCCGCTGATGATCAATGTATCGTCGAATATGTATAACTTCATGTGTTGCAGACCAATTAATTCGTTGAAACGATGAGGTATCACGCGCTTCAGCAAACCTCGAAGTTTCGGCGTGTGATACATGAATATGCGACAATTTTCCGACAATTTTCCCTTTAGCAATGGTTCCACCATATTTCGAGAATTGCATTTGCCTCTCGTTCCTCTCATGTAATCCAGAAGAACTGTGACTTTTACTTTTCCATTGCTCCTCTTTACCGATTGATTAATGGCCTCTACCTGTTGTTTTAATTAAATAAGCAAAAAAAAAAGCCGATTAAACATATTTCGCGGGATAATAGATCAATAAACTTTGGTAATCGAGAAAAAATGTTTATCAAAGTCATACCAATTCAGCTTCATGGGGACCTGTACCCAGATACAGAGAGGCAAGAGTTATTCTTGATTGTACCGTTTTACATTTGTCGATAAGAGTGGAATAGAAAACTTCGGGTTCATGTATCACAGTTATCTATAAAAAAAAAAAAAAAAAAAAAAAAGTAAATATGGAATTTGTCGATTATCCGTCGATAAGGTTGTTAATAAACGATTTTTTTTACCTTCGAACCATTAACCGGAAAACCCGGTGCAACTTTATGCAGCCACGTGAGATTGTGTGATATTTCAGAGTGAATCATTGCAGCCTCTGGAAACTTCTCGTCGTCCAGCATAGCTATGTCAACTTTATTTCTAACAGAAACGCGCCACGAACCGCAGAGTCTCGAATCCTTATGACTTCCGGACAACGATACGCATCCGTGAAGGCTAAAAATTTTCATTTATATCTAACGATAGAATTGGTGATGTCGTACTGACGAAATGTGTTCTATTTACATACAAGCGACGGTAACCAACAATGCTTTATATTTATTTTTCTTACCCCTTGAGAGCACGAAAAATTTTGTTACTCATCGATGAATCTCGATAAGCAGCATTCGTCTTGTGACAATAATCCTCGGATAATCTGTCGCTCTCCTCGATCAATTTTTATTTTTTACTTGAATGACATTAGGTTTTTTATTGTATATAATTGGAATGACGTCTCGTACGCTTGCAGACGAAATGTGAAACTGTTACAAAGTTGCGTGGATCGTGTACTATAGTATCTCCTCGTCGGGAAGAGAGAGTACATTGACGCGCTACACAACTAAAGTCGCGCGCACGTAGACACTACGCGGCAATGGTGATCAACGAAACTCGATGGGTAAGTTATCGAGGACGATAATTATTTCACCTCGCAACCCCAACCGATAAAAAGATCCGTATCAGTATCACATTATCATATTCACCATTTTATCGAGAAACTTCGCGAAAAAAAAAGGAAGAAGAAAATTAACAATTCACAGACCAATGAGTGGAAAATTAACGCGAAAAGTAAAAAGAAAGTTGAAAGACAAAAGTTCAAAGGTCTGATCGATCGTTCGGCTCAAATGAGATTTCAAAGTAAATTTTCTCAATAAGTCAAGTTTTTCATCCGAAATTGAAAAGACTTTCGTTCCGTCTGGAGGCTGAGATTGATTATAGCGTCGATACACGTAGCGTGCGGCCGCACGTATCCCCTCAGACCGCGGATAAGGACCCGCGGGGGGGGGGGGGGGGGGGGGGGTAGATGGAAGGGGGTAAAAGTAAACAAATTAATGGAAGGAAACTGAGGATCGAGTGAAGATAGTGAAAGATAGAGACAGCAGAGAAAGTCTCGCCAACCGCCGAACAGGCGATAGGTGATATATATTCGATGCCTTTTTTTTTGCCCTACCGACTTTATTTAACCTCTCCCCGTGGCAAGTCGTTGACTCGGTGCGGGTGTTTGTTTCGCAAGCAAAGAATCGTTGCTCCGCATCTAAATGTACGCTCCTCCTACCGCTAGACTATAAGTACCTATACAGAGGTAGAGCCACGGCTAATGTACTCCGGGGCTCTCCACTCGGCTATTCGATCGTGACCCATCAAATGGGACTTTGCTTCTCTAATAGCTATAGCCCCTCTTCTGCCTTAAGGTCTAGTATAGCGGTATACCATGGACTGCAATATCTCTCTTTTATTCCTTCGTCTTCTTTTTTTTTATCCGCGCTCTCCGTAAAGATACACACACACGCATAGACACCGCACAGTGGCTTCCACCAAGTACGAGAATATATACTCCCGGTGTCCATAAGAAAAATTGTTATTGCCGGTAGCGTGTGTCTCGAAGACTATAACACACAACCGGAACACCGTTTTACCCCGTAGCATCTTCGAGAAATAATCAGACTGAACGGTCTCTGCCCGTAGGCACTTCAGTTTCCAACACTTATTTGCACGTATCCGCAGTTTGCATTGTTTACGATTCCCGCACGTAAATGAATTGGAAATGTGGCTTTTCCGAAGCTTCGCGTAAATAAAAAAGAAAAAGGAATAACTGAGAGATGTACATATACAACGGCGAAAAGGGCTTCATCCCCGTTACCTCGATCTCCCTCACAATTTCGGACCCTAGCCGTGCGCACCTTTACGCAAAAACTGCGCATATCATGAATGCGAATGTAACACATTCGCCCGAAGCTTCTTCCGCCGCTTTTTTTTTCTCTTCTTTTATACAGTGGTACGGCGTGTGTTTCTCTTCGTATACCCGGAATTTCAAATCTCCTCCTCACCTCCCCCCCCCCCCCCCCCCCCCCCTCCCGCGGACAACCTTCGCAAAGACTGCCGGTTGCCCTTGTCGCTGCATTCATCAATCATACGGCAAATCCTGTTGTCTCCGAATCGCGAATGGCAAGCAAGAATTATATTCTCGTTTTGTTACATCCACTTTCATACTCTTTTGTATTAACGCCGTTATTTTCAATGGCTGTTGAAAAAGAAAAACGAAACTCAACTTAACCTTACAAAATACGAAACATTTCTGAGCTATGATTGTAACGAGAAGTTCCGATCGACTACGGATAAAATCCGTGCGATATTATTTTTGTACTTTTCAGTTGTTAAGGGTGAAATCAAAGTATCGATAAAATCTTCGAGATGTATGAAATAAAGAAAAAAAAAACAATTCTATTCTTTCCACTCTTTTTTCCGATGTTTATCATTTTTATTTCGCGAAAAAATATGGTACAGTCAACGAACTCTGACCAATGCAACGCACGCCAACCGGTCCAGTATCGGATCAGTAAATAAAATACTTCGCGGCATATGATAACGTTGCAAATTCATAGAAATTACAATCGACCCGAGCATAGACACGCATCACTCGCGATCGTATAAACTCCGAGATGCAAGCAGAATCGGGGATATCCGCTGGAACTGTCTATCCACTATTTTTACACGAAAGAGAAACAAAGAATAGAATCAATAGATTTTACGAGCAAGATGCTGTTGCTTCGTTTCAACGGTCCAACCGTTAAAGAAAAGCGCTATAAAAGCAACGTTATATCCGAGGTACATTTAGAGTTTGAAGCGCTCGGGCGTTGGATTCGCACAGACGGACGGGAGTACTTGCATATATATAGATATAGATATATATAGAGGTCCCAGATGTCTCTTTATTCTCGCGAGCTGTATTGTATCTTTTCGCGCATAGATACCAGAGAGAGAGAGAGAGAGAGAGAGAGAGAGAGAGAGATGCGAGCAAAACTACAGTGTACGTAACGCGCATAAGTACAGCTTATCCCGGGTGTACCCGAGGTTCACAATATCACTGGCATGTGTACTCGTTGAATCCTATAAAAAATGCATCATTCGCATGAGCGGAGAGGTCGCAAATATTCGTGCATTATTTATAAAAAAAAAAAAAGAAAAAAAAAAAAAAAAAAAAAACGAACCAACGGAGAAAAAGTTTGCTATCGCGAACGAGACGGACAAAGCGAGTTTCATAGAGATAGGGTAAGAAGAATGGTCGAAGTGAGGTGAAAGCGAGTAGAAAACTAGTAATCTCGTATGGGTATGATATAGACGCGAGAGGGTTTTGCCGCTGGATGCATACATAGAGAGCACGTATAAAGGCGAAGGTAGAGAAAATTCGGTAGGCAATAATTCAAGTTACCTCCTGCGAGGTTTAGTATATAGAATCGCGGCGGAATGACGAGACTCGAGAGAATAAAGCCGCTCTCCCTTTCCCCCCTCCCCCCTTCCATCTTCCTTTCTCTATCGGTGACGCAAGAACCGTAGAGAGGGGATAAAAGTTTTGAGGTGGAAACTGGGCTGCGAGAAATTCTCCTCTCGCATGCAGGCCGAGGGAATAGGGTAAAGATGACTATAGGGTTGAAGCGCAGAGAAAGGAACGAAGAGAGGATGAAGTACAGCGGAGGTGGCGCATGGCGGACTCGAGGATTCGCTCTCACGGGGGGATGGGTTTATCTTCGTTTTACATACGCAACATCGGTTGAAGCGCGGAACGGAGGCCAAGATACGCCCGCATGCGAGACAATCGTCTTAGGAAATGCTCCGTGTGCTCGCGCTTACTTGAGCACAGGTTCTCCACACGGCCAACTGAATTCGTACCGCGTCGAGAGGATAGAAGATCTTTTTCGTTCCGAAGCTCCGACATTCGCTCGGCTCTTACTCCGTTTTCTGTATACGCTATCGCGAAAAGTATACACCGGGAGAGAGAGAAGCGTTTGCGGACGCAGATGCGGTCGGGAGAGTGTAATTTTGCTTATCCCTCCCACCGCGTTTCTCGTTTCTTTTCGTAAAAAACTAGTGCGAGGAAAAAAAAAAAAGAAAAGAAAATCGTATAAATCAAAGATAAACCGGTGTAAATATCCGCGAGCTTATAGCTGCGGACAGGCGAGACGCGGTGAGAGCGCAGGTGAGTCGTCGGCACTTTGAAAAATTATGGCACCCTCGTCGTCGTCGTCGTAGTTGTCAGGCCGGTGTTTGGTGGTCCCCGGTAAGCGCCGTTTCACCCGGTCTTGGAAAACGTTCTCGAGGGCTTAGCTATCCTCTCAGCACCGGAGCCAGTAGAAAGAGCAGCAGCAGCAGCAGCAGCAGCATCACCACCACCAGTACCGGCATCAGGGACAACGTCGTCGTTTCTGTAGCGCGTCGACACCGCAAAAGCTTGGATTAGGGAACGATGCCGTGAGACCCTCGGGACGTGGGTCTACAATGTCGGAGGCTGATGCTTCAACGTTTCTCGAGAGGGGGGTACACACGGAGGGACGAAACTACGAGCGAAAAATCTCGCGAAAGCCGTTATCAAAACACATCAGGCCATTATCGATTGCAACATCGTGTACTAACAATAGATGTTTCGCAACGTTCGCCTGCGGTTAAAGGGTCTCTCCTATATACCCCGCTTACAGCTTTCGCCTTCTCGCGGACGGTCTCGTTAAACATCCAACACCGCCTCCATTGTGTTCGCGTTAGGAAAAGTTTTATTGTCGAACGATCGTACATAACAACGCGCCAACCGTCGACAGTCAACATCTCGCAATAATCTCGACAATAACAAGCCTGACATAGATACCACTAGATAAACTTTGTGGCGATAACGCCGATCCTAGTAAACCCGCTACAATCCCCCGATTTTTATTAATCCACTAGTTAACGAGACCTGATTTTTTTTTATCACCATTTCCTCAAGCACAGCGTGTATACTGCAATTACAAAGGATAATCCAATATTTACCGGAGGATCCTCGACATTCTCCGCCAGGACTCAGGATATATATATTTTTTTTTTGCTCGAGAGATCGATATAGCTTTCGAAATCTTACCCGGTGAGCAAAGCGGAACAACGGGCGTCGTCGTCCTCGTCGTCCTGGGATATTCAACGCTTTTGCATATCGCCGGAAGCTACCGGATGAAAGAAAGAAAGAGCGAAAAAAGAACGGCACGTAGAGGAGCGTCGGATAAAAGTATACATATATTGTTACGGCGCTGTATGAACGAGCTATGCGAAATTTCATTGGTTGCTCCAAAGATTGTAACGTCGTGAGCTCTTTTATCCTCGGTTCCTCGGCGAATCCCCACCGGGGTGGGATGAACATTTGCGTAATGCACAATTACCGAAGGAAATGTCGTGGTAACATCCTATACGTATATCTCAATTCGTACTTTTCATACTTCGCACTTGAGATCGGGTGCGATGTTAAAAACGAAAAAAAAAATAAGAAAAAAATCATCAACGATCTTATAATAACTCCCGAGGATTCATGATGGAGTAGCTTATGAAATCTCGAAGTGAATCGCGGGACGAAGTTAGTCCGGCAAGCATTGAGAGATTTAGTCGAGCGAATGATGGGATATCTGTGGGTTGAGGTAGGCGTTTATTGTCCTATAACTATTTCCTCGATTGCTATGCCGAATCGCGTAGGTTTCCGCACGAATAGTGCAGCCTCTGTCCAAAGGTATACGCCTGATTGGTAAGTCTACGGGGAGCTCAATGATGCGTTTATTTGTAGGAGAATTAGGACAAGGGAGCGGCAAGAGAGGGGGTTGGCGAGGAAATTGCGGGGGTGAGTATAGGCTCCCCAAGCGCGATCCATTCCCTTCTGGTAGAGGAATGGGGCAGCAACGGCAGGACGAGGGCTGCGGGATAGCGAGACGAGCACCCCGCACAGCGTTCTGCCGCAATCAGTAAACCTGTAAAACATTGGATTAGGTGGCCTAACCCGACCTTACTCTCTACCACGAGAGTGGACGAGAGCTAAAGCTAGAACGACCCACACTCCCCCTTTCCAATTCTACCTCTGTAGAGTTTCGGATATAGGGTTGGCTTTGCTCAGCATCCTCTCTCTGTCCCCGCTACTCGTTTCTCTTTACCACCTGAACCACGATATGTTATCCAATCCCGACGAATTTTGTGTGTTTTTTTTTATTTATATTTTACTTTTCAATTCCGAATGCCTTTCTATTTACACGTATATTTCGTCACGCGGCTCGTCGACGCGATACTTTTTTATCGTAGGCTCATTATCGCTCGAACTGCGTGTGGATACGTGTTAAAAACGATTTTAAGTCAAAATTCATGGAAAATAGTAAAGTCGCAAATCAAATGGTTAATATGGTTATGCATTTTTAAAATATACGATCGATCGAAGTGAAAGTAGAATCAATCACCGTTTGTCATCCAATCGCAAACGTATTATTTGCGTTCTGTTCACTTCTATATTTTTCGTTTGCATTCGAGACTTTCTAGAGATCTTTATAATAAACCCAATTTTCATTGCTCGATATAAAAACGTGTCACGAAAAACTGTTCAAAATCACAAAAAAAAAACTCGAATTGAAAATAGTCGTGTCGGTAAGTCAGCGGTTCGATACGGCGGTGAATTTTTAATGGGATACCGATTGAACGGAACGACCCGGCATTGCAAAAGCATAGAACTATTTTTTTTTCCCCTTTGTAGTCCATCGTTTTTATAGCAAAGCCGGTTTAGCTCGTGTCGATAACCGGCGTCGGACAAACGTGCATAATTTAATAGGTTTGATAGCTCGAGGGTCTTGGCAACCGTTTCTCCGTCACTTTAGCCGGAAGTCCGTGACGGCCGGCACACGACGTCGGAAAGGTGACAGATGATAGTCGTGTTTGTAAAACGGCGGAACTTTCGGTTGGACAACGGTTTTGCCCTTCCGCGACAACGAACTGCACTCTTATTTTCATTCATTAGAACTTACAAACGATATATACATAAATCGAACTGAATCAACAAATTCGATCGTCTCGACTTAAATTTTTTCTTCAATTTCGTGCGATGGAATTGAAAGAAACGCGAAGGTAGAAATTTAAGACATATATTAGAGAGAGAAGTAGAAAATAAGGGGTAGGGGTGTCGAAGTCAACGATATACATATAACGATAAAGATACACGGGGTACTACGATGTAGGCGGGCGCATAGCTTTAACCAAGCGTGGGAATTCGAAAGCTGCCGGATCTTATTTCCCTCTTGGTTGCTTGACGTTGAACGGTGAATCGTCAAGAGAAAAAAAGAAAAGAAAAAAGCCTAGCAGCACATCATCGGGGCGAAGCATCGTTCGCGAAAGAGAGCGAAGGAGTGAGCCAGGCTACAAAACCCCTGGCTACGTCGTCGTCGGAAAGATTCAAGGGTGCTCGATGCTCAGACTCTGTGCGCCCGCGCAAAACCCCCCATGGCTCGGCCTCATGCGCGCGCGAACTCGCGCGGCATAACTCCGTCTCACTCCCACTCTCGTTCAGTCTAGTACCGCGGGTTTCCGAGGGCCCGCGCGGGGGTTGCCGTTCGAGCTTGGTGAAGTTTCCCAACGCTCGATGGCGTACCAGTGCGAATCGTGATTCTGCGGGAAGCGGGCAGCTCGCAATCGCGTCGCTCTCTTATCCCCCTCGCGAGCGCGAGCGGTTTCTCGCGATCCCCCCAGCCGTTGTCGAGTATACATCGGAGAGTGATAACAGAAGCAACTTACGAGTAATAAAAAAAAACGAAAATAAAAACAAAAATAAAAAATGGCCCGCGTTAAAAATGCGAGCGTTCGAACCATTATTTTAATTGTTTATTAATCACATAATACATTCTATATTTAACTTGCAATCCCTCGTCGAGGCAGTGTACACAGACGCGTACACACTGTCAACGAAAAAATCTCTGGCCTTTCCAATCAGTCATTCTCCTCTCGTTACAACAATAACTTTCTATAGTTCTCGCTTAACCCCGGAGAACCGAAGGAAAGTGCACGGTTGCGTGTGTGAAGCAAACAAAGAAGAATATAAGAGGTGTATAGAGTTGCGCGGGCGCGATTCCTCTCGCAGTTTATCCCCCCGTGTTGCGGCAGGTTACACACTCCGCGAAAGATCGCGCGAAAACCGGTTAGACGGGGAGAACGCGAAGAGGCCAAGTATAGTTGCATCGGTAGCCAAGAGGACCCGATTCCTCTCACCCCGCCGTTTACCGCCCGAACACTCTCACCGTGTGTCGACGCTCAAGCGTCCTTCGGGTTCCATTCTTCGTCGGGTTTCTTGTTTCGCGGTCGGATATCAACGTAAACTCAGTGTCGAGAACTCGCGGGCGGTCGTGTATGCATACATACAAACACATCTTGGTACACTTCAAATCTTATACACCTGTGAGCAAAAAAAATATACGTTACCTGACGGTGGATATGCGCTCGAAGTAGTGACTATTGAATCTCTGTGTTCTCCATCGGACACGCGGCACACGTGCCCTCAGCTGTTGGGAACGCGCTTCGCTGGATCAAGTGCTTAAAGACCGTGGCGTTAGCGCAGTCAGTGTCAGTACCTGCGGCCGTTACTTACAAACATTTCGTGTCATCGTCGTTCGTCCGGTTTCGCGTATCGCACTTCGACAATAGAAGTTAACCTCGAAAACTTCGCGTGATTTCGATTTCAGTCGTAACAAAAACTTAAGTGGAAAAAAAAAACGTCGCGGTTCGGGAATTCGTGAGGTAAAGCGTACGAACTTTCGGTGCGCGAGAAAATTTTTCGCGAGATCGACGACAGTATTCATCGGTACGAAAGATATCCCAAGCGTGGAAAGTGCTTTATCGATATATATATATATATCGATAGTGAAATTCGCCGAGAAAATTGTGAGCGTAGGGCCGGAAAAAAATAAAACGTCGAAAGAAAGATCGTAAAGGAAACTTAACGATCACTTGAAGAATATTCGAAAGGAGTACAGCAAACTTATGGCGCACAAGCGTAGCAACGAATGACCGTTTTCGAGAGACTGACGATGTCTACGAGTAGTCACTAAATCGACTCGTTGCTTCACGAGTTATCGCGTCGTTTCGAGACTCCATTATATACAGCTCGACTCTTGTGTACCAGTCTCGACGGTGTAAAGGATCGTGCAATCAACGGGGGTTATCCTTCGGTACGGGAAGAAGAAAAACGATTGAAACGCCAACGAGGGGACTTCGGAATCGTCGCATCCCGCAAATCCCTTTTCTTTTCATCGGTCGAGATTTTAAAAGCCGTTACACACGAAATCAAGGCAACTCGAGAAAGTATATTTCGTTTGGAAAATCCTTTGAACGGAACGTGAGAGGATAATTGTCGGCAACAAGTGCGCGAAATCCGAACTGCTGCTAGCTGCCGCCACTAACGAGTTGCCGAAAGTAGCTCCGGGGCGTACGCACGATTAAGCGATGCGACCATCGCTTTAGAGACGCGAAGCTCGACGATTACGTCGCGACTAGTAGTTTTCAACTGTCTCTGTCTCTCTCGCGCGCGCGCGCGCACACACACACACACGTACGCGCGTACACTTTCAGCTTCCAGTGTTTTTCTCATTTCGACTGTGCAAACTATTCGCGAGTACGCGTTGTATAGTTACATGTGAACGTATATGAAAAGTGAACGAAAAAAACAAAAAAATTACAACGCTCGTCTCGGTATATTTCGCGCCGTTGGCGTTTTGATGGTCGTGGCTGCAAAAGTGCTTTCGCCGTAATTGCCTTCATCCCGACCTAACGAAACTTTTGTGACTTGCGAGTTCGTATCTATATCGCGCGCGTTCTATTTCCGTTTGATATCGTATTTTTTTAAATTGTTTTCGATTGTTCGATTGACCGACCGGTTTCGGGATGTTCAATCAAATTCGCGTCTGAAATTCATGATCCCGGAGACATTCGATTCGAACGATTTGAGGAATAAAAAGTAAATAAAAAAAAAAAACTGTGTAATCGAGTGATCGGTGAAATTCAGACAACGAGGTGTACAAACAGAGCGGCGGATTCCACGGGTTTTCGAGTGGTGAAGCCTCGGAACGATTTTATCCTCCTGTGTCTCCCTTCGTCGACGAAAACCTCTTAATCCTCCCACCTGAAACGCTCTCTCGCGATGCTGGAAACCCCTGCGATGAGCCGCGCACCACCGACGCTACACCGGATATCGAACGCATTATCCTCGTAAAGGGTTGCCAACGTGAGATATACACATCCGGGTATTATCTCATCGTAACCAAAGAGATCCGGATAATGTAGAGAAAATTTCGTGGCGTCGCGAAGTATAGAAAAAAAAAAAAAAAATGATGCTTTCACGTCGGCAAATGAACATTTTCGATGTTATCAGCATATATATCGAACATCGTGCGGTTTTGTCGTAAAAGGAATGTAATTAATCGTTTGCGTTGAACAAACAAACGCCAAATAGACGTCGATAAATATTATCCTGTCATAATCAGAGTTTATACTGTTCGTGACGTACGGGTAATTAGTGATAGTCGATATTTGGGTGTAAATCGTTCTGTCGTCGGTTGAAGCACGGACTTTACGAGGCAGACGGGGGAGGTGAAAGGGGGGGCACCCCCGATTCAATTGTATCGTCATCCATTGTGTACGAGAGAAATATAACGGTTGAAAATTCAGTGTCGAAAAGCGTCATCGATACGGGAGGATTTCTAGATTACACGCGCTTTTGCTCACCGTGTGACGTCCGACAAACAATAATCGTCGGCATCGGGATAAAACGAAAACGGATTGATAATCGGTGATTTGGAAAAAAAAATAAAAAAAATAAAATCATAATAAATTTTTCCGCTTAAAAAACTCGTCGAATCACGCGAACTTTGTTTTTTTTTTTTTTTTTTTTTTTTTTTTTTTACATTCAAAATGCGAACAATGATCATTCGCGGTTCCAATCTCGGGAAGCTTGCTGCGCGGCTCACAGATTACGGTGACGTGTGGCTTTGAATACACACACCTATATATATATATGAATATAGATATATATATATATATATACGATAACGTGTGTGCGCCGCTTTAAATTCGTTTGGCAGAAAGGTACATACGAGATTTCTCTATTCGCGTAGTGGATATCGAATCAACGTTAATCAAATCAAATTAACGATCCGCTATTGTGCAAACGTATTCGATCTCTCGTACGAGTGATTATCTCAAACTGTTCGTCTTCGCGCCGAAGATAGATTAAACTTTTATCAACATGGATGTGAGAAGCCGAGATTGGATTATCTGGTGCGCGTACCTCGTCTGGGTTGCCATCGAAGCCGCGACAGCAGGACGAGTTTTCGGTAAGTAATGTTTCTTCCACTTAAATATCGAATCAATTTGGCTATTCGTCATAAGGAAAGCGAAATGGTGTTTTCGCACGCGATTACATATGGCGGTGAAAGGTTAATTAACAATTTTACGAGTTAACCTCGTTAAATATGTATTTCCAATAAGATCGCTTATATTTTAAATGTACCGAAACGATTAATAACGAAAGCACGCGTAAGACTCGTTTTCCTGATAAATTCATACATTTTCGGAAAGCTCGTTATTTATCGATTTATCGAGTCGCGAACCCACTTATCCGTACGGAAACGCGCTTTTTAATTTATACGTTATTTATTTATTACTTTTTTTTATATTTTTCCACGAACTATACATATTTATTTGCGTAACCGGAAGAGCGCTTAAATATTCACAGCGCACTCTGAGAGAGAGCCCCCCCTCCCCCCCCTCACTTTTCTCTTTCCCTTTCCTCCAACGCTTTTACGCCGGTTTTATATTCCGTGATAACTTCGTCGAAGCAACAAATGCAAAAATCGATCGATATCGCTTTTATTATTCATCGTCATTTTCATCAAGCGGTCGTTCAATTTGGCCGCTGGCGGCGTTACACGACCGATTTTGATGAGCTCGCGAATTTGCAATTTTACGAGAAAACGCGGCAAAATAACAACAATTTTCAAGCACACCATCGTGTATCGACTATCCGGGGCAATGAAGAGGTTACAAAAAAAAAAAAAACAAAAAAACATGCAAAGTTTATTGAGCGCATCGATGTGCGCTAAACGATTTCTCCATTTTTTTTTTTTTTTTTTTTTTTTTTTTAAACAAGCGAAATATTATTGTGTGAAACGATTTGTAAAGCGACGAGAAATAACAGGTAGGGCTGAACACAATCGAAGCGCGCACATTGTGTTACGATGTCGAGCCGTGAAAGGTGGTAATCTTGCGTGTACTCGAGAGAGTCAGGAGGTAGCGGTGCTCGGAAGAAGTATCGGTATACGGTTGAGAGGAAGAGAGCCGTTGTGAGGCGCCCTCCGGATTCCAACACTTGTGTTTTACGTACCTCGTAATCCAAAGGGGCGCGTTAAGTGCCATATCGCGTTTCCGATTCCTCGCTCCACTGGCGGAGCAGAGAGCCACAACAGACCATAGCGGCGGCGGCATCGATGCAACCGCCGCTCGTCGTTATGAATGAATTTTCTTAATTTTGATTGATAACTTCCGTTATCGAGAATATTCACGGGGTTAATAACGTTCGTGAATTTTACGCGATGATATATATATATATATATGTATGTATAACGTTCCGTATATCATATTCGACGAACGGAATATCGTTATTAAACGAGAAGGCCTCTGCCGGTATTAATGACAAAATGTAATGTGACATAATCCACGAAGTAAATTTTGATAACGATAATGTAACATTGTGGCAGTAACGAAATTAGGTGAGATTAGATTATTACAGCAGAGATTGTGGGCGTCGGTGACGCGGAACGCCGAGGGGGTGAGAGGGGGTGGTTCCGCATTAGTCGAGAATTCGTTGGTCGAATTTTCCCAAAATCGATATCGCTTCTTCGTTAATTCCGCCGATATCGAAATAGCGTGATTTCCGCAGATAAGTCGGTTTATCGTTTGTTCGGAGATTTTTTTTTTTTTTTTTTTTTTTTTCCGATGCTCTCGCCGCACGTTCGGGATCGTGTGTGGACGAGGACGATAAGCCGGGGTTCCTGTGTACCCCGTACCGCAATTAATAGGCAATCGTTGGTGTTGCGTTCTGAGTTACGTATATGAATGTACGTTGGGGGTGGTAGGCGGTGGGTGGGGGATAAAATACATATATCGATTTACCATGTGTGTACATTCTATCACCTCTATTCCCCAAGCTAATATCACGCTCCACTCTAATTCAAGTTAACGGCTGCTATCTATGCTCCATAGCCGGAGTTCTCACCGCCACTGTTACCCAAACACTTCGGTGTATATATCTTGAACGGTTACTCTCACTTTATCAGCTTTTGTGTTATAACGACCAATTAACACCATTGTTTCGAGAGCCATCATGACCATTGTATCGAAACGACAATAAGTACTATTCGCCAACGTTTTCACAGCCTCCCCCCACCCTCCCCCAACCCTCTCCTGTTGCAACAGCGATATCCCTCGTGTCAATAAGAAATATTAGGCAGTTGTATAAACAACTGCAATATCCATTGAATTGTTTGTTTTCGCGTTTTCATTTGGTTCATCTCACAGCAATACGTGCATTTTATCGAAATTGCGAGAACGCTTTCGTGTTCGACGTCGCTCTCAATCTATGAAAAAATGCGTGAATGAATATTAAAAGAAACGAAACAACACTTCCCATGCAGTACCTAAACCCGTCTGGCGCCCAGTCAATATCGATCTTTATTGCCCCGAAGTATTTTTTTTTTTTTTTTTTTTTTTTTAACGAAGCACCACTCTACCGGCACAGATTCCAACGGGAATATAAACGTTCTCACACCTGTATATATACAGAGGGTATATATAAAAAAAAAAAATGCGAGGTGCAGCTATTTCAAATTTTTCATTATATTCTCTACCGTCGTATACACGAAGCGTCGATAAATAAAACAAAGAATAAAATCATCAAGATCAATCGTCCTTATTTTATTATCGGCTTTTTTTTATTAATAAACTTGTGTCGGGTAACTTTGCGTTGAGTGTTAGGCGATATAACGTGGCGGTCTGGCGGGAATGAGGGACGGAAGGGGGTCGATTCGGGAAGTCAGTGAAGATAGCTGCCCGACGACGGGACACGTCGAGGGAGAGAACGACGTCGACGAGGGTAGCGGCAAAAGAGGGTCGGTCGGTTTCTCCGGCTTTAGTTTGCGATCTCTCACTCGTTCTCGGAGTCTCTCGCTCTCGCATACTTTGAAGAAGTTGGACGAGTCGTCGGTATCGCTGAAATTGAATTTTGTTAGACGATTAGAGAAGGAAGGGGTGGGATTGAGGGAAAGGAGGATGTGTTTCAAGGATAGAAGATGCCCCGGTGGGGGTAGAAGATGCCCGTGAAAGATAACTCTCGATAGGATAAATTCGCGAGAGAACCGGAGTGCCGAAGCACCGATGAGCACAGAGCGTCCGCACAGATCGAGAGAGAGAAGCGAGAAGACATAGTAGTTTGGTGGATAGATGCAGGACGCTTGGTTCGTAGACGGTTACTAGTATCCTATGTTATGTGCTTCTGGTTACCCACTGGATAGCGCGAGGGATGTTGTAGCGCACACGCCACACCGGGGATATGTTTCGGCATTTGGTACGTACAGAGAGGATAGTATACGCGCGTTGGCCAGGGAGCGAACGGGTTGAAGCGTACAGATATCGATTCCTAGCAGCGCGGCAGTACCACCAGCAACAACACTATAGCACCCTATACGCAGGCACAAGTACCGGTACGAGTAGAGGCAGCAGTAGCAGCAGCAGCAGCAGCAGCGGAGGAGCAGCAGCGGCAGAGCAGCCTCTCTGCATCCTCGTCGTAGTTCCTCTCCACCATCTTACGTGTCCTATATTCAACCGAATGTAAACCCATGCGATCGCTCCATGCATACATGCATTATATCGTTGAGTACATAGAGTATATTCGGCTAGAGGCGCAGATAGAGAGATAGAGAGAGATGCTATCACTGCGTTCGCGCTCCTGAGAGACGTGCGCTCTTTCTCGCGTGTTATACAATCCCACCTTAGAGTAGTGTATATATACACGTACGTGTAAGGATCCTTCCTTCCTCGATGTTGCACTCACCCTTTGGAAGCTAACATACCCTTGGTCTACCCGACCCAGCAGCGGCGTTATACTACACGCTATATACCCAACTGATTCTGTCGATATATACGTTACCGATGCGAATCGCATCGCAAATATACATCGAAGCGGCCCCCTTCAGGATGCCTCCGGATTTCAACGTTTCTCTTACATATCTTGTAGTCGCGAACGAGACGACTGTTTCTCTGCTAGTGCAACGTGGATTACAATTTTTTTTTTTTTTTTTTTTTTCTGCGCTTTCAGAACTGTGGTGCACTCATCGTTACACGTTCTTTTTTTTTTTTTTTTTTTTTCTTTTGCGCGTAAGCAAAAGGAAGCTGACAATGCCGCGTCGGCAATTTTTTTCTTCCCGAATCCCGTGAGAGACTTTTCATATCCGTAGATCCGCATAATTTGAACAACGGGCGTACATATCACGTTGTAATATACTATCGTCTCGTATATTATTTTTTGTTTTATTTTAAATAGCGTTTGTAATAAAAAGAATAAAAAGCGGAGAATAAAAAAAAGTGGAACGTTGGGGAAAAGGCGATTTACGAGATTGGTAGAGAGAAGTGCAAAATATATTTAGGATATAATACATTTTCGTGATGTACCGTTATACCCGAGGGTTGGATTAGCCGCGCCCGGCAGCACACAAGCAGCAGCGGGGAAATTCATCCCCTATTGGAGCAAGTAGCTTGCTACTGCTGCTCTTGCCGCGACTTAAGCCTCGAGGCGCGCACGTTCAGTTGATTCATGGTATACGCTGGTGGTTATTCAGTGGATCTAATTTCTACAATTTCCCTACGCTTTGTAACGCAAGGGAGTAACGGCCAATGTAAAGAGACGATTGAGAGAGAATTCTGAAGACCGTGTATTCGCAACGAAAAGTCATATTCGCCCGCTGACGCGCGGCGGACTCTTATTTATTCTTCCGTTACGGCGTGTCGATTCGATTATTTTAATTTCTCGGTCGTTGGTTCAAATGAGACTCGCGTCCGAACAGCGAGAACGAGTTACATTCAGGTATATTACTCAATAATAAGAGCTTTAATCTGAATGATATAATTTTATGACGACGACGAAATGATAAATTGCAATTCTCGGTATTGTATCGGAAAGACCCAATCAAAGACAATTCCTCCACAGTATCAACGAGATATTCGTATAATTATTTGAAAAGATATTTATTTATTAACGACGCTCGTTACGCGAGCGAGTCGTGAATGTTTTAACGATATCCAATAATATCTCTTCGCTCTATTTGCCTCGTTGCAATCTCGGCGTAGTTTATCCCCGCGATACTTTGGCTTTTCGTTGGCTCCCAAAGTTTGCTGCATGTGTCGAGAGGGAGGGGGGCGTTATATCGGATAATAATTAAACGAGAATAATAGTTGTTCATCAGCCTGATAATAACGTGATTCGATTAATTCTAAAGAATTAATCCATGTGCCACTTGATTGCGGGGGATCGCGCACAGTTCAATATTGTTTGCGATATCGGTAGTAAAATGAAAAGTCATCGATTCATTTGCAAACTAATTGAAAAGAATTGGATATAGGATATTTCATTATTGTCAGAAACAACCGTCGACAATTATTATTTTCTTTTCGTCGCTCATATACAGAATGTATTATCGATTTTTTTGTGTTAATTAGAATGAATCGGTATTGAAAAAGGTATCTACAAAACTTGTAACTGTCGTCGGATACTTCGTTGTCGGACTTAATTCTTCGTATTGCCTCATTATCATTTTATCAGACGCGAGGGCAGCGAACATTTTCGATGTTCAATTATGCGCGCGGGTAGGGGGATGATAATTCAATAAACGCTTTACGCTTCACCACGTCGGGGAAATTTCTATTGCGTTTCAGGGTGGCCGGAAGTGACGTCATTAAATTCATTAATACGTCCATCTCTCGCTCCCCCCCCCTCCCCCTCCCCCCATCCCCCCTCCCTTTCGCTGGAGAAGGGATAACTCGATAAATAAACGGGTAGCGGCAACTCTCTCCTATGTGCACGGGTAATAGCGTACAGATATATTTCTGGGCGCGGTTACGTCGAGTCCGCGTACACCATGTACCAAGGCTACCCGGAGACTTTGCCGATGTCGGAGTTAATGCCACAGGGAAATATTATTGACAGGTAAATTCGTTGCCGTGCGAGAGATAAAGTCTCCGAGGGGAGATAATACGAACAAGACGATGGTATAGCGAGTTTCATCCCTGACGCCCGAAGTTGAATAGAAATATCGTCGGAGTTGTCCCGTTCTCTGCCCCTGTGTGTGTCTCGCGAGACTACTTAGACGAGGATTCGGCAACGTCAACTCGTTGAGTTTCCGTACTTCGCCATTCTCTCGGTGCGCTCCAACTTGTCGTGAGAAAACACAGACGAATTAAATGCAGCGTATTATTTATGTAGAGTTCACGGGAAGAGAGGAGAGAGAGGAAAAGAGGATTATAAACATTGTTGGAGGATATATACATATATATAGCAGTATATTCGCATGGATATGTTATATGAACTCATATCTATATATGTGTATTTATATAGCATATCCATGGGAATGTACTACTTTAGGGATATACTGGGAGAAATTGAGCTTTCAGATGGATATTGTTTGGGAACAAATTTTCACTAGAAACAGAGGATACAGAAGTGGATGCGCGACGGGATAAATGTTTAAAACGTTTTAACGTTTGCGAGGATCAAAGGGTGCGGGAAGCTGACAGAAGTTTGATTAAAGGTTCGCGTTGAAATGAAACACTGAATTGCAATGTTGGCAAACAAGCAAATCGTCGAATGCGCTCTCTGGCAACGGGAATGCGTTTCTCTCCATGTATACGCTACGGCTATGCACGCTTTCGGACGCGTATCGGAGATTCCACGTATATGTTATCATCGTAAACTGTCTGTGTAATGATAGTTCACGTTGTTCCTGTTCTACTTTTTTCCACTGTGCGACTATCTTCGTACTTATAATAGCATTTTTTAAATACTTGAAAAATCTTAATAATAATTTATTTTTTTCTCACATACCAAATTTATTTCACGTGACATGCAATTAAAACATAATTTTGCAATAAATATAAATAATTAGAAAAATCCCCGACTGAGAATAGGCGTCAAATGCAATAAAACGCTCATTTTTTTTTAATTCGACGGAAAAAAAATATATATATAATTAAGATAATTACTGTTTTTTCGTCCAAGAATATCGCGAGGCTTCCTCGTCGCTTTCGATAATCGTGAATAGCCCCTGTGATTAAAATTCTGACACAGTTCAACGATCAGGTTGCTCATGCAACACGTCGTTAATATACGACCGGGATAACTCCGCGTGCAATTTGATAACACCGATAGAATCTCAACGTTAATAAGGAGCCCACAAGCGCGTGTCGATGGCGCGCACAGGTTTACGTTGTGTGTACCTGTGCCAACGCTTGCGGGGCTTCCGTGTATGTGGACGTTGCATAGCACCGTAGGGGTTCGGGGGGGAGGGGTCGAGTTCTCCTCTCGCGGATAGACAAACTTGGTATTACATATTAGCGCGTCTCCGCTTGCACGTACTCTCGTCGAAAGTTGGTCGAGGATGCGCGCGCGACGGGGGGGGGGGGGGGGGGGTCGCGGGAAGGGTACGCAGGGGTGGCAAACGGCGCGTCCTAACAATCCTCCTTCTCCCAAAGTTGTTATATCCTCGTACCTCCTTGTCGTGCCGGGAAGCACATTTCTCGCATGGCCTTTCGCCCTTATCCTCTCTGGTTTCTCATCGACCTCTCTCGCGACAGTGAGTCTTCCGTCTGCCGGTTGTCTTATCGAGCGGCGTTAGAGGGCAAAAGGAGTTTTTTCCCCCTTTCTTTTTTTTTTTTTTTTTTTTTTTTAAAACGATAAATTTATAGAACTCGTATATATAGTCGCGAGTATTGCTCCCAAGTGTGTACTCTCCCGATGGGTTTTCTCATCTTTGAAACTAACAAAGAGGCTTCGAAAGCGTAAGGTATCGCAGAGAAACGGCACACGCGTTAGGTTACGCACACGATGACTTCTAGCGGTATCTATATAATCACGTAACATAGTTCTCGCCTGTTCGCGTGGCAAGAGCTCACCCGGGCGCGTGTTACGCAACCCCAATAAACATTTCCCGTGGGGTTGTTTCCACAGAGCCAGAGGGGTTTCCCCTTGTATAATAACAGCAGATCAATCTCCGATTAAGGTTTCAATGGGTGGAAGTTAGCATTTCGTTACGGACGATCGAGATCGAGAAAGGAGGGGAGATAATAATTGAGTAGGAAATATCCGGTGAATGAAATGCGTACCTGCGTCGTATTAAAATCAGCGCTCGCTTTCATTAATAATAACATCGATTTTTAATTATTTGAAAAAAAAAAAAAAAAAAAAAAAAAAAAATGTTAAACGGTATTGAAACAATCAATGTCTCCGATCTATGTCATTATAAGAGCGAATCAATTTTAAAGCGAGAAGAACAAAAAAGTTGGGGGGCGATATAGGAAAATTCGAACAACCCGCACCTGTCCCGCTCGCTTTCGTTGATAATTACGAGTTTGCGTGCGGCCGGCATTTAATCACTGGCCTCGCTTTACTCAACTCGAGACTACCGCTAAGTTCTTCAATCTCACTATTTCCTCGTCCCCCTTCGGCCATAACCCTCTCTCTTGCTTCTCTCTCTTTATACAACGCATATACTATATACTATATACACGATCGCAAAACTCCGAGAGCGTTTACAAATTGCTTACAAGCGACGTCGAGGAAAAGTGGGTCGTGTATCACGATAGTGAGGCTCGACCGTCTTTGCTCCCTTTTTCACGCGGTATTATATATTTTCTCGACAATTTTACCTGCTCTACCGTTTCCATGTGCCCGCAGCACTATTATTTTACTTATGTTTATGTCCGCGTTTTACGAGGACGGTTATGAATTATATTTCATCGTGACTGTTCGCCAACACCTACCGCAAACGAGGGTGAATCAGGGGAATGGAAAACTTCAGCGATCCATGCCACCCTTAATATAACAACCGCTTTCTAAGCCCAGCGTCATTCTTGGTTCTAAAGCTATTCTTGTTATATTGCGAGGAAGGAGACAAGCGAAAGGGTCCAAAGAGTACGAGAGGCAAAGCTTTTCTATACTCTCGGGGTCTTTTACATCCCCTAAAATATACAAGCCAATCCCTTTCCCGGACCGCACGAGAGCCAAGGACAACGGGCATTACATTAAACGCATCGTACACCGCACACCAGCCATATCTCGCATTATATATACCGTACTACGAGCGTCGATGCGTAAATTTTTGGTGGCGTATAACACTGTACGGATATAGCAGTTCGCTGAGTATGTAGGCGAATAGTAGTGGTGGTAGTAGTACTACCGGGGTGTACCACACACATGGCAGTGGTACCAGCAAAGTGCAAAGTGTCAGGGTGCATAATTTATTTCATCTATTCATCGGCCGTGCATGCGTGCCGTTAACCGTGGAGGGAACGTTGGTGAAGCTTTTCGCGAACGAGACAGAGAGAAAATGGGGATAGAGATATGCCAAGCGAGAGCGCGAGCGGTCGAATGGAATATTTATTCACGGTTACTCGCGGGTGATAGTGGCAGCGATGGCGCCTGGCGTGTACATACTTCGCTCTCGCCGAGTTTCGGTACAGAGCGCAAAATCGTGAAAGGGTCCCCCTTTCCATTGGGTGGAGATGAGCTCATAGAGAAATCAAGGAACCGCAACAACTCTCCACCAACCCTTGTTGTACGTTGATACAAAAATTGTAAATTTATTTTGTCCCTTTTATTGTTCTGCAATCGAATGTTCATGGTCTTCTATACGCTTCGTTATGAGTCAAGAAAGACATTTTTTGTGATGAAATGGTCCTTTGTATCGCCGTATTCGTCACACTGGTAAGGATGCCCCATGATCAACATTTTTTTCACATACAGGGGAAACAAATGGAATTCCCGTTGAGGTACCGAAGTACGTAACTCATCGTCATGAAATTGAACTGAACACAAAACCCGTATCAGGAGAGAGAGAAAACTCGACAACCGAAACAAAACCGCGATATTCTCGTATTCTCTTTATCGTTCAAGCTTTCCCCTGGACATCCGACCCTCAACAGCTAAACCACAGTCAGGCCACTCGTCGACAAAGCAATTCGTTGCCAATAACTCCTCTGGAAGCCTTTTTTTTTATTCATTTATTTATCTATTTATCTTTTCCATTCAATTATTCGACGTTCTTTGCCCTTTGGTAATTCAATGTCGCTTCACTGGAGCGTTACTACTTTTGATGTTTCGATGGGATTAAACTTATGTTCAGTTAATCTTTATGGATTAATGAAAATTCCGATGTGTGTCTGCTTATCCAGTTCATGTACTACTTGGACGAATGAAACGATGTAATGCTATGAGAGCTCTTTTCAGTTTTCATGAAACGCGCAATCTTTATGCGAATTATATTCGTGAAGGTTTTTGTGTAAATGCGCGTTTCTGTGTGTATGTGTGTCTGAACGTATCCTTTAGCGCTGTGGAGGCGGCTACGCGGGCTACGAGCTGCCGCTGCTGCTTCTGGTGGTCCCCGTGTACCGTCTGCATTTCTGCGTGGAATAGAAGTCTCGTAGAGTCTGGGTTAACGTCTCGGGGTACGCCATTTCGGAATGCCGGTCGTCGTTGGAAGCTGTCGCCCCGATAAATCAAGTGACACCTGCGCGACTTTCCGCGACGCTTTCACATACACGCCCACCCGACGCATACACCCCCGGAGACATACAAGGACCAGGAGAGTGAGAGAGAGAGAAAGGGAGGGAGGGAGAGAAAGGGAAGCGAGAGAGATTGGAAGAGGCAGCAGAAGAGAAAGATCGTATGAGGCATAACATACGCCCATAAGGTTTTCATACACACAGTCACGAAGAGCTTAGAAATCGTCATACACGCACACATCTTTTGCCTTCTCGATTTTCCTTTTTTTTTTTTTTCTTCATCTATATCCGTAGCCCGTTTCTTCCCTCTTTATATTTCCTTCGATATTCTACGACGTGAGCTCCTCTCTTCGCTCGAAGATTCTTTTTTTCTTCACTTTTTTTTTTCTTCCCTCTTCATTCTTCCTCCTCCACGAACAGCACTCGCTGATTTTCTCGACAATCAGATTACACTGTTATCCGCACACGAGGGGGTATGGGCGTCAGAGTTCCTGAGGTCTGGTTACTACCCTCGCTGACTACTACCGTGTTCTCCTTCGCTCTTTCTGTCTTTCTTTCTCCTGGAGCCTCAGTTCGCTTTTTTTTTCTCGATAAACGAAGTTTATCGAGCGCAAGGTACCATCACGTTATATGAATACAGAAGCTTCTCCTATACATTATCCCTCTATGTAAACTGAGTACTAAAAGTAGCATCGGATAAATAGAGGTCTCCGCAATTTTTTTTTTTTCTTCTTTTTTCACCACAGCAGTTAACTGCGCGAGGGCGCAGAGATAGGTACTGCCGTATATACTTGTTGAAAAATCGAACGGCCCGTGTTACGGAATCCTCTCTTTGCCTGGATTCGACAGCCACAAACACACACACAAACATCGAGAGAGAACTCGAAAGAATCGAGGATCGACTTAGGATAGCAAACGTTGGTTGGTCGATGCGGGGGTCAGGACGCGATAGAGACACACAGATAGAGAGGAAAGCGTTTGGCTAAGGTGAGACGGGGGTGGCGGAGAGAGGTTAGCGGTCGTATCAGCGGTGGTTCTTCTCTCTAATCTCGGAAATCTAGCACGCCGGTAAGTTTCTCGACCGCTCTCTCTCCTCCCTCGATAACATGATCGTGCGACCGTGAAACGAGCTCCAACCTCTACCTCTCTGTCTCTGTTATACTCAAAAGGTCTTTCTATTCAGGAAACAGAGCGGGAAACGGAATTAGGTTTGGTAGACGTAGTGCAAAATTGACTTAACCTCGGAACCCTGTAGTACCTTCAATCCCTCGACAGTCAAATATTCTAAGGGGAGAAACAGAGCGACCTTTTCATTCCATATCGTACAGTCAAAATTACATCTCACTGATTTGTGCCCGTAGAGAGGGGCGGGGAGGGGGCGGAGGCGACGTACGTGATAATACACCTATACCAATGGCTAGTATTGTCCATAAATCGTTCGCGGGGTGTACAAAATTATCTACTCAACGATAAATTGCCGGAAATAATATGTACATTTTTGTTTTATCGCTTTTTGAGCGATATTCCGCATGAAATATTAAGCTCGAATAAAAATAAGCAGCAGATTCGTAATCAGCATAAAAAAAAATACATGGAATAATAAGCATTGAAAAGACGAGTGAATATTTTTTTTTTTCTACGAGAAAATTTTTAAAAAATGTGCGCTTTTCAGATTTTTTTAAACAACGAATTCTCGGTGTTCTCGGACGAAGTATAGCGAAAAAACCGTGGCATCTATTGTGTTCCGCAGGCAAAAAACACAAGACTGAGCTTTTTTCGAGCTGTTACGGACGGCTGAAAAACGTACAAAAAGCATGATAAAGGGGTGGCGAAGGAGGAGAACATGGGATAGTACGCTGGCACTTTTTTTAATGAAAAATTGAAGTGTTCCGAAAAAAACTCGACCGCATATTTTCGCGTAACTTTTTGTCCTGAACGCGAAACCAATAAGCTATTTTAGCGTAAAATCCAGCGGGACATTCACAATTGACGAAAATGTAAATACATTTTTGTTTTTTTCATATCTCGCGAGATTCAAGTTCCGAAGAGCTCTTTTAGCTTCGCACATCGTAAACAGGCATTCAAGCAAACACAATTCGTACTTCGGATTACAGAGCATAAAGAGGTACGAGGCGAAAAAAAAAAGGAAGGAAAAGTAATTCCGTTGTGTGCGAAACGTATTCCGCGTTATGCTATGGCGTAGTGTGAGATTACGCAGTAGAGGGAGGATAGGTTGTAGGGTGGGGCGGTAGGGGTTGAAGTTCTATCGAGAAGTTGGCTTGCCTAACCGGTACAGAGTATAACGGCCCGGAGACGTTCCTTTAATACTTCCTCCTGCCTGCGCTTCAACAAAATCCTATAAGTCGGCCAACGGGAGAGTCTATTACCGTAGGATCACCCCTGTAATTTCAAAACTCGTCGTCTTCGTCATGATCCAGAGAAGCTAGAGTGAGACTTTATCCTCTCTCTATGCTTCGGGCTCTCGTGAGCCACACAGCCAGTGTCCTTAACCTCTCCGTTTCGACGGTGTCACCCAACGACTATACATCGAGAATCTACCCTCATCACTATAATGTATACGTATATATATATAGATCTCTATATATATAGAAGAACTCCGTCACGCATTCACGGCCTAAGAGATTTCGTATCTACTTTCCTTATACGCACCAAATAATAATCCTCGATCGTCAAAATGGAAATACGATTTTTTTTTTTTTTTTTTTTTTTCATTCCATCAAAAGCTCTTTTATTTTCTGTTCATTAACCGTCGCCATAAAATGACTCTGTGTAAATATCTTTGCAGTGAGATAAATGGAATAGCGAGTTAAAACCCGTATATAATTAGGCTCAGGCGGCCGTTGCCCATTATAGCGGTACACATATACGCTATTATTGTCGCGCTTTTCGCATATATAGCCAGCGAATCCTCAAACTCCACCCACTAACCCAGCTATCGTGCGCCAAGGAATAGTATTTATTCTCGCGTGAGCTCCGAGCGAGCTTGGCAAAGTTCAGGAAACCAGCTAGTAGTCTCGGTGGCGCGAACACGACGGGTTCTATCGTAAATAAGCAGACGGCAGTTTGGGCGCTCCTAACGTTCCTTGCACACGGAAGCTCACAACGCGAGAGAGAGAGTATATTACAGCGTATGTACCCACAGCCCGCGGGCCCGGTGTTTTGTACATTGTTGTCCACTGGCGAACGAGAAACTCCTTCGACATTCGCGACTCGTGAGGATCGCGAGAGAGAGCGTTAAAACGCCTCCTCGGAAACTCGGTTGTTGCATGTATACCAAAGTAGATGGTGTACAGAAATGTGACCGGGGGATTAGTATTAGAGGCGAGAATTTATTTACTTCCCACACATAGACATCCACGAGATGGACGTGTAGATATATAACACAGCCACAGACATATATATATATTCATATGTACGTGCGCAGCACCATTAACGAGTATCGATCAAAGCAGTAAAGTCGTGCTGCAAATTTCCGAATTAGCTGATGGCATCGCGCACGGAGCGTCGGACGGTATAGCGGTCTTATCCGTAAACCTCGAGGGTTACGGGCGCACAACTCGCGCCCTAGCGTCCTCTCCTCTTCTCCTCTTTTACTTGGGAGAGCTCCCGCGAGCGATCGTAAATCTCCGTAGTGCCGCCGGGTCCCTCACTGTCGTTGTGTGTTACCCGAGCTGTATACGATCCGATCGATCCTCCTCTTCCCGTCTGTGGTGCGCCTCGCGCACCGACTTGGACGTTGTCTCGCTCTCGTGCAAAAGTGTCCGTCCAAGAGAGGGTTGAAGAGGCTGGAACTTCCGCCGGGCCCCGTACTATCATCCTTTAGCCATAAAGACGCGAAGGATCTTCAGCGCGCCTTCGATATACATGCATCGACGGTCAAACGATGATATTCAAAAGTCTATCTCGAGGGGTATCCTATAGACAGGTATAATCTGTTTATGAACAGACGCTTTTTGAAAAAATATATGGGATATTCGTTAGTCAATGCACCCTTGCCACTGATTTCTGGAGATTAAAACCGAAACATAAATGAGAGGAATAATTTTAAAAAAATTAAAAAATTCCTGTGTTTCGGTCGAAAAGATAATCAATTTTTATTGATAAATAAACACTATCGACAAAATTCGGTGAATATTTAATCAATACTTAACTGGATGTTTTTATGCATAAATTGGTACGTTAAATTTAATGTATAATTATCATGAGGAAAATAATAGTAAATTTTATGAATTCAAAAATGAAGAATTTACAACAATTCTACATGAATCGAAAATGAAAATACATTTAATAAACATTCTATATAAAATAATAAAAAATAAAATAAAAAAAAGATGTTACATTAATGGTACTAAATTATTTGTTATATTGTAAAAAGTTGTTCAAAATTTTAATACATATTTGTTCGCAATATATTGCACGGCTCATGCATAAAAGCTTCCAATGCCGGCATTGGAAGTAATTTTTTCAATGCAATAAATTTATGTTGAAAATTTAAAACTGTAGCCACAGCACTGTATTCTGTTTTAATTTTAACAATGCCCTTAAATTTTACTATAAATAAAATGTTTTTCTATGAATTCACTGTAAAAGTAAATTCATTTTTTATTACTATTGTGCATTCAATTCAATGTAATTATTTTTGCATGAATACTTCTCATTTAAAAAAAAAATGTAAAAGATCGATATTTACGAGCGTCGGGTTGAAAAAATCAGTTAACCAGTTTAAACGAATGATCAGAATAACAAACGAATGTTTTTTAAACTGGAGTTTACAAACTGACTGCGCAGTATACATCGATTTATTGGGACGCAAAAAAGAAAATCGTAAAAACTGCGCGAAAAAGGATGCTATATAACGAAACGAATGCGAGAGCGCGAGTCAGGAATCACTTTGCGGCGTAAAATGAGAAAAAAAAAGAATAATAGTGGGTATACGGATCAGGGCGTGCTGGATGGCTGTGCGGCCAACCCCCTGCTGACTATCGGCGTTGATTTACGACAGTCTGTTCGCCACCGTCGGATTATCTAACATCGCTGCGTTCAGCCCCCGGCCGACGGGTACATCGCGAGAACGGAGTATATAACGCGACGCGGCGCACCTTGGGTACCTGCTCGTTGCTCCGTTCCTGCTGCGTGCACCTCTCGCCTCTCGTCTCTCGACAAAAACTCACGCGTATAATATACGACTATCGACGCCGATAGAATGAATCGCTTCTGTGCGAATATCGGAGCTTATCACGCTTACGATGTCCGTACGAATCCACCACAACGACAAAAGCGACGACATACCGGTAACGGAGTGAACATCGCGACTACCCTATTAGGATTAGTCCAATTCGAGGGAGGGATGGAGCGTAGCAAGTTATATAGACCAGGTGGTATATAATCGTAGCGTGCTGTGCAGCCGGTGCGGTCGCCGCTGGCCATAGCAGGAGGGTGAGAGGCTGAGTCGTCGAGTGGCTCAGCGTGAACCATCTTTCATCGCGAAACTACGACACGGACACACAAACAGTTCTGGAAAATATATACTATCCCGACGATACACCTGGGCACATATACCGGATAGTAATATACTGACCATCCCCGTGTCGAGGGGTTTGCTGTATTCAATTATGTTATCAGCTTCTACTCACTCGATCCTCCTCCTGGCTGACCGTGTAGGGCATCAGCTTTTTCTCTGGGCGCACGAAAGCGAGTACTCTATCGTTCAAATGCGCATGGTACTCGCTCATCTCACTCTAGAGGCTTCAAGTTTTTTTTTTTTTTCATTTTCTTTTTTACAATTAGCGTTTATTTCATCCGATGTTTGCATTTACGCGCTTGTCGGAAAATGGTACGCATTGAGACTACGTGTGTATAGTCTCTGTTTTCAAGGGATGAACGGGGTAAACGCGGGGGAGGAAACAAGGGGGGGAGTTGACGTATTACGAAGAGCGGAAAGTACTCACCCTGTCGAACAGGAAATCGTGCGAGTCCGGAGTATCGATTAACTGTTTCATTTCCGGACCTGTTATATGTACGTTCCCTTCGTGTTCCCCTCCTGCAGATGCAATACAGATGTGCGTATATGTACGTCCTGCCTTTTATGAAAGGCAGGTGTGGTACACAGCAGAGCCGCTTGAATGCGTCCGGTGCAATATTACGGGCGAAGCCGTGATTATTGTCGAGTGGCAGACAATTGTTTATAAAGAAAAAAAAAAATTATTTGGTTCAATAAATGTGTGAAAATGCAGTTTCGTAATGTTTCGGAGCTGTGGCATTCGAAATATGGGGAGAAAAAATAGGATGAACGAACGAGACACAATTCTGGATACACCGTTGATGAAAATTGTGATATAACCAGAATTCGCTTACGAATTCGCGCTATCCGCGGAAAAGGGAAGAGGGGAAGCTTAACGGTAGATTCGTCGACCCGTAACGAATGATTCCAGCTCTGCCGACTCATCCGATGAACACAATGCGCGGGGGATACTCGCGATTCAATATCTCCCATTCGGCTCGTTTTATTTTTGCCCTTTTTCGTCCTACTTGCTTTTTTTTTTCGCTGTTGCTTTATTCCTTTCGTCGGCAGTGGGATCGTTCTCACTCGCCGACCCTCGTCGCTGTACAGCGACTATAATCAATGCACAGATTTTTTCACGGTTGTTGATTACCATTAAGCTCTACACTGGCAGTTTCTGGATTTACGTGCTCAGTTTTTTTTTTTTTTTTTTTTTTTTTTTTTTTTTTTTCATCTCAAATCCGCTTGATCTCGACACAAGCGGCGCGTATGAAAATATGAATTGTAATTCTCCGAGTTCTCGTTGAAGAGATTACGACTCTTTTCGCGTATTTCTCTTTCTCTTGGTAATTCCTTGAAAGGAATTTTTCACGTTTACGCTAATTGGCAACACTTACAAAAATATGCACTGCTCTGCTCCGTACACCAACTGTCTGCGTAAAAAAATATCACGTTTCGCCCGCGAAGCAAAACGCGAAATCGACGAATTTCATTTACGATATTTAATGAAAGGATAAAGGAACAAGAAAACTTTGACACCGTATAATTGTTTAGCTTTGATACTACGTGGCGAGTGATGGCAGTCTGGTATCGACAGATGGACGTATGTCCGATAAACGTTCGGCAAAAAAATAATGCGATTATGAAATGCTACGTAACGTTGGTTTAAAGTACAGAGGTCGAAGTACTAACCCCTCTTCGACGTGTATATGCATACGGTTTGCTTACACTCCATGTTGCATAATTTTCCCTGAATTATCCGTCTGCGTGGCCGGAGTTTACTCGGATTTCCACTCTTCTATCCTTTTGTACATTTGCCTTTCATGCTGATTATTTCATAATTTAACATGGCGCTATTTCGCATCGCAGGAGAAGCGGGAAAAAGTCCATTGGATTTTTCCTGTATCCATCTCTCACACCCTCGGCTATTCTGCCTTCGCGGGTTGTACTATAAGAATTCGTTCTGGTATCGCCAGAACGAGCTTCGAGCTCGTTAGCCGTTTTTTTTTTCTTCGCTATACCGACGTATAGTAATAAAAAAAAGTAGGGGTCGGGAGTATCCGGGAAGCTTGTTGATACCTTCACGGAAGATTTTCGCGAGCTCGAGAGCGCCACGGCACCTTTCCTCCATATCGCACAATGAACTCACGAGTGATAGAGCGAGAGGAGGGCAAAAAAAAAAAACTAAAGCTCGAGAGACGAAGGCGTTGAAGCGAGAGAGAAACAGTGGCGGAGTGAGTGAGGCTTTCCTCACTGTAATTTTCACGATAATCCACCTAACCGTGGGGGTTGCTGAGCTTCGGGGGCGCCTTGGATAAGATCTTAAATGCGCGCGTGGTCTTAATACCATAAAAATGCCAAGAGGGTGTAAATTATAAGTAGTAGAAGGCGTGACTCTAGAATCAGCTGCGCGTGCATTTTCTGAAAAGAAAAGAAAAAAAAATGAAATGTCATTTAGCCGTAACAGCATCAACTCTTTACCAAGGACTTCATCGTTTAATATATATTTTTCTTTAAATTTTTTTTGTTTTTTTTTTTTTTTTTTGATTCTCGCATTTAACTCTCCACATTGCCGCACCAAGTGTAAAAATGTACGAATGAATTCGTGTACGGAATTCCGGATATTTGCGTTGGCAGAGCCAGAGAGAAAATCCTGATGAAAGCGGAAAGCGTAGAAGTATAGGATGAGAGCGGACGTGCGCTTGCGTTGACAGGGTAGCATCACGTTCGGCACATATCACCACCGCGCCAGCAGCAGTTCCAGTCGATCGACTTCTTTTTCCGGTGGCCACGTCGCGAGCGAGCAAGCGAGGGAGGAAGCTGTACGGTACTGCTTTGGAATAACGCGCGACAGAGGAACGAGAATGTGAGAATCCGTAGAACTCTCCCTCTCTCGCTATATCGTAAACGAACGGGGTGACGACGGGGAATAGTTGATGCTTATCCGCGTGAGAATCAAAATTGTAAACACTGAGGTAGAAGAAGAATAGCGAAACGTAGCGACGAGAGAACATTGATGGCGATATTTCGATCCGTCGGAAATAATAAGCCCGATGGCTTTTAGCCAAATAGGGGCGCGGTTCGCCCTCGAATCTCTCTGTATCTGGTACTTTGCTCCGAGTTAAATCTCTTCCTGCCCCTTGTTTCTCTCAATGTCTTTCCTTGGAGCCAAGGATGAGTATCTCGACCTCTGATGAATTTATTTGTTTCCCCGTATGATTACCCGTGTGATGTGGCTTAAGCAGCCGCAGGGGTGAACACGTTTGGCCTGAAACATTGTCACATTTGTCTCTCGCACGAGTGAATTCTATCTCGTGTCTCTGTCGCTCCCCGTGGTTGCTTAATCTCCCATCCAATAGTTCTGCCTTTGACTAAAGCCTCTCCTTTGGTCATCTCACGACGTACCTCTATTAAATACCGAGATTACCTGGCGACGGTGTCTCTCCCCACGTTCGACGGATTCTCCTCCCTCCGCGTTACACGCAAATCTACTATAGTGTCCATATAGCATATTACTGTGTCTATATATCTATATCCATATCCGTATCTACATATACGGGGAGGTCTAAGCCCAGGAATATTCCATATCATGGAAACACAACGATGACAGACGCGCGACGTTATTAGTACGGTCGAGAGAGATGCACGAGACCCCCTGCTTGCTTTGCCGCCTGTACTGTTTCTGCGTCTCTGCTTCTCTACACTATATCGCTTCTAGCCTCTGTGGGTTGCCCACAACTACGCAAATACATATAGACCGATGTGGGAATGTGTGATATACCCCGGGATTGCCACTGTCTGACAATCGTATACTGCCTCTGGCGCGCATATACCGTGAGGGAGGGTTGCAGGATTTTCTCGGTGATGCTGCGACGGCCCATGGATCGGGAGAGTTGGCCGCGCGGTCGCGTTATGACGCCCAATAATCCAATATTATACGAACAGCTACGAACGACGCCTAACGCTTCTACGTATAACAATATATATCAATATTTCCCGTACTTTCCGCTGTGCATTATATTATTTGTCCCCATTATAACGTATCCACGATTATTTTCCCTTCCCTTTCAATCGCAATCTTACTTTCACTCTCATTTCATTCGGCCTATTGCTTCGGAAATTTCTCTTGTTCTGACCTTTGCTCTTTTTTCTCTCTCCCCCCCCCCGAGTTTCTTCTATTTCCTTATCCCTCGATCCTATGCCCGTGGTTCCCTAACTCATTTCTATTTTCTTTCTTGCCCGGTTATACCATCCACTGCGACGTTCCATCCGTGTTATATCGATCACCACGTACCGGTATATCTCCCCCTTCCTCCCTATATGTGCTTCTCCAAACGCCACAGACCGTGAGGAATCGCTTCGGCGATTTGTCACGCGGTCTACTCGGTGCTTTTTCTCACGAGGGTTGACGCCGCAATGGTGCTGCGCTGGCTTTCTTCCGGCAGCCCAGTAGCCTCTCCTTACACTCCCATACGCACACCAACACACACGCATA
Source organism: Buathra laborator (assembly GCA_934046635.1). Classification (NCBI taxonomy): domain Eukaryota; kingdom Metazoa; phylum Arthropoda; class Insecta; order Hymenoptera; family Ichneumonidae; genus Buathra; species Buathra laborator. The sequence continues at coordinate 3,110,973 of OW203898.1, read as the reverse complement.
CGTAGTGCTGAGGGAGATTTTACGCTATCGCGTTTCGTCTTGTGACCAAGAGACAGTGCGTCACGTTCCTTATATTATATCGCTGTACTATTGTTCCAACTGTTTGCCTCTCTTTCGCGTACATACATATACATATATATAACTATGTTCGTGAAGGTTTTGTGTATAAGAAGCGAACCAGTGCGTTATCGATGGAAACTTTAACGCCTTCCGACGATCTTTTCACCGGCTTCTCGATATATAACGTGTTTCTTCTCTCTCGCTTGTGGTTTTATGACTTTTCGTTATCGATGCAACCTCGCGAGCGTTTCCCTCCCCCCCTCCCTTCCCCTTGTCGGTTGCCGTAGCATCTTTCACAGTATTTCTGCACGCTTTCTCTCGCCTTCTTTCTCTTTATACCAGTCCGAAAAGTCAGTTGCATGATTTACGAGAAAGCCGCGCGCGTTCGTTCGCGCGCTCTCGCCTTGTGCCCGGCAAGAATTATTGCGACGGGGAGGAGAGACCACGGGGTTGAAGGGTGTGGGCAAAGAATCGCGGACTTTCGACGTTCGCGGGTTGAATATAATAGTCTTTCGAAGTCGAAAGAAAGGGTTCCGGACAAGTCTTGCTGAAGAGTTGAGAAAACAGCATCGTGAAAGCATGCGCTATCGGAGTTATTATTGCAAGAGGAAATTAAAGAAAGGAACAAAAAAAATCGCATATAAAGTAGCTTTTTGAACGATATGGAAAAACAATAAACATGCAAACATCGAGTTCATGTTACTCTCGTCCTCTAGTACTCGGCATCGTCTTTTGAGCGTAAAGTTTACGAAATTAAGATAAGCTGGAAACTCCGACGGTTTTAAACCTCTTGATATTATTTGCACATTATTAGCATCGACGGTTGCATGTATTTTCACTATTTTCCCCTCCCAAACCTCCGATCCTCGCGGATTTTCTCCAGAAATCCGCTTTTCAACCGCCAAATATGTACCACCACTCTCCTCGTGATTCGTAAAGTTTCCACTCATCTCTTCGGTATCTTTCGTAATTGAGACTCTTGACAAAGATTTGTGGCTCTGGCGTGGTACGGGCCGTAGCCGAAGGTTGGGGTAGAAAGGGTGGTTGGGTACTGTTAGTACATAAACGAGGAAGAGGATCGGCTCTGAACTGATGAGCCGGTGGTAGGGTGCTTGAGTCAGATAGAGTACCGCCGTGAAGCATATCAAGCAGAGGGAAGAAGAGTGTTTCGCGGCGGTCTGACGTAATACGGGATATTTTCACTGAGCCTCGGCCTCCTCGGGGTTCGCGATCTAAGTGGTCGTAGCCGCGGCGCATGCAGTAAGTGAACCTCGCGGGGGGATATAGATACCGACGCTTGAAGCAAAACGCTCGCGGTACAACGGTGTTACGAGATTATATAGTATGTGGCTTATAGTGGAACACAGTAGGAGGGAAGCTTCTCGGCGGCGCACAAGCGTGGGCCCCCCCTATAAACCACCCTATTTGCATCTATTTATTGTTTATATTCATGGATAAAGCGGGTGTGCCGGCGGCGGGGAGGGACGCGAAGGGTTCTGCGACACGCGACAACAACATAACTTAGCGTCGTGGCAGGACGGTCGAATGTGCGGCCAGGCGGGGTGGTATATATTTATACACACACACACACACGCACGCATCCGCACCCCCCAGCTATATAGTTGTATGGGCATAAGTGTGCCACTGCTGTTGCTGTTGCTGCATTGCACTCACCGCGAGCTCGTTGTGTATAAAGCTTCCTCCAGTCCAACGCCACCAACGCCGGCAGCTACCAACCTTTCTGTTTATGTCTATGTACGTAACATAAACCCTCGTGTGCGTTACGAGAGCGCAGTACTGCTCGGTTTAACGTTTCGCGCGTTACTCGCGACAAGCATTAATGAAATTAGAGTGATCATTAATAATACGAGACGGTAGGAGGGCAAAGCCGAATGAACGGGACGGAAACTATTTGCACGAGCTCCGCGTCTTTATCGCCGCATACCTATATACGACGGGTGGGAAAGCCCTTTGTACGATGGAATCAAAGTGTTTCGTCTACTATTAATTATAATAAGCGAATACTACCGCAAGCGCTCAATCTCACCTCGTTTATATTAGCATCCGTATTTTGAAAGCTTTTACGACCGAGGGCTTCCCGTTTGATTTTTCTGTCAAGGAGATTATCCGTGTTAGTTACTACCGATCAGCACTAAGCATATAGGATATATATATGTATATATACGTATATGTATGTATGTGTTTGAGCAAATATCTCATCATCATCGGGCTCATCCATCACTCCTTCATCCCAAGTAGACGGGATAATCACGTTCGATCTCTTGATCCCGCGCCACAGGAATATCTGTATATGCGAGACGTCTATATATACAGTCTGAAACCTTGATTGGATTCCTTAATGTCTTCGATGTTGAGAGAGAGTTGGCCTTTTTTGCTACTGTTTCCACGGACTAGTGAGAGGACGGCGTCGAGACGCAGTGACAAATTACCGGGCACACTGTTACGAGGAGAGAATCAATTTATCTGGTAGCCAAGCGTGTGCCACATACCGGCCAAACTAAAGGAAAACCGTAATATCTCAGTTAAAAAGTGAAGTTCCGCTAAAAAAAATGTTGAACGGTCACTGACTTTGAGATATCGACTATCAAATAGATAGGTTTCGTGTCCTAAAATTGTCGGCAACTCAATATATTTGACGATAAAGAATAAATGCTGAATCCCTTCGTTATCAGGCAGATTTGTTTTTATACGAACATTGAATTCTAAGAATTAATTATTTATTCGACGAATGCAGAAAATCCATCCGAATATTAACTGCAGAAATCGATAATTATAAAAAAATTATTGCTTCAAATGGTGAGCGTTACCTTATCGTTGAATGGTTAGGGTTTCGATTCAGTATTTCCACACGTAACATTAATTATCAACATTTTTCATCTATCGAATATGAATTTACAAAAACCGATATCTCGGTTTGTCGCCAGTATACATATTATATGTAACGATAAGTTATTTGCAGTTAAAGAAAGTTAATTTTTTTAACGAAAAATCTACTACACTTATAGAGAGCTAAAAAAAAATAGTCTAAATTCGCTGAAAAATGAAATTAGCAGTAATTTCGGTAAAAATGTCTCATCCTGATATAACTGCGTAATATTGTAAAATTACTCTGGTCGATATCGGTTAATTCTCCCCTAATGAGCCCGCGAACACCTCTCAAAGTGTGGCGATCTTTATATGAATAAACAACACTTATATATAATCGATAGCTCACCGAAACTTGTCTAAATCAGCTGAAACACGAAATTAACAGTTGTCTTGGTAAATGACGACTCATCTTGATATAACTGCGCAATATTCTAAAATGAGCCTCGTCGATATCAGTTATTACCTTCCTAATGAGGTTGCCAATAGTGAATAGCTGTCGATCGATTAATTTACGACATTTGACGTTCCGCGTTCGATTTGCGCATCGAGGATTCTTGTGGGTCAGACAATACGGCGGCTTGTATTTTAAGCAACGAATATATTATCAGAAGACTGAACTTTTTATTATTATTATTATTATTATTTGAACTTGCATATTCTTGAAGCGCAATAGCTGTCGCATGAGATTGAGACTCGACGAGTACAGAGTAAAATTAGACAAATCGGGTCCGACGACCCAGTTTCGTCGATCTGGCATAACAGGTAACTCAATGAATGCCCGTATATGTGAGTTATCTACGTCTCTCGTTGTTACCTCAAACTTTCATCACCGCCTGTCCTTCCTCATTCCATTTCCGTTCTTGCCTGTTCTCCGCTACTTGTTTGACTCAAGTTTGCCCCTCGTTTTGTAACATCCGGGCAAATCGTGTGGCCTATATGCATGCACTGTGACTCAAGTGAACCCGTCGCTAGACGGTCCCTGAGAGATATCCCTGAAGCTCCATATAATTTTCAGTTATCGCATACTATTATCCATTCATGTCGAGGAGTTTCTGCGACTTAAATTTTCTATTAGGAACCCCGATAACATGAATGAAAGACAGGAGTGTGAGATGCAGCGAAGACGAAGTGATAACTGGATATTCCACGCTATTAACTTTCACAGACGGAATGGAGAAGCAGTAGGAGATTTTACCTTCCGCCGGTAAATAATTCCGCTATTGACAGTGTAAACTCAGCACCTTCCAAATCTCTCGCGTTATATCAATATTATGTTGAAACTTTGTTCTTTCATTTTCGCCAGCTGTCTAGCATGCGATACGGCCGTCATGACAATGCATCTATCTCCGCATTATATTGGTTGAGCTATTATTATTATTATTATTATCATTATTATTGTATAAATATTATTATCGATCGTTTCTCGCGAATTATGGGTGAACTTTGATATATGGCTTATTATAATCTCGAGTGATGTATCCTGCATAATATGGATCAAACTGTTGGTAACGTGTAGTGGCTTCGGTACTTTCCCTCTGCGTGGATAAAGGGTATAATCTCGTACGTATATACATGCGTTTGCGCGCGCGCGCGCGTGGAACATAATACGTCGTGTGATGGGCTGCTTTTATGTACTATGGGGCAATATATTTATGCGAGTTATGGCTTTCCGATCATGTCGTATGTTGCGTACAGAGACATCAATCTTCTTTCTATCCTATCCTTCCTATTCCCCAGTGTGTGCATATTGGCATCTCTGCATGGATATAGAGGGACTATCCACCCGCTACCCCCTTCTATCGGCTTGCTATACGCGTTTGCCATACGTACACGCAATGTATTAGAATACGCAGATGTGTGTCTCTCTCATCCACGACAATTCCGTCGATCTATCGCGTCAGTTGTGCTCTACCGTATAATTCATTCTACTCCGTTACACGATAAATATGATTGCGAATGCAGTTATTCAAACACGTTCACCGGAAACTGATCGACTAATCCGCCAGACTCGTTGTACAACGTCGGGGGCGACACTGTGTTCCGGGATCGACGGACAGACATGAAATTATCCTATCGAAACTAGTCACCGATGACGAATTATACGCGATAACAATGATTCCACGTCGGGTTCGATGTTATACCAGCAGTTTGAACTTTTTGAACTCCAGCAAAAAAAAAAAAGAAAAGTTCTCGAGCAAAAATCGTAAAGAATGTATCGTATTGCACGGGTAGTTTGATTATTTCAGACTCCAACGAATTTATGGAATGCAAAAGCGTTACTGAAAATATCATCGCGAATAAGTTCGGTGTCGAACGTGAGAGGCGAATCGTTGAAGCGAGAGGAGGCAATTTTCATCGGTAGAAATAACCGAGAATAATCGTCATTCGAGAGAATATATAAAAGCTACTGGCGGCACGAAATCGATAGAATTGCAGTTGTTCGATGCACCAGAGTCTCTTGGTGTATTTATCATAAAAGCGAGATGCCTTAGCTACGTGTACAAGTATAACAGGAAACTATAATCCCTTTGTATATCGGCGCAAAGGTTTTTTTGGCTATGGGAGGTCGACCAATTCGTTGAAGCAAAAGAGTAGCTCTCAGGCTCGTTCCGCGTGTGGATAAGTATGCGGAACGGCAGTGAAAAGGGATATAGAAGTAAGGAAAAGAGTTTTGCCGTTTCTATCTTCGCCGAGTTTGTGTTACGCTACAACGAGCCGAGTGGATATCTTCGTCTTTCTCTGTACTCTCGCGAGATAGAGAGAAAGGAAGACTCCGAGACTCGACGCCTAAATTCCACCCGCTCGCATAAACGTCTCATGAATAGGAAATGCCAAATTGCTCCTCCGGTATTTTATGTGCAGCGCCTCTATCTCGCCTCTCGCGAAAGATCTTCGAGACCAATGAAGCATTCGCTCAGGGTGAAATTCTAATAAAATTTGACTCTATTTGCCTTCTTTTCTCGAGGGGAAGTGAGAGGGCGGTGGTCCTTCTCTCTACGCGTACGTTTTCCTACGGGGATTTTCTTCTCGCGAATAATAGCACCGAGGGTGGATTTTGTAACATCGCGCAATAGAAGGGATCAAGACTTCCGCGGTGTTACACATCCAGCGTCGAGCTCAGCGCACACGCTCGGCAACTTGCCGCGTTGTTGGGGCGCTACCCGTAAACTTTATCGTGTCTCACGGTACAACTTATTTTAATGAAATGTAACTTGTTTCGTGACTATGCTACAAACAAGTCTCTGCGATGGCCTGCATGCGAGAGGAGCGTACACGCGTCGCGCTTCGTAACTACTGGTATAAACCCACCAAGCTACCTCCATCACTCACTCCGCGGGGACGTTCTCGCTGTTACGGTATAATTAGTATTCTAATCGACAACAGCGCAATGTCACCCACGAGTTTACTATATGCGCGATATGTACAGGACTTTCAAAGGGAGTATACATCATTTTGTTGACGCTAAACGAAAAGCCAAGGGATGAGATTCATTTTGTCGTTGGATGGCTTCGTGAATAACGTTTGTTTCCTATTTAAAATCAAAATTGTAAAATTACACTGCACTTTTCGCCTGAATTTTACATTTTAAATTGGATTGCTATATTATTTTCATCATTTAGAAGATATTTAATTGCCAGAGAAACATCCAATGAATAGGTTTATGCAGAATACTTTATCACTATGGAGCATTTAAAGATAAGATTCGGCCTGATCCTGCGCTAAAAACAGGATGTTTATAGTTGCAACATTACAGGGTATCAGTCGTGTTTGTCATACATCGCGTACTTTACAAGTCTGGTAAACATGGGTCATTGAATGCGGGAAGAGCTTCCCCTATCGACGCGTTCTTTATTTATTTTTTTTTCTTCGGAATACATACGCGTGTCTGTGTATAACACGGCGCTTTGTCAGCGAACGAGGATAGTCGCGACAAAAACGTGCATTGTGCCGCGGCCAGTTGGCCATGTATGAAGCTATCTCCTCCCCCTTTTCCCCCTCTTGTTGTATTCGTCAAGGGATATCCGTGCATAACCGGAATATCCGTTGGCAAGCCGGTGAAAGAGTAAGAGCTTTGAAGCTTGGCCTTTAGATGTTTGAAGGAATCGTTGCCCTTCACGGCGAAGAAGCCTCACTCCCTCGAAAGTATGAGAATAGCAAGCCTTACAAGCCGGATATATACGGCCCGAGAGAATCGTTTCAGCGACGAGACTCGAAAAATTTTTCAACCTTTCATCCGATCGGCTTCCTCTTGCTTCGATATCGGTTCCTCTCGTCTATTTATCGTTGGACTCCTTCGTGCATTCGACTGGTCGCGCCCGATGACTTTTCGTCTGCTCAGTTCGCCGATTTGAAGATCGCTTTGCGACTTTTTGTATACATATATGTATTAGGAATAAAAAAAAAAGTAGGTATAGCGTGCAGCTTGAAATAAATGTAACCGTCTCAAGCGTGGATGGCGATAAGTTATTCAACTACTCCAGTATTCAAAATATGCGAGCACCGATAGGCAAACACTTGTAATAGATGAAAAAATAATAAAAATAAAAATGGTTTTCTCCCGAAACTTTTGCCGAACATCAGACATAACACAGATGCATTCGGAGGCTCGCCATTCTATCGTTGCAGTCTCAATTCCCCGGACAGACAAAATATACACGAGCCGGAAAGCGGAGCAACAGCAGCGCCCGTTCCCCGGGCGCCAAATGAATAGATTTATACTCGCGAGCTGGAGTGCGCCTTGCTAATTTACCGTTCGCGAACTCACCAAATTCGATGCAAATAAATCACCGGATAACCCAATTATTTCCAGCACTTCTCTACTGGGTGTCTGCCTCTACCGCGGTGCTGTATGGAGTCCGTTTCGAGTCTCTGATGAACCCCGGTAAAGGGCATTAAGGATTGTCCGTCTATCGGCCTCTTCTCGAATAAAAATAAACTAATGATTCATTAACGAACCCGATCAAGTCCCGTGTTATTGTTCCAGATAAAATAATCGAATTTTCTCGCATACGGCGAATGTTTCAATCAACACCCAATCAAATAATCGATAAAATATAATGAATCTGGTTTCTCTTTTTTTTAATTATTTTTTTGTTGTTTTTTTCCAACAATTTATTGATTAAGCTCCACTTAAATTCGTATGCAGACGAGTACATCGATATACCTTTGACGATATAAATGAAAATCCATTCGTTTTCCTCCTGCGAAAATCGAAGTTTGTGTGAAAGTTTTATACTTACCATTGCGAGGGCTGAACGCGCTCACGATGAAGTACACAGTCGGTTATACGATAGATATAGTGTGAGATCGGACGTGAGAAATATGGAATTCAACAATCAGTCTACCGATATAGTTACCCTCGGGAGCTTTTCATCGGGGCAATCGGGTGCCCGCGCGCGCAACTCCTTATTATGGTTCATAGCTGCGCTGATGCAGCGCCCTCGCCACCTCACCGTTCGCAGTTACGAATATAGATATCAAACCAGTTTGTTCGCTTTGTTTTCTTCTCGTTATGTATGCAAATGTATCTTGCAGACTTAAAATCCTCAATAATTCATCAAGAATCGTCTGCGTCGACTAAATGCAGACACATCTTCGTTCACAGTATCTACGACGGTCCTTCAATGAGAAAAATATACATATTGTTTTTTATTTCTTCGTTGATAAATAAATGAATGGATATAGATTATTTTCATAACATGATTTTTTCGGCGACTCGCCGAGTACTCAAAAAAAAAAGGAATAAATAATTATTTCTATTCATTCGTGCGCAATGCATAATATCTGTATCAGACGAGAGGAGAAATCTGGGCCGCGGGGCCAGACGACTGACGCTCGTTAATTATATGCACGCAACGATGAGTCGCCTTTGTGTTTCACTCGATGAATCATTCGTTTACTGTACAGCAGCCGCGGAGCATGTCAAACGTTTAGCGCCCTAATTCTCTCGGTCGACGTTGCTCGTTGTCCCGTTCACTATTGCGGTTACATTGTCCTCCCTGCTGAGCATATATTTGAAGAGGGCGCGGAAAAAAAAAACTACAGCACAGTTATACGTTGGACGACGGGGGTGCGGGCCGCTTACCGTTAATAGGAGGAAGGATGAGAGTTGGGGTGGAGAAAGGCTGCACACTGCTTTTGGCAAAGGAGAGAGTCAGCCAGAGAGGCTCCGGATGGGTCTGCTCTGGGTGGGATACTGTCTGCTCGTGACGTGCACCGTTGCCACGGGGGGTAAGACTTACGGTCCAGTGGGCAGGGAAACGGCGAGTCTGTCTAATTTAAATTGCATTTGGGCGCGAGCACCGGTACCCACATGCACGTGACTTCAACACCGCCGCCTTCATTTGCCTCCCGCCGCCCACCCCTCCCCACCCTCTCTTCGTGGATAGATTCGCGACGGTTCATGTGCATAATGTTCTGTTACATAGTACAAGACAGTGGACCATCCGGAGAACCCGATAGTACAGAATACATACATTGAAAACGGTGGTTGCAGTAGCGAGTATTAGTTTCTATACGTCCATATTCCTTGGAGGTTGTGTTAGATAGGGTTGAAACGTGCGCGAGCAAAACCTGCACACGTCTCTATTCTTCAAACGTGAGCATACGCTACGAAGGTTGAACACGCGCAGCCACGCGCTCTTCTCATTCTATACGCAAAACCATTAGCCAGCTCTCTCGTGTTCGTATTACTTCGTGCCGAATTGCCCGAGTGAGATTCCCCGGGCGATACGTATTCCATTGCTCCACTCTCGAATATAACCGGGACATTTATTTTCACGCGTTGTATTAAGAGTCAGAAACAGCGGAGCGGTTACATCGCAACGGAATATTTGCCTTGCACGGTTACCGTAAGAATTAACGCGTCCAAGCGTATTATTAATCGCTGCGGGAATTGCCGTTATGAAAGAGCCTTATGGCGAGAACTACTTGCGCAAACGCCTTTACTTCGTTTTACGTTACTCTGCTTCTTTTTACTCTCGCAATCGGTTGTCTTAGTGTTGGTCAAAGCTCCTCTTCCATCGGCAGCCACGAGTCTTTGAAGATAATTTTTTCGTCTCTTCTTTTCCGTCCTCAATTTTTTTTTTCTTCGCTTTTTTTTTTTTTTTTTTTTTCTACTTTTGTTCTACCATTCGCGCGATAAACCGAGAGAACTCTGATAGTTGCAGTATAGGGTAGCCACCGATGAACCGGAAAGCTTCCTCTCCTCCACCTAGTTGGATATAGGCCAGAGAAAAAAAATCGATGAGCAACCATCGAACTATCCTCGTGGATACCCTTTCGTCTATAGTCGATAGATATACTTTCCGCACTGTGTGCGGGGTTATTGCTAAAGTGGCTTGGATACACTAGTTTTTTTTTTTCTGTTTCGTTACATACAGAAATGTTTTTCTGGAACGGCTTAATCAGTGACTTCGGGTAAGTTAAAGTCGATGTAAAACATCGCATTCCGCCTCCATTGCCCGTACCGGCAAGCAATTGATAGATATATGCATAACACAGACATACACACCCACACGTTAAAGGACGCGTTTTTTTTTCCCCGTTATTTATCTTTCGCGAACGTCAGAGGTATAAGTGGACTCGCGAGAATAACCTACGAAGGTGGGTGGAATGTTCGTTGCTGTAAAACCTCGCAGGCGTTCTATGGTAATAATAACGAAACGAGGCGGATTACGAACGGTTCGTTAAAGTATGAGAATATAGAAGGCCCGTGGTAACGTTAAACAAATAAAACACGAGTGCACGAACGTATGAGTTCTGACAATATATATATGTGTATGAACATATATCCATACATATATATACATTGCCGTCCCTGTGAAGTCAAGTGGAAAAAAAATACATCATTTATGTGTGCGTTTCGACATGTGTATTAGATGTGAAAAGAGGTCCCTGTTGGATAGAATGGAAAAAAATAAAAATTCAAAGATACGAGGCGGCGAGATGTGACGCGAGGTAGTTGCTGTCACATTGAAAGATTCGCCGTAAGGTAGTAACAATCATGTTATATCGCTCGCGTGTCTGAAAATATACAAGACCGTTACCGGTAGTCTAGATGTTGAGCGCCGGCAGTCGCGGAAACTCTTATCTGTGAGGGCGGTCGCTGTTACAGTGTACACACAGGGAGTCTGTCTCTCTATACGATGCCGTTATACCGCGTCAGCGTATAGCCCGTGGGCTCGAGGAAATATAGAATTAAGGTCCCATGGGGGTATACCCCCGTAATATAAAAGAAGACAAAATACACACAAGCCGGAAGCGTCGGTATAGAGGACACGCGGATAGAACGCGAAGAGCTGAATACGGTGAAGAAACAGGGCTGCTGATACCGTGATGGTAGCTCACTCGCTTTCGCGTCAGAGAACCTCGGAGAAGGAATGAAAACGAGATTTCCCTGGCGCAATGGAGCCCCCACGTTACCTATCCTGTAACCTTCTCTCGTTCTCGCTACACTCTACACTGGTCTTTCTATTTTACGACCGGCTATTTTTCTTGTATGGTCCAATCAGTTCGTTCTCTCGGAGCGTCCTCGTGAACTGCATCGCCACGCGTGTACACAGACATACAGAAACACACGCGTATACACATATCAGACTCGAGCATTTCACAGTTTAATCGAAACTACACAATCCGCTGTGTATCGCAATTTCCATTTTATATACACCGCGATTTCGTTAGCGATAGAGACGCCGAGTATTCAATCGTCATAAAATAAGTAAAATTCTCGCGCCTCGTTTTCGTTCCGATTTTTTCGAAACTCTTCGAGTGTATATCGCAAAACCGAAAGATCAGTGGAATATCGAATATCCTGTGGCCTCAACAAGGTTCTCGACCAACGGTTTGCCAGACAGTTATGTAGTGAAGGACAGGAGAAATTTTGAACAGCCTCGAGTGCACAATGCGTGACACACTGTATGTTCCTGTTGTCGGCATCAGTTCCATCCCCACGTAAAACCATATTCGATGCAGAATGGAGGTAGGCTCGGGCGGTGATATACACTTTAGTTATGTGTGTACGAAGCAGGAATATGTGTTCAATACGCAGTTAGTACGTATGGGCATCGGAGAGCGAGGATGAGGGCTGGAAGTTCAACCACAAGCTCGACGTCGAGCACGAAACGATGCGCAGTAGCCGCGCACCAACGGCAGGATAGGAACAACGGTAGAAGCACCATACTCTGTCCGTCGAGTATATCGTAACCGACGTGCCTGGATTACCGAATGAGTAATAACCGGAATGTCTGGTGAAGTAGTATTGTTTCCTCACGTTGCCCTCCCATGTATATATAAATATATACATATGTATATGTATATAGTCGCCTACCACCGGCTTGTTGGAAACTTTAGTGTCGCGTCCATATTCTCGCACTCCGACGAGCACTACTCGACAGGTATAGGTGACGCTGGGTTTCCGCGCTCCACCAATTAATATGCGGATTAAGAGACCCTGTTTCTCGCGGCGAATTGTATGACGCCACGCGTGTTAGATAAACGAGGAGATGCGTTGTCCTTCGGTCTCTCGTTACTTTCCACAATACATCTTAAATTTGATGGTAGAATTTTAGGTGACAAAAACAAACGATTCCTTGATGGAATTACGTCCTCTGGGGTAGTTATTATTTCACCGAAAGGTGTATAAATTTGTTCGGTTAGACGTAGATGAAAGCGGATTAACCGCACTAGTCGCGACATTGGTTCTCCAATCTGTGGTGGAAACGCACGACTTGTTGAGAATCGTCGTTCGGTGGGGTGTTGGCCCAGTGGAAACACACATAGTCTCTTGGGGGAGGGAAAGGTAAAAGAAAAAGAAGAAGGATTTCTCGATGGTGTATGAGGATGAGCGAGAGAGAACGAGAAGTGCACTGGTCTGGCGACGTGGGTCTCGGTAAACGATTGGATTAGACCCCCGGTGCACGACAGGGGTACCTAATGCAAGTACTATCCCAAGAACGCCAGAAAGTGGACTCTTACGATGGGAATAGATATATATAGGAAACGAACGAGAGTCGAACTGGCCAGATCGAGAAACGAGACAGAGAGATAGGGATAAAGATAATACTGTATAGATAGAGACCTGGAAGAAGGAGCAAATGTTGGATAGAGAGTAAGGTAAGAGGCTGAACAGAGCTGCGTCTCGGGATGCTGGTGGCGATGCTCAGGTCCAGCAAGAGCTATACGATGTCCAAGAACACACTAGTGTCTTGGGCAGTGGAGGAGAAGAAAAATCTTACAAACTCGACACCTTATCCTCGGTTCCGTAGTTCTTTCGTTTTTACAAAACGTCTTTCCACCCTCCCCGGCATATCCACCATCAAGATGAGATTGTCCAATTTCAGCATGAACGACAAGCTTAATATCCTATCTAACTCGAGTAGATACGCTTGTTGTTCGATACAACTGTAAACGTATAACGTTGCCGCGGAGCATGGAGTCCTCTCCGTATCATCAGCGAACAAAGTTCTTCGATTCTACCCGAGATAAAGTAGCACGATGTTACGTTTTATCGAGTGGGATCGATTGCTCCGCTTCATGAATACATCAGAGCCCGAAGGGTCGTTCAACAGTCTCATTAGACTCACCATGCACTTATAGTTGAAAAGTACGCTGCCAACAAGGGTTGCAGTTGGCGTTGGGGGCGTGTTAAGAGAGCAAGCACATCACCCCCTGCCGTTGTGGCTGTGTGGATATGATACCGGGGGTATAACGCTTGGTTTACCACGATTTTCTTATACGATGCAGAGATTACGAAGCTTGATGCGCGAGACTACCTTCGGGGATTAAAGAGAAGGCGGGACCGGTGTGTGCCGTCGGGAATTTATGTAATATCGACACAGCCGGAGGCCATCGTGGGCCTAGAAGGTGCCGGACGTGGTTTGTGCAACCCTCGTAGGAAAAGTGAGACGGAGGTACCATTTGAGAACGTAGAGGATGCCCCTCTTCTCCATATATACTATACTCATATTCCAATATAAACGGGGGTCTCTATGCTTGCCTCGCTGCACGCCATTACTGTGTCCCGGGGGCCAAAACTTTACGAAAAATGGCTAAATTTATGTCTTAGACCCCCTCCCTTTCGCCTCCCCCCCGTCTCTCGTACTCTAGCTCTTTCGCTTCTCGTAGTCTCTTCACTGTACGTGTATGTATATATCTATATGGATATACCACTATAGAGAATGAACGAACTTGGCCTCCCCACCTTCTTCTTCGGAGGATTCCGCGAGCCGCGGATGAGGCTACCGACTATCTTCGCCTCTCACCCGCTACTCCCAACCGACCGCCAGCGTCGTGAGTTTAGAAATTATTTCCTCGGCCCCTATTATCCTCCGACGCTATTTATTATTACTGGCTATCGGTCTTACCCGCACCGTGCTTTACTCTCGCCTGCCCATTGAAGCGACCACCCGACGAACTTTGTTCACTCTCTCTTGTCGGTGCTCACCTCGCGCAGACTTGGATCCCTCCCTCCTTCTCTTCCCCGCGCGATGTACTTTCGTATAGTGAGAGCTATCGTCTGGAGCGTCTATCGTGATTTTAGCACCGCTCTTTTGATCCATTAGCTATCGTTAATTTAACGCGATAGAGAAATGGTGATTGTTTCGACGGTGATGGCGAACGAGCGTCGAAAGGACACGGTACAGTATAACTATATACAGTATCAATCTTTCACAGGACATATACTATAGATATATATATGTATACGCAGTATATCCCGCGATACTTTATTTGTGCTTAAGCTCTCCGCATGGTTATACAGTCCCGTGGCGGTAATCGTTTAGCGCTGTGCAACCGCATTGGCACCCCGTGCCCTCTCGCTATACCGCACTCACACACAGAGCGGCCCCCAACTCGCTTACGCCAATTTACGACTTTCTACGGTCCTATAAATATCAGGGTTAAGCGATAAAATAATTCTGGCAACGGGTACGCTTCTACTGGTTTTGAAAAGCTTGGGTCGCGTTCGTACATATAAAAAATACATATATATCCTGCACGAGTTTGTTCGGCTAAAATGGCTGAAGTTTTGGGCAATCATGTACGAGTAGAGCTCCTTTTCGATAAGAATTTCAAAATATCATGTACCGAATCTGTCTCTCTCGTTTTCTAATATATCGCTTCACAGTTTTCTTCTATACGTAACTATACGTTAATATATTATCGTATTCGTTGCTCGATCTCGACTCTCATCTTTACATTCGCGCAGAAATTTCATATGTGCCGCTAGCAGTGACTGCCGGAGGCACATACATACTTGTGTGGGTCTTAGCATCGAGGAAAGCTCTCCAGGAGATAGATATATATGTATACACACATACTAACAGAATATATAGTAGATTCGTGCGCCGCACGCGAAGAGCGATGGGTTGGTGAAGGATGAGCAGAATGGGGGGGTGGCGTCGGAGCTTCTGGGTTGAAGAGGAACTCCGTCGTGAGAGAAGACTGGAGGTATATGTGGGCGGATGAGAGAAATGCAAGTGCTATACATGTCGGTGAGAAAAACGATTGAGGGGCGCGCGCGATGGTTGGGCGTCTATATTCTATACGTCGACGTCTGCTGGTGCCGACGCCGACGGTACATCCACGATCACCCTCCTCGCCTTCTCGGGATCAAGTCCGCACGAAAGTTATAGGTATAGATTGATAACTGCCTTCGTCGTTATAGATATAGTATATCATATATCCGTCTACTACCCTTCATCTCTATGTCATTTATTTGTACTTTTCGATATATTCGATTCGTTTTTTTTTTTTCTTTCATCTTCTCAATTTTTCTTCCACGATGTTCCCGAACAAAGTCTGATTGATTTTATTCGAATTAAAATTCTTTTGGCAAATCAACGCGTTGGAATTAATTGAAGATATGGATATGAGATAACGCGATAACCGATTACGTTAAAAACTCGATGATTATCTGCCGACAGCGCCATAGCTACATTGGATTGCAAAGTAGTGAAATAAAACGAGAAAAATAAAATCCAAGTTTTCTTGCGAATACCTACTTATGTATAATCAGAGGGATGAAGAAAAATGCAGTGAGGCATAGAATGAAATAGATTCTTGAAAGAGAGGGGAGATGAAGTGAGAAAAAGAAAGGATATAAAGGAGGATAGTGAACGCAGAGGAGTCTCAGATAGTAGCGAAGAGCTAAACCCGAAAAGAACGACATTCATGCAATTTCCAGCGACCGGCTAAGCCGCCGGATACTCATTAAGGAAGGTTCTCTCTTCCTCTCTCATTCCGCTTCCTTTTTTTTTTTTTACTCTTTTTTTTTCTTCTTTTTTTTTCGTTCTCACTCATTTTCTATGTGTATATTCTCCGTTGCTGCTCCGACGGTTTCTCATTCTCTCTCACCACTGTGTCTTGGCTCATTTCGTTTCCGTTCTCTCCTCATTTCTGCAGGCACCGTGGAAGCCTCTAACGTCAGCACAGTCTAGCATAGTTACTGTGTATACCCACTGGCCTTACTCGATCTCGGGGTCTTATTCCTCGGGTGAAGATGGCTTCGGAATCGCTATAGTATACGCGAATAAAAAGAAGGATTGTCCTTACTTACGTTACTCAACAGGGAATCTGTGAAGCATAATAATGTCTTTTCGTAAGAGATATATACATCTTCTCGATGACGACAGCTAACATCGGGCGTTACGTATGGGGAAGTTGTTGATAATAAGAATACGAAAGTTGCAACTGACTGATCTTTACGATTGATCACGCCTTTGAAAAGACTAAGAACCTGTTCCGTACACGAACGCTGAAATTGTCCAACTTGATGTTACTCCGTTTTAGACAACACGAAGGAGCTGTTACCGGCCTCCGGAGTTGATGATGTATTACGGGTGGGGGGTACTCGCTTCGTCGACTTGATGCACTTCGTCTGAAAGCCCCTATCAGTTCCGTGCCTCAGTCACAGGAGTGGAATGAGGAGAAAGCTAGTTGAACTTGCTACCTCTGCTGGTGGCGAAAGCGCCGACCAGCAGCTTGAGGAACTTGGGGAAACCTTGAAGTTGCTGCCGCTGTCTAGAAGACCAAGATGCAACGATGGGAGAGTCGGTAGCTGCATTCGATGCTGGGTCATCGCGTTGGAGCAGCGTGCCACTCAAGCTGATCGTTAACGAGACGCACAGCTATGGAACTAACAAACTGGAGGCAAGAAGGACGGGGCAAAGGAGAGTTGCGAGGCAAACGCCTAACGTCACGACTTCGACTCGACAGCCGTTGACTAGAAGACTGACGAGCTATCGACACAAATGTACAGGGTATGCGGTTAAAGAGAACGTTGGTCGTGTTCTATTCGTACACGTAATGAGGAGTGGTCTCCCGAGTCAATAAATAGGAGGTAAACAGAGTAAGTTTATGTATATGTATATTGTCCATCATGATACAGAAGGGCATATCGCACATCGTCTAACATGTAAAACAGCGTGAAACATGTTCTTCGGTTTCTCAGCTGTCTATACATGTAGTATATATTTGTGGGCCGCTATTATTGGAAAAAAAATTTGGGGAATGGAAGAACAAATGAGATTAGACGAAAAGGCTTGCCGGTGCGCTATATGCGATTACATCGTTTGCACGTGCGTACACTCTTTCGTTCGGGACGTTGAACAGCCGGTGTCAGAGAACAGAGTCGGATAGAAAACTAATTCAGCCCACCCACTGCCCCTACTATAGTATATTTCTGACCTCTTTTCCGCAACTTGTTATGGGATTGCCTAATATCGAACTGCCAAGAGAACTATGCCCCCCAATCCTATACAGTATACATGTCCCTGCCTCTTGACGCTTAATCGGCAAACACACACCCAGTCTTTTCCGCTATACGTGACCGAGGCGTTCGTGAGGGTGACGATCGCGGGGGGAAAAAACTGACGCGATATACTCGCATCCTTCTTTTTTTTCCTCATACCCTCAAACTCCCTTATTCCTCTAACTCACCGGAGATTCTATACCCTCTCGTAGCGTATACCCTCTCTATTCTCCTCTGTCCCGTCATACCTTATGAAAGTTTTCCCGAGCCAAATTGGAGAGAAATTTTCGCTCGGCCAATCGAAAGTAATTGGCTCTCGTCGGATAGAACGATCCTCCTCTCACGGCTTACGAATTACGCACTTCTTTTTTCGACGCGGTGAAACCGGCACGATCTCACGAGAAAAAGAGGGGACAAAAGCGACTCTTTCCCCTTCTCCGAATAGACAATTTTGCAATATCACAGCTTATCTTGTCCGTTTCAAAGAAAAAAATTTATCTCAATAAGTATAACACTTTCGCGATAATATTACATTTTTTTTGGCTCTTATCATTGCGCTGTGTGCGATAATTTGTACAAACGAGATTGGAGTATAACGCGATTTGCATGGATTATGAGCATCGGATGTTATATACGCCCGGTGAAAAAATAGAAATTCCAGCGTAATCGGATTTACGGCGACGTGATGTGATGTGAACACGCATGGGCGATGTAGCCGGGACGCATTTTCGTTGTTTTACATTCTGCGTATTCATACGGCGGTTACAGTACCGCATGATGATGCATGACGGTGCGGTTACCGATACTCGCCATTTGTAAACTACATTGGAGCAAATGTTTGACCAATCCCTCTCGCTAATGCGAGTGTCGTGCATGACAGGCACTCGTCCCGTATGTAAATGTAACAATGACTCTCGTTGCCATGACGAAACGGATCATGGATAACCTATGCAATCATTCGAACAATCTTTATTTATAAATTTATGATCCGGCGAGATATTCGCATTGAGTCGATGATACGTTTCTGTTGCTGGTTTTGGATTTCGTAAACTATTTCTTCCGATACATATCGCTGAGACATCGTTCGTACGTGACTTGTGCTCAATTTCGTTCGTAGATGATTGAGAGAAAAATCGCTCGACGCACAAAAGACTCGGAGAAAACGGAGATGCCAGAGAGCGAATGAGAGAGGGAGAAATTCTCCATCGGGCTTCCGGCTACGGAGTTTGTTTTAGAAAATCACGGAACTAGAAGGTTCTCTCTTCGTGGCGGCCTCACGGGGTTGTTCACTGGGCCGCCGATGGGCAGAGAGAGAGAGAGAGGGAGAGAGAGAGAGGTAAAGAGAGAAAGCGAGAGCCCAGGAAGCTTTCCGGAAACCGATTGAAATTCAGCATGCGTATATTCTTCGCCGGTCAGGTGAGCGCCGCTCGACGGCATGATTTCCCGTCGAGCGTATTCAGGAAGCGTAACTTTGATCGCGGAATCACAATCGAATCTTGCCAAAGTGCAGACCACTCCCGTTCGCTGCCGTGCACCCACGATAATATACCTACACCCCACCGAGTCTATCGACGGTAGTTTCTCCTTCGACCATCTATACTCTTTTGTACTTGTATGAATGCATGCCGCCTGTGTTGTGCAAAAGCTACGGCAGATACATTGCTATATATCTGTGTATATGTCTGCTGCACATACCACACTTCGATGCACTTGAATTCGCAGCTCTCCCTGGCCTCGTGGAATATATACCGAGCGTAGTATATTGTTTAAAATATTGCTCTGCTGAATTCCATTTCGATAATCTCGTATATCGTTGGACATTTATATTTATCGAAGACATACGTAGCGTAACCGAGACGATATGGCTGCCGGAGAGATGTGGCCAATCGTTAATTTTACGCATACGTGTGCATGTGCCTAAAAAATATTGCTTCCATGTTTTCACGCGACTCAATCATCGCAAAGTGGGGAAAAATTAAAATTCATCATTGGCTCTGAGGTAATTGGAATTACAACATTCCGTCACGCGAAACAAAGAAAATGTTACCGGGGCTATCAAGGAACAAGTGAAGCATATAATTGCGCCCTTCTTGGGCAATGAAAGATATTTATCAAAGGTGCTTTGATTATAAAAGAAATCAGAATGTATCGTTTATTCTTATTAATATTCCATTCATTTTTAATGCGCGAAACTCTGAGTTGCTTTGTTGAAAACAAAAGAAAATTATAGTAATATCATCCGGCATTATCTTATAACTGTCTGTTGACGTGTTTGAAACGCACAAACGAAACGGACGCTCCCTTCCCCACTCCCCATAGCTTTCGTTGCTTCAGCTCTCGAGTATCAGAGGAAAATGTATATGAAGTGCTATATTCCGGTAAAAGCTCCGCAGGAGAATCTCTCGTCATTCGTGGCAGATGAGAGGTCCATTTTCGTTTCATCCACCACCAGCGGGCACTGTTGGCGGTACATGGTTATATAGCGATGCTGCAGAGGGCAAGCCGAGTGGGTGGGCGCTTACCAGTCGTGGTCCCATCCACCGTGGCAAATTCAATTCCAAATGCTTTTTCACGAATGTAAATTCCTTATCAAAGTTTCAGCTGGATTACAAATTCAGAATGAAGTAAAGTTTTCTGAGCGCAGCCGCCTCTACCACCGCAGCAGCGGCACCACCACGACCATCATCACCGTCACGAGCGGCAAGCCCAGAGTTCTCTCTGTGTCTTTCGTTTTATTTCTCGAAAGAGAGCTAAAGAAAAGTGGGAGACTAGTGACCGGTTGATGGCGCGGGTCGTCTGCTGGTCTTTTCCGCTACTCTTGCCAGTTCCCAAGAGCTTGGAGAAGCCGGGATAGCGTAGAAATTGGAAAGGGGCGTCAGCCACCAAAGTAGCTATAGGGCAGAGAATCCGCGGACTCGAGCGGTTGAAAGCAGACAGAGGAGCAGATAGATAGAGAGGACTCACCCGCCGTACGAGAGAAACCTCTGTCATGTAATATGCATAATAGAGAGAGGGAGACAGTTTGATTCGGAATTTGCATTTGTCTGTGACCTCGGCGATCCGCCAACGGGTGGGATTCATTCGATAACGTACGGTAGAAGGAAATTTCGTTGAGGTGGTTTTTGTTAATTATTCGAATGGTACGAAACCAGGTGAACATGGACCTCCCGCGTGATCGGGATTCAAGGTATTTTAAGAACGGATTGAGCAACGCAATTTCTGAAAACGTATAGAAAACGGAGAAAATTATGTGTCAATTTGTAATATTGCATAAGTGAAATAGCAAAATCGGATATTTTTGAATTTGGACGAAGAAACGATGCCGTTCAGTACATCTGTGATCGATACATCCGAAGTCGGACAACCATGACAGGGGCTTTACTTATTTAGACATCGAGTTTCAATCAGCTTACAGCGCTTCGAAGTGCAAGATTACGTGCTTGCGTTCCATCTTACGACAGTACTAAACTCCCACTTGCTTATTTGCGAGGGGTATGCGAAGTGGAGCTTGTAGTGTTTCAAGAGGTTGCGGGGTACTTCTCTGTTCGACAAAGAGCTCCGTTGGGTGTCTTCGTACATGTATTTGCTACAGCTTACCTGTGTCATGGGGTCCGTGCGAATTCTACGACGGTACACCAGGTGGGAACATCGTCCGGAATAGATATATATACGTTTCGGTCTGCCGCTACGGATGCTCCGCTCAGCTCAGCTTTCAACCCCCCCCCCCCCCTCCCCCCCCCTCTCTCTCTCTCATGCACAGACGGAGCCCAATGGTTTTGGCAGGTCAATTAGCACTAACTGTGAAACAAACGGGTGACGGTTTCAGCGAGTGCCTTTGCCTTCAGGAACGACCAGGAGAGTGTTGAAATCTATAATACATGCAAGCAGGACGCGTCACGAATAAAAGGAAATCGAAACAGTGTCGAAAGCAAAGTTCCTGATGTACGCTGAAAATGCGGTAGGTTGGATCTTGAATTAATCGAATTGGGCATTCGTGTGAATGCGAGTTCGTCGCTTTCCCTCGTTGTCTGTATTATTCAACGAAAGCGAACTATTAACGAAGTGTCTCATCGAATTCGTCCATTATTCGTTTCATTGAATCACACGGACATTGCGTATCGAAAATTCGACTGTACGCGTTCGTCCATCTAGCTGTGCGTCTGCTGCCTCAGCAATATTGTCACCCAGCGTCCTAAAGGCGGATTAATTGAACGATGGGAGCAATCAATTGGTTTTCGCTGAGAGAACGGAAGCGGAGTTTTCGGGAGGGGGGGCGGGGGGCTTTGAAGAGTTTCCGTGTGAGCAATAATGACGAAGAAGAGGTCCCCGATAGAGCCGGCGCACCACCCGCGAATATACAGGCGAGCTGCAAACATCGTAGAATTGTGTTAAGTCACGTACTGCCGTCAGTCAGCGTTATCGATTTTGTTTTTTTCCAAATCTAAATTGGATACACTTGTCAACTCGTCCTTGCGTCTCTCGTTTCTACATCAAATCAAATCCAAAACGATTCTCGATTCGCCGTCTTTGCGTTTCTCCGACGACCTTTATCTTGTTTTTTGTTTATTTTTGTGTCTCCGGCGACTCATGTGAGACTGGAGCTTCTGAAGATTTAATAAGAGCCGGTCAAACGAAGCCAAGATCGTTAATTCAATGTACCAAACGTTCTGCAAATCTTCTTTATTTTACAAAAGCGCTTTCGTCCACTAGGAATTTCACTGGCGTTAGTAACTTCAAAAGCAATATGCTTGAGTCGAGGGACAGCAGGTCTTTGGGCGTAATATTCAGGCTATTGAAACGATAACTAGGAGGATCCAAGTGCATTCACGAAGACGAGCATTAGTACGTCGTAACTTCCCTCCCGCTGTTGCTTCGAGGGTAATAACAATAAATTCAATTCTCGCAATTTCGCAACCTCCGCCCGTGGGCTTTTGCCCTGACTATTTCAATGATCGGGGGGCCGGTTCGGTGAAATTTCGGTCTATCGGCGAGCCTCGAAGTTAATTGGCTATTAGCCCTTCGTAAGATTCAAACATTCGTCAATCGATAAACTACGAGTGAAACTTTGTATAAGCAGCGCCCGAGGAGGGCGCAGCTGCTGGCACGAGTTCAGAAATCTCTTGCTTATCAACTCACAACGCGTTGCTTTCTCACACCGAAGACGAACTAATATATTGCGAACGCATTGAGTGCTACTTATAGAATACAATTTATTCGTCGTTAACAAAGAGTCAACGTTTCGCCTTTGGAAAATAAAAAAAATTTAACTTTCCAGCGTGGAAAGTGACATATAATGACACTCGTGTTCAGTCGAGAGTAAATGTCATGGCTTTTTGAGTGGCGTGTTGTATCGCGTATTGTGTACTCGCTATGATGCAGAACTCATCCTTTATCACCGGAGTATATGAGAGATAGGAGAATACGAAACAGAGAATCAACGCAACTCGTACTCACGCTATATTGTCCACTTTTTATATCTTTTTTTTTAAAGTAAGTGCAGACACTGGGGGATCTCCTTCTTGTTTCTTGAAGGGATATATCCTATAGTATGCCGGTATACAACTGAGACTTCGAGTGTTCTACTCAGCGAAGGACAATCATCCGTGGTCTCTCCTTCACCGCGAGTTTGGAAAGCCACGTTATTGTTGCAAAAATGTCTCTGTTGCTCTTCACTCACATGAACGTATATACTGGCTTTATATATAACCCAAAAGATCCATCTCACTTCGCAAGATGCCGATGCTTTTAGTGATATTAAATGTGGTCTTCCCGTTAGTATAGAAGAATACGCGAAGAAAAAAATAAAATAAAATAAAAAAAAATAAACATAAAAAAAAAAAATTGCTCTTTCTCGTCCAGATTTTCGCGAAGTGAATTTTTCTGAATCATGGCCTCTACGTGGTCTTACATACGCGCAGATTTTATCAGCAGTTTCAGTCACGAAACGAATAAATTTCGATTGAGAAGAGACTAAAAAAATGTATTTTATTTTTTCTCCGCGATTGAATAAAAGATGTCTTTGCTATAAAAGACAAGTTATTAAAGTTATTTTCTGACTCGGCACTCATCATGGAATCTTGCTTCACTCGTTACGCGAATAACAGTCAATTCAAGAAACGGAAAATTAATTTTTCTTCTCGTCGTATATAAAATAAACTGGATGCAATCCTCGACGAGACTGAGGAGCGCATCGCGCACTTTCCTCTCATCCAACGGAAATTTTCGTGGGAATTGAATCCGTTGGTGGGATTTAGTTTCTCGTTTCCGTGATTAGTGCGAATGCATGCTTCCGAGATTTCTTTGGCTTTACCAGCGAAATTTAACCGCGCAAAACCCCTGACATTTTCGGTGGAAAGCTCACCGCGAGAAGGCTGTTGCACGCGAAAGACATTTAGAGCTTTTTCTTGCGGTAGGAAAAAGCTATCGGCCGGCTGCCGGTCATTAAAACCTTCTCCCCGGTTCACATACATATAGTGTATATTTATATGTGTATACAGTATACATGTGTGTTATATGCTCGTACATTCGCTAATGTCCGTTCCCGCAGGATATTCCGTGAGATTTTCAGATCGCAGAGCTCTAGTAGATTCAGTCGTGAGTGTACAGCCTCGCTAGAGAAAACGATCCTGGCTCTCTTGCCTTCGTCTCGAGATAATTTAAGAGTTTCTCGTGTATAGAATCGTGCACACAGGGGGTAGTAGATATGTATACATATAGATATTTCCTGGAAGCCATCAAGGTGAGAAGCATACGGTGGTATGTACGTGGAGCAACGATGCGAGAGACCGAAGCTCGACGAGGATACAGCGCGAAACTGAGGAACTTGGTCGCCTCATCGTCGACGAGGGATCACCGGGACGCTAAGGGTTGAAGAGGGATAAGGAAATTGCGGTATAGAACATAGACGAGAGTCAAAGGATAAACTAAGCCGCGCCGTTCTCCGTCGGAAACTTCCTAACTGTTGGCTTTTCCTCTCTGCTTCTCTCTCACTTGCGTCAGTGAGAATTTACACAATCGGCGTGTGCTTCGGCGATTCGTGCGTCAGATAATTTAATCGAATCGCAGCGCGCGCGCGCCGATCTCACTCTACCTCTCCTCCTCTTCGTCTTCTTTGATACTCGTCTATGAGTTGCGAAACTCTAATTGCCGTCTGAGCATCGACAACTTTCCGAGGAATGTTCACTTTTCTTTTTGATCCCCGGTTGATTATCATTTAGCACACCTTTCAAATTAAAACCGACAGTTGTGTATATAGTATTTATTAAATTTTTTTTTTTTTTTTCACTCCGCGAACTCATATACTTCTTCTTCGTGCGCCGTAAAAAGATATGAATGTCAATCATAAAATTAATTAAGCCAACCGTGATACACCAACGAGGACTGCGACCGTGATGAAAAAAAAAGCAATATTTCGCTACCGGTGAGGACGAGGGTCGCTGCGTGATTTCGCGCTCAGTGAGCGGATTTGACATGGCTGTCCGAGTAAGCCGAAAGTTTCTTCTCTGTGGCTTTTTCGAGCGTATCAGGTAGAGGCCGTCTCCCTCACCGAAAGAGTAGAAAACACACAACGTATATCCCCGGGTATACATATCCCAACGGATCTCTGGCTCGTGCTCTGTTAAATATTTCTCGTGGCAAAAACGGTCCGCTACTCTCGCACTCGCGTCGAGCGAGGTGAAACCGTTATCCTCTCGCTTTCAATATAACCAGCACTGTTTTTCCGGTTATGACTATACCGGGGGAAGTTTTTTTTTTTACTAATCGCATCACGCGGCGAATGTTAAAATCCTGGCAGTTGGATTTTCTTGTTCGGTCTTTTTATCTTTAATTTCTTTATCGAATGTTGATGGTTGAATGCAAAAACAATCGTTATTGGTATAGCACGGGCGCAAAAAGTAGGCGATTCTGTACGAGTGAAAACGGACAGTTCACACGAGTGCAGAATCGTCTATAGCGCCCATACCATACACACAATGTTTTGTGCTGACTGCGAGAAAAGTTGGACTTTGAATGTTTCACTGACCTGTGCGCAGAAAGACTGTTTCTACGCACTAGTGCGTAGAAAGTGACGAATATTGCGCTTTGCGCCTGCGTAGACTTTTCTACGTACATTGGCCAGAAAAGTGACTTTCTATGCGCTAAATGTACGCGTGAAAAGTCGAACTTTTCGCGCAGGCAGCACAAAAAATATTTTAACACTTTTCTGGGCACTAGTGCGGAAAAGTGTTCTTTTCAGCTTTTCCGCAGGGAAGTCATAAAATTGAGTTCGATAAACGTTCGAGAAAAATCGGTCTTTCTCGCACTTGTATAGAAAATAACTATTTCATGCACGCGAATCGATTCTCATGTTTTGAATTCATCGTAGATATAAAAATCGCGAGATATTAATCAAGATCAACGCCCACATCCATGGTCTGCGTATAAAGACAGAAGCCGGGGTTAGTTTTTTAAAAGGGAAGAAAAAAGAAAAAAAAAAAAAAACGGGAGAGCATGCGAGATGGAGTAAGAGACCATTTTAAATGCTCAATCGTTTATCTCGAAGGGGTTTAATGGATTGGGAAGTGACGAAGGGGGAGCGTCGGCACACGCGAGTGTTGGGTAGCTGTTCACCTCGTATTCAAGCGCTTGAGATAGGGGATAAGGATAAAGGGGAGAGACGTGCGGGTGAGGGTAACACAAGAGAGACGAGAGCCAAGAGACTGAAAGATACAGAAGGTGTAACGAGAAAGAGAGCCCATAGCGGTGAGGGAACTCTTGGCTATTCGACCGAAGCGAAGAAAAGGGAGAATCGAGACGAGAAGAAGACGCGCAGAAGAGTAAAAAGGCAAAAGGAGAGGTTCGACGGGTGGGGAAGGAGAGAGGATACCGAACGAGACTCAATCCCCGTGCGGCCCGTAACATTTTTCTCATTAAATCGATTGAGGCGAACGCCATGACGTACGAAAAAAGACGATCCATCCCTCTCCCCGTTGGCTGGAAACCCTTCGGGAACGTCGGGAGGGAACGTCTCGTACGCCCGAAGAAACGGCTCCCCACCGCTCGACTCGCCTCTCTGTACCTCACTTTGCTTCTTTTCTCTACTATTTTCTCCTCTCATCGTCTCCGCTATCCTTCCGCTTTACTCCTCTCCTTATCCACCGAGCTTCCGTAATTTACGTAATCCTACGAGCCGTATCGCTCTCTCTTGGTATCCACCACGCCCTCCTTTCGTCGTCGTTCCATGCCATGGGTATATCCCCAACCCGTCGATCTTGAGGAAATGTTCTTATACTTCGTTAAATCGTATGCCGGTTTCTCCGTCGACCTTCCGGCTCGTTCGTCGTTCGCGGCGTATTATCATTACGATACATGCACATCCGCACGTGAAACCAAACGTTTTGTCATTGAAAAACTCCACGGTGGGTGTGCTTGAAACATCGGTGATTCAGTTTCCACGGCTATGCCCCATTGTTCGTTCCAACCCTTCCCGCCTCGACGTCTAATCGTTTTATTTCAACGTTGAGCATTGGGAAAGCTATACCATACACTGTTACGACGTCGAGGAATCTTTCTCTCTCGGCTACGGGCCGGATATTAAAAGAAGCGCCGCTGTGATACGATACCCGGGGCAGAAAGAGAGAATTTTTCTTCCTTCTCCCCCACCCCTACCCCTATAAGCTGAGATTGGGAAATGGGGAAATCGTGGGAGTGTACTATCTCCGCTCTTTATCGGTATCGTTTTGCCATTTCGATCTTTTTTTTTTTTTTTTTTTTATAGACACGGTATTTCGTGTATCGATATTTGTATCATTTGCGACATAAAATACTGATGGAATTATTTCAAAGTGCATAATAAAAAAGTGGTAGCTATGACGACATGATTATAATATCCTTCCCGAAAATAGAGAAATGAAAGGTAACGCATTGAAACTAACGAGTCCTTCTTCCAATTATCCAATAGATGTCGGCAATGAGATTAGGCCCCATTACTCCCCGTTCTCTTTCTACGTTCGATCACTCTCCACGTTTTGCTCGAGCGCGAACGGTAGGTAGGGGAACGTCGGGTGTGAGATAACGATATAATATCGGTGAAGTTACTATCGACAAAGGGAATAAGAGGAGCACGAATAGGTTATATGATCCAGGTAGGTGCAGGAAAGGAAGTGTCGAGAGAAAAAAAAAGGTTAGTCCCGGGTGAAAACCCCGGTATTGAGACCGGGTTATTGGACTTGAATTTTCTTCCTACTCTTTTATCCCTTCTTGACTCTCAATCTATTCGTCGTGGTAGTTGATCCGGAAAGCCCGAAGAGAAAGAGAGCCTTCACCAACGTCGACGTTCGCATCGACGGATCATTCTCACATGCACGAGTTCCTCAGCGAACACCACACCCCTGGGACCCCCATCCCCCCTCTCCTTTCCCCTCCCGAGTGATGTGCCTCTGTGAGGATTTTATACCACGATAAGCAGCGGTAGATTCATAGTGCACCGCGTGGATTTATTCAATCGAATCTTATTATGCCTTTGCTTAAAATGTAACGCTATATTATTCATAACGGTTATCCATGATGTACCGTGTCACGCGATCTGGAATGATTGCACATCGAACATGCCGTGGTGTACGCGACAGATACCCATTGATGTTTGCAAAAGTTACGTGACGCTAAGCCAAGAGTTGCTACGACGTACATACACTACGAGGAAACGGCGAAAACAGAAGA
Organism: Buathra laborator; assembly: GCA_934046635.1. Classification (NCBI taxonomy): domain Eukaryota; kingdom Metazoa; phylum Arthropoda; class Insecta; order Hymenoptera; family Ichneumonidae; genus Buathra; species Buathra laborator. The sequence goes on along the minus strand of OW203898.1, from coordinate 3,082,577 downwards.
ATGAAGATGAGGACAGATTCGAAGGGGAAGGGAGTGGAGTATATATGCGTAAGAACGTTTCAACGCGAGTGCTGCTTTCGTCGTAAAATTTAAAAGAGAGGCTCGTCGTTGCGCGATTGCGAGCACAAAGTACGCGTAGTCGGGATTTCCCTTACGCGAAACGTGATCCGGAAGGTAAGAAGTGGGAGGGATAGCTGTGTAACGTTGGAACGATCTCGAGTCCCTCGGCCAGCGATGCAGAAAGGATTCGAACGAACAAACTTTAGGGCCACAGTAGTTTTTGTCTGTGTGTGTGTGTATTCCCACGAAATTTGTCTTGTATATACCCATATACTTCGCGCTTCTTGCGAACGAGTCAACGTGTTTTTTTCCCGGTAAACTACCGAAGACGCGATTTTACCGGGTGGACTACGAAAGTAACGTTACTTCGTGCTGCAAGATTCAAAATTGTTCGGGAGCGGGGAAGAGAGAGAGAGAGAGAGAGAGGAAAGGTAAAACAACGTGGAAAGAAGATTGAATGAGTTTTCTCTGAACTATAGACTGTAGCAACGAGAATACTGTAGTGACGGGGAGGAAGAAGAGATTGCATCGAGTTTTTGCGCAATCGAAAAGAAGGTAACACTGGAGAGTCCGCGTGCCCCGATTGCTTTGGAAGTAGATATTTCATTTCAATAACCCAAGTACATTCGGATTGTTCTTGCGAGCGGTGGATGGGTTAGGGACGGGGAGAGGGGGAGGCGTATGAGGGTTGCCAGGTTATAGTACACAGTAAGAGATGCTGAGAACGCCGGGGCTTCGGGTTATCGTGCTCGGGGCTTATAGCTCTCTGGCGACTATTGCCCCCTAGACTCAATTTCGTAGCTCGTTCTCTTGCGAAGGAGGGACCACCAGGGCTGGTACCTTTACCGTTTTTTCCTTCCCAGGAAATATCCCCTCCCGCTCTCCTTCCCTTCCTCTCGTATACTCAACGGCATGTGTAACGACGGAGGAATTTTTCTACTCCAAAGCCATACGCATTTGGAGAGAAAAATACAACAGAGTGGAACACTAATTTCTTCTCTCCTACCTCGCGAGATCTTCATCCTCTCCCCACATCTCGCGTGAAATTCGCGTGCGGGCGGAGTTTGAGGGGTTTTTTTTTTTTTTTTTTTTTTTTTTTTAAGAAAGAGAACGGGAGTGGCAATCTCTTTACGCGTCGATCGATAACCAATCTAAACCAATTTCTGTGGAGAACGGTTATCGGGCTATACGTGGAAGTGGGGGGTGGGTTTCCGTATACGGTAACGAGTTCGCTACTGCTGCTCCTGATAGTTACTCACACGAGTGCGCGCAGAGAAAAGTTTCAGCAGGCCGAGAAGGACCGTGAACGTTCTGGCCCGTTTCCCCTGTCTCTACTCCCCCCCCCCCCCCCCCCCCCCCGCCCCTCACTCCCTTTTCCCATAGCCGGTATTTCTATACCATGTCTATGCGGAAAGGAGAGTTAGTATTGGACTCGGGCGGCAAGTCTCTTACTCTGATAACGACCGGCACTCATCAGACGGTGAATTGAGAACAATTTTTTTTTCTCATCTACCAACCGCACTCGTCTTTCTCTCCGAGCGGCAGAGTGTACTGAAACATGAAAATTACACATATACCTGATGGCTGACTATGACGATCTTCTAGTAGGCAGACGTTTGGAGAGAACCGACAGCAACAGTTCAATTCAGTTAACTTCTACGACGACTTTTGAAAGTTCGAGGGATCGGAAAAAAAAAAGTTTTCGAGTTTTGCTCGCATGCGAATTTATAATTAGTATACTTTGTGACAAATGTGCACTTCAATTCGTGTGTTATAGGGCCCGCAATTACGCGTTCGAGTTTTCCGGCATTTGGTCGGAGAAATGCATATTTGACTTATGGAAAAATTAATTACGATCGTAATAATAATAATAATGACGGCATTTTATGCTTAGAAACTAAAGTCCTCTCCCCACCGTGTAAATAAATCTCATTACGGAAGTTCCAGTAAGAAAAATTACCGCACTTAAATTGATTTTGTCAGTGAATAGCGAAAAATAAAAAAAAATAAAAAAAATTAATGTAAGATGCAGAAAAACGATAATTAATAAGAGACAACCAGAAGCACGTCTTCTCGATGTATTTGTCGTTCCTCTGAGACAAGTTATGTCGACTAATAGATTAGTGACTGGATTAATCTATAATAATTCGTCAGTTGCCACGAACAGAGGGAACATTTATGTCGACTAATAGATTAGTGACTGGATTAATCTATAATAATTCGTCAGTTGCCACGAACAGAGGGAACATTTAACCGACGCGGTGTATGCATGATTAGTGGCCATATCGGGACGTGCATTGTTATAGCGCGTTGCAAGATCTACATCCTGAAAGTTGCCCATCGTCGCGAGGCGTTCAAAGGGAATGTGCAGCAGCGCTGAAGGACGGCATAGACTTACCCGTATACAAAGTACGTACGCCTACGGTAGAGTTGCCCGCGTTAGCGGAATCTCGCCTACGTAAATCCATACCGTAGCCTTCGTAGATCCGTAATAACTGTTGTAAGTCAGTCAGTTTCACGAAGCGAATGGGAACTATAGCACTTATAGCGAACAAGCCATACGTAAATAATCAGCGAGGGTTGAAGCGAGTCTCGAGAAAGGAACTCTTAGTATAGTCGATACGGGTGTCTGCGCGGGCTGAAAGGCGAACACAGGGAAATCCGTAGAGAAATTCCACACCTATACATGTATATATATATGTATGTATAATATATACATTGTCTATATGTCGGTACACGGCTATGCTGATGCTCGCGCTAACGTCGTACCACGGCAACGCCTCGAGGGAACCGCGTCAGTTTCGGTAATATAATCAACGTTGATTCTCGAAACCGCTTCCTGTGCGCACAGCTACTTCCTTCGAGGTTCTATTCGCTTACACTTGTAACTTCCTTCCTGTTCGAGCTTAGAGCGACCTTGTGTTTCAGGCTGTTAAGACGCTGCACTCTGCCCGAAGGCATGACCTGCACTCAAATCTCTTCTCTTCTACTAAATTTAATATAAAAAAAACCTTTAACGAATCAATGATTCACGATGGTATTGAACAACTTTATTTAGGATGCAATTATCATTTTAATATATTACGTTATTAACAGCGCCGAATGCCAAAAATTTGTTAAGGGATGTTATGTTTTACAGTATTATTTCGAAAATTGTAGTTATAGGAAACGATCCCTTTCCCTATTTCTCAGAGATACGTTCAAGAGTGTCAATTTCATCGTCTTAGTTGTCATTGCGAGCAGCGGCGCCATTCATCGAATATCTTTCAGCGAGCAATAAAATAGTCATTGCTCATATATAACCCCCGGGGAGTTCTCTAATTGCACGGATTGCTGAAACTTTACTGAAGAGAAAATGGCACATAGGAATCTGGTTGAAGCGCGCCCGTATGATTGCTCGACTGAATCGGAACTATGGATCCGAGACGATTACTTCTATGAAATACCAACGCTCTGGGGAACTTCCTTGACTTTCTCATTGCTGGTGGCCCTCCGAGTTCCCCTGTTGAAGCGATTATAGCCAAGGAATTCCATTATCCTCATTGTATTTTAGAAGTGACTGGATTAGTATGGAAATATTGAGTAGGACGTACGCTCCCTCCCCCTTTTCTCCTTCTCAGGGTATTCCATTCGATATATTGATTTTTAGCGCGTTCTTCGATATAGTTTCTTCGCACTTATAATCCAATTTCGTTTTATTAAATTTCGAAGCCCCTCCCCCATCGCGGAGTTTCTTAATTCCACAGGTAGTAGTAGTTCCTTGGCTCGCTCACGGCGGGAAGTATTTCCGATGGTATGCGTTAAAGCGAACAGGGAAACCAGAGTGCGAAAGATAGATAGATAGGATAGTAGAAACCACCCCCTCCCGCGAGTTCAATGTACCAAACTCTCGTGAAATAGTCCAAGCTTCGACGCTTCACAGACACGAAGACCGAGATTGGAAACGGAATATCGAATAGATTGAGTGTAGTCGTAGTGAGCATCGGCTTTCGGTTGAACGCGCTATAAGTCCTCGTCGTGAACGATCTCGTTATTGTCTCTTCGGTTATTTCATCTGCATAGCATGAATTGTACAATATTTCGCTTCCCGTTCATCATTGCCGAGCGAGGTTCTCGCCTCGCCATCGCGTGTTTCCCGCGAGAGTTATATCAAGGAAAAAAAAGAAGAAGAACACTAAAAGAAAAGGGTGAGCGTGTATGCATTATCACCTTTGGAAATGCGAGTGAGCACGTACCGAGAGTAATGCAAGCGCGGCTATACTAGATTGTGACGCTCAAACTTTTGCCCCCGTTTCTGGGTGGAAACTCGAGCGTAGCACTCCCCGTTCTTGAACTCGCAGAGGTTCGCGTTAATGAGACGCTCGTGGAGTCGAATACAAATGGTATCCGATTTCGAGAGGTAGCTACCGTCATTGCCACACTCGGCAATTGGAGCAAATTCCGGGTTATTTCGGGGTAACCCTCCCCCTCCGCCTACGGTTCTCACTGTTATTCTCAACACTGGGTGGCTGTTACGTGGTAAGCTATAGAGGTTTCGTCTATACGCCAATACTGTGAAACATCGTTTCGTTATTCCGGTCGCGTACGTTCGGTCAATTCCCAGCGTCTTCGCCACACTGCCGCGGACTAATGTCATTTTCACGCAAGTTCCGTTCCGATTTCGGGTCCGCAAGTGGCGAAGCGGCAAAGCCCACCCGTAGTGCAAAAGCGAATACGGCCCTTCGGGCACAAACTTCGACGTCTCATTCGCGTACCCTACCACAATGAGCGAGTGGCAAACCCACCTCCAGCCCTCGTCTGTTTACGCACGACCAAACATGGTCGACATCCTTTACGAATCAGGCCGTGTTTCATCGGCCGCTGTCGTTCGCCAGGATATTCGATCTTCAATCTTACTTATTATCGTTATGCCTTGCGCATTGATCGGAAATTGTTAAAAATTTTATTCCACTTATTATTTCTTTTTTTATTATTCTTTTTTTATTAAAATAATTATAATTAATGATCGTGTATATTCTCGAATCACTCGAACAATCGTTGAATATTTTCATCGAGTCTCGAACTGAGTATTCTTCGATGAAATATCACAATGCTTGTCAAACTCTCTCGATCTCTGGTTCTCTCACAGCAGTAACTATTCTCGACTGCATTATCGTTCATTCAATTAGTCGACAGCCTCGTTATCCTGCCGACGACAGAGTGATATTCCAGTTAAATTTTTTCAATCTATTAAAGAAATTCTGATCGACGAGTAGAGAAAGAGATTGAGATTGGTCGAGATTCGCGATGCAGCGCGGACACGACGATCGGCGAATGGTATTGGCAAATGAGAGTTAAAAAAAAAAAAAAAAAATCTCGAGCGCATCGATACGTCTCGTCTTTCCGATCGAACAATTATATAGACTATTTTGTGTAGAGATAACGAACGAATTTCAACGTGAACAGTAGTTGAAGAGTTAACAGGTTGTTTTTCATCGTTTATATTTTTTCGACTGGTTATTCAGGCGCTCCGTCTCTTCAGTTTGCATTCCTATTCTCATTATAAACGTTGAAGGCTATTAAAGTGGTCACGCTTCATATATTGCATACACATACGATAATAATTGTTCACGAAATGTGGTCGTTGGATGGATAGACGAACAAACTATATCTCCCTTCCGACAGTTTTACCCCCGTGGGATAAAATTAACGTTTTATATTCAAAAACAGGTGTTTATGTGCGATTTTAATTTGCGGAACTCTTACCACTGGCGTTAATTGGGTTCAAACTTTGCCATTACGAGAGAGCGAGAAAGGGCGAGATACATATATATAGAAAAAGAGGGAAAGGTCGAGAAAGCGGCTGGTCGTACGAACTCCCATGGTACCGCGGTCTGACTATGTCTCGCTTGTTCTACTTGAGCAGCGTTACAGAGGCAGCTACCGGCCTCCGTTCGGCCACCGTTGGAGGCGAAAGATGGCGAGCATTGCTACTTTCGCGTTACCTTTATCTCCCGGCTATTATGCAAACCACGTGCTCACGCGGGAATAATCTGAAAAATGCTTGGATACGCGTTTCTTAATTTTCCGCGGTGAATATAATTCGAAGCTCTCGGTTGTAGCACGAGGAGGAAAGTGGGAGGAGCGGGGGGGAGGGGGGTGGGAGGTGGTAGGGTGGCACATGACCGAGTTTCCGTGTGGGAGAGCATGACCAGTACAAACTGGAACGGTAATCGCGATGAGAGGCGGGTAAATGCTTCCTCGTACATATATATTTGGTGTTGGCCTTATCTCGCCCGGTCGAAGTCGAGCGATTTAACCGAGCGGGCTTAAAATAGTCCTCCGGGAGATACAGGATGGAGGGCCGCACGTTAGCAATGTTCATACTGTAACCGTACCCCGTATCCTAAGCTTTACATAGATTCCATATGTATAACTATGTATAAACATGTATAGATATATATATATATAATACAACGATATACAAGTACCAAATGTTACGGCGTACAGGACCGTGCACTAAGGGAGCACAAACTAATATGGCTTCGCACGTACAGGCTTATCCACTCGACTCTCAGCTAACTACGATTCGTCGTACGTGCCCCCAAAACTATTTTGCTAAATTAACCATTTCACAGGCGTAACAGTGTTATTTACGAGGTAAAACATTCACTGTTATCGATGTAGTTATATATCACGAGGTTAAAAAAAAAAAAAAAAATTTCGCTGCGTACATAAATTCAAATAATCGGGAAAATTCATGTAACTAATCGACTCACTGGGGAAATTCGTAATTTTCTCCTATAAATCATTTACGATGTACATTGAAAAATTTGTCTATCGTTTACAAATCAGCATCGTACAGGGAACGAATGAAGTGAAAAGAGATTTTATAGGTAACCGAAACGTAAATGATAACTATTTTAGAGTTAAGAGATATACCAATATTCCATGGGAACAAAGCCGACTGCGCGGATTGCACGAGCTACAAAAATCTTCTATCACGTATCTCTATGCGACAGCGACGGGAACGAGGCCCCTCGCTAAATTATGTTCTGGCGAACGAAGGAAATGTTCTTCTCTCTTGGCTCATATACGACGACGGTAGAAATTGATTCTGAATATATGGGTATAGGTATGAGGTACGGAAGAGCATTGGGGCAACTCTCGTGAGAGGCCACCCACCATTTCTACGAGTACCTTCTCTCTTTTCGTATACTTTTTCAACCGTACAGCGTGTACGATGCCGCCATGGCACTACGGGGAAATATGTAATTCTCTCGATCTTTCTATCATTTTACCTTATTCTACGTTCTCGTTCGAATCTTCGGCAGTAGTGCGCCGTTGCGGGCTTGTGATCGTATATAAATTCTCATACCACGGTGCACGCAGATCCACCCTTCTCGCGTTTCATCACTCGTATGCGAAAAGCGAAAATAGATCGACGTATGAAGATATGGAGTTCTCGAGAGAGAGAGAGAGAGAGAGAGAGATAGATAGATATATGGATATATGTATATATCAGATATCTGTCATATATGTGTATATATAATATATATCTTAAGGCAAACTGCCGCTGGATGATTAGGTAGCGTTTTGTAAAGAGAGCTTCGAGTACCATAGATCGACGAGCAGTGTGGTGAATGGCATTTCATACTCGTCCCGGGCATACTAACGCAGATATCATAGAGAATAACATGGCCGCAGGGATCCCTGGGCCGTTGAGAGTACAGAAGAGAGGATCGAGTTCACGTTCACGGGGTAACGGAGCCACGACGGTGAGGATATTTATGTTACGACCATCTCACCGTGTGTTCCGGCAAACATCGCGTGCATGCACGTCGGCCCTTATATAGACAGCGGGTTTCCTGGCGGTAAGGCGGAATCGCTTGTGCGACTCCTCTCTCACCAGTAGGATTTGCGCACTGCCCCTCCCGTTTCTCTTTGCCTCCGCTCGCTCGTTCTCTTTATCTGCTTTATATACGTACAGTATATATACCAACTAGCCATGGATAACGGGCCACTTCCGACGACGCTTTTCTCCTCTTCCACCCACATCTCTCAAACCCTCCACTTTCTCTCCCTTTCATCCCCTCCTCCCTCCCACCCGTGTTGCGCCCAACGCTCCTCTCAAATCTCTATCTCCGATATTACCGGCTATCCACACTGAGGGTGCTACGCGGTATACCATCTCTTCACTGTCCTTTCTCTTTTCCAGCCCGCAGATCTCTCCGTATATACATTTAAACTCGGTATATAAATACAGTGAATCTCAATTTTTTTTTCTTTCTTCCCTCCGACCGGTGGCTAAAGAAAAGCCTCTTTCAAATCCACGATTGAACGACTCGGCCTCGTTCCGGAAAGGGGAGCATCAAGTGAAATACAATTTAATCAGCATACCTTATACTTGTGGGGACTCATTCAAATGATTAATTTATATATCAGTTCGTTTCTTCGTAATCGTTTCTTTTTTTTTTTTTTTCTTCTTGAATCATGTTTATAATAAAAGATTTGGATAAAGAATACGCGAAGATGGATGTATCCGGGAATGGAGGAAAAATATTCATGCTCCCAGGCTGAGGCGAAAGGGCGTTATATTCTCGGTGCCATTTGCATCCTGACTCTTCAACTTAGAAGTGGACCATGGCTCTCTCAAGAAGGTTGAAGGAGCAGGGGGTGAAATGTGTACAAGGCTCCCTCGTCCTCTCTTTTCTCGCCGGCGGCGTGTACTCGAGTATCACCGGCACGTAGCTTAGATCTCATGGTACTGCTATGATACGACTCTGTGCTGCAGGTGAATTTTCAAGTCATTCTGAAAGCTCGCTCGGCATGACTGATAACTGCAATGTCTGTATACACACAGCTCCGCTCGGTGTACGTCTCAAGTTTGTTCGCTCACTGACGGTGTTCTTCGCCCCCTAAGTGCAGAGTTGTATCTTTCTGCGTTTGCTACGTCTCGTCGCCATTATTAATTCTTTCGTTTCCAACTCTGGTTTTCCACACCCCCGGTAACACTTCTGCGAACTACCCTGTTTTTCATTCTTGCGGAGCGTAAAGAAAAAAAAAAAAAAAATGAAATGAAATCTCGACGTAACGCTTTGAGTTGGATTTTCACGCCAATTTTTTGCGATCTCCGAATTGACAGTGATACTATCGCGCGGGAGTGACATGAAAATGAATGAAAATCAGGGATAACCGTGACGGCGAAGGAGAAAAAGTGTTGCTTTTGATTTTTTTTTATTCATTTATTTTTATTTTTTCACGCTGAAACAGAAACACGATTTACATGAGCGGATTGAGCGTCACGAACCAACGCTCGCCGTTTGCTGGTGACTCGTCGCCGGCTTAGCGGCCGTTTCCGCTGGTCAGCAACAGTAACAAGCTCTCCCCTACCCCTCCTTTCAGCCCGTATCGCCGCCCCTCTCCACGATCGCACGTGTGGCACAGCTTTTCTTCTGTCCGGCCGACACCGCGGAACCAGATGACCGTCCGACAAAACAACGCAATAATTCAGAGCATGCAAAGTTCGCGCTCGGACACTCTGCGCATATAAAGAAGGAGCTAACACGCGGCAACGATCGCGCGCGCCCGCGCGCTTTCAGCGTCTCCGCTTTCTCGTTTCCTCGCTGGATAATGCTTTTCTCAAAGTTTATACTACCGCCTTTTCTCGATTGAAATCTCTCGTAAGTGCGTTGTTCTCGCAATTCGACGCATTAAGTATTTATGACACCGTCAATTTTCATTCGCCCAATCTGTCCCGATTGTTCGAAAGGTCTATAGACCCACTTTTCGCTATAGCAAGTGCTCAGGAGCGACGAAATCGATGAAAAACTTTTCCGTTAAATTTTGTTACGCAAAACTCCTCCGTTAGTCGGTAGAGCTTACATTTTCCCATCGTAGCTTGCCCTCTGATATTCGCGGGTTTCGCGAAGGTTCAAGAAAAAGAATATATAAATATTCCGAGAATGCGGTACAAAACGAATTAACAGAAAACAAGAGCGAAATTCGTCGAACGGCTGCCCGCACATAGAATATTTAAAGCCGTTTCTACTTCAACAACTCATACGTTCTTTCTCGCATATGCATAATTCTATTGCATGTACGTTTCGACCAGATGGAAATTCCATGGTTAAATGAGGTTAAAAGTAGCAACAAATTTTATTTTATTTTTCCCCCACTGTCGAATCGACATTTCCAGGATTTCGCGGTACTTTTTTCCGCGCCTCTTTTCCTCGCGCCCATTGTCCAGATTATGATAATAGTTGGTGTAAAATTGCACTGTCGCAGCCATTAGCGCAAAGTACAAATATACCGACGAAACGACCGGTCGCGCATTGGTGACTGTCCACGGAGCGGCCAAACTATAATTGTGAACTGTTCCACGCGTTGTGGTAAGCAAAACCCATATCATCTCTACGTTTCCCCTGTACGATGGGCTCCGAGACCTAAACAAATAGTATTCGGAAGTGCGAGATATAGCGCGGAGAGGGATTAAGTGAGAAAGAAATAAGCACCGGACATTGGAAATGCTCCAGCCGGAATTAAACGATACGGAGTGGAAAAATGACTCTGCGGGTAACCCCCCTTGTGCGCTGGACCATCGATAAAAAGCCAATAAAAACCTTCTTCTCTCTCATTCTCTCGTTCTTTGCTCTCGTTTTCTTCCCCCTCTATCGACGCTCCCTCGATCGAAGGTCCGGTAGGTACGGTTTTTCAGGCGAAAAGTTATAGACTGTGAGAAACAAGGTGGAGAAGGAAGTAACAGAAGCGAAAAGAGACTGGGCTCGGTATACCAGGCGTTATACCGTATATATAGCGTAACTTCGAAGATATAAGTCTGAAGTGCGAGTTGCCGGACTTGAGCCGGCAGAAGGGAAGGGGCCGTGATAGTCTCGGCTCTGAGCAATCGGTGGAAGCGAGCTACAATCTTAAGTTCCGAATGACCGACTGGGGGCTCGTACGGATACCGACACCTTCCAATATTCCCTCGTACGCGTAACAGTGTTGTACTCTCTTGTGCTGTTATACCGTTACTGGTTCATCGCGCCTATAGTACGAAACATATTACCTATCGTCCGCCTCTCAGTCAACGTATATATCTTCCACACTTATCTATCTCGAGAGCTGCTCGTAAGATATATATTTTTATTGCCTGTGTTCATCCTCACGTTTTATGGCGGCGATATATAGCTTCGATGGCACATTGAGTGTCACGATGATTATAAATGCGACGATAGTCTATCACTTCAAAATCAGTTTGCGACCGAATTAATAATCGACGATTATCGATCGTCTGCTATAGGGATAGCTCTGCGCCTTAATAATATATATATAATTATATATACGATATCGCGTTCAGTCAAGTGTGAACGATGGCTCGTTATTGGAAATTTGCCTATTGTTCAGACTTGGAATCTAAAGGTCACCGGTAGCCGGGGTCGAGAGTTGAACTACCGGGCACGCCATTCATTCATATCATAGTATTCGGATGCAACGCGAGTGGGCTATAGCTATAAGTGCAGAGGCGGTAGAAGCCCTATAGCAAGGGTGATGGTACCTGTGTAGTTATACAGTCTACGCTAGGATAGATGTGTACAGAAGGTATTTCGAGTTTGACCAGTGCATTAACTCGTTGATTGAGACTCGAGGCAAGCTATGCTGCGCGCTTCAGTTGAGTAATGTCGACAAGTTACGTGCGCACGGTCGTTGTACAGCATATACTATATTTATATGTATGTATACATACCTCGGCGAATTCAGACACAAAGAGATTCAGTCCTATTCCACGAGTCGCAATTTGTGCCGCAGATCCAGAGGTAATAAAACTCACCTTTGAACATCATGGCGCTCTGTAGTGTGTTCCTGTATGTAAGGGTCCATTCCTGGATCAAAGGCCATCCCCCTAGTTTCTCCGGTTAGCCTCGAGCACCGTTACTCCGCGTTCTTCACCGCTCCAACCTCTACCCCACCCCTACTGCTTGTTCACAGTTGTACACGAAAATTGAATCCATTCGGGTATATTAATATTTCTTAAAATCTCTCTCGTCCATAGCGGTCGAAAATGCAATGCTAAATAACATTCGCGCCTACGGGTTGGTGGTTCGCGCCGAAGCGCGCACGATATCTCGCGTTGGTTTCCTCTTGCCGTTGGAATATAAGAAAATAGAGAGAGGAATTTACTTGAGATTCGCCGAGACGGAAGAAGGAAATGGAGTTATCGAGTGCAAAGAAAATTCACGTTTAAAGCGTTCCTTTCTCTCCCTCGATTGTTCGACAATTCTTTTCTGGAACTCGTCGCTCCATCGGTGATCCCATCCAGGGGCGTTTCTTTTCCTCACCTTTTACCGAGTCTAACGATTCTCGTTCGAGCGCGAAACAAGATGCCCTTTTGCCCGTCGATTTCGTTTAATCTTATTCGAATATAAATATATATATATATATATTTATATACATATTACATATTCCGCAAATAGAAAATGATGGGTAACTAACTGATACGAAGTTTTACGTTGAAGCTCCGGAAATTCTCGCGCTTTCCTATTATAAAATTCTACCGTGAATTCTCGCTCCCTTGCGGCCCACCGCCCGTCTTCGCGCAGCTGCTTGATGAGTATTAAATATGAAAGGAACGAACGAAATTTCTACTATGTTTAATGAAAAATTCACGCGACGCCTGTGGAGAACATTGAGGAATAATTTGATGCCTCATAAACGAACTACGAAAGTCTTCAAAGCGGAGATTCTCCAATCACTATAATGGATAATATGAATAACGAAAGCTGCATGAACCTAACACCGCGTGCAGACGATTTTGCGCGGTACTTGAATGCGAGTAAGTTGATTTGCCGTAAGAGCGCGGGCGTATGTGTATGAGCAGAGAATAAGAATGAATCGAGGCGTCAAGGGAAGTTGGACAAATGACTCGGGTCGGTGGGGTTCGTCGAATTGCGACGAGATGGAGAAGTGAGGGGTCGTACACAGAGAAAGGGTGGTACTACAGAGAGAAAAAAATAAAAGAAAAAGGAGAAAAACGAAGGGAAAAAGTACGACAGTGGTTGTAGGAAGAGATGGGTGAAAGTGCCCTGTAAGCGTTCTAACACGTTCGAGTCTCGTAGTCCGAAGGCCGAGCGTTTCAATGCTTACCCGGCGCGCGCTCACAGTCGACACATAGTAGAATTTTCCTCGCTCTCTCCCTCTCTGGAAAGAGGTTCCTGGCAACTCGTCGAGAGGACCGAATGTACGAGTGTTTTCGCATGAAAACTCGTCGAGCTCGGGGGACTCCTCTCGTAGCTCTTATACTTGTGAGCCAATGTCTGATGCTGCCGGGAAATAGAAGAGGAAAAGTGCCGTAAAACGAACGGAGAAAATTCAACTGTGTCTCGGCAGAACGATATCGTAGTCCGAGAGAATTGTTGCCACGACGAAAAAGCTTTCCGCGAGATCGTCGAGGCGACGAGGGGACAATGTTACAACCCCTTAGTCACTTATAATAAAACACTTGTCAATATCACTAACGGTAGAGCTCGTTAATTATTTCCCTTTGTAATACGGTAAAAGGTATCCGAGTAAAAGAAAGTGAAAAAAAAAAAGAAAAAAAACGACACATTGCCCGCTTTGTTAGCACCGCAATATCTGTTAAAATTGTTGTTTCTGTGTGTGCGTGTGTGCGTACGTATCTGTATACGAAGAGTAAACGAAAGAGAAGGAGAATTGCGTGCGGACGCGTTCCGGGAACTCGGCGGCCGAGTCGGCACTCGTCGACTCTCACCTCTCTCGCTTTATAAAGGCTCTGCTCTGTTGTTGGAAAAACGAGTCCAAGGGAAATTGCGCAACCGAGACGAAAGCTCGCTCGTTTATAAATGCCAGCTTGTCGGCCTTTCTCCCTCGGTTGTTTCTACCCCGCCCTCGCGCCGCTACCATAACCCCTCTTTCCTACCCGCCACACGCGGAATTTGTTTCCGTTACGAGACCGCTGTACGTCCCTAAACTTTTTGCCGGTGGCCGTGTTCAGTTATGAGAATGAACGTAAGGGTATACGCGTTAAACTTTATGCCGTTTCTCTCGTCTCACTGATCGCCACACCAAAAGCTTCGCACCCTCAGCATCTCGGGCGCATCCTAACCCTAGAATTTTCGCTCCCCTCACACTTTGCCGATCCGTCTCTCTTTCTCTTTCGCGCCGAACCCAATGATGAGAGTTTGAATTTCCAAGCTGTTCGACGGCTGTGTGCGCACATTGAGTAAACGTGCAGTTTCGCTTTTCAAAAGGTACACGAAAACTCGAGGGCGCCAAGACGTATAACTACAGTTATACTGAACCTCCACTTTATAACTTTCTATACAAGTAAGATAGTGCGCGAGTAGTTGTACTCTACTTTCCAAGAAGCTCGAATATCCGGGCATCAACTTTATCCGTTTGGATTATATAGATAATGAAAGACAAGTAGGCAACCGCCGTTACATCACGAGTGAGAGAATAATTTCTACCACCCCTCTGTCGTATTATATTAACATCTATCTATTGCCGTCTCTTTGCATTTCCGCACTGTGCAATAATAACCCGGCTTCAGAATGTTGACGTTGCGCGTAATTAGAGTACAATTGTCCATACGGTGAATTGAATACATCTAATTCATGCTTAACTTACCAATGTCGCCTCAGCTGGGGGATGTTGCCGCAGCAGATAGGGTTGCGACGCGTTTCATTGAATTATCCTATGATAATGTGCAAAAATATACCGTGTTGCCATATTGGTATAAACCATATTGGTTAACATCCGCAAAAAAAGTACCCAATTTTTGCCAATAAAATGCATTTTTTTTTTTAACGATTCCAACGAATTTTGATGCGCTTGATGGCGTTTATTCATTTTGAAGTCAAAATTGAGATGTCCTCCTATGATCGTGTAAATACTTCGCTCGGTTACTCGTCAAGCTCGTTAGTACGAATCGAGTGATAGCATGAACTGATTCACGCATCATCGATGATCTTGAAAGGCTACCGCGATGCCAAGCGAATCGCCAAGGCTAGTTCTACCGTCATGATCAATGGCTGCCAATACACACGTAGATCGAGGGAGAGAAGGGGGTTTCATCGTTACGTACGTTATGCGTGTAGTGTAGAGACCTGCTGTTTACGATGCATCAGCAAAGCAGTGCCATATCACGAGAGGCATACATATTCGCGCGCACATCGTGCGTGATGGCGTGCACCGGGCGGTCGTGCCCCCTGTTCCATTGACACGCTTGATCAATCTGTCGATCGGACGTGGGTCCTGCTTGCTAACCACCCCCTCCCCCCCCCCCCCCCGCTGTTCCTTTGTTTACTTGTTCCAGCGTCGCCCATATACCTACGATCGTCCTGTTTCTAGGCTGATATAGAGGTACGACGTACATAACATATTTACGGACATACGTTGACATCACGAGGGTAAAATGAAATATTGAAATGATGAAATCTTTTCAAAATGATACATTGAAATTTGTTCACGCGTAGACACTTTTTTTCGAATAGAAAATTTCATTTTATATGCCTTTTCGCGTTATAATAGGTTTTTTCTATACAAGCATTTTTATCCTTCTCGACAAGAGAGCTCAACATTTTCCGGAAGATTGCTGAATTCAATCAATAATCAATAGGATAGTTCCCGTGGCTTCGGCAAAGCCAGTGTTAGCGCTGTGCGACATGCCAGCGGAGAAAAGCAAGACACAATATGATTGTATCAAGCCGAGAAGGCGACGGCAAAGGGAAACGGGGGAAGTGAGTCTCCGGAGAATGTCCCGCTGCTCTCGTTCGTCGTTGCCGTTGCAGTAAGACCTTCTACATGCTCTAGACGAATATATTGATTGATGTGTTATATCCAAGACTGAAAGGGAGAGAATGCGAGAGTACCGGGCGCGCGAAACTGCGCCCTGTAGTGTGTATAAAGTGAAAGCCCTTTCAGCGAAGGCAAGCGCGACGGCAAGAGAGCCCGAACGGGGAGAGCATGGCTCCTCTGAGATCATCTTCTTCCCTCTTGGCTCTCGCTGCGCGTGTATTGTCATTCTATGTTCTACTCACGTGTAGCAACCGTAACACGTACGAAGGAGATACCCCAATCTTCTCTTCCGCATGCCCTTCGGTATCAACGAAACGTGAAAAAAAAAATAAAAAAAATCATATTCTTTTTTAAGCTTCTTACTCCAATCTTAATGGATACTCTGTATCATAAAATTCTTGAATATCGTTATGTTTTTCGATATTCTTCATTGACGATTAATTTTCGTATATAAATTCAAATGATTCAGTACACATTGATGTATCGCGGACCAATCGATCATCGCGCGATTCGGTATTGATGCTCATCGTTTATCAATCATCGCGTTATTGGATTGAATGCACGCGTAATTACTTTGGAACCAATTTCCGGCTGATGGTACGTGAGTCATTTTACACTCGGACAGGGATATATTCATTGATATTTTGCTGTATAACCGGCAGACTGCGTATATGAGAAAACATGGCCCTGATGTGAGATCGTGTCCCGATAGAAGCGGGTTTCGACCGCATGAAATCCACTCGGGAATGCCGTAGAAAAGTGATCAAAGGAAACTCGCGCGCCCGTTTACGGATACGCTTGCGTGAACTCAACTTCAGAAATGAATTAAGTTCAGAACTTTCAGCGGTATGTGTACGGGTGGGTACCGGCATACATCGACGAAACAGGTCATTCACAACCCCCTCACAGACATCATCTTTATGCACACATATTCGACGGGGAATGAAGATCCTATCTCATACTATCCTCCATCCATATTATATGTTCGCTCACCGAGAGTAACATCAGCTCCAAAAGGAGTTCATCCAGCATTCGCGGAAAGTAAAAAGACTCCTTACCGACAAAAGTGTGTGTATTCTAGTCACGGGATATATCGGTCTTATATACCGAAAGGTATGAACGGATACCTCGAAGCGTCAACCTCAAGTCTCTTTTTCTTCGCCCTGACACTTTATTAAAAGACGAACCTTATCGGAGCCAACGTAGCGTCTGTCGCTCTACTCCAACACTCAGATTCTTCTTGCTTTCTCGTCTTCTCTTTTTCCATGGCTCGCGGGGGGGGGGGGGGGGGGGGGGTGGCGATACCCGTTGGGAAATGACTTATTCAGAAAAGAATACGCCTCTTGGCCGGATAAAGAACGAAACGAGAAATAGTAGGTTTAGAAAGGTGCGAGCGAGAGTACGGAGAATTATGTATATATAGAAGAGATGAAACGAAAGTGGGGAAATGCAGATCGGATTTGGTCGTCTTTCTCCGTGTGACAATACTCACGGGTATACCGCGAACACCGGGGATACCCGCGGCCTTGGCCTTAAATATTCAAACCACGATGACTGTTCGCCTCCGGCTGATCCGCCAAGACACTCACGTCAACGAAGCGAGAATCAGAGAAGAGTATCTGTGTGTCAATAGCGTATATATACATATACGCGCGAATACACACGTGTCGACTTCGACAACGAAGTTATCGGAGAATATCTCGGAACGATGCTATTTCTCCAGCGGTGAATCAATGACTATTAGAAGAGATTGGAAGTGGAACGTGCTTAGAGCCGGAAATCAGGGAAGAAAACAAAAAAAATGAGGGTAGTTTGTTGTCTCAAATCTATGTTAATAGAACTTTTTATGCCTCTCTGCCATAATAGCTCCTCAAATCAAGATATTATGTTACGCGTTTTTTTTTTTTTCTGTTTGTTACATTTTTTATGCAGATAAGAAAACGGAGTTCTTTTTTTTTTTTTTTACGCGTATCTTTTCACCCCGACAACGTTTATTTCGTCTCTTCAAGCTCCGTTTGTCAAGAGAATCGTATATCCGTCGTTCAGAAAACGAGATTCGCGAATAATTTTCGAGTGGAATGACAGATTGTTCTCGTGACATCGTCGGCAAAGTCGGTGATAGTGTTTCAGCCCGTTCGCGATTTGTTTTCGCCTTCTTGATTCGACGTAACGCCCCCTCCGCGGGCGAGCGTGCTTCTCTCTCGAGACTTTTCTTGCACGGAAAACACCGCACAGTCGCGGCCTGCAGTGACAGGCCCCCAACAAATTACGAAAAACCTTCGGTACGTGATACGTGTATTCAGTCTCGGCGCAAGGTGCACCAAGCACGCACGTGCCGGTGAGCCGGACGTGAGCGTGTGTCCTCGATTTCTAACGGTTCCAACGACGAAGGGAAGGACGATAAGTCGACGAGGGAGATATCTGCTACCGCGAGGAATCGTTCCGCACGCGTCGTGTTCTCGTCCCAGTCGTCGTTGTCGTCATCCCTCCCCTCTTGCAAACCGATAGCATCTATATATTTCTTCAGAGGGAACTTCGCGAGAGATGCGCTTTACTTAGATCTTTCACGATCGATCTTTTACACCCGTCGTAGATACGTATAAGAGCCGAAAGTTATCTACCATCTAGTTCTTCCCCGTGTGATCGTGACACGGCCATTGCTCTCGCGTTTTTCTTCCTTTCGCGTTCTCTATCTGTACAACGGAATCCTACGGAATTCGTGAAGTGACTTCGATTTCGAGACTCGGGAACTTTTGGGTAACAAACCGTTTCGCGTCCCTCGCGTTACTCGCGGCGTTAAGTTGGCTCCAGCAACGCCGGATTGTTCGTGCATCAACTCGGCTCGACTACCTCCGGAGATAGGGAAACTGTCCAGAAAAGCGGATATAACAGTTTCGTGAGGATTTGCGCACAAAGACAAAGCCCCAAACCAGTAATTTCACGCGTATTTTGCACAGTATTCACATGTACTGTTATGTGACGAGTTTGTTTTTAGCGCAGCTGTAACTACTTCACGTTCGAAAAGCTTTTCTTTCGACGAAGTGCTTTCGTACGTAGAGTATTTATAGTTCTCGTTCGATATACGATCGATTTTTCGGCTAAAATGTGTAAAAAGTTCATTTTACAATTCAAAAATAACGTATAAATTTATAAGCTTACCGAGATCGATTTTTTTCGGTGTCGATTACACTGAAGCGTTTCGATATAGTGTGCGCTACAACGCTACCGGGTCCATCCCGGTCTGTCGTAAGGTATACGATTTAGAATATGGACAGGACGAGTTTGGGGTTCGAGGATTTAACCGGGCAAAGTCCCGACGATTAGCGTGATAGGCCCTTTCCCACCCGCCCCCCCCCCCCCTTCCTCCCCTCCTCCCCCCCGGTCGCAACGGCGGTGCAGTATAACATAGCTTAGCAGTCTCGCTTGCTCCGTAGCCTCGTTGACTCTCACATCGGGTAGGTATAGCATTCGCGTATCCCGTGAAATCCATGCAAATCGCTTCTCCTGGACCAGCATTAACGGATTTAAAAGCGATACATGCATCCACGCTCGGGGCGGGGGCTTAAACTCGTCGAACCTGTATTAGAATTCATCGCTCAACTCCGGGAGTGATTCATCCAGGATGAGCGCACGCGTCGTCATAGATATTTATACGATAACCTGATATTCTCGGCGAATATTTTACTTGTTTTTTTTTTGTCTTTCTTTAAAAATGCATTCCAAGAAAAATTTCGAAACATCTTATGGTTCATTGATTTATATGCCAATTGAATTTGCCGCAGAAAGCTGGAAACGGAACAACTTTTTTCGTTGTCAAAGTTTCGCTTGATTTTGGCACGAAACAGCGCGAAAAAAAATGCATCGAATACGAGGTCTATATTTGTCGAGATCCTTCGATTCCATTAAAAAAAAAATGTATTGCATTTTTTCGCTTGAATTGATTTGTTTTGTTTTTAACATTTAGTCGATTGTTTTTCCATTTTTATTCGCCCTGTAATGACCGCTTCGAACGTTTATGAAACTCCGTCAAGTACCCTCGTGTTTTTTTCCCCTGAATACTATTCTAGGCTCTCGGATTTTTCCGCACTTCCACCAGGAAGCAAAAATATTGCTGTTTTAAAATTCCGAAAATTGTTCATTTCGCAAAATTGGCTTTAAAAGTTTGGTTTAATAACTTTTCGTAATTGTTTCGAAACTTTGTCTCGAGTATCTTTTTCCACTGATTACAAATCTGCCACGTATTCGACTCCTCTGTTCAATAGTTGATACCGAAACTCACTTCGGGAGTTACGAAAACTTCATTCCTAGCTGTTCCGAGCAAATTATTCATGCGCCTTTCGATTCTGGTGGCTTACATTAAAAAAAAAAGATAATTTTTCTCTGAACTACAGTGGCCGCGTCAGAACAGACCATACGTTCACGAACATTTTACGCATATATACGTAACGCAAGGAAGAAATGCTCATGTGTACATATAACCTTGAATCGTATTCATCCATCAGGAGCGATGAAATCCCGTGTGCCAAAGTTCGATTGTTAACACTAGTGTCTCCGTGTGTCAGTAGGTACGGCATCCTACCGTACCTCGAACTGTCGCAGTTGCTTATTTGTAATTGAATTTCACCGGTACCTCCCAACATTTCATAGTAGAAATTCAATTACACGGGTTTGCTCTCAGACCGCGGTCGAGTATTCTACCACACAGCGAGCGACTGTCTCCATCCCCTTCACTCTTACGCGAAGCATATTTCTCTCACTGTGAGTCTATCCTCTCGATCCCATTCTCTCTACTCTGTTGGGAAAGGGAATACCAAAAGTTATTCGAAGATGGAATATCCGATGTGCATCTCGCGCAAGCTCTGCATGCTGTTAGCGTAGCTCAGGCGTCTGCTTCTAACGCGATTCAAATAGTTCGCTATGTACATGCAGCCACTGCATAGTTTTATCTGATGCCGTTACCGGCATTCCCATCGATCGTTTCATCATCGAAGAGATGTGAAGAAAAAAAAGAAAAAAAAAAAACGAAAAAAAACGGTAAACCCGAATGTGTTCTCCACTTGGTTTTGTCAACTTACACGTGTTCAAGTCTGAAGGACTCTTTTATTTGGCCGAAAGACACGGAAAAAAGTTACGGAATACCGTCTCGAAAGTATATCTTCGTCGATCTTCACAACGAACTGTCTAACGTCGTATAAGTTTTCATGTGTTTAGTCTCACGAGAACCGAGGTAATTCGACCCCAAAGTTTTCCTCTATTTGGATAGTCCGTTACTTGAAGAGGACGAAAACCTTTAAGACACTGCAGTAGTGTAGCTATAAGGATAGACCACAGTTTGATAAATTTAAAGTCCCAAACGACCGTCTGTATATGTATATGTGTATTATGTGCGTTGATCTTCGTCGTTAGGCAATCAATTTAGGACGACGGAAAATTTTTAATGGCCTTTCGTCGTATCCGAAGAGTTGCTACAATTTATAAGATATTCCCGTATTATCAGCCAGACGCGATACAATTCATCCCGGTCGCGAGGTTCGAGAGACGAGGTCGTCTCATTGTGCTCCTTAAATGAATTTTTTTCTTTCTTTTTTTTTTCGACCTTTCGGACGTCTCGAGAAGCTCAGACAATTTCTATTGTTGATTATAAATCGATGTCTTCGGAGATACGAATCTCGGGCTGCGACGCATTCAGTCTATAAATCAATGTGCCTATCGCCTATAGATACACATCGATTTTTCTCGTTATCGCGAAACATTTTATGTGAAAATTCTTTGACTCGTTTGGCCCGATAAATGTACATATAAATATATATGACCATTAAAAACGGAATGCCGTGTATCTCACGGTAGTTAACATGTCAAACGATGCACGTTACGTTCTCCTGTTTCTTAACGGTCGATGTACGGGTAGCTTTCAAACTTTCGAGACGATATTCTCGCGAACGCTCGACGGTAACAGAGTATGCGAAAGTCTTGGATGAAACTTAGAGAGGATATGCCCGCCCCGTTCCAGTATCATAATATGCGGAAGGTGGGCTGCGCCGGAATATCGAGGGAGTTCAAGGATTAGCGCGAGGTTAGGCGTAAAGAGGGTGCAGTACAGCGAATATGGAATGCATACAGTACGATGGAAGCCGGACCCCGGCGCGTTGCTTCGCTACCGCCACAAACCGCCCTCCCTTGCCGCATGCGGTATAAGTTCTTCAATAAAGGCAGCTACTAAATTCTCGGGCAATTACCGCGAGGAAACCGAGATAAAATGGTACGTAAATTCGGTGCACATAATTTTGCTGGTAGATTAGGCTTCGGGTGGGAGGTTGTAGGTATATAGAACTTGGGTAGAATATTGTCGGTGTGTGCGTGCGCTTCTGCACACTCGGTCGTGGTTCTCTCCCTTTAACTGCAACTCTCTCATACCCGAACTTCGTTATTAACAAATGTTTGCCCCGAGCCAATTTGCCGCGACGATGTTAATTAGAAAATTCGTGTGATGCGTAGTGGGAAATTGTGAGAGGAGACTTCTGTGGTGATTTCTCGAATATGGGAACGATCAACATTCTACGAGATTTATCGTATCAATGGAAGAAATTTACAATTTTTACTTCGGCGTTACCGTTAATTTAATAAAGTCCCATCAACACTTTTATCAGTGTGAAAAATAAAATTGAATAACGGATAATCCTTGAGATATCGCCGGTAGAGCGAATAAAAAAGTAAAACAAGCGTTAAAATAGATTCGTTTGCCTTGTTTCGGACTATTGAGATATTTATTGCACCCGATGAGAGCGGCAACTCCATAAATCACTCGGGGATCGGTCATCGTGAACGCCACATTTTATCTCGAACGATGATGGGGACGAGATCGAAATAATTTCTCGTTATTCGGATTGTAATTGTTTTTTTTTTTTTTTTTTTTTTCCAACGCGCACTTCTACACAATAAATGCCGCCTCCGCTAGCGTTGCGTACAACTGGTACACGCGTAACACAACCGGTTTTATGTAGTATATTTTCGTTTTTGTTCATCATCCGTAAAACGTGAGTTATTTATCAAAACATATTTCGTTTCCCAGAGACAAGTCTCGCGTATGACAACGAGAATGTACCGAATATTGATGATTCTTCCTGTTGTGTTTGCCGAAAAAAGATGGCAGAGTTGCAGGATTTGGTTGGGTTCTGTGTAGTGTACATATACGTATGCGTCCGTTAGCTGTTGAGCACTTGTCGGATTTAATTGCATTCGATATATAGAACTCGGCGCTTCATCATTATCAAGGTCTATCGATATTCTCATCATAGTAATACCATGTTTGTAACTATACTGCCGAGAGTCCGTACGTACATATCGAAGGGGAATGCAATAACGAGCAATTTCCGCAAATCTGTTCTGAAACACGGTTACCAATAAAATCCCCTTTCGGCTTCTATACTACGTCGAACTACATGTCGCACTAATTAGAACGCATATCATTAATGATCAAAAGCACAAAATCAAAGTTTTACAAAAAAAAAAAAAAAAAAAGAGTAAAAAATTATTAATCTACGAGAAGAACAAAAATTATTGTAGAGACTGAAAAAATTCGGGGATGCAGTTTGAAAAACGCGAATTAACGAACTTGTAAAACGGTTTAATTTGATTTTTTTTTTACATTTAAAATACTTGTGTTTTCGTTTGTTTTATTATTTATTGGATGTTTACTTCTTTGCGCGACGCTTTTTCGATGAAGCGACGGTATCGATATCGTTATTATTTAAATCTATCGACTATCACTGATATATCAAAATGCAAGTGATGTGACGTAATATTGGAGTTATGGGTATGTTCGACCGATGGTGTTTTTTGTGTTTGACCTGAATCGCGACTAATCGAAACTTTATGAACGAACGGCTGAACGAATCAACGAACCAACTCCTAACACTTTTCATTTTCCGCCGGGCGCTTAAAAACAAACGGCACACGAATCAATAAAAACAATTCGCAGTCACTCGAGCCAATAATTAATACAGTACAGTATTCGCAAAATTGAAAAAAATTCGATGCCGACTGAATAAAATAAGTATATATGTACATAGATATCAAAGATGATAAGAAAGTTTCGCTTATAGAATTTCTACTGTTTTCATTAGTGAAACGTCTCCGAACGGTGGGATCATCCCGAATGGCGATGGCTGACATATCCGCGTACAAAAGTTGCCTCCATTAGTCGGTTCAATAATCCCCCCCTCGGTACCCTCCGCGGTCGAATACCACGTCTGTGGAAGATTGAAATTCAATTTCCTATTTTCCCTCGGAACACCCGGAAGGCTACGCTTCGTTGGAGACGTTAGTAGACGCCACTACGACGTCTACGCCGTCGGTTGATGCCAGTGGATGGCGTCTATCTAGCAGCATCTGGTGCGAGAGATGCGCACGCCTGCATTATCACGACGAACGCGACATTTTTTGCCTCCTCCCGTTCCCCTCCCGGTAATCTCGTTTCCATTGCATTGTTCGGTGTACCAGGAAAACTCCCGGTGTGCGTATACGAATCAAATGTCTGTGCGACATTCGCCGCATCTAGTTTCCTCACTGTTATTTATTTTTTTCTTTTTCTCTCATGTTCCGTAGTTATTTCTAGAAAGAGACAAAAGAAACGCTTGTTTGTCGACGTTCTTATAGCAATCATTCGATACCGGGTAAATGAAGAAAAAAACTTACCATCCAGTCATCTGTTACAGTTGAATTTTAATCTTTTCGCCTACTTTTATATTTATCTTGATATTATATATATGACTCCTCTTTAAAATGTCGTTAAAGAGTCATTATCGCAGTTTCTCCTCATTGTCCAGAATAATTGTGATACAACTCTGCACCACGATGTCGAGTTAATTCTAACTGACGCAGAAAATAAGGAGATGTCGGAATAATAAAAAATAAAAATAAAGTAACGCTCGGTGCTAAAAAAAAAAGACGAAAAAAGTCGAAGTAACATGCGACAGTAATCTGTGCCATTAATTGAAGTGTTAGGAATGCTGGGACCGTGAAAAAGGTGTAACCCACCGTTGGACCCGTGTACTTGTTCACGTTGCTCACAGCATATTTGCCCTTTTTTTCTGGTTTCCTTCCGCCGGCTTCCCTCGGATAGACGAAGGGAAATTGTTTGCGAAAAAAAAAAAAAAAAACGGGTCGTTTTGCTTAGCCTCGCTGGGTTATTTGTACAAAGGCTCTCTCGCAATCGATTACAGCGCAGCGGGGGCGGTGTACCGGTGGCAGAGAAATGCGCGCGGTAATATAGAAGTCAGCTAAACTCGTTGGAGAATAATGGAATATAAGTGGCAGTTGTATGTTTCGACTCGTATAACGAAGGGGTGAACAGTGTGTGTGTATGAAACGGCGCGTGTGTAAATATTCTCGAATGAATAAAAAAACATAACGCGAATTGCGCACGCGTTCATTTTGTACACTCGCATTGCTAGGAATTGCAATTTGATCGGAGACGAGATCGACGAAACAATCATCCGCAATCGCTTTGTAGATCTAGCGGACACGTCTAATACTATAGACGTTCGTGGATTGCTCGGTTTACCAGGGCGTACGGTGGGAGTTGCAACTGCCTGCTGCATATATAGCGCATAGCGCATTCGACTGCCTTTGCTGCGGCTTTGTCTTTGTCCATCGTAGTCCGAATAGCAAAGCCATTGCTACCAGCCGAAGCGAGCTACGTACGTATTATGAAGTAAAACATTCAATTTCCCTTCGTATGATGTTTCTACGACTAATAGACAACGTACCTTTCCACGTGCGGTCATCACGACTCTGTGGAATATGTCTTGTGCAAAAAATCGACAAAGTACCACAGTCAGATATATATATATATCTATACTATATCTATATATCTATAGTTCTTTACAACAACGGGGTGAGTTCGTATGCTATATCACGCAACGATTATTATGCCATTTCTCGCAGCTCACATCGGAACTCCTCTTCGTTTCTCCGTATGCCCCTCCTTTCCACCGTTATATCATTCGTCTTTATATAAATTCAGAGAGGGGAATCTCTCACGGCGTTATCGGCATTTCCGAAGACAATTCTCACCGCAAAAGAGGAAGTAAATTGATATCACTCGAGCGTGTGGAGGATAAGTGACGCATTGACGGAAGCTATAGTGAATCAATAGCAAAGATTGGTGAGAACTGAACGTTCTACGGGAAAAGAGAAAAGCGTGTGTATCAAACGCCACTCACGCGTGTAGCGAGCTACTCTTCGGATCCGGACGTTCGCAGGACACGGTTGATATCCTCCATTCTTCTCCATGTGTGTAAACGAATGTGCGAATGTGAGCGATACGTGTTATCCAAGTTTTCCTTCTACCGCAGTTCTTCCCCCTTAAAACACTTGATTAAGATGAAGAATCGACATATGTCTTACATGAAAGTTTCACAACGAAAACAGTACCGGCGTCACGTGTGCGCCACGGAGATATTCTTGCGCGACGGACACAACCCCCGCGAGTCGTCGTGTTCGTCGAACTCGCCACTTGTGCAAACAAAATTCACGTTATGTTTGCTCGTGAATGGCCGATGCGAACGGCACGGCTGGTCAAATAGTATGAATACAATGCACACGAGCACACGAGCCTTTACACGAAGGGATACAATTCTTCAAAGACTCCACCAATGACGATGAGCTCAGCCGAGTAGATCGGATAACGCGTTCGACAATGGTTATGTTTTTTTTTAGTTTTCTTGTTATCTGTTTTTCATTTTGTTAATTTTTTTATTTTTTTTCGCTCACATAAATTCGATTTACACTCATTTCGGATAATCTCCGCTTCGCCGGATATAAAATGGCTAGCAATTAGTTAGTATTAACGTTTCCACGGTAAACAAGCCACTGGGTTTCTCGACTGTGAATATATTTTCACACTGGATCGCAATCGTTTTGATTAACCGTTCGTTATCAGTAGAATATGTTCCGTGGCATCGAGTACCTCCGTGCGTGCTAATGACCACTCATCGCGAACTCCATACGTTCGTTCGTTTTCCGCACGAGGCTTAAAAGACACACAAGATTAAATAACTAATACGACGATTCTCGAAAGGTGGATGAAATTTATTGTTTTTTTTTTTTTTTTTTTTCCATCGTCGAAGATATAAATGCCTCGGTGCGACACGAGTTTTGTCGTTAGTCAAAAGTTTTCCGGCGCCAATGATAGAACGATATTATAATTGCGACAAAAAGCGGAGAGAGAAAAAACGACCGACCTATTTAACCACCAGGCAGGCAGATCTTTTGCCGATGGCATTCCCGGGAATGTATTTACTACTCCCGTTGATTACCCACGTCAGCGCGCAACGTGTGGGAAATATAGGAGCGTCGAGCGCGTTGATGGTCGGATCTTGATAACACACGAAACCCAACCTATACCCGTACAACACCACCGCTTTACACGACTCAACCGTAGTTGATCCGATAACGTTCTATCGGACGCGATAAAAAATTCATATTCGCGATGGTATAGCGAGGAATACACAACGGGTCGTTCTCCGTCGGGGCTCGTCAAACAGTCACAGAAATACCCAATCGACGATAAACCCATATCTGAAAAGTTGTGTTTCTAATGTTTTCTCTGTATTCTAACACGTGTCAACGTCCGTCATCATTACGCGTGATAACGTCCTGACGAGGGGGAGGTTGGGAGGTTGAGGGCAAAAACTCGTTTATCATCGATTCTCCGAGTGTTCAAACATTCATTATTGAAACTCTCGTTTAACGTATTTTCCCTCTTTCGTATAGTTCTATTCACATTGTCCCTTTCAAAATAGAAGTAAATAATTGAAAAGTTTCAACCGCTTGTTCCTTGTTCCACACGTGTTGGAAGTTTGTGCGTCGTAATAACCACAAGGGCATTGTCGAATCGTCGAAAATACGTTAACCCGATGATGTTATCCAGGTTGTTATAAGATTTTCGATGTACGACCCGTTAGCGCAACGTTGTCAACAGCCGTTTTCTCGATACTGCCGAGTTGCGTTAGCTCTTCGGTGGCAACGCAATACCGAGGGTTTCTCGAAAGAGTAACGAGCGAACTGCAGGGACCATTATCGGAGAGAAGAATAAAAAAAAAAAACATGACTTTAATGGTATCCTTTTGGATCAGGAGCACGTCTCTCTCCCTGCATCGTTTCGTCGCGCCTCCTCGCGTTCAACCTCCATCCCACCCTCTCCTCGTATGCCATTTCGTTCGAACTGGATACGATCATTTGTACCAATCCAACGACAAGCTTGCCGAAGTCCTTTCGCCGAGCTTGTGTGTTTATCACGTACGGATTTTGCTCTGTTACCTACAAAGCAACGCGTTTAAGTACAAAAAGGCGATTATTCGATAATCGGTAACTTTGTCACAGTTAATAATAAATAAAAACGCCATTGGTCGAGGTATACGGTGGTGTAAGTGGTTGAAGGAATATGTGAAAAATCCGCTTCTCAGCGGGGTATCTCCGGATTCGAGTGAGAAGCATAAGCAATTAAGATGGTTTCCCTCGGTTATGAGATAAAAAGACAGGACCGGGGCTACGACGGTTGGGCTGTGGAGCGGAGAGAAGGGAGAAGCGCTAAGGTACGAAGGTAATTACCGAGGTAACGGTACACGAGTCGCCTACGGCGACTCCGTATCCCTCGCGGTGCGTTTCATGAACCTATTTCTCCCTCTCGCTCTCTATCTTCCATGTTCTCTATCCTCCGGCGCACCTTCTGCGGGGAAATTACATTCTGGAAAAATTCATGCCATGCAAGATTTGCGTAAATTAATTTACAGCACTATTTCATCGAGATACCAGCCGGTGGCGAATTGAATTTTCTGTTGGCACCGAGAATACCGAAAAAATTCCCCAAGGCTGTGTGTCTTTGGTCGTTCACGTTACATTTTCGCGTGTAATAACAACGCTGGTGAACTTCGGGTTACGAGCGTTTATTAACATCAACCCAACAGCTATGATGACCAAAAGACGTCACGAATAGCGTTCTCATCGAATATTCACCGAGTAAATCGAGTAATTGATCCTTGATGACCTAAGCTGTACCAAACTATATCGATACCTTCAGCAACCACGTCACGGGCATTCAGCTGTGCGCTGCAATGTAACACAAATTCGTATGTACCGGATTCTCGAGCGAGGTGAAGGCAGCAACAGCAGCGGCGGTAATATTAAGGGATGCCCGGTCGGGTTGCATCCTCTCTGTGCCATGTAGACCGCTTCTAAGGTCCGATATAGTATACTACACCCCGAGTATTTCAGTGGCGAAACCATTTCGTGATGTACATTTCTCACGGTAGCATTTTGAGGTCTGAAACTAATTTGCCTTGATGGCGTTGCTATGTTTCAACAGTTAATGGAACTCGTATAGATGTGTATACCGAGGCGCTGGCGTAGTCTCTTGTTCTCTACACTGCGGGGGTAAGGTATGCTTGCATGTATATACAGCAAATAATAACGATATTACTATCGGGGAAGGATCCATATAGTCTTCATCTCGTTGCTTCATTGTCACGTTCTCACAATTCACTCGAGTGGTACTCGTAAAAGTCATGATACCGTCTTTCCTCGGTAGAGTTGACGATATAATTGTATTTTTCACTCGGCCGTTTCTCGATATGTCGATTACACGAATATATATCCGTTTCAATTTTCTTTCTTTAAACTGTTCTCGAAAATTGACGAACGACGCAGAACGATGGGCTATAACTTGCCGATCGTTATATTCGCGAGCTTTTATGAATTTTTCTTTGTTTTTTTTTTTTTTTTTTTTTTTTTTTTTGTACTCAAACGCTTGCTTCTTTCATCTATAACGCTTTTCCCTCCCCCATTCGAGTTTAATATCGAATCCCTATCTTAAACACATACATCAATAGGATAGTATACAGACACCCATAGCCAGGGCCATAGCGTATAGACTGGTAAACCTATAATGGATGTTCGTTTTCCTGAGGCTCGGATACTCGATGTTGGTTCATCGGACAGCTCGCCAAATAGCCTCAGGACAGAAGAGTGTATTTTTGTTCACGATAGCCCCGACCCCCGTCGATGGCTAGAGGGTAGCGAGAGAGGGCTTAGAGGGCCTGTGGGTCTACACTTTTCCATCGGCGGTCGTCGCATACACACTCACCGAAATATCGGGTAAAAGTCTACTTCGACAGAAACTGCTCGCCGGTGGTCGGAAAACCGATTGTCTTTTTATTTTTCAGTCAAGCAAGCTGCGCTTTTTTCTACCCCCGCCGAATTTTTATGCATCTGCAGCGCATGTTAAAGTCCTATTGATGACGAAAAAAAAAGTTAGAAAAATAGTACTCGAAATAATAATCCATGGAAGTTAAAATATTTCGTAAACGATTTAACGTCGTCGACACGCACCTGTAAAGTCGTAATGTACCTGTGCGTTATCGTAATTAAATGCAATTATACGAATTTTCATATATTCATTGACCATTATTAAATTTCCGAAAGCGTGGTTTTGGCTCGATATCGCCGCCGGCATAATGGAAAATTTAACGTCAATTTCTCTATTAATTAAATAAATTGTATTTATGCAATACGAGAAAATGGGTGAATAATAGTTTTGCATTATCGGGCATCCTTTTCTCCGGCTTCCGGTGTGTCTCGGAGTTTATTTCTTCGAAGACGCTGAGTGCTTTGTATAGTTATATACATTATATACATTACGTGCAGACGGTGAGGTAGGATTCAGTCGGTGTAATTGAGAGCGGTAGAAACTTCTGATAAGAGACAAATTCCATAGCGCTCCCGGGAAATACGAGAGAAGAGTATCTAAGCCTCGGTGTGCCAACGGAATTGTTACTACTGCCACTGGGTAAGGTATATCTGGGGGGATACCTGGCCTTATATAGTATACGTATATCTTGTAGCTACCCTTCGTCGTCAGCGCAGCCCTCCCAGGGACCTTAGACGGATTCTTCGATAAGGCACTTTCTGTCTCATTCACCGTAAGTGTGTGGGTGTGGTTCAGTATACGTGTACAAGCTGTGAAAGTGTATATCGCCGAGGAGCCACGGAAAAGGCTATTCCGGTGGTATAGAGCGCTCTCTCGGCAGGAGAACGAAGAGGAAACGGCGGAAGAAGGCAAGACGGGTCGGGAGGGGGTTGCAAAGGGTGAGAGTGCGGGACTTAAGGACCGGGAGTATTTTCCGGAGAGCGAATAGTACTACTCAGTAATGTCAAGGGGGGGTGGGGGGGGGGGGAGGGGTGGTCAATGGCACGGAAACGGATAAGGCGGAATCACCGAGGCGTATTGCGGCGTCCGCGTGCTCGCTCCCGTTTCTCGAACCGCCAATGATTGGTCCAGGCAGCCATCTCAAGGAACCGAGAACTCTGAAGCGAGCGCTGATTTTCTTCGAGCTCGTGCCACGCTCTTGTCCGGGGAATGCATACCTCTTACCTCTAGCTATTTGACGATAACCGAAATTCAACAATTTTCTTTTTCACCCCTCACTTGCGCGGAAGCGTATTGGAAGTTTTCACAGCCAAGCAAAGTTTAGCCGGGATGTCGATCTTCTCATTTTATGCGAAGAATCTAGATCAATTAAAACCATTTTAGTCCCCACTCCCATCCCATCTTCTACCCAATCCCGGCGTACACCCCTTCGAACCTTCTTTCAGCTGACTTTACAAGTGTTTGATAAACTTATGGATTTAGGTTACTTCGACGCTGCTTTTGCTGCTAGCTAGTAGCTGTTCGATGATTTTCAGGAATAACAGTAGAGGAGCAGTTAAACGGCCCGGACGGTCGGTGAGAGAACGTGGAATCTCACGTTGAAACTTTCGAAAACCCTCTGCGATCCAATTAATATAACTTGCGGACGAGCGTCGAATCTCATTTGTAGAATGAAAAGGTAGTCGCTCGAATGCACATTATCTCGCTTCTCTGACGATCTTTCCGAAGCCATCATCCTGCCACACCGGCTCGTTCACTGATGACTATCGAAATTTGTTTTCATTCGGTTCAATCGTGACGACAGAACGCGCGCGAGAGAATTTGAGAGAGAAAGAGAAATGTGAAAACGTCGCATATGGCGCTCGTGGAAAGAGAGAAACTTTAAAACCCGGGGAAACAAACATTAATCAGAGCGTACCTCTGCTTTTCTCTTCCCGTATTGATTACAGTTCTATCGATGTACGAAGCTTTTTTCTTTCGAATAATTTAATTACACATCTATCGCCGTATACCCGTACAAGGGGTATGCCGCGATGTTGTGCACTTTTTCTCGTAGAAACTTCGTTTAATTTTTATTCAATTAGCCAATGGGCCTGCGGGAGCTGTATCCAATAATGGTATTTGGGGCGAGTGGGTAATATAGTAGTAGGGCACGACGCGGCTATACCGCGAATGGATGGAAAATATTTGTGGCTGGAAAGGACTCGGAGTGGAATCATTTAAAAAATTTTGGCCAAATTAAATTCTGCGGCATAGTCCGGCTTTGTGCATATATTTCGAAGTTGCATTGCCAAAATACATAGAAAATATAAACCGTGACTCGTCTATATACACACTGACGGAGTGTATATATGTACAATATTATACATAGTCGGATGAAGGTATTAAAATTAGTGCAGACGAGGTGAGTCCTTAACATAATAAAGGTGGTCGGTTTCTCCACCGGAGGTCAATCCGCTTTTGCTGATCAAACAGCGCCACGTCTTGATTAAGTCGGAGAAGATGGTTCGCCACTTCACATCTTCTCCGAATCTTACAAGATCCACACAAGAATATCTTGGAAGCTTTGATGCCCTCGCATAATCCTCTCATTACTTACATATCGACTTCTGAGAAACAGCAGGGCGTATGCCACGGTGTTTTACACGTCGAGCGTTGGCTGAGGTAAGCCCTTCGGCTTCGCGGCCGTCGATATGCATACAACAGCCCTCGTTATATTCATAGTTTATGAATGCTATGGAATTAAATACACGTACTGCATCTCAAATACCCTCGGAGTGATCCTTAGTCGTATTCATAGTTCGTGAATTCTATAGAATCAAATATACCCACCGCCATATCGCGTTGATATGAAGGGCCAAAGAGGGCGAACGAGAAATGAACTATGTATGAAGCACGGAGGAACGACCCTCTACTGGCCTTTACACGGAAGAAAATTTATAACACGGGAGAACTAACAATGGCTACAACCTTTTTTTCTTGTTTCGAACGTAGTTTTCACAACTAACTATTAGTTCTCTCAACTTATCAGTTTTTTTTACTGCGTGGTAACGCGGCATTACATACTATTATAACTTTTCTTTTTGGCTGTTTGAAAAACTATACAAGTCTGAGGAAATTTTTAACATAGCTTCAGCCAGACGACGGCAGTCCGACAAGGTCTGTGACTTTTCATCATTGTTGACATTCATATAATCAAAACTGTTTTGATTTACTTGTTACAGACGTGATGAATCCTGTGGTCACGCAGATTCTCGCTGATGCCGGACAAAATCTAACCCTCGAGTGTCCAGGTGTGACGGAATATCTAATGGTATCGAGACTCGAGTGGCGATCGAACGACGTTCGTATAGTCGAGTACGGCAGCCAGAGTACAACCCTCTTCGTGCATCGCAATCGTGTTTCGCTGTTGGACAAGAAGTTTGCGCTATTCTTCAATCCAGTGAAATCGGAGGACAGCGGTGAATATCAATGTCTCGTCAACAGTCGTAACGTCCCTGAAGTCATAGTGAATCTAACAGTGCAAGGTAATTTGACTTATTATTTGCTTAGGATAATTACGTAAGATAATTGCATAGCCGACTGTGATGATTATTATACTAGGGAAATACCGTTGTCGACGAACAAACTTAATTGCTCCCCCGATTCCCGTGGCGTATTCCAGTATGTATGTAGATTACATAGACGAGAGAACAGACACACTACTTATGCGAAGATAATTACGGCGATGAGTGGGTTGTCGTCAAACCACAAAGTTTGATAGTTCAATCTCGACAATCGCATGAATAGTGTTTAAATTATGTAGTTAATTTGATCGATAAACAATCGTGCGGTTGGAGACGATGCGCAGAGGATAGGGGTCTCCAGAGTCTCGTACTGGAAACTCTTGGATGGACGTGATCCATCTTTTTGCGTTGAGCTTTTTTTACGTCTGACTGAGAGGAGCAGTGTTATGCGTTTGTCATTGCCGTGAAGTTATTATTTTTGCGTCTATTCTTCTTCTATCTGAATCGCTGCGCAAATCGGAAAATGCCGCATCGTTAAAATATTCAGCATTTTTTGCTGTGTGTTTTTATTCCGGTTGTTCATCGATTCTTGAAGCGTTCATTGATAAAGTTCCATTTAGTCGCGAAACGGGCCAACGATTTGGATATTGCAATGAAAAAATACAAATAACAAAAGACATATTCGTATTCGAATCCAATATCACATCAATTGCGCTTTGTCAGTGATAGATAGCTTATTTGAATAACTTTACCGTGGCAAGGATTAGAGGGAATTTGCTTTGGAGAAAAGTAAATATCGAATACGCAATAAAAATGAAAAAATAACTAGCATAATACAAGTTGAAAGCTATTCGAATTTAAATTGATAATTTTTTGGTTTTAAAAACAAAGCAAAATGAAAATTTTGCAGAAAATCCCGACAGAAAGGTGGTTAATCTGCATAAAGTTTTAAATCATTTTACAGATTAGGGAAAAGTTGCGGATGCAGTTGGGAAACGCCTGTTGAATTCTTTTATTCGTGTTCCACAACTGCATCGGAGGATTTTTCCTAATCTGTAAAATTATTTTAAACTTTTTGCAGATTAACCATTTTTCAGTTGGGGCTTTTTTTGCAACATTTTTTTTTCGCTTTTTTTTTAATGAAGAAAATAATCAGGTTCGATCGGAGGAAATCCCGTGCGGTTTGCCAGAAGGATGCTCTCGATTAATTATGATTTCAAACTCGGATAACTTCCGATAACGAAGACGATTAAACGAGCTTCTCGAATCACCTTTCGAACGAACGGAGTTGTAAAGTGACTAAAGGGTATCACGGCGGGTAAATTAAACTTGCAACAAAACTAAATGCGTCTATTCGAGATTGGGTAGTTTTGTAGCTTCTATAACGATCGAAAAGTACAGATAATAATTAACAGAGTGATTGAATATCCCGAGCTATAACGGGCACTACTTCTGCCGAAATCAATTTCGATCGTTCGTAACTATCGAGAATTTTGGTCGTTGACATTTTTCTGGTAAAACAAAAATAGAACGTGGCTAACCATAGAATTTATATATGTCTCAATCGGTAACTGCCTCTCCGCTGCTAGTCGCGACAAATATGACATCAAAGTTTCGATGCATTTTCGATGTTCGCATGGAAACGTACGAACTGCGGGAATATTCACGAGTGTGCACTTAACCTTTTGCCAGAGGCTCTTTTGAAAAGCTGTGAAATCCGAGGAATATTAAATTCGATACAACATTTACGTGCAAAGGTGGACTAGCGGTGAACAGGACGTAGTTTTGTGCGCTCGGTCCATACTTACTATGTGCATCTCGTACAGAACTGATAGTAACACTTCTACCGTTGTGTGTATAACGTGTAGACGGTTGTGCATGTGTATGTGTATACACGATGGCACGCTACTTTTCCAACTCTACCAGTATGCTGAACTAAACTTTTTCCAATCAATTTACCGACATCGAGGGGTCCGTTGGTTGAAGCAAAGACGTCATTCCCCGTTCGGTGTGCTCTGGCACTTCGGTATCCGCATCTCTCACGATATAGTCTGATTTTCCAAAACTTCCCCAACTCAATTTTCATAAAATGGGTCGGTCTTTCATTATTCCAGCCGGAAGGTAATTTCAATTTGAAAGAGAAGTCACTGGTATGATCAATTCATCTTTCCTGGCTTTCCTTGTGCCCCTTCTCCGCTGCTACCTCCGCATTCTCGACCCTTCCAAGCATGATTAAGGAAATCTCGTCGGAAAGAAGACTCGAATAAAAAGAGCTTCGAGCTTCCGACGCGATCACGAGCTTTATTCATCCGCTGGTGCGGTCGCGCAATTTGTGTTCGTGTAACTAGTTTGCTCCAGAAGTTCTCGAGTTTATTCAAGTCACTGGTAAGTCTCGCGGTACGAGAAAGGATAGTTGTATGAGTATAGTATATATACATAAACGTGAGGGTGGGTGGGATGGGGGGAAGGGGTGGGTTAGCGATTGAGTTACACACCTACCCGCGGAAAGCTAACCCATCGACTCACATGTACCTTTCCAGTCGTTCACATGTTTTATTACTGAATCGAGTTATCGCCCCTATGTTTGCCGGTGGTATTTTCTACTGATTCAAAGTCGAGACGGACATGTCCGGAATATGTAGAGCGAGACGTTGATTTTCCCACAAGTCCGAACAACTCCGTAAACGGACCCGTTACTTCAATTTGACGTATGTTTAACTTTCCCCTAGAAAAATTGCTCTTCCGTTTTCTTTTTCATTTTTTATCTATTTCAATTTCGCACAGGGTTTGGTCTTCTCACGTCCGAAAATCCATGTGTGTGACGAATATATATAGCACAGCATGTACATGTATATACATCGTGTTATGTGAAATCGGGAACTATCGGTCTTCGAGAGCGAGAACTCGAATGCTCCGATCTTTTCTCGTGTAAAATCAAACATTCAACGCACGATTCGTTTCACTGGTAACCCATACTGATCCGTTATATCGCGCGGTTATATCAACCATCGAAATGAATATTTCTCAAATCCCAACTGAGAATAAATCCGTGCCGTTTTTCGCTCTTACAATCTTAGCTTCCACGTTTTTTTTCCACGTTCAAGCGAGAACACTATACTCCCTCTTTCTCTATATCTTGCAGCAACACCATTCCAAGAGACCGACACGTTTCTGGCATCAGATTAGGCAGCTCCTAACATTTTTCTTACTTTCTCTTCGAGACATACGCCACTTTATGGCGACAAATCGCGTACCAAAGTCTCGGAGATATGGGATACGTGGGGATAACTTTTTATGCTCCCTTTACCCCCTCCCCCAGCGCTGTCGACATGCGAATACTCAACATAGGAGAGTGAACGTTTTCATACGTCATACATTACATTTCCTTGTCAAGTGGTCGATGTTGTATTGAACTGAAAACAAAAATAGAAATGAAAGAGATTTTGAAAATTTGAAATGTATTTGATTCAAGTGAGCGATCGATAATGTTGAAAATTGAGAGGACTATCATTATAGCCCCTGGCTGCCGTGTATCGACAAGAGTTTGATACGTATGTGGCGTCAATCTGAAAATGTATGATGTTACACGCTTGGAGAGTCGAAGGCTTCACATTACATGCATATGCATGCACACATAGGATATTATGGTCATCAGCAGAAATTCGATGGAACACGCGTCAGTTAGAAATTGAGATTGAACGGACGTAAACCGTCCACCGCGGTGTACTAATGGATTCACGCAGTCGAAGACCAAATGATGAAGTCAATGTACGCGTACATCGATGTCTGTGTCATCAAGCATTTATACATAAATGTATATAAAAAGCCCGATAGTGCAGAGTCCGAGATAGTAAGACGTTAAAGAAACGTGTAAGAAATTTAAACAATAAAGATTCAGCGAGGTATAAGTGAAAGCGCAGCGGGTATACACGAGTGGGGAAACAGAAATGACAGAGGGGCTTTTATGTCTTGAGGATCGCGTGCTGTACGTTGAAGCTATGGCCATCGGCGAACGACCGAGTGAACGAAGGAGAAAGCCCCACCACCATTACAGGTGCCGTAGATATCGCTATAGTGTGAAGATATCCGAAGTCTTTGTGGCTAGTGCACTCGCCTTGTTCGCGTATAGTCTCTCTTTGGCGGGCCTCTCGTGAGCCCCATTCGCCCGGCAGCGATGTTGCTCCGCGTTATATGAGCGATGGAGACTGGTAGAGACCATGAATGCGTACAGACTTCGTAGACAATGGCTGCGCGGTTTTGTCTCTAGCCTTTCCACTTTTTTTTTCTCTTCAGCTCCCTTACGCCGTTCTCCCCACCCCTTGCCAGCGGAAAGCCCTGCCTGGCGCGGTCCTTTATTCCTGCATTCACCCCTTTTGCATCAAGCCTCAGCGTGCACGGTCCAGTCGAGAGGAAGGTAACGGTGTTTTCCAACGGGATGCTACTGCACCGGCAGCAGCGGTGGCTCATCTCCTTCAATTCTCTCGCCCATCCCCGTCGTTGTCGTCGGCTTCCGCACAACGTTGCTGATGCTCTCGTGTGCCCTTCTCTTTGTAACGTTTATACAAAAAAAACACCGGAAAAACCAAGAGAAGCTTTTTTTTTTCTTCACTTTCTTTTGCTCGGCAATTCTATCGTGATCGTTAATCTTCGTATATATAAGAAATCTCGGTTCCCTAAATATAGGAATGGCGGAGGTTGAGGTATGCTTGGAAAGTCGTTTTATCACGCGTCGCGCAGTATCCTGGCTTCGCGATATCCGTCCCTCGCCACAAAATCTATCTTTTTTTTCTCCCGTAGATCTATCATTTGCCATCTGGTTGGCAGAATCAAACGCATCGCGTTAGTAGTCAACGCATGATAATATCGTATGATAATTCCGACCGAATAAACGTGTGTTGATCACATAGAGCGATAAACGTTGTCCAAAAAGACTTTGAGGGGGGATAAGATGAGATTAATTGGTGGAACAAAACGAGAGCCGTCCTCAATGCTTTTATCTTGGACCTCCCTGATACTATTCTTCTACTGATAGGTCGCGTGTAATATGTGAGGTTTCTTCTACCGGAATCCTTGGCAAACTCATCGGTGAGAAACCGTATGGCAAGACTCCGAAAGACTACCACAAAAGGATCGCATTGCCGCCCCCTAATGCTGTCGAATTCCCCGTCGGTCCATGAGCGTGAGCTAATAAAAAACGTCCCTAAACGAGTGCGGATTTCCCATTTGCCCTTCCCTACTTCAGACACTCTTGTGTTACGTACTCTATGAGACACGATAGTGGTTCATGGTGTAAGTGTCGAGATCGATATAGGCGTGCGAGATCCACCGAACGATTCTCTGATCCAGACGAATAGTCGAGTCACCGTCAACGTGCCGGGATTTCCCGGAGGCTCGTCGGCGACACACATACCCCTTACCCTACTATCAATTCCAGCAGCAGCCGCCTTCTGCCGCTGCTGCTGCTGCTCTCCATTATCTAAACGGGTCAAAAGAACGGGGTTTGTGCCATACCAAACGACCCAGATATTCACTGTCGGAAAAAAAAAAAGAAAAAAAAAAAAAATCGAAGTATCTTCGGCAAAAGATGGTTTGCGCCATCGTACGTGCGCAGCGTTGAATATTAAATGCGCTAGACACGAAAGAGTTTATCTCTCTTGACGTTGAATGCTATTGGCATACATTAAACGCGAACGGGTAAAGGTCCCAAGAGTTCGGAGTCGTTCCGCGCTACGTCGATGGATAAAACGGGCAGTTCCTCTAGCCTTCTATGATTCGATGATATCGAGAAAGAGAGAGGAAAAAAGAAAGAAAGATAGAAGATCGACTATGAATTCTCCCGGCAATAGGGCGCGCGATATTCGCGACAAAGGTTCAGGCGTGAAACAAAGAACTCGACGCCAACGAGACCCCGTACCACCCGAAACCCCAGCTTCCACTCCCGCAAACGAAGCACGTTGAATCCCATGAATAAATGCTCAGCCGTACATCCGGGCTTCTTCCCCAAGCATCGTGCGGAAAAATGTTCTATCCCCCATTCATATGCATGATGGAATATGCCGAGGGTAGATGAGGGAGAACTAAAGAACTTTACTGAATCTTCCGGTCTAACGAACTGCGATTATTCGTAACGAAACACAACCGGATAACGGTTTATATCTATACCTCAAGCGAGATTCACTATACACCGTGGAGCATTCTCCAGTTCGCGATATTCTCGAAGCCACTGGCTTTTTCGTCCTTGTGCGCGAGTATCTTTGAGACATAAACGCCCAGAGGGCTGTTACCTCTGTATCGGGCATTTATTCCTTTCTCCTTTCTCCTTTATACCCACGTATTCCGATAGATTGCACGCGAAACGATAAAACGTATGAACGACAGTTTCAACACGAGAATGGTTACGCTTTTCTTACTTGTGCACCTGATGCATGTGCACATAGGTACCAAAATAAATATATGTTTTATTTATTCATATGCAGTATTATTTACCTTCTACCGACTGTTCGGTGTCACGAAGTAAATCGAATTTTCTGTCTATATGCCACAATCTCATATATTCGTGTGTAACGCACTCCTCCACAGGGAGAATTTCTCGTTCTATCGCAAAAGACTTATCCCGACTTGCCCTCACGTATTTGCGCTCACGAAGCAATTCGGTCGTTGGGTGTACCGCATACCACTGCCGTTGCCAGTCGTCTGTGGTGTACTGCACGTCGAACAGTAGGCGCGACAGTGGTGGTGTGGTAGTCGCGGAGGTAACGGGACAGAGTTGTATTGACGTTAGTGATTAGGTTGGTGGTGAACGCGGGCCCACGCGCACACCTACGGCAACGGGGGACCTGGTTACCTCCTCCTCTGATGTCACACCGCACAGTCACACCATTCCTCGTTCTGGCAATACCACCTACTGGACTAGTACCGACGCAGTCGAGTAGCTCCTCAATCCGGGCTATAAACTTTCAACGTGTATAACTACTTACGTACAGGTGTATGCGAGTTGCCGCTGCTCCGGGGAATAGTCGGGTGGTTTAGACTCTGAATCGCACGTATACCCAGTCGGAAGGAGTACGAGGATGAGGAGTAGGAGGGAAGCTTACAATCGCAAAATGCACGAGCGAGATAATGCCCGTACTTCGAATACCACTATGGAAATACAACTGCCTTGCGGATGTAGACCAGCGTCACCATGGAATACACTATGTGTGCTGTACGTTCAACGTATACACTGGTTACTATATATCCTCTGACCCAGTACACTCTTCCTTGCTTTCCCCCGCCACCCCCCTCCCCCTCTGGCCAATTCCAGCAGTGGCAGAGCCCCGCGGAGCGAGCACTGGGACGTTATAAACTCTGCAGTTCTACTAGCTGTTGCAGCAGCACAACCAGTAGCAGCAAGAGAAACTTCCGCAGAAGTGTGTATCACGTATAAACCGTAGGAGAACCGAGCGCCAAAAGCGACACTTTTTGTATTATCGATTTCGCCCTATGGTCCTCGATGAGTATACATTTGTTACGCTCCCTTTTTAATAACTGGCAATAATGAAAATAATGAAAATGTAGCTTTCGTTATTCGCGTTTCTCATACGATCATACTGTCGCGGGAATACATTGAGAGTTTTTTTTTTTAACGTAGAGCGAGTGTAACGGGAATCGCTGATGCATATTCGCGTAGTTGGCATTATACCGATGACAAGAGTTAAATCGAATCCATAAGGCTTCCGCATAAATTCGTTTGGTTTCAATGATAAACAATACAGTCTGACAATTGTTTACAGTATTCCGCAATGCACTGGCGAATTCATAGAATATTGTGAAATACGCGATATTCAGGTACATTCTCGCGGGGCAGTAGGAAAAATATGGTTGATATTTGTTCAGCAATTGTATAGAGCATAAAGCAGTATATACATATGTTATATATAACACGTGGGTTTTAACAGGGTAAACCGTGAATGTCCACGGAGTGCGCTCGTCGCACAACGTCCACACGATTAATTATACTCGCAGGTACACCGATGCCGTGGGACATCCACGGCGACGAGACGACGAGACCTTTCCGTGTGTACGGTCTCTTGGCTCAACGTCGGTCGTACAGCTAGATGTGCGCCTGCCATGAGCGCGCGGGGTTCACGGTAGATAATTAGAGGATATGAGAAAGGCTGGCGAGCTGTCGCGAGAGAATAACTCGGGAATTGTTGGGAGAGGAAAAGGGGAGACTCCTGTTGAGAGCTGCTGAAGCTTCTGCTCTGCGGCGAAGTACGTTTTAGGGAGAGTTGAAATAGAGAGACAGCAAGAGAGAAAAGCGCGAAGAACAAACCAACCTGGTGAATCTTCTCTCCCACTTTTACTTATCCCTATGTATATATGTTAGGTACCACACTGTGGAGAAACACGCAGGCTAACAATTCCACAGGGTTTTGCCGTGAACTGAGAAAGGTCGCGAGAAGAGGAAGGGATTGGATGGTTAGTAGTTGGAACGGGGTGAGAAAGGCGCGGCTGGTAAGTGGAGCGGCTGGTTGACCCGGGGTACCCCGACCCCGAAAGGATAAAGCCTGGAGGCGCCTTGCGGACAGGGGGGGTTACCGGGAAGGAAGATGGGGAAAGGAATGCTTTTCACCGTGGCAAATAAAATTTCTCCCTTTCCGCATCCTACCCGCGGATCCTTCCCTTCTTTTTCTTCTTCTTGCTCATTCGCTGTCCCACCATCGGGCAGAGGAGACTCTCTGCACTCTACCCACTCCGGGTGCTTTGGATGCTGTATAGTGTAGAAGAACTATAGATAGTCATGGGTTATACTCGGGATACGGTAATACCACTCTGGGTTTTCTGCGACCACCTGCCAGTCAGGCCCTTCTCAGTACAAACTCCGGGAACGACGACTACGCGTTGTCGTCGTATAACCAGCATAGCCCGGGAATGATACTCCGGACGGAAAAGGACCCGCGGGGTCGCAGAGTATCAGCTGCATGCA
This sequence comes from Buathra laborator, assembly GCA_934046635.1. Classification (NCBI taxonomy): domain Eukaryota; kingdom Metazoa; phylum Arthropoda; class Insecta; order Hymenoptera; family Ichneumonidae; genus Buathra; species Buathra laborator. The sequence continues at coordinate 3,040,042 of OW203898.1, read as the reverse complement.
ACGACACCAAACCCTTAGCCATTAAAGGATGTTATATACACATACATATGCATATATGTACACGTGTATACATATATGTGACGAGAGTGAGAGTGATAGCGAGCACATCGCAGTAGGCGTGCCTCCATGAAAGCTCCTTTAGCGATCATGCGGCAAGGCAGTAGCTCCGGGGCTCGCGCGGGTTTTCATTCTCTCAGTCGCTCCGCAGGCAGCTCGTTTCCGGTACCGGGAGTTGAATAGCCGTGCACACGCCGACTCGAGTTTACGTCGCCTGGGTATACCTCTGACTCCTATGGATAGATCCGCTCTTTGCTGTGTATCATCGCAGGCGACTATGAAACCATTGCAAAGGTACCAAGAACGTCTCGCTGATCCCTTTATACCGGTGAACGTGGTATAAAAAAAAAAGAAAGAAAAGCTAGCGTGGAAGACGGATAAAACTCTCGTCCAACCTTATATCGACGTAGTTGACGAAGCATTGATATACGACTGCGGAAAAGTTACTCGCTATTCTCTCGCCATGCTTTTTCTTTACTTCTCAATACTGGCTGCGAAAATAAACCAAGTAACAGTTTACCAGAGAAGTACGGTGAACCTTCTTTGTCGATAATACACGACCCATGACGACGCTGTGTGCAGCCTACGTACACGTGCATCAGTGTATGTCACTCCCACGATTGGGTGTGTGTATAAACATACACGGAAAATGGTTCCGGTGCGCACTCTTTGCATTTCTAGAGTCTCGTAGTTGGAGTAAAACGAACCCGATGGTCGAACGATCGACGATGGAAAAAGATGGTTGGAAAAATAGTGTAAAACGTGTATGTATGAACTTCGGAGTGGATAGAGCCCGAGCGGGGAGAGGTGACTGGAGAAGGAAATAAATCGAATCGAGCGCACTTGGTTGTGGTTCTTTCAATGCACCGTACGGGAAACCCAGACACACACATACGCTGTGTTGAATCCACTACGCGTTGTATCCACGCGCTCAGGCTCCTGGGTCTCTCATTGTACGTTGCGTCCTTCCACCTTCGCGAGAGTGTTGCCCCACCGGTATATCCAAGGTGTTATGTATCGTGTCGATCTTGCCAGTTGGAGTCGGTCGGTGGATACGGTGAGGGTACAACCACAGATCTATATCGTGAAAAAGAGAGAGAGAGAGAGAGAGACTCGATACGGAAACCGACGGGGATAGAAGAGGTACGAGCAGATGAATACGGCAACCAACAGAGTAGTTTGGCGCGGGTGAGAGAGGGCGAGGAGTCGAGCAAATGAATCGACTCGCTTACTTTTCGACGGCCGCAGCTTACGCCGAACGGGCGGAGTGCACAAACATGGCTTTGAGGGGACGGAGAGATCGGAGGGCGAAAACCGAGGGACAGCTAGAGAGGCAATTCTGGAGTGAGAGGGGTTGATATGCCGAGACTATGCTGGTGTTACCGGTGCGCTCTCAGCTATAATATACCTTCTACATAGTAGTACGCTGCAAACTCGGGACGTAGTTCGGCGGGACGGAGGGGGCAGGGGACAAGTCTCGAATTTGCGACTTCCCTCCTCGACAGACTCTACTGCTTTCAACTGTACCTTTCTCTGCCCGCCTGGCGCAGTGTTACTATATGCCGACATTCCGGCGACGAAGAGGGTCTCTCTCAATCCCCCTTCTTGCGCCTCTCTACTTCACACCGTTTCCCTCCCAACGATCTTATATTTTCGTATATGTAACTCTACCATCTTCCTTCGGTATATTCCCCGCACGCCTGTATATGGTCCTTACGTATTACGCCGCCGGTCGTCACTCCCCTGCCGACTACCAGCGAATTCGCACGTGAAAGTACCTGCCAAAAAGGGTGGACGGATTAAACTGCACATATGTGACCCTTTTCCGCTGACACACTCATACTTGGGATGAAAAAAAATGTCATGTATTACATAGGCATACTCGTGTGCCCGCACATATTCGAGGGTTATAGGTGGTAGGACCTTGCCTAGCGGAAACGCGCAGGGCAACGACCAACGTATAAGCTTGCCACTTTGCTTAGTCTATGGCAACAACGAGTTGAAAGGAGAGAACAGCGACGTAGAGAGAGCGAGAACAGATAGAGAGAGAAAAAGAGAGAGAGGCAGAGAGAGGCAGAGAGAGGGATGCTTTCCGCATTCCCGGAAAGCTTCATGAACGCGCGAAGAGGATATCCTAGGAGTAACGAAAACGAGAAAGCGAGAGAGGCTGGTTGTACGTATAGCAGGGTACAGCATCTCTAGCAAGCCGGAGGAGCCTGCGCTCGTACGACGCTGCCTGGCCGACTTGATAAATGTCCCGTACTTCCGGGGAGATTAATGGACCGCGAGGAATTCACACGAGCCGAATTTATGTTAAATTAATTAAATCCTAATTTCGTACGGTTCAGTAGGTCGACTCCCGGCGCACGCGCCTCCAACCCTCTCACCCCCTACTCCCGCATCGTCGCTTTCAAGTATATTTATGAAGCTCCCCTTTCATTCGATGGTCCGTGCTCGACCACGAGTATCCGCAAATTCTGGCCACGTTATTCCACCGGCTCTGCCGATGTTCTGCCGTGCCGAGCTTAACGACGAAAGATCGAGTTCAATATCTCTTGCCCGGTGCGCTGGCTCTCGACCTCCGTCCTTCCTTTTAATATCCCTCCCTCCCTTTTCTGTTCTGCTCTCGATTTCCGTTCCACATTTCCCAGACTCCCGGAGTCGTCCGACAAACGCCCGTAGGGATAAAGGAGCCCGAGGCTGAAATATATTTCACTCGAACGTGACGAAACAGCAAGGACGAGTGACAAAGGAACCCCGAAATACTTGAAATCATTTTGTCACAAACAGAAATCCACGGTATACATTGAAGACGAGGTGATGCTGCGCCCATGCGACTTTGATTATAAAGTTTTCCAATCGGAAGTCTTTCCGCGTTTATTTGCTTTGTTCGCTGTTCGCAAGGCAATAGACTTTGACGATAATTGAATACAGTCACGAGATTTAAAGCTGTACACGAGAAAACACCATTATCCGATCGTTTATAGATTAAATCCAATGTCATTAATCTCCTCGTAATCTTTTTATTTTATTCATAGTCAGGGTGAAATACGAAATAATGAAACAGAGTAACGTCAAAGAGAAGTGGAAAATCGTTAATCTTTAACCATTTTTTGAACCTCAAATAAGCTTCAGATATCATCGTCTTTCCGGTGGAGCAAAAAAATATATAAAACTGACGTAGTGATGCAAGTAATAGGCTTTTTTTCGTCGAGCACTTCGAATTCACATGCATATACATGTCTCCAAAGGTAGTTGGGTCTACGTACACGTATCCGATTGCTCGTGCTATATGTGTAAGTAAAGCGAGTTTTTTTTTCTCCCTACCCTCCCGCTTTTATAGGGGGCATTAACGAGGACACGGCAATTTATTCCAATCGATCAGCAATTAACTATCGTCCCTGAAGAGCATGGAGCACCGACACGAACCGATCTCGCGGGTATAGCGTGACCGGTCATTGCGCTGAGCTGGTGCGCGCCCCGCGCGCAGCCGGAGTTTGTGCTCGTTGCCCGGTGCCGGTAATCGTCGGCTCGAACGTTCGAACAAAAAAAAAAAAAAAACAAACCCGTCCAAGAGCTACTCGCCGGTGTACACGAATTGATCTGGACAGAGTGGACCCCCCACCCACGAAAAATACCCATCCAAACCCTGCGCGATAGACGAAGGAGAAACGAGAATACGGAAAGAGCCGCGAAAGAGCGTAGGATAGTTTCGCAGGGATATGAAGAGGATAGGAAAAAAAAAGAATTAAAACCGTTGGAGAGCGCCGATCGTTGATAACAAGTAGCGATAAATCCTATCTCGGAAGCTCGACAAATATCTCAACGTAGCTGAGAGAACGTGCGGCTTCTTCGCACAAGCCTATTATACATATACCTATTTAAGCTTCGTAAAAAAGTTTGCATGAAAAGAAAAAAAAGAAAAATGAATAAACGCGTTAACGCAGCGGACACGCCGTTCTCGTGCAGACACTTTACAATGTATATTAATGTTCGTCGTGCGGACGGTTGCGAGTAATGTGTATGTGTAGTTAACGGCGCGGCGTCTCCCTCGAGGAAGACTCGAGATTAGAGTCTCGACGTAGCCGGTGATCGATTTCCTTGGCGCGAAAGCCCCGGCCACACACTATAACACTGACCTATCGCGCTTCTCTATCAGTGAAACAAAAGCGACAAGGATCCTCGAGGGCGAGTCTACACGCGATCGAATTTACTACTATTATACATTTTACTTGTATATACATATACACTGTACGCGTCAAACAACTGCCTCAACTCGTGTTCGCTCAGCGGTTAAAGACTTCTACGTATCGATAACGGGGACAAATGTACACATTATAGGCCGTTAGAAAAAGTAAAAATAAATAAATGATACTATAGTTGTTTCATAACGATACGATAAATGCGGTGCGGATATATACAAACGCGCATTCGCCTTGCGGGCCGGCGAATGGATGCGTGAACTTTTGAATAATGCTCCGGGGCGGGCGAGGAGGGGGGGGGGGGGGGGGGGGGGGGTTGCGAGATTGAACGTAAAACTGGTGAAAGCCTCTGAGGCGGGAACGGAAAATAGTGTGTGTCGGTGGTTGGAAGTACAAATATTAATGGCAGCAGGTGGGAGGCATAAAAGAGTTCACCCCCTCCCCCCCTGCACGTCGAGAAGGAATATGCTCTCGGTTCAGACCGCACCTCGTACACGGTATCCTGTAGATGCCGATCGATGAGACCGAGAGAGAAAGAAATAAATTGCATATATGTCTATATATCTTCTGCAAGAAAATGACAGTAGATGTACGGGGAATAGGCGGGGAAACCGGAGAAGACAGAGGTGGCGAAAGGTGCATATGCAGTACGGTAACTACTTGCGCTGTAAGTAAAGTATGAAAAAGTTTGTCAGAGCATTGTATGTTTGAAAATATCTATGATGATAAATGTGAATGTGATTCATCCCCTCCGTCTGAAGAAAGACAATATATGTCTGTAATATCTAATACGAAGTGTGACTTTGTTTGTAAATAAAAATTTAAAAATGTACCTTGAAAGACAACATATATTGCGATATACATACCCAAAATCTTTATTCCGGAATTTAAAAAAAGAAAAAAAAAAATAAAGCAATCACTTAAAAAAATTATTGGATTTAAAAATGAATGAAATAATTTGGATGGAGAGCTTAATGGAATGAATGTATTTATATTCAATAAAAGTAGTTTTTACACATATAAATATTTTTATTGGATTAAACTTGGTCCATATTATTTCATTATTTTTTTAACAGAATTTTTTACAGTTGTTAGCGTACCATTTGTTTTTGTAACTCCCGACTGCCCGCTACGGCAAAAAGACGGGAGTTATGCGTTTGACGGAGACGAGCGATTTCGTTGTCCGGTATGTTCTCGAAAACGGATAAAAATTACTTAACAGAATTTGATACAGCGAATCTATGACGTACGGTCAATATCGTTCGCAATGTAGAATTTAAATGAGCTGAATATTCGTAGAGAAAAAAGCATTTTACGGAATAGTCCTTTAGCCTAATCTTCGAATAATACACGATTTTTCGACCGGCTGCCGGACGGGGAGAAACAGCCAATAATTAATTGTTATTTCACTCGTTTTTCAGTCAGGAGTTTTTTAATTTTTGTAAAATTTTCGTATTAATGCTTTAGGTTATATATATTTCAACATACGTTGTCATTTAATGTTGTTTTTTTAATTTTCGTTAATAGAATAGAACAGGAAAAAGAAAATCAACTTGAAAGACAACATATATTGAGAAGTAGTGACAGATACGTAGAATCCATTCCTTTCTCTGCTGCGGTCACTGCCTCTCAATGCATTTTAGCACTGACATAAAACAATGAAATGGCTTTCATCGAACCTTCCGAAGACAAGCAGAAAATAAAGGAAAATTTTGAAAGACAACGTTCGTTGTCCAGTTAGTCGATAATAGTATAACGTTGGTGGTTCCATTCGAATCACGTGAAAAGTTCACAGAATTGCTGATACCGATTGGACTCTGAAAACGAATCGGTATCCTCATAAAGGATTCTCGTCTTACGTGCCTCTGTCGTGGGCGATAAACTTTCGTATAACGAGGTACTCCCAGGAGGCAACGGACGCGAGCACTGTGGCGAATCCCACTTGCAAGCATTCATGTTCAATTGGGAACATACATATATATGTATATATATATATAGATATCTTCTGATATATATCTCGGTCCATAGTTTGGGCAACCGTTAGAGAAACCTCCGTGTCGTCCTGTCCCTCGACGAATTAAAAAGTCCAGACAATTTTTCTCACCGTGCACTTGACAATAATCCGTGCGGAATCTGGCGCGATAGTTTTTTTCTCTGTTGAAAATTCTTGTCTCATCTCCTGGGTTTTGCTCTAACGCGTCAAACTTTCATCGCATTTCCAACTTTTCTTAATGTGGCACAACAACATTTTTCCCCGCGATACAGTTCATTCCGCGTATTTAAAAAGCTCACGATATCTTACTGGTTTTTGTTGATTTTTTTTTATTTTTTTTTTTCAACTTTTATTTTATATTCTATATAGTTTCGAAGTAGGAGCTTTTCATACTGCGTTTCGAAGAAAACTTTTCAACAAAGGTTTCTTCAGGTGCTTGGGTTACATAAAAATGTATCAAGTTCCCTTCCATCTTGCAATCCGCAGTAGGAAACGTGCGAGCGCAACAGCGCTATCCCTCGGGATACAACAATACGTGTCTTTGTACGCGAAACTTGTCTTATCTCCGAGTTTCGCAATCCTTTGGGGGACGGCCGCGAGAGCTTGGAAGCTTTCGGTATCAAAACCGAGCAAATAACAAGAGCATCCGTAAGGCCGAATTCCCACGCCAAAATGGCCTTCCGCAATGTTGCATTGTTCTCTGTAAATGATACGTTGTTTTACACACGTTCATTAGTTCCTATGTAGACGCCGAACGCAGCGGCCCGACAGTCACGGATAGAGAGATAGGGGAGAAGTTTGGAACGTGGAGTATACTTCGAAGGGTGCAACCTCGGGGTCACGTTTTCGACCGTAAATTTAGGAAGGATTCGGCGTGGCTGTCTGAACCCCACGCGCCTGCAGACACTATCGTCTTGACAGAATATCCGTTGCTTGGCCCTCCTTCCCACCCCCCGCCCCCTTGTCACATTCATCGAAGTGATTTATCCGATCGGCAAAAGTCTATGGGTCCTGTACACCCTCTTGCACCAGTGTCTCATGACTTTTCTCAGTTCTGTTTTTTTTTTTTTTTTTTTTTTTTTTTTTCCATAACTCGATCGATGTTCAAAAAAAACATGTCTAAGTCTTTTCGGCATGTGCAATTCTTATGTAGCGATACATTTTTTTAAAAATTATTTCCGATTCGATTACCGATAAACGGCGACAGTCGTGAATACCGAAGCACTTCAAAAGTGGATTGCATCGACTCAGAATTCGAAAGTTTCGTCGGGCCGAACGGCACGAGTTTAGTCGAGCATAAAATTGTACTCCCTTTATACTGTATGAACTCGGCGAAGAAGTTTTCTGCGGTATGTTCGAGATTTTCGATCTCTATGGTTATTTCGTTATACTTTGACCCCGATTCTGTTCCGTTCGCTTTCCAAGTCAGTCGATAAATGTCGGTACTGCGCGTTAGAAATCGTATAATCGTGTGCTGCTACATCGATCGCAGAAAAAGGGAGAGAAGAAAAGAAAGAATTATTATTTTTAATAAAAAGGTCAATAAAAGATCGAGTGACGAACGAGTAGAAATGACAATTCGAAAAAGTGAAAAACATTTCTTTCACAGTCCTTACTGCAAATGGCGAGTTTGGAATTTCTTGAAGTAAACCGCTCCCTTAGTATTATTATTATTGTTATTATTAATAATAATAATAATAATTTCCATTGCCTGGGCGAACTTGGGATGAACTGGTTGTTAAGTTTGCAGTTGCCATTCGTAGAGTCTCTCATAATATAATTCGCCATTTTCCGCTCATTTCTCGACGGTGACAGTGGCAGGGTATTCAAACATTAATAGTTTTGGAAACGCCCTCGCGATGTCGTATAGCTTTCGTAGCTCATTGCGCAATACTGCGAAAACCCGAAAGACTTAAAATTCGTTGTGCCATCAGTATGGCTTGGGAACTAAAACAAGTAAATATTTTACTAGGAATCTTAATCCCAACACTGAGAAGAACGTAACAATTTCATCGCTCTAACGGTAGACCTCGCGGAGTTATTTTCTATTTTCATACTGCAGAAACTCGTTAATCTTAAATCTCTGCCGACATTACGTTGACATTTCACATTTGTACTTGTCGCAATTAGAGATTAACGTGATAATCCATAAATGATTCGGTGAATTTAGTATGAAAGATTATACGTTCACATATTGTAGGCCGGACGAATGTCATTTATTCGTAATAAGTTTGGAACGTATCTTTTTTTTTCTTTTATTAGCGTCTATTTAACCTCGGAACTATGTCGATCGTACCTTGTTAGACAGGTACGATGTCTTTTTTTGTGGCTTATTCGACAGATACGATGTCCAAACGTGCGAAATATTTCATCGTTTCTGAATTAAGGATGAAAAAAAATGTAGGTGAACGTGCGAATGGTTGTCACGCGCCATTCAAAGTCACAGCCATAAACGACGGTAATATCCGTACCAATACGAACTAATTGGAGTTGGCAAGGAGCCGATGGTGGCGTTAGAGACAGTATTGGTGATGGCGATGCAACCGAGGTTTAGTCAGCTCCTGGGTGAACCTAGCTGGCTAGTGGCTCGGGGAGCTGCTGGGAGAGGCTGGTTGCAGCTCCCCTGCAGTCTTGATGGCTTCGCGGTAACAGTGTTCGAGGCATGTCAGGGCCCTGCGGAGCCGCGCGGTGGCGAGTCAGGGGTGGTTTCCGTAACCAGGCTAGAAATGAATAATGCAACGCATCACATCAAGCCGAAACCGTTCCGCGCGCTCCTGCTAATCTCCTCCTCTGGACGATACGGTCGTGCGGCGGCAGAGCCGACGGTGGCGTCAGTGGCCGCTACACTGGACCGCTTCCCCTCCCCGCCCCTCCCCCGTAATTCCCATCCTCTCAATTCCCGTCTCGCCATCCAAGTCACAATGTCCCGATTGCTTCGCCAGTTCTCTGCTCTGCCTCTCTGTCTCTTACTAGCTTACTCATCGACTATATCCATATTTATAGTATACATATTCAAAGCAATATGGGTAATTCATCGGGAAACCTTCGGTGTATACCGCTGGATCGATCACTTATGACTGTCCTGTCGCGCTGCGATCTGTCGACTTCCCATCCTGTTATTCTATTCTATTATATTCTGCACCAACTATAAATTCCATCCATAAAGCCGAACCATTATCTTGTCGACACGGAGTCAACGATTAATACATGAAACACCTGTACCGAATAAAGCGGAAACGTTGGGAACGTGCGTTTCGCGGCAGGGTTACAGCTGCATTACTGGCTTCCTCTATTATATTATATTGCCTGCCGTTGAAACTCCACGCAAGCAACCGCCCGTATAAACGTTGCCCCCGATATTCGATCCCCAAATTCTCGACCGTCAAAACTTTTGTTGCCCAAGCAAAAAATGCTTTTCGAGGAAAAATATAAATCTAATCTCTACAGTAAGACGTCAAACAGCAACGGGCTCTCTCCACGAATGTCGAAGTGTGACGAGCTTATAACAAGTGTTTTGTGAAATCATACAATATTTTAGTTCGACTAACAGCAATAGCAGCACCAGGCAGCATCATCATTACGGGTTGCGATGATTCGAGGGTCTCTCAAGTTGCTCCAAATGAGGCGTCGTTCCACACGCGAAACTTCGCCTCGACGAGAAATTGGAGTAGAAGAAAAACGAAGGAAAACTTTAATATCTTTCTTTCCGAGCACGGCAAACCACTTCGGTCTCCCTCCCCCTCCCTTTTACCACCCTCCCGGGCTGCTGTTGCGCTCGCGCGATCACGTCTTCGTTCCACACAGAAATCTCACCGGACTCTTGGGCGTTCGAGCGCTAATTCCATCTCAGCCAACATCTTTATCGCCACTCTTGATTCTTAAGTTTAAACAACTACTATAGCAAATAAATTGCGCTCATTATTATTCTCTAATTGGTCAATGTATCTCCGGTAGAACGAGATTCTCGCGAATATTTTCACAATAATTATAACAGTTATCGGATATCACGGTAATTTCTTTCTTTTTTTTTCTCTTATCCATTTTGAAGTGATCAATCACTCTTCCTTACAATAATAGTGTTTGAGAGTCGTAAGAGGCGGGAATGAAGAAGAACCGTATAGATAACACTAGCTGACAGGGCTCGAACGTTGGCCCGAGCTTCGAGGCGGCAGAGCCATTGCCGAGCGGTTTTAATATAAGCCCAAGGTAACTTAAGAACACATCTATAGGATCTACCGTGGAAAAGAGACAAAAGTTAAAGTAGCACTGAACTTTTAAAGCATTCGACATAAAGCGAGATGAAACCTCGAGGCTTCTTGGCTCGTGCGCGACCTATGAGCCGAGTGTGCGCAGATCTTTATACCCTCAAGGTAGTTCGGAACTTGTAAAAGAACCCTATATTCTAACGAGAATGAGAAAAAAAAAAAGAAAAAAAAAAAGGAAACGAAACGAAAAAAAAACCGAACCGAAGGAAAATTTCCATATAATAATTAGATCCTCAAATACTATAATAAAAGAATATAATTAAGTCGCTCTCTTCATTCCACCGGTTACTCCTCTATCTCCGTAACGTACAAAGAAAACTCTCATCTCTGTATTCAGAAATATATAGAGAAAGGTCTCAAGTGGATTTAACTCGAATTATCTTTCCACTTTCGTGCTGCTGTCTGTGTGTCTATTATATAAGTCCTTCATTTCTTCTCAAGTATACGTCGGTTATTAAAATAGCTAACGTTATTCTTTAATTACTTGCGTGATGGAAGGGGTGGGCGGGGTGCGCGGAAGAAGAAGGAGAAGAAGGGGGAAAACGGAGCCACAGTGTGTCGAACTTTTGCAGTAGATTAATGCGTTCTTCTGACAATTTATTATAGTCCCTCATTGAGGATGGGTCAAGTTAATATCGTTGGACTGTGAAGTACCGTAACTCATGAGTTAAGCGTCCAATTTCGCTGGAGGAAATAATTCCAGGCCAACTGCAACGCGGAGCATAGACTACGAGGCCCCCGCGCGTGCTTGCATTGCACGTAATGGTCAAAAGCTGCTCTACCGTAAAGTTGAATCTACTTCGTACGAAATTGACTCCCATATTACAGCTGCTGGTCAAACTCATCCACGGCCATCCCGCTGGCTTGGTATGCTCGTGTTACTATGTGTACCGACCTATAGGACATTACCGAACTTTCACGTAATTACTTTCACACTCTCGTTCCCCCGGTTGTGCATGTATACTGACATACAGTCGATCGGACCGCAAGTTTAGCAAAGCCGCTTCGCGACAACACACCTGACGCTTTCGATACATTCTCACGAACCTTCCCGCGTATATGTATATATATTGACTCGACTTCATCTTTTATTCCACTTCGGAGAAACTACGATATCTAAACCTGACATACATAATGGACATAAGAAACTGTGTGGAAATTAGATTAGATTCAGTTTGTATTTCAAATAATAATATACAGTAAAATACAACTGATACAATATCTATCGATTATACGCGTATATCGATATGTCTACATGTAAGCAAATGCAGTTGGAAGCTCGTTATAATATACGGAGAATTTTCGTGGGTGAAATTTGCCGCATGCACAAGAATTCACGTGATACTGTTGTTGGTTCAAAATAGAACTGTGACTTTGCGGTTCCAGTAATTATACCGAGCGAACGATATCGACCGCCGAAGTGAGAAAGTCATCGTTTCGGTGTGTCGTTTTCCACGTTTACACGCTCGTATTAAAAAAAAAAGAAATAAGAAAAAACAACAACAAAAAAAAAACTTGTCGAGGTCGAGAGTGCGTAATGAGAGCAGCAACCGCGAGCTTCGCTGCCAACGCGAGGGAGAAGCTTGTAAACTCGTCTGTTCGCTTCATCTCGTTCGCGATATAGCGTTAATTGGATTTATGCTTCGGTGCTTCTATACGGTTTCCATATTCGCACTACTGCTGAAAATCATATTTATCATGATAATCAAATTTTTCTTTGAGATATGTTCTTATCCTCGTGTACACGTTCCATGTGGGCACATATTAGATTTGAGGTATTAATAACATACACACTTGCGGAAGAAGTGAAAACAGAAAGAAGAGCAGAGTAAACCTTTCATATTCCCACATACATTCTCCGCCGGCTTAGGGATTATGAATCGCAGTCATGCAGCCAAGGGTTTCGGTTGTTTCTTTATTTCTTTCTTCATTCCTTTTGGTTTCTTTTTTTTTCTGTTCGTAATGAAATGGGAGTCCTTTCTGGCCTATGGAAAGGGAAGTACCCGCCTGCAGCGATGGTACAGTAATTGGTATCCCGCAGTCCGGACTCCGCTCGGCAGGATTATGCTAGTTAAGATTTCATACAAAGTTATAAGCTAGAATAACCGAACCCATGGGTTCTGTGTGAGCGTGTGTGAGCGTTTAACCAGAATATAGTCGAACCTATTTTTTTCCACAACCCTTTCCGGTCGCGGGGCTTATTATTAATACAGATAAGTGATTTATAAACGAATGAATGCAAAGCGTTGAAATGTGCTTTCGTCTCATCTCCATCAAGCTTTCGAACAGTATAACACGGTTATTTCTTAATGAATATAAATATTTATTCGTGAAATAACTTGACTGAACCAGTCCTCAATCCTGGCGATAGTCTGATAAATTCCATACGATCGTAATGTACCGGTGTGGCTATTAAATAAGAAGCGAAAAGCACGGAAAATTATCCACCAACTACATTGCGCTTTGGCCCCGTAGTTCGCGCGTTCCGCGAATAACCTTCCCGAAGCTAGAAACTACTTTGGCAAAATAGAGATAATAGAAAAAGGGAATCGTAAAAAGAAATATAACGTCCATTGACTTGAACGGGAATAGAGCAGAGAAGGCTTTTACAGATAAAAGCTCGAGATACTGACCGAGAGGAGGGGGAGGGGGGTTCGGAAGTGAGGTAGCACTCAGTGAAAATAGAACTCGTTGCCTGTACCAGTAGTTCGAAGGCGTTAATAGCGACTCTTCGCAATGGGGCCGGATGGAACATCCATGGAATGGTTTTTAAATTTTTCTATTATGTTTCATCAATTTTTATTTGTCAAACCGCGGCCTGTTTGACCCCTGACAATGTTTTAATGTAAAATTAACAATGTATCTATATAACCCTTACCCGACCGGCCGTTGCCATGAAAATTTGTTATTTCGCGAGTGCGGGATTTAGTAATATCCGTTGAAGGGCTTTTGATAGTCGTGTGGTTGTGGCCCATGCATGATACTGGCTACACTCGTATATCGTATATAACCGCTTGCGAAATTGTATGAATTAGACTACGGGGTTTCTACGGGTAATTTGCGAATAATCCTTGTCCGTTTGGCCCGACCCGTTGTACACCCAGAATTCTCCAGACATAGGTTGAAACGAACAGCCCGGGGTCGTAGCCATAAACGTTACCTTTAAAGCTCCTAAAGCCCCCCTTAGCTCAACTATACTGGAATTAACAGACTCAATAAAACTTTCTCTTGGGTATAGTTTAATATCATACGTATAACGGTATACACCGCAACATTGATGAAGCGACGAATATCAGAACTGTTCTACTTAACGCTGGAAGTGTTGGTAGCTGTCCGCGATATAATATATCGTCACGTCAATAAACACGCATATAAATCACATTGAAAGTGATTATGACAACGGGTTGACACGACGAACAAATAAAATTTTGTTTGCTGAAATGTGATCGATACAATTTAACGTATGAATTTACCGCGGGCCGTCAATTCATTGCCGCTATGAATATGAAGCAGAGAAGCGACACCCGCGCGACGGCGATCCTGTCTCGATAAAGTTCTATCGACGCGTGTATAATGCACTTAACCGACGTTCATGCATATAATCGCGTGAAGAGCCTGGAACACGCATTGTCCGATCGGGTAGGGAGGAGGGAGGGCATCGTCGTTTCACTATGAAATTCCCACAAGCATCACGCGTCATATACAAGAAGCCTCCGCCGGGTTGGCCCGGTGGTGTTGATTGCCAAAGTCAAACGCGCGGACAATTATTCCCATCGGCAGCTTACACGTCGTTCTCTACGATTCGATTACCTTCCGACGGGGTCCGGTACGTGAGCTGAATATACACGCGATCGGACATCGTCTGCCTGACCTCTCACCTCTTAGTTTTCTCTTCGTTTCAGTCGCGTTTGTTTTTTTTTTTTTTTCATTTCTCATATTTAAGCAAACTTCTAGAGTTTGTCCTCTGCAAAAAATTCAATGAATAACAAAAAAAAACTCGGGTTTTTCTCAATTATATTTATCATTTCGTCGCACTTTGTAACAAAGTACATTGTAGACAACCGTGCAATTTATATCTTGTTGTCATGATACAATGGCGAACTGAAGATGGTACCGGAGCTGCTATAATGCAAAATGGTATGAAACGCATATTAATTAAGTGACGGTAGGTCGATTGTCTCGCAAGGTAGGTGGGCGGCACATCTCCGAGGGTTGAACGCCAGTAGCAGCTAAAGCCTGCACCCGAGATAGAGACGGAAGGGGAGGGATGAGAGAACTCGTGCGAAGATGTGAAAGCTCCATGAGAATCTCGCTCTACAATATCACTGCTCCGAGTCCATCTCATCCGCATATACACAGCTCTTCAGTTAATTGAATCTGAGAACCTGGTGAAATAACATCCACTTGTTTTGTGCTAATCAACGTGCTTGAAGCCTTCACGCCCGAGCCACCAGCTACAAGCTCGCTGTATCAGTGCCGGAGGTACTCCGTGCAGATAGTAGTTACGGCACGAGATGGAGGACGCCGCGAGACTTTTTTCTAACGGCACTTCCCATCCCCACACGCCACTGCTACGTTGAAAAAGAAACTGCAATTATCCGAGCACCACGAAATTTCATTTGAAATTGTATTCTTTTAGTTCGCAACGCGCGTGTGTACTTCTTCATTCGGAAACACACTCCGCAATCGCCCTCTCGCTATACAGTTTTGTGAGCGTTGATGCCACCCGACATCCGATCCTTTACCTTCTGGCCTTTTATGAGGAAAATTGCTCGGTGAACTCTCCCTTTTCTCGTTCAGACCATTTTTTTTTCTCTCACAACTCGAGTAGCTGGAAAAAAAATACTTCTCTTTTCACGAACGATCTAGGTGATCAAGAAAACAGATCATGTTGTATTTATATACTGAAGTGGGCAGATTCAAATGGAAGATTAACTCCTGTAGACGATATTGAGACGATATTGAATAGCGGAAACTCTCGGAGGCTGAGCGACAAGACGTCAGTATGCAGATGTGCAGAATACCGGAAATCGGCAAGCACTTGCGCAGTCGTCGGGCTTATAATATAAGAATTGAAAAAAAAAAAAAAATAGTTAAGTGGCAATATAACGTTGAACGAATTCAGCGGCGTCAGCTTTTCACTCGGTCAGATTCGCCTTGAAAAGATTTTCGGTTATCTTAAAATTCAACGTCATCGCTTTGCCGCTTTCGAATTTTCAACCAAAAGTAAAATTGTATTTTTGCCTTTCTTCTTCTCAGTATTGTTTCGTCGCAAACCGCCATTTTACATGAGGAACCGGCCTCATCTCGGTCAATGAACTTAATCAATTTACGCGTGCGCTCCGTTTTAAACTTAACCTCGCCGAAAGTTATGCGGGAAAAAGCGTGAGGACATTCGGAAATATTTTTCTATCCGACAAGGAAGGTCTGAAAAACCTCGCGAGTATGTGCGGGGAAGTCGGCGGGGAGGGAACAACGGATTCGTTTAAGAATTAGCCGCAAAAATGGGGGATGCGTGTCCAACCCGAGTGACAACGATTTCTACGGAGATTTCGAGAGAAAACCCACGCATAATTATACGAATCGCGGCTGCCATAATAATTGCCAGACGGGCTATATATAGGGCTATACTTTAGGAAAACGCACGTTTTTAAAGTTTTAACTTATTTATCAACGGGGAATCGCGAACATTATAAAGGAGGGCGTTTCACTGGGGAGATAGGGAAACGCATAAAAATAAAATAATCGACTTACCGAAGAAGCAGATATAAATCCAACGAAAAAGAGTTATAAATTGAGTGGTGCGGCTGGTTGGTGGTAGATCGACGAGTCGTTGCTACCCACGGCGTGACGATTAAGCTGAAATCACACACTATTTCAAAATTCACAAAGGCACACGCACAAAAGATTTTGGCGAAAGTCACGCAGTTTAAACAAAAATTTAACACGAAAAGTTTCGAAGTTATATGGAATATCAAAAACACAGAACTGTTGCGAAGAAAACTGGCAGAGTGACATTGCTCGGTAAAAATCGAAGATACTAATGAGGAGTGGGGACCCTTGCTGAAGGTCGCCTTTTATATATCTTTGACTCGAGGTGACCCATGCCTCGATGGTAGGAGGCAAGCGTCTTAACTAAGGCGTGATTCCCTCGCCTCCCTTGTTCTTTCGATGAGCTCTCAATTTTCCAATACAGGCTTTAATTAGCTATTTCTGATTGCTTTTTCATATATTTAATTAATTAATTATTTTCTTTATCGTTTTATGATCTTTCTCGAACTTGAATTACCTTTCTCAGTAAAAATTTAGGGAAGTTAATATCTGATCGACATCAAAATTTTGCGTCCTCATGTGGTTTTTACAGCAATTTCGATGTTTGCTCCTTATCGATCTGACCGGTGGTACATTATCTGATCTTAAATGTTTAGTTTTCGCCCATCACTCGGAATTAGTTATCAAACTTGATCGCATCCTGATCCATAGATTTTTCTGGTGAAATTAAGTTCTTTAGAGATTTAATTATTTAGCCGATTCATTTGTAAACCTATTGTTCAATAAACTTCGCGGTAAACGTTCACAAATTTTTTATATTCTAACGTTAACTATATATGAAATATTTTAAACAACGAATTATTTTTAATTTGACATCGTCCATTAAAAGTAATTTCTTGCTTTATTCCTACTCTGGCTAGGAAGTGGCTTTATGCCACATGATTTTTACTGTCTTTCTCTTATTCGCCAAGAAAAGTTTGACTATCGAGGAAGGGTGGGCGTTCTTGAACGTTCCTCGAGGCCGGTGGGTGGCTCACCCTTCCCCTACTCGCTTGGTGTGATCACGTGCAACAAATCTGGCCCGCAAGACATAGCCAAGACCGCTACCCCCCTCGGGGTGACTCTTGACGTTCCCTTGTTCATGTCAGCAGCTACATCTCACGTGCATCTGCTCTCTCTCTCTCTCCTAGCTATGGATATGATGCTACAGAGAATTTCTCCGTCGCGGCTACATAGCGTCAACGTGCAATACTCTGTTCTTTCTCAGCAAAGGCTCTTTCTTTTCTTTTTTTTTTTCCTTTCTCAGAACTGGAAATTATTAAGACTCTGAATAGAGTTTCTCTTCTTCGAACTGTGGACCATTTTTTTTAAATTTATTTCAGCCGATTGTTTATAAAAGACTCTTGGAACTAGTCGTTGAAATTAACATTTCCTGTGTAATGCGATCTTTTTCGTCGCCACTAAATAATATTGGCTTCGACTCACGTTTTATCAAATTACTTTTGATGACGGGAAAAGACCAGAAGAGTTTATAGTTGTTATCTGGGTAACTTGCAAATCCCTAGTCATAAAGTGCGACTGTGAAAATACGTACAAAATACTTCAAAAATCTTATAACATTTTATACTGACGATGACCTGACGCAACATTCATGATCATGTGTGATTTTAATGTAATTCTCTAATTCAAATTCAATTCGCGAATCATCGGGAATCTCTTCTTGTTCGCGGGGAGAGGGGAGCTGTGAAGGGTGCCTCGGAGCTACTGCACTCTTCAATGGAGATCTCAAACTCTTGTATCGAAAGGCCTGACGCATCATGGCGTTGGTGAGGCCGCCGATACCCTCGTTTGTGGTGCTAAACTTCTCGCCTCAAAGTCGTCAAGCGCCTCTATACGTGAGCCTAACGCTTTGAGGTGTTAGTGCGTGTCGCTGAATGGAGCCTCGCCGAGCCTTGGTGACGATGCTGCCCTTGGTCGGCTGGACCCAAATACATTAGCCGGCATTCTCTGGTAGTAGTAATGACTTTCCTCTGGCGTGGCATGGTATTGGTGCCACGCGCTCGTCGTAAATGGTCGCGACGTGGTCTCACGCTTTTGAATAAAGCCCTTTCGAATGCTTGAGTAACTCGAGCTTATTGAATGTTGATTTTCTTCGATGTATCGGTTGATGACAGGGGTAATTTATGGATCCGGCTCGGTGAAGTCGATCTTGAAGATTATTAAACAATCTCCGACTATCAATTCGCCGTCGACGATTCCAATACACAGAGTGATATCGTTTTCTCTTTAGTTTTTCCTTTACCTCGCGAGTGTTCACGTGCAACAGTACTCTTCTCTCGGTTCATCGAAGAGCAGTGCAAGTTCGCCATAAGAAATTCCGATAGTCGCGGGACGTAACGGTACAGATACATTTTTCGCGAATCACTCGGCACTCTCGAGGAAATATACTTTACAGCATCGTTGTAACAAATGAACGTAAAACGAGATTTATCCATTTAGCGATTCATTTATAACGATGGTAACAATAATACAAAGAGAGTGGCTCCGGTTCTTGACATAACAAAAGCTCCGTGGATGGTAGACGCACAGCCGTAGAGACTCCCGTTGCGTTCTGGAGTGATTGAAAGTACTGTTCGCGTTGCTCGAGTCTTTGCGCGCTTCCCTATCTCTTTTTATTTTTGCCTCTTCCTCATCTCTTCTCTTCGTCGTATCGAGTTGACGTGAAAACCTTTACTCAACCACGGAAATGGTTCTTTCTTCGAGTACGTATGAGTATATACGAAACATCAGCGCCAGCGGTTGAGATGTTTCTCTGCTTTTTGCCACGGGGTTTGGAAACGTCATACGGTTACATTCTCCAGACTCTCGAGCGGCAAAAGCGGAGCGGGAGGCAGGGTCGGTGCAGTAAGTGTATCTCACACATCATGTCAGCAACTTCCACCTTTTGCTCGACCGTACCAGGAGTTTCACTAACGTGAGTACTGCACAACAAGCGCAGGGGATACTCAAAAATTTTCGTGCCACTCGGTAAACCGAGAATACTTGTGACTGTTTGTGAACTCTAAGTGTGCATAAAAAAATATTTAAGCTTTTCCCAAATGAAAAAGTTACATATCGAATATGCCATGAATATCCAATGATATTCGATATTCGATACATAAGTTTCCGAACTGCATGTCTGCACTTTGTGCATAGAATTGGTTATACGTAAAACATTTAAGTATGAAAAATAACAACAAACTTCCTCGGTCATAAAGGTTATCGGTGCTATACATTTGTAGTGTTACTTTTTCGTTATCCTCTCTGCAGAAAGTTCGAAGCCGACGGTGAGACTGTATTTGTTTCATTGTTTAATGCCGAATTTATGTAGAAGGAGAGTAGGAGGACGAAGGAAATTGTATTGAAAAAACAAACAACGACCAGCGTCTCGTGGAAGCTGGATGCAAGGTGAACATCTGGTACATTGTTCGCTTAGTCGCTTTGTCGGCGTAGCGGGGTTCTAGTAGCAGAAGCAAAGGCGCAAGCTTGGCGACACAGTAACGAGCTGAGCACCTTGTGTACACTATACGTAGAATGCTCATTGTTCCAGGTGGAGGGTGTGAAACACGCACAATAATTTCTCACCCAGGTTTCTTGCAGTAAGCAAAAGCCCACCCTGTATGCGCGGCTCATCTTTCTTCCATGTAACACTCTCACTATTTCCCTGTGTAATGCCCGGTAAGCGGGCACGCGAGAGAGGACACAAGCCGACTGCCAGACACTTTTGTGATGCGTATGACAATAGAACATATGAAGGAGGGGTAAAGCTTCGTCAGAATTCGTAGACAACAGCGGCAAAAGAGTCTTATGAGAAAATTGGAAACATTGATTACCTGCTACAAAAATGTGTTGGTCCCAAGTTTTTTTTTTTATAAGAGAGATCACAAAGATTTTGTAGCTTCACATGGCTCTTCAAGCCATAAAAATCTGCGAGCAGTCTATAAAATGTTACAGATGAAATATAGCGAAGACGAGACTATTTCGCTGGAAATTGGCAATTGTGGAGGACTTCTTGAAATGCTATGAATTCTTTTTTTTTCATCAGAATCGTCATATAGTTTGAGATCGGTGACCCTGGCTTTGATGGTTCGTGTAATTCGAGGACAACGATAGGTCGTAAACGATTGAACCGAAAATCCGGCATGTCACGTGCTTGATGTAGGAGGCAAAATTTTTAAGAAGTGATTCCAAAGTGCCATTTCCAGAAACGAGCGAATGGGGATTTCGTATGGAGGGGTAGAGGGCCGCGAGCGCGTTCCATTCGCCCCGGTGATTCGTGGCACGAGTTTTAAAGTGAACGCTCTCGCAGAGAGAATCGCGTGGCCTGCACTTTTCCATCCAACAAAAAGTACCTTCGGGACCGCAGAAGTTAAGAAACGTCGGATGGCGCAGCGTGTACGGGAGAACGAGGGGAAGGGATGAAGGTTGAGCGCGCGAACGCGCGCAAAAGCGTGGAAGGAGAAATGGGGGAAAGGGTCCGCCGCAGAGATAGAGAAAAGAGTGCGAGAGCAAAGTGTAGAAGTGCCGGAAACTGCGAGAGCGAAGGAGATGGAGTAACAGGTAAAAACTTGACGTTCACTCGAACGCAATTTTACGATACTCTTAGCGCACGTTTGACATACTTACAACCCACTAGAAAGATACGTTCCCCGTACGCTCAGTGAGCAGCGGTTCAAACTTTTCCAATTACTAACCCCCTCTCGCATTCGTACACCGAAACAGCCATACGTTCACGTGGCTTAGATGTTTATAAACATTTCGAGTTCAACTCGTGTGTTTTTATTTAGAAAAACAAAATCGATAAATAATATCATACACAACTACGAGTCGCATCTCAGCTAATTCAGCTAATTCAACACGCAATTAATTCAATGTCTAATCAAACAAAATGAAACAGAAATGTATAGTAGTTTTGTAAGAAGTCAGCATAGGATTGAGATTAAATTTCGTCATTGATGAAAATAAACGTTTAGTCTGCTGCCTTCGAACAGTCGAAGCTGGCAAATGTAGCGAATAATGTACTTTTGTTAGTAACGGGGCGGAAGCCCTCATCCGGCAGAATATGCTGAATCTGCAGGGATTGCAAAATCTCATCAATTGGCTCGATCAATCAGTCTATGTAGATTGAAATTGGAATGTCGTGGACCAAAGCGATTTCAGCCTAAATCCGTCCAGCGTCCCTTTCTTTTTAGATAACATCTATTTGTCCGAGAACACGAGGTAATCCTTCCGAAATTGATCGATCGCTGTATAAACGTCGACTGTCCGGAATACCAGAGGATACAACGAGTTATTTGTTCAATGAAAGACAAATTATTGTGCGTTCATCCCGATGAGGTATATATTGCCCTCTTGTCGTTGATCGAGAGTGTGGTCAATTGTCGTGCCCGCATAAAGTCCTCCATACGTTTCCACAGTGGCATGTGGCAAGAGAAGAAAATCGTCGAGTCGGTGAGACCCGGCGATCACCGAATGCAGCAAGAAGTTTCTTACCCGCAAGGCGCCACTCTGTCGACGGATCGGAGACCGCTTAATCGCAAATTTTCCCACATTAATCAACATTTTGCTAGCATCGATCGTCGCCTCTCGGAACTTAAGCACCCGCCGTTCTCCCTCTCCCTGACCGCAATCTTGTTTCTAACATATGGAATCACATTTCAACCTCGATATCCATTATCCCTTCTTCGTTCTATTAATCACAGTGATGATGCATTTTATTAAAGCTCTTCGGTAGCTTTTGAGGTTCCGTGTATTTTTTTTTCCTTTTCCCTCTCCAGGGTTTTCTCTCGCATCGTATCGGAGTTCTATATGGATCTTTGTAATAATTCACCTCGATTTTCTTGCTCGCTCGACATTACGAGGAAGTCGATATAAGCCGCGTATACGGAAAGCTCTCCCCTTGATGCCTAAGGAATGGATCAAGACGCTCGAGATAAGATGGAAGCACGAGGGGAATGAGTTCGACACAGAGATCCCTCCAGAAGGAACCCCCGGCCAATGTCACGTAACTTTTTTTTGACGACGACTGAAACTTCTGGCCTCTCCGTACCGGAGCGGCGGGGGAAGAGGGGGAGAGCCGGAGCAAAAGCACAGCCGAAGCGAACCGTGGCGGTAAAGCAGCATCACCGCGTTTCCGGTATAGGTAAAACCACCGGAAAGTAGAGCCCGGGAGCGGGAGTCTCACAGAGTTCACTTTGCCGAAGTTTCTTCTTCGGCTCGATCTCTCTCGCTCTCGTCTATTCTCGCTTGCACACACCCCATCATTCGAGAAACGTTGGACGTTCGGAGTCTGGCGCGCTCTCGGTAGAGGTGCGATTTATGACAAGCGGAGAGCGAAACCGACGGCCGTTTTCTAATAATGGCAACGTTTTGTCCGTTCCGCTTGTGGATAAAGGTTCTTTTTTTTCCCCACGCAAACATCCGCCAGCCGGCCTGTCACTCTCGCGAACCCGGAGAGAAAACGGCTGAGAACGACCAATTTTTCCTTTGAATAATAGTTTTATTCAGTTCTTGAAAAGAAGAAAAAAATGAATCCATCACATAAACCAAAATGTGTTTAATTGCGTTTATGTAGTCTTAATATCTATTATAGTTTCATCATATATTCACGTTGTCGAGTTTAACGTGTGTATGTAAATGTGGAATCGATAAGCCGACGAAGGGCCGAGAAGAATGTGATTCATGCCGACGCCTTACCGTGAGGATTCTCATGAGATATCGGAGAGTATTTGTTCAGTCCAATATATTACTAGTTTTATGTCCAACCGTCAGAACATTTATATGTTTGACTTCCTCGTTGAAAAGTGCTGTCGGGCGTTTGCCCTCCCCCCGCCCCCTCCCAGTTCGTATATGTACGCTGTAGCACGGTGTCTTTTCTCAAGGCGTGTGGAAGAGCCGCGGTGAAGGAGCGCCGCGAAAGGTCTGCAGGAACGCGCGTAGATAACTCTCTCGCCGCTGTTACCCGCTATGTTGCTTGTGCTTCTGCTTCTCTCTCCGCTCTCTCACACGGCTACTTGAAAGATTTAAAACGGCGTCGCGAAGTTCACGTCTCCTCCCCGTTTCTAGACCGCCCCACAAGCTCTCTCCTCATCCCTGCCAGCCCTGCTCCGCCTGCCCGCACCTACAATGATATATGACGGTATAAATTCGGCGCGGTGCGTTCGTGCATTTCGCGCTTGTTCTCGACACTCGCCAGCCAACAGCAGCTAGAGCTACACCGGCAGAAGAGGCAATTGTACACGTAGCTCTTGAGAGTTGGAATACTGCTGCTGATGCTGCTGGGGGGAGGCTGTTACCGCTGGAGCCGTTGAACATTTGCCCGTCGCCCGCTTCTTGTGTTTCATCATCCGTACCGAGAGAGAGTTCAACATGGTATTCTCGCTTCACCAAAACTGCCGGTACGACCAGCGTTACACAACGTGCCATCTTGTTATATACGCGTAAAAGTATATATAAACTTCGATGAAAGTTTGAACCGGTTAGAGAAATTGTACGATGACAACGAGCAATCAGTTTGCGGCATTAATCCGCTTCGGAAGCTAAACCCGCATCCTATCCAATGAATCAATGGGATCTCCATTCGTGAGCTCTGTCGCTCGTTCAATTGTCGTACTCGGATCACTCGATCTCACTTTCCATCCCCTGTTCTCTCTCGTTCTTCGAGAATGAAGAGGATCGGAAGAGACAAAATGTGTGTGCGAACGACGCCACGATGAACGAGATAGAACACAGTAGCAATGGAGAGAGTTGTGCAACTCGTGAGAAGTGCTCACGATGAGAGTAGTTGCTGCTAGGTGTGGAGAAACTGCGGATTGCCTGATCTCGCCGCGGGCCCGATTCCCACTACTTCTTCCGACTAGTAGAAGCGAACGGAGGATTCGGGTATTAGCAGACGTTGAAAGGGATGCACTTGCCTGTGCACCCCCGGCCACGATGGAAGAAACGATTGACGAGGTCGCTGGTCGAAGAGACCTCGTGGTCCAAGGAGGCATTCAAGCCTGTAATAGAAGTGAAATGGGGTTGATGGCGGATTTCTAGTAGTGGTAGTTTGTTCCGGGGTGTCGAGAGCTTGACCCCCACATCCCCACACTACCCCATCACTTCGACCGCATTCACGACGAAAGTACATATACGACGAACATCCTACTGTCGCAACTGGTATTATAGTAAACGGAAATGGAGTTTTCGATACCGAGAGAAAAACCATCTCGTACGAACAGATGTTAGCGACTTTAACTCTGAAGATGATGATTTAGACTGACTTAAAAACGAGTTTGGGCGAAACACGCGAGAGTCCGCGACGTTTGGCTCGTACCGAAGAAACGACTATCGTATAACGGACACAAAACGTATCCCACACATCGATAAACGGGCGGAGGTATGAGGGAAGAAAGGGAAACTCTCGAATGCTCTTTCGGGTCCGTGAGCGAACCAGGAAGTAGCAGAAGTTAGACGGTGAAAAGCCAACAATATAAGCGATCTTGGGTACGAAACTCGAGGTCATCGACCAACTAGCCGGCACAGTGGCGGTTGCCGGTGGTGCTGTCGGGACTCGACTGGCTATAGTAACTAGCTCTGGCCCCACCTATACACCCACTTCCACGATCGTTTATTACACCGTCGAGTCTATAGCAAGCGCCCGAAGTACACGGGAAAACGGGAGCCAATGGAAGATAAGAACGTTCTTCTTCTTCTTCGTACACCGGAACAACTCTGTACCCATTCTCCAAACCCTTTTCCACGATCGTATACACACTTCAACATTTTCCTCAAAAACTTCTTCTCGCTACCATATACCAGCCGTAGCTGCTGCGGACCGAGAGGAGTTCAGAGAGTAAAATATTTTGTGGCCTCTGCACCGTAAGATCCTCCGGCTACTCCCTCTCTTTCGAAGCTATGTTGAGCGATGCTTCGCCGTTGCCTCTTGGCTATCTTTTCATAGATCGCAAGACGCGATAGAAGCTTCGTGAATGGATCTTCTTTTTTGAGCACACATCGCAAACTACTACCTGATATCATCTGAAGTAATCGACCGAGTGAGAAGAAGGAAACCCGCTAGCAACGGCAGGAATGAAGCCTGAGGGTTAAAAAAAAATCTTTCCGGATTTATACGCTGCCATAGAACTTGCGGATACAGACCTATACGTTGAAACAAAAAAAAAAGGGAGAGAAAAAAATCGTAGAAGCACTAATGTGTCGAGGCCGCGTTGGTGCTTTTGCACACCGGGGCTAGCGTGCTCTACTCTCTCTTGTGCGGGTAAGAGGTAAGCGGCGAAGGAAACTTTAAAACTCTTCGCTGAACAGCAATTAAAGTGAAATTATACAAAGCTGCAACGAGAAGCAGAGCGAGTTGCGCTCGCGCCCCGGAGTACAAGCCGGGGTATGCGAATCCCTGCCGAGAGTCATAGAAAACTATGCTGGCGTGGAAACAACTGCCGAAGCGGGCTTCACCGTTCTCGACGCGGGTTTGTACGAGAGGCTAGACCGCTACTATATGCCACCGTCCGCTATACAGCCCGAGATCTCTCATATTTAATGACCCCCAGCTGGACCTCGTTCGAGACAGAAGGCTAAACGCGTCGAATTTTAAGAGACTCCAAACACTCGCGTGTATGACCTGCTCACGAGCACTTTTGTTGTTTAACTTGACGTGCTTAAACACTGGTTTTCTTCGTTACCTATTATATTGCGGTGACTCGCGTTGAATGCGAAAAGATTTTTTTTTTTTTTTTTCATATCGTTCAACGTCTTTTGCATGCCTGCTTTAAGTTGTTTTCGCCATCAAGTAGCTCGTTAATTCCTTTGGCTAATTAATACTCCCGTCGTACCAATATCGTATATCTTATAGGGCACAACGGATAAGGGGAAAATCTACACTCACTCACACTAATTCCTTGATAAATTTAAAACACCAATAAAATTGCACCACCAGCTGTTACGATTTTTTCCGTTAATTAACCACAGACTACTTTTTTAAATGTTGTTTACCAACATACGTAAAAAAACCGCAGTAAATCGTTTAACGCAATAATTCTTTCTATTTTAAACGTATATTTCACTCTCTCGTGAATTTTATCCGAATGTGTCTGGCCGGTCGAGCGTTTCGGATTCAAACGTCGGACGTTTCTCGGGGGCTCGTCGTAGAATTCTCTGGCAATTATACGAAGGGTCGGGGAGGATGAGTCGGGTAGTACGTAGTGTCCCTCCGAGTCGTTATCGGTCACGGGTTCCATTTTATTCCCGGTGACTGGACGAGCGCGAAACGAGTAGACTCGCTCGGGCAGACGAGTGAACGAGCAAGCGAGAGCAAGTGGCGGGAGGATAAAGGCGGGGGGGGCTTGTTGCTGCCCACGCTCTTTTCTCTTTCGGGGTTATATTCCCGCGCGGCCCCGAAGGCAAACGAGTATTAAAAAATAAAGTAGAGTTTTTACCGTAACCGTACTAACCGTTAGTACGAGTGGACAAAGGTACTATATGCGAAGTTGCGTGCTTAACCAATACTCTGGCGTTTCGTGGCCGAATAAACGTTAAGCCTCTGTAACGCTCTCTTTCGTGAATGTGGCAAATACGTACGTGGATTCTGAGGCTGTAGGCTACTCTCGTACGAGTACACCGCGTATCCACGGCCATAGGCTTCGCAGAACATTTCCCCCGATTATCGTTGTCTGGCACCTCGTTAAACGGTTTTTTTTTCTCTCCTGCCCTATTCTTTCCTTTCCCTTGCTCGTTTGGGTGTTTCCTTTTTTTTTTTATTTCTGCAGATTTTTTTCCTGTACCTTTTTAATCAAACGAGCTCTCTCAACACTCGGGGCCCCGTAAACTCTTCGTCTCTAACGCGCGGGCGCCCCTCGTGGAATTCGTACACGTCGGAAAACGACACCGCAACAGTACCGTGTTTGCGGGTTTACACGTCACGTAGATGTTAACAAATTAGGCAATTTATTTGTTTGGACGTGTGATATCTGACATTGCTCGGGGTACGACTATTACTACTAGCGTTACTACCCTTGCCGCTACTGCCTTCCGTTACAAGCATTTCCACCCGCTGCCGTTATACCCCCGCAGTGGCAGTGCTATTTCTACTTCCACTTTACAGTCGCCACTGGTACAACTACGAGACTATACACGTGGCAAAACAACCTACGAAGCCTTAGCTTGTGAGAGCGAGCGAAATAAGAGTGGAAGGTAGGTAGAGTCGCGCACTTGGGTCGCCCTCGCTTGTATTATAGGGTGGAAAAGCGAAATAGACTGAGACCGTTCGTGGGATAAGATGTATACCGTCCCTTGCAACACAGCGGCACGCTTTGGATGATACACTTCTGTGAAGCATGCCGTACTCACGTTTTCTTCAACGGTTACATATATAACAAAGTCGCCTCCGTACATTCCCCCTCGGAGACACTTTCCTGCAACCCACCGTTTTGCGCTGTGGGGGAGGTGAAGCGGGGACGGGTCGACTCTCGGGAACTTTCAACCGTGTCGAGAATTTGGCGTCCAATTAAAGATAAACGCGGACAAGTCCACTTCGTCCGCTTGTCGTGGCCGGCACAAAAGTCGTCGGCTCAGCCCCAGTGTCAACTCGAGTGAGTGAGGCCACCCTTATTCTTTGAGACACTCCAACTTTCTTGTGTTCGTGCGTCCCGCTCACAATACCTCGCGTCCTCGCCTTCGTCGACCCAGCCGGCACATAATAAATCTTCATAATTTCATCGCCGTCTTGCGCTATAAGCGCCTGCAAACTCAAAATGGTTGGCACTTATAGAGTTTCGCGCCCTTTAAATAATACCGAAATAATTGAAAATCATAATATTAGTTTACGATTATGGAAATTGAATCATCGGGGATGACATCGAGGACCTTGTAAATTGGGAAAACCAATGCCGGGTTATATCGAACGAATCGATAGTACCCTTTCGCACCGGTGCGTGTTGCGTATATACGCGACGTTAATTATGTTTTTAACCCCGAGCAGGTGTCTCCGTCGCATATATTATTGAGCAACGCGGGGTGTGCCGGGGCAGGCAAAGCAGGGGGAACGATGAAGTGGATTGTGTGTTAGCGGGGAGACCGAGTCAGGCGGGAAAATGCGAGAGGCAAAAGGGTGGACTCTATCGCGCTCGAGCGCGGGTGAGACGCGCGGGAGTTGGATGAAAGCCGGCTGGGTAGCGAGTGTGTTGGTACCCAGACAACTCATTACCCAGGAACTGGCAAACAGAAAACTAGGTTAGGCAAGCACATACGTCATCGGAATTAGAACCGTAGTCCGCAGCTGTATCTCAAATGCTGCTGCCGTTGCTACTACTGCTATCGCCACCCAACCCCCTCCTCTCAACCCTCCCTCCCACCCATCCGACGCTACGTGTGTTCCGTTCTCCGTGTGTGAATTTATGTAATGCGGTTCTAGATTGCGAGGAAATACAGGAATATGTGTGTTACCCCGGGAGGTGGGACGGCTGTGAGGGCAGGCTGTGTGCAAACGCGCTACAACTATATGTATCCCATACACGTCGTGTGCCACAGTCGCGAGCGCGCGGGCAAACCTCTCTCTCTCTCTCTCTCTGTGTATATACGGCGCTTACCACTGCGCGTATACACGAGGATATGGGTTTAGGGATAATACAAGATGCAACCGCGGTGTTATCGATGCTCGGAAATTTCGTTACAGTAAATATAACACACGGTCTGAACCCAAACAAGTACCGCCGTGTATACCTCCTCTGATACACTTTGGCGAGTTTATCTGCACGCGTGTGTGTGTCCGTGAGATATATCTCGGGAATATTACAGTGAATTGCGCGCTGATTGATGCCACGGCTAAACGCAGTTGACGCAGATCGTCGCAGAATTTCTCCGAGCGTTTATACGAATTTCGTAGAATCGAGTAAACTGATCGATAGGGATATATAGTTTTCTGACAATCAATTTGAACGAAGGTCGAATACATTTGCATCGAGGCGACGTTACCGAGTAGAGAAATCGATCGGCTCATAATTCTTTTACGGAGATATCGCGGAATGGGGACATTGTCACGCTGGGGAGGGTAGCGCACGATGCTGCACACTCGTTGCTCGACACCGCGGGAGCAATAGTGATTTCTCGATTTGTTAAATGGAAAAAAAAAGAACGCGAAGAGGTGCTGGGAGGGATTGAGAATAGACGAGAGGAAAGAGGCCATGAATACGATTTCCTTTCGAGGTTACTGTATAGTTGTCCTCTTATTCTCGCCTTCTCTCACACGCTTTGGGTTGCAGGGG
The DNA here is from genome assembly GCA_934046635.1 of Buathra laborator. Lineage (NCBI taxonomy): Eukaryota > Metazoa > Arthropoda > Insecta > Hymenoptera > Ichneumonidae > Buathra > Buathra laborator. Next base: position 3,010,461 of record OW203898.1, on the reverse strand, counting down.
GGTGGGCGAGGTAGTCGATTAGAGTGTCACAGCAGCAGCAAGCGCGAAGGTCGATTCCGAAGGGTTTGAAAATAAATGAAGCCACTATTGAAAAGCTATCTAACCGTAGGTCGCTTTCTCTCGTGATTCCCTCCTCTCGTGCCCGACTCAAATCAGCCTTTAATAGTCATATCGTGCGAATGAACCCTCCCAACCTCGCATCCTAGCTACTGTCGAATCGATATATTAAATTCTCGTTCGACGTCTGTAAAATCAAGGGTGGTGAAAAAATAAAGGAAACGAAGGGGATGGTGCGGATGAGAGTTCAAGTTTGTGAAGAAAAAATAAAGTGTGGGGGATTCATCCGTTATAGATTATTATTAGAGGCAAAGGAGTGTAATAGGCCAAGTGGTTCAGGCAAAGCTCTCACCACTCATGGATAAACTCTTAGCTTTTCGTTCCTCCCGCTTGCTCGCTGCCGCTGCTGCTGCCGCTGCTGCTCTTCGCCACAGTGTCGGCCCTTGGTTATTTGCCCAACGTTCCACGATCCTAGGAAACGCTTGGCTCTCTCTCTCGTCCCCCTCTCTCCCTTCCTCGCTCCGGCCATCCACCGACGAAAAGTTGGGGAAAACGTTAAGCCAAAGTAATTGCGCAAGTTTTGTAGCACACGGGCAACGTACTAGCACGTTTGGAAGCAAAAATTACCATGAAAATTGAATGTTTTTTCAACCGTTGTCGCAACCGCCGCTCGACGGTAATGCAATTTACAAACAATTTTGTTCTCACTATGCTAATGGAAAAACTGCAAGAGTTACAAAGTTGTCGCTGCCGACGGAAGGAAACGGAAAAAAAAACGAAGAATCTAGGTGCCTTAATATTATTAAGATCGAGAGAGTATGGGCATAAAAGTTGGATAACGTAGTCGATGCAACGATTTCGCATCAATGAGCAATTGGGTAAGGCGAAAGATCAAGTTCTTACGACGCTTGACTCTTGAGATTTTATTGCCATGAACAAGCTCAGCGTCGCGGAGGGTAAGTCACGACACTGTAACGCCCTTCTAATTAAGACTAAATACATAATTGGAGTGTTAGTCACGTGCGGTGGCAGACCGGGCGAATTGAACGGTCAGCTCGTGCCGCCCCTTCGAGGCAAACACGTCTCTCTTTCGTGCACGTGTAACCCGTTTCTGTTGGTGGCTGCTTTCTCCGATGTGGTGGTGGCTGCTGCTGCTGCTCTCTTTTCCGCAAACTGCAGTGTACCGTCAGCACGTTGGGATTTCGAGTCGTGGAACACGGAGCTTTTACGCCGTCACCCAAGCAACGTCGCGTGTTTCGTCGCCGACGTGTGTGTTCCAATTCGTTTCTTCGAGCCCCGAGAACAGTACGTTACGGCTTATCTGAAAATCCGTCTGGATTTATCTGCTTTGTTACATTTCCTCGTTCGACCCCCCTCCCCCCTCCCCCTCCCCTCAACGGTGACGATTCGTTTACGACACGTATTCGATGAGAATTATTTACGAAAGAAATCCGGAAATGCCGATGTTTCACTTCAATAGCAATAAAATACCTATAGCTTATTGTTAATTTTTTATATATAGTGGAACATCTGAATTGAAATTGACGTTCGACCCCTCCCCCTCCTCTCAGCGGCGACGATTCGTTTACGACACGTATTCGATGAGAATTATTTACGAAAGAAATCCGGAAATGTCGATGTCTCACTTGAATAGCAATAAAATATCTATAGCGTATTATTAATTTTTTATATATAGAGGAACATCTGAATTGAAATAGATCTGTCTTATTAAATTTACGACACGCATTCGATAAAAGTTATTCACGATATAAACCCAAAATACTGATATTTTATTCGAAAAAGTGCTGTTAATGAAAAGCACATAGATTATTATTAATTTCTGAGATATAATAAGAAATCTAAATTTAAATAACGTTCATTCTCTGTTATGACTCTTAATTCGTATGCCACGTACGATTCTCATACTCTTGCTAAGTACTGCTATCTACATGTTGAAAATACCGGGTGAAAATTGCTCTCACAGTTCACACTGATTTATTATTAAGTGGTTCTTGAATGATCAACGAGATCTGAATTTCTACAAATAATCAATTCTCATTTTTTCTTAATTAAGGTTTTTTTTTGTCGTCCTACATACGTCTTCATATATTTTTGCAGTTATCAGAATTTTTACAAAGGTGTAAAAATTCCACGAAAATGTCCGCTATCTTTCTTTTTGATCTCTCGATTTTTCGCGGAATCATTATGACGATATCGCGGCGTTCGTGTAACTCTAAATTGAAGTGCACTGTCACAAAGTCGTTTGCTATTGGGCTTTTGCCCGGCGATGAGAAAAGGGATACATGCCCTGCTGTTGCGCACTGCTGCTTCTGCGAAGGGATAGCTGGTAAAGTCCGTAATGAGGATGGCAAATGAGAATAAAGGGAGGAGTATCTCTCGGTCTCATCGTGTGCTTACTTCTGCTACCAACACCGTATACACTATATCATTTCTGCACTATACCTCCCTGCGAAATGGCTCTGTTGCCTTTTTACTGCGTGTATCGCATGATGTTAATACATATATTTTCTCTCGCGAATTAACACGTAGCCGGGGCTTGTCTTTTCCTCGTTTTCGGTGATATTTTAACCATCTGGCTTTGTTCGTTGAGCTTTTACCTCGACGCGGACGAAACTCCCCCAGCCTCCGGGGATTTGAGATTTTTCCACTGAAACACGCGACTAATCTTATGGCCGAACGAGTACGTAAATAGACCAGGCATAGCAGAGCAAAACCTCGTTTTGTTCCGCGAATTTACATTTATTTCGCCAAAACGAGCCAAAAGAGGGCGAGTATCTTAACCGAAACTCCTGTGCCGTCACATATTTGATAAAACGACTCGCTACGTGTTCGCGTTATCTTACGTTTTGCCGAAAACCTAATAACATTTATACTGTATATAATAATTATCGTAATATTCGTTAAAACAGTACATACTTTCGAAATTATGTAATAACCGACGAAAAACGGACGGCGTTACAGCAAGCATTTACATTGCAAGAAAGTAAAAGAATCCTTTCGTTCACGCAAGCATTCAAAGGAGGCAATTTACATTGATATAGTCATAACATCGCATGCGACTGCAATAGTTTTCATGGAAATGTTATACGTCACGAGTATTCGTGTTTCGCCGGTATTCGCAATGTTTCATATGGTACAAAACGTCCGATATATCGTGTCAAATAAGAAATTACGGTATCCATCAAACATTAATTTAATTCACAATTCTACGCCGGGTGGTTGAACATAACTATATCGCAGTCGTGAACGCCATGGCACGCGGATGGGGAGAACGAGAGAATAGGAGTAGGAGAGAGAGAGAGAGAGTTCAGGTTATATAGGATATGCGTCGCTATTCGATGCTTCGTTCACGTACGTGACTCGACTATTGGAATATATTTTACAAAGACATATATTTTATAAAGAGGTGGATGCCGGCATGAAGGATAGAAGTGTGTATTGGAACGCCTGCGTATTGGATTGTATATACATATTCGTGGAAATAGATTCTCCCACGTCGCCGATGTTCTCACGAACAGATCGATTTTTAATCGGATTGCATTCGATAAAAGAGGGAAAAAAATGAATGACGGGCATGCAGAAATATCGGACAATGTGAGCAGTTTATAAAACTTCGTCGGCATTTTGATTGTCGGTTCGTATTTGAATCGGATGTATATTATATTACATATAATATCGGGAACGTATGTGCAGACTATATTTTAGAAGCGTAGATTCACCTGGATGGTTGGACAGGGAAAGAGAGAGAGTAAGGAGGACTCGTCGCGCACCACGCAGACTTCCTATACGATCCTATCTCAGTCACCGACCCTACTTTACTGGTGCACAGTTACACCCCTCTTACCTCCTCCCGCTCCTGCCTCTCCTGCTAGGTAGTCACTATATTTTACACCTCTATCTACACGTCCGGGATACCAAGCACGCATACCAAATTGCTTCGGATAGAAGCCCGTACTCGACGTAACAGCGATCTGTGCACCATGCAACGGGGGAGCTCGTGGCATGGCCCGTATCAAAACGATAGAGATACCTGCTTATAGCGAAATATCTAACGAAGCTGTTATGGGAATATCTGGTCCGCTGTATCAACGATCGAAGATCACTGCCCATTCTCTCCCTCCGCGATCTCGTCTATAAATTTTGACGCTCTCTCCGTCGAGTCTGGCACCATCGATTTGCCTCGAGTCCATAATGTCTCACTCCGTATGCTGCATCGGAACACGCGATGACAATGTGTGTCACGAATATCAATTAAAACGCATTGGTAGAATTCTGCAATCATATCGTTAGTTTGTAGAACTTAGATACCGGAATCTCATGTTCATTGGATTCTGGATGGAATACTTTGGTACACGTCATTTGCATAAGTTATGATATTAATATTCCTTAAATATTGATGCTTAGAGTAATAATTCTTGTTTTTTATTTAAAAAATTTTTTTTTTGTTCCAACACTGATTACATAGTTTTGAAAAATGGCATTGAATTTTAAACAAATCTTATGAATTAGAACGGATATTTAAGTGTTTGGCTGTGCATTATATCCAGAATTGCGGCTGCTTTCCAGTATGTCCGTCGCAACTTTAGCTGCTTATTCGAACATACGGAATGAAAGCATCAGAAGGACGGAGGTATTTTCATGAATCGACGGGTTTTCGCCTCGACGAATTCGACTGTTTGAAAAGCACCGAAGTTGGTGGAATAAGGCACCGAGAAAATGGAGCAGTGTTGGCGGAATAAAAGTTTCCACGCGAGAGGAGACTATGGTGGTTCTCGCGACGCGGCCTCGTTCGGGGACTTGTGCCCCCTCCCTCCCCTCCCCTTGTCCTCCCCACGATCTAGCTACCTAGCTAGAAACGCTGCTGAAACTCAGCGAACCGACTAACGAAAGACTGTAACTCGTCGTGCCGAACGAGCAAAACGAATAGCTGAACGCTACTCGCTCGGCCATCCGCTGCCGTTACCATCGCCGCATCCACAGATCTACGGACACCGACTCGGTTATCCGGAGAAAAGGAATTTGGTCGCAACGGAATCACGATGCGCACTGTTTCTCTTCCTACCCACTGCTGACTTTTGCCTGTCTGCTATCCCAGTTACGTCTTTGTACGCTTGCTGCGAAAGGAGACAAAAAAAAAAAGTTGCACAAATCTCGCGGAACAAATCGTGACTATCTCAATTGGGATATTTTATGCTCTTAAACTCCAAAATCCTTTTCTTTCGCTTCCTATGCGAGTTTTCACATCAAATAATTAAACAGGATATAAAATAAGTGGCAGATTCGTGATCAGCGGGAGTGAATCACGTCGGGTATAATCTAGAAACGGCGAGATGATTTTTTTTAATCCCTAAATAGTTCTGCTACCAGTCACGATTTTTGGTATATGTTAAAACTACGATATCTCTGCATCACGTTGGAATCTCGAGAAAACCGAAGGTACCTGTCGTGTTCTACGAAAAAAAATCCATTAGATAAGGTATTTGGAGAGGTTCCAGAACCGTTTTTTCGAGCCGTTACACGGCGATGGGAAAACGTAAAAAAATAATACGATAAAGAGGAATGCTTGATTTTTTTGGTGACGTTATTCCTCATTTCGAACACAAATCTAATAGAACTTTTTACCTAAATGCCCGCCGGACATATGTGGTAATCGACGGATAAGTTATTTCTTCTCCCCCTTCAGTGTGATTTACTGCACTTCATCATCTACAACTTCCTTTTCTAATTCTCGCGTAAGGATCAATAATCCGTAGGTTAATTAGTGTTCATCATCATAACGAACGAATCAAATCTCGTCGTATATCCGCTGTGTTCTGCCTGCTGCGCGTCCTCGATAATTGAAACTCGTTTTCAAAGGGCTTGTCGATTGGCATTCCTGATAGCACTACGTCAAAGCTAATTGCCCGCCATGTTGGTCGAAGTATAGATTTACTACCGAGGGTTTTGAACGAGAATAGAATTCAGAGAATAGAAACGGCAGTCTTCACCATTCGAATGTTTAGAATCCGGTGCTATATGCCCGGACATCGAAACCTCTCTCGTGCGCGGAGACCTATAAATGATGATAATGCGCGTCCGCAACGCCGAATGTCAGTACGATCTATATCCTTGTCTGCGTACGTATCCTCTGCTGATGGGTCTCATGAACAACCAAATGGACTCTGGGATAATGATCCGCTCGAGTCGGTATGAATTTATCAGTGTCCAGCTGCGTAACGACTTCTGCTGAGGGTCTCACCCGCGATCTACGTACTCTTGTACATGCCGCATAAATTCTCCAACCCAAACGCGCGGAAAGACGTAGCTCTACCTTCTAATAAATAAAATACGATTTTATATCACTCTCCTTTGGAAACCAAGCGAATTCAAGCTGTCGCGACTTCGCGTACTTTTCGTAAAGCCTTCGTCCATTGAAGAAGAGAGAGAGAGGGGTGAGGGGAGGAGGTGAAACAGTGCACGAGCGCAGATAACATTTATTTTCAATCACCGAACTGAATATTGTAAGGCCGCGCGCTCCGGGTGTATCCTCGCCAACTTGGACACAACGACAAGTAAAAAGTTTTCCGAGTTTGGCCGTTGAAACCCCGCTGAGAGATCGAATCCGGTGATACGCCGAGATCGTCGTGTGTGCTATATAGCCCCGGGGATATCGCGAGACACACACTTGAGTTGCAAAGTTCTTCCAGACCTTACGAAAAATCCTCCGAACCTATGAATATACGGCTCGGACGAATCTTTCAGAATTCAACAAAAAAAAACTAATCGGTTTTATTATTGTTTTTTCGCCTACGTTGAGACAGATTTATTTATTTATTTGTACATTTTTTATCGTGCTATAACTCGGTGGTACACTCGGATTTTCTTTTGTATTCCAAATCCTAATACCACTGGTCCCCGGACAACATTTCTTCGCTGTTTCGTATATACTTTTTCGATTCCATTTCTTCTCGACTATCTTCCTTCTTTCTTCGTGATGCCCCGGATTTTACTCGGCGAAAACTCTCGGACGAACAGAGAGCGCAAGCCTAGCGCAGATGGTACGTCGGATCCTTTTATTAACGCTCGAAAACGATCCGCACTCTGGCGTGTAGGTAAGAAAAAGGAAGCAACCAGAGTCAAAGATTTAATTCGTTGCATCCGTAAACCTTCGTTGTCCGGGAGCCCCGGTGTACGCCCAGCACTATAGACTATATACATATACTCTTTCTCATCTCTTTTCTTACTCTTTCTCTCTTACCACCCTCCACGCCATTTTATTTCCTCTCAGAAGCAGATATAGCGAAGAGCCAGAACGCTACCCCATAAGAGAATCCATTCTAGCCGCTGTGCACTTTACTCTCGCGATGCGACCGTATCTCCGGCGCTTCGTGGGGTCTCTCGACTCCTCCGCGGGAGAGTATAGGAGCGTCGGGCTATTGCTATACAATGTTCTTGAAATCACCTTGGCCCACGGCAACGCAAAGCAGCTTTACTCTTCTCCATAAGATTTACCGTTTTCGTGCGGTGTTGAGAATTAGCGGCTTTTCTCCGAGTTCCTCTCTATCTCCACGGTTCTCCACACGAAGCCGCAAAATATCGTATCGCAATGATTCTTCTCGGCGTACGTGAATTTTCCACTCTTATCCCTCGCACGGCTTCGACCGAAAGACAGACAAATGTTTTCGATATTTCGTAGAAGATTCAACGAGAGACATCGACAAAGTGGAATAAACACTTAGAATAAAAGATTTTTGTCATCGAATCTTCGCAGAATCTTCGTCATCAACGGATTCAAAGTATAATAGATGCTCCGCGCATTGTCAGAGCCGAAAGAGGATGTTGGTCCAAGCATATGACACAAAAATAATTGCGCTGATAGACTAATGGCTCAATGCCAACGGGTCACAAGGGAAGTTTTCCAGCGGCCAAAATCAGATACGACGAAGCCTGTCATAGCTGTTGCATCCAGATCCAGATATATTATTCGCTTTTGGGTCGCAGTAGGGAAGGAAACATAAATAAAACATATTTCACGAAGAATGATGGGTGTCTTCCACCGGGCTAAGGGTATTCGGAAAAGTCTCAAGATATTCAGGAGGATATATTATGTTATCGCTTTCGTGTATCACAAACCGTAACTGTCCGCAAAGGTTCAGCAGTACACAGCCCTACGATAGATGTTTGGTCGTGCTGCGCCTGTGTGTGTGTTTCTCGGCTTTTTTTTATCCAATCTTTAGCGTGATACGAAAGCGGAAATTTCGTGAAGGGAAACGAGACGGGGGAGATTTCGGTTACTTGTAAGAAACGAAAGGCTAATGTATCAAGTTAAAGCCACGGATTTCCTGATCAAGTAGCAGTTAAATCCAGACTAAGTGTCTGTCGGGTGGAGGTTAAACTTGGCGAGTCCAAAGTTACGTCAGCCCCGATCTGTTAACCCGACGAGATGAACGCAAGCGGAACGCAGCGGCATAGTGCTGCAACGCGTCCGTATACCGCCCGCGGATCCATCGACATCAGAGCACCGACACTATAGCATTCGCTCGTCGATTATTCCAGCTCGTCCGGACTACCATCCCTCTATCTACCAGGAATCAACCTACCTACCTACTAACTCGCGCGTTCGCCATTCCAGCCGATTTCTCGTGTGCTTCCCCGGCAGTTACCGCGGCTGTGCATTTTTTTTTCTCTCCTCTTCTTTCCTCTTTCTGTCCTCCCGGAGCGAATAATCCTCGGTTCTCGCGGTTAGGTCGCCGTACATATCGGTAAATACATTACTCACGGCTGGGTTACGAACGCGATGCAAGAGTCGAGGGAATAGGAAAAAAAATAACCAGACAAGCGCAAAGAATAGAAGAAAGTAGAAGAAGAATAAAAAGGACACGGCGGGAGAGAGGGGGAGGGTGGGAGGGTGGGAGGAGAATTCGACCAAAAATGTACCTACCTCGAGGCTTTACAATGTGCGCGATGAATGTTCCAACTCGAATGAATGGATTAGAATAGAAAGAAGGAAATGCAAAGCAGGGATGAATTCTGAATCGTTGAAACATTCGCATAACAATGGAGAATACGGCAGGGAACACATTTCGTTGCCGTCGCCGGTTGAAAATCCAAGTAAATTTTCGTGCTCCAACATCGATTATTTGATTCGGCAATGCCGCTATGGCTGAGACAGAGATTCTCGATTATGCTACATTCGTGGACCATTTCCACTTGCGCGGACAACAGCACGCGGCTATCGTACCTCGAGCTCTCATCTAATTGTTCTAAACTCATCGAACCCGCGCGCGCATTCTTTTGCATCAGGGATTACGCAACCTGCTTGAATCGACTTCTCAACAATATCGTTACAGAGAATCGGCACAGAAATGTATTCGTTGTTTTTTATTTTTTTTTCGTTCGACATTCTCGTACCTATTTTTGCGACATACGCCAGCATCAGTGGCGATAACGACTTCGGCTGACAGTCCCTCGCTCAATGTACCTCTATATACGTATATACAAACAAAACCCCGGGATAACCAAGCAAATAATGCCAATCGTCAAATCTCGTTCACATGAAATTGCGAGCAGCGACAGCCGGATGAATGATTTTTAAATAATGGAATTTGCCTCAAAACTCGTAACGTGATTCGATCTTTCTCATTAACGAGGGTCTCTCGTTGTGTGGAAGAGAGTCCGAATACAAAACTCCGCATCGAAGAGCCAATATCAAGTCCTGTTGGATGTGTTTTTTTATTTATTTTTTATTCACCAAATTGACGCGAAATGACATGCTCGCTCGTGAAACGAATTCAAACGAAATTTTATAAATGGAAGGTTGTTGTGAAAGTTTTGCGTTTTAATTGAGCACTTTTAATCCATGTCGGATAGTTTATTCTTCGTATATAGCTATCCTCTCTTTCTCTTTCACAAAGTCACTCAGCATCGCGTACCGCCGGCGTTGATACGCGCAAGAGCTTTTGCTTTTATTTTCATTTCTCTCCTGAGTTACTTTTTTTCCGACTGCATTTGCTGATGGCTGGGATAGCCAACTTTCTGCATATGGCGCAAGCAGCAGCTTGAGGTAGCGGGCGCGTTCATGAGTACCCAGAACGTTTGAGAACGCCGAGGTCTCGTGTGAGCGTGAGAGAGGCTTGAGCCCGGGCGTGGTCCCCTTGATTTACCGTAGGGCGGAAAATATTTGGAAAATTTACGGGGAGTTTCCGTGGAATACAGATGGCCGTTTCTCCGCCAGCTTTCTATGCGCTTGTGCTCAAGAGAGACTTTCTCTCGTTTTTGGGGGAAGGTGGGGGGGAGCGGGGGTGCTGGGGACAGAGAGAGGAGAGACACTCCTCTCTCGCGGAACGCGCGTGTCTCCCGTACGTCCGTTCTCCTCGGTTGCCTTCGAATCGCCCAAGCGGCAGCTCCCTCTTGCTCGACCCTCCACTCTGCCACCCCCCCGTCGACCATACTATCCTCCCGCGACGTTCGTTTTCTCGCTTTCTCTCCAACTCCCCTACGCCTCTCTTACTCTCACCGTTCTACAACCGTGCTGACTCAACTAAAACGACTCCGCAATTACTCCCGGAGGATCGTTACACCCTGGGAAACAATCCTACCGCGTGTAGGACAAAAGTATAGGTGAGCTGCTGCTTCGGCTATTGCTGCTGTCCCGTGTCTGCCGATGTGAGAGAACTCCGAAGAGCAGAAGAGTCATCTAATGCTTTTGGAGCAATGTACCACAAACCGCTGAACCCAGTTTCCGCAGTTTAATCTCGTCACCAATACAACCGCAATACCTTATTTTACTACCTCTACATTCAGTTTTTAAATCCGACGATTGTTTTTCATATTCATTGTTTCCTGTTTGGATTTTTTTTTGTTGTTGTTTTTTTACGGAATTAATTCAAATTCCGATCCTTCGCTTTGATGAAATATTATGCTGTGCGATGGGTATATTGTCCGCGGTATAAAGCATACCAAGCGGATCCAACGGACGCGACGACAAAATTTTCATCAAGCCAACTCGACGGGTGCGTAAGTCGTGGGTCTGCGCGGAGAAATGATCAGATTTCAAATGCATTGTCCAGCGTCCATCCGTGGAGGGTTGTTACGACAAGACAACTCCATTCCGGTGCTAACGAGTTTGGCTTTTCATCCCCATCGCGCTCGCGAGGCATCAACGGGGCCCGCGTGGACTGGATGAAATTAGAGAACCGCGCCAACTTTCTACCGTTGGTGGTACCGTCGGGGACGAAGAGTTTCCAACGAGAATAGAGAGCGGAGAGGGTACTCTCTCCGGGACACTCGGGGACGCTACTGCTGCAGATGCTTATACGCAACCTGGCGGGATCTACTTCTATAACGTCAGCCCGCATATTCCCATCGACCGTGTACACTCTAATGTGTACATTTCCCTCGCTCGTGCGAGAATCAGTTCACCTCAAACTTATATCCACATACAAACGCATACGAGCATCTCATTGCAGCACTCGTAATTATTTTCTCCGAACTTTTGAGTCGTCTCGAGAGTCTTCTCATTTGGTATCGCAAAATATCGCTATTATCGCTGAATGCAATGTTTTTATATTGTGTACACTTCATAAATTAAGTTTATTGCAAGTCTTTTTCATTTTTCCCTTCATTTTCATCATTAACTTTGTATGGTCGCTACGTTTTACGCACTTGGAATGAGATTATTTTTACATCGCTTCAGTAACTCACGTTAAAGTACGGAAACAATGTTTTCCATATAAACGATCGGGCGGATACCGTTATTTTTAATTCTTACAAAACTACCGTCATAATTCTGTATTTTTACGTTATTTTTTAATTTCTGATGTGAAAATACCGGTCTGGAATTTTTGTAGTAAATTTATCGTCAAACAGTAATGTACGCCTATATAGATGCAAAAATATCGATCATAATCTTTCCATAATTTTACCGTCAAAAAAATTACATGAAATTTAGGTAGTGAGCGTTTGCAGCCAACGTGGTAATTTTAATATCAATATCTTTTTTTATAGTAAAAATAATACAATTATCGGTCACATTTATCGCTTGCATTTCAGGATACAATAATACACTACATAACTTGCTTTTTGATAGTGAAATAATACACTACATAACTTGCTTTTTGATAGTGATACGCTACATTTTTTTTTGGTTTTTTGTAAACATATCAAACAGTAAGTGTAGTCGAATCATCTCTACAAACACGCCACATTTTATCGAAACACACGATTCATTGTTTATTACATACATTGATTATTTATCGACGAATCGGCTGCATCGTAGACATTTCAGTCCACGGATCGTGCGATCGTGATAACGAATAGCGGAGTGGGAGCTTCGAGCATTTCGCAAAATTAGCGGAAGATTAATAAGGGTGAATGCAAAATGGCAGACTAACTGGAAACTCGCGCTTATGGCTCGACTATAGAGGCCATCAATAATTATTACGAGCCCTCCCACGTCTCCTCCCTTCTTCTCGCGGGGTTGATCGCTCCCCCTTTTTCGCGAGCCACCGTTCGCGCCTCTCACCATTACAGTCATAACGAGATTTATCGTCGTATCATTCGTATAATGACGATTAATTAGCTTTCCGGTTTACAGGAAGCTACATCGGCTCCGGGGGTATAAGTATTCCAGAAATAAATCGAATAGAGACATATCGACGCGTTCAAGGCAAATGAGTTTCGATGCAAAATAAATGGGGTGCATTTTTTATGTTTAGAGAAGTCATTAGTTTATCTATAATGGCCTTTAAAACGTTATGGGAGGAAATTTTTATGCAATCCCCGAATGTGACGATATTCTGACGTGTACGTTGATGCCGCTGCTGCGGTTCCGCTACCACACGATCGGCCTACCGGTGGAAATAACTCGACAAATGTATTCACGATGTGTAACACGAACGTATCACCGACTCATGAGTTATAAATTGCACGGGATGCCTGAATTATTCATGATTTCGGTTGGTACGCCGACGGATCGAAACACGGTAGTGTGAGTGTATAGGAATGCCAACCGAGCTTGGGAAAGGGGAGGGTGACAGTAGGGTGGCAGCCCGATTGATTCGTTTCGCACCTAGCATCCTGCGTGAATGAGAAATTAAGTAATGCAGTCAACGAGCACGGTTTCGCAGTGCAATGTGCATCAGAGAGTGCTCTCACACCGGTTGGAAACAGCGTGCACTGTGAGTCACGCGCCACTTCCCTGCGCCGGCATTTCAATAAAGAATAAATTGAATTTGATATTGTAGTGCCGCCGTTCTACTAAAATTATCCAGGGAATTTAACAAAAAAAAAAGAAAAAAAAAAAAAAGCATCGTTGATTTTATGATCGAAATCGAAGAAATCGCGATCTCTGTCATGGGGTTTGCGCACATCCCGTTCGCCCCGTTCATCCCGTCTGTTTGAGGTTTGGTGGGGTGCTATCTGTGCAGAGATGAGATGCACTTTCTGTATCGGAACATAATTTTTTTTTTGTGCAGTATAATATGGTGTGAACAAGCGCGCATGAAGGTCGCGATCCCAATTCATGAATAAACTAATGGAAACGTCGAATTCGAATCGGACGATACCTTCGGGACAGGATCGATATGCCACATGAATGTTGAATCCAATTGAAGCTCCAGAGCACCCACGTGTAAAGTATCATACCGCACATCGGCAGCCTCCGTGCAAACGGATACTTGTTTACTTTCCGAGTTAAAACACCCGCTAAAAAAAATGTCCGTCGAGGTTGACCTGTTAACTGTCGATGATCAACGATTTATCGACAAATTTTTGTATATTTCTCTCCGGAAGGCAAATATCACTGTACGATCTCTGTTATTTTGCAATATTGGAAATCAATGTTTTTCATTCATTATTTTTAACGTTTCGAAGTTTCAAAATATTAACATCGAAACAACAATTCAACAGCGATTGGTATTGAAAATAGCCATAAGCGATACATCTCAACCATTTTTAACACACTTTTCAAATAGATCTCAACAAAGGTCTCAATAGCTCGTACACTTCGCAGATACAACTCATTCGTTATAGCCACGAAGCATCTTCCCTTTGTAGGTTGTTCTTTGTTTCTTTTTTAAAGCTCTTCAACGAACAGCTGACGTGAGAACGGGTTTTCTCGGGTCGCGAGGAGCCAATTGGCGATTCTCTCCTCCGTTAACTAATCTTATAAATTCCAAAAGTGATATATTGGTAATTCAATCCCATTGAACCAGTAAGTTTCGTTGTTCTCCAACGTCTTCGCTTTGTCGGCTAACGACGGTGTTGCATGCACCCGTCACATAACGAAAGGCCGAGAGTAACCGGATATTTTCACGATCATTCTCAGACACGGCGTGTCTATTATTTAGACGTTGAACTTGAAACAAAGAGCTCACACGAAGCTCGAACGGTCGATGATGCTTCGTTTTGTTTTATCTTCCATTCTCTATTTTTCCGAATATTACATCGCCGTCTACCTTTGCACGATAAGACAATAAAGTAGAGCCGAGATATTGCTGATATTCGCGAACAATATTATAGCGTCTGTATCGCGTAACCATGCGGCGTCGTAGATAATGATTTTATTTGATCAAAGGACGAGTCGCGAATAGAAATGCGAATATTCGTGGGGGATATATAGATCGGAAGCTGTGTGTTGTGTGCAACAGGATCCAAAAACGATATTCAATCCACGTATATGCGTGTCGAAACGATATGGAAACAGGGAGGGTATCGAATTTTCAAGGCAGCGCCTGTAACACACCGGCTATGACGATATACGCTTCAGGGATCTATACGCGCGGATGTGAATTTTTTTTTTGCCTTTTTGTTTTTTTTTTTTTTTTGGCGAAAAGGCTTCATTGACAATCCGGTAAGGGTGACAGGTCGATTCGGCTAGGATATGAGCAAAAGCTCATATAATAATGTCTGTCGTGAGTGAGGAAGAGAAAGAGGGTATCCACGTTTTCCAAGCACTTCTCACCCCCGAGCGTTGGAAGTTTATCAGAATTTATAAGCTGCATTGAATATACCAGGGACAATGCTGCTCGTGTTGCAGAAACTCGACGACCCTGGGGCCCGCTGCGCTAGGATGGTATGATGCCTCGCGGTGGGCGAGTAAGTGGGTTGGAGCTGGCGAAGCTATCCGCACGTCACGTACGATCGATCGTCAGTTCGCCTCAACCGTGTACCGACCAACCCTCCATAACAGGCTATCCTTCTCCTCGTTGGAGGAGAAAACTTTGTTAAGGATGCAGCCAAGCATACCAGAACTCGAGACTCGACGATTATAAACTTGGATATCGTTCCTCTCTTCTACACCACTTTTCCCACCGTAAATCCGTATTATGTATTAACTCTGTCAATTAAGTACGACGACTATATTTATGTTCAATCTCTCTAACGTTTCCCAACGCGAGGTTCCAACGGTTGACTAAACTGCCCGAGTTATTGAATACTTACGGTACACCGATTTTTAACGCAATAATGTTTTTCATATACCGAGTGCCGGTAACATTTTACATGTAACTCGCAATATGCCAAAATTCGGATTGAGTCATATCGCAAAGCGCACCGGAACTTCAAAAAATGAAATATCAAAGGATATTCTTATATCTCGAACTAACTTCACGTATCCGACGAGAATCTCAACGTCGCTGGGGCTTGAATCACGAATCGATCTTGCGCCGAGGACTCAACCGGCTTTGAGAAAAATTTCAATTCATATCCTATTGAATCATTCGAGCGAAGAAGAAAAATGTTACAAAAGTAATAGGGAAATACCGAGTATTAGAAGGATATAACCTGCCGTAGTGGTTTTGCTAAAGTATTCTCGAATAAAGGTCTGTAGGAGATCGGTTGAAGATCAAGGGCTCGAGTAATAACTTGATTGTGGCAACCCTCGAGATACTAGGACACGCTATATGTCGAGGAGAACAGCACCACACAAGCAGCGGCAACAGCTCTATATGGAGTGAGGAGGGGGGTGGTTTGTGTCGCGCGCACGTACACACGATATCGGACGATCGTTTAGACGTTTAAGTACCTTCCTGGGAAGCTATGTAGCGGCTCGTTATTATACTTCCCCTTTACAGGCTCACTCCCCAGTGATCCCTTTATCTGATAAAGGCTAATCATTATCTATTCCACTATCTACATGTCTATATATAGTGTATATAGATTTACGTCCTGTAGTAATTAAAGAGGATAATTTATTTTTCTACCTCGGGGATCAAGCGTCGGGATAAACGTGCACGAGAAGTTTGAGTTTAATTGTCAGTATTGTCGCGTATATACGCGACGATAAGGATATGCATAGGATTTTTAAGTTTTTCGTTATTCGAAGATTTTTAAATCCCACCGAGCTGAGTGTCAGAGCCGAGTGGTGGAAACGCACCCTCCTCTCTATCGTACGTAATTTATTTAAATAATCGTTGACGTAACCGAACATTTTGATTATAATCTGTATACGTTTCTATTTGTAATTAATCTGTCGAATATCGAATTCATACACAGTTATGCGGTCGAACACAAGGTGGGGGGGAGTGCTGCTTCAACAACGACGTACCCGTAATGGCTTCTATTAATGGTATTATCGGTACCGAATTAACTAAATTCCCAGATTTTGCAACGTCCCGTTATGAAAACGATAATAATTGAACACACACGCAATTATCGAAATAAGCTTTTACCCAATCGGGTAATGGTGGCAATAATGGAGAAGCGTTGTAACACTTAAAGTGCGGATTCATTTACACGCCCGTGAGTTTTCGTTTTCTGTCTCTCATTATTTTGTTTTTCTACAGAATAATTACATTTTCTCATTTCGATGTACGTCTGTCAAGCGCTGCGGGATATTTCATTAATAATTAATTTGCTTCCTCGTGTGACGTTGCGCAATATCGAGTGCTTATAATTGCAATACTCAAATGTACACAATAACGAGAGAGACGGAAAGGATGTAATAACTTTGATGATTAATAGGTTCAGACGCGTTGGCTAGTTGAAGAGTTTAGAAACAATAATTGCTTCGAGCCCCGTAGATGAGATAAATTGTTTTTAATGAAATTTATCAAACGCTAGCGCCGCGTCGACTTTCCTTAGCGAGCAATTTAAACCGGGCAAACCCACCCATCTGTATTCACGATCTATGGGGGATGCTTTTAACGCTCTATCACTCGGCCCGAGCACTCCTGGTATCTCCGCCCTCGGCCACACATCCTCAGCACTCTATGCCCTCTCTCCGCGAGGGTTTCGATCTTTCGACATAGATTTAAGTCCCTACGCTCTTTTATTTTCTACATTATTTCCTTTCCAACCTTTCGACGCATTTCTCTAACCATTCGTCTCGGGAATTCGATCGTATTCTTCTTTGATGTACCCAACGGACTATAATCAGCCGCGTGTGTGTCAGAATGAATTTATTTGCTAACAAAGCGAAAGAGTTTCGCAGTTCCGGATACGAAAAGCTGCAAGTAAGAAAGTATATAGAGGAAAGAGATGAAGGGGGGACTTGGGTGGCGCCTCGAGAAGCTCGAAAACACTTTAACGCCGGAGTTGGGCCGACCGGAGACGCATCAATCAAGCTCCGCGCCGCGCTTCAATAGCTCCCAGACGCTTCCATCCTTTCCGCTCGACGACCAAAGTGTCATGGGGTTGATATCGTATTTGTGTATATCGAAAGGAAAAGAGAGCTGTCCGGAGTCGATAGTTCTCTCTTAGATCGATCTTGTCAGCTCCGGCATTCGATTTAAAAACCAACTCGCAACACAGCTTTCCTTTTTTTTTCCACAATTTCTTTTGTGCCATTTTCAATGTCGAGCGGAAAGTTGAAACGATTTATCGCGGATTTTCAACCGCAACGTTTTCGACGATATCTTTTTATTATACATTTATAATTTTTATTGATAGAAATGTCATCGCCTTTGAGTGACGGCGGTATGAATAAATGTGTTGCATACATTCAATTATAACTGCGGCTCTCCCCATATCAAGGCGGCAGAATTCTTTTTGTTGTCACAGGTCCTCTGGCATTTTCAGTAATGAACAACGGCTTCCTTGTGCTATCGCGAAACTCGAATCCATCAAAAACGTTTTTGACAATATCGAAATTCGTTATGTAATCTCCACTTCATCTCTCTCTCTCTCTCTTTTATGTCGAATAGATATTATTAACACGGAATCGATATGCATGACAAAAAAGAGACTATATGAGTTCATCGTAATATAAAATTCGTCCGCTGTAACTTCCGGCCGGTTTAATCATCACTGGATTATTCGGCCACTAATGCCGCCGTTGCTAAATTTGTCAAATAGCGCAAAATTAGTGTCGAGTAAATACAAATGAACAAATAATCGTTCGGCAATACAGTAATATCGGTGAGAAGCGGTACATGCGAGCGGTCAATACTTGTTAATTGTTGGCGACCGCGTTGACTGTCCGGCGGTTTCACGCTAGTCGCAGTTTGTTGTTTCAATTAAGAGAAAAGCAATAGCGAAAAGTGTTGAAAAAGCATTTAAGCTCCGTTGGCCAGAGACTCCCTGAATACAAGATTTCCGAAGCGGAAAAGCCTCCCCGCGCGCGCGGATAGTGTACAAGAGGAGCGCCGGAGGCGCAATATATCAGAGCCCGGTACGCGCCACGAGTCTCACCACCGGTGTTAACTGTTAAGTAAGCATCCCAAGGGATAGGTGGTCTTTGGGGGAGAATCTTTCTCCTCGAAAGGATGGGACTTGGAGGTTAAGAGGGTTCGTATGGAACTTTCACGCAGTCGTGAGCGCAACCTCTTTTGCCTCTCGGTATGTGAGAATGAAAGAGACAGGGTCGTGAAACGCATAGAGACGAATTTCCCTCGACGTTTCCGCCCGGGACCGTTTTACGCCTAATCTCTGCAATGGCGGATCAGGGATAAATTCACTGTTCAATAGATTCCACCAACTGGATAACGCTTTCTGATTTCTCTCGATTTTCGATATACGACCCTTCGAAGGCTCGACCCCCGACTTCCTCTCCCGCCCTCGTTCCTCTTCTTTCTCTCCACTGTTTTCCCCCTTATGCTTCCAGTTTCGATAAGAGCTGATTGTACGGAAACTGATAGGTTCTACGAACTGTGAAAATCACCGAGATTGCGATATTCAAGTAACTTTACGTATGTGTATACCTACACCCGTAATCGCAGCGGTGGGGTGTCGAATCAAGATAATCGACAAAAAGAATATTTTTGTTTTGCTTCTAGCAAGAGCTTCGATTTGAATTATTAATCCGTAAGTAAAGTAGGTGGCTTAGTCATAAACAGCGGAGAAAAAGCATTGGATATAGCTATGAAATGATGGGTGGCATCATTTTATCTTCCATGGGAACAATTTTACGAAAATAACGATCTCTGGTATTTTTTTTTAAACAATAGTCTTCCCATTCAAATAGAATTGAACAAATTTCCCGGTAACTATCGTGATCTACGAGAAAAAAAATATGGGAAATGGTTATTCGTCGAAGTTACATACCCGATTTTCGAGCTGTTACCGCACGATAAAAAACGTTGAAAAAACTCGATAAAGCTCGGGATTTTTTTGGTACAACCCGTTGAATACCAAAAAGTATTCTGTACATATCTATGAGTTCTTTCGCGCTAAACACAAATCCGACCGTATTTTTGCGGAAAATCCAGCGGAACATTAGTGATTGACGAAAAACGTTTTTTCCATTGCGCCAGAAGCAAACTTTTTCATGTCCAGCTCAGCTTTCAACTGTACCAACCAGGAATCCCAAATATAATCACTACAATATACTTTAATGATTTTAATACACCAACTGTCTGTGTATTTTACTTGCCGGAACGAAATATTCTTGTTACGATTCTTTCTTTAGGCAAAAATGTACTCCACTAGCATTGTATATAGCGTCCCGAGATTGACCAATTTCACGTACGATTTAGTGTAACGTGCGGCGGAAGAAGTGGAAAAAAAACTCCAGAAAAAGAGGAGAGCCTGAGTAATGCCTCGGCATTGGGTGAAATAAATTGAGCGACTTTCTCTCTTTTTTTTTTTTTTTTTCTACGAATACCAGCCTCACTTTCTACCGAAAATTGCGTCGTTTACGGCGCGAGCTTAGCGATATATCAATCCGCGTTCGCAGTCGTAAGGTCTTGCAAAACGATACCGGTAGCCCTGATAACATCTGAGACAACTATTCGATACAGAAACGGCGCTTGAAAAATGTTTCTGCATAGTTTACCACAATAACGATAATAACGAATCCGAGACTCACAGAGGTGATATAATAATAACGAAAATGTCGCGAGAGCGTAGCCACGATGCGGTGTACGAAAAATTAAAATAATATGCGAGATTCCTCGGGTGAGCAATGAAATTTTAGCGAATGGGTCGCGGCGCAACCGAGGAGTGTATAAGCGAGCAACGAGAGGGCCAGAGGCGTTATCTTTTCTCGTGACTTTTCTCCGCCGTAGACTTTTTCCTTGGTGGGCGACGCGCACCCGCCAAAGGACAGTACAATAATTTACCGTAATGTACTCCCACGACAGGGGCGGGAGGAGGAGAGAGGGGTGGGGAGTAGTTACTCTGATTTGCAGCTGGCCCTTCTTCCTTCTTTTGACGATGCTTCATCCACGACCCTTGGGAGGCATTCAGGTTGTGCGAGCGAGGCGTAGCTCGTTTTTCCCTGCGGGAGAGTATAGTCTCTCGTCGGCTCTCCTCTTCTTATTCTCACTCTTGCGTTGTACGACCTTCTAACGCTTTAAGCGGTATCTCGCCGCTTTCGGCTCGTCTAAAAAACAGACAAAAAATAAATAAAAAAAACTATGTCGTTGAGCAAGTTAAATGCGTTTCGTTCTTGCGTTTCTGGAAAATAATAATAATAAAAATCATAGCAAAGTGGGATCGATAGAAGAGTTTTGCAGCTGGTCTATAAGATAATTCCGGAGGTGCGCGTTGAACGTGTAATAAGGAACCTCCTTGAAGACAGCCGGAGAAACACGTATAACGATAAGTACTGGAAGATCGAATCGATAATAGCTTTAGAAGGTGCGCACAGACGTTCCATCGAGACCTCGGACGGAGCGCGGAGAAGAGAATATCAGCCTCCGCGTGCCTCAACAATGGGAACGAGCGTACCACCCTTGGAGACTATACCTCTCCCTTCCACGATCGGAAAAAACTCTAGCGCACCAACGCGCGCTCTCTCGCGGGCCACGACTCTTTACGCCGAAGAATTTTTCCCCGTTACGACATCCTTGTGAAATTTATCGCCGGGGTCACAGCTTGGATCGCCATGAACAGTTCCCTCGTCGGCGCCGAGAAACCTACACCCCAGACTTGTAGACTCTCTTGTTACCTTGCCGAAGAACCTTTCGACCCCATCGATCGGCTTCCCGTCGACTCTCTGAACTTATGCTCGCGCGTACCGTCGTACACGCAGCGGAAAGTCTTAGCTCGCGGAAAAACGGAGACGATCGGTAGCAGCGTTGATTATCTTCCAATCGATACACGTTATCATCAACCCAATGATTCGATAATCGACGATCACCAATTATCGATTTTTTTTTTCGTTGCGTTTATCACGCAATAATTAAGCTGCGGCTGTTAACCGCGTTTCCGAGCTATTCGAATGAACGCAGATTTGATAAATCAAAATTAGTACGCATCCGTTTCATTCACCTACTTGTTTAAGCATTGAACTGTGACTCCTCCTCCCCCCTCCTTGTGTCCGTCAATCGCAATATAACGCCCTTTACAATTGTCAGTGCGGCAAACGTAAAGGGTTTTCATTAAATACGTGATAGATCGTACGCATGTTCGAAATTCGTCGGTGCCGTCCAAACGAATGAACGCTGCCAGCGCGTGCCGATGAATAAAAAAAAAAAAAAAAGAAACGAAAAAAGCAGAAAAAAAGGATGGCAAACGTTCGAAAAAATGCGAATGCTGCAGTTCAGAAAGAGTTCGGGTATCATAGATGGGAATAGAAGGGAAACGGGGGCTGCAGGGGACGTTTGCGCGATCCAATTTGATGACTCGATACACATCGCTGAACGCGAGCTCCGCTAAAGTAATTATTAACACCAATTGCATTGTAATTAAACATCGTTCCTGTGCAGCAGCTCACCGGTAGCAGTATAGCGCCCTCTTTCATCCCTCCTACTTCGTTTCTGACTCGCTTCTGCTTCGCTCGTTCTTTCGCTCTCTCTCTTTACTCTCTCTTCCGTACCGGTTCGTTCAATGTTCCTACCTCGAGCCTCTATATTCCCGAACCTTCTTCTTCTCTTTCTATCTCTTCGGCATCTATCAGTAGACTCTCACGCTACTCATTCTACCGTGAACGCTTTCAAATTTCACTTATCCATTGCGAAAGTATCAGATCTACGACGAGATTCTGAGAATTCGACAAATTAATATTCGTTAGGGCATACGATACTATGTTTCTGCGTTATAAGTAATTCAAGAGTTCACGACTACGAGAAAGCAAAGATTCATCGTTGGCGGGAATACGCGTACAGTTACAACCTCCGTATATTTTCAGTTGTGTCGAATCAGAATGAATTGCCAAAAAAAAAAAAAAACAAAAAAAAATATACAGACGACCACGCCGGGAATGAAAGTCCGAGAGAATGAGTATTTCGATTTTCATACCGATGGTCGACAGCGTCACCCCTGGGAAATGAGGTCATATAACGGGTCGTCTATCGGTATACAGGGATGTCGAAAAGAACGAATACACATACGAGAGGCCATGGGAGGTGAGTTGCCAGCTTCCTAATTACTGACTCTCCGAACTGCAAAATGATCAATTCGCCCCAGCTTGCTCGTAGAGTCGACCGCTGGCTTTCTCCCGCCTCTCGCACCCATGTGTGTCCATCTACCACCGATCGCGTCTCCGTCCTTTACGGGTATACGGCGTATATACCCGTTCTTCTCGCGCAATACCATTTTGATCGCACAACCATTTTTTTTTTGTTAATTTCTTTTTTTTTGTAGCTTTTCCTTTGTTTTTTATTTTATTTTCATCCGTAGCGAACGCGAACGCACAGTCCATGATCCGATTAACCCGGGAGGCGAGGTAACGATCACGCACCGAAATTTTCCTCTCACCCAGTTTTACCTCCTCCCATCTCGCTTGGCTCCCGTTGCATACACTGTATCATGGACTCTCGCACTCGAGGCGCGCCCCTAAATCCCCATATGGGTATGTGCATCAGGTATTCGAGTACACATAGATATACCCCAAACGCAAAATTCCACCGCGCACACACCTGCTCGCGCAACGTCAACTAATGATTTTTTCATTAAAATCCTCGACCAAGCGGCCAGCGCACTAGCTCTGTCGTTATTATGGAATTCGCCCGTTCTACCCGCGAAATCGGGGGCTTCTCTCGCTCTCGGAAGCACTCTATATTATCGCTTGGCCAGAGATATACTCGCGGTATCCGGTTTTCATTTATAGGGTAATGCTCTCTGATGCGGCCGCTGATTTTTTTCAACAACGGTGAGATGAGTGGTAACCTCCACTACAAAAGATTTTATTGTCGATTTTGGTAAACTGCTCCAATTAGCATTGTTCGTTAATACTGAAATGCAGAACGATTCGACGATTTCAGTACTTAATTTAGTTGTGATGAGTTTATGCAGAAAAACACAAATGTTTTTTTAAAATAATCTGATTACACCGGTCGTTATGACGAATGAATTGCATTTAATTTATCTGATGCATGGAAAAATATTATTGGTACCCGTAAATAAAAGAGGTAAAATTGTATCATTATTTCGTTAAATCAACCAAATATTTGTTTTCCGACCCACAAGCGCCGATTTAGTCGATTCAACCGACTTTTTCTTTCTGCGAGCACTGAAAATAACTATAAGATAAAACTTAGACCCGACAAGAAATTTTCCGTAACAAATTAACTGTTCACGACATCGACTATATGACCTCCCAATCTTGCGGCAGTGTATACTATAACGCCGCCTTCCATCGTGGCGGTATCTTTGGAAACTCTAACAATACCGGTCTCGCGACTCACTTCCTCCGGAAAGATCGAGAATCGCGAGATCGCGCGTACCCCAAAGGTTATATACATGGAAAACGACGAGTTGGCCAAGTTGTCCTTTCGTCCCGGAAGTCCGAATGTCCAGTTCGACGAAATGAAGTTCGCCGATAGTTTCCAAATGGTAAAGACGAAAACGGGGAAATCGTTGAGGATGGGGACAGGGCGAAGGTTTCGAGTGGACACTTGAACAAAATACACGTCTGTTCTATACAGTAGTAGTGCATACCACTGGCGAGAATTTCACGCAGATATATATATATATATATATATATATATATATATATGACTGGCGAGTAATAGACGATCGGTACTGCAAAGGGATGAGAGGGTAGCAGAACATTAAACGCAAAGCGCCGGACATCAATGTATAGAACGTTCTACGATCGCCAACAGGATAAATATCTATAGGGCACGTCGTGAGTGCCCTATGCTCGCGCTCGCGAGCCTCCACGTGGTTAACCGCATAATCGCGGCAATGCGCCGTTCATTGCCGTAAAGCGACCGTGGATGCTGGCCATTCATTAGTTAGATGGGTTGCGCATGTGTGTGCTTTAGAGCGCGTAGACTTCCAAATATATACATATGTATAAATGCATAGATATATGTATTCAACGATATATATATATACGATCACTATGGGGCTTCGTATAAACCGCGTTACTATTATACAGTGGAACAGACGTACCGGACGTTCCTGACCTAGTCGTCCACTTGCCAATTTCGACGATTATTTGTTCGCAAATGATAATGCATCTCGTCGCTTTCACAGTGAATTTTGATCTATATATCTAATGCAGTTTCGTACGCTCATATGAAACGTCATGCAAATCATTTGCATGCAAGACAAAAGCACTATTCATTTGTACGGCATACACAAGTGAATATCCGGATTCGTAAGTAGTAAGAGGGTTTTCGAAGTCAGACGGTGTAAAATACGCGAAGGGGAAGAGCGTAGAGGGTGGGAACGCAAGTGGAGGAAGAGGACGCGTCGAGCCGATCAATATATCACAGCGATGGTAGCCGACGCTTCCGGTGGTCTTGCATCCCCACAGCACTCCTTCCCAAACTATCTTCCAAGCTCTCTCCTTCGCTTGCTTGTCGGTAGAGAGTAGTCTATACCGTTTCAAATCCTCCCTCCTCTCACTGATCCGACAAACTCGTTACTCAATGGATCTTTCATAAGCGAATTACTTAAAGATGTAATTCACTCAACTCTCAGACCACCGGAGAATATCTCGTTGCGGTGAGACGTCGCGGATTTTTCGAGAGAGGATTACTCGGCCACGGAAAACCCCCGCGCACCGAGGAAAGCCCCTGATACGCGACCGAGAAACACGATAATAAATCTCATAGAGAACTTCAAGCTCCGCGGCCAAGATCGAGACGCGGCAAAAACAATTCAATTTTTGCATCTTCCTATATTTCAATGCCACTTCGACACACGATGTATTACAGATCGGGATGGTTTTGTGTGTGTATGTGTGTGTGTGTATGAACCTCTCACCGTTGCAAAACTCGCGTATGAATTTCTGTGGCCTCGTATTCTCATTCTCTTTATTCGGCAAGGGACCCCTGTGTGGTCGGTGGAGTATGGAGAGTTAGAGAGCGGGAGAGAGAGTTCCTTCGGGACGAACTCGAACATCCGCTCCAGGCCACGAGAGCGCGAACTATATCCTCGAGGCAAGTGCATTCGTGATTCTGCAGTTTTCTCCGCTTGGCAATATGAACGACTATGTACGGGGACGTGCGGGCCTGGGGGGAGGGAGAGGGGTGCGGGGGTGGAGGTATAGCTTGCAGGATCGCATACTAGACCGGGTTACGTGGTGAATGTAGAGAGTACAATATTCCATGCGTCGGTGTATGTACCACGGTATTATAGAAAAGCGTGGATAGCAAGGACACGAGAGACGAGTGGAGGAAGCTGGAGGGCACGGGGAGATAACTCGAGAGCTAGATACTCGCAAAAGTCTCTTCTGCTTCCTGCTACATCCTGTTCGTGTGTCGTCGCGCGTCAGCCTTGCACGCTTCTGACAACTCTTGGCAAATTTCCACACAGAGGAGTCCCTCGTCCTTCGTTTCTCCCCCCTTCGCCACTCGTCGTTGCGGGGAAATGGCCGAGAGAGAACGGAGCAAAGCCGACTACGGGGGTTATCCTTTGTTTCGGAATAATTGTTTCCTATGGGTGCTATACTTGCTCTCGCTGCACGAAGCGCGAGAGTCTATCCCGGTACACAAACCTGAACGTTCGTACCAACGAATGGGAAGACAACGTGTTGACAATGTTCAGTTTCGACTAAACGCTGTCTAAAATTTCTAGCTGAGCTTTGCACGACACCGCCCGCTCCAGACAAGAAACTTTCAACATCTTGTCGAGATTGACAAAAGGGTTATATTTTGCAATACGCGAATTCTCGACAATTTATATCGAGGCCCTCGAGAGAAAGATATTGAATGCACTTCAACTCAAATATTGCAACAGTTTATTTAATATTTTGAATTTATTTGATTCGTTATTTATTTATTTACGGGAATAGCCCTTTTCTATTGAATTTCAGCAATTTGGAAATATCAATTTCTTTGGTATCGTAGAAGAACCTTATTTATACACGTCAAGAACTATTATTTAAAAAAATAAAAATTGCTGTAACGAATTAGCGTTACAGGGCTTGAAAGCATCACGGTAAACCACGTACAACAGCTAGCAGTGGAGCGCCAATTTTTCGCAGCAATTTACATTAAAAAAATAGTTCTCGACATATATAAATAATTTTAAGAAATATATAAAACTACAGTGACAATATTTTTTTTTAATTAGGAAAAAAGGAAAGAAAATGTATCGTAGTTCATTCGAATCTCATATTTTCGTATTTCAACAAACGGAAAGACAAATTTTAATAGCGAAAAAAAAAAACACGCTAAAAAAACGAACATGCAGTCAGTACGCCAAATCGATATTTTTTCGAATATATTTATAATTTGCTTTATCTGGCGAATGTCGGAGGAACCGCGAACTCGAACACCCTCGTTCCATTTGGATGACGCTCTTCATGCACGGAGGGAGGGACGGGACGCGTGCAAAAGCCGTATATGGGATTGCGTACAATTTTATAGAACGGTTGACAACAAAGTATCGTTTTGCGCATCTCCGTACCGATACCCGAGCGACGGCGCGATAAAATGAAACAAAAAAAAGGCCAGAGAGTAGAATAACCGCCAACAACTCGTTCGATGGCCTCACTTGTGACGGAGGCAGATATTATACATATGCTATAACAGTTTCAACACACAGTTTGCGAATTAAACTCAATAGCTTGATCGGACATTCGGGGGGTGGATAAGGGGATGGATACTATTTTTAGCACCTTATCAATGTTCACATATCGCTTCGATAGCAATTGTGCGAATTTTATACGAGTTTTTGTCTTTCCATCCTACGCTTTTTTCACCACAAATATTTCGTTTATCGTCTAAATGAAAATACATAAAAAACAAGTGTCCAGTCTATCTTTGATCTAATCGCGAAATATTAAGGGGAATGAGGTATTAGCGATGTTTACGTTTCAATGAAATGTCTTTTCATATTCGTGTCGAATATTTAACGACTCAGCGTTATGGATGATTATTTTAGTTCTATTCGGCATAAACTTTTTTTTTATCACAATTGCTGATTAGAATCCATTACTCTTAACGACTCTGAATCGCTTGTATTTTTTGGCAAAATAGAATAGATAGTTTATACGTTAAATCGAAAGATTAGACGCCAGACACTCGCCTATCGTCTTGGAGAAACAATTCCTTCTCTTGCACCCGAGTCAAACTGGAACATTGGTGCACTTTGTCGACGTCGCTCTCTCGCGTTATCTATTCTATATACATAGAAAACAAAAGCCTGTCGAGCCAGTATGGAGGGCTCTCTCGAGGTTTTCCTCGGCCATCGACTCGTGTTCCTATTTATCTTCCGTATACACGGAAGGATACTCGAGGTGGAGAATGCGGGAAAGGATGACCCGGAGAGAGAGAAAGCCGAAGGATCGCAACGTTTACACAAACTGGTGGGGAGAAGGACGGTTGGCCGTACACCCTCCAAAAGTAGCATATATTCCTATTATTGCTCTTTGCGAACCACCACCTGCGTTCCCTTTTCGTTGATAGGAACGAGACGAAGGAGAGAAAAGGCAAAGATCCCAACGCGAAAGCTCAGTGTGGAAAAGCGGCTCTTGGTATTACTCTGAAGAATTCCCGTAGCATCTTCGGCTCCTTATAACGTTAAAGTTCCTAGAGTCGTTGTCCACGGCAACGATGCCGTATATATGTACGTATATGTATACATATGGATCTGTTCTGTATGTGTAAAGATCGCCCTTCTCCGACATTGCCCACGTTTCCTTCGCATATATAGCTTCCCTCTAACGAAATGCCAAGCGAGCTATTAGCCTGCCAGACCGACGAATTGACGCCCTCAAATTGCGCAAGATACCTTCGTAACCCAGCGTGTGTATACATAGCTTCGTTCGCAACTAGAGTTGATACTTGCATAGCCGCAGAGATGTCGCGGTCTAACTTATACTCGCCTTACGTCGCCGGTTGCTTGGTTTCTCCACGCCGGAAATCTCGTTACTATTCGGCCCTCGTTCACGGGGCTTTACAGAGCTCCTGCACGATCGAGAGCGTAATTTTTCATGTCGACAGGCCGTTGTTCTTCTCGCACTCAAGACGGTATCCCTATGTACCATCGTTTCTCTCGGTCCACCCACCTCACGTAACAAACCCGCTACCCCTCTCTCCCACAACAGCCCCCGCTATCGTTCAAACGTTTCCGATATATTCGTTCGTTTTGAATTCTTAAACACGAACGTTTTACTTTATCGGAACAGATATATTCGGCGGGAGGTGGACCTTGAACGATCGGTTATTTTACGAACCGTGGCGGCTTGTTTCGAAGTCAGGATGATTTTTCTTCAATGGCACAGAGTCGGATCAAAAAGCTTGACGCCAGAAAAGTTCGGCCGCAAATGCACGACGGCGAGAAACCTCCAAATTATCGGTCTTCACGTTTGAGTGCTTCGACCTTTACGAGCGCCGCAGATCGAAGAGTAACCCTGCTGCTGCTGAAACTACCTTCCGCCCCTCTCACCACCGGCAAACGAGTAGTCACGTCACTGTGGTCACGAAGTGCACAGATTGAAAGGTGAAAATCGACGGTGACAGAATGATACATGGAACGATTTTATTCGTACCGTGAAAAATTCTATCTATAAATGGCTCTAACAACGTCTTTCATCAGTGCCCGTTGAAGCATTTTTCTCTCAACGTAACATATATACTCCGGTTCTTACCGAAGTTGCCAACATTTCACTATTATTTACGTTGATTCATGTTCACCGTCATTATTAGCTTTCTTCGAAACTCCGCGGGGGTACCGAGCACTGGTGCGCTTACGCTCGAGTCATAAATAGTAATCATGCGTGTGAGGGAAAAAGTCGACCAAAGTAAATTCACGAGTTCAGTAGTGGCCGGGGTAACGAGAACATACAGGGCGTAAAGTTACAAATGAAAGTCTGAAAAATGATATTCTCCGTGCAAGATACGTTAAAATAACTCACGTAATATCGTTATAATTGTTAGGTTCTTGCATAGACGAGCAAAGACCAAATCAGAATTAAAATTTTGCAAAACGAAAAAACCCGATTGAAAAAAAACCTATAAATTATTCATCGTGAGATTTTTTTCCACTTTGTGAAACTACGATACGTACGTTCATACGTTACCTACGTAACGTATTCGTTTCATATATAAATAATTATTCCATCAGCGAATTTTTATTTTTTGCTTTTTTTATTATTTATTGAATATTCGTCAATGAAAAAATGGGCACAGATTAAATGTTTCATCTCTGGGATATATTCTCATCAGTTTTTTTCAACAAACCCGTATTTTTTTTATTAAAAGTCAACATAAGGTTCCTTGTTTTAGGGAGGTGTAAAAAAAAAAAAGATCGTAAGGTGCATCGGATTAGAAATGATCGCGGTGTTGGAGCGGTTATTATATGTAATGGATAAAAATAGTAATCGCGTCGAATGGTGTGAGCGCGTTGGAGTAGAAGTTGTGAGATACGTGACAGTTTACCGGGTTGGATCCGCGAAGGTATACACGGGGGCGTTCGTTCTGGCATATGTGGAGTGCGTGACTGGTCTCGAGGGCGAGATGTCACGGAGCTAGAAGAAGACCCCCGCAGCTCTACTCGGACGGTCTCGAGGAGGCCAAGAGAGGTCAGAAAAGGATGATGACTCTGTCCTGGGGGAGGTTAAAGGTCCCCGTTCTCATTTATGATCTTATGCAACGTGCGCGCAATATTATATAGCCAGTTGGTGGCCGACGTCGCATATTAAACACCAAGACTTATCTTATCCTCCTCTCGCCTCGCTATACTCGGCACTCGCGTTATATGCCAACCACTCAGAGCTCACGGCGTTTACCGTGTGATCAATGATTAACGAGCCCCCCTTCCACACTATATGATATGCACCTTGTATATAATATATAATATATAAAATATATCTTTTTCGCGACTATATCAACGTTGTGCACCGAGTGTCGAGAGCGGCGACCCCCTCGTTTGCTCACACTCCATCTTTTTTCATCCCATATAGATTTTTTTTTAATTTTATTATACAAATATATAAACCGTTTCGCTCGGTAATCGGGGCTGTCAGGCGAGAAAAGCCAGTTGATGAGCAACCCATTTTCTAATAAAAGCACCAGTATCACCCGCTTTTCATATGCTCTATAATAATTGCAGCCAAAAATATTATCTTTTCTTTTACTCCGAACGCGAATTTCCACATCAAAAAATAAGGTAGAAATAAAAGAAGCGATTGAATAACTTTGCTACTATATCCTTACATTCGTAAAATCCCGATGTTTGTTCGGGTTTACGGTAAAATAACAGAAGATACGCTGATTGATGGGGTTTTAGAAACAATTTTTTTTATTGGAAATGCAAATTAGAAATTTATTTATTTAAAATGCCAAAAAGAAAAGCATTATAAAACTTTGCATTTTATTGTCCAATCAAATGGTTTCAAAACTATGTTTAAGCCCACATATTTCAGTTCAATATTTCGCGCTGAATATTATCCAGTAGCTATTTTTACCTAATAAATTCGATTAGAATGGAAAAAAAAAATCGTTTTCGCGACTGATGGTCTCCGTGGTAAATATCTCCGTATGTCAAATGGCGTATTTAAAAATCGATAATAATGACTTTCGATATTTTCAACAATTTTTTTCCGTAACACACTTTTTCTTTGTTTCAGACGTGCCGGATCCACCGGGACGACCGATGCCGACAAACTTCACATCACGTTCCGTCACGATATCGTGGGCGCCCAGTGAAAATTCTCATAATAATCCGATATCTCACTACATCATAAACATTCGGTGAGTCAATCATAATAATACTCCCGGTATATTAACCACGTTTGCGCTATTCCCGTAGCGCACTAGTTGTGGAAAACGGAAATGGGGATGTTTGATTATCCCGCTATTATCTATTCTTCTATCTCCGCTCTCGTCTTGCGAGACGCCGAGCTAAGTATAAGTATCTCGCTGCTCCGGGTTTTCTAGTCTCGTCGTTTGTCGAGCTCCGCTCGTGGAAAGACGAGGAAAGGTTGTTTTCTCCGGTATGCGAAACTTGGAATGAGTTGGTCGGCTCTGGGGTTTCTCGCGGGATTTTCGCGCGGGCAACACCGGGGTAGGATAAGTGCATCGTTGCAGAGCCAGAACTCGGCAACGGTTACGGAATTCGGCGCGGTATACGTTCCGGTAGAAGCTGCAACAAACTCAATCGTCGTGATACGAAATAAGACGCGTCAGTTCTATCTGCCCCGCGCCCCAATATGCCCGGTGTTACCTTGTACTCTACTCATCCTTATATATACGCAAACACGGAGAAGGGAAGCCCCCAAAGCCTGCTACCCTCGACGAGCGTAGCGAACTCGAGAGCGGCGCGGGTTACGCCAGAGGAGTTGTTACCGTTGTTATCCGACTTGGTGGTTTTGCTAGACGTGCCCGGAGATGAAGCACCGTGCGCACTAAGAAAATAAAGGTCGATGAAAAGGTAGACGACGAGTCGAGAGGGGGATTATGCTGCGCTTGTGGCGATAAAGTCTTGAATTTCTTGTACCAGAGTTGTTCACTCATGAATATACGCATAAAACAGTTCGTTATTCTTCTAACTGGCAATATATACCACCATCGTCTTGTGATTCTTGAGAATTATATCGAGAGGATATCCAATAGCTAACTATGGAGGGTTGGCCAGTGGAGCGGTAGTCGGGAGAAAACGAGAAAAGCCCTGCGGGTTTTCCTCGTCGTCCGCGGGGTGATTTCGAGGTCGCGGAAAGAAGGAAACGTATAAAATGAAAGAAACGGCCACGGCGGGCAGGGTATATGCGGCGTCCAAAAGGGCGTGGGGAGCGGAGAGCGACGCGGGGACGAGAGGAGAAACAAGAAAGCGAAGAGCGAGTAAGAAGTGCAGTCTCGATAAGCACCCTTTTGTTCTCTTCCTTCTTTCGCAGGAGCGCGAGTAGAGTAACCGAGAACCGAGAGCAGACCTTCGTCCAACGTCCGTTATCTCTTCTCCCTCGCTACTTCACCTCGCAAGCTTTTTTTTTTTTTTCTTTTTTTTTTGCTCTTCGTTTTTTTTATTCGTTTTGTTTTTAACAGAAGAGAGAAATTCGCTATCGGCACTTCCAAGTATCCCTCTATAGCGAATGACCAACGTACGGCACCCGTGAGCTCGACGCTCACCGGCGAACAGCCAGCAGCGGCAACAGCCAGTAGCAGTTGAGACTGTAGAAGCACTAGCCATTTCTCTGTAAAGCTGCCGTTGACCGCAACAAAAACCCAAGAGAAAAGGCTTATATCTCGCATTATTGAGCCGTTCTGTGGTGATACTGACGGCTGCCCCCCCCCTTCTCTAACACGGACAGACGCTCTCGATTCCTTCTCTACCCTAAACTCAAACTTTTCCTACAGCTCCTCTACTGAAGCTTCTTCCACGACACGTACTACCTGTCACTCCACGGATAAAAAAGTCGATAGTTACGAGAGTCTATGTTGTTTCTACGTGTAGTAACACCGGTAACTCGAAAACACTCAGCAAGATTTCTTGGCTATTCGCTGCGCGCCAGTAACGCGAAACGCGTGCTATAAACTAACCTCTTTCCGAAGTCTGTAAATGGCGGTAATTGACATAGAGTTAAAATTTCTGAACTCGCATATTTTCAGAATCAAACGACAAGCGTTTGGAATTTATTTTTACACGAAAAATTTTACTCAAACAAGCGGGTTATTGGATGTACATCTGAAACGTGATCAAGAAAAAAAAATCGGTCGGAAATCCGTCGAGGAGTCCGGTTGGATATTCTTCAGGTACCCGAGAAAAAAAAAAAAAAAAAAAAAAAAAAAAAAAAACGAAAATTATATCCGAGAAAGCCGAGTGCGGGCGTCATTGCACCGACCGGTGCGCTTGCCAAATATGAAAGTTTTACCCACACAAGAAGTTGGTGAACCGATGCGGGCCGCGGGGCCACTTACCACTCTCCTCTCGAGGCAAATCTACCAGTAATACCTATAGAAACTAGTGCGAATTTTTTACTTCCATAATAAAGTTCGTTAAAACTTTTGTCCGCGGTTGACTCGACAGTCATATGCGCACCGGAGAAGCGGACTTGCTAGCCGTGGGGCTTGCATTCCAGCACTCCACTACCCCGCACAACCCCCCCTCGGCGTCATATTATATTCGTTCGCTCGTTCACTTGCCCCCTTCCCCACCCCCTCCGTCCTTTCTCCGTCGCGAAAGTCAAGTTCGGTGATGCCATTTTTTGCGGTCGCGTCAACTATACGTATATATACACGCTTTTCGCCTATTATGAATTCGAGAGGCGTGTTCAACGGGAACTCTCCCTCTCTCTGCGCCAGGAAAACTTTTTTGCCCGAGTGTGCTAATCCTCTTTCGG
Organism: Buathra laborator; assembly: GCA_934046635.1. NCBI lineage: Eukaryota > Metazoa > Arthropoda > Insecta > Hymenoptera > Ichneumonidae > Buathra > Buathra laborator. The sequence goes on along the minus strand of OW203898.1, from coordinate 2,976,347 downwards.
CATACCGGTGGCGCAGCATCTTTCATCATCTTTCGTCTGCATCCAACGGACTACAGACGTCTTCTTCGTCTCTATGAATATTGAATACGCGCTTCGTTATTCAAAAGATTAAAAAAAAAATTACGAACGAAATAAATAAAAATATTCGTCATCGTCTTCGAGTAATTTTATCGTCTACATCGTTGAAATAAAAATTAAAAAAAATAATAATCGTAAAGAATTCATCGGTGTCGTGATCGCGTCTACGCGCATTTATTCAACCTCACGAATTCCCGAAAAAAAAAAAAAATCGTTTTTATCGCCTATCTCGCACATTCATCTCCCTACCCGACGACAGCTGTAGATTTGTATATATTCATCGTCTTTCTATACACCGACGTGATCAAATCCAACGTCACGCTGAAAGAAAAATTTAATTGGTATAAAGATAAAAAAGGAAGAATAAAAATAGTATAAAAAGCTGGTAGTTTCAATTCGCGAAAGTATTCATAGAGCTGCCAGTGGCGTCGGGAGTCTGCGGTGATGATGGCAGAATGGTATTGCCCGCTTGAAACTGTTCCGAATGTAACCACTTTCAATGGCTCTTTCAATATGGGGCCCCTGATGGAATGTACGCGGCATAGACCGTACCCTGTATATATAAATATGTATATATATACTCGGAGAGCTACAGTCCACTCGAGTTTATCCGAAATTCCAACTGGGGTTAAGGGACAAGGAAAAAAAAGGGTACGGGGGAGGTAGCGGGAGACGAGAGAAAGACGAGGGAAGAAAGGATATCCCGTCCGTACGTCCATCCACGACGATTAATCGTCGCACGTTCATCCATATTGAATCCACTTTGGACGAGTTACAATTCCTTAAATTGATCGCTTTTGCATTTTTTTTTGTTCCTTTCCTTCTCAGTTCTTCATTTCGCTCTTCTCGTTTCTCTTCCTTTGCCGGTTTTATGTCGTCGTGGAGTTTTACTGCGTGGATTGGAGGACGAAAGCCGCGATACGCGTCGATCCATTTCAAGGATATACTTATACACTAGGGTTGTAGTCCGTTCGGCGCGAAAGACCCTCCCGAGGGTTCAACCAATCAGGATCTTCATAATTAACTTTTCTGTCTAATTTTCTCAATGGCCGATTAGGTGCCGCACTCTCGTGCACACCCTCTTTCACATAAACATTGCAATAGGCGGGAGGGGGTGAAATAGGAAGAAACGCGAGAGAGGGTTGCACAGAGCGCGCGGCCGCGGTGGATTAAGCCAAGCCAACCGTGTATATGTATACCGGGAGAAACCCGAGGATGGAAAATGATGATAGAGGTATCCGAGGAGAGAATACACAAGGGAATTTTCGTACAGAGATTTCCACTTGCTCTACGACTTTCGTAGAATCCACTATTTTCTTTCTACAAATTCGTGCTCTCTTACTATACCCCCTCCCCTCCCCCCCTTTCGACGAGCTTTCTTCGTTATAGACGGGATATAAGAAGGAAAGAAAAAAAAACTTATCGTTTCGATCTTTTCTGTAACTGTCGGGCATTGTCTTCTTTATTGGTTTGCTGGCAATCATGATCTACATCTATATTGCTCTGATTCTGTCGATCTGTTCAACGATATTTCGTATCGATGCAAAAATCATCGCTGTATCAAGAGCGGATATTTGCCGTAACAGACTGTTTCAATAGACTTTTGTGATATTAATATGTTTTTCTACTTTTTATTTTGTTTTGTATTATTATTCTTCGGATACGATACACCGAAAAAAAAAAAAAAAAAAAAAAAAATCGATCGAGTGTACCAACGTCGAGTTGTTTTCGCACTTTTTTTTTTTTTTATTGCAACCGTTGCAATACACATGTAACGAAACGTGTAGATTCTGAATGTCTCTCTGCGCGAATAGTATACTACAGGTATAATAGGTCGAGTTTGCTATACGCTGAAATAGTCTGGCACAATGCCAGGAAATACGTGGTGACCCGACAACTGAATCGAATTGTTCGCTCGGCGACATGAAGCGGAAGTAAAAAAGACATTTGTTTAACCACCGTGCGCAGCACCGGCTAAAGTAGTCCAACGAAGCGCGAATTTCGTCCCGAATCTCATCGATGCATTATGGGCACCGTTGTTCCCACTACCCTCCCTCCTCCCCCTCCTTTTCCGCGCTCCGGAGTGCTGGGGATTCAGCACCATTAAGTCCGCATTACAATACGCTACGTTACAGATCCCGCTACTTTAATAATCCCCTGCTTGCCGCGTTGTGCCACCGAAATCGAATAATACCGCAACAGTTGAATAATCATTTTGGAAAATTCTGTAGCTACGAGTGCACAAAATAAAAATGTTAAAAAATCACCTGTATTTACAATGAAACTATTGACGAACCAATATACATCAACGAATTTGCCTGTGTTCCTGGAAAATTATTGTATTTTCGCATGAGCACATCCGGTGATAGGGTATCGTCAGCGCAACGTCAAATATATAGAGTAGTGGGTTCGGAATATCGATTTATACGACTGGAATGATGTGTAGAGCGGAACATCGGCCTCTTCGCTATATCGTCTTACATATGGCTTTGCCAGGCAGAGAGTCTAACGGTGATTATCTCTGACTGGTTGAGCTCGACGGCAGTCGGAGTTCTTCGGGGGATTATCTCTCGGTCTTGGTCTTGGTTTCTCTCGCTCGCTCTCTCCCCTCTTATGGTATACCCCCTTCGGCTACTGTCGATATTTCAACGGTCTTATCTACTCTCCCAGAGGATAGGTAGTCGTGGAATCGGCCCCAATCCTATGAGTATTCTATGTACAGTCTCATACATATATATATACATTTAACATGGGAGTACAAACCCGGTCGACTAGTATTACTAGGTACGTGCGTCTCCGGTACATACATTAGGTAGGTGAATTGTATCGTAGACTCCACCGAGATACCAGTTACTGCCGACATGCTCGTCATTATCCTATCAAACAGCGGTTGCCCCTATTTCCGCATCACGCTACGGGGATATTCGGTGGAGAAAAATGTAAAATAAATATTAAAAAACAGATAAATAAAATATGTACGATCCTTGGGCGCATTGTTAGCGGAGCCAACCATCGGAGAGAGGGATTGAGTCACACGTTGGGAATTCTTAATGACTCGTAAAAATGGGGAATATCAGTACGAACGTTCTGTAACTGCGGTCGCGCTCGACGCATATTTCTGAATCCGGAAGCCAAAAGGTAGAATGCGAACATCGCGCATAAATAATGCAATTATATACGGGTGGAGTGGAAGGATAGTAGGGGTAGGGTACCCCAGCGGCTGGTTTGCTCGACGTACCACACTGCATGTCCGCCAGATAGTAATTGTCATTAACTTGAAAATATGTGCCGGAAGGAAGCTGCAATCGCGCGACTTCACAGTCGTCTTTTTTTCTTTGCATCTTCCGCTTCCCGCGTCCGTCACCATTCCCCCCCCCCCCCCCCCATTCTCTCCCCTTCTCCGAATCCTCTCACCCCTCGAAATTACTTGATTTTCTAGGCTCTCTCGGCTTTTACTCGGAGATAATACAATATTTCAATGTTCAACTACTGTATAATTCACCGAGCTATATATTTCGGATGAGTTCTGTACGGTGATTTCGAGTAGCTGGCAGACTTTGCCGTGAGTGTTTTTTTTTTTTTTTTTTTTTTTTTTTTTTTTTTAGCACGACGAGAAAAAAAACCTTTGCAGCTATGAAAAGACGAATGCGAATTTATACGCGAGGTTTGTGTTGCCTTCTGTGAAAGACTTCCGTGGTAGAAAAATTTGCATGATCGTCGGCAAATTCGTAAATAAAATGAATATTGAAGAGACTGAGGGACAGTTGGGAAGTGCGCGTCGCAAACGAGACGAAGGAAAGTGCGAGGAAATATTGCACAAAATTGTTTTCCGCGATAGGCAGCATTGTTGAAGACAACGATAAAGTAGTAGTAGTGAATCGTGGTGGCGAGAGAAAAATTTGCATTTTCCCTCCCCACCCATTCCTCCTCTTTTCCGATTTTTTCCCGATGAGCCGCCGCTGAACAAAATAAAAAAGAATCTTTTGTTAATTAAGGAAGAAAAGGGGGAGAGACAGAGTGAAAGGAGAATGAGAAATCGTCTTAGTCGCAGGTGGGTAGTGTGGACGGTGGAATATAGTCAGGCAAGGCACAGGGGGCGCACCGAGTAGAACCGTCCGGAGGAATCCGGCATACCAAGCCCGGGCTATGCATCATCTGTAATTAAGAAATGCCGCGTGCCTGTTTAAATATTCTTAACGTTAATCCGGTAGAATGGAATTAAAAATGATAAGACGAACGTTCGGGCGACGAATAAAATTCAGCCAGAGATAAAAGAAAAAAAAGTAATCGACGATTCAGCTCCATAGCTTGTCCACATCTATTTCAGTAACTCATCAAAGCAAAAAAAAGCCTCTGATTGTTGCAATAATTGTCGGTTTGAATTGATTGAGAAAATTCATCGGAGAGTTTTATTTTCGTGGAGTGTGCGCTCGCGGCCAGTCTCTCTGCGTCCCAGCGAGCTTACAAGAGAAGTCTCTCTCTCTCTCTCTCGATTATATAATGGGAATTTTCTGGAATATGGCAGATGCTGGACTTGCATTGAAATGGACGAATATCGAGTATCGATCGTTGCCCAGCCCAACGGAGTCGACATCGGCCAGTCAGCATTGTACATTTTTTTTTTTTTTTTTTTTTCGCCAGATCCATACTCGATGCTTCGCCGAGCGGATAAATTTACTTTTCGGCCAAGTCTTTTGCTCGATTTTATTTTCGTTCCGACGCTCAATGTAGCTCCACCTGTGCGTCATGCAACACGAATTGAGCATCAAAACTGTACGTGTGTGAGTTAATAAAAAAATCGTATATATATAGATATATATCTAAAACAGAAGAAAATGGATGAAATAGAGAGACAGAGTGATGGGAAAGTATGAAGCAAAGTAAACTGTTGGTGTGCAACGATATACAGTACTGAAGAAGAATGCCCTTGTGCAGCCATTTGTGAGCTGTTGCATCAGGACGTGAGCATCCTTCCGAGCTTTCCTCGGTTTTCACGTACTTCCAAAAGTTTAAAGCTTTGTGCCGTTCCGCAAAATGGGGTCACCGTCACCACAACGATCGTGGCGTGGGGGTCGCTCTTCTCTCAAACCGCTCCCGGGCTGCTGAATGTTGAAAACTATTCGGCGAAAGGTTGAAGAAAGGATTTTGTAAGAGAAAGAGGGGTTTTTAAGCTTCTGGTTATAGAAATCACCCCTTTACACGCTTGAATATTCCCCCCGAAACCTTCGATAAACCTCGATATGCCGGAATTCAGTAATTAGCAAATGTTTTTCAACGGATCAGAACAGCCGGTGAATGTTTATGGTTATAAGGGTATTATTACAGTCGAGACAACTCGTCCAATAACTAGCAAAGAAACATCCATTGTCAATATTGGAAATAATATGTTTAAATGAACTTTCGAAGTATCGAGTGAGAATGGACGCGCCAAAACGGAGCGAGGGGCATTTAATACGCCGCAGAACTAACATCCGAGCTTCTCTTGGTTTTGTTCCACCCCCGAGAGTCCAGTCTGAAAGCGCGGACAAGAGGAAAAAGGCTTAACGTTGAGAGAATAGGCGGGTAGAGAGGGGAAACTAAGGGAGATCGTGAAATTTAACGACGAGAGAGCCCCGCGGAAAGAGGCGAGAGACGCGTGGGACGTGGTATACCTCTACTTCGGATCCTTCCCTTGGGTTCCCTCGAGATTGAGCTTAACGTAAGCGGAAAAGGGTTAACCCAGAGGATGTTATCAGGCAGCTCCATAAATTCGACAAGATTAGTCGCGCGCGCGGCCGCGGCCCGGACGAACCGACGATTTTATTCTTTTTTCGGTCTTATACCCGTCTCGACCCTCGTCACGCGAGAGACTCTCGCTTTTAATCTCTTCTCCGTCGCTACTAGAGAAATAGTCAAATTCCGTATACGTAGCTATCGAGACTATACATATATACATACATACATATTTTTCCACCGTCTCCGTGGGTTATATAAACTATATTAGTTAATTATGTTTTAAAGGACTCTCGGCGTGAATTAAAGGACGGCATATCATTTAGAGTCGCTCTCGTCTTCATATCCACGAGGCCTCTGACCGGTTGCAAGCGACCGGAAAATAATAGATAATTAATATCCATATCCCCGGTTGCCCGGGCGTCGCTGCGGATCATTTCACTAAAACTCATCTTGTAATTTCATTAAGTGTTTCCACAGCACTAAAGACGAGCGGGATAATGCCGCGAAGCTCGTTATTAAAAGACGTTAATTTTTAATAGCACCGTAAACCATAGTTCATCCGAGGAACGGAAAATTTTCTCGTTACCGCCGGGCTTTAATCCTACGCCGCACCCCTCCCCCCCCCCCCCCTCCCCCTAGTATAGTCGTTTCTATCGCCACCTCGATCGCTGTATCTCTGTGTTCATTACGTCCGATTCGATTATCCCCCAACGCGGTACATCGGTTACGATTATTTTCTACATCGCCGATAAACGAACGTAATGGAGACTTGGATTTTTCATATTCTTATAACGTCATTTCGGGTATATTATTTCATTCGGCAAACCTAATAAGGTAAATTCGTGCTATATAACATCTTTAGCATTCGTAAATCGAACCGAATATCGATGCTCTTCGTTTTATACGAAACATTAGTTTCAGTGCAGTTTCAGTTCCCGAGACTACCGCGGCGTTCGGCACAAACTTTTCGATTGCGGAGATACATACACGTACACACGTGTACAGACCAGCGCACGTATGCGCGACGTATGCACGTACCTATTACCGCTGCTACGATGTACCAGTGCGAGAGACGTTGGTTGCAGCAGGGGCATTTTTCCCCCGATTGAATGTAAATTTACGCATTGCACCGCGCCAGGGAGACCGCCAGGTGCATTAACATATGAACAGCCGTATAATACACATTAATGTGCAATATTCATATGGAGATTTTGGGTAAAGAGTATTACGGGTCTAACTATCCGTGGGCAACCTATTTCCATAATTGGGGAAAGCGTCGAGGACGGAAAGCTCCGCGCGCGCCCCGTTGTACCCTTCCGTACACTCGAGCGAAACTGTCCCGCCGACTTCGCGGATGTGAGGCCCTCGCCGCCGCGCACCGAGCCCGAGATATTCATCCGTCACGAAGAATACCCCACGATTCTGGAAATACCTACGGGACGTGGCAAGGGAGAAGGGCTTCCCGTATGTTCCAAAAGCTCCACTTGCTACGAAGAGACACGTTCATATCTATTATACAGCACCAACGCGGCAGATACTAAAAAAAAAAATTACTCCCTCTGTTTTCACCCAAGTTTTATCCTCAACTGTTTTTTTCCAGCAATTTCACGAAAAAAAAAAAAAAGAAATTTGAGCTCTTGTGTATTATTTTATCAAGCGGCAAGTTTCCACTCTCTTTCCTTCCTCAGTCTCCCCAAAAGCATTGCGGTAAAGAAAAAAAAAAAAAAAAAAAAAAAAAACGAATCATAAAAAGTTGTTGGGGTTGCTGGGGGAGGGATTGGCAAACTTTTATTCGATTTTACAGCCCACCAATCTCGCGACGAAGTGGCCGTGATGGAAGTATATCGTAACGGCGGTATAAAAAAAAATGTCGCGCCTCCCAGTTAGTCATCGAAAGATAATATTATCGTGAAAAAAAAAAAAAAAATGGATTATCACAATATTGATGAGCAATTGAGAAGCCCGAGTCCACCCTCTGTCGTTTCAGAATGAAATAGTTATTTGTGTTTACATGAAAAAAAAAAAAAAAAAAGAAGAATAAGAAAGCTATTATACGCCTCGAGATATTTTCCAGGTGCTCTCTGTTACCGTTTCTCATGCTCGCGCATGGATGTAGGTATGGAAGAGCCTCGAGAATGTCGGTTGCTCTCCGCCCACTGTCGAGGAAAACTCTGATTCTGTCGTTAAAACTTTCAAATCGAAAAGATCCGGACGAGATCTCCCGCGAGTGCGGGAGGAGGAGGAGGTGCGCGTCGGTGAAATCAAATTTAAAAAACAAGGCCAGACGCCGCGTTCTGTGTTGAACCAGCAGTTTCTGTGTGTTCGCGATCGCGGACGACTGGCAACTTCGGGAGAACACGAGAGATTCCTAATATAATCCTCGGGAGCTCTCTCTTTTGTCTCCCAGCAAGCATTCGAAGAATCGAATTGGCCGTCGCGGTACTGCGGCATCCATAAAAATCGAAGAGAATCCTACCCGCTCTCCGCGATTTTAGCCCCGGGATTCGCGAGTACCTGTGCCTTTTAAAATTGAAGATAGGGAAACGAGAAAAACGCTTCTCCAACGACGGCTCTTTGACTCTCGATGCTCCAATTGAAAAAAAAAATAAAAATAAATAAAAATCGAAAAAAAAAAGAAAATAACGACGAAAATCCGTTAGAATACAAGCGATTCTTGAACGAGCAATGTCTTCGATTTATTTACCAAAAGACTTGGCAGGAGATTGAGTTAGAGACAAATAACGGTGCTAGAAGAGATATATCCAGAAAGAAGATTGCCATTGTGCTAAGAGCACACCTGACGCCGCCTATCGCCCGTTCACCTATTCTTCAGTTTCTCTTCAAAAGCTGTTTTGTGTCTGTGTATTCCCTGTTGCCCCCCCCCCCCCTCCCCCGTTCACCCAATGGATACTTTACCACCATCAAGAACGGCTTTATTTATCCTAGGCTACTGTAATCTCATCCTCCAGCGTAGTGCGACCTTTGAACAATTGTAACTTCCATTAGCGGCGAGAGTGCTGGCGTTGCCTCGATTCTATCGGAGCAAACGAAAAAAACGGCGAAGAAGGGAAGAAAAAAAAAAAAAAAAAAAAAGACGAGGCGAAAGAAGCGTTGTGACGAGGCAGCAACCAGCGGCAGCAGCAGGACGGCGGATAGCGGGGAGTCGGTTGTACAATAATTCAGCGTCGTCGTCTCTCCAACGCCATCGTCCGCCGCGCCTCTCTCTATTTTCCAAGTGACATATCGCGAGCGGACAGCGCAGTGTAAATCATCGCGCATAGCCTGCACCTGGACATAAACCATTTCGGGAAGTTACACGCTGCCTCGTGTACACTATAGTCTATGTGTACTTTCCGACTATGCGCTACACATATATATGCATAGTGAAGTTAGTACACGGCTATGCATATTATACGCAGCGTATTATTATTGCAGATGGTATAGGGAGGAAAGAGGAACGGGAGGGGGGTGGGAGTCCGTAGGTTTGATACCGATAACGACCGCAGAGATTTCCACAAATTCGGTGGTAGGGCTGATAGAGGTGTACACACTGCACCTGTACGTGCCAACTGCTGGCAATCGCTAGTGAGATCGTGCAAACGCCAGAATTGCGTCGCACATACCGGGGCGACGACGACGACGAGCAAGCAGCTTTCGATAGGTAGAGGGAAGCAACATAATACCGCTTGAGCGCGATTGTAGCGTGGCAAACGTAACGCGCGCGCGTGCACGCATCGCTGAATTTGGCACGCGGGTCACCGGCGGCACAAGGGGGTCACGTACTCGACTGGGCTGTCGGACAGTGGGTGAGCACAACACGATCGTAGAATTGCTGGACTAAACCTAGAGAGAAACGCGACCAGTTAACATATATATATATAGATACATAGTAAATATATATATATACTTATAGAACCGGCGGCCTCGCGGCGCCTGTCCACTGACCTAATCGCGCGATCACTTAACGTTACATGCACTCTGTTATTGCTACATTCATGTTTGTACCCAACGATCGTTATCATTTTTTTTTATTAACTTGATTCCGACGATACTTAAATTGCTCGGGTAAATAGTCTGTATGTATGTTAACGCGCTTGTACTCGCGTGGTTTTTTTGATATTCTCGTCGTTATGCTCGGCGGATAGGGGAAGCCCGGGGAATGGCGAATTTCTGGTACACGGTATAATTTAAAATGCATCACTTTTCGTGTGATGCATTGTGTGTATTTCGTTATTATCGTTTATTATAACCGTCGGTACCTTAATGAAGACAAATTACCCACTTCTTTGTTTGTTTTTTTTATTTTTTTGTTCATTATCAAACGTTTGATTACAAAAGTCGCGTCAGCTCGAGGGTGAATTTCGAACAAATGGAAATAGAATTGAACCCATTGATCGCTTTGTGTTTTTTTTTTTTTTTTTTCAAATATCGTGCTCTCTCGATTCTTCGCGTGAGAACGCGCCATTTTACCCCACCATCGAATCTATCGATCCCATCGCCGCGCGTACGCGTGAAAATGCTTTCATTCAATGACAAATAGTATCCATATGCTAATCAGTTGTCGACATTCGATCCTATCCGGAGTTTCGGCTGCGGGGAGGGATTGCGTATTGAAATTGCTCTCGGTACGGCGAATTGCTTTTCAACAGAATTTTCGATAGACATTCATATCTCGATTTGCGTGTATACGTGTGGTGTTACGACGAGTATATTGCCGCAGATATGAAGGGGAAGAGGAAGGGGGGAGGGGGATAGCGATGCTGAAACTGATAATCACATACATCTGATCGATTATCGTATAGTCTTAGCGAGCCGAAACTCCGCGCACGGCCGCGAGAGATGCGGCGTTAACATTACAGGCATAATCTGTTACGGTGTACTACCTGTTTACACGCTCTCCCAGCCCTTAGGCATGTAGTATAACTACTAGTATCCCCGGATATATTCTCTCGATCGTTCAACTGAGTAAACTGGGTATATTCGCGGCGCAGTTCAATCTCGAAAGTGATTACAGCAACGAAGGCCACCAAGCCCCTGCGCGCACGCGGGCGCTACGGCTCGTACGGCTCACGGGGTGCAGCTGAGGACGCACAAGAGGCAGAGGTGATAGTTGCGCGAGCAACGTACTTGAACGGAATGATGGCCGATGCATCCAATTTACCTATGACACGTGCTGCGGGTATCCGGTGTACTTGGTTAATAACGTTTACCGCCGAATATCCACGATCTAATGCTCCTCGTATACCTCGCGCACGCTTCGTACTGTCTATAATTGATTCGAGAGATAAACCAAGTCGTATTAACTTGCGCGCGGGAATTATTCGTACATAACGAACGACGATAAGCAACTCCGCGTCAAGGATGAATGGTAAACTGTGGGACACGAAGACAACTGGTATGAATGTAACAAATAATTGCGTCAAAGCAAATTCTGGGTCGTTCGTTACTTCGACAATAGTACGATTCTGTAGTCGAGGGATACAGAAGTGGTACGCCAATGGAACTTCTATGCATGTATAATGGTCCTTGGGAGCAACATCAACAGCTCCGCCATTGCTCTCTCGTCTCTCAACGAATTTCCCGTGTTACCTTCGTTAACGTTCCCTCTCACGGGCTTTTACAAGAAAGAAAAGTGGATGGCTTTTTGCTTTATTCCATCCGTAAAGTGCTAATTGGATCTCGTAGGATTTCCGTGTCATTTACCGGAGCCGCTAGACGAGGAGGGAAACACGGGCGCGGGGTAGTTGGCTACCGAGGTAAGGGAGAAGAGGAACGAGAGGCAGGTATCCAGAACGAAGAGGGACGCGTAACGTTATCCAACGCGTAAACAGAGATGTATCAGTGTCAAAGCGCAATCGCATCGCCAGCTTGCTAACTACGGGCTTTAACTGTGGATAGAGTTTAATGCGACAGTCTTGATAAATAGATACGCAAACGTGCCGGACAGCCCGGCAGGCGCGACAACGGTTATAACTTGGATCGCCTCTCGGTATGTTTGAACGGCAAAGTGGAACCAAAAGAAATATTGGCATCGATCATCGCCAACGGCTTCATTAGCACTGAAATAATCCTTCATTCCGTCACGACTGTTCTCTCGCACCATTGTTATATTTTTATGCTTCCATATATCTTGCAAAAAGACTTTCGTAATATTTCGTATCGTAGCCCGATGAAACAAATTTTTGCAGTCTCGTGAAACTTGTAGCAATACTAATTACGATAATTGCAAACTTGAAACTTTGATGAAATAGCTGACGGGAGTTATGAATTGATAACAATACTTTCATTCATATATTGCTGCCACATTAGCACTGACACAATCCTCCGTTCTTGAACTCCTCCCGTACGCTGGTCACATCATCGCGCCCGTTAATTTTGCAGAAGTACATCAATACTTGCAGAAAAGGTTATGCAAATTATGTTCAATTTTATTCCAAATATTATCGAAAAAACTAATACGATCATCGGGTAGTAATACACGTCAGTAACTTAGTTTTAATAACTTAGTAACTTAGTAACGTTTTAAAGTTAAGGAGATTCAAATTTTTCAGACTTCGCAAACACACGCGCATCCAGACATTTTTTTAAATGTAAGTTTCCAACGTTTTATAACATTCTGAACACATTTTCATTGAATTCTCGAAAAGAAAAAAAGTAATAAAAACAAAACCACGAAGTAAAGCAAAATTACGATTTCTCGGATAAAAAAAATTAGTCGACGGTTGGTCTCGTAAAGTTTACAACGATATTACGGATTACGATAATTTGACGATCGAAACATTAATGAAATAGAGAACGGGCATTATATATGTGTGTATATATATATAGATACACAAATATACTGGTTATTCTTGTAGAAGCGCTTCAGTGGTGAATGTCCCGAGCGATAACGCGCGGCCCATTTACTTGATTGAACCGCAAGCCACAATCCAATTGGAGGCCGTCGAGAGTGCATGACAAATGACATGTTTAGAATTCCCTGTCGTACGATAGTAAAACCGATCGTCGATAAAGCTAACCGAACTCTCGTGACTCCTATTTAAATTGCTATGGTATAACATTACAATCGGCAAATTCTGGTATACATATATACCATCCATCCGCGTGTTCGCATAATGACAATCTCATATAGCGAAAGAGAGAATGAGCGTACCGTTGGATTTTCACGCAACGTTACGTAGATCGGTGGGTTCATGAAAATTTTCGTCGATATAACAACGATCGGGTGTGAAAGGGGGTGGGGGAAGGGGTTAACGGAAGAGACGAGGGGCGGTGTGTCCAGGGTTTCGGTGATTTCGACGATCGTTACTTCAAGCTCACCCCGTGAACTGCACGCGGGCGATTCGGTGAACGCGCTAGGGATATCGGTGGGGAAACCCTGGAAAATTTATCTGCGTGGTTCGCGCTAACGTTGGCCCCTCCACGGTGTGCGAATAGGCTGACCGCTATGGTGGCCGTTCGAGGCGAAGGGAGGGGGAGTTATACAGAAATACTCCAACGTTCGCTGAAGCCGGTACTCCAACATCGCGGGATAGGTGAATCTGACGAATGAGCTTTGAACAATTGTTGTAGCAGTACCCACTGGATGCAGCAAACATATCTATGCCAAGCTGTTTCTGTACGTAGCTTCGTTCGAATTCTCCGCGGGCTGACTATTTATGAACAAGTTTCCAAGTGGAGTATGTTCCACTAGCTGTTTCGCTTACTCGATCCTTTTCATACATGTCCATTACACCTGTTTTCACGTTGGATCATTCAGAACCATAACAAAAGCTCGGGGCGATTCGCCTAATGGTTATGTCTATTTGCAAGACGAGTGTCAATATCATTCGAAGTATTTCTTGAAGAAATAATACACGAAGAAGTATCGACGGAGTTTTGATGGCTGACATTTGTCATGTAAACCGACAGGTTTACAATACCCATTGTTTTTTTTCTTTTTTTTTTTCAATTTCAGTGAAAAATTCGGAGGTATTGTTTTTTTTTTCTTTTTGTAAAAAATGTTGTATTTTTGTTAAAAACGTGTAAATGTGTGATAATTCTTGCAATTTTTTGTTTTCGGTCAGTGAATGGCGATTGTCTCTAATCATTAAAAAAAAAATGGAAATGAAAATTGTACATTTTTTCAATGCACGTTTACAAAGCTTCCTCTACGAGGATTTAAACAAATGGGTTATTGACTTTCTCATTGAGGGGTTTTTGTGAACGCCGATTTAAAAAATACGAAAGTGATGTGCAGATTGGATTTGCATTGTTAAAATGCTATGCATTTCAGCCATTAATTCGGTCGATCCTAACCGTCGTATTATTTTTATTGAGAATATTAATTTCATACGAAATATTTTTTCAACCTGACCGCTGTTTCCACACATGATGTGAAATATTCAGATAAAACAATTAATTCTTTTCGAAGTTCCATTGGAGAATATTTGACGGGTTGAATTGCTTAATAATGCAACTAATTACATTTGTAACTATGTGTTTCACATTGCAGTTAGTTTATTTCCAACGGCATGTAATTCATTACTATTACACCTTTTCGCTTATCTTCATCATTAAAAAAAAAAAAAAAAAAAAAAAACGATACCAGTTTCACTTGCCACTTCCATGTACATTCGTAACAATATTCTTTATCGCGAAATTATAATGCAAGCGAAATACATATTCTATAATTCTGAATTAAGGTTTAATTATATCCCTAATACCTCATTAACCCAATAGATCAATGTTCTCGACAATAAAAAAAGATATAATATTCAAAGTTATATTACAGACTGTAGCCGAGTAGCGAGAGCGAGACCGTCGGAGGTTTCGTGTGTAGTAAAAGCCTTATCGTAGATCGGCGAACGAGGTAGGGCACGGGCTTATTACACACGTAGGGGGTTAAAACACGTACGTTTCAAAGGCAGCGCCAAGCAGCGCCCAGTGGCAGCTCTGTACATTTCCAACTTGTAAATAATAATCATGGCCTCACGGTAGTAATTATACGTACTCGCACGCGTTTCTCGTGCTCTTATCGCGTATTCGTGCTCGGTGCGACCAAACCAGCGGTGCGCCAACGTTACAGCAGAAGAGAACAACGTAAACGCATCGTATATACACAAACCCCTCATTCCCTCTTCCAACATTATTATAGATCCCAACATTCGTCTGTTAGTTTGTGTATACATGCATTTTGCATGTTTCCGGCGAAAACCGGGGCGAATAATGAGACGGAATTTGTACATATTTCCCAACGATGATATTTCACCGGGATGATGTTAGTTTTTATATCTTTTTTTTTGTTTTTACATTTTTAGTACATTTACAAAATTTTACCTGTAACACGATGTGTTATCTCCCAAGCTGCGCACGGGATGCAACGTAAATAAGGTATCCCAGTGGCGCTGGGGCCAGCGGCTTCTTGTTCCGGAACAATAAAGTTTCTTTGATATTGTGCTCTACCCGGGAAGTCTAAAGCTTGCGCGTGAGTTGAACAGAAACCTCATACACAAACGGTGTACAAAGCATTCAACGTTAGGTACCGTTGGCTACTGCTGCTTCAGCTTAAGCCAAATATATATACCCCCCGCCCCCCCACACAAAATAGGTACTGTCAGAAACGTGACGTATCCTAAGAACGTCCCGCTGGTTTTAGTACAAGTCGTATAACCGACCTTAAGTGATCTACGCGATACTATACATAATAACCCATAAAGCGTGTAACATATATGAACGGTTGTTGCCGCGACGAGGGAGAGGGATGGTGGAAGGCGCCAGAACTTGGCTAATTATATCCGATGCCACTCGCGTAGAACCTTCATTTTGGTAATTAATACGAAATCACCTATTATCCACGTTGGCGATAGTGTGCGCGACGAGAATCTCGAATATTCGGTGGCAGACAGAGAGCGAGAGGAACCGCGATTACGACGCGTCTCGACGTCGTATAATATCGCACGATCGACGTCGTTTCTCGGTATCGCACGGTTTCAACCATCCCGCGGTCACGTCACACACCTATAAATCTGACCTTACCTCACAGAAACGGCCGAGAAAACGGCGTTAAAGCAACGACGGGATAAGGCTAGAAATTCAAACGATCATTGGTACACGCATAACTAGTTCCGCGAACTGTAAGTCATATTTCTCATAAACCCTCCCGGTATCATTCGCTGTATTTGTGGGTTTCAGGGTCGGCGAGGATGGACCGTGGGATGAGAAGAAAGAGATCGTAACGCCGACGAACGATACCAAGTACTACATGGAAGATTTACTACCCTTCACGTCGTACAGCTTTCGAGTGTCGGCTGTGAACGCACGTGGACGTAGTGCTCCAAGTGTACCATCCCATTACATAACTACCCTTCGTGAAGGTACGTTTACCACAATGTTTCTTGTATGATATAACATTGAGTTTTATGATTCTTTTGTATTGTCTTGCCGAGTGAAAAATACCGGAGAAACATTCGCTCACGAAGAAACGATAAAGCACTATCGATATGAGTTACCGGTTATTTCGTTCTATAGAAACGAAACGAAATGTCCCTTTAAAAAGGCCAAACGCGCGGCGGTTAGTTAAAGTCAGAACTCGTACGCGCGTGAACTACCGTATACAGCGAGAGCTCGAAACTATCGTGCACAAGGGGGTTACGAGGGCAGGGTTTTCAAGAATATAAACCAAGATGCGAAAAAGGAGGCGGGGTGGGAGGGGGTGGCTGGCATGGTGTGCAACGCCGACGCGGGAGTAGCAGCAGTTTCTCGACACGACAACACAGTTTAAAACGTGGGTCACGCGCTTCCGCTATTACCTCGGTAAAATAAACGGTTTGACTCCGTGTAAAAGATAGTCTGTATGTGACTGGGAGGGATGCGAGAACGTACGGGTGTACCAGAGAGGAGAGAAGGACTAGCGCGAGGTTGCGAGCGCGCAGCAGGTTCGCGTGTATATATGTATAGATATGAAGGAAGACGAGAGTTAGCTATGCGCTCCTTTGCACACACGTACACCGAGAGCGAGGAGAATAAGAGAGGGGGGAAAATAGAAAAGAAAAAAAAAAAACGAAAGCTCTCGGCGAGGTAAAGGTGTACTAATTGCAGTGGAGCCGGAGTGCAAAGCCTGAGACAGGTGTGCTTAACTCAAGCGGCTCAACTCACGTACATGAAGGCAGGAAGGCTCGCTTCTGCTGGGTTGCTCTGTATGCCAGATAGGGGAACCCTCTGAAACTGGGTTAGAAGCAAAGGCGGGGCCCCGAAGTGCTTGCTCGTGTGGATATTGTAAACGTTGAAGGCGCGAGGGCAATTGAAAGAATTCACACCTTACGCTAATTCGCTTGCATTGTAAGAACACCAAAAAAAAAAAGGTGGTTGCCCATTTTTTTCCAACTTATTTTTATTTAATTTCACAGTCAAAGGGGTTTGGATGTGTTTATTTTTTTTTTATTATTTTTTTTTTATTCGCCTGATACGTTGCTGTTTCTCGGGGAAGGGTGCGGTTGCGCGACACGTAACTTTTTTCTCCGTGGTTGAGGCAAAAAAAAAGAGATCGGGTTGTAAATCGATTCGCCCGTTGGGGAAATCGGGAGGAGAATCAACGAGGACGAAACTATTCGACTTGACACTTTAATCCCGCGACGCCCGAAGCTTCGCGCTCGCCCATGCTTTATATACACTCTGGGTTTTCTCTTTCCTTCTCTTTCACTCCCTCGCTGTCCCCTTGCTCTCTGTGCCTCTTCGCGTGCCACGAACTCTCGCGCCTTTTCCGAGATTACATGCATTACGGACTTTAGATTGATAAATTTTCGTACCACCCTGCCTTTCCCGTTGGCTCCTTTATCGTTCCTCCAACGCTGAAGTAATTTTCACTGATTCAACCTCGTTAATGCCCAAAGAAAAGGGAGCAATTTAAATTCACGCTCTAACGGAGTGTAAATATAATAAGCTCGGTATGGGCTCCAAGTTCATTTATCGCAGCTTCCACCGTCGTATTTCATTCCGCGAGGATATCTATGCCACATCGTCATGCGGAGGCAAGGGTGTTCCTCTTCGACTGGGAATATCTGTACGATGGCGAATACATATATGCATATAGTCCGGACTGCGTGACTGTGAAATGAACATAGCGATGTCGCCGGCGAATCACCGCTGGTCTTGGGGTGTGTGCGATGCGGGGACGAATGCTGTGAGGGTCGGAACGTTCGGACGAGCATTTGCCGGTTCTTCCGATCATCCCCCTTACGTTTCGGAAAACTAGTGGGAAGCTTCTCTCAGTGATCTCGGGTAGAAATTCTCTACGAAGTTGCGAGCGTACGGGAGTTAACGCCGCGCGGAAGGATACCGAGGCCGAGGCATGGACGATCGTCAAGTACAGAGATTTACGAGAGTCGGAGGGGAGACGCGCGATAACCCACTTCGCACAGAGGGTGCACAAGCCGGGCGGCTCGCGGTATCACGCGCAGGATGGGGAGTTCGTGACCCTTCGGACATATCGTTGACCTAGTCCGTGAGCGAGAGAGCCCAACGAGGAGGACGTTATATCCAGGCCTTCCGGTTCTATCGTCTATAGAAAGATAAGATGTGTATATCCTGACTATCGTTCCGCCTAATCTCGCGCAGCGTGGCTTCCCGTATAATTGTCTCGAAAAAGGAGAGAAAAGAAAATATAAATTCCGACACAAATGTCTTCCAGCGAGAATTCTGGAAGGGTGTGGAAATTGAAAAGGGGACGAGAGCCGAGGTCAAGGTTTGATACATATTTCGTAGCAAAAAATCTACAGCGTTCCTTCAGACGAAAAAAAAAAAAAAAAAAAAGCGATAAAGCTTTCGATATATATTCAAAAAATTTCCATCATCACGATTTTACGCTTAAAATTTTTACTACCCTCGTTTAATATATTTACTATGAAAACAAAAAAAAAAAAAACAAATAAATAATTCAACGTAAAGATTGAAAAGATTCGTAAAAGTAAAGATTCGATACTTTCCCAAGGGGAAATTTTCGACCCTTGGATCAGAACCTAATCAGCGACCGATGTAAAATCTTTACTGGGGTTTAGTATATTTGCTATCAGAGGTAAGCTCGCCGAGGGTATACAGCTCGAAGGCATGGACTGGCCCGACGGCAGCAACTGGGTCCTAAACGTTGGGTGGATAGTTCTCCATCGTCAGGCCAAAGCCAGAATGCGGATAGGACATAGCATCGCGAACAAAATGAGAACGGAAACTGGAACGACGCTGCGAGAGCTCGCGACGAGAGAGTGCTGGTTGAGTGAAGTGGGTGGAGAAGTTTCGTGGCGATGCAAGAGCGCTGCTGCTGCTGCTGGAGTCCTTCTATTGATCCGCGAGCGGGGGGTGCGGGAGGGAGGGATGAGAGCAGGGTTTCAGTTAAGCTATTGGGAATTGCTTCGGCATGCCTCTCTCTACGGGTTTGCCTCGCACTGCTCTCTCGCCAACCTGTACCCGTTTGGTGGCGGTGGTCTCCTCTCTCGCACTATCGAAATGCGGACATGTAACTCTCGCGAATTAGAATCGGGGAGAGGGATGGAGAAAGGGTGGTACAGTCGCCAATGGTACTACTAGTCTCTCGTTCTCGGTTCACCGCACTCACTCACGTTCATGCTACCCCCCTCCGATATACGCACAACAAAACCCATTTCCCTTCCGTCAATATTGACGAATTACCCACTAGTTCGTTGCGTGCCGTACTCATTCGCGGCCTCAAAAACCAACGCCCGTTTTGGTGTACCACCCAGAAACCACCGGATTTCTACGTTCAATGACCGTCAATATATTTTCTATCCGTCGCCGATGCTTGTAGAGGAGAGAGAACATTTCTGCGGACAGAGAAAACCTCCCCGTCAAACCTTTCGTGTTTATCGATCGGCTATCGGTTGTTTCTTTTTTTTTTCTCTCTTTGGCAGAATCATTTTGCGAGGGATATATACCCTTCCGGCTTTGAAATTTGCCCACGCGTTCCGTCATATGTCGAAAGCAATCGACACTTGCTCTTTCGAGGAACGAATTTCATGCATGAAATTCGCGAACGAGTTTTCGTATCCACGTGAATTTATATTTTTCCTTTATTTTTTGTTCAAATTACTCTGCTTGTTAACGTCGAGGTAAAACTCCCTGTCTTTACCTCAAAACACTGTAATAATAATGAACTAACGGAGATGTAACTGCTACTAAAAAGAAAAAAATAGAGTAAAAGTACCGTAAACGGTTGTCGAAACAACTTTTAACTGCTCACGCAGCCACCAGCGGTCTCAGGGGTTGGAAGTCAGCCGTATATACTTAGGCGCCAAGGGGTTATAATACGCTCCACCGCGTAGCTCCCAACTCCCTCGAGCAAGCAGCGCAATCAATTTTATACTGCATCACTGTGAATTAATGATTTGAATGCATTCATTCACGTAAACTTAAGTTACTATTGTCGATCGGGTTAGTTATACTCGAATGAAGATTACTCTCATAGCTTCTCGAAGTTTATAGCTTGTGATATACTTGAAAATTCATAAGTATCATATGGATTTTACAGTTCCAGTTGGCGCACCGATAATCACCACCGCACATAATACCTCGGCAACATCTATACTCATCGCATGGAAACCACCGAGTCTCGACACAATGAACGGCGAATTTCTTGGCTACAGAATCGCCTATCGACCTCGTAACAAGGGAAACGAGCATATCAAGGAAATTTATATACGCAACCGGAAAACCGAGGTAAGTTCATAATAATCCCCGACCTACATAATAATCTCCTTTACTTTAAGAGCCCTATTTTTTTTTTTTTTTTTTTTTTTTTTTCGAAAAATTTATTATTTTTTCTTTTTCAGAGGCACACGATACAAAATTTGGAGACTTACACGCAATATTCGGTATCATTGCAAGTCTTCAATCCCGAAGGGACCGGACCCAATGCATCGGTCGTTGTAATGACCGACGAAGGGGGTAAGCATTTGTCGGGTAGTTTTTTTTTTTTTGTTTTTGGAATTTTTCCGCGCAATTCGGATTCTCTGGAAAAACATATCGTTGAGGAACGGAAAGGGTTAGTCAACTATTTCTTGCGCCTCCTCGCGAAACATCGAAAAACAGCGCAGCCCCAGCGGCAATGTCTCCGAGTCCGTCGAAACGCGCCGATGATAAGGAAGTTTTTCGCTCCACCGCTAGAAAGTTAGATCGCGACGGTATCGTCGTCCGATAAGGACGTCGCTTACCACCTCATCAACCGATGGTAATTGACCGATCGTCGATGACCGACCGAACGGAGATATATATCCTTAATATCATTGCGACAGACTCCAGCTGTGTTGAGATTTTTCGTTAACGCCCCAATCGCAGACTATATAACATACATTTTTTTTCTCACGTGTGATGAGTCGCAATGTGATGCATTCACGTATTTATTTCGATCGATGATTCAAGAAGGAATTTCATCATTCGCAATGTTTATCTACTCGATAAATAATTTTATCCACGTGTGAATCAATATGATTTATCTATTATCTATCATCTGCTTTTCCGAGGCGAGAGTTACAACGCAATAGTTAAGAAAGAGTAATAGCGATCACGCATCAGCTACGCCGACCTTGTCTTCAACAAGGCGAGACAAGAAAGTGACAGTGGTGTTTTTCTTTTTCTTTTCGAAATCGTCTCGTCTCGTCGGAGGTCTATGCACTTTGCTTAAAAAAAGATTTTTTTTCCATCGTTTTCCTTCATTCTCTCGGATCGTTGTCAATTATCCGTCTCTTTGTGTTCGACGAGAAACGCGATTAAATCGAATACTGCCGACGATAACTCTCCCGTTATATCTGCATTTGGAGTGTTTCTCAGCTTTATAACGCACCTCCGCGGTGTCACGACAGTTGCTTTCGGGAGCACACAATTAATCCGGCAATCGATCGTCGACGAGCTAAGCGCAAACTCCCGAAATGTGCAAAACAAAAATTGTACGGGGCTTTCGAAGCGACAAACGAAATGCCCTTCTCCGATCGCTAAATAACTAAAAATGTCTTCGGAGTCGAAGACGAGATGCTTTGTGAAGTTTAATGAATTAATCGGCAAACTAACAAGCCGAATATATCGCGCCGACGTTGCAACGGAGAGCGAACACGTTTGACAGAATCGCTTCGCGAGTCCCGCGTTCACGGGCTCAACGAAAAATACGTTGAGTCTGAAGCATGGCACGTAAACTGCTGGATACGTTCCTGAATTCAACCGCCTGGTCGGGTTCCCCTCGCTACTCTCGTCACGAACGTTGTCATTGTTCAACTGGATTCGCGCGGCGCGCGTACACGCCGTAGCAACTCCGTTTTCCGTCTTCTCCTAACTGAACAAAAATAAATAAAAAATAACAAAGCCGCGCATCATTCGCTGCTTTGTCACGATACGAATTTCTACATTTATATCTCATTACTATTTATTTCCATCAAATTACATTCACGATTGTCGCGCGTTAATATCGTCTACTGTCATCGATGTCATTGCATTTTGTATCCTCGACAATATAGTCGCGTGTGTGACGCATTGTTTCGCGGAGCGATGTATAATTGAATTTTTTTGATATTCGCCGAGAGAAACGAGGAAAAATAAAGAATATACCGCGAGACAGAGTATGTATGTTGTGAGAAGCGAGTAAAGTGGGATATAGAGAAGGGAAAAAAACGAGGCGGCGACGACGGTTGCGGCGACGGCAAGCAGCGGCAGCAGTGTTGTACATCGCGACAAGAGCCGTGCCGTAGACGAGGGGTATACAACTGACTCGGGTGTCTCGGTATGGGCCGATCGATCCTAAAATTTCGTCGCTTTTCCGTGTGAGACTGTCCCTCGAACTCTCAGTGAACTCTCAGTCGTACGAACGTGAGCGACGGTGGGCTCGACGGGGGAGGGGGTCAGGTCTTGAAAAACACCGGGGGCCCCGTGAAGCACGGTTCTCGTTGTAGAGGATAAAGAAAGAGAACCCGAGGAGGAACGGATATAAAGTGAGATTCGTGAGAGTGAGAAGAGAACGAGAAAGGGAGGGCAGGTCGAACCCTCCGGCTGGCTTCTGACAGCTCTTGGGTACGGTCAGCGGGCTCTCCGCGGCTGCTCCGTTTGCGAAGGAGATATATCCGTGTGTGCACGTGCGTGTGCAGCTTTGTGCGCCGGTCGATTACCAGGCGGAGGCTCTCGACTCTCTCTCTGCGATCCCACCGTGTTTGCGTGCATCCCACCTTCTTCTGGCAACGAGATAGAAAATAAAAATATATAAATAAAAAAAAAGGATTCAACGGCAACGAGGTTACGATAACGATTTCGCGTTAAGAGCACATGCGTTCGACTACGAGTGTTGCACACGAGATATGAACGTTCGATCGCGAATTATATCTCGAAGAGAAGACGGAGTGTCAGTGACCCGGAACGTTAACAGTTTCTTGTGTTAAAAAAAAAAAAAAAAATACGGAAAAGTTGATGAGGTTTTTTTATTTAAAAAAAATTCAATCTTTTGTTCTACCGATCTCTCGGAGATGAGTCACGAGACAGATATACGAGAAGTTTGTGTCCCTCGAGCTTAGGCCATTATACTGGACACATTTGTGTGGTGCATCGTAGCGGCTATTGCAATCGACGCCTGAACCCGACAACGTTATCGAGGCGGAGGACGACGCGCGACGCTGCGCTGTAGCATTGCGGAAGTAAAGGATAAAGTCTTCATAAACCGATGTGGAAACATCTCGGACTAACGTCAATGCAATGTTGTATACTCCGGACACGAGTGTGATATAGAATCGTGTAGAAGAACCGGTCTAACGTCTCGTTGCATCGTGCGTGTGTTTTTTTTTTTTTTTTTTTACAATCGTCACTTCACGTGACGCATCTTTAAGAAAATATCATCAATCGTACAAATTTTTTTACTTTTCTATCGATCTCCAAAAATTCATACATTTATTTATTTCACGTGGGAAAAAATAGACTGCTTTTGCTTGTGGAATTTGTGAGTGTGTACGGCAAGGGACGCGCTTCGAAGTTGCTAAAATACTCGCTGGGAAGCTCCGCGGAACGATCGAAATTTTCAGCCATTGGGGTGCGTTTGATGTACACGAAGAAGGGGTTGAACGCGAAATTTGCACGTACGTTCGTCGACACCCCCTTCGAACGAATAGAATAACCGAAGGATAGTGGGTTTGGCTCTCGCATGCGATTGACGGAGTGCGATATATCCGCGCACAGCGAGCTCGACAACCGAGAGAGAATCTAGCGCAGCCGGCACTTTCGGTTAATGAGGACGCAGGAAGCTATCGAGGGACCCCGACCGAGCGTAATCGTCTACTAACCGAACACCGTCAGCCTCGCCGTTTCGAGTATTTTATTATTCCTCGAAACGCATGAATTTTCCGTTCTCTCGACTAAGAACGGGTTATCGAAGATTTTTTTTATCACCTTTTGATAAACAAGACGCGATGGGAATGATTCTTACGACGATTGGATTGGAGCGCAAACCCGTTGCCATGTAACTCGCGGAAAGCGTTTCTCCTGCTGCTGTTTCTGTATCGCGGAGAAAGGTGTGTGGGAATATATCTGGGCAGAGAGGTGAACGCGATGCAGCTAGAAGTCTTTCCGCAATATCTCTACTTGGTACGCGTTTCATCGGGAAAAAAAACTTAATGACACGCCCGTTTCTCGACGTATCCGGCGACTAAGTAGTACGAGAGGAAAAACATATACAATCGTCGTCGAACGCAAGAGGAATATAATCTGCATATTTAACAATGGTGTGAATTTATCGAGACCCCCGAGGGTTGGTGTAAAGGATCGGCGGGTTCGCGCGACGAAGTTTCGTCTCTCGTGCGTCAATTATATTCTACTCGCAAAAAAAAATAAAAATAAACGCGGCGGGTGGAAAAAAAAAGTAAAAAACAATGACGCGACCAAAGATGAACGTTGCCGAGAAAAGTGGCCCGATGGCAAAAGGAATTTCGCTATTGATAATCCTGTTGTCAATAGGAATGTCGATAGTCGAGGGACAGACCGACAAAGAGGACTCGCGGTTCGTCACCACCACCGTTAATCCGTCGAATCACAATGACTCGAATATAGGTAAAAAATTTTTCTTTTTTCATCCATGGATTTCAATGAACTCAAACGAGCTTCAATTTCGTCCCTCTCGTTATTAACGTCATTCGCGGCTGAACCTTGTTGGACGACGTCGCGATGCTGCTGCTCGGCTGTATATGGGTGTATGTGTGCGCACACGCGTGAATTGGATGTGTACTCGAGACCAACACAGCGACGAAAATTTAATGCAGGACATGCGCACGTGCGCGCCAATGCCTATTGCTGGCCTCGTGAACATGTGTGCCCAGAATTTCGTACAACTTCGCACACAGCCCGCGCCTAACTATCCTCCTGTGTGCGCAATATATAATGCCGTCTGTAGTTTTTTTTTTTTTTTTTTTTTTTTTTTTTTTTAACGATAGAGAGACGCGAGAGAAGGCTGCTGCTCCAATACCGTGCGTGCGAACCTTCGACGCGATTTGTTGCGAAGGACTATCCTTGATATATGACATTTTTATTCAACATTCGATGTAAATTTTTCGAGGACAAGCAAATATACTCGAGACTCGACGATTTATTTGCTCACGACATTACAGAAACTTCGAAGCGAAAAATCCCAATTCTCGCAATATTACGAACTTTAACTACAATACGAAACTCAATACAGTAGCGCGTGAAGGCGCTACTGTATTTTCTCACGGTTATTCTATCCACCGTTTTCATTAATAATATTAAGGAAACAAAGAATAACGAGTTTGCGTGAATTAAGAGTACATAAACCTCCGTTGTGCTCGCGTCGACTCTAAGCAGATTACTCATTTTCCATCTCGGTGATTCTATTAATAAAATATTCTCGCGAATACGCGTGATAAAAGACGCGATCTTCAATCTCGCAATAATGCATACAGGTGTTAATACATCGATTAGTATGGATGAAAAGATCGTTCCCACATTGGGAGTACTGAGAGATCGAGACAAACGCGTTAATGATGAATGAAAATTACACGTCGTCTACGATCACAGGAGAGTTCACTCGAAAAGCTCGCGCGCTCTTACCGTGCATCAGTCTCGAGGGCATACATAACGGCAGAGCACTCAGAGTTTTTTTTTATATAAGCGCGAAGAAGAAGAGTAGAGTCTGGGAGCTCCGAGACACTTGGGGGATCTTTACCTGTGTTCTATGCACTATTCAGTGAGCCTTTGACCCCTGCAGCGTCTCTACGGCGGCGCCGGGGTTTCATCAACTCGCATCCATCGCGCGCGCTTTCTTGTCGCCCGTCACACTGAAACGTCGAGCGGGTATTAAAATTTCACAGGCCCCCTCCCCCCTCCCCCTCTCTCCGTGCAACGCTCAAAAATTCAGGCGTGAAAAACAGAATTCTGTTCACGAATGTTCGCGACCTATCCTTGGCTGTCTCGCGCATTTCAAAGCGTCGAGTGTATGCAACAAAAAAAAAATCGTTGATCGCGGTGTATTCAAGGCCGCGGGCATTAGTCTCGCGAGGCATTAGCGCTCGAAGGACTCGGAGAATTGCAAACACATAGACGCGCGTCAACGCACACTGGGCGATATATGTTTAGAGCGGATAATTAGCCCAAGTGCCAGTACGATAATTTTATTGACTGTCCTCTGCTTACCTTTTCTCGACAGTGCCCAGCAAACCGCTGAACCTCACTGCCCATAGCGTCAATTCAACGTCGATCGAGCTATCATGGTCGGAGCCCGAGAATGCAAACGGTGCCATAGTAGGATACAGAGTTTACTACATGCATTCCAATTACACGGAAGTCGAGACGCAGAAGAAAAATGAACCGAATCATCCATTCATCGAATTCGTACTCAATCAACTGAGTGAGTATACAATCCATATCTAAATTCTCGATTCTCCATTTTAACACATTTCCCAGGAAAACGTGAAATTCGGAGAGAATTTTTATTCAAGAACATTTATTTTACACAATAACAATGTCGAGAAGTTATTGACAAATTCGAAAGAAATTTTTTTCCGGTATCATTTGGCAACGAATTCATTCATTCATTTTTCCAACTACATATACATTTTTTTAAATGTTTTTTTAATCGAAAAATTACCAATTTTGGATACCTTTTCGCAAAAAAACAAATACCGATTAAATATTTTTTAAAAATCGAAATTTTCGAAAATAAGAAGTAATTTAGATGAGTCGGAAAAATGAATGAATCAATGTTGACTAAAAAAATTTAGGTCGACGGATGATTTGTGAAAACGATTTTTTTTTTCAACTAATACGTAATTAACTTTCTAAAATTATTATTATGGAATATTCTTAACACTTTCTATATGGTTGACAATTTTCACATTTTTATTCCATTGGGAAGCATTCGAAATGCTCTCGGATTCTCACTTTTGACGGGGAATGTAACGATTTATCGTCCTTAATGCTGTGTATTACTTATTTTTATTCAATTTTTTTTTGCAGAACCGTTTACGGAATATAAAATATGGGTTAAGGCGTACACATGGAAAAACGAGGGCGAGCCTTCCGACCATATTATACAGAAGACTGATATATCCGGGCCAAGCGCTCCTGTAATATTAAATCTCACTTGCCAAGCTCACGATGCGATATATCTTTACTGGGCGCGACCGGATACTTTTTGGAATTCCATCGATTATTATTACATCCGATATCGCAGTGAGAGCAGTAAGGATTACGAGGAGATGGAGATACCGGCTGATAAGGAACATCTCAATAGCGGGGTTAGTAACTAATACTTTGCGCTAATAGCGGTTGTCGTTTTTTTTTTCGTAACGAAGAGTTCGAGTCAACGAACTCCGGTAAACGCGATAGTAATAACACTCGTTAAGTCATCGATGCTTCCTTCACAGATAACGATTCCCAACTTGACGATGAATACCGTGTACGAGGTACTTGTCGCCGGTGCTACGAAGAGTATTGTCAAGCGTCACCTCGTTATACGAGGAAATTACAGCTTACCAGGAACTCAGTTAGTTGCTCGCAACTGCGACAAAACACCTCCGCTTATGCGTCGAAGCAACGAAGAGTTGAGCGCCGGAGTTATCGCCGGAATGGTCTGCGCTTGTTTCGCTGTTATGCTAGCAGTCGCGGCTCTAGTCTTGTGGAGGTGAGATTCATTTCGCGACGTTTGTCGATTCTCATTTTCCAAGCCACGCACTTTGATTTTTTTTCACGATTAAAACCTACTTGGGGATAACGTAATTGTCGATCAAATTAATCGTTGCGCTGCGATATGGAGACAATTATATCGATAACGCTTGCGCCTTAAGCCTCGTCGCAAATACACTGACCCACTCAATTGCTTCGTCTTATCTCATCCAAGACGATAGCGAAGCTTGAGATAAATTTGTGTGGTCTACGCGCTCCATCGCACGATTATCGTCTCGATTTTTCGGCTAGTATTTCACGTGTTTTCGGAGCGACAACGCAATCATGAAACGACTAGACGGGGCATCGTCCGGTTCACGATCACTAATAAATATCATCGCTAGTGCTATACCGTAAGATTATGTTCTCCGTATTGATTGTTTTGTCTGTAAATCGTTCATAGTCAGCGACTAAATTAAATTTACATTTTACTTCGTGGAATTTGTAAAATAACTACCTAAAGTACGTCGGCGTTCGCGACGCTCCTCGGGAGTCCAGTGAACTCTGATTAGATTAAAAATACGAGACGTACACAGCTTACGTTTCATCTCTCGTTCCGCTTACTTTTCGCTCTCATCTATGTCGGTATAAATTTAAGAGGCAAACTAATTAGGCCGCCTCTTAGGCGTCTTTTCAGAAAGTGCTTCCAAACGACCTACTGCTTTCTGGATTATCCTCCGAGAAATGTGCCAACACTCCAGGAATGGGAAAACAGCAAACAAGACGGCGAGAGAACTGCCGTTGCGGTACAAAGATTCGTTCAGCACGTAGCTGCACTTCACGCCGACGGCGACATTGGTTTCAGCAAGGAATTCGAACTGTTTCCCAAAGAGACCGAACTATATTTGGCTGATAACTCGAAACACGCCGAAAATCAGTCGAAAAATCGTTATGGAAATATCATTGCCTGTACGTATACAAATTTATTACGTAATTGATGTCGATATGTTTTAAAGTACTTATGAGTACTATTATTGGTAACCGCATCAGTGCGAAGAAAAATCGGACCAGAAAAAAGCACTCCAGAACAAAGAGTACTGATAAGAATTTTATAAAAGGAATCATAAATATTTTTAGCTTTTTTAGTACTCTTATAAATTCCTTTCTTAAAAAAGATATTGCGATAATATATCGATAAATCGACATTGTAAAGCCAGTTTTCGTAGCCAATCAGAATTGTGCGTTAGAGTCTGAAGTGCGCGTTGGAAATTCAAATAGTGCAATGGCGGGATAAGTGGCGGCCTTATTACGGTTAACAGCTGATCGTTGTTGTGTCATAATGATATAAAGAGGTTAGGATTCGAAGGGAATAGCAAAATCGTTTGGGAAGACAGCGAATAAGTACATACATACAATAGCTGACTTTGGTGGACCTCGTAGATAATTCGATCATCAATTATTAAAATACAGACGCCGTCAATAAAATTTAGTTCTGCACAGTGCACAGCAGCTGATTTTATCGATTCAATAAAATTATTTTGTACCGTTAAATGGCTACATTATCGATGGACTCTTATTACAATGTAGAGTGTAAGAAAGCAGCCAACTTTAGGGGCTCGACAGAATGTTTTAGTACAAAAAAATAGGCACTTCATATACACGATTTCAATCGATCGAAGAAACAAAATAGGTGCGCTGTTGACAGACTTTCACTGCTATGAAGAGTATAGAGAGCAGTCTGTGTCATTGGCTCGATAGACATTTTTTGGACAATAAAATAGGTACACTGCCATTAGGATGTTAATTGTGCGAAGAGTCTAAGATGGGGCTCATTTCAATGAATCAAAGACAAAAAATTCTTTGCATGGAAAATAGGTACGCTGTCGATAGACTTTCTGTCCTACGTAGAGTGTAAAAAAATAGCCAATTTTACTTACCCGATAGACATTGTTTAATAATTAATTAGACACTCTGTCCCTACAATGCCAACTCTGCGAAGAGTCTAAAATGTGGCTCATTTCAATGAATCGAAGACAAAAAATTCTTTGCATGGAAAATATTTATGCTGTTGATAGACTTTCTGTCCTACGTAGAGTGTAAAAAAGAGCGAATTCCAGTGACCCGACAGACATTTTTTTGAATAAGAAATTTGACACTCTGTCCTTACAATGTCAACTCTACGAAGACTTTAAAATGTGGCTTATTTTAATGAATCGAAGACAAAAAATTCTTTGCATAGAAAATAGGTATGCTGTCGATAGACTTTCTGTCCTACGTAGAGTGTAAAAAAACAGCCAATTGCAGTGACAGTGAAATTCTTTGAAGAATAAATTGAACACTGCTTTTTACATTCTACATAGGACAGAAAGTCTGTCACGGCATACCTATTTTACCAGGAAAAGAATCTCTTTTCTTCGATCGATGAAAATGAGCCGCATTTTAAGTTATTCGCAGAGTCCTTAGAGTTAGTATGTTTATTGTTACCATAAACATATTAACTGTGTATGTCTATCTGCAGCGTACCTGTTATATTTGATAGATACGCTGCCGATAGACTTTCAGTTCCACGGACAAAATAAAAAGCTATCAATTAAAATAGCTTGATAGAAGTTCTTCGTTTGATGAAAGAAGTAGAGTAGCAATAGATCGTGAGTTTCAAGTAATCTTCAGAATAACTAGGTTTGGTGTGGACAGTAGAATTGTTTCGTGTTATAAACTAGGTACACTGTTCACAGTACATGGATTCTACAGAGTCTGGGGGGGGGGGGGGGGGAGGAGTCTGGGTTTCAAAAGCCTTTCGTTTGATGAAATATTGATGCACTGCTGGCAAGACATTTTGATTTGTGTCAACGTTAAAATGCAAAAACACGCTTAAGGGGACTGAGTCACCTAAAAAATCGAAAAGTAAAAAATTTTTTTTCCAGTATATATAAGTTTAATGAAAAATTTAATTTTACCTCCATAATATATATATGTTAGACTACCGCTGTAAATTTTTTTGGAGACCTACGGTGTATTCCAGTGTTATGGGCAATGGTCAAACATTTTTCCTTTGCCGCAGCTTTCGGACTGAACGAAAGCATCAATCTTTGCTTGCGACCTCTTATTTTCTTCGTTGGAGAGTTTATTGCGGAACGAGTGCGGGGATTTTTTTTTTAAGCTTCGCTGGCGAAGATATGAGTTAAAAACTACCAAAAAATTCACTTTTTCCACTTTTTGTCTCGTAACCACTCACATAATGGCTTGCGATAAATCCATTTTTGATCGCATGAAAAATCCCCGCACTCGTTCCGTAACACTGACTGTTACGAAGAAAATGAGCCGTCGCAATCCAAAATTGGTGGGCCCATTCTCCCTGAAACCTGCGGCAAGCGAAGAAGAATATAAGTGTCAAAAAATGAATTTCACAGATTAATGAAAATAACCAACTTGGGTGATTCACAATAAAAAAAAATTATTTTTATATTTTTTTTGTCACAAAAATGTACACTTTTTTTTCTATCACATAAAACTTAGAATTTTTTTTTTCTTTTTTTTATTTTACAAATCTCGTAAATGCAAAAAAAATGTTTAAAAAATTTTAAAAAATACTCTTACGTCAAATGTGACGTTTAAAAATGAGGTTAATTCTGCGAGACTTTTCGCGTTGCGACACTGTCACTGTGAAAATCATTTTTGCACCATTGCGGGCAAAAATACAGAATATATTCCGTTCATTCGGAAAAACTGTAAACACTGACGATTAACTAATTACACGGAGTTTACAAGCGCAGTTTTTTAGCCGATTGACACAATCAAGTAAAAATCATCGCTGCTACATTACGCCGGTGTATCGCAGACTCAAAACAAAGCGCGGTAGCGGCGATAATCTGAGTCGCATCGATTAGACGTAACGACCCTTTGGTCGGTAAATCGTTACCTACCGAACGCAGTTTCGGCATCGATTGTTTTTTCTGTTCCTTTCTCGATGTTCCTTGTTCTTCTTATTAGAAGAAAAAGAAACGTGCGGAGATGCGGTATTCCGGCATTGTTTGTATTGCATTTCGGCATTTTTTTTTTTTCACACATTATTTATTTCTAATATTTATAATATTACTAAAATGCTTCTAACTTCGGTAATTTTTTTAATTTCGATCTAAAATTTGGTGTGTATGTAGTACACCGTATATACATTCAGAAAAAAAATTAAAAAAAAATAAATAAAAAAATCATTTTTAGGTGACTCAGCCCCCTTAAAGAGCGCGAGCGAAGCGAGTGCGTTGGTGCTAGTACTATTTAAAAGTCAGACAGTTCATGTTAGAAATTTTATTTTATTCTTAACTTATGTAAATGCCATACTGTGAAACGATGTTTTCCTTTTAACTGTCTTACTATGCTTAATCCTTTACTCGAGTTTTAACTAAGTAATTCAGATACAGTCCAAGCTTCGTATTCTTAACTCGACGCGATGGGCAATGAAATTTTTTGAAAAAATGTATCGTTGTCGGGAGACGTGTATGGGAAGAAAGTGGGGGTAATGGAATCTCACGGTAAAGCAGGGAAGTGGGGGTACGTCGGTGACTTATGAAGGGTTGATGTGCTCCGAAAGTATTTAATGACATTTATGAGATTGAAATGTTTGTTATACATAAGTTGTGTATTTAGGTTGTGGTTTAGGTTGTGTATATATCGATAATGCGAAAAATATTTGGAAAATTTTCAAAAAAGTAAATCGCCCAACGTGGGGCTCGAACCCACGACCCTGAGATTAAGAGTCTCATGCTCTACCGACTGAGCTAGCCGGGCTGGTGCAATGTTGTTACCTAATGCGCGTTTTGTCACCTATAAAGAGGCTTTCAAAAAAAAGAAAAAAAATGTTGAAAAAAAATTTTTGGAGCAAAAAAAATGTTGAAAAAAAAAATTTCGGAGCAAAAAAAATGTTGAAAAAAAATGTTCAACGGTTTTGGAGTAAGGATATGTGTTCTAGAAAGATTTTGGAGCAGCACATGTGCTTTAAAATGGTTTTGGAGTAAAAATATATGTGCTCCAAAACGGTTTTGTAGTAAGACATGTGCTCTTAATTCACTTTGGAGCAGAACATATGGTCAAAAACGGCTTTGGAGCAATAAGACAGGTGCTCAGAAACATTTTTGGAGTAAGAATATATGTTCTAGAAAGATTTTGGAGCAGGACATGTGTTTTAAAATGGTTTTGGAGTAAAAATATATATGCTCCAAAACGGTTTTGGAGTTAAAAAATATGTGCTCCAAAACGGTTTTGGAGTAAGACATGTGCTCCAAAACGGTTTCGGAGCAAGCCATATGCTCTAAAACGATTTTGGAGCAACACATGTGCTCATAATCGACTTTGGAGCAGAACATATGGTCAAAAACGGCTTTGGAGAACAAGACAGGTGCTCATAAACGGTTTTGGAGTAAGAATATGTGTTCTAGAAAGATTTTGGAGCAGCACATGTGCTTTAAAATGGTTTTGGAGTAAAAATATATGTGCTCCAAAACGGTTTTGGAGTAAAAAATATGTGCTCCAAAACGGTTTTGGAGTACAAATGTTTGCTCCGAAACGATTTTGGGACAAAACGTTTTGGGAATACGAACTCTCGAACAATTTTGGAGCAAAAATAGGCGTTCTAAAACAATTGACGGCAAAGTGCAACTACTTACCATGGATAAAAAAATATACAAGACCGGGTGTTCAGCGAAATTTTACAAAACAGTTTTTACGAGCCAACGCAGAAAGATAGAAAGGCTCAGTGTGCATTAACGAACCGGAAGTTTAATGATTATGCATTTTTTGTTTATTTTTAGACGATCATTCTCGAGTTCGACTGTTATCTTGCGTTGGTGGATCCCCAAACAAGGGACAAGACTACATTAACGCAAATTACATAGACGGTTGGCAAAGATCTCGTGCCTATATCGGCACTCAGGGACCTCTGCCTTCGACCATTGATAGCTTCTGGCAAATGGTATGGGAACAACGAGTTTCCATTATCGTTATGATTACCAATCTCGTGGAACGTGGACGTGTAAGACTCTCTTCAATACGACCGTATTATTGTCAACGTTCTTTCTTATACACATTTCTGACTAATCAACACTTCGTATTTTTTCAGCCAAAATGCGACATGTATTGGCCGAAAGAGGGTACCGAAAGTTACGGACACATCCAAGTGACTCTATTGCGTGAGGATGTCATGGCAACGTATACAATTCGTACTCTGCACATTCGACATCTCAAGGTATTGGAATTTTAAGTGAGCTTGTCGAATAATTGTGTGTAATCAATGAATATTTAATCGACCGTGGTGATTATATAAAAGCAGATAAAGAAGAAAAAGAACGGTGTCAATGTTGGCGAGAGGACGGTTTATCAATATCACTACACCGGATGGCCAGATCACGGAGTTCCCGATCATCCTCTTCCCGTGTTGAGTTTTATTAGAAAATCATCGAACGCCAATCCACCTGCAGCCGGACCGATAATCGTTCATTGCAGGTGAGCCATCGGTGGGACACAAAATCATGCTGTTACCTCGTGATCAATGCGACTAAAGCAATTTTTTTTATCATTCTCTGTGTTTGCAGTGCCGGGGTCGGTCGTACCGGGGCTTACATCGTCATTGACGCAATGTTGAAGCAAGCGAAGAGCAAAGGCGAGATAAACGTATTTGGTTTTCTCAAACACATACGCACGCAGCGATATTCTTTAGTCCAAACCGAGGAACAGTACATCTTCATTCACGACGCTCTACAAGAAGCGATCGAGAGCGGCGAGACAAATATTCCATCGGACAATTTACTGCAACACGTGCAGGACATGCTTTCACCTACGAATACGAAAATCGATCCATGGAACAGTCTCGACGCTCAGTACAAGGTAAATGCGACTCACGACAAATCGTGATTTAAAAGTTGCAGATTTAAACAGAAAGTATTAACCAATCGGTATTGTAGCTCGTGACATCGTGGAAACCAAAGGATTTCAATCTGGTATCAGCTACGAAAGGTTTCAACGTTAATAAAAATCGCAATCCCGAAATCGTGCCGATCGAAACGGCGCGGGTGCACTTGACGCCAAAAGCAGGAATCGACGGTAGCGATTACATCAATGCCACGTGGTTTCCAGGTATATTTCGATATCGTTAGAAAGCAATTAATGAATAAATAATTGTAATCGAATAATTTCATGATAATTTACATGTTGCGCATCACTTTATCAAGGTTTTCAAAGAAATCGCGAGTTTATTGTGACTCAACATCCGTTGAAGAACACAATAAAGGAATTTTGGCAGATGATGTGGGACCACAACGCCAAAACTGTTGTAATGTTGACGCAGTGCGACGAGGTAAGTCCGAAAATTCCAATAAAAATAGTTCGTTTCTCACGGCAAAATAAATGCTAATCATTATAAAAAAAATCGTTTTGGCAATTAGGATTATCCCGAGTTCTGGCCGAGCGAAGGCGAAGAATTAAATACCGATAACTTTCGGGTGCATCTATGCGGCGTCAAGAAGACCGTAAGCGGTGTCGTACTACGAGAAATCGTTGTTAGATCGTTGCAGGACGACTACGAACTCAGCGCGAGAATCGTTCAGGGGCCCGTTACACAGGCCGGTCCGTGGCCTCACAACAATAATCCGAAAGCTTTCGTCGATATTATCCAAGACTTTCACAGAGATTATCAGAACGGTCCGATCGTCGTAATGGACAGGTAAAGTATCGTAAAGCTAAATGACGACAGTAATTATCGTATCTCGTCGTTAGGCTTTCCAAAAATCTTGAATGGTAAACTTATACCAAAATGAAAATCGATTTTAGATTCGGTGGGATAGAAGCTGGTCTATTTATTCTCATGACAACTCTAATGAAGCAACTGGAGTTCGAAAAGACGGCGGATATTTACATGTTCGCGAAACTGTTGTACATGAAGCGACCCGGTATATTGAGATCGAAGGTGAGTACACGTCGTAATTTTATGCCTCCACTTTCTTTTAATATTCGTGTCTAACGGAATATGTCGCTATTTGTTTTTGTTTTGCAGGATGATTACGCTCTCGTGTATCAATGTCTGGAGGCTGTGCTATCGTCAAAATCGCGCGTAGAGCCGGATCTCTACATAATGGCGAACGGTCACGTTAATTGTGTCAACGATTCTAACGAAATGACGTCGTTGCAACAGCACGTAACGATGGATTATCCAGTGAAAACACCGACGATTCGTGAATATACGACGGGCGACACGGGAACGGAGTACGTTCAGGAATACACGATGCCGAATCGTATGAATCACATGAACGAACGTGGCTGCACGACGATCGACGGGTGCGCCGATTACGACGAACACATGATGACCGATAGCGCGGCGATACCACTGAGGAATCCAAATTATGCGAATCATTCGGGTGGCACTATACCCATTGATACGAACGGCTACATCACCAATGGAAGTATGAGAATACCACCCGAAGGAATGGAAGCAACGTGCGCGATTGCTCCACAATGATGGAGGGATTTTTCATTACAGACTGATCATGTGACTTCGCACGGGACTGTTGTGGAACTGCCAATGAATGTGCACGCGGTACGAACGAGTTGCGCACAATTGACATACGGCTGGCACGGTCACTGCACCAAATTGGCGGACGAGAAAGGTGACACGAACTTTCAACGTAAAACACATCATCACGATTACGGAGATCATATTTAAGATTTAACGAAACGTTATTGCACCGACTCTCTCCATTCGACTGTCTCGAGATGCGCTTTTTTTGCGGGAAAAAAAAAATAGCGAAGGAAAAAATACTGCGATCTATTTACTAATCGAAAAATCGATACAAAGCCATTGTCTTGTCGATGATATAAACATTTCGAACAGAGGAGGCGCGTGTTACGGGCTCGTGAAAGAGATTATGGATGGCGATTGACGTATATCGTCCACTAGTCCACACAGATAACAAAAAAAAAAAATCATCTATCCGTTACAAATTATATATATTTTAATTGTAAATAATTTTATGGACCATCCGACAAACCTAGTTGCCAAAGAATTAGGTGTTAAAACTGTATTTTTAGTCAAAATGTGTAGATCAAAGCGAAAACGAAGAAAGCGTGTACATAGGCGTGCGTGATTTATCATTCGATTGCTTGTCTTCATTTGGTTTTCATTTTTCTTTTTTTTTTCATTCATCGTACAGACTTTTTGAGATTTGTGTCTTGCCGAGGAATAACTTTAATGAATTCTCAGAAGTGTGTTTGAGATTAAAGGAGCAAAAAAAAAAACGATTTCTATAACGATTCTGCGGCTAACAATGAAGATATTCGGAAAACCCCGAGAAATACATCGATTGAATTTAGACTGAGTAACGAATCGCATAAGACACCGATATTTATAACTATAATGTATCGATAGCTTTTCTTTTGCGAACATTTATATTTTACATCATATGTAAGAAAAACAAAAAACATTTATAGCACGAAATTCATACTCACTGCCAATATTAACGATTTTTTAAAAACTTATTTAACATCGTTGATGCTTTATAATTGAAACAATGCTATTCCGGTACACATTTCCCTTCCAATTACTTCGAGAAAAAATTTAATTTTCCATTATTCGGATATATCGAACAACCGAAGGCCTACTGCGGGTTTTAAATCTTATTTTTTACTCAAACTTTACCTTCTGATCAGCACAATAAAATCCAATTTTTTCAGATTACAAATTTACCCGACTTTCACAAAGTTTATGATAAGCTTGCGGACACACTGCGTTCACGTTGTAAAATGTCTTCCTTGCGAAAAATTGAACGATAATAGGCGCATATTCGTCGATTAGACCGACTAAATTGCAATTCTCTTCGTTTGTTGGAACCTTTTTGGAAAACGTTCTACGCTTCACTTATCGACGCACTGGTGAGAAGGTGCTTCTAAAGACTGAAAATATATTATTCTTTCTCAAATAAAAGAAAAAAAAAATAAAAAAACACGATCGAAGTGTATGTATGTGTGTATGTATGGAATATGTAAAAAAAAAAAAAAACAAACCATTATCTGAAGATATTACGAAAGAAGGGCGAGAATCAAATTTTCATACATTTTATTATCGCGAATGCGTCACATGACCGACGATCGTTCGTTAATCTATCGTTATCGATGCGGCTATCAAGTTCAAAAAATTATAAAAAAAATAAAAAAAAAAAACAAACAAATTCGAATTCGCAAAGTTAAGGTAGACGCAAGGTCTCCACTACCGCGTAGGGCGCGATGTAGAAAGTACGTAGAGTTATAATAATGTGCGAAGATTAAAGAAAGAAAAAGCAAAATTAAAAACAACTAATATCCCTCCAGTGCGTTCGACATCTAATAGAATAATGTCTCAAAGTCACGATACACACGAATAGAAAAAAAAAAAAAATAAGGTCAACGCCTAGGATAAAGAGATATATTAAAAAAATTATTAAGAAATCGACCTCGTGTGTCCATAGCAATGTAAGAAAAGGATATTAATAAAATTTGTTTAGATCGTAAACGAAGAAAAGCCCTCTTTATGAGAGGCGAATGATGTTATCGAGAAGAAAATAAATAGCAGACGAAGAGACAATGATTAAAAATGTTGGAAGTATAAATAAACGATTGATGCAAATACTATAGATATTTCGATCGCTCATCAATTGGAAGAGCGAATTTGTAACCGAGATTACTCCTCGGCTGAGACGGTAATACTCTCTGTTTTACGCTATCGATATAGGTACTAAATTGTACTAAACGCTGTATCATTATGCTATAGATATATATATAAATATATATAAAACATGTATATACTCCTTAAGACGAAAAAAAAAATAGATGTGTATAGAGAGATGTATTAGATTCTAGTCAGTGTACTGTTTAGGAGAGGCGAGACGCGTGTTTGATATTGGATAATAAGATCGGCGAACTCGATTAAAGAAATAGATCGACGCGAATTAGCGGGAGAGCTTTTCAAATGGCTGAACGTTGTACATCATAGAATTGTATGTTTGACGTCATCGATGGAATAAGTAAGGATATTATTATACTATTACGAATTACAATCGAACTAATCACAATCAGACTAAAAAAAAATGAAAAATCGCAAGGGTAGTGTAATGTGATAGACGATGGTTGCGAGGAAGAATTTGGCCCGACTTGTCGTGGCCTCATACACCAGTGAATCCGTACCGTTTGAGTGCACCAAAAATCTCGAGATATCTCTTATCGTTATTATGTCCGAAGGATACACACACCCGCACTTCCGTAAAAAAAGGGGATATATAAACCGATCGAGAATAATTCTCAAACGAATTTCGGTAAGCATGAAAAATCGATTGCACGAGGATAGGTCATATCGACGTATCAGGGTAGTTAAGGGAGAGAGTTTTACAACGAGCCGTCCCCCGTGACGGTATCGCGCGGCAAGACGTCTTACACTCTTTGTCTCTATCTAAATCTGTCTTTCTTACAGTATCTTGCCGACCAATTAAAAACTAAGGCTATCATAAACAAACAAAAAAAAAAAAAACAACGTGCACGAAGTTCATAGGAATCGTAAGATTAAAAAAAAAAAAATTCGGGCGTCAGACTGTTTCTTGCTCGGCGAATACCGCATGTTTTTTAAATATACAAAATGTTTTTTCGTACGTTCATGCTGCGCTGTATCCTTTTGTACAACGGTTAATATCCGAAAAATCCAGTAAATTTAATTTACCACGTAAGCTCTTCACGGTACATCGAAGTCACCGAATTCATTCACCGCTGAATAAAAACACACGACTTCTCTCATTTTTGCCAAAAAAAAAAACATAAGAAAACACGAAAAATTATAAACTGATATTTGTGCCATTTATTCGTTCGAAACTTGTTCGTTTTAGCGCCGAATCGCGTTAATAAGGATATGCATAAATAAGTTATTTAATCTTTTGTATCTTTATACTGTGAACGAAAAAAAAAAAAAAACCGACAAAACAGATGCACCGGTGCGACAATTGATGCGCAAACGTAATTATTACTTTGGATATTTAACGATTTGGTTGATTACGTCGTAGTGGTTGAACGAGTGCCACGGTACGAAATATTTTTGTCATTCCAATCAGTATTTGTAAATAGACATTTGTAAATATCATAAGCATCTATAGAATTATGAAAAACAGAAGAAAAAAAAAAGAAGAAAATGAAAAAAACAAAACTAATCTTATCGTTAGAGAATTATTATGATTACCATTATAGGAAATTATTTGTATTAAAAACGACAAACCGTATTATCTATGCGAATAAATAAATATTGACAGCGATGAATCGTTACGATGTAAATTGTGTATTTGAATATACATGTTTAACGAGAGTTATCAATTGCTCCTTGTGGCTTTCGGTGTGTGTCACTACATAGAGAATTATTGTAGATTGACCGGTCGACCAACGGGCCATCGAAAAATTAGCAAAATAAACGAAAAAAAAAACAAAAAACAAATTCGTTTCCTCGAATAACAGAAGCCACGAATCTATGACTGTCTTGCCGTCACAATTTATCGTAAAAAAAAAAAACATAAATTCGCGTCTTTTGTATTATAACGTTACGTACCAAAAGAAACCAACAATTTTATGCGAAAAATAAAAAAAAATGACGTGAATCGAATGTGCACCAGCATCGCAAAAGAGTCAAAGCTTACCTTTCGGAGTTGATAGATTCCGGATCACGCGTTATCCGCGTTTTATACGACTGGCCGCGTCGTAAGTTCGCGTGAGCCATGAAATTTACGTTTGTATCGAAACAGCGTTCATGCAGTCCAACGGTATAACGATATTGAGTTATTGTAATCATAAATCGATGTAATAAACTGTTTATTGATCTTGTCCTTGTGGGATTTGTTGTGATCGAAATATCGGTGTAAACCTGAGAGACTTATCCTGTTTCGTAATGAAAATATCGTAATATCGCAAAATAACATAAATACGATCGATTTACTAGAAAAATACGTCTTTATTGTACACAGAGCATTAATATCATTACTCGAAGACAGTCCGATGTGTCTATATAGTTGTTAGGGTTTTCTTGTTTTTTTTTTTCGTATTTTTTTTTTTTCGTTAAATCTCTTAATTAGGTTTCGATTTTAGCGCATAAAGATTGGAATATACTTTAAAGTCTTGACATTCAGTACATTTAGACGGTGATGGTAAAGTCTTTGGGTGACTTGGACAACGAGTTGCATACCGGTCCGGGTCTCTTCCGATGAAGTCTGAGTTTCATATCGATATCGCACTCTGCTTCGCTTGTCTCGTGTGCATCGGTAAAGCCAGTCGGTGGCTTTAATTCCAGAGTTGATAATTCGCTTCCCCAGTCTTCGGATCTCTCGCGACCCGGATACCTCGCGTTGAGCTGAAAGTTTCGTGTACCCTTAGGGTCGTTCAGAAGACATAGCGACTCGACGGAACGTCGGCTTGTCCCTTCTTGCTTCGAGCGTTCGGAAGCACTTTGTCGCGAACGGCTTCCCGATCCCGAGCGATGACTGGACGAGGGACTCGTCGAGTAGGGACGCGCCGGTTCTGGATCGGACAACTTCAATCCCAGCCGCGTTCCTGGTTTTTCCACGCGACTGCTCTCGATCGTCACCTCGGGCGTCACCCCTCGGCTTCTTAAATATCAATAAAATAGCAGGCGGAAGTCACCGCGAAACTACATCGTAAAATCGATACACATTCATGAACCCCCTGCGCCCAGTTAAGAAGAAGTTTCCGCTATCCGCCGCTTTTTCATCATTGTTTTCATCGAAGTCAAGAGACGACGACGACAATTGT
This sequence comes from Buathra laborator, assembly GCA_934046635.1. Taxonomy (NCBI): domain Eukaryota; kingdom Metazoa; phylum Arthropoda; class Insecta; order Hymenoptera; family Ichneumonidae; genus Buathra; species Buathra laborator. The sequence continues at coordinate 2,934,623 of OW203898.1, read as the reverse complement.
CCCCTTATCGGCAGATCGATAGACATTCAGAAAGAGATCTTACCTCGGCTTCTCCAGCCTGGGAAATGTTTTCCTCTCAGAAATTGGTGACGGCTCGGTTGATGTACTTGATTCTTGGGTGTGGTACAGCACATCTGTGAACAGGAGGACAGGAGAGGATCGATAGATCGCAGATCGTTGTTATTAGTAGAATTTAAATGATATCGAGTCAGATGCAAACACAGAAGACCGAATACTAACTTACTATGATGAACCGGTCGCGGGAATAGCGCCAGTCGTTGTTCCCTTCCGCGTTGAGGGCCCGAATTTGGACCGGGCGATCGTGCTATTATTGACGCCGGTCCCGAATCGTCCAAATGATTCGACGATTCCGTACGACTGCTCGTACCGACTTCAGTGTCGCTGTCGGAGCCGAGGGTGTCATACTCCTCGGATTCGGATTTAAATGATTTTGATTTGCGTCGAGCTCTTCCGCGAACTTTCGTATACTGATCGGGATCGCACTGTAACACGAATAAACGAAAAATTGGAGTTTAATCACAAAGCTGAAATTATCGCGATTAATGCCGAAGAGACACGTGAAATTGTAGTCCCGAATTGTCGTAAATTACCTGCGCTCCCTGAAGCATCGTTTCGCTTCTCTCGTAGAAGTATCCCTGTCGGGGATTCGCCGAATGATTCTCCTGTTCGGCCAAGTGAAACGTTGCGTACGGATAAATCTCTTCGGAATATTCGGGTATACGTTCCAATGCGCTTATCTCACGTCCGGGTGATTGACTTCCGGGTTTTCGCACAGTAGCGTAATACTGTTCTCTCTGCTCCATGTTATGCTTGTTATCGAGGGCCGCTTGAGTTTGAGAATTTGGATCGTTCGATGCTCTCGTACGGCCGGAATCTGTTTAGACGAAAAACTCTTCCTGCGTCAATATCTATTGTTTTCTTTTTTCATCATTTCTTTCCGAACGTTTATTTTCTTATTCTAATTTGGAAAAGCCTGTTGTTAATTGCTCGGTTCCTACTGGAACGAGGCAATTTCCATGCAAATTGCTCTCGTCGCTGATAGAATCAACAAGCAAAAGTTGCCCCGAGAACCTAATTACCGGATGAACCATATTTTCCAACGCTTTTATCGAGAGAGACCGAGAGAGATATATAATAGTGTGTGCGTGCATTTTGTTGTCCGGTCACTCATGAGTTTTCATTCGCTTCGCGTATAATGAAGATTTTAATTTATATCGCTATACAACATACTTGTAGCCCGCGTTATGATATACTCACGTGTTCTGAGGCAAAAGCAAACACCACCGACGACCAAAATAACAGCAACGACCGATATAACGCTCGGGGCGAGGACTTGAGCGTCCAAATACAAAGGTGTATCCTCGCTGGCGTGCGGTGGGCTTCCGTATATCCTTGTGTTACCCGACGGACTCACCGTACTGAATAAGTATTCCGCTTGGGTTGAACCCGCATTGTTGTACGCGGTTACCCTCAATTCGTAACTAGTTCCGCTCTGCAAGTCAACTATTGGAAACCTCGACTGCGGCGAAACGTTGTTTGATACTGTAACACATTAAAGTCACGATTCTGGCTTTTCGTCCCTTAGACTCGTTCGTCATACTCGTTCGTCGAGTTATTTTTCGAGACCGGAACACGGAGTGAATGCGCCACATTTGGAACTTCCGTTGATGAATGAACATTTTTCCTTAAAGCTTTTTTTTTTCTAATCCATTAGTGTAAAGAAAAAATTCATTTTTATTAAGGAAATTAATGAAACCTTCAATATAACTTCTATTTTCTTAGGTGTTCCATAAATGGCGCACTCAACCCTCGATGATGATACGTGAAGCAAAAAAAGTTTATGTAACTACCCAATAGCCAATCGCCGGGTTGTCTACGATACTCGACGACCAAGTAAAGAAGCGGACATCCGCCATCCTGCCACGTAGCCATCTCCAGGATTACGGAAGTTGTATTAATTCTAATGAGATGCTGTTTCGCCGGTGCCAGTGGCTTCGAGCCGTTTGTCTTTGCCGTTACGGTTTGACTTGCGCTACCGCTGCCAATGCGATTGAACGCCGCCAAAGTGAATTGGTATTTAGTGCCGCACTGTAATCCACCGAGTAGATGGGTCTTGGCACGACGATCAAGCATGACTTCCTCCCATTCGGCAAATTCGCGCCGATAAGCCAATACAAATCCTTTGATTGGGGCCCCGCCGTTATCTCCCTGTTTCCATTGTAACTGTACAGCGTCCATCGTCGTACCGGTTGCCAACAGCGTCGGCGGTGTCGGTGGAACTTCGTGCAAAAGTTTGCCAATTAGAGATTTGCCTCTTACCGCGTAGTTTCGATGACACAACAATGAGGAGATTGTGGAGAAAGGGGAGAAAAGGGATTCGGCGCAATGACGAGAGGCATGAAAGTCTATACCACCGACTTTTCCTGACTTCTACCCGACCGAACGAATTCGTCAGAGTGTGAAAAGCTTCTTATATATATTTCCCGTTCATTATTGTCAACCGCGTACGTGACTCTCGCGAAACTTTAGTAATCTAAGTTACGCGCAACGAGAGTTTCGCCATCTCGACTTTTCCGTCGATGAACTTCAGCTTTCACTGTGTTACACACTCATACACGAAACGCGTCTGTGATGGATGTGTGCGCGCGGGTACTTCAGCTGCAGTAGTTCCACAAAGCCGATTGCAAAGTTTTTATTACAAATAAAAAAAAAAAAAAAAAAAACGGCAAAACAAAAGTCAGCGTCGAACTGAATCGTTAATGGCTATGAAATTTTTCAATGCCCGCACTCACCCCGATGCAGCTGCGTAAATAAATCGTAGCTACGAAATAATTTCCATTGCTAATTCAACGTTTATATACGCGGATTGTTCGAGTCGATCGAGAGGTCGCTAGACGTGTTTATCGATTTCGAAGGCTCCTCGGTAAGCAAACACTCTAAAAAAGATATACTTAAATTGAGCATAAATTTACTTTTTTTTTGCATATTCTGTACTTAGATCAGAGCCCAGAATATTCTATGCTTAAATTAAGTTTAAGATCGGCTGGTATTGAAGATCTATAGGTTAAGAATACATACTTACATTCAGTATAATAACATTTAATTTCAGTATTAAATTACTTAACAAATAGCATAAAAATGACCAAGGCATTGGTAGCATAGAAACTCTGATTTATTTACAATCGGCTAATAACAAACATAAAATACAGTTGAAAAAAAATCTACAACATATGTCGGAACGTGACATATTGTTTTCCGTCCGGACCAGTCCGGATATGAGACGGAGTATGTGTTATTAAGTCGCAATGTTTTGTACACTGCAACTCTTCTTCTTCCATCACCTCGTATGCGTGAAAAATATTATTGAAGCACACGGTGCGATACATTTGAAGGAGGAGCTGCACATTCGATTGTTTTATAATTATCCGTACGATTTTCCCAAATACCGGATAATCTCCATTTAATGAGCAGACAACTACGGTATCTAAGTGGTACTTCGTTCCGCATGTTTCGAACGACTTAACGGTATCGACAAGTCGTTCGTCGTTTGGCAATACATTTTCAAAGAACTCGCTGTAATGCGGTATTTCTTTAAGCGGGACAGCTTTCGCAGATGACGTAGAGACCTTTGATTCTAGACCGACGTTGTTCAAAAGTCGAAAACATAATTTTAGCTGTGTTTTAGTGGCTAAAGTGTATGGCAAGTTTCTGTGATTGCAGCACGTGTGCGCAGCTTGCTTAAACTCTTTGTGCTTTGCCTTGAAACGGATGCAAGATACGTGAACTAAAGGGCCAATTTCGGTGATAATTTGCGGATAATGCAGCATATGATGCTGTTTTGGCTTTAAATGTTTTCCGGGGAAGAGGCCCAAGTAGAGTCGGTGATGTTCCGACATGAGATTCGCCAACAATGCTTGAATATCAGATCTTATGAAAGGAGCAGTTACGATATCAACGATTTCCCTCAGTACCTGATAAGCGCTAACAATGTCCTTGTCTTCATCAAGATGCACTAGATCGCCAATCATGAGTCCAAAATACCTCACAAAACATAGCATTTCCGATGCCGAGAATCGAAGCTTTGACTTCTGTATGTGTTCCTTCATAATCAGAGGAGGCTTGTTAGATACCTCGCAATAATTATAGTCGAAGCCCTGAACACGATTATTCAAAACATCGTACGTGAATCTCTTATGTTCGATGAACACCGATATAAGCGCGCACATATCGTAATTCCAAGCACCTTCATCCAAGTCGTGCATAATATCAAAGGCGATATTTTCGGTATTATGAAACGACTTTAGACGATTCCAAATGCATTCCTCGTTAATGCCAGTAGAAGAAACGTTGTTAACTGCAAGGGCTGCTTGATAATTCGATTTATTTCGGATGATCGATTTATTTTCTTTGATTTGTTTTCTGGCAACTTCTCGATGTACTGTACATCGCCGACAAGGGTGATTAGCGGAAAAAGATTCAACCATCCCTAGAATTGAGTGGATCCCAAGATTGTCGCCCAGGAACAAACACAGTGCAAATCGAATTTGTTCGTGTCTACCGTCTGGCGTGATAACGCTAATTCCCGTATTTTCCAAATATTGGAGTTCGATTAAAAGTAGCCGATACAACTCAGAATTTCCAACGAATTTGTCCTGTGCGTAAAAGATAAAAGCCGTGAAAATATTTTGCAGTTTTCCTCGAAACTTAGGTAGAATACTTGGAATTGTGTAATACACAGCGCCTAGCTTATGTACTCCGGTGTGAGTACCCATCTCGCACGTTTCGTAGTCATCGTAATACAGTATTAAGGGGAGAACGATGTTGCCGTCGAAAAGGGGCTCGATCATTTCGATCCACAGCTTGCCCTGAACAATATTTTCTATAATTTGACTGTCTCGACTCTTAAGGTCGCGCATATAGGACAAAATCGTTTCTAAAACAGCTGGCATCTCGAGAAACCCTTTCAGAACTTGTCTCATTGGTATAAACTGATTAATCAAACTAATCGGCTCGATTGTGACGTTCCCATGAACATTTGACTTTGAAGGAATTTTCGAGATTTTATTACAGCGCCATGTATACACACGTACGACGAGCGTCGACGCAACACAACATCATGTGCTGTCGGTAGTGAAGATAATCGAGGTGTTCAGCGGATATTTGTTTCACCGATCAAGAATATAATTTCTCAAATTGAGTGTACATATACTTATTTCCGGAAAGAATACTTCGTTTCAAACGAACAATTTTTTTATACTTAAAATAAGTATAGTATACTGGAATCAAGCATACGTTACGTTAAACATAAAAATATATTCGTTTCAAGTATATTTTTTTAGTATGAATAAAGTATATAATTTCTTGAATTAAGTATATATATATTTATTCAAAGAAAAAAATGTTCTTCTGTTAAAGATATTTCTTTTTAAATGCAGAACATTTTCACATTTCAAATAAGTATTGTAAGTATAATACCAAGTATAAGCTGTTTAAGTATAAAAATATACTCCATAGAAGTATACTTTTTTTAGAGTGAACGATACACACACGCCGAGGATAGAAGAGTTCAAGAGTCACGAGGGAGTATCGATTAGCGGACCTTTGTCAAACCGAAACTCAATCGTATTTCGTTGAATATACGTAAGTAACCGTTTTACGTCGTGATATAGAGTATATTGAATCCACTCGACGAAATGCAGCGATGGTTACAGACTATCGTCGCGGAAGATCGATCAAAGAGGGTGAGAGGATAGTGAAGGGGAAGGAAATGCCGCAGAGATTACCTTGTACTTGGAGTGAGTAAACGATCTCGTCCGATCCAACGCTGTTCTTCACGTGACAAGAATAATTGCCCTCTTGAGACCTTTGTACGTTTCGCATCGTCAACGTATTGTCCAGTCCGATATCGAATCTTTGAAAATGAATATTGCAAAAGAATGATCGGAAGAGAAATGAAATATTGGAGTGAACGAGATAGGCATGTCTCGCCATTCGGACTCGCGAGCAATAAATTACTGCGTTGTAGTCCTCAAGGGGGAGAGAAAGGGAGACAACGATTTAGTAAAACTCGTAAACTCACCTCTGGTGTTTCTGCAATTTCACGTCTCCGTGACGCCATTCGACGCTCGGCACTGGTATGCCGACCGAAAAGCAAGCGAGATTAACGTCCACACGCCACGGCGTTATTACCGCTACTCCAAAGGACACAATAGCCGCTGGAACTAATTGGAACGTTGTGTTAATCATTAATAAACGTCCAACAAAGTTATGGACAATTGATGATTGAATTTTAATGTGATTAAATGCTCGTGCGTGTAGTACAACCCTGAGGCTTCTATGTACGCGCGTGTAAACTGTTCGGAATTCGATTTAATGAAGAAAAGGATTGATACACCTGCGAGGATAAGGGGAGGTGTGAGTTGGTCACGTTTGTGATAATAGCGGGAATTCTTTCCTGAATTTTCGAGTCTCCGGAGGCTCCCTCCCGAGGACTAGACGCAATTCCCCGCGAGAACGGAGAGCCGCGAAGCGCGATAGCCTCTTTTGAATTCAACGTGAAAAAGACCATTATATCCTGCGACTGCTCGTTAACGCTTTGTATTTACCTTCTTCAGCAGCGGAGCGAGCAACGGGCCAACGAGAAGAAGAAAATGAGGAAGGGGCACAGAGGGAGAACTGGCGCTTCTAGCTCTGCTTTAACGAGATGAGATAAGTTGTGCGTTTGACTGAGAAACGAAGCTACGAAGACACAGGCCAGTAGCTAGTCACAAGTATATAGTTTCGTACTGTACTTAAAGAGGGGAATATATACTTTATCTACAATTCAGTATCCAATTATTCGCTCGGGAATCGGGTGTTTATATTCCACCGGAGGCTCAGAGAGAAAATTGAATCTGCTTCGAGGATGGCCTGGCAATCGGTTGCCCAGCGCAGGCCAGCCGGAGGAAAAAGTTTTGTTAAAAAAAAAAAGAAGGAGAAGAAAAAAAAATACAAAGTTTCCGAGAACGAGAGAGGAACGTTATTCTATATAGATGGAAATATATATATACATGAGTTCATTGCATAAACTCCTCCTACAAGATTGTACATTATTTCTTTTTCTCTTGCATGCCCTTTTCCTGTCTCGAATCTCAAGGACCACTGAAACTTTGTGGGGAACAAAGGAGCCATTGATTGCCGATAGAAAACTCGAAGAATCTTCGTCGACGTTGCAATTTCGCTCGATCGGCTAAATTATTATTATTCTTTTTTCAATTTTTTTTCTTTATTAAAATTATTCTTTATATAGTTTCCCTCAATCGCGTCCAAGATGCGTAATTGCATTAATACGCAACAATTGAGATCAATGTAGAAAAAGAAAAAGCGAAAAATTAGCCGAGAGGAATTTTTCTCACCGGTTTATTGTGGATATCGGAGAGAAAACAAAAATACGAAAATCGTGTTAGGGAACGATGAACCGCGAAGCTGGCGATAAAACACCAGTGTAATGGGAATCGAACCGTTTATAAATTCTCTCTGTCGTTTAAGAGGACGCGAACAAATGCAAGGGCTTTACGAAAGGTGGATTATAGATTTTTCCCCGTTAGGCTTCGGGCGCACGGATTCTTTTCAGTATTGGAGTCACGGCGGTTCGAGCCGCGCTATAATCGGCCAGTCGATAGTTCGATAGTCCAGAAGCGAACACAGGAATGGTAGGGTGGGTTAGGAATCAGGATAGAGTGCGCGAAGAAGCATTTGTTCGAGTCCTTAAATCAGACGAGTGTTCTCGCGCTTGAGTACACGGCGTAATTACGCAGTTACTCACCGGTTGTACTGGGCTGAAGTTTGATGACCGGAGTGCGGGGTCCCTCGCCGACTCTCGTCGAGGCTGTGACCCACGCCTCGTAAGATTCGCGGAGTTTCAGACCAACAGCGTCGTAGTGCAGATCCTGTGCAGCGAGGGAGCCTTTAATGGTCTTTACTTCCTGGCCCTGATCCAGTGCTCGAATATAAACGGTGTACTTTGTGAGTACGCCGTTTGGACGTCTCGGTGGTAGCCAAGATATAACCACGGAATTCTCAGCGCTGGAGACTGCCTTCACCCTCTCCGGCGCATCGGGCACTGATAACGTCGGCGAAAAAAAAAAAGTAAAACAAAAAGCAAAAAAACAATTTGTTAGTAAAATCGACGTATCCGCGAAGTATACAGCGATAAATAACAGGATCCAAAAGAGTCTCGACGAGAGAGCGCGGGGCACATACACACGGAAGAAGTAACAATTAACTTTGTTCGATGCAAATTTGCGTATACGAGCAGCGAAGTGACTAATAAAGCGCGAGCGCGAGTTCTGATGTGTGCGCCGACATATAGATATATATCGTAAACTCAGACACAACTCGGTACGAGAGTTACGTAATATACGCAGCGGAGACTCTCCCTCTCGCCACCGGGAAACTGAGTGCCAGATATTCTCTACTTCGCCGTCGCACACGTTTTATGTCCAAGAAACTTCGAGAGCAATGATAAACGGGCTGTTTCGATAGAGTATTCGCCCTCTCGTCGGGGTACCCCGGTATAAACTCTCCGGTATGCAACATAGCCCGCGGAGAGAACGTGATGCAAATGTTGAAAATGTTTTGCCTGCCCTCCCCTCCCCGTTCCGCTTGCAACCCCTCCGGTGGAGTATAACCAACGATGAAACTGCTGTGCGTGCAACAGTACGCTTGGATATCTCTCCCTCGGTAGATATACAGAAGCTTTACACGACGAGCGTAAATAGCCTATTTGCTTTAGCGCTCCATACAGACACCGGACACGACGATTCGATCGCGTGAAACTACTGTAGTTATTTGCCGATTCGCTCGAACTCTGCAGTTTCTCACCCGTTCGGTGTCGACGTTTTACAAGATAATTGTATCATTGAATCGATATACATAGATATTAATATCGTAAGATCTTCGGTTACTTTACCAGCTTCCTCCGTCGTGCAGGAAACCGGACTGCTGCTCGTACCATCGCCGGCCCTCGTATATGCCAATACTTGAACTGTGTAATTGGTATAGGGATCGAGACCGTGAAGAACGCTGCTCAGTGCGTGAGCGGTCTTCGTCTCACGCGAGCCATGAATCTCTGCTGCTAAGCCGTTGGCGGGTTCGTACAAAAGCTTGTAGCCCTGTACGACCCCGTGAACTCTGTCGTTGGGTGGTGGCTTCCAGGTCACTTGAATGTTCTGGCCGTTCAGCGGTGTGCAAGCGACGTTCTGCGGCGGGGCGCTTGGAACTGTGTCAAATATTATAAATTCCATCGGAAACCGAGTAGAGGCATATATAGTACATACACACACAGAGAGTGAGATATATGTACACACGACGAGAGACAGAGGAATTGGGAAGTTGGAGGATGGAAACATAGGTATGTTTCAGGCGAGGAACGCGCGCGCGAGAACGTAGGAAGGAGGCGCAACGGAATGCCAAACGGTCGGTCGGGTCACCGACGGTGGACGTAAAGTTGACACGACAAGCTGACTCGCCGAAGCAACTTTCCCACCCGAACTATATGAATTTTCCCGAAAAGTTTTTCCTCCCTCTTCCTCGACTACCGAGAGTGCCGCGGGAGCACGAATTTCGATTAACTCAACCTCCGCTCTCTTTTCACCGTTATATTCGTTCAAACGACCCTGCAATCGTTTAGCGTCAGCTAAAAACACGGGTGGGGACTTTAGATCACGAGAAGTATCCAATTATAACTCCATCTTCGTTTACGAGAATTTGCGATATTTATTGACCAATAAGAAAGCCCCGAGATTCTTGAGGTTACGAAATTCCTCGCGAACTTCTGATGCGGATAACTTGTACATATCTCGCGAAACTCGAAACTTGAAAATCTCTCGCTGATGCAGTTTTGTTGTTTAAGCGGAAGAGAGAGATAAGACTTCGCGGTCACGAGGAAGAGGATAGGACTCTGGAGAACACGGCAAGAGAGGGGAAGGGATCGTTTACCGAGTAAATATATTCGAGGCGTCGGCAGCTCAAAGAGGGAGAGAGGATGCTGTATTATACGTACCAGACTCAAGGGTTTGCGTTATGATAGGGTCAGAACCGGGTCCGTCGCCTTTGCTATTGAATGCTTTTACGACGATGCTGTACTGCGTGTACTTGCGTAGCGCCGTTAGCCTGTACTCGTAAGAACCGTCACCGTTGCCCGTTATACCGACCCTCGTTGTATTCGTCAACTGTTCCTCGCCCCTGTGAAATCGCATGAAAAAAAGAAAAAAAATTAGTAGAAATCTTTTTCACGAGTGTCGAACCGAGTATTATACAAGAGATGGAATAAATCAGCTCGAGAGATGGTTTTTTTTATATAGATGGAAGAGGGAAAAAAGATTGGGGTGACTTTCTTCTTCACTTTGAAGAACTCGAGCCGCGCCACCGCAATCGGCCACTCGAAGGACGATGGCGAAGGAAGGAAGCGATAATCGAGTAGAGGAGAGAGGCAGAGAGACAGAGTTGCGCGTGTTACCCTAGTATCGTCGAGAGAATCGTGTATCCGAGTAGTTCTCCGTTCCATGAGGATTGATCCGGCGGTTGCCAGGTGATCTTGAGCTGTTGCGGTCCTAAGGGCTCAACGCTCACGTGCCTCGGTGGTTTGCCGGGTACCTCGCCGTCCGTCTGCGCCTACAATTTCCGTAATTAATCGGACATGAGTGATGATCGATCGTCGTACGCTTACGGCCCACCTATATCGATGAGTTTAACGAATGAATGATTGAAGAAGATCGTTTTGTTTTGATACTGACACGAAGTATGTCGCTCGGAGTTGATGTTCCTAGATGATTTTCCGCAAATACCCGAAAGTCGTACGTCGTTGCGGGCTTTAGCTGCGTTACCAGTGCGAACGTGTTGTCCCCGGTGACCTGCTGCTGCATGTTGTGGTCATGCCACTCATCTTTCGAGGCACATACAAGACACGATAGAGCTTATAACGATTTCAGTAAATCGACGACGTCGAGAAAATAATTGTCTTGTATTTTTTTTTTTATTTATTTATATTTTTTTCATCATTTAATTTCGATTCCAACGCGATGTTATAATGTTTTATCGGAAGATCGATTTATCGCTGAGTTTCCGAACAAAAAATTAATAATGAACGCTAACGGTTCGATAGCTTTGCCTTGTTTACGCGAACCAACGAGGCAATTAAATTTCTTGTTGAAGCACGAAGGGCAGTATATACCGTAGTAGAAAGAGACAAATTTGACGGGCTTCGTTCGCGAAGCCTTTTTGTACGGTTTCCAAGAATTATCGTCTAGAATTGATCCCAACTAGCGCACTCTCCTGCACGTCTGCACTCTCTATCTATACCTTTCCTTCGTCTGCGCTCCGTAAGAATTTCTTCAATGCCAATCTTGCGCTTCAGACTTCATCGCAACTATACTCAACCACGACACCTATACCTTGAAGCGTAAACGTCAATCTTACGTCTTATCGCAACCGACAGTGTTCCCTTTGTTACATCCGTTACCGAGAATAAGTTACCGTATGTTTAAACGTATATGTGTGTGCGAAAGCGAATAGATGTGCATTCAGGACGCGACTCGAATGTTGTAGAGGGTTCAGAAACCGCGAACGCGGTTGGCGTACGACTAGGCGAGGCTACACAAACATTGTCTATCGGAAACTGGTGAAGCTTTTGACTCACGGTTTCCCGGAAGAGAGAGGTCGGGAACTTTGAACCGCCTCGGGGTAGCGGTCTGTCGGAACTATCAACGAAAACACTAACCCATCCTACAAATTTTGTTGTAATATACAAATTCACTTTTTCTACCGACTCCGCTTGGTATAAATTACATTTCCGTAATGATCCGACGAAGATCATTAAATTATTTAATAAACTGTTCTCCCTTTGATATCTTGAGGAAACGAAGGCCTCACTGTGATGGACATAAAAAGTTTTCGTCGGGCGACGAAACTATTCGAGCGAAGCAATCTCCGCTTGAACTACCTTTCGGGAGATAGATTAATCAATGTTGGGAGAGAAAAGCGATGTACAAAGTTATGTCTTCTTTTTCATCGTGGTATACGCGAGCAAGAAACTTAGTTTCGGGATTACTTTTGGCCGCGTGCAATTCCTCGAAAATCGTTCTAATGAAGACTATCCACGGAGTTGAGAGACTATACATGCCCTACGCTGCTGCTTCTCTCGTCTCGAAGATTCATCGCGAAACGTTTCAACTGCTATAGCTCTACAACACGATTGTTCCTCGTCCAAACGAGATAAATGCTCTCGGGGTTATTTTCCTGCGAGTCGTTCAATCCGCGGCGTAAGTCGTGCCTTTTGCTATTAACACGAGAATGAAAAGAGGGGGCGGCGATGTAACTACGGATGTATATCTGAGACGAGACGATAAAAGAAGGGTGTAACGTGAAAGAGGGCGTCTACTCGAAATGGGCCTTTGCGCAAAGCCCGAGCATTTTTTTTTTTTTTTTTTTTGTATTTTTATACGTACCTCGCGCTTCTTTATATTGTACAATGTACTTGGTGACGGGAACATCGCCGTTAAAAGGATCCGAGACACCGGTCGGTGACGACCACACCAAACGTATGGAGCGACTCTTCTGATCTGCGGCGTGCAAATTGCGCGGAAAATTCGGTGGTTCTTGAACCAAAAGATGTATCGATCCCCTGTCGTGACCGTACGGATTGTGAGCGACGCAAACGTATTCTCCCCGATCCTCGTGACCGGCTTTGCCGATTCTCAATTCCGATGACAAACCACGAGCCGTTTGTGTATTGTCCAATGTATATCTGTGAATGCAAATCGAACTTTATGGCACTTATAATCGAATTTTCTTTTTTTCCTCAGGATAAACTTGATGTACCGCGAGCGCGCGCATTATCCGAGATCCGTATAATATCGGAAAGTAAGAAAGAGTGGGTGAAATCTCCTGAGTGTTCCTGACCTCGCGTATGATGGCTTTGCCCGCCATCACCCCCCCCCCCCCCCACTCCCCTTCCATTCTGTTCCACCGCCAACCACGAGATTGAGATTTTTTTTTTTTTTTTTTATACTTCTGCGCGAAACGATCTTGGCGTTCGAGGCGCGTATACTTCCGGAAAACGCGAAGATAAAACCTCAGATTGGCGTATGAAATTGGTTCCCCGTTCCGCAGAATGGGGTAATCTCATCCTGACATTGCATCCGATGCTACTCGTGGATTCCTCTGATACTCATCCTTGAGACTGAAAGAACGTCAATCTGCCGGTAAATTTACGCCGGAGCATTTCGCAAATCGTAATATTCCCCGGCGGTGTATATTATATCTGCATTTTTCATCGAACCACCCAATCCGGCGATTGGGTGGTTCAGAAGAGTTTTTTGAAATTATTGTGGCCGAAAAAAGATCCTTTTTTTTTTATCTGCGCGGCTTTTCGCGTCGGATATTAAATTCAGAGTAAACGTCGTCGATTGGTGATCACCGATGTATTTGGCTATTTTCGATATTTTCAAACGGCGATATATATTTTTTTTCCGATGTAGTAAAGCAAAAAACCCGCATGCAATATCGAGTTTAACTCGAAAAAGTGCACGAGTTCGATTGAGTTTTGCGACGTTATAAAAATGTTTTTTCGAGCTGTTGATCAACAAAAGTCGCGATAAAAAAAAAATTAGAATGGGTTATTCTTTCACCGTGAAAATAAATCATTTGGATAAATTCTCTGCACCACACATTTCTAAGGGTTTTCTTTGCGCTGAATACGAATCCAATGAAAATGTTGGTAGAAACTCAAGCGAAACATTGATCAATACGTAAGAAAAAATATTTTTTCTTTATCAAAGCAACCGAAATTCTTCATAAATAGCTTCCTGATTTATTTTCCTACCGGACGAGCCAAAGGATTTTTTTGTATCGTCGAAAAGTTCGACACCGAAAAACAAAGATGAGATGAAACACACCGTTGAAACCCCTTCACTTCACCCTTTTCATTTCATCTCAGGTAAGTTGAGAAACATTTTCCACGGCCGGCTCCATTACGCAGCGAGATACACCGACAACGGGAAGAATATGAGTGTATAAATAAAGGAAGCGAAGGATAATAACTGGAAGCGCCGAAGAGAAAGGGATATAATATAATACAACGCGGTTAATATCAAAACTTCTTCACGGTGTATCCGAGTTTAAGATTCATAAAACCAGACAACTCAAAGTGAACGCGAGTCGGGCGTATATATACGGTGTAAGTTTTTCATAGATGATTTACCCAGCGAAATGAAATATCGTAGCAAAGATATATTTCGAGGGTAAAAAAAGATATATATACCTATCGCATTATTATGCGCGCACACGTTTTAATGTTTAATTTACGTTTTTTTTTTTTTTTTTTCATATAATTAACAAAGTTAATTAACGAACCTCACGTCGTAAGCTGGCTGAATTTTTCCACCACGAGCTCGCCAACTGACGTTGAGTGGCTGATCTCCTTCGACTTCGCAACGCAACGTCACGGATTCGCCTCTCCTCACGGACTCCTGTCTCGTTCTCACTTCGACTCGGGGACCAACTACGTGTATACAAGTATCTTTTGCACATTCGTTTCAACAATATGAAAAGAAACAAAGCTAAATAGTGCGAATGTGTATCTCGAAGCAGCGAGAAATAATCCAAACACGCGGCAAATGTGTAATAACACCTGCCGTTGGCTTTTGGTGTATGTATAATAGTAAAACGGCAAGGATTGTTTTGTCATGCATATTTGACGTCGCGAGGTGAAAGCCCTTTGAATAATTTACCGTGCACTGTTAGCCGAATGAGTTTGCTGAGACCGGGTCCAATGCCGTTGCTTCCCTGACACAGGTAGAAGCCGGAGTGTTCACGGGACACTCGGGGAATCACCAAGGAGCCGTTACTTGCAACTCCGGCGCCCTCGGTACCGCCGTAACCGAGTTCTCTGTAGTCGCCCGGTACTTCGCCTATATATTTAACATTTACAAAACGTGAAACACCCCAACCGTGACTTGCTGCCTCATGGGAATTAAGACGTTACATTCATCAGTACACATTCATCGCGATGCGTGCGCGATAAATCGAAACACGTTTATTCGTCGCTCGGTTTCGCACGGCGAAATAATCCCGTATTTAGGAATTTTATAATAATTCGAGCGTTATGAATCGCTCAGCGGTACACTGTGTCACTGCAATATTAAAAATTCATCGCGGAACAGTAGGACGACTGTACAGGGTATATACTGCGCGAAGCCTACAGGGGGAGTACATCGTGAGCCTTCCGCGAGTGCTCGGGCTAATGACAAATTGAAACGAGAGAGCCGGAGGAGACGGGGATGAAACCCTCTCTCGCTCTCTCTGCCTCGCGGGGCAGTAATATCGAGACGAAACGAGTTGATGAAACTAATTTTCCTCTTCCGCGGCGCGGTGGCTGCACCCAGGCTCGAGGCTCATTCCCGGTGAACCTCCTGAATGAAACTGCTGAGAACGCGACGATCAGCGAATTTTCAGTGATGGATGGGGCAAGTTTCACGATGGGGATAAGTTAATGAAAGCGCGGTTTTCTGCGTGCGTGTGAAATTCGGTGTTTCATTGTCGAACGTGAAAGCGCGAAAGTTCCTCGTCCCTTTTCCCCTCCGCGGATATCGATAAGAGAAGTGAAAAAAAAAGGAAACGACAATTTCCGCTATTTTTTTTTTTTAAGGAATAAATTTATCCGGAGCGCGAGAACTGCGAAACGTTGTATGCGAGAAATAGATGTGAAGGGGGAGTTAATTTTTTTTGCCGATCCTTGCGGGTCGCGATAACCTACCGATTGATTGCTTCCAAGTCACAGTCGGAATTGGGAATCCTTCGGCCCGACAGGGAATGGAAACGACGTGACCTACAATGGCGTTCTGGTCGATTGGCTCCACGGTCCAACGGGGAGGTACTAAAAATACAATCTGGTTAAATTCGCCGGGAGCTTTTCGGGGTTCATCGATCTCGTTCTCTCTCTCTCTCATCACTCAGATAGCGCAAAACCGCGACTAAAGATTTCGAATATAATGTCGCGGTAACAATCGTCATATTCTGTGTTCAAGACTCATTTTTTCAAACATTTTATTTTGCTATTTTCAATCGAATAATAACTGATTTAATAATCATTCTTTATGTTTTTTTTTTTTACACGTGACGAAAATACGGCGACATTGATATTCCTTCTAATTCGGTTAAACACGTACCTTATCGATACATTAATGTTACATACCTTCGTAAACGACATGCAAGATCTACTGAATTTCGGAACTTTCTCATATTACCTAATATAATCAACGAATTCTACCAATAAAGTGAACGAGGAACGTTAAACACGAGTCGTTATGTTGATGATATATATTAAATTTTTTATTAATTTTTTTTTGCTACTATTTAATAACGTGAACTGACGGCGTATCTGTCGAAAAAAAATAACTTTTAATGGGAATTTTTTCTGTAATAACATTCGTAATGCCGTAATTTACGGGCTCCGTTGCGCAAAAACTTTCGTGCATTATTAATAGAACCGAGAAGCAAGTTGAACGAATGAACCGACCGAGAGCGGCGCGTTGACTCATCTCAAAATTGTGGAACAATGGGAAAATCAACTCTCCTGGGAGCGACAGCCCGTTGCTCTCGGTGCATTGTCGAGTGATCGATGGAAAATTGCGTTAGACCAAAACGAAAATTTAATATATCGGTCAAGCATGCATTTCGTAGTTGGATACGCGAAACGCGATGAGGTTCATTGGCGAGAATGTCGTTCGAATCTAAATTTTCGGAATTAATTATACACACCGCCAGTTCAGGTATTTCAATGTGATGATAAAACGATCAATGAAATATCGATGTTCGATGAACAATCATGCTTCGAACTAATTTCTGAATCACAACCGTTGCAAAAAAAAAAAGAAGATAATCATCACTAAATTACTCAATCATAGAACGTGATCTACGTAATTTTTGCACCGTCTACGATAAGAAAAGAAAAAATCGAAAAATCAACGATATATATATATATATTATCCGTATATATTACGAAAAAAAAAAAAAAAAAAAAAAAAAATTATGCTAAACGCGATAACGCACGCGAGTAATATAATTCAACGTTTAATCCATTTCCGAATGGTAAACACGCTCGCGGCTTCGTTAATTAACGATCCCATAGTTATACGGTTTATATTATGAGTAGCCGTATATCCGGTAAACACAACGCCAATTTTCGTTAGGATGATTTTCTAACCGTGAATTCTCTCTCAACTATTCCACATTATGCACACAATAATATTCACGTTTGCCCGTTCGGCGATTCACTCACGCTTTGTTCACGCGTGTTCATTCGTAACCACGAAGTACAAGGATCGTAGCACAGCTTTACTTGGCGAACAAACGAAATTCCCATATATCACCGTAAGGTATTTAATTAACGCGAGAGTAAGGGAGAGTCCGGACATCGTGAGGCCGGACATATTGCCGTTTAGTCATACGAACCGCGTAAACATAGTCCGAAGCCAAGTAAACTAGGTGTTGCGGTATAATCAAAGGGTGGAGGGATGAGAGGGGGCGCATCGAGGTGCGCGATCAAGTCAATTTGGCGAGAGACATAGGGGGCCAAAATCGAATATCGCCGGAGGCACCGCGTACCGCGAGGGAACGCGATAATACAGCATCTCACCGGCCCGTTGAACAACCGCAGATATGGTGAGCGAACTCGAAATATCACCCCCTTTCCCCCGTTCGCGTTACCCCATTTCAACGGCGAATACCAAACACATCAATTTCGCAAACTAATTTGAACGAATGATGGGAGAGCCGTACAGTTTCATTACGTTTGACCGGTTTCTCCAGGCTATTGCTGTATTCCGTGTGTGCGGCTGTTTGGGAAACCTCCGAATGGACGAAAATCGGGCGATAGGGTGTATATATACACATCCCTGGGAGATGAGGGGTAGAGGTGGGGGCGTATATACCTGTACCGTGAACGTCGACGACGCGGGGATGCAGGCACAGGTGCATCGGTTCGCACGGTCCAAGCATAATATGAATTTACGATATATCAGCGGGCGCATCCCTCGCACCACAGCTCCGAGACTGTCCCCGTAAAACTGTATTAACCGTTGAATGCACAGGGAAAAAAACACACCGGAAGCTTCACCTCAATGTTCACTCATACGCATGTGTCACGTGATTAAAATCAGAAAGGCGTATTTTATTGCGTACGGACATAAAAAACTACGCCCTTCCGGTTTGAGTTCAGACATTTATAGCGACGCGGTAGAGATACGTTGGAATGTGAAAAACATATGTACATTGTTTTCAGATCTCGTTGATGATAACGCGATAAAAATAAAATCTGTGCTTCGATCCTTGACAACAGTCGAGGGGATAATAATATAACCTGTATGTACAATTATATCTTAGTAGGGTCTATAAGGATCGAGAAGAAGGAACATTTTTTGAGAAGGCAACTTTTCGTTTTTTTTTTTTTTTTTTGCAAGAGGGGACGGTAGATCTGAGACAAACCAGATACGGAGAGGGTAGCCGTGTGCTCGGCGACACCGGCTACGTTGCTGATCTGACACGTGTAGTTTCCGCTATGCTTCGCCGTGACGCTATTAATCGTCAGGATGCTGGAAAAGGCCGAATAGTCGCTTATCTGAATGTTGCTCGTTCCTGTCCCCGGGGACTGCTCCGAGGCAACGTCTCTGACCTCAATGGGCTTCTCGTCCATCAGCCACGTGATGTTGAAAGGTTGATCTCCTTGGCTCGTCGTACACATTAGCTGTGTCCTCATCCCCTCCGTCACGCCGTTCTCGAAATAAAACGGCGATATCCGGGGCGGAACTACAAGGGGTATGTCACGCAAATAGTATCGAAGTAGCTATACCTAATTTTTGTTGTTGATTTATTTTTATTCGTTTTTTTTTTTTTTTTTTTACGCGCGACGGTAATTTTCGAGATCGTAAAACCTTCGAACGCGGATATAGCGCCATTTTTTTTTTAATTTATTTTTAATATCTATGCTGCGTAACTCGCTCGATGTAAAACACGTTGACCTAAACTCAAACGATAATTTCGCGAGCGTTCATTGCATACAGAGAATTATACTTACCCAAAATTATTTAATGATCGATTAAACCAATGGCGAAATTGGGAAAGGAAACTCGCCGACGCGAGTGGACCCCGCACGCGCGTGAAAGCTTCACGTTTGAAAACGTATTTTTAAACGATCCGCGGAAAATCCCCGACGACCGCGCGACTGACCGTACTCGATCTACATCACTGAATTCGCGCGGTGCTCAATAACAAACAGACGAAGCCTCCCCCCTCCCCCCTCGAACCGCCCGTTGAATAACATCGGGAGAGGGAGACTTTGCCGATAGCGGCGAGGGATGCGGCGAACCCACGCAATTTGTATTTAATTATCGGCGTTGAACGAGTTGTGAAAATCGTTTGCGTTGCGGATAAATACACGAGAACTCGCGAGTTGAGAAGATAAACCAAACCCATGGAACGCTCTTGTCATGTACGGTGGACGAGGAAAACGCGAATTTCAAAATTCAGAATTACGATAATAACACATGTGAACCGACGAATTTCACGGGGACCACTCGGCACTGTTTATCGTCGGATTCCTTTCGCATTTCTAAAAAACATAAAAAAGAAAAGAAACAAAAAAATTAAAAACCAAAAAACGATACAAACTTACTACGGCGTATCCATATACATAATTATTGCAATACACAATATAATTTTAGTTATTGTTTATGTAATTAAAAGAAAAAAATTAAAACAACAAGTTTCCCACGTAAAAAATTTCTTCTCTACGTAATTCAATGTGACATAATTAATTGTCTCATGATGATTGATGATAAATGATTATGATGATCAAAAAACAGCCCAAAATTCGATAATACAATTACAACACAATTATCTAATGAAAAATACGACGAATTTATATTAAATATATATACGTAAATATATGTCATATATGAAAAAAATCATTCGTGAATGAAAGAAATTCCTACTTTACTCAATTTCTTACGATGAATACGATGAATATAATGAATACCTATATCAAAGACGATGGGTATTTCGTGATTTACTTCACCAAATCCAATATTGTGACCGATGATAAATCAATCGTCATACCGAGCGCCAAATAAATAAATAATTATTACGGGATTTCACGAAGTTGGGTATCAAAAAATTTGTACGAATGGCGTACGATGCGTTTTTTTTTTTTAATTGAGTAGATTATATCGTGTATTTCCGAGCAGAAAGGGGCGTTTTGGACTTCAGGGTTGCGTGTGCGAATCTTTGAATATTGTTTGTGAAGAATGTTGGGCTCAGGGGGGCGCGTGAATTCTGGAAAAGCAGCAACGAACTCGATCGCGTTCTCACCGGCGGTTATCGCGCGCGTCTCATAGCGAGATCGAGAGATTCATTTCTCCGGAGACTTCCTCAAAGTCTCGGGGCCAGGAATGTCGTCGAGATCGCGGGCGTGCATTCCCGGCGAGTGAGAACGTGCGGAAAACACGCGGCACGTATATCGTACGCGAAATCCTGTCCGCTCACTGCGAATAAAGAGATTTCACTTTCTATCCCCTATGCGAAAACGTTTTATCCATTTTTATTCTTTTGTGTTTCGTGAGGAATAAATGTATCGAAGGTGTGCAGAGTATATGTATATATATATATCAGTATAATCCGGTGTTAAAAACCCGGTTCGAAGCGTGCAATTTGCGTGCAGAGAAAAGATGCGTGCAGGATCCGTAAAGTCATCATTATATAACGTTTTAAAGAGTCAACAATTCGGACAATCGTAAGCAAATATGAAAGTATCGCAAGCGCGACGAGATTGCAAGTCGTAATGATATGAAGAAATAAAAAAAAAATAAAAAAAAATGAGAAGACGACAAAAGTAGTTTCGTCAATGGCGACAAATGGAGCGTCGAACGACTCGCAGTCACGTGCGCGCCGGATAGAAAAAAAATAACGGTAGCGTGCAATCGTCGAGATATAAATATAGCATGTAGCAGAAGACAGAACGAGAAGAAACGAAGAGACAAAGTTTAGTTATAAGTTTATAGGTATTTAGTAGTTAATTAAGTAGCATTTAGAGAAGAGAGTGGAAAAAAAATAAATAAAAAGTAACGAGAATTTTAAGAGCTCGTGTTTGAGGGCTCTCGATCGTGTGCAGTCGGATCTGAATGGATAGTCAAGAGACGAGCGCGACAAGTGAAGTCTTTCTCAGGCTGTTAAAGAATTCTTTTGAAACTCGAAAGAAATAAGATAGAGAGACAGAGAAAATGGATAGACGGAGGAATAGAATCTGATCGTACGATCCGTGAACAACGATCGAGTACCGCGCATAACGTTTTGTTTTGTTTTTTTTATAATTTTTCGTCCGTATGGAAGAAGACCAACGCGGTGTGGAGATATCGTTACCATTAACGTGGAGGGGTGCAGAATGAGCGACGGTCGCAGCACCGTTGGCCACGCGACAGGTGTACGTGCCATTGTGCGCGGGTGCAATCGTGCTAAGGCTCAGGGCGCTGTTAAAAGCGTCGTATTGCCGGATGGTGATCGACTCGTACGGGGGTACGGCGGATGCGACGGCTGACACAGATGATGCAGCTTCCCTGTTCCTCGACCGTTGCTTATTCTCATTGATCTTTGGTTTAGCGAGTAATCCAGGTCCGTTCGGACCTCCCGACGCTCCACGAATCGCATTAACACTGATTGTTCCCGATGACTCGCTATGTGCAATCTTCTCGATCGGCACGTTATCTTTGAGCCACGTAAACGTGAGCGGCAGGTCACCCGTGCCGACAACGCACTGTACGCTTGTACGATCGCCTACGTTTAAATCGCGAGCAAAACTGAAAGGCGTGATTTTAGGTGGCACTGAAAGAACAACAAAGAACATATCGAACATTCCCATAAAAGAAAAACAACAACACAAAAAAAAAAAAATTAGGCACTTGCTTGCTTGATATTCATAGCGGTGTTTTTTTTTTTTTTGCTGATGGATTTTTGGCTGTTGATGCGCTTCGGCTATTTGCGACACGAGACAAGGTATATTTATACATATATAAGAATATATATATATATATATATACATAGATAGATATATAGAGAGGCTGTACAGGATGTAGAACATCGGCAACGAGATTGCGCGGTTAATAGTATACAGAAGCTATATAGTTGGAAATTGGCTTTGATATCGAGAATATTGAGATACTAATATCTTGTGTATATGTTATTGTTGTGTATAATTATGTATATGTTTAGTAGTTTATGGATCCATCCATCTGTAAAGGCAGACATACGGATGGCTTAGCCGTTGCGAATGCTACGCTTCAGGGTATCCGATGATTTATACTTTTACGCAAAGCACTGAGCCGTATGCGTGTCCCGTATGGAGTTCGATAATTGCATCGACTCGAGTCTACCGAAATATCTTGTCGCGAGGTTAATTTGTAGCACATATCAGACGCGAGGGAATTGAGAGATCGTCGACGTTTCGAATCGCGACAAGAATGCTGCGCGCTATATGTGCTTCGAATGGGATCGATGAAAGACGAGAGAGCAAAAAAGCCCGCAGCTGGTGAAATACGTAACAGCAGCCAAGAAAACAGCTACTCTTTCTTCTCACGATGAACCGCTTGTGATTCAATTCTACGACAATGTATTTGTCTGCATCGAGTCGCTGCATCGATCGGAAAGGACAAAAGTGAAATAAAAAAAAAGATATATATAAAGGAGCGGTTAAGCTTTGACAATAATGCTGAACCAATGTATCGGAATTCTCTTCTCATTTCGTAAATCATAGATCGACGAGGAGAATCCGAGCTCACGACTTATTGTAAATTGCTTCGAAGCATCTTCGTAGTTCTTCGACAACAAGAAAAGAGGTGATTTATCTACGGTGATTCGAGTCTCTTAATTTGATCGAGAGACGTTGGGAAAATTAACCTCGAAGCACTTTCGGAGACTATGGCCGATCGGTCTGTGCCACACGAGCTTTTTTTCCGTGTCATTGATCGATTGTTGAGTATATATACGTTCGATGCTCGCGCGAGAGACCTCTTTGGTCAAATGGAACGGGTATATAGCATTCGGCTTGGCAAACTTACAGCAGCGTTGCATTCTTATGAAGGCAAAGAAAAAGAAATCGATTTCCACGCAAGTGGAAGGGACGAGCGTCGAAAATAAAAATTTTCATTGTGAATTCGCATCACGTAGCGGGAACTGTTCGCGAACCAGCAAATATTCAGAATGAAAAAAAATGAAAAAAAAAAAAAAAAAAAACGCGAGTAAAGCACGAATAAACTAACAGTACTTTGTATTGGTATAGATATTCGATTGAAGGGAGCAAAATTGCTGATACTACTCGGCCCGTTGGACATGAAGTGCCCTCGTTACGCAACACATACACACTCGATGCGCGGCATCCGTCTCACGGAATCCTCGATAAGTTTGCACGAACGTTCGATTTTATTCGCTCGGCTCTTCAACGGGGCGGTAGGCAAATGCGGCTTCAAAAAAAAATAAATAAAAAAAGGATTTCGGAGGCGCGTGTGTGAATTAGTGTGTCGAATATTTATCCACGTGTGCGTTGATTGACGCGTTTAACTATCGTCGAGATCGATGAGAGCGTATATTGGAATGAAAGCTTAACGCTTTACGTGAGTGGATTTGAATTCTGTACTTTGGAATCGCGATGTAAGGGATGTGTAGATGTATCGAGGGGGGGAAGAATCACGACTATATTATTTACATATTTATAGAAGGCGTTTGTATAGTTAATCGCTCGATGGCTCATAACTGTACAATACATTACGCATGTTCATCATTATATTTATACATATCTATAAGAGTATAGCGGAAGAGTGAGAATACAGATGAGAGGCGGTAAGGCGGGCGCGCGTGCAGGACAAATGCTTGAGCGGTGCAGTGAGTTGCGGTGCTCGGGGCGCGATTAATCTTTTTTTTTTCTCTCGTGTGGATATAGAGCTTCTCGACGATCCTCGCCACCCCCTCCGAGATTTTGTAACAGTATATTTATATAGCTATATAAATATAATGCCAATAATGGAAGGGAGGCTCGGGGCTCTTGTAGCCCTTCAGTGGATTTAATTTTCTTCTTTTTTCAAATTTGTTTCAACGAAAAAGTAAATACACATTTTCCGTCGAGCGTATAGTCAATTGAAATTCTCGTTTATCTCGTTAGCTATTCGCAAAAATCGAGTACTGAAACGAAATACTCGGTGATGGTTGGTAAATTTGTGTAACATTTTCATTTTCGGTGAGTTTTTCTTTTTTTTTTTTCGTTTCTTCTCACAATCCTGAAATTACCGGCGAATCGATTATCGCGTTATCAGGTAAAAAAAAACATATTAATAAAGGGTTATATCCCTCGTATTATGGAATAACGAAGGATCGGAGTTAAATTTGTACGTAGGATCCGTTAGGTAAAACCTCTCTGAGATAATTTGCGTTGCTTAGTTGATTCGGAGGCAATGAGTGCAGGTAAATATTTATATGAATGTGAAAAAGAACGGTTTTGCTATATGCGATGCAGAGCGTCGCGTTGCATTATGCACGACGGAGCGGAAAAATTCCGATAAAATTTCATGTTGGAAACGATAAGTCGGCACTTCGGATGGGCGTTTTCCTTGGATTATCTTCGTCGCTTGGAACGCGACGTTAACCCTGATCCGGTTCGAATGTCGTTAAGCGCCGGTACCATCGTCGCCGCGAGGAGAGAGAGAAGCCTTCATTCTCCTTCAACGGTTTATATAGTATACAACGGGTTTACGCTAACTTTGCGCTCTACACGACGGGGCTTTCACTCTGTGGTCGACAAAAGCCCCAACCATGGAATTACGAAATTCCGTCCGAGGAACTAACTATCTCCTCGCTCTCTGTGTCTCGGAGCTTCTAAATTATCGGAAAGTTAAACGCGCCTGAGTTTAGGGAGCGTCCAAAGGGGGAGAGAGCGAGGAGAACGCGACGTGAGAGCCGCGGACACGCAAAGAACTTGAGGCCAACCGGACGGAGATTCACCGATGCGGGAGAGAGCACCGGATATGCCTCGGGGGTCTTCAACAAACAGGGGTTCTCGGGTGCACGTTCATCAAGGATTCTCCGAAACGAGAACCACACGGACGCGCACGGGAGATAGATTAATGAAAAAAATTCGTCGATAAGCGTCGAATACGCGTGCGAACACGAGAACGCTTATTTTCGCAACGAAAAAACAAATAACAAAAAAAATTACAAAAAAAAACCTGTGCACTCATCGCCTCCTCGCTTAGCGGTACGTCGTTTTTATATCGACGAGAACTAAGAATAAATTCGCTATAAATCTCGATAAGTCAAATAGCGAAAGATGAAACTCACCGAGCACCCGAACATCGACCGAACGTTGCGACGTGTAGTTGTGCTTATTTCTTGCGTAACACGTGTAAATTCCTTGATCGGCGTTTCGTTGCACCGTGTCGATCGTAAGAGTACCGTTCGCCACTCTTTGACGCATATTCGTCGGCAATCTAGTGCCGTCTGAAAAATATACGAGAACGAAAATTCAACGAGGGCGTTTACTGCTCAAGCTTGCGGCGTAAATATCTTTTTTTTCTTTACGAACAATAAACGCAAAATCTAAATTTTTCATTGAAAACATCGTTTGGATATCGAGGTTTTTTTTTTTTTTTTTTTTTTTCGTTTTCTTTTCTCAACGCGAACATTTGATCGGTAAAAAAACACGTTAAAAAACAATTTTTATTATTAAATCGTTGGCGGCAGTACAGAGGAAATGATTGGAGGGATGGTGAGAGGCGGAGAGCAAACATTCCTGAAAATGTTAAAATCGGAAGCGTTGATCGGAAGAGAAATGGCATGCAGTGCTATATGTATACACAGTGAACTGCGCACTCCCCCATAGGCACTATATGTTTTCTCGTTGTATCGTTTGCGGGCGGACGAGAAAAAAACAAAAAAAAATGTCCACAGTTTCGCAAACGCATAAACACAATTCCGTGTTTACCTATGCGTACATTCGTCTATAGCTCATACAACGATTGCATTGTGTTGTTTATTGGCTTCGAAAAAAAAAAAAAAAAAAAAAAAAAAAAAAAAAAAAAAAAGATTATTATTCAACGAAATAACCATGCGAGTCAACATACTTTTATCCCAGTATATTGATTCGATCGGGTAACCAGCAACGGGACATTTGATGTTTAGCTGCTTCCCCGCGACCGCCGAGATCGGTGGCATATGTCTGACGTAAGGCTGTCCTGAGAACACACAATCAAAAGAAAAAGAAAAAAAAAAACTATCAGCGTCATCATATTTTTTTTCTTCGTAGCGATTCTCGCTGAATTCCTTTTCTATGGACTACAATAGTTACGATTAATCGTCGAAACGTCGAGACGAAACTGAAACGTATTGATCGCACTCGCGAAAATTCTATATCCGAGTGATACGACTATATCGGGAAGAAAATAATATTAATTGATTCGTCGAAAGCGAGTGGATCCAATACTTGACCAATAGGCACGACGAGAGGTACGACAGAGAGAGAAGCGTCGAGAGTGGAACCCCCTCTAGAGAATTCGCTAGCTACAGTTTACCGAGTACTCTAATCGATAGCCGATAATGGACCAGATTTGTCGCAAAATACGCTCGCGCGTGTATAGGTCAAGCTACGCGAAATCCTATCGACTCTCTTCGCGGAAGCATATCGACCTCTCTCTCTCCTCTCTCTCTTTCTCTTTCTCTCTCTCTGTTGGACCGTTCGTATAGCTCGCTTTTGATAGTCACGATTTTATTTTTTCCCCTCCTCGTCAATATTCACTCCGCTTATAAATACAGAAAATTCCACTCTTTCGCCATAGAAATGCTATGTCCGTTCTCTATCCACTCTGCGGTAGCGTCTCGGTTAAGGAAAGTCATTCTTGCAATGAATTGAGAAAGAGAAAAAGACGAAAGAAACGATATCGAGAAAACGGAGGAGAAGAGACAGCCTTCGAGATTACCGTAAACGTTGAGTCGCGCGGAGTGCGAAGCTTCGCCGGCACGACTGCTCGCCGTGCATTCATATTCACCGCTGTCTTCCGACTTAACCAAAGAAATGTTGACGTGCGATATCACGTCACCGTAGACGGTGACATACTGGCCGATGAGGAGACGATCGTTTTGCGGC
Organism: Buathra laborator; assembly: GCA_934046635.1. Lineage (NCBI taxonomy): Eukaryota > Metazoa > Arthropoda > Insecta > Hymenoptera > Ichneumonidae > Buathra > Buathra laborator. The sequence continues at coordinate 2,907,391 of OW203898.1, read as the reverse complement.
AATGGAAAACCATCGAGAAGCCAAGATATCTGTGGCGTCGGATTGCCCGCGGCGCTGCACTTCAACGACACCGATGGACCCGACTGCATCGTTTGCTCAATGAATCGGTACACCAACTGCGGCGATATTTCTGTTCAAAAAATTAAAAAATTATTGATTATTTCGAAATTTCTATGAAATATTTCATAAAAAAAAAACTATTCATGTTGTGTGAATGAAAATTGTGCGCATTCAGGCGATTCGGGTGTTCATGCGCGACATATGCATTTATCCAGTTTTCATGCCTATGATTTCAACCCCAAAAATGACCATACGCTGACGGGCTATCGTTTTAATTAAAACTTCGGAGGCTTTAATCTATCGATCAATATGTTTGACGAAAGGATTTCGCGATATTGCAGTAATTGAAATTTATACCGCCGGAGGTAGAATTTTGTTTTTTTTTCCTTTTTTTAACATTCAGCACGATCAGTCGATCGCCGGGAACGAAATATTACACCATAGAATTCTGGGGATACAGGGGTTTGCGGCTCACAGTTTTTCGCACAGCGGTAGAGAGCCAATCAAGCAATATCCGTAAAATTATGATTAGAACAAACAAATCGAACATTGACTCTTTTTAATTAAAGTTCCGCGGCAACCGTATGTTTTTGGTGTTCGTTATTTGCGAGAATTTTGTTGTTGTTTTTTTCACGCTATTACAATAATTAAAATCGGAGAGCACGAGCTGTAGAAAATGTTTCATTTTTAGTCTACTCGATAGGCGGACTACTCGAAATCTACGCATTCAGGCGCAACAGCGCACGATATATAACAGAGAGGTTTGAGATATCGTTTTCGAAGGAGTTCTCGAAGAGATATCCCAGAGAAACGTCGGGACTGTAATGCTATATCGTTGCATTGAAATATCTTGAAAGGACGGAGTGCGAGAGGGAAGGCAAGCAGACAGGCTGCTACTGTCGAGGTAATCCTAAGGCCAAGATTTTAGATTACCATGGATACCGTTAGCGTGTCTGTGTAAAGGGTTATCCCGTGCTGCGTAGTAGAGAGTATTGAGGCATTGAGGATAAGGATTGCTTCTGTACCAAAAGCTCGCATTCACCGACGCCCCATCTCGTACACATATATACGAATGATACATCGCGCCTTGGAAAAGCTTTTTCCGTTCGATCTATCGCTACTCCGATAATTCAGGCGGAATTAAAAATAATGATACTTTTCGATACGTCGTTATTTTGCCGAACGATTGATTCGCCTGTACGAGAAAATACATTAAATTGCATCTGTGACGACGAGCGACAGTGTAACGATCGGTAAATCGAATAATGTCTGCGGAAAAAGAACGCGCGGAGAGCGCGTATCGTATGGCAAATCAGCGGATCGTTTATCGAATGGACCCATTGATAATGGTACACGCAGTGCAAATTATTTGATTTTGTCGTCCGGTGTCTAATGCATTACAGTTCAAAGTTTCAAATGAAGAAAAAAAAACGATGGTAATGCGATACAGCAGAATTGCCGTTTAGTAAACGGATTCATTTTAAAAGCAACGAAAAAATGTATAAATAAATAACAGTATGAAATTGGCGTTGGTGAAAAGCACCCAAACAGGAAGTTGGACAATGGCAAAATACTCGGGAGTGGGGAGCTTTCACTGTTAATTCGTGAGATCTATGACGCTAGATATGAATGGACGCATTTGCGGCGCTGTTTTCCCTACTGGAACGCACGGCAAAGTAACGCGAGCGAGCGGCAAACGTCCGCACGGAGATGCAAAGCGATGATGAAACCACAGGAATCTCGTTAGCGTATGCAAATCCAGAAGGACTAACTATCCTATCGAGTTTCCCGAAGCGTCCTACCGAGAAATCTCTCTCGCTCGTCCGCTAGTTTGCTGCTTCTCGTCGAGCTTAGAAATCATAAGAGAACGAAAATAATTTATAAAAAATATATATATACAAAATAAATAAAATTCACGAAATTTCAATTACGCGTTTCGCAATAGTTTTATTTTGTCTATATGGAGGAGTAATCAATTGAAATAAAAGTAAAAGGCGCAATACAAAAGCAATATGCAACGAGAGCTTCCGCAGTAACAATGCGACGGAGGATTTTCGTGACTATTGAATTAGTGTCGTATCTTCCGTAATTACCGCAATCTCTCTCTCTCTCTCTCTCTCTCTCTCTCTCTCTTTCTCTGTCTCTGTGCTTAATAGAGATCCAACGTCGGTAGAAGCACAGGGTATATTATGTGTGCGAAGCATGCTTGCTGTATCAACGTAGAATAGGATATAGGAGAGCAAAGCACAGAGACAGAGAGGGCGTACAGCGGCGGGAATAGCTTCTGCGTGGAAGGTATGCCGAAGCAAACGTCAAAGATAGAGAGGTAACACCGGTGGTGAATTGCGAGAGGTACATACAGAGAGAGAGCAGGTAGCCACGCGCATACATAGAATCATCCGCAGAGCTCGAGGGATACTAATACAAACGCTTACCGCCCAGACGGAGTTCCGCAATTCCCTGTGCCATCTCGTGTTCGTTCCTGACGAAGCACTGATACATGCCACGATCCTCGCGTGCTACCGACATCACGGAAATTCGTTCCCGCGAAACTACCCTTATGTGGTCGCCGGTTCTCAATGGTTGGCCATCCTTCAGCCAGTACAAAGCCGCTTGGGGAAAACCGCTCGCGCTACAAGTCTGCGAACATTCGCATGTCCAGACGAATTTAAACACAAAAACACACACACACACGCGCGCATAGATATATGGAGAGAATTTTCAATCAAAACAAACGCGAGTTAATGATATTTCGATCTATCAAAGTTAACGGAATTGTGGACTGAATGAAAAACCGGAACGAAGTGAAAGCTCCTCCTTCGCCTCAAACAGTACGAATATCGTCGTCGCTAAAAAAAAATTGTAATTCCCTTTTTCTTTTAAGGGTACTTATAAAATTTCAAGAACCCGCGATTTTAATTACTTTCGAGAGCTCTCGAACACCGACAGGTAAACTAATGCGACATCACCGTCTCCGACGATTGAGTGCAACCGATACGAATGAAAATAAAGTTTAATGAATTATAATCGTTATATCTAAAGGAAAGTTATTGTTAATCAACTGGTTTTTTTTTAATTTGCCGTTTGATACTCACCAAATACGCCGGCTTTCCGAGATCAACCGTTTGTGTTGGTGGCTGAACGTGAACGCTAAGAGCCGCCGAAACGGTAAGTTTAACTTCGAGACTCTCGCTGCCCTCGACGTTACTCGCTGTACACAAGTACGAACCACCGTCGCTTTCTAGTACACCGTGAATTATTAAAGAACCGTCGCGTACCGCAAAGTGCGCGGACAGATCGTCGATTGGTTCCTCCCGCTGATCACGACGAAAGTACCATCTGCCGTGTGCATCAAACCGCGAATTCGCATGGAACAGAGAATTGACAATCGGCGTTATATTTCCGCTTGTTATAACTTCTTGCAAAGCGATTCGAGTTTATTGAGACGGCATTTCAGCAATTCCAGACGAAATAAGGCGTTTAACTTTTTTTTAGAGGGGAAATAAAAAGTTGTTATACGCATTTGGTAATAGTCTTCTGATTATGTTAAAGAAAATTCCACGTCTAAATATTAAATATTGTAGGAGAAGTATATTTTTGTTTTAACAGAAAATCTATTAAAAATTGTATTAAAAAAACCGGAACCCCTTCGATGGGTTCTTATATTCGGACTTTGAGTTTTTTTTAAGACGGACAATCGATTGCATGGGATTTTTTATATGATTTTTATTACCGATAAGAAAAAATAATATTCGCATTTTTACATTAAATCGCCGAACCGTCTTTCCTTAATTCATAGCCATAATCCGTTGGAATAATCCGATGATATAGGTAATTAAATTTTTTTTTTTTCGAAGTATGCGGAAACATTAAACGACTTAAAATTTGCCATCTATTCTACGTAAGATAGGAAAAATAAGAAGAAACTTAGACTTTATTCTACAGCCGCTGAGGCCTCAATACCTAAATCCACTGTTAATAACCGTATGGGCAATATTATCACATCTAATTCACCGGTCGTATTTGTCGAATCTTTTGCGTCCAAAAACTAGCAAACAATATTTATAAAGGTCGTTATTGTTATCATTGACATCCACCCATTTTTTAATGGACGTACCGTTCATCTGCATTAAAAAAAAAAACATCATACGCATATCATGCGGTATTATCGTAAATCAATATATCTATACCGCCATCATATTTATTCGACGTTCGATATTCAATCTGCATCGCTACTGGAGTCCCAAACACATTAGTAATACGACCCACACACTCGTAGCGATCGCTTTATGTAAATGCAATGTCAAGTATACCTGTATAGATTGGAGCAATGTAAATGCAAAATATCTCGGGAATGCATTAAAATATTGTGTACCAAAGCGAAGCGAGTCTCTCAGCGGCATCACACAGAGTTCGCGGGTATAAACCTGCGAATATAATAATGTGTTAACATTCAGAACGTTTCATACCGGTTGTATACAGTTCGTTGACACGTCGAATAGGTACTCAACTGTATTATATACGGCTGTGCGAAGCTTACTTGTGTAACAATCTACCCGGCAACTCTCGCCTCTCTCCCTCGGTACTCTTCATGGAAAACACGTGTTCCGATAATAATCACAACGGAAACTCCTGTGTGTGAAACACGTGGAAAGGGTCTCTGTAACCCCCTTCTCCGACTCTGTCGCTCTTCCTCGTTCGCCTACAACGTATCTACGTTTCCGCAATAAACCACGAAGCAAAGGCAAAAGCCCTCGTTTCGCGAGAACGCAGGTAACACGCATATATACATATATCGTAATAAGAGCGACCAGCAACGATGATAACTCTGTGATCCTCGAGCTTGTAGAACGTCGAGAGATGGAGACGCGACACGAATATTCTATAACCCTCAGCGCGTCTCTGCCACCCAATTATTTCAAGTTGCTTCGACGGGAGAACGGAAGCGAACGGGACGAATATAATCTCAAGAGGAAGCGACGAGAGAATGGATAGAGAGAATCCCGACGTAATACCCGCGGTGAAAGTTCTTCGGATCCGAGAATACCGGATTGTCTATGGAAAGAATGCTCTTTCTTAACCGAAATGGATCGAACTATCCACTCTCGCGTCACGGTTAATATAAAGTTATGTTTATCGAAAAGGTATATATATGCATCGATGAAATTATCGACGAACAGTAAAACCAAACTATATAGGCAATAGGAAATCCTTTTCCGATTCCTAATAACATATTTCTCGTCGATTAGCATTGACTGGAAGGCTATTTATGTAGTTTCTAACCTCAAGTACCATTCTGTACGGTCGTCTATCGTATAAGTGGATTGACCCTCGAAGCCTCCGCTGATTTTCATCACATTGAACATCCCACGTTTCCGAATGGCTCCATAAACACTGATAGAATATATACGTAGAATATAGATGTACATGAATACAGAGGAGAGAAGGACAAAACTACAACTGTGAGGGCTAATCGAAACTTCTTCTACGATCGATATATCTATGTACATCCGGCTCCCTAATAACATATTGCACTCGTGGCGAACGGTACACGGCGCATATATATACCGGGGGATTCGACGATTGACCTTACGTGCTGAGGTTGAATCTCGTCGTAGTTATAGAAGCAGCAACATCAGCTTTCGCGTCATATAGCCACGTCTCCGAAGCAGTGCTTTTCTCTCTTCTCTCCCACACCTCCACCCTATATCGCTCCTTCTCACCCTCTTTTGGCTTCTCCTCAACGTCCCCTTCGTATTGCTTACTCTGCTACGAAAAGAGGGTTCTCGACTGGTATATCTATAGATAATCGAATTTACGGAGGGAAATTGGCGAAGCCGGTAGGTACGGGAAAAGGGACCGGTGAGAGGCGACTGGTGAGGACGAGAGAGGAAGCTCGGCATCCGAGGACGAGGCTTATACTCACACACACATACATACAACCACACAGGAAGGAAGGAAATCAGAGTGAGACGGAGACGGACTTCATAGGAACGATGAGAGAATGCATAGGTCGGAAGCCGAAGCTCTCTCTGTGGCTGCAAACCCTCAGATTCTGTCTCTTCGCTCTCTCATACTCGTCCTATTCCAGAGTCAACTACGCGAGCGGGTGGATGCTGCCGTTGCTCGGCTCGCGAAGGGTTTGCGGGGGGTGAAGCAGCGGAAGCAGCAGGAGCACCACCAGTAGTAGTAGTAGTCGTAGTAGTAGTAGTAGTAGTAGTAGTCGTGGTAGTACTAGGAAGCTCGGGGGTGGAATGCCGGCCGAGTGAGCAGGGCAGAGGGTTGCGAGAACGCAAGCACGGAATACCTAGTGACGTCGGCGTACACGTAAACGCGGAATATTTGATGGGCTGTCAGAAGCAGTCTCTCTGTAATCAGCGGTCGGTTTGTTTGCGCTACCCATACACAGGCTCATCCAGCAAGTCCTCCCTTTCTCCCCCATCCCTCCTTCTCTACACAACCACACCTACAGTAGACACCGGTAGTTTCAGCGTATATCCCAGGATATATCTGACTCTCTCCCGTTTCTCGACCTCCCACTTGCTTTACCATCGCGTTCTCTATCTATTCCGATCTCTCCAGGACTTGCTCTTTATTTCTCCTTCGCTCTCCGACGATCCTTCTCGGTACTTCCTTTGGCCTCTTTCACTCACGCTGTGCACACAAACTTGAACGCTCTCCCTCTCTAACTCACTGTATATCTACTTTCTACAAACCCTTTTTTTCTCTCGGCTCTTCTTGCATCCATACTTTTTTTTTTTATACCTCTTTCCCTATTCGATGCTCCGCTTCCGGTTCTTCTTCCTCATTCTACACAAGTGCCTCGCTTCGCGAACGTAAATAGTCTGGTTCCTTTTTTTCCTTCTTCTCCTTACTCTTCTCCGTACGCAATCATTGCGGAGCGACGATAAATTGCAAACCTTCGTTCGCGTAATTCCCGCGGTATACGATTTTTTTCGTTTTCTTCGCTCTTTCACCGATCTCAGAATTCGATCAACTTTCGCGTAAACGAATAGCCGTATTTTTCTATATAAGATTTTCAGTTATGAAGCTCGTAGTACAAACGGGAACCGAGAAACGGCAATGCAATCTCGAGATACTCGACGAAGTGGTAGAAAAATATATTGAATTATAAGCACGAGATATATACATATATATATATCATACACGTAATAGAAATAGAGATGGCAAACACGTTTTTCTATGGATAAAAGCCAATTCCACAAGTTCGATTAGCAATGTCCGTTCAAAATATTTTTTTCTCTCGTCATTTGTTGCTTCTACGTGACGACGACGAGTGTGAAATAAACTTGTGATGATTGTTGTTTTACGCCCTCGCGAGACACGACGCGTAATGTTCCATCATTGAAAATAATTGTGTTATCATAAAACTCGAGAGAAATGTTGACTTTCGCGAATTCTTTCCACGAACGCGCGAGTCTCTTTCGCCGCTCTCATTCTTTCGCGGCTCTTCAACGAGGCTAAATTCCAAAAGGTCGCAGACAAGACGATTCTATGTTTAAAATTAGCGTTAACATGAAATATGAAAGAGTTTTGCACGTTGTGCTGATAAAATGAAGCCAACGTATGAAAACGTCCGCCGCCGTCTTCCTCGGCGTTGTCCTCGTCACAACTTAATATCCAAACCGATCAAACTTTCGCCACGAGTAGAACTCAAGTTTTTGTCGCCTTCTTTCGAAGTACACCGAGAGACGACAGATTGTTGGAACATAATATACTTAGGAAAAAAGAAAAAGAAAATTACCCATCCCTTCGCTAGCGCACCGAAACATTCTCACCTGTTTGTCGGAGTGGGATTAGCATACGCGACGCACGGAATGACGATTGTGTCTCCGAGACGGGCGGCCACGTGAACCAATTTGTCGTTTAATTTCGGCGGTGTAAAACTTCGAGACTCTGTAACAGAGAATTTTTATTTTTTTGCACATTATAAATAAATGCCATTTTCATTTTAGTCCGATCTTTTGCCGAACAAAAAAAAATGTACATGTGAAATATTTTTTTTATTTCAATGTGAACCCTTTATCGTTAAACGCTTCTATTGTGATAACGCAAAAGATTAATTGAAGCAAATACTGAAGTATGGGACAGTGATTTATTTTCTCAGCTCGTCATGTGCGCCAATTTTATGAGTGATCCGTAAGAAAAGGAAATCTTATTGTCCGAAACAGAAGGAAACTGGAACTTGGAAGGTTGTACATCAATTTTAGGGGTCGTCGGTGTTCTTTGATACATAAAAACGTTTCGTCGTTTTTTTTCTTCTTCTATTCCCAGGGGAGATACCCCAGAAAGCCCGGAAACCTCTTCGGGATGAGTTCATGTAAGTTTGCCCGGTGATATACGGAAAATGTTTTCCATGGTCCCGTCATAAATAGCTTGGGAAGAAAGGAGAGCAAAAGGGGAGAAGGGAGGAAAGGGGGTGGGAGGGTTGAGGGCGAAGCCCGCGATGCGGTGGAGTGAAAGGAGAAATAACCGCGGAGAAAAGAGCGAAACGGCGAAGGGAAGAAGAAAGAATGGCGCCAGCTGGGTAACCCGACGTCTTATACGCACGGCCTCACCTAATGGAAAATTGTGGGATCCCATATAGTAAACGCGAATACCGTGGCTTATATAGCCTCCGTCGTAGGTCCACCGTTCCTCCTATAAAAGTCGGATCATCGCCGTACCACGGCCAAGGAATAAAGAATAAACATTTTCATAGGTCACGCATTCGCGAAACGATCATTAAACTTCATATGCCCCATAATAGATTTTTCTATCGAATTTCACGAACGACCTGCATGCTTCGTGCTTTCATTTTTTTTCGTTTTTTTTTTTTTATCGTTGTCGATAATCGAAGGCGTTGTGGAAACAATCTTAACCGGGCTTAAAAAATGAGTGGCACTTACGTTTACACGCTTTTCCGAATCAATGGGTAAAATGCGCTCTGTCCTATCTAATCCTGGGGATTTCTTCTTTACACTGAAAGTGACTCGAATATCGGCTAAAAATTCTGCAAGACTCGACGGAGCTCTCAGAACCGTTTTCCAGTCGATACAGAATGTATCGACAAGTGAACGAAGACTCTAAAACTAATTACTTTCAAAAGCTTCTCAACGAGGTAAGCTAATTTTATTTACAGGATGTTTTGTTTGCGCGATTAAGTAAAAGCAAACATATTTTTGTTACCGTTACTACACGTTTAATGTAAATAAAAAAATATTTGAATATAAATGAATAAGCAATAAATGAATAAATAAATATAATTTTTTTAAATATGATCAATGTATATCGCTAAGAAATAGAAAGGTATAACCCATATACTTAATATAGGGATTGGCGCCCTGTAAATTCTTTAGCCGTTGATGCATTATTTCGTTCATTAACTGGTCGGTGTTCCAGTTACGGGCGCAAGCGAACGGGCGAACTCAGCGCATCGCTGGACTGGTAAGAGAAGAGAATGAATTTTGGAATAGGCGGTCGTTGTATATATAAGCACGAAGTACAGCTGAAGTAGTTGCCGGATGTATGGCTCGAGAGGAACGGGAAACAAGACGGTGAAGCGTTCGCGTACTGAGGGGGAATATCCACTCGAGGCTATGCTAACTAATGATGCTTCTCCACGTGCGATCCTTGAAGCTCGGGTGAGCTTCTCAGCTCCAGACAACGCGACGGTAGAACATAGAAGCGGCGGGCTTCATGCGATAGGACGAGAGACTCGATAGTCAACTGAAAAGCTACGAATCTGAATTCCGCATGGTGTCGCGTTGACTGCTATCTACTCTTCTATCTTCTATCTTCTATCTGCGAAGAGGAGCGATAGCTCTTCTCGCTTTCTATTTATTACGAAGTACATAAAGGGAGGAGAAGACACTAAATAAAAGTAACAACTTGTCCCGCGCAACCGAGGAGCAAAGAGGAAAAATCAATTTTCAACGCGACTCGACGACCTCGTTATATTTTTCGAGTGTGTGACGCTTTTAATGAATTGCCCGGACCTGAGTTGCCATAAAGACATTGCAACTATCAACCTGCCTGCACCACTTTTTTTTTATCGGCGCCTCGCAATTCCGAACTTGCCTGGCGGCGTATTATATCAAAAACTTCGTATACCAACCGTGTGGACAAACAACTGGCGGCTATATTCCGTGAATTGATGGGGCGGGGCAGGTGGAGATTTTACCGTAAACGGACAGTTCCCGGTTCGCTCGCTTCAACGGAGAGATAATAGTACATTGAAATTTTCATGCCACCGAATAAATGACGCGAATAGAGTTGAGAGCTTTGCGAGTCGAGCTCGTCGGGAAAAAATTAAACGGGTAATGGAGTTTTCATGATTAATCATTGGAAAATTAAGTTAGCAAACAGTTGTTAATATAGCGGTACTGCATTTGTGTTTTCGCGGACAAAATTACTGTAGCGAACAGTGAACTTTTGCAGTTCATCGAGGAAGAAAAATTAAACGAGTTATCGGTATTCACGAAGAATCACTCATAGCGTTGACGCACCGAATATGCGGATTGACGAAATTGGAAACGTTGATTATTGTTACGTGGAGCATAAAACGGACGAGGAAACTTACCGGTCAGCTGTACACGTCCGATATTTGGACTGACGACGGTTTCCTGCATCAATCGATGATGAGTTCTGCACCGATAAGTCATCAGTGCGTCGCTGCGCGTTATATTGATTATCATCAACTCGCCGTTCGGCAGCATATGGTATTTACCATCTGCAAACACCAATCCATCAAACATCGTAGTCGTGTTATTTCGCCCGTTTTTTTTTTTTCTTTTTGTTCACCCAGATATCTCCCTTCGGATTTCAACCGATGACGAATAAATATATATACATTTTTTCAATCAACAAATGCATCGAAATAATGATTTTACAGAAATTGAAAAATCTCGACCTAAAAAGGAGTGTAATAAAGAAAATGTATGAAAAAAAGAAAAATTTAAGTAACAAATAATTATTCTATTATAATCAGAAGATTTTTTCATTACTCGCGTGTGAGAATTTTCCAATTACAAAATTTCCAACTATAAACTTTTGCACTCGACGGTTTTTTAATTTCTGTATAATGATTTTTACTCCGTCCACTTTTAAGTAAAAATCGCACTGCGCGTGGCGATGAGTTTGACTGTGCGATCGGTTATGTAGACCTCCGGTGTGAAATAAATAATAAAAAAAAAAAATGGCGGAAATATCGATGAAATTTCAATATCTTTAAGAATATTATTGCTTCAAAAATTATCGACTGACACTCAATCGCAATTAAACCAAAAAAAAGACGCAGGTCGCGCGGCAAAGAAATGGTGTGTATGTCGCATGTTAAGACATTTTAGCCATTTTAAATTAGAGAATAGGCTAAGAAAGCTTAACTCTCGTCTTTTTTCCGGTGAGCAGTTCGAAGGTGAAAAAAAAATCTTACCGAACTTTGTAAAAAAAAAATCATAAAATGTGATTGAAAAAATTGTGCGTCTGATTTCGTGAAAAAACAAATGAGTCTATAAAAGCGTATAGGAGTGACTAAAGATCCCGGAAGTAAAACCGAAGCTCGGGAGTAATGCATAGGTCTCTCCGTCCCTCTTACCACTTATCGTCGACGGATATATGTTGAATGATGGCTCCTGGAGCCAAGACGTAACGGTTACGTGGTCCCTGGCGAAGCTCGGTACGTTGCATCGCATAAGTACGTTGTTGCCGAGGAAACCACCGAGGCTCTGAACTTCCGGATCGTAACGTTGGTTCACCACTAAAACACAGAGAGCGAGAGCAAGAGCCCTGGTATAGGATGGTAAAACGTAGATATACGGTACAGCGGGTAGTAGCTAACAGTGGCAAAGAGTGAGGTGAGATGGGACGGGGAGGAGGGAGGGGGTGGGGATGGGGGGTGAGAAGAGGAAGCCCACGTAAGTCGATGGTTTTGTGAGCGCAGAATAGCTGGAAAGGTCGGTGAGGTTAGTGAAGTCGGAGTGAGGCCTGGCAGAGAGAAAGCAGCAAGGATTGAGGGGGTAGAGAGGTAGGGGTGAAGGCTTTACCGGGTTTACTTGGGATCCCTAGCGCGGAGCTATAGGGAGGGATGGGGAGGGCGGTAAAATGGTGAAAAAGAGAAAGCAGATATAAAGCGCGGTATAGCAAGAGAAAGAAGATATAACGTTGAGCGTGGCACGGAGAAAGAGAAAGAAAAGAAGAGCAAGAAGGGGGTACATACCTAGTAGAAGAGCCCAAGCGCAGGGAGAGAGAGGAATACAGAGAGACGAAGGAAAAGGTGAGTGAACAGCGTAGAGGAGCGATGCTAGTACCGGCGGAGCTACGGAGCTCAGGAAAACTAGATATAGCAAGGGCTACTGGCTAAAGTGAGTGAGATGCTATGTACGCAGGTTAGATAGAAAAAGCTCGCGAGAGAAAAAGAGATGGAGTAGTTGAGAAAGCGAGAGATGGAATGCAACGCGCAGTATATAGGGTTTGCAACCCGTTTCGAGAGTCAGCGAAGCGAGGCACTCAGACTCCAGAATGGGGTAAAAACTCGGTGAGTTTGCTGCTTTCCGTATCGTAGCCACGGTTACACGAGAAGCCCGGCCGAGCATAAACTCACCAGACGCTTTCGCTCTGTGCCGGTTGGCGAAGAGAGAACCCCGGTCCTCCTTCTCAACCCTCTATTCGCCCGCTACCGCGCGCGTTCGCTCGCCTGGGCCCCGCGAGGCGGGTAATATTTACAAACCATGAAATATGTAGAGAATCTAGCCGCCGTTTGAGATGCGCTCCAAGGAAGGAAGCGGAGAAGGTTTGCGGGAAAAGACGAGAGACGAATGTATATATATATATGTATATCTCGATGAGGCTTACACGAGGGAAACGAGAGGACACCAAGAGAGCGAGAAAACTCGAGAGAAGCTACTATGTGATGGCACTCGAGCTTATTACACGGCTATCGCAAATCTCGATGCGTCTTGCCTGATGCATAGCGTTCCGACTCTTCTCGCGCTTCAGTGACCAATCTCCAACCCCTCCTCCACCATCCCTCCTCCTTCCACAGTGCGAAACGCAGGCGAGTTTATATCTTCATCTCTTAATTTATCATAAAAAAGATCTCGCTGTGAAAATCGCGTAACCGTCATTTCATTCGCGTGACCTCCTTTGACCTCGTTGTATATACTTGTTGCTCATTTAACAAATTCTCTCATGCGAATAATCCCCGTTCAGCGTAGAGTTCGACTGAGCCTTGCAGTCGGACGCTTACGCGGATGCTTCGGAGTTATCCTGAATGTTTTAATAGACGTAATCCGAAAAGGTAACTTCGGTATAAATTATGAAAATTCATGCATCCGGTTCACGGCTTCTGAAACTATGTTACGTATGAGTTTTAGTTAAAAAAAAAAATTAAAAAAAAGTAATGAAAAATTCGATGACTTTTTTCAAACGATATTCGATTATCGTTCGATACACAGAAAGTTGATTAGCTGTTGGATTCGACGCATGGGAGTTGAAAACGCCATTGGATATTTAACGATAACCAATTTTCGCGCCGTTTCTCTATAGTTTCAATTTTTATACGGGCAGTCAAGAGCGATGGTATGTACCGAGTTTTTTTTTGTTGTTTTGTTTTTTCACGTAACCGTGCGCAAAACTGACAAAAGACATAAAGGGTGTACCGCGCACGGCATTCAAGCCGCGAAACAATGCCATCCGAAGCGTGGACTGTTGCTTGCTCTGCCGCGATTCTCGCGCTGTGGGGATTTTCATGATAATCGCGCGTGAATCGTGAGGGGATAGGTATGTCGACTGGGAGTCTCGTGACCAACAAAAACCGCAAAGCGAGCATGAGATACGTGCTGGTAAATGAAAACGTGTGCATTGCCTAATCCCACGGTATAAAATCCGCGGTTTTCAATGTACACCGAATGCTTTACTTGTAATACTCTTTTATTCACGATCGCACCAACGGGGTGGTAATTTTATTTGGCTAATGAAAAAAAAAAAAAAATTCCGAGCCCAACTGACCACTACTTTCTAAAGAGATGTGTATGAAAGCATCTCTAAAGAGAGTTTAGAATTGTATGGAACTCGATGGCCATTTTACTAAATTTTCAATAGCACCATCAATTTTTGTCAACCCTTTGTCTTTATTTTCGACTCTCTTCTAAAGAAAATTAAATGCTCGTTGACCTCATTCACGGACTCATTTACGTTTCAAAGACTCCGCGAAAATAATTATTGTTTATTATTACATAAAAAAGTTACAAAGTACAAAATGAGTCTAAAAACGACTGACTGTACTTCAAAAAGTTCACGAACTTCTCGTAATTTTATACAATTTCAAATGTAACTGTTACGCTTTTTGAGAATATTATTCGCGTAGAAGTTCCGTTAAAGATATTTTCACGCAAAAGAAAAAATGACTGACGTCTCTGAATTATATAAACGGGTCTCGACGTCGTTTCTCTAACCGTATTGCACAATCGAGATGGCAAAAGGGGACTCTGTACAGCCCGGTGAGAGAAAGCATTTAACGTAATCGCAAAGTAGCAAACCACCGTCGAATAAACTATCTCTCAACGTGATATAATTTTCTGGAGGGTCCGTGCGCCGGGGCGCTCGCGGCATCAGTGTAAACTTCCGCTCTCTCACCCTAACACAATTTTGAAAGGTTTAATATCTGTGTGGCTCTGTGTGGATTCTATTCGAATGAGAGATTCGCTCGAGTTGTATGACCTCGCAATTAAATCAACATCCCTTAAAATTAGCCGTGCACATCCTTCCGCCGCGGGAACGCACCGGTGTATACCGGGGCGCGAGGCTGGCTCGCTGGCTGGCTGAAGGAGATGGTACATGGAAAGGGGGAAACGAGAGAAAACGAGAAAGTAGTTTCGGTATATGCAAGTTAAAAGTATGAGAGTAAAATCGGACGAGAGGAGAAGGATGAAGAGGGAGGGTGCACGAGGGTAGAACGAGATATATATAGCACGACGCGTAGAAAGGATGAGAGCGTAAAATATGACGGTAGATGTTCGTTGGTTGGCTGGATGCATACCTGCTCTCACGGTGACATCCCTGCTGACGACTGCGCCGACGCTGTTGATCGCCGAACACTTATAAATCGCCCAGTGCACGTCCTGACGAAATGCTTCAGCCTCGAAAGCCGGAAAGTGAATCGTTCCGTTACCCAAAACCTCCCTTATACCCGGTATAGTTGCGACGCTACCACCGTCAGCGGCGAGCCATTCTACCGTTGGCTCGGGATTTCCTCTAACCGTGCACTCAACTCTTCCACCACCGACGTTTGTAAATTCCACCCGCGACAGAGGTTCCGACACGAAGCTCGGTCCTTGCATCTCGTAAGAGGCTCTACCACCTGCAAAATCAAGCGTATCAACCGTATATACATACATGAATACGTATACGATGGGTATGTATATGAAATAGAAGCCGTATGTCGCGGCGTGTTATATTCGCAATCAAGCCACCGCTCGCTGAGCGTGACAGCGCAGCGGTGCAGCATCAGGGGAACCCTCCTAAGCTACTCCGCAACGACATTTCTCTATATCTCGCAACCGCGGTTGGGAGGGAAATCGATACCGGAATACTAACGATACGAGATATATTGCCCATGTATATCCCTGATTTCATCGTTTCGCCGCGATAGTTTCGTGCACCCGAAAACGTGTTGGAATGTTTCCCCATCGAGTAACGGAATATTCACGAAATTTAACATCTCAGACGATTTTGCGAGAAAATCATACCGCAGTATCGTGAAATTTCGTAACTATTCATACCGGTTAGTTGTGCGCTTTTGACACGTTGGGATACGCGAATAATTGGCAAAAGGCAGTGAAATTATTGTTTCCTCTGCGGTAGAGGTCCCGGTCTTCAAAGTTCAGACAGCAAAACTCTTGATCTCCCCCTTTGCCCAACTGCACGACTGTGACTTCTCAGTATAATTGCAAAAGCTCGACGTTGTAACGAGTTTTCACAAACGTCGTTTCGACATTGCTGGGCTTCGTTAGGTACACTGCGCTCACTCGGAGCTTTTGCTACGCGAATAATTATTTCGGCGAAAATTTGCTTTTGCTAAACAGAAATCGCCGTGGGATTAATTAGAATTCGCTGAGAGAAAATAATTGCTGTGTTAACTAGATCGGTAAGACGAGATTATTAATATTGATACTAATTTACTTTTATTCGCGTTTGATGCAGTAACTTTCAAAGGAGCCAGCAGAATCAGCACTCTTTGCGCTTTGGTATTGATAATCGCGAAAAATATTAATTTTCTTTTGTAGGTTTCGTCGTCGAATTAATCGGCTGAAAGTGAAATGCGCGACAAATATCGTAACCGCGGGAAAAAGAAGCACATCAAATATAGTCTTCAAGCGGAAAGTTGAATAATTCATTATGTGCCATCAATTTTGCGAAAAGTATCGATTTTCGATATTTTTAACCAGTGATCTGTTAGCTACCCGTTCGTATCCGAAAATCCGAAGTGCCGTGCCATGCTCCGCGGCAAAATTCCTCACGATTAGGTACTTGTCGGAGTTTTAGCCATTTTTTTCGCGTACTTAAATGCTGATGAAAAAAGGCAAAAAACAAAAAAATCCACCAATATTTTGTAATTTGCAAAGCCTTGTAATTTTTGTCGATAAAAATCCAATCATTTTTCCAGAGCTCACATTTCCGTGTAGTATTTTATTCAGCGCTGAAAGTTAATCCAATTGCAGTTTTGGACACAAGTCAAAGGGAACATTGTTAATTGAAAAAAAAAAAAAATCTGCTTTAGTTTTCTTTTGCGCGACTGATTTTTCAATAACATCCAGCATCAGTCTCGCGTAATATCCAATCAACGAGCAAACAACAATGCAAGCTTCTCAATTGATTTCTATAGATTTCATAGATTTATTTTTCCGATACAAAGTCCCCGGTATATAGTTAATGACTGAGTGAATAACATCGATATTGTATCAACATAATTATAACAATAGATCACTGAATAAACGGAGTCCGGAGGTTCCGTGATAATACATATAACGGTGGCCATAAACGAGAGATAGAACGTGCCCCGGGTAGCTCGATAACCGTACCTCAACTCAGTTTATGGTGATTTAATTTGGAACGTCGGGAGCAATGTATCACGTCGGGTCGCGGGGGCGGGTTGATAACGCGGTAGTTGTGGTCGGATCGGATGCGTCGACCCGTAGCCCAAAGCGTTAATCGTTCGGAAACGAGAGAAAAGGAATCGCTCGTACGCAATATTCACGGTTGCAATTGCAATGGTGATTGAAACGGAATCGGTTTAAAATGCATTTAAATTGCTCGAATGATGACAACAAGTGCGGATAAATCGTCAAAGGAATCGGTAGTTGGATGCCTCCGTCTTTTATCGCAAGCAACGATACAAAAGAAGGAAGGAAAATTGCTCGTATCCCCGCGAAGAATGCGACCGGCGAAAGCCGAGGAAAAAAAAGGAAAAGAAAACGTGATTATCCCGAGAGAGGCAAAGGAGAGAAAAAAAAGAGCTTCCGGTGGTTGGTGTTGACGCACCAGATTACACAGATGGTCGGCGAAGACAACGGAGAATGACGAAAAGATGGAAAGGGCGGAGATTGACGACGACCGTTGACGACTAGGTTGTTCCGTGTGTGTCTCTTGGAAGAAACAAAAGTGAGCGCAGTGAGAGCTTCACAGAGATCGTCTCTCCATATGCCACGGCTATGACGTTGAGGGTTGACTAGTAAGGGCTATGGTACTCGACGAACCCACGGGAACATCATCTCGCGCTGCAGCAACAGCGGGAGGAGCCATGCAGGCGTGCACCCTTTGCTTTTCAAAGTACTCCAAAGAGATTGTTGAAGGGAGCTCGGGAGATGCTCGAGTGACAAGTACGAGTGAGCCAGAGAGATCGCTGGTGGTTCCCCTACCCCCGTCACCATTGTTTAGATATTCTGATGAGCCAGTGCATTTCAAATACTCTTCAACGAGCCATTATATCGGAAGATAAGCATTAGGGAGGGCCTCGCGGATGAACGGCTGCTCGACGAGTCGCGTGCATCGGACATACGCCACTATGTGACTAAATTCATTCGGAATGTTCATCAAGTTCTCTCATCGGAAAGTATAAGCCGTAAATTCATGGTTTCACGATAGCAATTCACGCAAACGAATGACCCGCGGGCGTATAATGGAGTAGCTGTTATATCCGTTGTTCGCCGAGTGTCCGATCAGGACAGGGAAACTATCTACTGACGCGGCAAACCGAGAGAAGGCACGACTCGCTGGCCATTCGTGCGACCCCGCTAATACGACCGCAACAGTGGCACACCGGGACCATTATACTATCGTACGGGATATAATACTGACGTGTAACCCCGGATGGCACGGTCGTGGGCTATCTATGCCCCGTGTAACACTTCGTCCAGTCGCAGGTCTAACGAGATCTCCCTCGTATCTTGCACCGAGATAACGACCGTATGCCAAGCCAAGAGAGCTCCGTAATATTCCTGACGATGATATTGATTTCCTGCGGATTTAGACTTTCAAGACTACCACTCTGTGTGCAGACCTCCCAGCATCGCTACAGCAACGCCGGCAACGTGCAGCTGCATCAGCGAATAAAATTTTATAATGATTTGTCACTCTTCTTTTTTTTTTTATTTTTGCTTCATTTCAGAAAATATAAAAATAACAAGGCAAACTTAGTTGCTGTGGACCAAATATTTAACGGGATTCGTAAGATGGTTTTGGAGAGAACCGGGCGATGCTGGTCAGTGTTTAATACCCGCTGATTTTTTTTTAAATAAAGTAGTGATTGCAAGACGAGCATCGAAATGATTGTGCGTCTTTTTAGCTGATCTAAAAAAGTTTTAAGAGCGATTTATTCGTTGGATCTAATTTTAACCCGAAATTGGTACTTTTCAAAATCGAAACTTTACTTTGACAAAAATAAACTAAACGATTGTGCTTAATTTTATATTTTTAGCTGGTCTGGTGAAGCGTTTGGAGCGCTTTATTGGATTGGTCTCTTCTTAGAATAATATTTGCACTTTCGCAAATCAGTACTTTACTTTATATTTTAGATATCGAAGTTTTTCTTTAGGTAGCCGATACATTTACTCATGTTCTTTATATAACTTCGACACAATATCCTGCAGTAGACGGGAAACATTGGTAAAACATCTTCGCTTTTTACCTATTAGAAAGTAATAACAACGTTGAAGTGGCGGAGGAATTTCTTTGACTGAATGTCGCAGAGTGAGAGACACAAGCTGGTGACAATATAGTATGTCGAATGGGGGGGAGGGGGGTGAGTTGAAGAGGAGGAGGAGGAGGAGAAATGAAAAAGTCCCCAGACCAGGAATCCGCCACAGCTCATCCGGGAGGTTTACAATTCTTTCTTTTCCTATCCAACGACGGGAACTGCAAGGGACGAACGACGAGATGAGAGTGAGATCGAGAATACATATAAAGCAGCATATCTATCTCTCTCACAGACGGAATTCTGCTGCGGTTGTCCAACAATGCAAACCAACTTTCTCATTTCAATGTATTGTTTCCATTGTTCCTCATTCTTCTCGATCATCCCGTGCGGCTTGTCGGATGGCAGCGCGGAGTATCCTCATTCCTCTATGCCTCTTCCACCACCCCCAACCTCTTTTTTGTCGTAGTAGGGGCACCACGTAGGACAGATATACACGTAGTGTATACCAAGCAAGGATTACCGATTTCAATGCTTCGCTCTTAAACCTACGGAGACAGTTCACTCGAGGCATTATACTTGCGAGCACTCGAGAAAAGAATATGAAAACGACACAAAGTAGAGAAAAAAATTTAAAAAATAAAAAATGAATGGGTAACGAGAGCTTTAAATGTTTCCGTCAAGAACCCTCGCAACGGTATAGATTTTCATTTCCGGCGACTCTCAATTTAAAGCTCAACGGTATCAAGCTATTTAATTCTGCCATTTATTTCCGCGAGGGTTGCGTTACGCGCTCAAACGAAGCGGTTTAATTTGCTTAGAGGATTCCGTAGACCGAAACAATTGAGGGAGTCAAGTTCCGGCATCGTTATAGTAATCTTCCTATTGTTCTTAATACGTGAAATCATGGGACAGGATATAAGACAGTGCTTCGATGTGAGTTATGGGAAACGATAAATCGTTGACCCCTTAAGTACTGCAGTCTCGCCAGCTCCGGGTTACTTCGTGGGACCAGAATCGTGTGTCGTAAAAACTCCATATAATTTTTAATACTCACAACTTTCGATAAATTCGTAACAAAAATACTGTTTGATTGAAGTACCGTCGAAATACTGTATTGATAAAAATGAAAAATCCACGTTATAAAGGCATTTTTTCAAATTTCAAAAATATATTGAAAACATTTTTTTTTTCTGTTATGGCAATATTACTGTTACACCGCGTTAATTCAGCGTGTTGTGAGGCAGTAAGCCCATTGTCCCTTTGATTCCCATTTGGAGAATCAATAATTATTCTTGCAGCAGACTACGAGTCCTGAATTATATAGCGGGAGATTCCCGTGATAAAATCGTATACTGATGTCGACTATCGATGTATATAGTTTGGACATTGCCACGATAGCCAAGATGAAACCTGTTATTCGTATAGAATTGCTATAATGAATTCAAAACCATAATCCCGGCAACAAGAATTCAGGGATGCCAAAGTTAGCGAAATTATAACGGAATCCTCACGTTGGGACAATAATTTTGTTTGCATTTGTTTAAATAATCTCATACCGAACAACCGATTCGATATGTATTCCTGAGAGGATGACAAGATTGGTACGATACGGTTTCATAGCAGTCGATAATCTCAGAGGAAATGGCAATGGAAAATATTCATATATACCCGCGAACGTAGTCGTATTACGTGCATCCATTGGCAATAACCAAAACCGATATCCCTATCAACGCAACGATATTATTTGCTCGCCGTCCGTTAAATGTACTCAGTTCACACAAATATCCGGATCGTATTGGACTGTGTAGTCACCCCCACCGACACATCATCACCGACATGCATAACGCGAATGTATCTATCCACAGGTGTACGACACTCCCGACTCTCGTAAGGACGGGTGCGTGTTGCGTGAAACTCCAATATCTGTCTGCGAAACTAATTTCAAACAGTAGCTCCGGAGAGAGCTACCGTGGCAAACAAGGGTACCCGGGGTCCCCATATCAAGACGCTCTTCATCAGAAGCCCGTCACTTATATGAATCTCGAGTCGAATGCACTCTGACATTTCCGACAAACGCAGTTATGACGTTAAACGGATTTCTGCGAGTTCGATGATCCTTTATATTTTTTTGTTTTATCACACGATCCAAAGTCGGCGAAAAACTCGTCCGCGAGAGGAAAGTTTTCGTTAGTTTTGGACGAAAAGCGTTCAGGGTACAAGAGGAAACTGCGGCGAATCGATGCTATGCGCTTTCTAAATTCAACGGTGGGCACTCAAACGATGGTTAAATCCAAAGTCTATAAATACAGAGTCGGTACCGAAAACGAGAAAGGTATATGGGGAGGAAAAGAAGGGGATGGAGAATCGTACCGGTTGAGAGCAGAGAAAGCATACGTATATATAGAGCGCAGAAGGACGACAGAGACTGTGTCTGATGCTGCTCGGGAGAACCGCAGTGCGGTTTGCACGCTGGAAGTAGGATCCAATGTGCCTCTGAGAGGGCGGAGCTCTCCACGACTCGTACTCCCGGCTTGTGCCGCGCGGAGAGAACTAACAGGGACACATCGGCATCGGTACAAAGACCGAAATGCAAATACGTATTCTGTGTACTTAGGAAGCCGTGGCGGCAGTGAACCTCATGCATAGAGATTGTACGTTGTTCGTGTAAAATCGAGAGAGAGATGGAAAGAGAGAGAGAGAGAGAGGAGAGAGAGATCCCACCGACGTCGACCACCGCGTTATTCGGCCTCTCCACGGCATCAACAGCAACGTGTATAGCACGAGAGCGATACTGTCGCTCGTGTAACCCACCCACCCTCTTTCCACTGCCCTATGGACCCCGATCCTCGTTTCGCCGATACTACTCGTTCGAGCGACGTGTAACAATTTTACTGACTCGTCCCTGGTTGGTATCCGAAATATAACGTATGATCCATAAAATCCCTCGTGCATTGCAGCATCCGTGACGCATTCAGGAGTCAAAGTTGTTTATCGATTATTCATTAATTAAAATATGCCGACAATTATACATATACGAATTCGAGATAATAATTGTGAATTTAGGGTACTTTTACGGGTACCCGGGGTTTGTCGAAACCCGTGCAGTAAAGAATAAATCAAATTTCACCCCGCGAGGATGACACTTCATGGAGTTAGACTGCATTATTATGCATATTGAAACATTGGAAAACATTCAACATTGATTGGTACATTCGAAAGATTACGTCGAATACCGGTATTGAAAGCTTTTATGCATGAACCGTGTAAAAAATTGCGAACGAATGTGTGTTGACATTCTGAAAAAAATTACGCAATATTTATTTATTCGCAATATATATACAAATTTGGTCATTTCGATTTGACTTTTTTTGTTCAGTTTAAAAATGTTTTGTAAATAATAGGGTATTTTGATTTCCGATTGGTTTACAATATTTGCCAATTTTTTATTTTCGATTACATTAAATTTGCAATTATTTTTTACAGTGTAAGTAATTCCATAGAGCGCCACAAGCGCCAACAGCGTATGTGCCGACTCGCCTCGATCGATCGAAATTTGGTCATTTCGATGTAACTTTTTTTGTTCACTTTAAAAATGTTTTGTAAATAATAGGGTTTTTTGATTTCCGATTGGTTTACGATATTTGCCAATTTTTTATTTTCGATTACATTAAATTTGCCATTATTGTTTACAGTGTAAGTAATTCCTTAGAGCGCCACAAGCGCCGCACAGCGTATGTGCCGACTCGCCTCGATCTCTAGTGAGACTCAATTGAGTTCGATTATTGGAATTCTTTTTGCCCCATTTGGTAAGAGCCATTCTGGTCTCCGAAATAATTTGAGAATCTGCGGCTCCTCGAGACACTGGGACCAGTGCCAAAAAATGGGCGAAAAGTTCACGAATCAATTGACTTTAGTTGCGTCGTCTCGCATAGTAAAACCCGTTCACCATTGTGTCTTCCTATTCCAACGATCGGCTCGTAGGATTGCTTAATTTATTAATCAGCACACATCAACGGACAAAAATGTGTAAGTACCGCGAACGTTAGGTTAATTGAGATTCCGGACCATGGGAAAAACATGTTACATGGTTAATTTGCGGAATGAGATTATTCAATGAGAGCGGTAAAACGAAAAGAGATATGTACTGTCAAGTGTACGCGCGGCATCGGTGGTCGTCGTCGTCGTCGTCGTCGTCGGTGCTGATGCACCCGGTGGATAGGAGGTACTCGAGCCAAGTTCCTCGTTGACGTTCAATTACGTTTTAAAGTTTGTAAAGCAAGAGATGGCTACGGTGTATGCGAGTCCTCCCACCGCGTGTCTTTTATGCGCTCGTATCTCGTTCACGCATCTGCACTTGGAGCGCACCGCGGGTAGCAGCATCAGCAGCAGCAGTAGCAGCAGAAGGGTAGAGAAGCAGCTCTGATATAACAGCACACGCCTGGCTATAGCCGTATAGACCATAGCATGAGCTCTCGCCGTTTCTGTACAACGTGCCCCCCCACCCTTGGCGTATCCACCGTGTTCTTGTCTGTCACAAGCATCTGCTCTCGTCCGCGAGTCAGGTGAACCAGGTTTATGTAGCGTGAAACGGCCGCGATGGTTCCGTGCGGCCTGCGCACTGCTCTTTTTTTCGTTATTTTTTTTCTTTCCAGAAGTAGCTACGCTATTTCATCCTCTCAAACCACCGACCTCGCAAAGTTGATTATACGCCCACTGTGCGCGCAGAGAGAACAACAGTAGTAGAGCTCTACAACTATTTTTTCATTTTTTTTTTTATTTTATATCATATATATATACATATATATCACTGGGAAAAATAATTTTCATATTTCGCCGAGGCACCGAGATATCAACGAAAAATATTAATGAAAATATCGGAAACGTGTGACCGACACTGGGGGGTTTCCGCACTCTCTCTCATGGGAATAACTGCGTCGGACGGAGTGCGACGGGAGGGGGTGGCTTCTATAATTTTATGTCACTCTGTCAACGTAAAACATCGCGTTACGGTGTATCGTAGAATTAAATATAGTATCTATCCCACGGCGAATCTGGAACATCGTTACAGCGGATATGACAACCCCGTGATGAGAGTCTCTCGCTCCCTCTCTCCGATTCTATTTGAATGACATACGTGTATACGTATATATACATCCAGCATCTGCCCGTAACTCTGTACATGCGGTATGGCATGTGTATATTCAGTCCTGCATGACAGTGATTCGCTTTGCGGTCAGTGTCGAATGAATTTGTGGATTCGAACATACGCCGGACTGTCGTCTCGTATAATTACACGCTTAATTGCTTATACAGCGGAGATATGGCGCCCTCGCGTTGACGACCGTCAGCGGATCAGTTTATATAACGCATATATGCGGTGCCGAAGCTCATCCAACGACCGGTCTACTTTCATTTCCGTAACATGTGAATTCAATCGCGATTCGCGCGTCAACGATTTTCTTCAAGTTGAAAACTCTCTGATCCACGTGTATCGGAAAACTACGAGTGACTACGGTCACCGATATTTCTTTTATTTATTCTCCGCAATAGTTTAGAATAAAAAGAAAACAATTCAAGATATTAATTTCGATGTCGCATCTTGAAATGGCAATAAAATTCCTATTTGTCGTGAATAATGTTTGTACAAGAAACGATGAGGCATTATGGGAGATATCGCGAGAGCATTGTTTCATGAAAACCGAGAACGATAGTCGACAGGTGGATAAAATTTTCATTTCCATGGCATTCCAATTACGGGGTTGTCGCACAGGAGTTCAGACCGCATATACGTCCACGCGCGTGCAATGGTAATTGTTTGCTCGTGTCGTTTCTCTCCGTCTATATACCGAACAAACGTCTATTACCGGTGTCTACCATTAAGGGTCACGTTGCTTTCCACTCTCGCCTAGACTCGTACGAATATACATCCAAGAGATTTGGTACAACGTGGGGAAAGTCAGTCGACGAAGAGTATACGGAGGAGAAGTAGTGGTTGGAAGAAAACGGAGGAAGGCGAGTGTGCACAAGAGAAACGGTACAACCCAAGCAGGGACTCGGGTCGGAGTAAGGTTGATTGTAAAAGGAGAAAGAGTCGAGGGTTGAGGGGGTTGTGCTTTGGACGGAGAGCGAGCTTCGGGGAATCTACTATCGTCTTTCGTCGTCTCATTCCTATCTTCCTTCCTTCCTTCCTTCGCCCAGCCAGTACATCGTATAACCCAACCGTGACTACTACATTCTACTACTACTACTACCACTGTTCGTTGCTGCTGCTGCTGCTGCTGCTGCTCGCTCTCTCTCCCCTCGACTAATGAGACCGGCGCGGTTACATCAGAGGCCGGGGACAAATTGAAACGTACGACGAGAGCCTGGAGGGGTCGGTCGCCGCAGAACAAGGAGGGCGACCTCCTAATGCGTGACACCGCCATCACCACTAACACCACATCCGACGTTTGCTTCACCGTTTCTCCACTATGCTCTCCTACACTCTTCCCCCCACTGTCTCATGATCCACTATGCATTCAACCCTCGTAACGAGATTTTTAATACAGAAATAAAAGAAAAAAAACGCAAACTAGAACCCTATAAGACTTCATCCAAAGATCCATTTCATCGTACTTATTTTTCTCTATCCGTTATCATAACCGTGGATTATTATAGACCATAGACGAGAAATTATGATGTCTCGATCGAATCGTTCCCATAACCGAATCTTTTTCGCGATAGTAGATTTTCGATCGTAAAATAAATAGAAGCAATGAAAGCTCGGAAGTGAGTCAGCGAGACCGCGGAGTTAACGGAGTCTGTGAGTGTATGTGTGTGCGGCAGGGGGTGGCGGGCATGAGATCGCTTGCGGCATGCAAGCCGAAACGTCGCGGGTGGTGCATTCGGAAACCACCGATTGTAAATGAAGCTATTACCTGCCCGATTCGCTTAGTTGCAGCTTTATATACTTCTATTTTCTTTATTTCTCTCCATCCAGTTTTCTGGGTCTCTTATTTTCCATTCGCACAGTCACCGTGACTCGTGGTTTTCTTCGTTTTTTTTTGTTTATTCCTTTTCTTTGCCGTTTCCTTTTTTTTTTTTGTTAGCCGCTCGATCACTTTTGGTGCTCACAATTAGTGTCGATCCCGCAAGTTCCGGGTTGTGCTCGCCCATTGCTCGGGCTTTTCTCTGCACCGGAGAAGCTACCCTGCACCGATCTCGCACAGCCCGTAATTTTCAGACTCTATATATATACGCGCACACCATCTCTCTTGCAGTCTCGAATCGAGTTTCGCAAACAGTCTCTTTGGCCGTATACGCGAAAGCGCTCACCCTACTCCTCTCTCGCGCCGCGGTATCGGACTTCGAACCTTTCCAATTTTCCCCTCTACCTATCTCTATCTCACCGCTTCGACCCTCTCTCCGAACGGTCCTCTCTGACTCTCGAACTGCGAATCAACCCACCGGGCGCAACGGTACCCAGAGACACTCACTGAATTGGTTCTCCTATTCTCTTTCCAATCTTCCTTCCACTTCAACCGTTTACTTTACATTCAGATAAAATCGAAAAGGGCACGCGAGCAATTAATTAGCAACTCATATATATTCAATTAATTGGCAATTTATTAAAACACAATATGCCAAACCGAACGACTTTATATCGTATCGCCGCGGTAATATCACTCAACGATATATCTCAGAGCGACAAGAAAATACTTGACATTCCATCAACATACGCCGTCGAAAGTTCTACGACCGCAAGAGCCTCGATGTGTGTAACGGCCCGGGCGAGATAGCTACCACCTTTCATACATCACCGAGTCTTCGGATGCTTGTATGAACAAGTTGTACTACAACGCCTGGAATATATATAACATTATCCTTCCCGCCGACGCAGCAACCGGGGTAATTGATTCGGTGGTGAGGGGGTACACGATCCGTATAGTTTTGAAAGTTCGGATAGCACAGGGTTAACGGAAGTATGCAGCGAGGTGGTTGAAAGTAGGATGTGTGGAGCGGAAGAAGAAGAGGAAGAAGAATACGTGGATATAGTGCCGAAGAATGAGAGGAAAGAGTTTTCCTTCAGGAGTATATATGTATATATATGAAAAATATATATAGCTATATACAGTACATATATGCAGGATAGTAGTGGTAGGTAACGGAGGACGAGACGAGCATAGAACGCGAAAGTAGCAGCCTAGCGGTCTAGCATGCAAAATGCTGCGTCGACGTTATCATGGCTCCCGGAGATAAAGGGGGGGAAGGAGAGGTAGCTGACGCGGTGAAGACCAAGTCTTTCCATTTTTCACCATACTTTGCTGAGTTTTACTTGGCACTCGCGCTCGCCGAGCGAACGAGCGAGTGAGCCAGAGCCAGCAGAAACGTCTCCGGGACAACCGCCGTCTCCACTGCCGCAGGCAGGCAGTCTCTGGCTCTCTCTGCCCTCTTTCTACTTGCCTCTCTACTCTTATTGTTCACGTTTCCCACATTGTCCCGCAATGCGCAGCGAAGCGCCATCTTAACGAAGATTTACACTCTTCTACCCCCTTACATTATGTTCCGTGACCAGAATTTATTTGCCTCTTGGTACCGTATTTTGCCCGTTCTTACTCCCCCTTTAGCCCCCCCTGGTCCCCATCCCTTTTCGCGGTGGTACACGTAGCGCTCCTTCTACTGCAACTACTACTACTGCTACTATGCCATCCTCGGTCTAGCTGACGCTCGCGTCGGAGAGCGCACGTGAACTGGATACATGGACTGACATTGCTGTCCTACGCATCCACCGGAAGGTATGCGCTCTCCCTGCGAACTCCGGACTCGACAACGTAATCGGATGGATAGAGTGACTCTTACTCCACTATGACAAAGTCCTTTCCTTCGAACTTCCAGTCGCGAAAAACATTTTTCTCTCTTTCTCATACCATTTTCGAAATATGCCGATAAATGGCTTTTATACCAGTCAAGAAAGTACTTGCATACAAAGCACGAGAAGAAAGAACGTTCGAAAGGCTTTGATATGTGTATTAAATGCGATCTCCGTGTCCAAAGAACGAATCTTTTCGATAAAGTATTAAGGAATGGAACGAATTTCTTCTTGCACCAGTTTTCTGCGATTTAGTGCACAGATATTATTCTTTTCTTTTCGTCTTGTATTGAGAACAAATTGCGAGGAAAACTGCGAGAAGATGTTCGGCGCGACAAGCGAGATGGATTGAAAAAAAAAAAAAAAAACAATAAAACAAAAAAAAAGGCGAAAAATAAAAAAGCGTCTTGGCTTTCCGTTGTTGGAAAAATATTCTGTGATACTCGTCGGAGAATTCGTGAAGACAAACTTGTACACGCAAAAATCCGACGATTTTTGTGCTCTTTTGCGTGTGTGTGTATGTGTGTGCATCTGTGCCGGAAGGTTTGGAAAAACCATCATATTCTCGGTGGTCTCGAGAGTCGCGACGACCGCAAATACCCGCGCATATACACACACACATACACAAGGACAACACGGTCTTCCATCGCGCCTTCTGTTCCTACGGCCTCTGCCCCTTTGTTGTCCGCCAACTCTTTTTTCTCATCTACTCCGCCATCGACGTGTGTGTTTTCATTTCTTTCGGTGGCCTCTTGGCGCGCGCAGACCGCACAAGGGAAATGGGCGAGAAGGGCACAAGAGGGCGAGGGTGGCCGCCCGAGCTTTCGCTAAGGAGTAGAAAGGAAACGAATATAGCATGATAGAAGAAAGTAACGGGGAAGGGGATGCGGGTGCGAGAGAGCGTCTTGGCATGAAGCTCTCTTGCCGGTGGTAGTTACGATTCTTGTGAGTTGTAGGCCGCCTGGAAAAGCTTCTCTGGCTTGGTTGGGGGATAGGGTGTACCACGGGTGAGGGGGAGGAGAAGGGGGTGGGGGGTGGAAAAGAGAAACATAGAGAGAACAGAGTAGAGACTTGGGGAACGAGCGTGGAAACGAGCAGTGGGTATAAGGTGTAGTATATACTACGACTGGTAGTACCGTGGAAGTACGTGTAGAGCGAGCGAAATCGAGGGATGGGAGCGCCTTGTGCAGAAGCAGCAGCAGCGAAGGCATTGGTACTCGTGCGCGCGGGTGTTAGGGTTGTATTGTTCTGTGACGGCGGTGACCCGTGCTGCGGAACGCTCGCAGGCTTTCTAAACTCGTACTCCTTTTCCTTACTTCATCTCCACCACACCGCGCTCACGTCCTTTCTCAATGTGCTCGCGCCGTTGCTTCAATGCGCTACGGCACGTACCTATATAAGATTTATACGTGGTACACTGTGTTTATACACTATATACACTTTCCTATGTGTTGTATATAGTCTATTGCTGTATATAGTATACTTACATACAGATATAGACATATATATACAATGAAAAAGTATATAGGCGGTTGTGTACGGCGAAGCCAACGAAACTCCACGTTAACTAACAATAAATGCTGCTACTGACAGCTGCACGCCACCGCGCGCACCTTCTCGTAAAGAGCTCCGCGAGTATTAAGGCTCCTGTGCTCGCTATATCGCTGTATACAACTTGTACAGTGTACTACCAGCCAGGAGCGCGATATAACGGTGAAAGCGCGGCAGAAGTACCAGCGTCTTGCAACGCCCAGACCACCCTCTCGACGCCATCGCCCTTCAATGCACCTGCCAGCGGTTTCTTGCCAAACGCCCCTCCCCCCCCCCCTCCCCCACACGCCCCCGAAATGGAATTCGGAACACAATGATCTTCAAAAATGGAATCTCAGAAAATATCCCCTATAACAGCGTTGTATAGGTTGGAAACGATTTCAAAGATCCGGAAGAGAATCAATTGCCGGAAAGTTTCGCACAAAGGCGAACATATATCTGACATTTTCGCATTTTTCTCACCTCGGAATTGTAACGGTTATTTTTTATTTTATTTATTTTTTTCATATTTTTTATTCTCACCCCCGGGAACATTTTAATCATGTCGCAGTCTCGTTTTCGCGCTCAGAACTCGTGTAGGGTGGCGAGGAGGTGCGGAATATTTTGCACCCTTTCTTCGCGTGAACGAGGCTGCGAATGCGCTGTTTTTCTTCCCGACGGTCATGAATAATTAAATAACATTTCGACGATGGCGAAATAGCAGAGTTGCGAGGTGAGCTGCTTACTGTTCGGTTTTTTTTCTTTCTATTTTACTTTCTTTAGTTCTCTCACTATCTTATTCACTGTAATAGAGCGCCATGAGGCGAGTATATTTTCGTGAGGCAACGAAAAGGCGAGACGAAAATTTCCCTTCAAATTGCGATGGTTATACGGTGAACGTGTGGCCGAAGGAAGAAGTCAGGAAGAGTGTGTTGGGAAGTAGATGCGCGAGAGGCAATGTGGCACATAGCACACGGCAACTCGAAACGAGCGCCGAGGCCTCTCGGCACGTATGTTCGTACGCGAGGAAGCAATGTATATATTCCCTCGGAGCGTCTGGGTTCGCAAACAATGTCATTCGCCGGGGATACTATAACGCCAAGGTATGCCAATAGAGCTTTCAGCGACCCGCGAG
This sequence comes from Buathra laborator, assembly GCA_934046635.1. NCBI lineage: Eukaryota > Metazoa > Arthropoda > Insecta > Hymenoptera > Ichneumonidae > Buathra > Buathra laborator. The sequence continues at coordinate 2,876,626 of OW203898.1, read as the reverse complement.
GATAACTATGCGAGGTGAGCATTCGGAAACGCAGACACCAACTCGGTAGTCTCCGGTTGCCAAATTGTATTCCGTTTGTTAACGTATTCATGTATTTCATACGGGGCGATGAATTTTTCGCGATGTCAAATAAAGAAGAAACTTCTCAGGTATAATAATTATCCTGCAACGACTGCCAGCATCAGTGACGACAAAATTTCGATCGAATAAACTTATTGTCAATAATTTACGAATCGAAAACATGATTTACGTACATCAGCGTACCTTCACTAATAACTAATTAATGCATTAGTTATGTTTCCAAAATTAATGCATTAGTTATGTTGTTTTATCAGGAATACGTTTTAAGGTGTCCATTATACAAAACCCAATGTTACGTTCAGTCAAATATTAAAAATGTATTAATAAAATTTGAAACTCGTAGAAATTTTTTTTAAATTTCAATGTCTACTTTGTCTTCAAATGCCCAGTCGTCTTGCGGGTTAACCAAAATGATAATGTATTTATCTACAGTTACTCCAAAATCATCGTATCGTTTTCTTAATTCATCTTATAGTATTCAAAGGTTCATGAAAATAATTGAAAAACTCCTTGAATCGTTTACTCGTTTGCCCGACCGTTAATTCGCGGTCGATTCTTCCGATGCATTATTGAAAAGAATTAAAGATCAATTAACCATAGAATCGAGGATCGACAGATGCGCCGCGGTGAATGGATTACGTTTTAATTAATTGACGCGAGTACAGTATACCGCGATAGCGACCACACCAATTTCCTGTCGAGTGCAAAGAACACATACCGCACGGATCGTATATACTCGACAGAAGCCGCATTATATAAGATGGTCCTCAAAGCTAAAGCGAGTGGACGTTCCAACAATGGTAAAGGGAGAAATAGTATGCGTGCGCTTACGCGGCACGCACACCGGTAACGAGGATTCAGTGGCTCCGGGATTCAGTGCATATAGCTAATGCAGTTGAACAGGAACACTGCTAAAGCCGGAGGGCTGTAAGCTTTCGGAATGGACCAACGAGACGAGGGCGAACTGCTCTGACCCGGAGAAACGCAATTCACTCCCGACGTCGAGCGTATTACATGGTCTCGCCTTCGACATTTCGAGCAAACGATTCGAAATCGTTCTTTATATTTATCATTAATTAATGCAAGTTTCGCGTTTTATATTGCATTCGCGAATCGTTGGAATGTTGAAAACGCTGTTAATAAGGAGTCGCGAGATCCCGAGCGTAAATTCTTTTTATTTCATTTTTCGACGAGCAAAGCTCGAAATTGTACCTCGGAAAAGGGAGACGGTGTTCAAAGCCGAGTAGAAAACTTCCAGAGCGTCTCGCGGATATGATACGGAGAAATGAACACCGGCAGACGAATGTGCGGTGTGCTGGAGCCTTTGAAAAAAATAAAAATAAAGAAAACGGAAGGAAAAAAAGAAAGAATGAAGAAACAAAAACAAAAAAAAGGAAAATAATAAAGAGCCAGAGACGAGGCTGCCGACGGCATCGTTGCAGCGCGCGGGAGACGGTGAGTAAGTGAGCGCGGAAGAGGGCTTTGCAATGTACCGTTGAGCCGTCCGGCAAACCCGGGCCATGAGGAGTTAAGGTTCTTGATTTTCACCGACTATATTCAGGTAATGGCACACAGGGACTGAGCGGTGAGCTTTCCTCCCGCTTACCCGGGAGCATAAGGGAAAATAGAAGTTAATGGATGTACGAAAATAAAAAGAAGTCAAACAAAAAAAAAATACAGTCAAAAGCAGAAGCGGAGAGACGTTGAAGAGAACCAAGATTAATGGGCAAAGCGTAATTGAGAAATTGATATAGTGCCCCCGAGGATATTTTATTTTCATTTCGTACACATTGTTCGTGAAGTAGAGAAAATAAATTATCGCTACGCGGAGAAGAAGATAAAAGGATCGGTATTTAGCAATGCTAAAAATCGAAATTGCTTTGCCTTCCGTAGAAACGATTTTTTCTCACGAGATAAACACGTGCGCTCACGAGAAGAACCAATGATATATCCGGTAAATTGCATTTTTATTAAGTCCCGTCGATTCATACCACTTTTCCAATAAACCGGGAAACAGAGAACCCATCCCCCCTCGTTGGTGAACGGTGGAAACGGAAACGCACATACGGCCGCGATGTGTGTATACGTATATATATATTCCAATGGTATATCGACGGTGCGCACTGGTTTTCGCGATGTGGCAGTATGTACATATATGCGACGGAAAATCAACAGGCGGCCATGCACCAGCTTTTGTATTCTTTCCCGATTAATGGAAGACAAATGGAGAGAGTGAGAGAGGGAGATAACGAGAGGGCGTACGCGTGGGGCGCACGCCGATGGGTTACGGTGAATAGTTCTTTTCCCCGTAGGTATCCTCCTCTTCGTCTCTATATATATATATATACGTGCGCGTGCCAATTGACGCGAAACGTCCATATCGCGGAGTCGCTAATTTCAAAGCGCTCGGGATCTCTTTCGGTATTGAAACTCGAGGGAATATTGATATCGCGACCACACGCACTTCTTTCACCAACATAACGTCCGATATAACGGCCAGCGTGCACCGATTAATTGCACATTGGAATTGAAAAAAAAAAAAAAAAAAAAAAAAAAAAACCTATATATAGTCGAGGAATTGAAAATTTTCATAGTCCTTCGTTAACTTTTTTTTCTATTCACTAAATTCAGTCTATGGCAATGCATGGGATGCACTCTTTTGCGGCTCCCGCATGAATGAAGCTTTGTTAATAGATAAAAGATAAAAATAAAAGAATATCGAATAAGATCGATAATTTTACTTGTCTGCAATTCAATTTGCCGATCCGAGTTGTTTCAAGAAGTTAAAAAAAATGTTTATTTGAATATGTAAATTAAATAATAAAAATATGCGCGGCGTTCGTGGGCAATTCGATAAAAAAAAACCATTAAAAAACGACGGTTCAAAATACAATTCAATTTTACTCACTCCACAAACTCTTGTAAAAGTGAATACGAAAGGTTTTTGGAATGATCATCAGCATCATCATCGCCATTTGCCGCACTCACGATTCTTGCAATTTTCATTCACCGTTCCCACGTTGGTCGATCGATTCGGAAATAGTCTATCAGCGCGATGTCGAGAATGGCAACAGCCAAAAAAAAAAAAAAAAAATCCATACCGATGGAATGCCGAAGAGCGTAAAACTTATATTGCGGCTATCCAATACAAGAAACTTTGAGCTTCCGAAGTATACCTTTGCTTCCGCGGAGAGAAAAAAAAAGAAAAGATACTCCTCTCTGTACAGTGGGGATGAGATAAATATATATATAATACATAACATATATATATATAGTATATAATATATAATACATGTATAGCAAAGACGTCCGCTGGTCAGTCGAGTTTATCGATTTGCAGGAAATTGATTTCTGTTGTATCGTTGATTCGAGACCTCAGAGAAAACGTGGGTAGAGAGAGAGTTGTATAGAAACGCCGTACCCTTACCTTCCGAATTCGGTCTAACCTGACGTTACAAGGATTTAATGGGACTGCTCTGCCGCTTGCGGAGTCGATTCCCAAAAGACACAGGGAACGGGAGATCGGACGAGGAGTCGGGTGGTTTCGCGGTCGTGCGCCGAGGGCATTCGAACGCTTGGAGGCATCAGCGGTGGCTATAGTGTATAGTCCAAGCGATAGCGGTCTAATACCGTTCAGGGATTGAATAGGCCGTTTCGTGTATACGCCGACCGTTGGAACCGAGTGCTCATTATTAGCCGTGAGTTTGTGCAGACGAGAGCGCGGGTGAGTTCTCTCTTGGCTATCGAGATCCCGCAAGCGGGGCGTCAGCATATATATTCATATATATACATATATATATAACCTATTATACTCCACAGAACGTTGAGCAACTGGGAGAGAATTGCGCCACCCCCACGACCCCCACCCTTTCTCTCTCGTACCACCTGCCGAGTAAACACGTTGATTTATGTTGCCCGGAAGCTCCGATAAGGATAAACCGGCCTAGACGCGCAGCGCGCATTCACGGAGTCTGTGGCTGCTGCATTGCTGCCCTCAGCGTCAGCACTGGTAGCTGTACTACCAAGCAAAGCCCTCTCGCACCCCATTCCTCCCTCTTGTGATGCTGGGCTACTGGGCTGCTTGGCGCTTTCCACATCGAGGCTTGCTATCCTCTTCCTCGACATACAGAATATCCGCCGCACCCGGCGGCATGCTACATACCCCCCCATTGTATATACGGTTATTACACGGTTCCGTTGCGCCTCTCACCGAGTCCTCTCTAGTCAACGATGAACTAGACGCGCAAGAGGTATATTCCCAGAGCTTACCCCGGGACCAAGCGTTGTTCAACGCTCCGCGCGTTGTTTCAACGAACACGCGGGGCCGACACGAGAGCAAAAAAAATATACTGAAATTCCCTCCCTAACTCGTCGACCCACCGGTCGACATTTCGCTCGAGAGAAAAAAAAACGAAAAATGAGAGTCCGGTCGAGAGAATACGGACTCTCGCTCTCGTCTTGCCTGTGGCCGTTCGTCAACTATCCGGCGGGTCTGTGCACCTCGGAAACAACCACCGAGAAAACTAGCCGCGCGTATCATCGCGCCCTCGAGAACTTTCAGTCGCTATCCACCCCCTCCCCCCCCCCCCCCCCCGTTCCTCCGCACCCCTCGAAATTATTTCGGCAAAATTGACGAACCGAATGTATTTCGGGAAAATTTTCATAATTTTTTAATCATCAATGATTATAATGCCAGATTTTCGGAAATCTCGTTTATGCTATGAGAATCAATTTCACTTGTTATTATAATTAATATTTCAGCGTGCGTTAACGCGAATTCCCTAATATACCTTTCCGGGGATTCGCAAATACGCGCTTCGCGCGTATTAATTTCTCAACTGGCTTGTAATCCGCGTCCGAAACGCTGCCGTGAACACCAGTAAAATTATTACGTTTATAATATACTATGTTCCCTTCTATGATAAAAGTAATGATGTCACGAGAGACTCAACAAAGGCGATAACGGTGTGTAACAATCCGGAAAACGTATCCGGTAAGGATAATAAGATTTGAAAAAAAAAAGGAAAAAAATGGCGAAAAAAAAAGAATAAAATGAAAAGAATCGAGCGTAAAAAGCCGAGAGCGAGAGGAAAAATAGTCATACTTTGCCGGGAACACTCTCATTAATGGGTGGTTGTCTCGAGCGTCCACAGTTTTAATTAGTTTCTTCACTGAAACCGCGGATTTTACGACGGTTGGCACACTGTTCGGAATTGTTTCAACGAAAATTATCAAATCTCTTGGTTTTCTCTCTCTCTCTCTTTCTCTCTCGACAAATTATTGTAATTATATATCGCATAGCTATAATCGTTGAATGGGAAAATTCTTTGCCAACTTGGCCTATTATATTCAGTCTGTCGCTCGCGATATCGATACCGAATAATTCGTGATAATTTCACGAATTTACGAACACATGACTTGTCGGTGTATTCGACTTAATAGATTATTTTTTCGAAAATTTCATAAACTTTCGTGACAAAATTATCTCCGTCTCCTATATCTATATCACTCTGTTAATGTTATTACGAAATACGCGCAGGTAGGTTTACTCATCCGAGTGTAGGTAATACGATGTGCCTACGGGTTAAAGGCAATCATATTAACGCGAACCCGTAAAGCCCCACGAGTACCCTCTCTCAACAGCGACGTTTTCCCTCCCTCACTATTTAAAAGTTCAATCTCAGAGTTAACTTTGCACTCCAGTGTTTCAGTGCGCCCGAGTGAGTTGAATACACCGATATATATCTATACTAACGCCGCAAACATCGCTAAATGTACATTGTATATATAGACGGTTGTTCTTGATGATAAAATACCTTTGGCGATTTTCTACGCTACATCGGCGCGTGCAACTTTTAACTTTTCGTCGAATTTGTATGACGTTGTTGTTGCATTTACAATGTATATGAAAAACATGGTGTTATTGTTACACACAATAAAAACAAAACAAACGAAATTACGGTATTTCTCGGTATTGCACTCGTCTTATATTTTTCAGTCACGCGAGTGACAAGCAAACTAACCAAAAAAAAATCGTTTACTTTTTTCTCGACAGTTATCGCTATTAAATGCATGAATGGTATACGTGATAAAAATGATTGAATATATAACTTACTCGTTGTGAGCATCAGAAGAAGAGTGAAGAGCACGAGGAACGTGTCCACGTGGTAGTGAAATTTGCGCGGCGACGATCGTGAACTGCGTTTTATAGTGAGTTTACGGTATGAGCATTGAACCGCGACGACGGCCGGCATCGCGGTAAGGCCCGTACTACCCGCACCGATAAACAATTTCACTTATTTGATATATTGTTTTTTGTTTTCTATTATTTTATTTCACAAGTTTAAAAAATAACTAAGGACCAAACAGGACCTTTGTTTAAAATCGTCCACCTTACTTCCAACCTCGCACAAGCACCGTCAACGAGAGACTGCCCCTTTCGTTCGGTGATCTCGCATCTCGGTCGCTCGATTCCGTCGGTAATCGGGCTTCTTCGTGCGCGCAATACCCCCGAGCGCGCTCGCAAGCTTTCCTAACCGCAGACCGCACACGATGGGAGGCTACCATAACCACCGCCATAGTTTCCACCCTCCGACCTCCCCTGTCGACCATCAACTACCAAGTAGAGAAACCACCTCTTCCACCTCAAGAAGCACTTCCTAAGTAACTTTGCGTCAGCAGTCCGCGAATTGGGTATAGACCGAAATTAGCGGTTTCCCTTAGAATATTCGACGATCTGCCGCGTACGCTCCGTACTTATGCCGATTGGTCACTTCCGCCTTTCAATTGATTGTCCATTATTACCGATAAATGTTTCTTTAGTTTTTTTTTTTTCTTTTCTTTTCGATGTTTTTTTGTTCTTAACGTTGAATTCTTATCGTCGATCGAGCGTTATAAAACGAAATTGTTTTCTTATATATACGCGTTGCAATTTGTCTCAAAGTTTCCACCCAACTGTGCGCAAACAACATACTCAACATACTCCTCAACCAGACTGACACACGAAACTCCTCGAGAAACGTGGTAATCCCACTTCCGGTTGGGGTCACAGGAGTTAGTCGTACCAAAAGACGTTTCTGACCTCCCACCCCGTGACTCATAACGTGCTGCAACTCTACTTGCTTTCAACTAGCAAACGAAACTACTGCAACTTCCGGTGACCTGGATTCGTGTCGAGTCGAGTCGAGAGAGGCGAATAAACTTGATGCCCTAAGCCACCTTAAGTCCCTTTTCTGTAGTAGTAGAAATAAATAAATAAAGAAAAATTGCGATAAATATAAATGATTTTCTGTATTTTTTTTTTTTTCGGATTTTTTATTAATTCTCTTGCGAATCGAGGCGCGAGCGACGATGAGCGGAACATCCGATGAGCTCTGTGCAAACAGGTCGTACCACTTTAGCCGAACGCTGAGTCTATTCTCTTTACGAATAGGTCAGGATACGGCGTTCTTTGATTCTGCGGCTACGCTTTGTCGGCACTATATTTATACGGCGGTAAATCCGTTATCTCATTGTCGGTCACTTATTTTATTCAAACACAATATTATCGACTTTCTATATGTATCAAATATCCTGTACGCGTATCAGCATTTAATAGATATTTGCATACAGTTATCTACAGAGATTACGGTTACTTTACCGACTATCGGTATAGCAGGGAATTCTCGTCGGTAAGGAAAACATCGAAGCGGGTAGCGTGGAATAATAATTGATAAAAGCAATGATTGATATTCGGATTTTTATTCAAGTATTCGTAGCCAGTCCAGCGGGTTTCATCAACGTTATTTTTTCATAAACATCGTCCTACGACGAGAGTTCACGTTTTGAGTTAATGTACAATTAGGATTCGGAATAATAACGACAATCTTATTTTCGTTTTTTCGGCGCGAATTCCAATCCTCTGATGTAATTCTTATTGATTTGATATTTTTCTGAAAATTTTAATGATACATTAATAGGCGAAAAAAACGAACGCCGATATCGTCACGTCGGGACTCACCGGTTAGGAGTTTGTAGACGTAAATAACTTGATTTCCCTGCACGAGAACACTCGGTGTTTTTTTTCCCGGAACGTCGGTTATCGTTGCACTCGCACCGATTCCTTGGCACTCTTTGCTGAAAGCTTCGAGCTTTATGCCGAATGCCTCGAGATTGTTTATCAAAGTGACTTTTTTGTTGCTTGAACGTGTCGTAACCGTTATATCTATCGGCTCCAATTTTCCTGTGTGCAATATTCGCGTACCAGCGAACGTTATTTCGTGAACGTGCGTCATGCGACCGATGAATTTGTTTATACCGTCCTCCATCGTCAACGTTATTTGACTCTCCTTTGTGCGTAAAATACCCGCGAGTAGAGGATCGAGTTTCAAAATTCTGTAAAAATAGTGATCTTAGAATATCCGTATTACGATCGAAAAGTTAAAAAAGAAAAAATTTCGTTTGACTCACTTGCCGTCTTGCAGATTCTCTTTCTTCACGTATTCTGTGAAACACCTTCGAATTTCCGGCCGTTTCATAACGTCACCCTTTCTGCAACAAAAAGCATCGATCAAGCGTTATTTATTGGCTGCGATATTTATTGATCGATCAATCGTCAACTTACTCGTAACGAAACTTGGATAGAATCGGAAGAACGTCGGTGGTGACTTTGTAACACTCGGCGACGACAGGTACGTTACTCGACGCTGGCGCAGCGAGTGTCGTTGCTTTTTCCAATACCACGAGTTCCCGCAAAAGTGAATGTTCCGAATTTATCGAAAGTATACTCTCGACCCCCTTCAATATTTCCGTGTTTATCACACCTTTGCTTTTCATACTCGACAGGAATGCTGATAATTTTTTGTAACTCGATTTCTTAATATCGACGCTCTGACCATCGGGACACGCGACTATTAAGTGATTCTTGAAAAAATTTGAGCTCAGAATGGGAAGATCACTTTTTTTCATAACTTTGCAAGCTTTCAAGAAACAATATTCTAATAAATTGTCCATTTCTTTAACGGGGTCCGCGTCCATCACCAATGGACTTTCAGTCGGTTCGTCTTTCTCAATATTTTCCTGTAATCCAAACAAAAATCACTGAGAAATTGAACAGATGGACTATTAATATCAATAATAATAATAATAATAGTAATAAAAATCATTTATTTTATTTGAATCGAATTTAATTTAATTGGTTTCTCATGTACCTCTGACAAAAGATTGGCAGATTCGCCGCTCATATTCTCAGTAATCTCCACATTAGCGATTTTTGTTTCCACAGTCTCCAAAGAGTCTTTTGCTATCGCCGGCTCTTCCAAAGGCTGTTCTACTCTCTCAAGCTTATCGTTAGGTTTTTCCGACGACGGTAGACCCAGATCTGGCCTTGCGGCGGGTTTTCCCAGCTGGCAAAGTTGATCTCCCAGTGCATGAATGGTTTCCACGCATTTTCCATGACCCGCAGACATATACATGTCTTCGGAAGACAAAGCTGTGATTCCGACGGCAACGGGCGCCTGTAGAATTGTTCTATTTACTATCGTGCTAACGAATCGAAAAATTATTCTAATCGAACCTTATTTTCCTCGGTATTGACGGAAACAGGTGTGCCTTTAGCGAGTTTTCCGAAGGACCAGAGGGTCGGAGGTCCGTCCAACACGACGCCGGGTAACATAAGACTGGCGCCTCCTGCTAATTTTGCAACGACGGGATCAACGGTTGTGAAGGTTTTTAATAAATTCGGATGTTGCCAGAGTGTATAAACGGTGGGCAGTAGGCCGGGTGACGTTTGTTCGAGTTGAAAAAACATCGGAACTTTGGCGACGCAATACAGTCTGCCGAGCTGACCGCTGTGCGTCATTATTTTCATGGAGCTTATCGCCTCCTTTTTGGGCAAAAGATTCTGTATCTCATCGTCGGTTAGAGTCGGATACGTCGACGAAACTTCCTCGCACAATTTTTTTCTACATCAAACAGAGATGTGGATTTCGATAAGCGAATGAAGAAGCTGCTGCGCCCGGTAACCTCAAATACTCGTCGCTATTGTTACTCACCTTTCAGTCCCTTTTAACTGATTGTTCGACTTAACTTTGAAAGGTTTTACAAACATTTTGGCACGAGACGGAAAGGACGGGCAGTCGATCGATACACGAAATAACTAAATAAACGAGATTTGTATCATTTTCTTTTTCAAGACGAAGTAATGTAAATAGAGCGCAGTAACACCGAGAGATACACGCAGCGCGCTTCAAGCTGCGCGGACGACGACGTGTAGATGTTCGAAATTCATTCAATGGAATACTTCCACAGTACTTCCTGACAAGAATGAAAAAAAAAAACGCATAACGTAATTCATTCAGTGAACGTAACTTTGTTGCCAATTTATCATGTCCTTTATTTTATTATAAAAACCTTGAGCCATTTCCAGAAATTAATTCATCGATCTTATAATTGAATGAATCGGTAACGCAGCGAAGATATATTCATTAATTTGAACGCTTCGAGCTTTGAGTATAGTGCGCAGGACTATTCGACCTATCAGCAGCGGCTTATAAGAGTTATAAGCAGCATATGGTAGCTCTTGCCGTTAGTAAAGAAATGGTTGGCCACAGATGCGAACTATGTTCAGAGTTCCGAATTTATCAACAGACGTTACACGGTGCAGACACACGTTACAAATAGAAAAAAAAAAGTTCTATAGATCGTACACAAGACGTAGCAACCATGCGCAAATAAGAAAGGATATGCCAATAAGTAACGTCGTGGAGAACGTAAGTTGATAAACGTCTTCTCTTCAATTGTGGTATGAGGTATAATTTCATCTCTCGCTTCGGTTTAATGAGCAACGAAAATACGTTTTTAAACTTTCTTCTGTCTTCGGAGTGATATCATAGATGAAATAACAGATATATCGTATTAACGACTATACTTACCATCGCATTGCGGTCATTACTCGATGCAAAATAGCGAGATTTTGATTTCTCTTCCATAGTCCACATTAACCCTTTAATCGCATAATTACGAAATAAAAAAAAATAAAACAAATAGAGGCAAATTTTAGTCAAGAAAAATTGGAGGGTCGAAGGCAATAGAAATTTGAAAGATCAAACAAAACATACGAGTTTTTCTTTTTAATAATAATCATAATGTAATCTTAAGTTGCTATATTGCTTGCCAGCACGCACCAGTACAGGCATTGTATATTCTTATAGCCAATGTGGTATATTAATAGTATTTTTATGTATTTATATCATTAAATTATAATATTTATATACATATTCATACAAGGTTATTACATATCTATTTCACCGTCTAGAATAGCGGAAGTTAAGAGGGCTATAAGAGTCGTTTTTTTTTTTTTTTCGGGGATAGGGAGAGGGGAAGATTTAGCGTCATGTGTATGAGGACGGGAGATGTTATCGAATACATACTATAATATCAGATATGACTGGGCTACGACGTCATTGTAAGAAATCAACTCAAGTTAGAAAATTGAATGAGAAATATCAAACCCGCTAAGAGGCTCTTCCCCAATATATTATTTCCTCGCTTCCTGTTATTTCTTTTAACTTTTTTTTCATTGATTGGCGTCGTTAATCAATAACAATGAACTCCACACGAGCGGAGAAGAGACATTGAGAGAGAAGAGATAAAGGGAGGGCAAAAGAGGAATAACGGCAAGTCCGGGTGATCCATAGATCGCATTCAAACAGAATTGTTCTTAATTTTTTTTTTCTTCTTATTCGCACTTCAGATAAAACGTGAATTTTGTTCCTATCTCTATTAATTAAGGATAGTTATATAATGTTTCATGTATCTTTATGAGTATCAGAGACGATTTTCTTGTTTTTTTTTTGGATATTCTACAAAAATGCTAAGTCTCAGTTGCCAGAGTTACAATATGTGCTGCCATTTCGAATTTCTTATTTTCTTTTTTTTTTTAATCTACAGTAAACGGTAGTTTACCTTCACTTGTGACTCAATTTTTCACGAATCCAATAACCACGTATACGTGGTAAAAGATCGTGACGACGAAGTTAAATTCTTCGGGGATTGAAATCACAAGCGAACACGATCTCCCATTTACAGCCAATCAACGTCGATTGAAATAATGATTTTATCGATTGAACGATGATTTGTTTTATTTTTTTGTCTCTAACCAGTTATCACGTTAAGATACCTCGGCAGGTCAGTGTTTTATTTTTTCGCGCGTTTTTTTTTTTTCATACAATATAGTTAGTATCCTCTACGTGAGTAGCATACGAGAATAATGACGATGTATTTTGTTGTTGTTGTTTGTTGAAATTTATAATGCGAGTGAAAAAATGTATGATTTTTTTTTCCTGACCGGTGGAAGTGAAACTTCGTTGCGAGACCGCCGACCCGGCGAATGTATATGTATTTTCATATATATTTATATAATCCTTCGTACCCCCGTCGTCACAGCGGTATTCATGGATCCCCAAAGTGAGGGATAAAGAATCATTTTTTTTTCCCTAGAGTTTCTATAAAAAAATATTCCGTTATACGCGTGCTTAATGAATTGATTTTTTTTTTTTTTTCGGAAACGTTGGCGAATCGAACGCTTATTTATATTATTTATAGTTAATTATAATACGATTACAGTTAAGCGTTCTTTTATCCGTGCGGTACGTCAGTGTCCTCTCCAAGTCGTCTGACGCGCAACGCAAGATTTCTACTTAATCCGGTCGATTTCTTGAACGCTTGGTTTTTATTTAATTTTTTTTATTTTTTATTTTTTTTTATAGAGTTTTTGTTTGTTTGACGTTACTGAAATGCCTCGCTATGCGCACAGACACTCATTTGAATATTATATCATAAGTTAAAATGACTATAATTCAATAATAATATCTATTTCATTTATTATTACATTAATAATTATAATAATCCTTCAGTATAATGAGTTTTTTTTTCACTGTATATTCTCTTGTTATTTTTTTTTTTGTTTCCTTGCCTAGTCGGGCGGTTCGTTGAACAGGACCGCACGATTATCTCATACTTTAAATTGTTTTTCATTCAGCGTAACCATACGACTTTGTATTGTTTTTTTTTTTTCTAAGTTTTTCACGGCTTTGCCTTTGGGCTCACGTTGAGCTGCGTAGCGTCGGTGCCAGCGAGTCCATCGTTTATTTTTTCCTTTCTTTGTTTTTTTCTTTTTTTCCTTTTTTATTTTTCTTCATTTAATTCATTTAATTATCAATTTTATCATCTACAAAAGTTCCCGCATTAACTTTCCACGGAAAGCTACGTCTTTCGTGTAACGAACATTGAATGAAGCTATTTACCGATCCACAACGATATCCACAGTCGAAATTATAAAATCGAATAGCGGATACATATTAATGCCGAGAGAACCGAGCGTGAGTCTTCGTCGCCGTGTACAATCTCGGCGCTGTTGACACTCGAGCGGATCTCGATCATTGTAGATCAGTTCGTATTTTTTTTTTTTTTTTTTTTTTTTTTTTTTAAGGTATAAGTGGGGCAGTGCTTTATGTACAACGTAGGCGAGACCGAGCCCACGGCATCACCATGATTTTGTTTCTTTTTTTTTATCATCTTCTTGTACATCTCCTCACAATTCTTTGTCGTCTTTGCTTCTTTTTTTTTTTACTTAACTCCATCTGGAAACTCTCTTTTAATCGTGTCTGTGAGGAACATAACGTAAAGGCTTATTACAAACGTGTAAAATTGCGTCCTCTCGTATAACCGCGACGTCATTTTTAACGGGTAACTCGAACGACCTTCGCAATATTATAATAATTTAAAACAATGAATTTACGCTTTCGCTACGTCACGACGTATGTTTGTTTGTTTTCTTTTTTTTTTTTCTTCTTTTTTTTTCGTTTCTTTCATCTTCGAATGAAACGTATTTCAAGTAGGTACGTGAAATAGATTACATCGTCACTTCTTGATAAAAGATCAAATATATAAGCTTTACAGCGATCGTAGAGTTTCTCAAGAATGCCAAACTGTCGCTGTTTTTTTTTTTTCTTTTCTTTTTTTTCTTTATCGTTATAGTATTTGAGACACTCGTCGATCACGGAGAGAGAGAGAGGTCCAAGCGACACTGTATTTTCATATGAATACGAACTCACGACGAAGTGCATAATTAATCCGTTTTTTTTTTTTTTTTTTTCAATCCACAACTTTGATAATGATCTATCGAAGCCATAATTTCTACACATTTATCTTGAACTCGTTCGCGTACATGAGAGAATCGAAGAATTTTGTTTTCGTCTTTATTTCGTCTCCGAATGCAATTAGGAAAAAATTGTGTAACGTGGAAATAAAATATAAGTCGTAAATCGATAAATCGAATTTAGTGCGTTGAGAAAGTTGTGGTCCAGAGAACGATGATCTTTCGATATATCATCGCAAAGTTGTGCTGATTTTTGCATTATTCGTTTACTCATTTTAGTACTTACGACGTTATGATAACAATGATTGTCACTGTGGACTAAAAAAAAATAAAAGGTTGAACATGAATATTGAAGTACAGACGAACGGGTTTTCGTGTGAGAAACGGAAATGAATATCGAGCGTGCGACGAATATGATCGACTACTTTTTTTTTTTTTTTTTTACGAAAACGATCGGTTATAATGGGTTGACCGCGCGTTCATAGTCAAGTGTCGACAAGTTCACTTCGTTTTTCATATTCCGTTGTGAATTAATTAGTTACATAAGCTTTATCAATGCGTGTATCGATATCTAATCGTTCGCTCGATCCATCGAGTTGCCTTTTTAATCTCCGTTTTAATCGGTATTTTCTTTTTGTTTTGCTCGCTTAGTTTGTTTCGGTACAATAATTGCGATAACTGGCTATTATTTTCTCTTTTTTTCTTCCCTTTATAATATTATACTTTAAATGACTATGATACACTAATTAATAACAGTAACGACAGAAAAATATGATTTTTTTTTCCTCTGAGTAACGAAGTTATTCTCTATCTGCATTCTCGTACACAAGTTTCAAACTCTTTCGTTTTTTTTTGTGTCACTCGGTTTACTTTCCCCGCGGGATAATTTTATATATCCCGGTTTGCTTTATACCTCCTGTTCCACTGCGCGGGACTTCGTGGGCAGATTATATATTCTTATTTCTTTTTTTTTTTTTATCAGCGTTTTTTTTTTCTCATAGCTCCGAAACAACGATAATCGCCGACTCGTATTTGATCGCACAAGGAAGCTCGTTCGTAAAGACACGCTGATGCCATTGTACATCCGAAGTCAGCAGCGGCGCGCGTTTTTTATTACGATGAAAAAGTAAATAAATAGAATGAAATAAAAAAGTAACTTCTTCGATCCCTTTGGTTTATACTTATAACAATCAACAAACAGCTTGCGTTACTTCCGCTTTTTTTTTTTTTTTTTTCTTCACTTCTCTCTACGCGAATCTGATAGCAACGACTGACACGATTTCTTCAATCTTTTTTCAGATTTTTCACGATTATTATAATAAATAGTTAACTTTTGTTGTTGTTGTTGTTTGTTTTGTTTTATCGAGGACAAACGTAAAGTTCTCGCGTAAATTTGACCGCGTTACGGGTCATACGACACGGCGTGCCGTAATTACTTAATTACTTTAGCTAGAAACACGTGGCGCTTAATTATACGAAACGCCTTTGTTTTAAAGTGGGGGAGGCGGGGGAGGGCATGGGCGTTCACAGTATAAACACGATTATTTGATCGCAATAAGTACAAAATCTCGAGTAACGATAGAGGAAACGCTTACACTCCACCTGAGGGTTTTTTTTTTTTTTTTTTTTTTTTTTTTTTTTTTTACGTAAAGATGTTGAAACGCAGATTTCTTTTTTTTTCCTTTAAGTCGACGCGCCTATCAATAAGTTTTGTGTGTGTGGGTATGTGTGTGTCTCTGTTTTTAAGTAATACTTAGCAAGTTCGACTATTAGGGACAAGAAAAGACAGCAAACTCGTAACGGCTATACCCATTGCTCTCACTTAATTCGAGTTGAAGCCAATAATAGTCGATATTTATAGATTTTTGTTTTGTAGGAAAGAGCAACGTCTAAACACCGTAATTGTAGCGATAAAAAAATGTACAATAAGTTTGAAAGTTCATCGAAGGGTCTCGGGTTTTGGAGGCTAAATTACATACAGTCGTTGGGATACGCTCCCTTGCGGACACAGGAAGATTACTTTGGTACTTTTCTTATAACAAGTATTATTAATTATTACGAATGATAAAAAAAAAACAATGTTTATCGTAATCGATATAACGTTTTGTGAAAATAATATCATCGGATGTTGGAACGTATCCTCACAGCGGTAGGCAGAGACAAGTGTAAAAAAAAAATCATCGAGACCCTTCCAGGCGTTACGTATATTTTATCATTCCGTCGACGCAGTCGATAGATTAGACTGCGTGTGATTAAAATCATTGTCTCGTTTTTTTAAGACTCTTCGTCCAATGGTCGTAACCCTATACTGACTTTTTTTTTTCAAACAATATTGATTGATGTTTTTAAATTGAAAATCGTTTTTTTTTTTTTTCGAGTTTTCTTCGTAAATTGTGTCTTTGTCACGGGTCGGAGATTCAACGATTTTGCGATTACCGCTTGTCCTCTGTTCCGCGTTATTTAACATTACTAAAACATGACGAACTCGGCGGGACGTCTCTGAGAAAAACAAACCGGTATTTACACGCTTTTTTGTTTTGTTTTTTTTTTTTTTTCGTTTTTGTTGCTCAAACGAGTCGAACGTACAGCTGTGGCCCATTTACGTATATTGACCGCTCTAAAATTCGGAATATATAGATTGTATAATAATATTTACAATATGCAGTGTGTATGTATAAGTATTTATACCGAAACCTGAATTTCGCACGTTACACGCAATCGTCGGTATACGCATACAATATGTTATTTACATATATGCATATATATAAGATGAAATACACACACCCCATGGTAATTTTTCATATTTCTTTTTTCTTTTTTTTTTTTTTGCATTTTCGTTCCTTTCTTTTAGAGTTTAGTATACTGTACTTAACTTGTCTAGAAGATTAAATGAAGTGCCCGTAGATCCGGTGAAAATAGAATTTTTTTTCGAGCGCTTTTGCCATCGAGATTTTCTCTGTCGTTCTTTCCGTCTCTGCGTATTGTACGATTGTGGTATTATAGTTTTTCTTTTAATTTGTTTTATTTTTCAAACCTCCGCGTATCACGAACTATCGTTGCAAGCAATATTAATTGAATTTAGTTGTATTGATCTTCGCGCCGATTTCGTAGTTTCTGAACTGTGGGGTCCTTTATCACTTATCTTAGTTGGCATAAGTTTCTTCTGCTTTTCTTTTTTATTTTGTTCATTTTTTCCAAATTCTTGGATCTCCGCCTCGATATCGTTTGTCTTTTCTCTCGGTACGCTTTCAGTTATAAGTCGTCTGCGAATGTACATCTATATACGGTCAATCGTCATCGATCTCATGTGCAGAATTAACTAAAAGTAG
Organism: Buathra laborator; assembly: GCA_934046635.1. NCBI lineage: Eukaryota > Metazoa > Arthropoda > Insecta > Hymenoptera > Ichneumonidae > Buathra > Buathra laborator. Next base: position 2,859,079 of record OW203898.1, on the reverse strand, counting down.
GTAAACATATACGTATAGATAATTTCTTTTTTTTTTTTTCATAATATACATATTTAGATCGAATCGTTGATTTAAAGAACGATCGATAGTACGTATATTTAAGATTCATTATAATCTCGCGTTAGAGAGCCTGAGACACGCGCGAATGTTTGCTTTAACTGCTTCGTGTGAAATTTCGAGTTTGACTCTGAGAACACCGAAGACGTCCGGTGCTGTGACCGATGGTTGCGGGAAAGCAGGGGAATTAAGAGAGAAGAACAACCAACTGACGTTTGGTCCCAACCGTAGCGAGACAATATTAACACTATTGCTCATGGGTAACTTGTCCAACACCAGCGGCAGAGTCGTTCCCATGTCCGTATCATATCAAAGATCGTAGTAGTAGTAGTAGTAGTAGTAGTAGTAGTCGTAGTAGTAGTAGTAGTAGTGCAATATAAACGACACACGATATACGTTTGAAAGAATGCGATTTTTTCGACTCATTATAGTTCGTCGTTTTAAGATTTTTTTGGATCTGTTCGACCTGCGATTCGTCACTTCTGCCACTTTTTTTGTTTTTTGTTTTTTTTTTTTTTTTCTTTTAAATCGTATCGGTGAAGAACCCTCGATGGTGTCCTCGAACACGATATTGCGAACGTTCGGCGGTTGATTAATTAATATACGAGATCCCACGCAGGCACCGAAATATAGTTTTCATCGAACGCACACACGCACACACGCGCACACACGCATCTACTTCATTAAAAATGACGACGATGAAATCTGAATGCGACATGCGACATGTCCAATGTTACAATCGACGAATAAACGTGGCATAATAAATATAGTAAAGTAGAAGTTGCAGTAAAATTAACGATTTCATTTTTGTTGTTGTTTTTTTTTTTTTTTTTTCTTTAGTAAATAGTGAATAGTAGTGAGATTTACGGTAACAGTAAAATAGTCGTAACATTATTAGTTAGTAGCAGCAGCTGGTATTTTTGTTATTTTTTTTCTTTCTTTTTTTTTTCATCTTCAAGTAATGAATTAATATTGTTAGAATTAGCGAGTGACAAATCGTTCTTTCGAATAAATTCATTCGTAGATCAATATTTGGACTATCAATTAATATAAATACCTATTAATAGTCTTGTTTATCTATCAAGATAATTCACTAGTTCGATCACCGAGCCACAAGACACATAGTGGTGAATTATATACTTCTTAAGTTTCTCTTGACTAAAATTATATATATATTTATCCTCTCCCTCGCGAAGTTGAGATAATGACAAAGAGATGCATTTGGAGCTTTTTGCTCACTGCTGCTTGTTTTTTTTTTTATTTTCTTTTTATTCATTTAACGTATTTATACTTTCCCCGCGTTATGCCAGCGCATTTATTTTTCCGTATACAGAGATACGGCGATAGTAGCTATTCAAAGGAGCGAGAGATAGCGAGCTTTTCTCTAGTAATTATAACTTTTTATCCCCTTCAATTCCACAATGTTATTTAATAATTCCCATTAAAGTTTCGCTATAACGATCAGGGATAACCGGGATCAATCGTAAATGGATTATTCATTTTGTTTTTTTTTTTTTGTCGATTATACAATTTCGCCCGCATGTCCGAGAGGTGAAATAAAAAAAACGGCCGTATGTACTTTGGATTTATAAATAAATAATCGCATGTTTAATGAACACAAACGCTCGGCAAGGTGTGCACATTGGAGCACACAAAACAGAGCAGCGAGGTCAACATACCCACAACAAGTTTTTTTTCTTCTTTTTTTTTTTTTTATCAGTTAAACAAAATTAGATGAATTTCAATCGGGCGCGTGGAAGATGCTACGTGGTTTATATATCATATGCTGAAACGGTATGGAATGAAGAGCCTTCTCTTCGGTTAAAGGTACATTGCGTAAATCGTGCACTCGTAGTCAAACCATATTTAATCGATCGTTTCCTCTGCGCGCGTTATTATATTCGACTCTCGTATGTGTGAGTGTGTGTGTGTGTGTGTGTGAAACACAGCACTTAAGAAAAGGAATAAATAAACAAAAAATTCCAATGATCATAATATCTTGAAGAAAATTATATGTATCGGACCCCCTGGTGACATAGATGAGAACGCGATGATGCCGAAGGGGTTTTTGTTGTTGTTGTTTTGGTTTTCGAATTAATGGCGACACTGGTGAATAATTAATTATAGTATGCATTGTAACAGTAACAGTAATAGTATTAACGATGGTGAATCTGCAAAATTCACCGTTTCGAACATCTCAATATAATGTGTTTTTTTTTTCTTTTTTCTTTTTTTTTTTCACGGTAACTTATAAACCTCCTTTTATAAGGCATTCCTCGCAATCATCAAAATACAAATATAACAAGCTTTCGGGTATCGTGAATATTAGTTATTACAATATTCATTCGAGACAAATTAATGCGGGGAAAAATAGAATGAAACGACGATTGTCACAACTTTTACAATAATAATTGTTTGTTTGTTTTTCTTCTTTTTTTTTTTTTTGCAAAGTCACCATTTACAAATCAATAGCGTCGAGAGAAGCGTTGCGCGTGTGGCGAAATTTCAAGGGCCAAATCGGTCCGCGTGTCTTCCGGTATGGGATGATCACGTATTTTTTTTTTTTTTTTTTTCAAACGCTGAACGAGACGTTTGCTCGTCGGATTGACTAAAACCCTCGGCAGTTTTTTCTTTTTATCTTTCTTTCGTTCTTTTATCGCGCTATATTCACACACGCACACCCACGACTGTTCAACGTGACATACAAATTAAACTAAGCAAGTGTACAATATCACAAACGTACGTTCGCTTTACCCAAATCACGCGATTTATCGCGGCAGTTGTGGTACATCGTCGAAAATTAATAACGATTATACTTGTTGGTTTTCTTTTTTTTTTTTTTCTTTTTTCATCTCTTTTTCTACATTCAACCGAATTTCCCGTGCGCATCTTCGCCGCCAATTATTAACGTAGTTGCTTAAAGGGCCGCCGTAATATAAAGAACTGGTATTCTAATAATTGCGCGCCATATCGTACGATCAATTTGAATCTCAAACATATTTTTCGTTCATTTTCAGTGCACGATAATTCAATGAAAATTCACCGAGCTTTTTCAATCGTGCGATACAGCGAGAAACGCGCGTGTCCTGCAGAGTTTTAACTCTTCGGTTACTCTTCCTCTCGCAGACTCTTCTTCGTTCCGTTTTTTTTTTGTTTGTTTTTTTTTTTTCTAATTTTTCCCATTTGTTTCATTTATTCAAGAGTGTATCTACGGATATTTAATCGTAACGCGGGTACCTAGTACATGGCCTTAAGATGTTCCAAAGCACGGAAAAATAAGGGGACAAACGTCAAGAAAAAACGCTTACTACAATCTTTACTGCGTCTTAGTATTAAGAATCGTTTCATCAACTAGGTACCTCTCGTGCACGCCTTTCGTAAAGCAGTGCTTCCTACGATTCGTCATCATTTTTAATATTATGTGGGTGATTTTATTTGTAATTTATTTATTTATTTTTATTTTTATTTATTTAATTTCTTTTTTTTTTTTGTTGTTTTGTTAAATCTGTTTTTCATCCTAAAGCACTCGACACAATCTACCATTAAATAACGTCTTAAATCATTGTTTCTCTCACATATTCATCGCCGTGGCGCTTGGACTTGCACATTAAAATTATATCCTAAGCGTAATGGGTTACGGCGGTTCTTTCTGTACCCCAGGTATTTTATATATATATATATATATTTTATTTTTTTTTTGCCCACCGTGTAGGTACTAGTCGCGAGTAGCGTCGAGATATCGTTTCGGATCGCCCCGCCGGCGTCTTTTTTTTCTTTCCGTTAGGTACAATTTTCGGATTTAAAAAGTACCCCATCATTAATTTACTTTTTTACGTTTTTTTTTTTTTTTTTTTTTCGCGGTAAGGCACCCCCAGTGCAGAATTATACGCGGAAGTACGTTAATACAAACTAAATGACTAGATAAATCCCTTAAGTCACGTAACGCTCTGACCTCATTCGCAAGAGTTGCAAAGAGAACGTAGAAACAGAAGAAGAAACGGAGCGTTTTTTTTTTTTTTTTTGTGTGTGTGTTGTTCGTTTAACGTAATGCAAGAGAAGAAGAAGATAGAGAGAAGAGAGTCGGAGGACGATATTAATGTATGTGTATAGTGCTTTCGTCTGTGTGTGTGTGTGTATCTCTTCGTTATTGTTTATCGCGCTGCCAAAAACGTGTCGTAAAAGAGCCACGAAGAGCGCTACGCGCGTTGACGACGGCGAAACGACTAGAGAAAACGCAAGCGTAGCGCTTAACGAATGAAATCAAACGAAATATATATTCAATGAAGTGAAATTATCGGGAGCAGATATCAGCGAGATGAGAGAAGTGTAGAAGATCGAGAGATGACCGAGAAAATAATGTACAGGGAGACGAAAACAGATAGACAAATTGATTTTACAGAGAAGAACGTAACGACTAAATAGGGGAGGCAGTGGTGCGTTACTTCGGTATACTATTAATTAAGTGAATCGCTCGGATCTCGGGGTCCAATCGTGCGGCGGTGACACTTAAGATTTCATTTGTCTCATTTTCTCATTTTTCTTTTTCCTTTTTTTTCCGTTTCCCTTCTTGACCTCTTGTCCCCGACTCCGTTTTGTTATTTTTTTATTTCGTGCTTTCAATTTCGTCGACGCACGCTTAGTCGATCGTAGGAGTTACGTTAACCGAGTTCCACACACACACACGCACACGCACACGCACGCATACGCACACACTCACCGCGTGCGTAGAACGATTATCTCTCTCTATACGCGTTGTTGCGGCTCGGCGATATCGCGATCACTGCTTATTTTACTTTTTTTTCTTTTATCATTTTTTTTTTTTTTCTTTTTTTGTAATATTTTTATTTCTCCTGTTTAATTTTTGTTCATTCGCGAAGCACACGAGTAAATTGTTCTTGGTAATATTAGTTTTTTTTTTATATATAATATATATAAGTCCACGCTGACTATTAGTGGCTTTTTGCCTCCGAGTCGTAGTCGGAACAGCTCCCGGAATCGTCGTTTCTGTTTTTTTTTTTTTTTGTTTCTTCTTCATTAAAGTTTATTTTATTTAACTGACCGGTCTTCCTCGTTGTCCGATGTACGTTTAAGTAGTCAAGACGCAAATGCCTTAACTACCCTTCGGGAATCGAAACCCGATGGGTCTTCTCGTTTTTTTTTTTGCTTTTTTGTCGGTTTATTTTTTGCTTTAATTTTCGTTAATTTTTCATGGTTTTGGTTTTTTGTTTTGTTTTTTTATCTGGGCTTACTGACTAGTCGGGATTTTTGTAACCCGTGGACAATCGTCATTTGTAGAGCGTTGTTCCTCGGGATCGACGAGGACGGACTCCGGGCTGCAGCGAGGAAGGAGGTAGATTATTCCGTAAGCGCAGCGTGTGTTTTTTAATCTCGATGAAGATGAAAAAAATCGGGCGGCGTTCGTCCTCGCCGTCTAGACCGCCGTTTCGGTGTGGCTGTGGCTCGATAGCCTCTCCACGTCGATCTCTGGGATGGTCAATTCGTCTGGTATGTTGTCCGCGTAATCGATGCTGCTCGTCTGTGAGAGTCGTTTGCTCAGGGAAGATTGCTTCCGTAGTACCTCAGCGAGGGTCACGGTGCTGTGCTCGCCGTATCGCGAGTCTAGGCCCTGCCGAAATGCGTTCACTACGCGGATCTGGAACGCAACGTTAATACGACAGATTAGTCCATTCGAGGGACAAGGGGAATTTATAGGATTTTTTTTTCTTTTTTTTTTTGTGAAACATAGAAGAGATAGAGAGATAGATAGACAGTTTAAAGATAATTCTTTTTTTTTTTTTTTTCATTGGATTTTGAAATATATATCGGTATTTTTGGATAAATAATAAGGATACTTCGTCATTGTTGATCGGCATTGAAAAAATTTTCATTGAGCAATTATTTCTCGAACGGAGAACTGAGATCACTTTATTCGACCGGGCGACTGTGCGATTTATGCGTTAAGCCGGTTAACAGTAATCATATTCATGCGTTTTTTTTTTTTTGTAAGCGACACTGCAAATGCGTGTAGTCGCGCTGTCGCGAAGTAAAAAATTGTGTCCTCAGCGATACTCTCATCGAGAAATACCGAATTTTACTGGGGGAGGAACGAAGGATAGTTTGCTTTTTTTTTTTTTTTTTGGATTAGGAAAAATTAGGGATAGGAATAAATCGCAGGCCCGCGGTGGCCTGGAATGATCCTCGAAGAATTATAAGTAGCAACAGAGAGTACGCGTACGAAGAGTGTCGAAAGTTCGGAGGATCGGAGTAGGCAAAGTCATTTTTCGTCAGACGAGGATTCGTCGAACGTTTCGACAGTCTCCGCATGCGCTCGATGTTGTCCGCTACTATTTTTTGAATCTCGTCACGATTGAGTTGTTCCTTTGCAAGAAATTATTTACAACAAATAAACGATTTTTATTTGTTGGGTAAATAATTTCCAGATCCAGAGATGCAAACTCCTCGATCGTGACGAGTCGCACGAAGTGCTTTCATTAGTCCTTTTATACTTGCTGCGTGAGAGCGGCATCGTTAGCCTGATTAGACGGGCTAACGTTTTTTTTTTTTTTATATTAATTATTATTATAATTCACGTACATTGAGAGCGCAACACTGCATGCACCCATCGACCATGAAACATCGACATTGAACTCAGACGTATAATCTCGCGCAAGGAACGAGTTTTTTTATTTATTTGGCGCAAAAATCAATTAATAAAAATAAATGTTTTTTCTACGTTCGTTGCCTTCGATCAAATGTCCGGAGTGCAGCTCGATGCGTCGAGTATATCCCTTTACGTATCGCCTGCGATATACCCTTTGCACCGTATGTTTTTTTTTACACAGAAAAGATATCGTAATGATAGTACAAAAATAACGCATGTTTAAGCGCATTAGCGAGTGGCGAGCCGTTTATATTTTCGTTTGTCCTTTTTCTTTCTTAACAAAATGCTGTACACGTACTAATTAATAAGACTTACGAACTGTGGAAGCAGACGATCGACGAGAAAGCAGTTTAAACTTTGCCAGAGACATTTAGATATATAGATATTTATAGCTCGACGAGAGTTATGAGTGTATGTATAAGTATCAAGTTTTTCATTTGCGGTTGTGGAAGAGTCATGCATTTGCTTTGCTGTGAATTAATGTAGGCGTAGTGTTGTTTTTTTTTTAAATAGAATTTTTTTTAAATCCCAAGATTGTGAATCACATCAATTAATTTACAGTTAACGGTAAATTAAAAAAAAATTCAAACGGAACATCGAAGAGTAGATAAAAACCGATGCAGGAGTTTCCTCCCGATATCTCAAAAAAAAAAAAAAAAAATCGTACAATGAAACTTCGCGATCGGAATGAAAATATCCAAATCGTCAGGAAAAGATAATCGTTGTTATTAATTTTCGTTGAGTAATTATATGATAATTTTTTAACGTTGCATATTGTATTAAGCACAATGAATTCCAGTAGCGTTGCGGTCTACGAGTGATACAAGCAAAAAAGCATTCATTATTTACACTTTAACAATAAAAGCATCTTTTGGCGTAACAGCAAACAGTCGCAGCAACTCTATTCGCTGGAATAAAAACGACTTTACATAAGCTTCACGTATATCCATAACAAAACAAGCGGTATATTATTAACGTATACGTATATACATGTATATTACACACCGGAGAAATATAAAAGATAATAATAATCAAGGATAAGCATGCGACATCGAGAAATGCCCGGATTTAGAAAACAATTCGCTGTTAAAATTATTCGACAAAAATTGAATCGTGTGGAAGATATTCATAGAATGGATTGTTCATCGATTTTGTTTTTCTCACATCCGCTTCTATGAATATCTCGCAAATTTTAGCGTATCCTTTTTTTTCATCGGATATTTTAAGCAGCGCATCTAAACCACTACCCAGCACTGCTACATCACCATCGCTAAATCTCTCCATGACAATGTATTTTTTTTTTTTTGAAAATTCATATAATTTATCACGCCACCGCCAGCACAACCACCACCTTCGTCACATCTTAGCGCTTCACCTTTAATGGTTATTAAACATTATTTATCGATTATAACGTTTGCTTTGGATGCTTTGTTGTATATACTTACACGATTGACGTGTGCGCTGCTTAATAAGAGGTACGCGACATCTGTCGCGCCTCAAAGATCCATCGAGTGATACTCGGGTAGGTGGGTACTTGGCGCTGGGCTGACCAGAACAGATTACCATGCACGGCGCGCAGTCTCATACTATATACGTTTTTTCATTTTTTTTTTTTTTTTTTTTTTAGAATATTTATTTAGATATATGTTTTTTTTTAAATATCATTGTTAGTTTCACTTTTATTTGGACGCAGTGGATTAAGAGTTGCGAGGGTCAATCTTTCGATTGACGTTCCAATTGGTTCGAGCGACTCGCTGATGGGCTCCGGAAGTTGTGTCGTTATTGGGACTTCCGGAAAGGGATCGTGAGATCGTTTCTGGTTCGTTCTGACTGGGGGAGGTTTTGCACGAAAGGAAACGTCTTATGATTACACAGGGTCGAGCGTCAAAACGAATCTCGTATGGGTATATAATCGGTTCGCTAACTCGTCACGTGGATTTAAATTACGAATTAATTGGAACGCAAATGAAGAGGGCTTTCTTTTTTTTTCATTTTTGAGGATTGGAGTTTGGAATTAGTCGTTGCGAAGGCTCGGTCGATCGGTACGTTTACGTCTATCCTTCAAACTACATTATTTCTCTTTCGATTTACCCGTTGCCATCGTGCATACGCACAATATACAACAATTTTTCGTTTATATGATTATCAAGTATATTTTCAGATGGGTACTTTATTTTGGGGCGACGATATATGTATCTTATAAATATCATGCATTTCCTGCAAAAAAAAAAATTATCGGCCGAAACGCGTCGCGTGCCTAAGGCAGTATTTGTGTGTTGTTTTGATTCAAGTGTATTCGAGCACAAGAATGGCGTTATTTTTTTTTTTTTTTTCATTATTATTTCTGAAATGATGAACAATTGACGAAACGTCAATCGCGATCAGAAATTTTCAGTGTATAATCGAATGATGATATAAGCTGCGAACAATGTCGTTTTAATCGAATAATATCGTCACAATGATAGCGCGTCAACTAAATTCTATCATTCATACGTGCGATAACTGGCGAAATAACACTTTCCGTTTAAACGTCGACATAGTTGTTAACTATATCGCAAACCCATCTATCTAGTGGCACGTTAACGTGTGCCTACTGCGTGAACGTTTATAATATAAACTAATGCAATTCGCGCGTCTAGCCATTGACAAAATGCAAGCACTATTGAGGTGTAAACGGCGCGTTAAAGCGAGTGAAGAGTTCTTTTTCATGTATATGGGAAACATAATGATAAACAGAGATGAAGATTGGATAAAGTAACGGGAAACGGGAAAAGGACTAATCGTGGCATTCGTGATAAGAGGCTAAGCGAGAAACGAAGGAAACCAACCCGATGAACATGTAGAAATACCACTGTGAAAATTTTAATAATTTCACTCGAGTCCCAATTGACGATAACAATTATTATCAGCCATTTTTTTCGTTATTACGAACCTCGAAATTGGTGTCTAATTGCGTGATAATAACAAGTGTAATTATTTATTAATGAGAAAACTATAAAAACTACAGATTCCCAAAGTTCCAACAGTAATTTGAGACACCGTTTGAAAAAAAAAAAAAAATGATGAAACATGTCTCGAACTATCGCCATGTGGTGAACATAAGCGTTTCGTAAGATAGTCATTTGCAATAAGCAGCCCTGGCGATTGCCATTAGACTAATTAAAAATCGTTGGACAGCCGACGAAGCACGTCGAAGCCGTGTATGTAAAAGCTATTGGATGAATATGTAGTAAACACATATGCAACGAAAAAAATGACAAAGTAAAAGGTCATCTGGTTATTGGACAGAGAATGGAAAAGATATATACAAATGGGATTCGGTAATGAACGTCGGGTTGGTTCGCATTTTGGCTATGAAAGAAGCAAGAGCATCGGGCACACGAGTACGATATAATACAGAAACAAACATAGAGTTACGATGAACAGTGAATAAATGGAAAATTACAGAAAAAAACTAAAAAAAACGGGAGAATATCTGACTGAAAAAAAAAAATTTGGGAATGCTATCGAAAATTCGGAATAACTATAGAAGATTGGATATAAAGCGTTGAGAAGGACACAATATAGATTGAAGCGATAAGTACAGAGAGTAAATATCAACAGTTTGAAAGAGATAGAAAGATAGAGATAGTATAGAGATAGAGAGAGAGAGAGAGAGCAAGAGAGGAGCGCTTACAGCTTGGTCTGTCGAGCTCTTGCTGTAGGGTACCGGTATCAAACGTTCCTGCAACTCGCCACCTATCACCTTCAAGAGTAAAGGGTAATATAATGGTTACAACAGGATGGCATGAGCAGAATGTGTTTACCACTTGTTAATACGGAGCACAAGTCCTACTTTGCACAATTGATCAACTGATTTTTAAAACACCACTGTACAGTGGTTGTGAATAACGACATAACTATCTCTGAGGTTTGTTTTCATTACCGAGCGAGCCGCGAGTTAAATATCAAGAAAGCTACGAATTAAAAAAAGTCACAAAAACCATTATATGACAAAAACCCATTTAACTTTTTAATTTTGCGAACTTTGATTGCATTTTCGTTAATATTATTCAATTTTTTTTTCTTTATTTAAGGATCACGGAAAATATTAGTTGCGAAATTCGAGTAAAAAACGCGGCTCGCTCGGCGGACAGATCTATCGACTTGGCCTCTTATTTTGTTTTGTTTTCTTTTTTTTTTTTTTTTTTTAAAGGGGCGAAATTTGCACGAGACGTACGCTCGCGATGGTGCTCGAGCGATCGAATACATTTCGCACACACAAAATTTATCACCAGAGAAGAGTGAAAAAAAAAAAAAAAGTTAGTTGTAGAGATTTGTTAAATGCGATCGTTAATAAAATAGATATGACGAAACATACAACAGAGAGTCAGAAAAGACAAAGACCAAGAAAACATCGGGCACCATCACGTATGCACGTACCGGCACAGAAAAAACGCAAGAATAGGGCACAGAAGAGTACACGAATAGTTGAGTAAATAGTCAAGTTTAGTGAGGCAGACGGTGAGTACGTTTAATGACGTGTATATATATATTATATATATTATGTATAGAGATAGATTAGTGAAAAAAGATTGGAGAGTGTTAAACATGAGAGTGAACTGCGAGGATTTACGAGCAAGCAAATTTTTTTATATCTTTCGCCATCACGGTATAGCGCCGTTAGAGATAAAATGCGATTTGCGTATTGTAACGTATGAGTATTAGTATGCCAAAGCTTCGCGTATGTTTGAACTTAAAATTTAAGCATTATTCTCGAGACCTATTGTTAATCTTCCTGTGTCCAAAGGATACTCGAAGCCTCAATTAATCTAAGTTTAGCAACTATATTAGCGCGATCTTCGTATCGTCAATTAACATCCGGGCAAATCGTCGATATTTACAATTTGATTTGCTCGTCTCGCTGCCAGTAATAACAAATATAAAAGGAGTGTATGAGGTATACGGGATTAAAGATAAAATTACGAAACGTGGATACGATACGGGTACATTGATTCGGGGTCAGCACGGCTCGGATCGTCTTCCTTTCGCGCTATTCATTCTTTCCTTTTTTCCGCTTTCTTTTTAGTAGTTTCTTTTTTTGTTTTCTTGATATCAGCTTATCCTACTTCCGATAATATTTCATAAGCGCGACGGAGATAATAATCAGTAGCCACGTTCAGCTGGAACTCCGACGGTCTATCGATTTTCTTGTCAGATCGTTATTATTCCGGATTACTTATTCCCCGCGGGAATATCGGATAATCAGCGTTTCGCATCCCTACGAGAAATATTCTCGGCCGCTTCTCAACGTTTGAAATAATATATATATATCGTCGTACAGACCGAAGAATCGTCGAACTAAAAATTGGAGATAAATAAAATTGGCACAACTATACAAATAATAATAAACTTTTCGTATAAGAAAGATACATTATGTTTTTTTATTGACCGCATTAAGTGTTTTGCACGAGGATGATGATACTTTTTCTTAAATTTGTGCGGGCGATTCCGTGCAATATTGATTGACGGTTTCTTAATACTCGCATCGATTACAGTGTTATTAATTATAGCACGTTAAAAAAAAAAAATGTTTATTTACTTGCTTCCGGTTCCACTACGTTTCTCTCTTCCGTTCGGCTGGTTATGAGATAACGTTTTCTTTTACCCTTTCACTTTTTCCTTTTCTTCAATCGCGTCTCTTTGCCGTTGTTCTTTTCTTTTTTATACATCAAACTCTACGTACACCGCTATCGTATCGCTAAAAACAACAGCAGCGACAACACTGTCATTAGTTTCTTCAACACTTTGCTTCGGCATTTTTGCTTCCCGTAATTTTTTTGTTTTGTTTTGTTTTTTTTTTGTTTGTTTTCAAATTGAGGATCAGAGGAACGTCTTGGACCTCTGTAGTGTCTTTCGCCTTGTTATTTTCATACGTAACATCACAATAACGAGTCTTAAAATTTATCATATATATTATGTATCTTTACATTCTATGTTAAATCAATAGTTACCTAAATATCCACTAATTCAATAACAACCTAACAACTCTCGTTGTTAAAACTAAGATGTCTTTCTCTTCTTTTTTTTTTTCATTCCTCATTCCTTTCGTAGCTTCCGTCACTCAACAGCTTTTCTGTTGTTGTTATTCTTCTCGTAAAAACGTCCCTTTGCGCTTCTTTCTTTTATGCCACTCCAAGAATTTACGTCTACCTTGTTACGATGATTTATCATTTAATCGATTATCCTCGGTGTTATCCGTCGGGTCGTGTGCAGTTATTAGGATCAAATTCGTTATTGTTACTTTGTAAAAGAATCTAAGCTCGCGGCAGCATGGTATCTGCATCAATAGCCTAACATGTCGTCAAACACGCTTCGAATTAATTCATTATTTCATTTATTTTCCTGTGAAATGTATGTGCGTCAAATCATGTCGAAGTTTTCACACGACTTGCTCGTTCGATGATCAATTGCTTTCGTCGAATTTTTGTGTTTGATTCAAAGCCCCTAGTAGATCGTGTTGAGAATCAATTTCTTTTTCCGATCGACGAAACGTTTACTTGTGTTTAGCGCGATTTATTTTCGAGGTTTGACGAAAACAAAACAAAAAAATATCGTACTTCAATGGATAACAGTTGATACGGAGTGAAATAATTAGTTTCACACGCGATGGTGCGTCTGATTGTCAGCGTTTGGCGAGAATTATAGCTTGAAGCTCACAGAACAGACGTATAAACAACAGTTTTCGGTGTTCGCAGTGTAATTAACGGTAAACACGAAGAAGACCCCATTTTCAAGTAAAATAGAAGTGAAAACGTTTCGTACATCGATTCAGTCGCGGCATTTTTTTTTCTTTTTCACAAGCTGACAGGCAATCAGACTTCCGGTTCGCGCAATGTTCATCTCGAATACTCGTCTCTGAAAAACTTTAACAACAGCGATGCAAAAAAAAAAACGAAAAACGTAAGGTACGTAATCCGTTTTTTTTTTTTTCGTCATTAACGTTGTTAGCGATAAAAGGAGATAGAAAATGTCTATACGCGAGAAAGTGTATTGTTGTACCGAATGGTCGATGAACATTTGTAATCATAATTGATAGTATCTCTCGCAGTCCGGACTGTTCACGCGTATCACCATTAATGTTCTATACGGTATTTTTCCTTTTTATTATTGAATTTTTCACTAATCGAAATAATTTAAGCGCGAAAGGGATGTGTATGATATATAAACGTACACCGTACACGCTCGGCTCGGCCTCCGCAATCAAACAGCCTTTACGCAAGAGGATTTTCAATGTTATCCTCGTGAGTTTCGATCTGTGGTCATTATCGATTGTTTTCATTCTTTCTTTCATTTCTTCATTTATTGATTTTCTCGGACATAATCGTAACAGTGTGGCAGTAGTAAATATTTGGATATCAATAACGGTTAGTTTAAAACGATCGAATCGCACGCTATAATTAAGCCATAGATAAAAACATCGGAGGATTAACCGCGACATTGGCGTCCTCGTTTTTTTTATTTTTTTTTATTTTTTTTTTTAACGTCGACATCCCCCGTTTACGTGTCCTGACTTCCGGTTGGCCTACGAGGAGATCGTTATTCACACTCAAATATACAACGAGTAAGTCGCCCAGTGCCGCAATCAACACAAGCGTCGTATTTTTTATTTTCATTTCTCAAACGTTCTTAGAACTATGTTTTTGTTATTCTTTGTTTTTTTTTTTTTTTGCCGAGCGATAAGTACATCATTTATCTTTTTTTTTTCACCCGTTTCGTTAACTTTTGTTTTGTTGAATAAAACGCATTTAAACGTGCATCTCGTTATTATTACAATATCTCCCACACTTTCGGTAGGCAGGAGCGTTCGGGGGGGAGGGGTATGTCGATTACAGTGTTTAATTGCCTACGCAAACTCCGCAGCGGCTCTCATAAACGTCGTCCGCGCGTTAAAGCGCGCTTCCGTTTTTACGATCTTAAAAAACCGTAAATTTCCGCTATTATTCACCGCCCGATATAGACAACTTCGAACCCCGAGAGGACATTTTGACGTCGCGTTTCGAGATAACTAGGACTTTGTTCTTTATTATTTTTTATCCCACGAGACGCTGGACTCGACCGAATCTGTTATGAATCTTAAATATCTTTCCCTTTGAGTACGGATAACAACGATTATATACAACGTAAATTATATTAAAAAAAAAAAAAAAGAAAGAAGATAATTCCATGTACATTGTGCGTAGAACGTAGATAAGAAAGAATGGGCGGTGTGAGGTAGGGGAGGGCACAGCGTATGTGAATCTTTGATGAAGCTTTTTTGTTTTTGTCGTTTTTTTTCTCTTTAAAACACAAACGCGCGTTCGCGGGTAACCGGAAGTACAAGGTATTTGTCATTCGGGCCCTTACAACGGGCCAAATCGGCCGAAAAGTATATGGGTCGCAAAGTAACAAGGAGGTCAAAATAGCTTACGATTAATTAAAACATAATAATTAAATTAGATTCAACTTAACTTACGATAATTTAAGAAAACAAAAAAGAAAACGAGTGTGCGCGTTATCGTCGTTGTGGTAGATAGGCGGTATTAATTAACACCACGAACGCGTGTATATTTATCTCGCTTTTGTGAACCGTCTTACGTCGATTTATTTATTAAAAAAAAAAAATAATAAAAAAAATAAACAATTTTGTCGTTTCTTTCTTCCTCTGTTTTCTGCTCTTAGTCGATATATTGTCTTTCGATCGTACAAACCGAACCACGAAGAGGGTCACAGGCTTTTTTTTTTGTTTTTTTTTGTTTTTTTCTGTTTTAATGTATAAGTTATTTCATTATTTTTCCTTACGTTTCACTGAGCTCCCTATCGCCAGCGTGTGTAACGAGAGGTCCGGAGGAGACTCGATGCGCGCGTTGCGCGCGCATCGATGGTGAGTATTGTTAAAATAGGTATTTTTCAGGCACCACGTTCGACATCCGGTGAGGTCGTGGATTAAGACGGTTAATATATAAGTACATATGAACGACAGTAACATCGTCGGGTCTAAACGCCTGGAATAGAGAGGGCGGGGGTGAGGGTGAGGGGGCAGGTCGCCGGACACGATTTAGCACATGTTTCATGTAACAGACACCGATGGAAATAAGTGCGATATCGAGAAAGAGAGACAAAGAGAAGAAATATATATATATAAATGATTTGGTGAACAAAAGTGACGATGGTTTGTTATAGACTCTCGATTATCCGTGTAAATATGATGATCCTTAAGTACAGTCCATGCATCAGGGATCACCGATTTTTGTACATAGCGAAGAGCTTTTTACAAACGTCGTCCCAATTAATGAAAAAAAACTCATTTCGAATTATTACTTAAGCGCAGACTCGACGGAGCTTTTTGTTTGTTTCTATTTCTTAGTCACATTCACATCCCAGACAGACAGACAGACAGACAGACAGACAGACATTGAAGCACCTGTGTGATTATAAGCAGCGGAGGGATCAAATTGGTCGTGTGAGTTAGTTATGTTCTTATTCTTTGTTTTAATACGGGTTCGTTGTTCGTGGGCCAATCGTCTACAGCTGGCAACAACTGAAGCTAATTGAAGCGAAATTTTCTATCGGTTGAAAATGAAAAAAAAAAATAATAAAAATAAAGGAAATAATTAAATATCGCCGATCATTCGTCAGTGGCGTCTCCGACAGTCAATACAATGCATTATTTACAGCTTAAGAAGAATAATAAACAAAAGGTTAATGAACAGAGTTATCATGAGAGATACTCACGGTCCGGAAAACAGATTGGAAGAAAGAAACCAAAAAAATGTTTGCCTTAAGTACCAGAATTGTCGTAGTACGTTTGTCGAATAGCGTTCGGCAATAAACGTATGCCATCCCGGGTGAAATATATTTATATATAATGTAAGGATGCTGCTAGGCCTGTGTGCGTTATTTTTTCATTTTTATACGTTTTTTTTTTTTTTTTTCTCATTACTCTATCCACCGTCTGATCGCGAAAGAGCGAATTCGAAAATTCGAGAGTCTCATTGCGTTAGAGGTGCGTGAGTGAGAGTGTGATTAGAATTTGTTTGTTTGTTAAACGATAATAATAATAATAATATAAGAGACATAGGTGAACTGGCGATAAGGAAGTGCCGCGGTGGTTTGACGAATAGAGATGGCGGGAGAGAGGCCTTTTCAACGAGAGCGATAAAAGCTTCAATGATTACAGCAAGACAGAGAGAATTTTAATTGAGGACGGGATTGGAAAGGGAAAGGATGAAAAAGCAGCCTAAATGCTGGTTTCGTGAACGAGTTTCGGTAGGTCAGGTAGCATAGCGTCGGTAGAACCCGCAGATGGGGAGTTAGCTTGGGATTCAGCGCTTCTGCTCGTCTGCAACGTGTTATTTGGGCTCTGATTATGGGCGTTGTTCGACGAATTCGTTCGATTGTTGTTCGTATGATGATGATTGTTGTACACAGCCGCTGATCCAGGAACACTCAGCAGTAGTGGCGATGCTGGACTGTTGATTGATTGTAGTCTGGATCCTCGTGAACTCGTATCGCTATCCTGATTCGGTTCAGCGGCAGGTATCGCGTTTGAATTCTTCGCCGATCTCGCCGCGTGCAGCATAGGATTTGTCGGGTCTTCGTCAATGTACGTGAAGTCGGAGAGTGGTCGGGGCCCGGTGTGGCTGCGTGAACTTCGCATACTGTGTAAGCTGTGTAAACTATGGACAGAGCGACGCTCCTCCAGATCTTCCAGATTCGACCTGAATGCTCTGATTACTCGAAGCTGCAAAAATAGGGAAGGGTGTTCTATCAGGAGGCGAGGAGGCAGGCCAGCGAACACACAAGCACCCTGCTTTCGTTAAATTTTTTTTTTGGTTCTTTTTTTTTTTTTTTTTTTTCATGAAACTTTCACTTTTCGTTTACCCGCTCGTTATGTTTTTTTTTCAGCGGATATCTCTCTCATTAGCCTTGCATCTACGAGGTCCGAGGCAACTTTCGAATCGTTTACAGCTTTTTTTTTTGCATCGGCGCTCTAAAACAATTGCGAACTACGGCAAAGTCGTCACTGTGGCATAACACGCACGATTTAAGAGATATAATTTATTGTTGGCACAGACGCGGTACTACTGGTATCGTACGGTCGTTGCGATTGGGAACCTTTTTTTTTTTTTTTTTTTTTTAAACCCAATCGACCGGACTATTCGTTTCACGCGAACGTTTTTTATTCGACAGGACAGAGCGTAAAGCCGGTTTAGCCAAATTTTGTGGCGATCGAAGCAACAACCTGACGCGAAACATGCAAATTTTTTTCTTCGTATTTTCGCTACTGCAGCCATAAAGCGATCCATCGAAAAATCGCTTTCGCGTCTCGTATAACCGATCATTCGAATGAATACATCGATCGCACGAATACGCACCGATTTCTCGATGTTCGAATTTATGTTTCATTTTTCAATAAACCTAAATTTCACGAACAAATTTATTGCAAATTAAAAAAAAAAAGAAACTCCTCTCTCGTTTGGATTGCAACAACTGACTGAATCCCTCTGTCGTTACGTATGGAATTCTCAGAAGCAACGGAATACCGAGGGCAATGAAAAACTCCGAATTAGGAATGGTCCGCTACAGTCCGGAATCGTAGTTACCTTAACGCTGTAACGAAACAACGTATTTTGCTTTTTTTTTTTTTTGAAAATCCGTATTTCGTAGAGTAAGATAGAGAGATATAGTCAGACATAGTGATAGAGAGAGGAGACCATAGCGTAAGATAGACGGAAGGGAAAATATAGAGGATGAGAGATAGAGATATAGAGAGAGAGAAACGCAATAGTTGAGCTGATCATTCAAGCCCTAATTTTTTATCTTATTCGCCGAATTAAATATTTCGAAGTCTGGAAAAAAGTTATCGAATCACTTCAATGTTCTACCTTACGAGCCATCGTCTTACTCTGTGATTCTTCTGCCTTTGTTGTACGTATTTTTTTACGTTTTTCTTTTGTTCTTAAGCTTTTTTTTTTTTATCGAATCGCTCGTCTGAACACAATGGTACGTGGGTGCGGCTGGGGGGGTTCAGGAAATTTCATTCTCACGTTACGTGCCAAAAAAAAAAATGATTACAACGATTTTTCTACGCGAAGCCTAAGCCAGTATAGTCACGCAAGATAGAGAGGCAATTTTAGGCGTATTTAAATTATCAAGTGCACACAGGATAATATCGTAAAGCTCGTTTAATCGTTGATTATCAGTATTTTTTTTTTTTTTTTTTTCTTTACGAAATTCGTATATTTTAATCCGAAGATTAATACTTTTTTTATCAAACGACGATCCGTTCGAATTTGCGTGCTCAGTCAACCTAAGTTCTATTACATCGCACGTATACACATAAGCCTAAAAAACATTCATTCCTAGGCATTTGGGATTAACTAATGGTGTACAACAAAACTAAATTATCTACGCGGGTTGTGTACGAGTCACATCCTCGTGTGATTGCAGGCCAGGGCTGTGATACACGAAAGCGGGCAGTAGTATAGTAAGTATGTAGATTCTTGCAATGTCTTTTTTTTTTTTTGTGACACCCGAATTGTCGTGCGCTAAAACTTGTCTCAATCTTTTGTTTCGTTATTATTCTTTAATTGAGATATTTATTATCTCGTAAATAATACTTTCGTCTTTCAAGGATGGGGCTGTATGCGTAGCTAAATTGGTCATTCGATTTTCCTTACGCTGTATACTGGGTATTTGGTTTTTTTTGTCGTCTAATTACAGATAAAAATTATTTCTTTCGCTTAAGCGGAATTTCGCAAAAATCGGCTCAGTGGGATATCGTATTTGCAAAGAAAGTCAATACAACAAAAAAATTAAATAAAATCAGCAGCTTATGGTGTGCGCCTTTCTTATCGGTGCAAAGATCTGTATGAATTCGTGTAATGTTTTGCGTCAAATGTCTCTGCATTTATCTTGTAGTATAATTGAAGCGTTCCGAAGTGTGTGCTTTTTTTTTTTTTTTTTTTTTCGTTTTTTACCGAAAATAAATCGTTCGGTAGCGAATACAATCGAAACTTACGTGGTAGCAGTAGTGGTTGTCTTAAGCTCGGACTCGGTAATTCATCACGCCGGTATTACAAATCACAAGAGTTAGTGAAACAGTAAACAGAACAAAATCACTGCACTGCAACTCTCAAATCAATAACAACGAAAAAAAAATCTGTTAAACTTCGAATAAACGTCAGTCTCAGGCAACAAAAAATGTAAAGGGGAAAATCAAGATCTTAATGCACTCGGCCAGTTGAGTTAATGACGATCGGACGCAATTCGCGGCGACTGTTTGAGTCGAAGAATCATTGGTAGCGATTATATCTTACGAATACTATGGCCATAGTATTCATAAGATATTAAAAAACAAAAGAATAGATTGATAGAAATATCATTATCATTTAATAATTTTTCTTCACTCCATTCAGATTATTTTTGTTTTTTTTTTTCGTTAGGAAACGATCGCACCAATGTTTAGTGAAGACAATGTGATATCGATTGGACTGAATACGAATAAAGCCCGAAGGCTCCTTTCTTTTTATGGAAGCGGAATCGTTTTTGCCAAATTTGTTTTATGTATTATAAGATGGGTTTCGCTTTGGAGTACGTAACACGCAGCACACTCAGACAGCTATACTACGAAAGCGGGGGTGCGGACGGGAGAAACAGCGTTGAAACGCGCTTCCTTCTCTTCTTTACGTTTGTTGGTTTTTTTTTTCTTTTTTTTTGTACTATTCGATTTTATCGAGCGTCCCACCCCCGCCACACAAAAATTAAATCGGTGCAATAAATCATCATTTCCCACATAAAAAAAATCATGTCACCATTAATCAACGTCATCATCGTCGCAAACGACGTTCATCATCCAACATAACAAGTCCAAATGCCTATCGACACGAGCGACATACGTTCTGGATATTGTTCCGGCATTTCTTTGTCAATCCATCGGCGAACACTCTTCGGTCAAACGAAAAAACGTTGAAACATTTTTTTTTCCTCCCTCTGATTAATCCCCCGCGAGCGCGTTTCCTTTAAATATCGACATAAGATATCGTAGATGTGTTCGTCGATGGACAAGAAATTTTAACCTCCTCCACCCGGTACGTATGACAAGCGCGATCTTACCAAAAAAAAAAAAAAGAAAAACCTCACACGCGTATGCAAGGTCTCATACAACGTATTAGGACAGACGATCTAGGTGAGCTACGTACTTGTTTGTACTCCGACAGGAAAAGTATGGCGACTGGCAAGACTGCCGCCCTGTTATACCTCAGTCTCCCGAATGGGTTCCGCTGGCTAACAAATCATAAATCATACCAGATCAGTCTCGTTGTTTACCGAAGCCTAATGTATGACGCGTATTTCTTTGGTATGCTCGTCACTTCCGTCGTCGCGATCCATTTTTTTTTTTTAATTTTTTTTTATAATTTCGTCTTCCATTTATCTCTTCGAATGTATAATAAACCGCGCAAACGTCACCGATCGGAATCATAATTCAACGTTTCCGCCGACATTTTCTTCCCCTCGTAACCTCGACGTTGTTTTTCTCAAAACTTTTTTTGCTTTTTTCATCTATTGCCAATCTTAACAAGTTTAGGATTTTTCAAAAAATCCATTTCGTCGAACAGCGAAAAAAAATAATAATACAAAGAGTATGGAGAGATCGAGAGACTTAAACATCCGCACTGTCATATTTTCGAATAATAATTAACAATCACGCGCATAATGGTGCTATAGAATTTGAGATAACGTTTTTTGTTTTTTTTTTGTTTTTTCGAACACAGAATTTGAGACACTCGCGACGTTGATGCGTACAATGCGCGAGTATCAAGCTTTTGTGCCTTGACACACATATATATATAGTATTTTTTTTGTTTTTTTTGTTTTTTTTTCGTTTAATCAGCACAACAACAAGATAGTCACGTTGAATAAGCAAAACTATCGCGAACTTTGAAACGGTCTGTTTGCTTTGAAATTTATACGAAAGCGAAGATTGCAGAAGTGCGAGAATAATTTTTTTTTATTGTTTTTTTTTTTCTTTTCAAGTGGCCGACTTAAACTAAATAACGTAATTGTTTGATAATAGCACACAGTATTACGTTAATACACATACATACGTACGTACGTACATCCAGATCGATATGGCATATATATATCATATCGTAAATTAGTATATCACAGCAACACCAAATTGCGTTAATTCAGAAAAAAGGAAAATATATAGTGGCATGAAAAAGGAACAAAAAAGACGAAAAGAATATCTGAGAATTTTTCAAAGTAAAAAAAAAAAGAAAAACAAAGTAAAATATAGTACAGTAGGAAGCGAACACATAGTCAAGTTTTAATAATATCAGGTGGTTACCATCGAGAACAAGGAACGCTCGTAAATAGCTTCATTGTGCGATCGCGCAGGGTCCCAGTGAGTCCCTTCATGCGCGTTACATGCGTCATATAAATTGAATTTGACAACTAAATATTGATATTGGACTCAGATATGATTTGACATCGTAAGAAACAAAAAATAAAAAAAAAAATAAAAAATGGAGCAACTCGATTGAGAAGCGCATAAATACGGCAGCCAAATTGGTGTTGTGACCGGCAACAAAATAAATAACTTTTGAATAGGCTTTCCCGAGTCGTGAACCGTAAGCGCGTCGGGCATTAATTGTTTGCATAAAAATCTTCAATTTAATGTCAATTAATAGTTATTAGAGACAAATTCGTATATCGATTGTTGGCCACACGAGGATCGTGCGCCGACGCAATATGGATCCACGGCTACGTTGGAATAATAATAAACACGAATAAGAAGAAAAAACGTGAGAAAACACGAAAAAAAGAAATAGCTGTTTCGGATCGTAAGCATTCGCTGAATAGTACCGTCAACCGAATGAACTGTTTTTCTTTCTAATTTTTTTTTTTTTTTTTTTACAGTAAAGAAAAATTCGCGATCAATCGACAGACTCGTCGAATTTTCAAAAGTCTGCGGATTCATAATGAAGAATATAAACGAGAGACGTTCCAGGTAGCTACTACTCGCGATCCGCAAGCAAACGTGTAACGTCAAACGAAAACAAGGAGTGTCACAGAGGCGAAATCATTTGTATGAATAAAAAAAAAATTAAATTAAAAAAAAGTAAAACTCATATCTTCACACGATAAACGGTGAAGTAACATTTGTTAAAGGAAATCGTTTTAACAAACGTAAGAAAAAAAAATATAAATAAATATAGGCGCATATATAAGTAGAAAGAGAAAAAACGAATAAACGAGATTATTATGTAAGACGGTCAAACGATGCGGAGTGGTTTTAAGGGACTAACCATATAGTAATCCTGAGAGGGGGATCTGCCTGTCACAGATACATTCTGCACCAGAGTTCTATTGCTCGTCTGAAAGTAGGTTACATATTCAGTTTTATTTCATTATCTTAATAATTGATTATTTCGTCGTTATAGTGTGTCGCTGTCTTGTTTACGTGATACTTGGCTTAAGCGATGTTATTATCTGTATGAACGGTATTTCAAGAATATATATATATATATTTATAATATATATCGAACTATTTTTGTATATAAAAATACACGATGATGTTGGAAGCGCCGTGAGGGTGCGATATCGAAGTGATATCGCACCGTTAGGAAGAGAGAAATTGTACAAAAAAAATCCCCTCGAAAGATTGATTGCTGCGCTCGTAAGTTTTTGCTTTTTCATTTCTTTTTTTTTTTTTTTTTTCATCGTTTAAAATATCGCGATCGTTTCCGAGTACAGCAATCGATCATTCTTGAGGAGCATTCGCAAACGAACTACTGCGATGCGTTTCAATTGGAATAAATCTCAATTTGACCCTAAAAACATCAATTCGACGTTTTTATGTTGTTTTTCTTGGTCGTCATTGTATAACGTTTAATAAAGAATCGGGAGGTACTCAACTGTCTTTACATTCTCTCGAGTATAAACTTTCATTCACATGTGCACAATGTTAAATAAATTCTTTTTTCGTCACAATATTCGTCGATTAACTCACCAACGGTCAGTTCTTTTAACTTGTAAGTTCTATTAAAGTTGTTTGTAGATTGATAGAAAAATGTTTCCTTCTCGCGGCTCGACAATTGCCCAACGACGCGCGATACCTGATCGTTAATGAGTTAAGCAACTATCCTTTGCGGTTTACTTTGTTTTGTAAGTGCTCTTTCCGGAGTATAGATAGAGGACTGTGTAATGGAGTTATTATCGAGAATATTAACGCTTTCGTCCAGTTGCGACTGAACTTATCCTATCTGTACTTAAAAATTACACCTCGTGTCCCGTTGATACACATTGCGCGGTAAATGGCACGTAAATCATTTGTGAGTAACAACGTCATCGAGAACGATACTTCCCGCGTTATCGCCATATTTCATAAATAAATAAATTAATCAAATAAAATAAAAAATATATAAAAAAAAAACAAGGAACCGTTTGTATATTGGTTTTGCTGATCGATCGACAAACGTAAACATTAACTCGGACAGATTAAAAAAGATATAGAAGGAGAAAAAAGATGAAGATAAAGAGTTTTGGAGATTGAATTCGTGTAAACGAGAGGTTTTGGTTTTTTTTTCTTTTTTGTCATCGAAAGAATTCGGTCATAGAGTGGCCGAGGACTGCGTGGACCATTTCTAAGTGGGCGTTGCGAGTCTGTTGGAGAGTTTTGTGATAACAGATATCACAGATTTGTATTATTATTATCATTATTATTATTGTATTATTGATCATATTTATGTTGTCACTACCGATTGGACGGGAAACGCATGTTTCGTGCAGGAAAAGTTATAATCAGCAAACTTATTGGCTTGAATTGGCTCGTTGAGAATGTCTTTTTTTTTTCTGAAACGTCGCGTTGACACTCTTATTTGATACCTGAAGTTTATATAAACTACAATAGTTGTTTTTTTTTCTCTTTTTTTCTATGTAAATAAATCTATTAATACTTGGAGGGACAAGCGCTAACGACTCTACGCGCTACGAATTTATTTACACGGGAAGTTCCGTCGGGTAAATCGTCATACAAACTCTCTCGTCGTATCATCGTCAGACGTTCGCGAATGATGCATGACGTTTGTATATTTTGTTTCTTTTTGTTATATTTTGTTTTTTTTTTTTCAATCCTTTTACGGGCCTCGCAATGAGAACTCGACCTACTCGTTCTTATCGAACTTTTCACGATATTCCGTCGATCGTTATCTGCCGCAGATCCTTTCCGTTTATCCCGCCCGAATTTATAACAAAAAATAAAAAAAAAAATTAAAAATGCATGTGTAATGCTTCGGTGGCGTGTCGCTTATTCTGGAGAAAATATTGTAACAATCTTTCCTCGCAACGATACCGAACGTGCTGAGCTCGTTTCACCTCGCGCGTCTAAAAGGTTTTTTCTTTTGGTGTTTTTTTTTTTGTTTTTTTTTTATTTCGTAGATTCTGTAGAGACCTATCGACGAATCGAACGCGAATGAACGTGGGTACGTGCCACTGACCCAGACAACGTAGCGCACAAACGTATCCTATTCAGTTGTTGTTGTTGTTGTTTTCTTTTTTGTTATTTTTTCTTTCTCTTTATCACGCGGTGTACTCGCCTATCGAATGCAATGACGAAGCTTGCGAATGCATGAATCCACGGATCATCTTTCATTTCATAATGAACCGCAATTTTTTGTGATTTATGTTATTTCTCAAAAAAAAATGTCAAAGGCGACGAAAAAAAAAAAATTGCTGGTTTCACGCATTCGCAAGCCGAGAGAACTGAAAGGAAAAACATAAAATCAAAATGGGGGGCGGGGGGGAAAGCAGGTGGTACTCGTGGTACGTGTTTTATGTATTACATGAACACCGGATCGACCGCAGTCGAGATTGCGTTTGCTACCAAATTTGTTTCATCTATTGAAAAAAAAAAAATACAAAAAACAAAAAAAAAATATAGTATAAATAGGGTCGGTAGAAAAAATCTCGTCGCGATATGCTTGAGAGTCATGGTGTAGTAACCTTTGTGATAGGATCTGATAATGTTGACTTTGAGTGGTGAAATGATTGTGAGATAGGGATAGTTACCTGAGTCTGTAGCCGCGTCAGACCACGAATCCATAGAATTTGTCCTGCGCGCGGCTTTTTATCCGAGTCTGGGTCGAATTTCTCGTCTCCTAGATTGATAGCACCGATATCATCCGGCTGGCCGCGGCCCCATCTGTTTTTAAAAACAATTAAACCAGTTCTTCATCACTCGGTTCCCTGTTAAGCAATTTTCTTTTTTTTGTTTTGTTTGTTTCGTTGTCGGCTGCCAAACGCGCGTTCCACTCTGTCTTCAATTTTCCGTTTTCCCCAAACTCGCTTCCCTCTATGAAAGTTCTTTTGTTAGAGAAACAGCTCTAATAGTATGAGAAAGGGGGGGGGGCGAGGTTTGGGGTTAGTAGTTGGACGGTGTCGAACTAAAACTGATATCGGGTTTCGAGGTTTGAGGCATATTTTGGAGATACAAGTGGATAAATATGATTTAAGAAAGAAAAAAAAACTAAACTAAACGACCATGAAAAAAGAGTTATTGTTTTTTGGGGAGCGATGTAATGAAGTGAATGATCGAGAAGTAAACGGGTTATAAGATTCCATGAGAATTGTCGAATGAATATTAGTATGCCGGGTATATATATATATATGTATATATATAACAATATCGTTGACTAGCGATAAACGATCTTTCGTATATTCTTAAAAAAAAAAAAAAAAGAAGAACGCTATTACGACAATTAATGGGTAACAATGGTTAATGGCTGATGATGATGTATTCCGTTAAGTTGATCCGATTGTTGGTATTTTGTATTAGTATTAACATGCGTCGTATTGTGATTATAACGCTCGATTAGTAATTCATTGGTAGTTTTTTTTTTTTTTTTCTCCGTTCTGACTTAACAATTTTGTATCCGCTATAATCGTCGAAACGATATCTCGGGGAATTAAAAAATTGTCTCCTGACACTTTGAACACACAAATTTTTCCAGATTTGTATGTTTTCTGGTTAGTTCCGTCGTCGGGGATTTCGATCTCCTCACTGTGCAGAACCGTCGCTTTTTTTTCTTTTCCTCTTTTTTTTTTTTACTATCGGTTTTTAGATAGCCGCATCGTGAGCGCGTGTAGGATCGATTAAAATTCTCGCCAAATAACGTACTTCTCTCGGGATATGAAGAATGGAACGTCACGTACGTTTCGTCGTACCGTTAACATATTCATCGTCTATCTCTTCCTGCGAACGCTGCGTTCCAGACATTCGTTCCGTCACTAACGTGAGGGCAAGTTGCATACGTTCTATGATTAATAAAGTATTAAAACCAAGTCATACTACCGCCGGTCTATTCCACGAGCGTCAAGGGCTTAAGGGAGCGAACGACGTGTTAGGAATGGAAATGTTATAGGAGACATCGGGACTCGTTCGTATCCGTCGTACTCTACGCAGTCCAAGTCTCGTTCGTGGAAAGGTCGAGGGACATATCTGGATCAAGATCCACCTACGGAACGACGTGATCTACTTTAGGACGGCTTTCCGATTGTTATATATGTACAGAAGAGATAACGGATATTCTAAATTTGGCCTCGTCGTCTATTTGCTGATATCTAACTTACATTTGCTCACATGGGCACCGAGAGTCCCCCGAAAAGACGAATTTCGTATCGGGAAGGAAGTTTCAAAATCAAACAAACTCTACGTACGAATGTAATACAGGTGAATTGGACAAATTTTCGTTGTAAACTATAGCGAGGATGTTGGAAGATAAATTTGAAAAAAAAAAAAAAAATACTAATAAGGAATTGCGTAAGAGAGAAAGGTAACTGCATAAATTAATAGAAAAAAAAATCAATTGGGAAGGAGAGAGAGGGTGGACACTACGCGAGCCCCTCGAATCATTAGTTGCTCATTATTAATTGTTACTGCGCCAATATGCATTAATGTAATTTCTTGAGAAGCGCACGAAAGATACTCTTAGCTTCGAACTTTTTTTACGGTCTGAGCGCTAGTGACGGTATTAATCGTCGACCAAACATTCGTTGATTAATTTCTTTCCTCGTTTGTCGGTTTCTTTTTTTATATTTGTGTGCGTATATATATATATATATATAATGCGTGTATATATATATTTGTCACTGACCTAACAACGGCCAATCGTTAGCATACAAACAAGTACGTAGATTAAATATCTTCGTTATTCGAACGTTCGTAATTCATGCAACATACACTGTAAAAACGATAATACACGTCTAGGCATCCGAAATATCCGGAGGAAGGGGGTTTGGCATGTTAGAGGGAAGACGAGCGACTATTTAAATTCTATTAAATTAGCTTCCACTCTCTTTCGCAGTATCATTTCACAGGTCAAACTTTTCTCAAGTGGCCTCAATACAAATTAATTATTAATTTGACCCGAAGCACCGAACACCATTAATAATGCGTTACTTTTCTCTCTTTCGTTTGGGAATCACGTTGGATCGCGCTGATCGGAATAATCTCGATCGCAATCGAAGGGTTTTTGTTAAATGGTTATTAGGTTTTCATTTTTTTTTTTCTTTTCTTTCTTTCATCGATAGGAAAAAAGGCCTAAAATTCACCACCCGTCCAATTCGGGTGTATGTCAATCAGCGTGAATCGGGTAAATCTAGCATGCAGAGGCCGCTACCATGTACCAAGGGAAATATGTAAGCTATATTATAGACGCTAATTCTGTGGTGGCTTTTGACACTAACAAACAGTAAATAAAATAAACGTTGACGGAACTTGGGCACCATGCTGGTTGGCCAATTACTAAATCACTATCGACTGGTTTTGTTTTTTTTTTTTTTTTCTTTTCTTTTTTTTTATAATTTGTATCGACAAACAAACAAAAAAAAAATGTATATATTTTTTCTACTTATATACAGAACGAGTGCGGATATTCATAGGTCATTGTACGCATATCATCGTGCTATATCGGTAAGCTACAAATTATTTGGTGTTCTTTTTTGTTTTTTAGCGCTCTAAAGAGGTTTTTCATTTCTCACAAGAGAAACTGCCCTACGACTACCGATAAATACATTTGTAACAATGTTGAGCAAAGTGAATGCCATTCGTATTAAATAAGAAAAAAAAATTCAATAAATAAAGAACATGGTGCCCAGCAACAACAATGAGATCTGCGATTCGATAATGATAATACGCTTCTACAAATCGTACAATCGTCGAAAAATTGTAGAAAATTCGACGGTAAATTGTTTTTTTTTTTTTTAATACTGTATAGGGCTTCTGGCGCTATTCGTAAATTTCCTATGAATATTCGATTACCCGCTTGGAAACATCAAAAATAAATTTTCAAAGACAGTATAATGCCCAATGATATGTTCGATTTCACATCGAGCTCCGCTCGATGGATACAAATGGGTCACTCTTGAAAATTATAATAAATAGTGAAAAACCTGAAAATTCTTTTTAGATACCGAGTATAATGAATTTTCACTTACGAAAGGATCTTGGGCATCGAGCGCGTAGGAATAGTCGTGACTATTTGGCCCCACAGTAGCGTACCGATCCCGAAGAACATACACCACATCCACTGGTCGAGATCCAGGGCTTTTGTGCTGAACGCCATTTTACCGTACTGGATGATGACCACCTGTTTGATACAAAAGAAAAAAAAAAAAGAAGAAAAAACAATAGATTAATAATTTATTCCACACGTCGATAATCAACTCGAAGAGCATAATATTCGTGAAATGTTTTCGGCGCACAAACATCGGATCTGCAATTTAGCCGAAAAAAAAAAAAAAAAAGAAAAATTCGTTGATACAACGAACGAGGGGACGGTGATACTCACTTGTGACAAGGCGGTTCCAATCCAAATAGAATAAAATATGGGATTCGTGAAGATTCCCTGGAAGACATGTCGCTGACCATGAATTTTTCTCGCGTTAAATTCGTTGAAGAGGGTCATCATGACGAATGTGTTGAATATGACTGTAAAGTGTTGAGTGGGCCCGCCACCAGCTTCCGCTACTCCCAGTCCCGTGTCGATGTCGAGCATTTTGTGGCCTGTTTTGCCGCGAAATTTCGAATTATCAAATGATCGCGACAATAGTAACAATATCGCGAATCGAATTTTTAAAGGACCCGATTAAAAATAAAAGGAAAATATGGTTAATGAATTTGTTAACTCACCCATGAAGAGAAGCATAAAAATAACGGTCAACTGATAAACGGCCTGACCCAGGATGTTCTTCATCATCGTCCGGGATATGAGTGGTTTCGTACGGCCGTATGGTTTACGAAGTAGAAGGTCGGGCGTAGGTAACTCGGTTGCCAAGGCGAGCGAGGCTAACGTGTCCATAATTAAATTAACCCACAACATTTGTACCGCCTTAAGTGGCGAGTCCTGTACGGCGCAAGCACCGATGAATGCGACGATCACGGCAACAACGTTAACGGTCAATTGGAACTGCAAGAACTTGGCTATACTGTCGTATACGTTTCTTCCCCACATAACGGCCTTTACGATTGACGAGAAATTATCGTCGGTGAGAATAATGTCGGAAGCTTCTTTGGCAACGTCCGTACCGGCGATACCCATAGCAAAGCCAACATCGGCTTTCTTCAACGCCGGACCGTCGTTCGTACCGTCGCCGGTTACAGCGACGACTTCGCGCGACACCGATACTTTGCTGTCTATCATACCCTTCACCAACGTGTATTTATCCGTTGGTGATGATCTCGCTAATACCCTCAATTTCGGCCAAACTTTGTCGAGCAAATGCTGTTGCACCTCCCCGTTGCTGTCCCTTATCCGCCTGTTAAATTCTTTACCCTCGAGAATTAGCCAATCCTCGTTTGGCTTGAATATACCGCACTTCTGCGCTATTGATCTCGCTGTATTGACATTGTCACCGGTAACCATTCGCACGGTTATACCGGCCTTTTGGCATCTTCTTATAGCGTCCGGTACCTCCGGACGTACCGGATCCTCAATACCGACGATACATAGACACGTTAGATTGCAAACAATGTTGTCCTCGTCTTCCCAATTCGGCTCGTTCTCCGTGTGTACCTGATTGATCTCAGCTTTACCGGGAACAAAGTCACGGTAAGCAATCGATATTGTACGCAATCCGTTACACGCCATGGGCTCTATTACGTTCTTCACCAGACGATCTTGCATCTCTCTTGTGAACTTCTCCAGGTGTCCGTCGCGACCATAAATAAAGGCACATCTGTAAACAAGAAAATAAATAAGGTATCGCATGTATATTAAAATCTGAGATAAAGAAGGAAAAAAAACTGTACTTCTTCATGATGATCTCGGAAGCGCCCTTCGTAAAGAGTCTGTATCCACCGCCCTGTCTCGGTATAACGGTAGACATACTCTTTCTGACGCTGTTGAACGTATATACCCGCGTGAAAGTTTCCTCGGGTTGGTCATCTCTCACCGTTTGATAACTCTTGCCCAGGGCCACTACGAATCCAAGTAAGGCACATTCGGTTTTGTTACCGACCTGCATCGGCAGCTCGGTAGGATCTTGCGATGGCATTATTCTGGACGTATATGCCGAATTAATCGATATCGATTGTACAATCAAATTTCCAACGTGATTTGGTATTTCCGCGAACGACGGTATTGTTTTGCTCATTTTTTCGCATATGTAAGACTGCACGACTGTCATACGATTGGTCGTCAATGTACCAGTCTTGTCGGAACATATGGCTGTTGCGTTACCCATCGTCTCGCATGCATCCAAATGACGGACCAAGTTGTTGTCCTTCATCATTTTCTGTTGGCAACGAGAATATTCATTTTATCGATTAAATCGTTAATTCGAAAGATTTTTTTCATCGACAGATATCGTCTCTATACTTTGATTATACATATAATTATAATATTTATATATTATATAGAAACCTTGACGGAGTAGGCGAGTGACAGTGTAACGGCTAGAGGAAGACCTTCCGGAACTGCGACGACAAGCACGGTAACACCAATGATCAAATGACGCACGAGATTTCCAGCATAAGTGTTCTTCCAAGGTTTTTGTTCGATTCCAAACGTTTTGACGCAAAATGTTATGACTAGAATGACGACGGTAAGCACGGCAATCGTCGAGCCTGCGTAACCGATCTGAATGGCGAGTTTCGTTAGTTTTGCCTGCAGTACACTCTTTTCCTTTTTGCCTCCTTCGCCGCCTTCGCCACCCGAGTGCGCCGGGGCGTGATGATTCTCGCCACCTTCGTGCTTTCCTCCGCCACTCGCGTGACTGTTTCCTGTGATTTCACCGGCTTCGTCGCCTTTTGAAACAATATAACACGCGTTAAAACAAAAGTTTCTTTCGACCGAACATTCATTCAAAATTCGAAACTTGTGCTCGTCGTCGAAAAACAAAAATAGATATTTTCATTATTTTTGTTTACTCTTTAACGCACACGAGTCAAAGTTATCGAATATTTGAAGAGCTTTCGTCGATGAAACGGATTAGTAGCATTAGTTGATCAATTCGTGAAAATCGATATTACAGCGTAAAAATTGTCGCAAACAATTAATTTTCACCATTTAAAAAAAAAACTAATGTTAACGAACATGATTAGTATATATATATTATATGTACACAATCGTAATGAAAAGTAAAACCGCATATTCGATAATCTATGTGTGATAAAAACAAAAACAGGAGATTCAATCACCATATGCAAAGAAAGATAAATGCGTAAAGTGTTCACGTATTAATCGAGTGCAAGATCCACCACCAACGGGAAAATGAGTGTCGAATGTTACGAAAGGAATCGATAAACAAATTTATAACAATGAGATGGTTTAAATGTGTGTTTTTTTTTACGGTACGAATAGGTTGAGATAATTATACATATAAATGGACATCAGTGAAAAGGTATGAATGCATTAATGTCAATTATTCATGTAGATCTTTATCAGTTGGTTTAGTTGATAAGACGAGAGATCAAAATAAATACATCAATACGCGATTACGAAAATTTTTATGTTTATAATCGCGAAGCCATTTGAAAAATTGAGCAGTGTGAAAAATTGAATCCAACACAGAAGAATAGTGTGTGAGAGAAATAGAGCGGCAAGAGAAACCCGAAGACAAAAGAATATAAGCGTAATAGACTTTTGTTTCATAAGAATACACGTGAATTGTTTTTTCATTTAAAGAATATGTAGTTTTGTTCTAATCACCTGATAGAGACTTCTTCTTCCGCTGCTTTTTAGCCTCTGGATTAAAAAAAAAACGCATGCAAAACAAAAATCGATTAGCAATGTTACCAAATTTCTGTATTTGTTTATTCTTTTTTTTTTTTTCCTTCATTTGGAAATAATAGTATGGCGCGGCTCTTGTAACTTGGCTCCGTCGATTTATTCGCGATATCGTCGTCGTACACGTTGAAATTTTGTTATCTCTTTTTAATTTTTTTTTTTTTCATTTTTTACTTATAGTTTATTATATAAGATCAATTTTATTGAATGAAGGAGTGGACGATTTAAACGAGCAGTCTGAAAGGTGGTAGAGAGACACTAGAGGACTGGAATAACCTAAGATTCAATTGTTTCTCGTTGAATGCAGGATATTTGCTTGTGTCTTTCACATTCAACGTTAATAGGTCTAATCTATACGTGACGGAGCGATATTTAAAATGAAATAAGTGCGCTGTTCAAGGAAATAATTATGAATGTCCAATGAGGGCTATTTTAATCGACTACAAAGAAAAAAGTTAGCAATCAACAATCAGAGGTACGAAAAACCCCGTCGGGTTATTTTGACAATAATTTTGCGCAAAGCTTGATTGCTAAATGATAGAACGTCACGCGGTAATGAAATAAAACAGCACAATCACGATACGTTTTGAAGCTCTTATCCTGAAATTATAATTATCCTCCAATCACAGATCGACCTTGAAAAATTCGATTAATATTGTTTCGAAAATATAGTCGAATGGAAATATCGTTATTCCGAATAATTTCGTGGGAAATAGAAGAGGGGGAGTTCATAGACTTTCTCGATTCATTAATAATTCGATATAGTTAATAGACAATCGTGACAAAAAATATTCATTCTAAATATGTTACAAGAACATGCGGAAACGTTCGGGGTAAATGGACGTCTAGCGTGAGTATTTCATGGTCTTTTTCATAACAATTTAATTCACATCAAAGATAAAAACCATGCGTAGACTTGTTCGGGTCCACACTTGCCTGGGATACTCTGAAAGTGTCGGGCCGCAAGGTTGTCCGTTCGCTTCTTCGAACGCGTATAAATACCGACAAATATGCTCTTTCGATTTGAATATACGCGTACGAAAAGCGGGCATTGCGTGACAAACCTTGCGGATTAACATTGACACTCGCGACTGTGAGCTGCTCATACCTTTCTTCATTTTCTTGATTTCTTGCTCTTGCTGATCGACCGCGGCGCCGAGCAGAGTGAAGATTATGCCGGCCTGCGAGTTAACACCGACTGCGGCAACTAACATCTTACCCGAGCCCTCCATGACGTGGGTAC
This sequence comes from Buathra laborator, assembly GCA_934046635.1. NCBI lineage: Eukaryota > Metazoa > Arthropoda > Insecta > Hymenoptera > Ichneumonidae > Buathra > Buathra laborator. The sequence goes on along the minus strand of OW203898.1, from coordinate 2,824,806 downwards.
CTGAGACGAATATTACAATAAAAATTTCACATCTCTCGAGCGACCGACGAAAGGGGATTGTTAAAATTAGGGATATCGTCATACCGGACAGCACCATAGGATCAAACGCTTCGCCTTTTTTAACGTGATCCGATTCTCCCGTCAAACTGGATTCATCGACTTTGAGATCGTTACTCTGTATAAGAATACCATCTGCGGGTAACAGATCTCCGTATTTTATCTGTAACGAATAAAGAAAAAATCGTTCGATTACCATAAAAATTTCATCGCACCGCAAGTGGATACATTGAGATGCGTAGTTTTTCTTTTTTTAAGCTTCCAATTACCTGACATATATCGCCGACGACGATATCCGACACAGAGATTTGTTTAACTTCCCCTTGTCGAATAACGGAGAACTTGTGTTCTCCCTCTATTCGATTCTGAAGACCACGGAATTGTCGTTCTTTAGAGTAGTCGTTGAAAGCCGTTACTATTACCACCACAATTACGGAGATGAGGATAGCGAGACCCTCGATCCAACCGTATTTACCCTCGTCCTCGTCAAGATGAGCAGTATCTTTAGAAATAATACGATTTTTTTTTTTTTTTTTTTTTCATTTATAGTAAAAAGGTAAAATAAAAAATCTCAAAAATTCGACGAATTTCGCATTACCTTCATCCAACTCATCGTCTACAGGTTGATAGAAGCTAAGACCTAACGAAACCAATGCGGCTATTTCCAGAATGATTAAAGTAACATCTTGCAGCGCTTCCCATACTAATTGTAAAAACGTTTTTGGTGGTTTCGGAGGTATCATGTTGGAACCAAATGTGTCTCGCCTATGCTGAATATCCGCCGTCGATCCGCTGAGGCCTGAAATTAGTAAAAAATTCATAGAATCATTTTTTTTTTTTTTTTTTTTCTTCTTCGACTTGCGCCCCAAAACGATTGACGTTTCTCACCTTCGCTTGGCGATGTATACAATTTTTTACAAATCTCCTGTACGCCGCCATGGCCATTAATTTTATTGACGCCCTCGCGCCCTCGATGTTCCATTAACTCTCTTAGCTGTTTGAGAGTGATGCCATATTGGGCCGGCCGCCCGTCTATTGTCGCCATCCTTCCCTCGTTCGTCTAAGTTGGCCTATGCCAACTCTGCTGTGCTGCTCCAAAGCTACCAGCGCACGACTACTTCCTTTGTACTACTACTCCCTTGACCTCCGTGGCAATGGAGGTCCAGTAGCTGTAACGACAAAAAAAACAAAAAAAATTTAATTAATTATTTTATTTTTTTATTCAAATTCAAATTTTTTGATTTCAAATCAATTTAAACCGAAAAAACTATATCTTCCGTAACGTAGTTGACGATTCGAAGATTGATATAATTTTTCTAGGACAACGTAGCGACTCGTTAGAACGGTGAAGTTGCCATGAACAGCGAAGATTTGTTGAACGAGAGAAGATAAAATGAATGCCCGTAGATTTTTTTAACAAACTGGATTACTATGAAGATTCTGAAGAAATCATTTTGAATCCTGTTGGAAAGTGCGGAGATACTAGCGTCAGTCTAATTCTATCCACGAGTTAAAATCGATGTGAATAATCGAAGGCGGGTCGCGAACGTTATGTTTCGATACTACACAAATTGGTCTCGTAAATCTATTCGTAGTGTTTAATTCATTTGATCCCGTATTGCGCAACAGCCGGTCGGTTAACGCGTTTTCGAGGTTATGTGTCAAGCGATCTGTGACTACAAATCGAGCAATTTTCGTCGCGGCGTTCAAGGACGACGCGTTGAACAATGATGAATTTTCGACGGTAGAAAAGTGCGAAAATCAATAATCCTTGTTAACGCGACGGTTGGCTAAAGGTCTGAATAACAGACGTTGAAAAAACACATTGTCGAGCGTTACCTATCGAAGGCCGCCGTACCGGAGTCTATCGATTCGCGACAATGTTACAATGCGCGAAGAATGGAGTGAAGAGTGAAGACTGTTCGATCGTTCGCTAAATCACGAATAATCGACACTCGGTTGTTGCGAATTCTTGTCGCCAACGTAATTCATTTACGGTGTCGATTGTAATTATAGACGCATTCGTTTCTCAATTCAAACTTTGAATTGTCACCGAAATAGTCGAGGGATATAATAAATTCATTTGTGTCGTATAGAAAAAAAAAAAAAACGCACCATGCAGTGGGTTTTCCCGCAGTTTCGTTAAAGGGTTAATTGATATGCATTGCCCTCTGGTTGAATTGACGTGAACTATCGTAATAGTTTTTTTTTTCTCTCACTTTTAGTCACCGAGAAAAGACATCGCTCTCTGTTTACAATATTCCGAGAATAATTTTCGCTATTTATAATTCGCATAACTGTTGAATGGAAATATCTGATTATTAAATTGGACCACGCTAAACTTTTCTTTGTTGAATTGCTCGCCCGAACGATCGAACAATGCAAATTTTCGTTGCAAAAATAATGCTCATGCCATAGAGAGTGGGTTTATTTGTCGCGAGTATAGACTATGCATGTCCATAGGCAATGTGTTGCCGGCAACCACCACCACTTGTTTCCGTTTCGTTGCGTCATTTTTATCCTCTAATCTATTTAAAGCTCGGTACAGTCACTGCTTCAATGATTGCTTTCCGCTATTAAATTTTTTTTATACGAGATGCTATAACTATTGCCGTAGATTCTCACATTTGATCTATCGAAGAATGCTTCACCGGCTGGTGCCCACGCACAGCCGGTGGAGTCTCTCGCGTGACGAGTTTTTCGTACTCGAAGTGTCATGAAGAAAAACTCGTTTCAACGTTCGAGCCAAATTATTATTTAATTAGGAAATTCTCGAGAGCCGGACGAACGGCTGTCGTTACGTGTCGATAATTAAATACCGTGCTGTAATAGCGTGTTTCTTATAATGAGTACACAAACGATATTTAGTTTCGGTCGATAATCACAGGTCATTTCCGAATTACTCGAGCTTTTAATTCATTCGAACAAAAAAAAGAACACGTTTCAAAATTGATCGAACAAGTGGAAAGTATTATTCTATTTTTAAATAAACAAAAACAAACAAAAGTTAAATGTGAATTTATCGTGTGTGTGTCACACACGTGGACAAGTTGGAAAAATCGAATGACCACCCACGTACGGCACAGTGGAGTTTAACGATACCGACTAAATGTATTCGACGACGTTTTTTTTTTTGCTTAGTTGCCATGCGATTAGGCGTCCCTCAACGTTATAGCTAAAAAAAACATCGCCACTCGTGTATACATTAAAGAAAAAAAACACGCAAATTATTTTCAGGTCATTTTTTTTTATATGTACCTCCAATCGTACCTCCAACTGAACGAACGGCGAACAGATTATTCACTAAGTTTGCAAGCCACGTACGAAAAATCCCGTTTCACTTCCCTATGACATTATAACAACTCGAATCGAGTTCTCTCTGTCGGTACGCTTTCTATACTAGAGGCGCCTTCGAAAACGCACAAAGTAGACATACATCATCATAAAGCACCCAACGAGTCTAAGGCCGCACCGATGATAAATAACTTGATAACTACAGTCAGCTTATATTTTCTAACGAGCAACGGAAATACTACGCGGTCAGCACAAAAAAAAAAAATAATTTTGATGTTTAAAAAAAAAAAATCACGTTATCTAACTTCCGATTCACTTTTTTAACAATTTACACGAATAATCGTCAGTCCGTTTTTTTTTTATTGTGTTTTTATTTTTCGAACGAATAAGTTTCCGGGAAGCTCGTCGGGATATTCGGGTCGACCGGTAAATCGTCGTCAGCTGTTCGGAAACCCGTTATTCCGTTCGGCTGTGTCGACAATAATAATTCTTCTATTTATTCTCCGTTGGAATCGAGTTTAACGACTCAAAAAGTGATAAATAAAAAAAATAAAAGTGGTAAGAATGAAAAAGAAAAATAACACGTTACACGAGCACACTGCGAAGATTCCGCGTTCTTCGAGCTCAAAGCTGTGCGAGTGACCACAGTCGACTGAGTAAAAGCGTGGATAACCGAGTGCGCCAGACGTAGAGAGATAGGACATTAGCTCTCGGTTCCACGAGCGGCTACGTCAGTTCTGAAATCATCGCTTCTCGTGGAGTTATATCTTCTACACAAACGCGTTAAAGTTATGGTAGTGAATGTGTACATTCATACACTTTTCGCGGAGTGCCCCGTGTACGCTTACGCCCAACGATGTCTGATCGGTGTCTCACTGTATCCCCCCTCCCGCGCCATATAGCAGCCCGGGCGCCGAGAGCGTCATTCGAGTAGCTGCCGTTACCACTGTTGCTTGAACGCTCGTCCGATGTGCCTCGTAAATATATATATAACACATTACTGGCCAACGAGGCAGCACAGTTGTTGGCTATTTGCGAGAATATTTATACAGTTATTAGCAAACCGCAGAGAGAATTCTATCGAAAATAATACACAATTTTGCTAATAACCGTTTTTAAACGATGTAATTTTTTTTTTTTCCTACTGTTCGCAGTTTGAATGAAATTTTGATTATTTTAAGATTGAGATTATAACATTATAATGTACGATGAGAAAATTGTTATACCACCACGCGAACAGTTGTACGGTCGAGACGCGTCACGAGAACTTCGTTAGAATTCACTAACCGACCGCTACCCGCGGGGTCTGTCGCTTAACGACCTTCTCTACTTCCTACAACGAGAATAAGAGGCCTCGGGAGTGACGAATCCGCGTGCGACACACACCAACTAACTGCCCACGCGCTCTCGCGTCTCGAATCACTTCTCGTCGTCTACCAGCATCGATTCATTCGCGTCCACTTTTCTTTTATAACTTAAATGAACGACCGCCCGCGAGATGTGTTACACGGTTACTTTGCATGAACGACTTACTGAGCGTGTCGCCGAAGAACAATGGAGAGAATCGTTATTGGACGACGAGAAGAAGAGGGCCCACACCCTCGTGCATACGATATTCGATTGTAGAGAAAATAGATAGTCGAGTTGATGCACCTTAAGGCTGCAGGCAATGCAATTGAACGAAAAGAAGGGCGAAGAAGAGAATCGTGCGCCACCTTTCGAGGCTCTCGTGGCCATTTGCGTAACTTGAATTTCTCACCTAATGTGCTCTACTGCTATCCTCGAGCTCGTGATTATATAGAAATTTTCTCGTCGTCGCGTGCGATGCTCACGAACAGGCGTTTTGTGACTTCCGGCTTTTGAAAAAAAATATACAAAAAAATTGCTTCTGGGAATTGCCAACGAACCGTTTGACTTTAGCGAAAAATTGCTGACGAATTGGTGCTAAAAAAAATACATGAAAATATCTGTGTCAAGAATATTCTTTTTCATAAAATTTAATTCTTACGCAATAATTACGATTCTACATCGTATTATTATTCAATTTTTTGTCGTTTTGCAACGGATCAAAAAACGATTTCGTTATGTCCCTAAGTACCCTCGAGTTGTTTTGTTCGCGAAACAGAATAGCTGGATAGATTTTTTTGTTGATTAATAATGAAGGGAAGATATTAATATTTAAAAATACCGAGAATCGTCACTCTTCCCAAAATCACTCGGTCCACATACGTTTTGACTCGCATTGTTTCGAGTCTATATCGATGTTATTTTTCCACTGATCCCGCATCTGTCGCTTTGCGCTATTTCCAATTTAATATTTGTTACGGTAACCCGCGTTTCCGTCGATTTCAATTTTAAAATCAATTTAGAATACGGGAACTCGTTCATTGCTGCTGGAACTCGAAACAGCAACCATTCAATAGGAAAGGATTTTTTTTTATCCCGTAACAAAACGTCAAATTCGCGAAGTGGACTTCAAAGCGAGCGAAGTTTAATTGATCCGTGCGTCCGCAGTTTCAACGTATTCCACTTAATAGATTAAAACCCTCGTTGTAAAGCACGAATTCGGAGTTTTTTTTATTCGGCGCATATGCCCGAGAGAATTGGCGATTGTTTTTTTTTTTTTTTTTTTGGGGGGGAATAACAAAAAAAATATATAGTGAAAAAAAAAATTGCAAAGGTACGTTTGGCTGTCGTTATGGAGTTTTTAATCCCGTCAATCAAACCTCGAGGCGCGTTCGTGGAATTATAGCGGAGATTTTGTGATACGTCAGAGGAGCGTATAGCGCGATGCGCACAGACGTGCGGGCGCGTGGACTCCGTTATCTCGCTATCTTTACATTTCGTATACACCGATAACGTGGAAACATTAATTACTATTCAAATATGTCGACGACCATGCGGGTGTATTCTCATCTTGACGTCAATCGAAGGAAAAAGGGATTTATAAAGCACGGAGACATAGGTACCATTATTCGGTTCAAGTTAAAATAAATGAAAAAAAAAAGAGAACTACTGTTCAGTAGTAACGTCTGCAAAGTAGATAGACGAATTCAAGGGTCATAATTCTAATTGTCATGATTCATTGCCGTGTGCGTAACTCGTGCGACTCGTATCAAAGAATATTTTTCTCCAAGAGTAATGTGTGTATTACTTGACTATCCGTTCCCCTGGAGATATTCAACGACTGATTGTTATTTAATTACGAGAATTTTTTTTATCAACAATAATAACGTCGAAAGACGGTGATTGAGAGAAATTCACTGTAATTTTTTCGTCTATAGTACGAAAAAAAAAAGAAAAGATAAACAAAAACGTTTCCCTCGTTGAATAGGCTGTAGGCGACAGTATTCGTTACTGTAATTGTGATTCTGGGATACGAAAGTATCGCGATGATCCCACCGTTTGAGTGAAAATCCGAATGGAATATCACTGAGCCGCAATTCCGCAACGCAAATGTACTGCCACTGTATACTGTTCCAGCGTGTCGTTTACGATATAGAGTGAAAATTTGCGGCATACAGGGAGTGTGTAATTGGGGAGAGAACTCGAGAATCGAGGGGTATACGAGACCGCGGGATATGTTACTAACAAGCCAACAACGCACCGAGGACACCGTGATAACCCCGCAATTATGCATCATGAAAGCTGGTTATTCACACCGATGACTCTCATCTTCGTCATCGGTATCCCAGTCCGTATACGCTTGTTACGCGTATACGCGTGTCGCACGGGCCAACTAATAAATTTGATCATCAAACCTCCGACGAGACGAAAGTTCGTCTCATCAAAGTAGAAACGGCCATTTTTTCCCATTGCGTAATTCTATGTGTTTAAACCGAAACACATACTTCCCTTTGCAATCGTTTTTTTTTTCTAAATCAATATCTAAACATTAACTTTTTCTTTTTAACGACGAGAATTTACGATCTAAAGATTTTCAAAACGTAACCCCCACTTTGTTGCGTCGCTCAATCAGTACACCACAATATTACAAAACGAGGTACAGAACTTATCGTAACATAAACTTTATTTGCATACGAAGTAGCTATTAAAAAAAAAAAAGTAAAGAAAAACAAACGAGATAAATGCAACGTGTCGCAGACGTCTAAAAAATGGCGGTGTAGGCAAGTTTACCGGTGTCGTACCGCGAATCAAGTACAGACGCACGCGATCCCGGACGACTGTTCACGAGGCATTTTGCAGGGGCGATAGGGTGCCCGCGAAGAGAGCGCGAGATGGCCCCGGTGTGTGAGATTCGACTAGCTGGCACTCCCGAAATAATGTTTGGACGTAAGGAGGAGAGTAGAAGTCGCGCTCGCGGCCCGAGTCGGATCGTCAGTCTCGCCCCTGTTACATAAGCTTCGTAATTCCACGAGTGCGATCGTCTTCGCTACATTTATTTCTTTCCTTTCTTCGCACTAATAAACTTCACTCCAAAAATTGTGTTCATTTCGACGACAAAACGATGGTAAAAAGAAATACGTGAAAAATTTCGCTTGAAATTCGTTCTCAGCGAAAAAACACAAAAAAAAAAAGAGACGAAAAAAAGTTCACAAAAGTATAACCCACAGTCGAGAGACCGTGGTGAAATTAAAGAGCTCGCGCGATGTCGGCAGAACGAGAGGGGTGGATCGGTCATGAGGTCTCGGGTAGTTCGCGTGTTGGATAAGTAGCTTCGTCTATTCGGCCTTCTAGCGCGAGTCATGCGTGCGGTTTCTACGGCTCGGTGTTGGACGAAGCCGAGAGTCGGACGAGGATGAAGCTGGCATAGGGAGAGGACACGAAAGAGAGGGACATAGAACGTGAGCGAAAGAGAGAGATTGAGGCAGAGAGACGCGCGCGCAAGGGCGCAAAAAGAGGTGGGAGGAGCAGATGCGATGGCGGCGTCGACTGCGAGGGTTAATATAGGAATTTCTCGTATATAGTACACATGTACCATCTTGGTATATAAACTACATTCATACTATAGATGTTAGGTAGCAGAACGGAGTCGCGGATAAGGCAGAGGGCAAGCAGAGTCACATCAGAGGAGGATATGCCGAATCAATTCGGCAAATCCTCTCATTCGTACACCGAACTCTATACTCACCGTGTTACTCGGACGACTGGTGATGCGAGATGAAAGATTTTCGTTTTTTCTGTATGTATATATATATATATATGTATATATTGTTTTGTTGTTTTATTTAATAAAGTTGTAACCGCACGAAACTCGAGAAGGTTGCGGATGCGACGACAACAGTTGCGACGGCGGGTAGGCAAGAGAACCAATGGAGCCAACGAAGAAATTAGGTATACTCGACGTCACATACGTAGATTCATCCGGCTTTACGTTGATGGTTGGTGACCGGCTAGGCACGGCTAAATGCTCCACTCTCGCCCTCGGCCCTCGTTCACCCTCTGTATCGTTATTTTTTTTTTTTTTTTCTTCTTTCTATCACACGTATCTCGTATCTTTATCTAATACCTTCGCATCTACAGACGCTTTCGCCGCGAGTGTGTAACACACAACTAAAAATAAAATTGCTCGGTGGGTGATGATGCTGCCTAGTGGTGCTGCGGCGGAGGCCTCGGGCTGCTCTATGCTGCCGGTAACACTGAGAAACGTCCCGACGATGTAGCTTCACTGACTCTCGCTCTTCTTCTCTCTTCACGGATAGCGTTCGCAGATTTTGCGTTGCTGATTGTGTGCTGTTTTTTTCTTTTTTTTTTTTTTTCTTTCTTTTCGTTTTTATCGGCTATCTTTTGGCTCTTTGTTATTCAAATCAATTTTTTTCTATTATTTTCTTTTTTACGCCTCGTTTCTCACTTCTACTTCTTATTCGTCACCTCTTCTCCTCCGCCTCACCCCCGCCCCTCTCGCTACCCGTTCTTCCTTCTCCTTCGCCTCTCGTTCTTCCAACCTTTATCCACCCTCTTCAGCGTCTTCTTCCCCTGACACTTGACGTTTTGTACCTCGAACGACACATTTATAAATCTTACTCCAGCCACTCTCGGGCGCACTGATCACTTATTTATAATTCAACTCAGTTTTCACTTATGTTTTTTATTTTATTTATTTTTATTTAACGTCAGCTTAATCAACGGTAGATTTTTGGATATCACTGATATTTCGGTATTGTTAGACTTGAACTCGGGTTGTTTTGCTCGTTATCTATTCAACTTTAGTCCTTCTATCGGAGAGCGGAGAGCTTCGAACGGCGGACATGCGTGATCGCGAGGGGTGTCTGTGTAACGCGATGAAAAAACGTTATTTTAAGATCGATTATGAAATTTCACGTTCACCAATTTTTATTTTTTAAACCGAAACTAAGAACTTCGCGCGTTTTTGTTCGATAATTCGACAGGTTTTATTTTTTATTAAAACTCCTGTATTCCATGCGTACTATTGTTGCACATGAATTTTCGTTGACACTAAAATGAAACACTTGTGAACCCTCGTCGACGAAATTCTTTTTTTTTTTTTTTTTCAAGTCTCACTCGCTCACGTCTCAATGTCACAGAATCGTGTTTCACGCACACGCGGAAAAAAAGTACTGGTTTGTTACTCGCTTCTTAGTTTTTATTTTTATTGTTTTAACCGGATGTTACCAGCGAATCAGAGTAGCTTGGGCTATTATCCAGCAACGGGAAGAACGACATTAGAGTCAAGCGAATTCTACTAGGATCGTCTAGCTATGGTTGTGGTCGGATACGGGAGCTCGAGGAGAAGGCGCATGGGCTCTCATCTCTCTCTCTCTCTCCCTCCCTCTCTCTCTCTCTCTCTCTCTATGTATGTCTCTATCCCGCAAAGGTTCTTCTCGCGATGATGTCGTAAGTGCTGCCCTCCCAGGTTTCTCTGGACTATCGTCTCACCACTCTCTTCAACCCCTGCGTTTTTTTTTTCTCCAATGTGTATTTTTAAAAAATTTCTACTTCGTGTTTTTTTCACAATTTTAATTTTCTTAATTCTCGACACGAAACAATCGGAAACTCTTCTCTTCTACGTTCTCGATGAGATAACGAGGCTTGAATAATTGATGAGGAACAAATACTATTTCCGTGTTCATTCTCGAAGTCATCGTGCCTCTTGTCCCCCTCCCCCCTCGCTACCTTCCCTTTCCACCGTTTTTCCCGACGGGTGCTAGAGCACTCGAGAACGAAAGAGAGACTCCGATAGAGAAGGGACACAGACGGAGGCCGAATCTATAACGTCACACACTGCACTCGGCGAAGCGATCGAATCGATGCGCTCTCCTCTTTTCCCCGGACGTCTAACCGAGAACGAATTTTCTCTCTCTTTCACACTCGATGAAAGTATCGAACAGCCAGTATCGGACAAGGTGAAAAAAAAAAAAATTCGAGGTGAACGCTGAAGAGGGTTTGATTCAATCGAGTCTTGTGTGGTCGACGACAAAATACTCGATCGCAATATACGAGTTATCTTTCGCGATATTAGTGAGAAGATAATAGCGCGGCCAGGCGTGGGAGAGGAAGGGGGATGCCGTCGTCGGCGAACTCGTTTTATGTTCGACAAACTCGGTTGCAGTACGATACTGGTCTACAGAATAATAATAATTATTATTATTCAACCTCAAAGCGTTCTCCAATGTTCCTTCGTGAATAATTTTCCTTGAAGAAAAATAAAATCCGTATTGTTTAGTGGGGTAAAAAAACAAATTGGCAACTATGCTCCTCGAGGCAACGCGAGACCGCGACGTTGCGATTGACGACAGCGCCTTGTTTTTTTCTCCTTGATTCCTCTTTTCATAGAGATAAGTAGAAACTTATCAGGCACACGCGAGCCGAGAATATTTAACTACAATTTCATCATTATCATTATCATTTTTTTTAGAATAGAAAACAGTACGCGTATACATCAGATTGACACGAGTTAAACTCGTAACTACAATAACGTTGCTGCTCGTCGGTAGCAGTGGGAGGTTTGTTCTATGATCAATTACTGGGTTTCTATTATGCGAATGAGATATACAGAGAGAAAGAGAGTTAAAAAGACACACGCAGGCAGCACTGATAAAGAGAATACGGTGTAGAAAGGATCACCGAAAGATACAGAGAGGATGTTACAATACTATCCGGAATTATTAAAAGAGTAAAGAGGCTGAGAGGATTTTTGGGAGTGATTTGGATGGTAGTCTCGCTCACACGACCGTGTTCGCGATTATTAACGTTATTGTGTAAAATGCTTTTTTTTATTTTTATTTTTTTTCGTGTACGGTGTGTACGGTACTGCGGTCTCCGTTGGACTGTCTCATCGGTACTCCACGAACGTCCAGGGTTCGCGCGCTTGCGCGTCGACTCGCGGAACAGCGTCGTGTTTCAACCCCTCCGAATTGATGTCGCGCGCGCAACAAAACTCCCCCTCTCTCTTCGTCCTCTTTCTCTCTCTTTCTCGCTCTACCGACAACGTCCTCCTTTTCTTCGTCCTCGCGCTCGGCCAATTCTTATACTATCGCAAAAAATCATCTTTCTCCCTCACCTCTCGCAACATACCTTTTCCTAAAACAATTCTTCGAAACAATATTTGCTACTCTATTAATTTATGTCTCTATCGTTATGTTTCTTTTGCAAGCGAGATGACGATCTCTCGATGAACGCCCTTATGTCGGAACCGAAGGTCAAGCAAATTTAATTTTGGTCATCGATAGTTTATGGTTCTATCATGCGAAATAATGATCGATTTTCGAGGCTCCACTGACATCAATTTTCTTTACAATGCGTCTAAATAAATGTTTTGAACTCCGCAAAAGTTTTTCAAAATTATTGGGACTGAACACAGTAGAAAAATCTTTGAAGATCAGATATGAAAGATTTTACCTCCGACGCCTATAATTTTATCATTTTTTGCTCGTTTTGTACGATAAATCAACATATATCTTGTTTCTGTTCTATCGTATCGATTTTCTTATAAATCAGCAACAGTGTAAAAAAATCGTCAATGAAAGTCGATCGATAGATGAATTTTAATGTCTTATCTCAACTTAATTATAAAATGTGTAATTTACTATGCTAGTAAATAAAATATTTCCGGGTTCATTGAATTTAGCGGTATTTTTAACAGTGTAGAACAAAATATTGATTATTTTCACGACGTAATAAATTGTCGTACACAGGCATCTAAAATAATGTATCCGGTTTTAATAAAATCATTTCTCAATACTGGAGACTCGGCCGATATGTCGCGCGAGAGAAATTACAAATCAACTTGGCGATCGAGTCACGACGATACGAGATTGCGAGCCATCGACAATCGCGATGCGGCTATCGATCTGTTGTCACAATTACACGAGCAGTAATGCCTTATCGGCTTCGTAGTATCGTCACCACAGTTATATTTGCGAATTGTCTTATCCATCTGTTTTGTCTGTGAAACCTCAGGTGATCGCGGAATAAGTACAGGTTCGATGCCCTCTTCGATAGGACAATGTAATACGAAAGTTTATTAAGCGTTTATATTTACTTGCGAAAGATAAAAGAGACCGGGAGAATAAAAGAGAGTGCTGAAAACGGTTATAAGTTTATGAAGAGACGGTGAGAGGTTTGCGTAGTGATTACCGAGTGACGTTGGTACGTAAGGGTGAATAATAGGGTTGCATGCGCGAGTTTATCGTCACGCGCCAAGTAGTCGCGAGACTTTTCGATATATATACAAAGCTTAGAGTCCACGCGAGATCTCAGACGGCGTTTAGTATAAACGTACACGTCGCTGTCTCGGCGTTGTGTGCACCGAGTCGCGCGATGCAGACGTCCAAGATGGCCGAGGAGGGTAGAAAGAAAGAGGCGAAGAAGAAGAAGCAAAATAAGAAGAGGAAGACGAAGGAAGAGAGGCAAAAGTGAGCGCGCGAATGACGTCTGAGACGAGGACGACGCCTTCGCGACAAGACATTTTAGCAGCTAGCTAACCTCTTCTCATCGAGCTACTTGGCAACCGCATCGACAGAATGACAACCCTTTTCTTCCCTCTCCGACTCCTTACACTTTTCAACAAATGTCTATGTAGCGTCTCCTCTACGTGGCCTAATAATGTTTGAATCGATTACCAGAACCGGACCTCACGGTCCTTTACATCCACACACGCGACTCTGGCAAGTAATTCTCGCGCGTTTCAATCTCACGTGGATCCAAGTTTGTTGCATTAACTCGCATCGTATAATTTGGCTGGTGAATTCCAATGATTTATAAAACTCGTTACGGTTCGTAAATATCAATCGTTGCGTTGCTCATTACTCAAACGATATTTTAACTACACGAGGAAAAAATTAATTTTTTCAATTTTTTTTTTATTTCGTATTATTTTTCGCGGTGTATAATGTGCATCGTGCAATTAGCACACGACCTCCTAGTCTATCGAAGCGTGAGTGCAAGCAATGTTGTAAAAATGAGGTGTTGGCGCGCCCGATCTATCTTTAGATAATACTGCTTCGCCGCGCTTGTAATAATACAATAATGAAGAAGCACTGACGTAGGTCGGTCATGAGCTTTTAAAGAAGAAAAAAATGGGATTGTTATAAAACGTCATCGGCGAATATTCTAACGAGTTGTTGCGGAAAATTCGTTGAAACATTTATCTTGATTATCGATTATTTTTTGTTTTGATAAATCATATACGCAGCGGCATTGAATATTTTAGAATTTCTTCGTCATTAAAACAACAATCTGTTCTGTATCGACGAAGATCAATTTTCTTACAGATTTAAAAAAAAAATCTATTGATTTCAAGAAAATATATGTGTCTCATAGTTTTTTAACGATAATTTTTATTTCAATATATTTTTTTTACGTGAAAATCATTCTTAAATTTGTGAAACTTGGATTTGTAATATTTTCATACGATTTTGTATCGATCGATTTCCGATATTTTTTTTATTAATAAAAAATATTGATGGTTAAAAAAAAAAAAAGAAAAAAAGAATCACAGTGTAGTTCGCTGATTAGTTCGCAACATCGCGACAGTTGTAAATTTAGCGACATGTCGCAAGGCGTCGTCATTGCTCGCATCGACGAGTTTATCGAGAATGATGTACGTTATCGGTAAACACGACGGATAAGTAAAGCACGTGCAGTGGTCGTTCAACCATCATTACATTTTTAAGTGTAGCGTACCAACACAAGTCTCAGGGTATCCGCCTTACGAAATTTCTACGATTACGATTTTTGCCAGACAACAGTATCGTACCAACAGTTGGTCGTATCTCGCTACTTATATAATCTTACATAGATACGCTATTCTCATAACGCGAGATATAATATTCGTCAATGATCGTCGACCTCAAACCTTGAATCATTCATTACCGCACGATATATCAATGGTGTGATTAATTAACGTCGATTAAAAATAGAACTTCGCAATTTTAAGCCACACGCGTTTCCTCGAATGACTTTTCATTCATTAATTCATGAACCTATCGCTCAAACGAATCGATTCGTTTATATCACAATTGCAATTATCGCATTACAGTTCGAGTTGCGAAATTATCATCCCGCGATCTGTAGATTGTTTTTATTTTATTATTTTCTTTGAGTCAAAAGATTTAATCGGATATGATAAATAAATCGATAAAGGATGGTATATAACGCGAAATCGCTTGAACCGTGTGGTGAACCGATTGCGGTGTTAGCAGTAAGCGTGGGTGGAAAAAAAAAAGAGTATATCCGCATCAGCGAGCCGGCGCGAAGCCCCATAAGATTCAACTCTCGCTTGGGAGGGGTTTGGGATTCGACGGTTGATGTGGGGGTTCCTCCCGTGCAGTCTTTGCTCTCGTGTGCGTGTTTTCACCGTGAACCACGAATGCGGAATATCGAATGATCCAAGTATAGGTTGTGCCGCCGTTCGCAAATACCATATAACATCGCGCTAACAGTAGCGTGACCGTAGCGTAAACCGAAGCACCACAGTTACGGCAAAGTGCACTTTCGACAATGAAATAACGTTATACAGTTGTCGTCGAGCCATCGATATCTCTATTTGCGCGTAATGCGATAAATTACGATGAAAACATCGTCGCTTCTCGCACTTTCCCGGAAGTAAATTGTTATCTTCGCTGTTTAAACAAATTACGATGAGCAAAAAGGAAGTGAATTGGTAAAAAGTATGAATTACAAAATTGAGAACACGCGTTTGCGATATAGAAAATTTGTAGCCACTTTAATTTACCTTGATAAACGTAGAGAGAATATAACGTTGTCATTATTAAAATACCTCGTTTGGCATATAAATGCAAATCGCTAGAGACTGACTATTATTCGTTTGAACCCAACAACTCGTTTCTATGCAGCGTTATAGGTCATTTTTTTTTAATCTGCCGCGCCAGTAGTCCAATCCCTCATCGGTCAGACACTCTCTATCTCGTTCAGGGAATCGACGAGCTTCGTAAATGTATATCAGTCGGGCAGGAAAATTGATAATTCCTTCGTGACGGTTTACATGACAAGGATGGCTTGACTGATTGCCGTAGGCGTGTTATTGGCTACCAGTAGAGTCTTAGCGAAGTGACACGAGGTTAATCGAGTTACCTCTGTGCCGCGAAATCCCCGAAGCGCACAATTTCCAATCAGTTGGTATAACGCATTTGAGTGAAGGAGCGTGACTATGCATATCGTAAAGAATGACACAACGAGCTTTTCCATACCTTTTTTTATTCTCATTCATTCGCGGCAACGCTTTCGATCGTCGGAAATATATTATTTTCAATCTATCTAATAGATATCGACAAGAATGGGGGATCTTATCTCTGATATAACCTGCGACCATTGGGCAATAAAGAACAGAAGGAAAGTCGCCAGTAATTTTTCGAATTTTAGTAGTGCGATAAGAGAGCAAACGAAGAAGAGATAATTCAAATTTACTGACATTGCGCAACGCTTCGAACAATTGATGGATAATGAGGAAAAAAGAATTTAAACCAATCAACGCCTAAGGCGGTAATCGGTTACGGCGATTCGATCGTACGAAATCGTTGATCGACTCGATAACTCAACGTAATATCGGTGGCAGCCGGGCGATACAATGTATAAAGCGTCGACGAATAAGCCATGGGGCGCTTACCCGTTAAGTAAATTATTCAATCAAGACATCTCAATTTAAAGGCTCCACGGGTCCGGTCTTGTACGGCGAGTGTTTACACACTTATCGCGTAAGGGTTATTCCACTGCAGACTATTTGCCGCCGACTATGGATACGATGCCGAATAATAACCGAGGTCGAAGGGTCAATGCTATTGACCATTTCAGTCATCGTATTTTATCGAGCAGCGAATGAACTGTCATACCATTCTATTTGCAGCAAATCAAAGGGAATGCCTTTCGCGAAGAGGACTGAGAAGGGGAAAATATCCTTTTTAAAAATGACCAATAACCACGTAATTTTAAGTTCGAAGTACTGCCGGATTTGGGTTACAAAAAATATACAGAAATATATGGTTCAGAATATTTTATTCGAAATCTTTCATTTTTACCAAAAAATTGCAAGCATTCAATTTCATTGAAAATCAAAGGTATCAGTGTTTGAAAAACTCCAAAAATCACGAAAATTGCAATTTTGTGATCACGTTTATTTTAAGTACTCACGGATGAATATTTGATACGAAAATCTACGTTCATATTGGCGACAATTTTTGCGGTGCTCACTTCCAATTACCCTTGGAAAACCCGACGTTACTTTCAATGTCGTCCAATAAAAAGTTCTCGACATTCGATTCATTATAATTGTTGTGTGTAACACATCACTGCAAACCCACGACCTTTAAAATGAATAAATTTCTCAGGACCCAAAACGTTTCTCATGTTATCACTGACGGCAATCTGCCGTAATGCCGTTGAAACTATATCTCGCGAATGTACATTTTAGTTGAAACAATTCAACAGTTCTCACGACAAAGGGTGTCCACAGAGAAGTTGGCGTATTTATTAAAAAAAAAAAATGTTTAAATGATAAATTAAGGACATTTTTTAAGAGGTGTAGATTATTGACACTGTTGTAATCGAGGATACAAGTGACGCACGAGAGTTAATTGAAGTAGCTAATTTCTCGTGTTTATTGTAACGTATACGTGTATCTCGCATGATATCGTTGGGTGGCCGGACGTGCGTTATACGTCATCGTGTCGGGCGTCAATCTCTCGTTAACTCTTCAACACCAGTACAGAGATTCCGATATCAACTGGCGCGTTCCGGACGTATTCTCTCGTATCTATACGGTTTCTACACAGTTTACACTACCGTAGCTTCTGTATCTGTATGCCGCGACCAGTGTATATAGAAATATCCAGTAAATCAATAGGCGCGCAACTTCATCGAATCCGTTTTTTTTTACCCTGTTTACTCTTAATTTAGAGCTGAGCGAAGACCGGGAGTGTAAAATTTCATCGAACAAAAATAAAAAAATATTCGCGATACCATACGTCCTCTGGTTTTTCGTTCCTACTGTCATATCGCGTTTATCATCACCGTGTATAGTGACGAATACACTGTACTCTGGCGAATTTATAGTTTTTTTTTTTTTCTGTTTTTCGCACTATCGCTTTTATCGAGCGTGTAGACTATTGCCCGGATGGTACCAATTTCGGTGAGGCGGACGAGAGATACGTCCGCAAAAATCAACGAAACCCGATTATCTGTTCGAATGCGGAACATCACGGCACTTTTTTTCTCGTCCGCTCTGCTATCCGGATGAGCGATTCGATGATTAAACGAAAATTCGATTATGCACGTTCTATCTCTCGCGCACTGGGACTCGAACTACTTTACTTCAATCCGTGAAAAATTAGTGACGGGCCACTCGCATCCAAAACAAATTTAGAAATTTTTGAATCGTTCCTATTTTTTTTTTTTTTTTTGGTGCTGACATAGAAATCTATAGCCATTTCATGTTAATTTCATGTTAATTTCATTTCAATTGAAAAAAAAAACATTTTGCGTGATGCAACAAGTATTGAACTCGATTTTCATCGATGTAACTTCCATATATGTATCCTCGTCGAGTTATTGACTCGCGATAATAATACGCAAGAATGTCTGTCGCGCGTCTCAACGAATCAGAATGAGGTCGCAATTCCAAACTTATGTTTACGATTTCGCTTGAGGACATTATTTATTGTCCTCTTTCGCTCGTTTTTATAAAAAATTTATCGAGTTGCGTCCATCTCTGTCTAAA
The DNA here is from genome assembly GCA_934046635.1 of Buathra laborator. Lineage (NCBI taxonomy): Eukaryota > Metazoa > Arthropoda > Insecta > Hymenoptera > Ichneumonidae > Buathra > Buathra laborator. The sequence continues at coordinate 2,806,301 of OW203898.1, read as the reverse complement.
TTTCAATTGCACATATATCGCGTTCTCGTATAAAGCGCGCTACAGAGAATCGAGATAATTTTATTTTTCTCTTTGAATGGATATTGCACAGAACGTCACCGCGACGCGGAAGATAAACGTCTCGACTACTGCAAATCTACATGTTTTTTAATTTAAAAAAAGCTCTGACTTCATTTCTAAAAGATAAAATCTGCGCAAGTCACCTCGTCTTTTCTATATCTATACGTTCCTTTCCATACCCTGGGGCCCTTCTAACTATTAGCTCAAACTTTGACACCGAAAGAAAGTTGACTGGAAAATTAATCCTCTTCGCAACGTCGTTGCGTAACTCAGAATTACTTGAAAATGGTTCGGATCCAAAGTACGAAAGGAACAAAAAAAAAAGAAAGAAACGTTGAAACCGAAGTAAAAGTCGGCGCCCTGTGATTATAATAGAGTGACAAAGTTACCATCGTAGACCGTTGTAATCTATTCGTAAAAGAGACGGGACTTGACCCGGCTGTGTATGTAATTCGGTCGCTTAGCTGTATTGGCATTACTCTCACGAGGGAGGCAAAGTAGTCGGAGTAACGGGCCGGGGATCGGAGCGGTAAAGAAGAGGCTTAACAATTTAACGAGCGAACGTACGAAGAGCGTGGTTGATTGGCGACAACGAGAATATACATACACGAATGGATTGGACACGTTATAATTTAATTAACGAAGGTAACAAATGGGCCGCTTGCGCGAGTGCTCGGTCGCTGGAGCCCGGAGCACTCGGGGTTTTGTCCCCCACGCGCATCACTTTGCCGTCATCGTCGTTGATGCTGACGACCCAACTGTATTCGGAAGTGACTTTATTGGCTTGATTAATTAATAGAACGACTTACGTTTGCGACGTAAGCTCGTCAACCAAACGAAGACACCGACGTTGCGCTCGATAATTCGTTTTCGCACTTTCGCACCAACTTATGTTTTTTTTTTTCGCTTATTAATTCATATATTAATGTCGAATAAACAGCTCTGTTAGCTTGATTAATGAATTAATGAACAAATTACGTAACGACGATATCTTAATTCTTCGTTTTTTTAATTTTGCGCAATGGTTTGCTTTCTTTTTCTTACGTAGTCAGTCGCTATCAATAATCGATGCTTATAAATCCATTATATCGTTTATGAGGGGCGAAATATTTTTCACTATCGGCCTTTGGTATTCTGGTGTTTATCGATTTTTGCGAATCACGTGAAATCTCTTGCGATAAATGTGTAACAACGTTAGGTGAATGCCGTACAGGAGTTTATCTAATGTGCTCTCCTGTATTTTACACGGGCGAAACTATGATGTAGAGCCATTGATAGCCTTATCTGGAATCGTCAAGGTGATAATATGCGTGAAAGTGAGATTTAATCCCCCCGTTCTCGTGCGTCATCGATATACCATTACCGGGTATAATGCTGAATAACAATGATGTACGCGTGTATAAAACCCGAAGTTTTACTGAAAAACGGGAAAGATAGACGCACGGTCGTCAGTTTTAAATAATGTTGTTGATTCATTGGATTGACAAGCTTAAACGTAGTATATCTTTAGACTTGTCATCTTATCAGTGCGGTCGATTTAGATAGGAAGGAGGAAAAATTCTGCAGCGGAATGTATAAAAGAAGAATAAATGAGAATTTCGCTTCTGCAGCCCTTCGTGTCTAAGTTTTGATTTTCTGAAACCGCACGAATCTTAGAACGCGATGTAGCGAGTTTAGACAACAGGAGATGCGGAACAAAAAAAAATTCACTCAGACACGTATACACGTGTCGGCATAACACGAAACGGTTAACCTTCAAATCAAACTTCTCGGAAAAATAGAAGTTAAAATTTTCGTAATTTCTTGTCATTGGTACGATACAATTTAATAAAGAAATAATCTATAAATATTTCCAGAACAACTGAACTTGTGGTCGTACGATTAAACAGTCTACTTGTGTAATATATTCATAGAGATTATAAAAGAAAACAGCATTCAACCGGGACAAGTGCCACGACTCGCGATGCTCTTATTGTCTCTCGTTCAATTCGTTCGTTTTGCCGAGGCAAGGCCTGTGGAATTCCACCGCCGGCAATATTAGATTCGCGAAAGCGCAAAGTACACTCTTTGAGTATCTCGTCTGCGAACAGTGGTTGCTGTATATTGCTGGCGATGCCCCGTATTCGCAAAGTTCAACTTTATCTGCCGGTAGAATTGTGCACCAGCCTCGGGGAAAACTGTCGAGTTATTGGCATTAACCGATCAATGATCGCGCAGGGACAACTTCCGGTTTGTACGCGTTGCTATCGAGTCTAAACTAAGAATAACCGATAATGCTTGCAGTATCTAAAGTAGATACAGCGAGTGTTTATCAAAATCGAAGGGTCCGAAAGAAGCCCTTTTTTTCTATCGACGATTGAGGGTTGATTAAAAAAAACTTTAAACCCCGTGACTCAATATCACGAAGATAATAAACTCGGGTTGTATACTTAAGAAATGTATGCTTTTCGCATGAACAGACGATTTATTGTAAACTCGATAGCGAATGACGAGAAACATAAGGTTTTATCCCTCGGCATTAGACATGTAAAGCGGTATTGGTTACGCCCTTGTGTTTCTTATCACTCGGTATGTTATCCGAAGGGAATTTGGGTGTTCGGTCAGCAAGTTTTTTCGAGTAATAACGCTGAACGATAAGTGACGAAGTTCCAAGACACGTGCTGCCGAGTCTGGTTAGCACGCGATGCAAGTGTATGTGACCTAGGAAAAGGGATCAGGGCGCGCGATCGTTAAAACTCGCTTCCAAGGTTCGGGTTTAACCTTTACCCCCTCTCCTGCTCTTTATATATATATATATATACACACATATATATATATCTATCTCTCTCACTCCCTCTGACTCCCTATTCTCCGGCACAAAGCCCTGCAATGTGGAGCGTTCCACTTGCTCAGCACAGAGAAAACTGGGCAGACCACCCAGAGAGCGCATATTTTTCACTCGTTGCGTTGTCGCCGGATTGTCTCTTTTATTCTGCATACTGGCCAAGGACGTTTATCAAGAAGCATTCGCACAGATACTGTAGTACCGTAATAGTATCTGGATTACCCGGCTTTTCCGAGAGATCCTTTTTAATAATTACCTCTTTGTAAGTAGCTAATTCCGTTAATCGTTTATGCGGCAATGAAGAAATCTTCTTTGTTTTTTTAATTTTTATTTGTTTAGTACAGAATCGATTGCGATGCTTAAAAATCTTTATTCCAATGGCGATTAATCGTGATAGATACTAAAATATTTTCGATGCACTTATTGAGAACATTTTTTTATTTCGTCGCCGATAAAACACATCCGTTGCTATAATGTTTTAAAATGATGAAGAATCTCTTTCGGATCGTTCAATTTTATCGTTTGTATGTTTGTACATTTACAATCGGTGCGTTATCAAGATATTGCAGTGATAACGCGTATTATCTGAACGTATGCACTTTTTCGATATATAGAGATTGAGAGAGGGAGAGAGAGGGCGAGAGCCTAAAGCCGCAGACCATTCCTAAGACATTCCGCGCTCGGGCGAGATGTAGTATTTATTTTTAGGAGTCCTTGGAGCCTCGCAGCTAGTCCCTCTGTTGCTCGTGCATCTCCTTTTGGCACGCGTTTCCAATGCACGCGGGTCGTCATCGTCGCCGGCGTCCACCTCGCACCTAACATATCTTACGATCTGAATTTCTATATCCCACGATACTGACCTCGTCTATCGATACTTTCGTTGAAAATTGTTAACACACATTTTCATTCAATTTCTGTCTATGACTTGAGAAAATGTATTGCTTTTATCGACGGGCCAAATAATATATTGCATCGAAGATTAAACTTCGGATTTCAGGAAAAAAATATGGCAGCCAACGTTACTACGCAATATGATAACTTTTTGTCGATCGTCGGTCCACTTGCCGCACGAATATTTGTCGATCGAAAGCGTGAAATTAATAAAAAATGTGAACAAAATTTCGCGTATACCGAGTTCACGCGTATACGCATGTACACGCTCGTCGCTCGCGATCAGCCTCTCCCTTGGAGCTGAGAGGAGGCGTTAAAATAGAACAGGGGCATACGCGCGTCGGCACAGTGGTGCGCTTAAACTATTCCCGAAATGTTATTCTTCGCGTAATAGCTTCGCGCGAGTCGAGGGGCAAAAACGGGAGTGTCTCGAAGCGACCGAGGAAACACTCGGGTCTTCCTGAATCCCTTGACAAACTACCCCGGTTATGTGTTATCCATTCCGCTGTTTCACATATACCCCGTTGTAATCGGGTGGATTAATAACACGCTATCGGCTAACTACCGCACCCGATATAATATCCCTTCCGGAACGCCCCGAGCTTCAACACACGATCTCAGTCTCGTTCTCCCTTTTATTCACATATACATATACCTATACCTAAAAAAAAAAGTTGTTTGAACAGCTTTTACGCCACTAGCCGAAGCTCCTCACGCTTTTATGTACATCCCCGTCATCATTTTCCTCATTTCCTCGGAATCATTTCAACCCGCTGTACATATAGATTCTTCTCCCTCTTCCCCTCCGCCCCTTCGCCGAGGTCTCGTCCACTCTGTCTTATATACTTCGTTCATTCTACTCTTTTATGTTGTCTCGCAATTTTCTCAAATTGCTGAGTTCTACCGACGCAATAGATAGACGAGAGATTTTTCGCATTAACCAAATAATCGCCGCATCCCGGGGCATGTACCCAGAAGTAAAAAAAAAATCATCGTTTTATGGAGCACATGAAATCGTTTATTATTATTATTTTTTGTATGAAATTCGAGATGTTATTTCTCAGGGCTGTTTATTCGTATCTCGCGACTTCAAAAGTAAAGCCAAGAATGCGTGTGCGCCGACGATAAAATCATCGCGAGGATCTAAGGTCAAGGGTTGAGGTCGTGAACAGCGAATGAACCGTATTCCAGACGTCGTAAAGCGAAGTTTAACGGAACCACGGATGGACGTAAAAATCCTGTATGTATTTATCACGTGGTCTATACAAAGCTTTTTTTTCTACTGAGACGTTTGTTCAGGTAAGCATTACGAAGTCTTTTTGTCCCTTTGTGAAAAAAAAATCACTCGGTTCCGTTATATCCTATTCGCACCATTGGGTAGAGTGGCCACAGTGTAGGCTTTGGTTAATTTATTGGTATGTCGCTAGCGCGCGTGCCGACGCGAGACCATTAACAGTTATACCCGACGTACTTGAATCGCTCGATCAATTTCGACTAATATGACAAATGAAATTTGACGTACATACTCGTGCCGGTTCGTTCCTTTTATGTAACGAGAAAGCTATTTGTGGATAACACGGCCCCTAGAATATCATCCTTAACAGTGGTCTTTTATAAAAAAAAATTTTTCGCAATGTGCGAATTCTTTAGAGAACAGCAATCATTTCTCGGTCGATTCGTTGATTGTATTGAAAGTAACTTTGCAATTTTTTTTTTTTTTTTTCGAAGGACACGCGATGACGTCAACAATGACGATAGAGGAACAATAATAAGCAGTGTACTTGGCAACTTTTGTTCTCACGTTACCGAGCGCGCCGCGTGTCCGTCTTAGAACGACTTGCCCACAGTACGACATTCCCCGTCTCGCGAAAACTTTGCCGAAGACTTTTGGTCTCACGACATCGCGAGAGACTCTCGCGCGCACTCGCCTCTGTGCAACGTTTTAATCGTCGCGGGGAAGTTTTCGCCCGAGCAGCCAAATTGAATTAGACAGCGAAGGATCATCATTCGTTAATTATTTCATTTCGTGGAACCCTCTCGGCGCTCCGTAGCCTCTCGAGAGAGTATCCGGTATGTTAATTGGAATCACTCGAAAAAAAAAAGAAAACGAATGTTCACGGAAAAAAAAATTGGCTTCGCGTTAGTCAAAATATTGAGAATACTCGACGAGTTTTCCAATTACTATCGGGGCCGCTAAAAAAAATCAAATACATCGCGCGACCTTCAATAGTTGAAGTATCAATTTTTAACGCTTCACGTGTTGGACCCATCGTTAAACATTATTCGTAATATCGATCCTTCGAACGAAATTACGAAATGATAAATGCTTTGCGATAGATCGAAGCCAATTAATCCCACGAGTTGTTTGTCCCAAATCGTTATTTTTGTTTCGGACACGAAATTAGATTCGAATGCTTCAAGAGACATGTAGGTCATACCCAGGGGAATTGGGTCCTATCGATTGATCGGGCCAAGTAAACGGAGATTATATTTTGTCACATAGATAGATCGTAATATAAAGATATACTAGAAGTTCACCGGGATCGCGAGTTCGCATTTCTTCTATCGAACATTAAAAAAATTCCTCATCGCCGCCGCACCTAACAATTATTAGGATCGTCATATATATACGTCAGTCTCCCTGTAAGTCCCTGAATCGAATATTAATGTTCCCTGATATTGATATAGAGAATATTAATAGAATTCTTTGGCCTAATTAGCCGCTAAAAAGCGGATAGAAATTTTAGGGCTCAGGGACTGCCGAAGGAGGAAACGTTACTTATAAGTTACAGTTATATATCTCCCTTATCGTTGTATCTTCCTCCCTCGAGTCTTATAGACGGCAGCGGTGGCGATAGCGGCGAAATCTTTTTATATATATAGATATACATGTCAACACTGTTTCTCCTAATGCTTAATAACGATATTCGCGGTACGTAGGAAAGTTCCTTAAGCCGCGCTCAATGGTCCGGCTAATTGAACTCGTCGCCGTAACGATTTATTGATTTCTTCTGTCATCAATGTGATATATATTTTACGGAAGTGGTTATTTTGATACTTAAGACTTATTGGCTTTCGAAATTCAATGATTCGTTAATGATCCTTGAAGCAAAGACCCGCAATCGGCATTGAAAATCGGATATGCAGTATTAAATATGAATCGACACGTGCGCGCGAGACTCAGCAGCTGAAAGATTTGCCAGCCCTTCATATCAATCATTGAGAAGCAGAAGGGACCATTTCACACAATTTAACATGTTAAATAGCGTGAATAACACCGTTGTCTTTCTTGGCAGTAGTTGTAAGGAAACGTGCCACGATTGCAAAGTCGCGCGCACCGAAGGAGTTAATCTAGCGACAGACAATACAAAAATCTGAAGGGGCCCGGTGTGCTTCAGCGCGTCGATGTGAGAACAGAAGGTAGTCAGGGGAGAGCTACGGCAAGCTGTCGACTTCGGCGCGACCTTGAAGTACGACAGTTCTATCGATCTGGGTGGGTCAAATGAGTCTACTTACTTTGATCGTTCTTATCCCATATTTCTCACTTGCAATCTCAACCCCCTGAAGCACTAACACTCGCGTCAACAAAAATCTTTCTAAATGGTTGTATTAATATTAAAAAAAAAATAAAAAATCTATCGTAGATAATCTGAAATAAGAGTGGACAACGGGGAGTCAGATAAAAAGTAAAGATCGTAGTGAAACGACGATGTTACGAACGTCCTTGAAGCGTCCCGGCGCCATCGATCGGTGCGCACGGAGCTTCCTCTCGAATCTCTCGCGCTCGAGGACGTCGAAGCTAAAACTCGTATATATACCATCGTCTACGTGCAGCTTGCACTCTCAACTCGTAAGAACAAATATTACGGCTCGTCTATCAGTGTATTGCAATAAAGGAAGAATTTTATGATATTCACTGAAATGAAAGAAACGAGAAAGTTGAAAGAAAAAAAAAAGAAAAAAAAAAAAAATGAAAAATCGATTCGTCAAGATATTGTTGTTAGCTGAAAAGTGAGATAGAAGAGCAAGAGGATAGGGACGGAGAGAAAGAGTGAGAGAGATCCTGGAAGGATCGCGGTCGTGGCGAGAGAGAGCTTTGGCAAGGTTGTGTGTTCCGTATTGATCGGACAGTGCACGCCGCTCACTCGACTGGCCTCGCCAGCAACCCCCGCCAATGGTGGCGGCGGCGGCGGCGGCACGGCGGCGGCAGCGCGCGCGACCGAGGGGCTTAAACCATCCTCTCCTCGGTTGTACCTACTTGCAAGCTGCTCTACGCCACCAGCGGCAGCAACCTAACGGAAAGAGCGTCAGTAGTAACTGTAGCACGTCAGTAGAAACAGCAACACCGAGGGAATAGACGGACCTCGGCAAGCTAATAATCGTCATTCGATACACTCAGGAGATTTTTTTTTCCCCCGTCACCGCTTCAAACGACAAATTGATAGGCGAGAGGGATCACAAGGACACCTGAGATCGAAACAACAACAATTCTCGTTGCTCACTACTCAGACGAAACGCTACAGTGTTATCGTAAATGATGGAACGGACTTTCGACGGATGATCCCTAATGCGAAAAGAAGCAAAGTTTTCTTTTCTTATTCTCTTCTCTTTCTGTATCCTGAATCGACTACTAACGCCATCGAGCAGGAGCAGTGCCACTCCTGCAAAACCTCTAGCGAATCAATATATTGCGTACGTTCAACCTAACGTTCGTGTGGAAAAAGGTAAAAAAAGAAATCACGTTCCGCGACCTCCTCTCCCTCCCCCCGTCCGAAGAATATCGAGGCCAATATACGTTGTCGGGTCGCGAATACTCTTTCTCTCCGTGCCATCTACGGAATTCGTGACTTTCGCTATGTTTTCAAATTCATTGATTTTTTTTTTTTATTTTCAACAAATCTTACCGTTCCATCGGATGATTTTTTTTCTGGATCATTTTATCGGCTCGATCATTCATAGTGATATTTTTTTAATCATTGTTTTTTTTTTTTAGTTTGCCGGATTTAACGATGTTTCTCGTCTGGATGTTATGTACAGAGCTTGTCAATTTGTTGCCCAATATAGTACGCACCAATACTGTCAGTTACTACTGACTCTACTACTGTACACACACCGGGGCGGCGGCGGCGCCTCTTCTCTTCATGCGCAAGTACGACCACTCGGGGATCGGTCGCTCGATTATTCGCTTTCTGGGTCATACGGGGAGTGCCTCACCCGCGTTTCGGTTCACGCCGCTAGCTGCTGTTGCGGCTCCTGACTGCCAGTCCTCTTTCTCTCTCCTCGCTCTCCCCCTCTTTCCATCCTACATAACTCTAATTCACCAGTTTCTCGTTTACGAACTTCGCATCACCGTTGATATGGGTTCGTCCATACGAGGCCCACTACACTTCGTATCAACATTCTGACATTTGCAATAGACACGAATACACATATGTATAAACGCATACTACATACGTCGATAGAGATATATCTATATGATACCCCCGTTATCACATCGCGGACTACTGAATGAGGTGAAAATTGTAGAGAACCCTTAACTTTTCAACCCCTACGCGTATTATATAGCCAACGTTTTGTTACTTTACTTATCGCTTATCGTGAGTATTTGAAAAAAAAAAAAAAAAGAAAACTTTCGGAAAAGCTCGATGACTCAACCTTCCGGATCTGAGGACAAACGGCGGTCCGAGTTTCGCTTTCGAACCTTCCTTTCGCGCGTTTCAACACCCATGACATGCACGCAAAGATGACTCAGCCCTTATGTACTATCCTATCTATACTTCCTACACACATATTTATTTCCCTCGCTGAGGGGGATTGGCATTAACCACGCCCATTTCTCAGACACCCAGACGATCCCTATTCGAGATTATCGGTCTTTTAACACTATAAATATCCGTTTAAAGGATTTAAGATTTTTTTATTATGCTAGAATAATCGGATAAAATATTTGAAAATACCGTCTCAATTGTATCACATATTCATCCTTTTTTTTTTTTTTCGTTTGCCGAGAAATGAGAAAGAGAAGTAGAGAAACGAAGATTATAGCTCTTGCGCCCTTTTGTATCGGTGGTGCCATCGAAGAATAGAGGAGTTATAGAACGGACAGAGAGACGAAGAGAAATGAAAAAAAAAAAAAAAGAAAGGCGAGAGACGGGCTGTTTTCTACCTACGATAGTGATTCGTATGGCCTCTCGTTTCCTCGACGGCTGTTATATACCTGTATACTATCTGTAATGGCGCAGACTCGATTCTCGCGAGCCTACGTCGTAATCCTCACTTGACCTCATGGCGGTTTCGTCCCGATAGAGTACTCTTTACTCCATCTCACTTTCGACCTCTTCCGCCGCCTCCCCCCTCCCTTCTCCTTTTTCCCTTATCACGAGCACTTTTTTACTCTTTCGTCCTCTTACTCCTTATTATATATGATATAAGGTAAAATATGAGATAAGCGAAGACCTTCTTCTACTCCCGTCGAAACTTATTCACCCGGAGTTCTTTACAATTTTATACAATTAATCTCCATTCTTCGACATTTCCCGCGAACTGTTAAACGCGATGAATTTTTTTAGCACAGAATTTAACACTGTCATAGTTTCCTCTTTTATAGATGACGATAAAAAAAAAAAGATTGTGAACGTCGGAAGAGACAATTGTATTTAAAAAAGAAAAAAGTGGTATATTCGTTGCTCGACAGACAATTGCACGAAGTCTATGTACGGGTCAGGAGACACGTCGGCGAACGATATGGGATCAATTGAATTCTACGTTCAGTCGTATCGGCACCACAAGCCCCTCGATACAGGGGTGTGTGCCGAAGCAGATATGCTTCTCGGGGACATTGGATCGCGGCCTATTTGGCTGGCGTCTCGTCCGTTAAACTCGGGGATTTTGGTACATACACCGAACGTTGTATATCACTAACCCCCGGTACACCGGAGAAAAGGATCGATTTTTACTGGTTATACGTCTATGCGGCATCGTCGGTCAACACCCAATTGCAGTGAAACAAATATATATGTATATACTAATGTTTTTTTTATTAAATCTTCGAAAAGAAGGATAACATTTTCAGCTCATTTCGCAAAAATTTGTTTTTTAGGTTTATAATTAAAAAAAAAAAAAAACAAAAAAAAAATAATAGAATAACAAGTTTACCTGCTATTCGTGGGTTGCGTCGCTACTGCATCTTATCCGCGAGCTGCTCCTTGGATAGTCTGCAGATTTTTCCGTTACTTCGCGAAGCATGCGAAGGATGATTGATCGAAATTACGTGCGAAGATACGCTCGAAGCGATTTACAACGGTACGGATGAATTCTGCAACATAATTGTACAAAATACGTTCAAGAAAAATGTATATTCACTCTCGATACTCGTGATAAATACAAATATAGCGATGAAATAGTAGTTTTACGGGTATATACGATGTGTGTAAAGCTCTCGACATAGAGCACGAAGTGTGCATGTGCAAAGCCCGTAAATACGTATAGATCGTTAGTGTATGCTAACGAAGTTGATTAGCGACGCAACGAGGAATAAACTCTTCGAGTGCGGTGACCCGGGTGCTTCGTACATTGATATTAAAGCATTACTTGATTAAAAGTTTATAGACAGATTAAAAAGACCCAATGGGTTAAAATTTCATCATGGTAATTCATGGGTAATTTTTCTCTCTTCATCAAAGTTAATTAGTCGAATCGGTTGTACCCAAGGAATACATATTTATTATTAAAGAATGATGATCGGCCGCATATTTCTCGCTATGTGCGCCGACATACCAATACGAAACAAAGGGACTCGAGTGTGTGTACGATAAAGGGCGTGGGACAAGGGAGACATGGGGCATTTACGCGAAGCGTTATATCGCCTATAACTACGAGGTCGAGAGCCATCGAGGGTCGAACACCCCTCAATATAGTCAGCTCTCTTGTCTGGAAACTACCGCGCGCAAAACAAAACAAAAAAACTGTATCCAAAGCGCACACAATATTGAAGAGTTCGTGGAAAATGAGAAAACTACCGGCCGGAAGTTGAAAATCGCTGGAAGATCTTTACGACCACCGGTCATCAACGAAAACACCGATAAGGAAGTATATTAAAACGTCTGTATACTGAATTCATCTTTAAAAAAAATATATTCACACCACGGCGGGTTCGAGAATGTGGAGAAACTCGGGCGTGGGTGATTCCAGGGTTACCGGGAATGAGGAAACGTCTAGAATGTGCCCTTGGTACGTGAATCACGTATATATTACAGCCACATATTTAAATAATTGTTCGAAGTATTCTTCATCGCGTATTAATCGCAAGATTTTTAATTTTCATTTTATTATCGCCCTGAGCAATGTAAAGAAATAAAACGTTTTAAAAAACGCTCATTCGTATTTATAGTATAATTAAAAACGTGGTTTATGGCATAAAAGCAGTTTCCCCATTTCATCGACTGTAAAAAACCGCAAAGATAACCACATGAGGAAAAAATATATATATCGAAAAATGGTACGTTGTGAATTTATTTTTGCAAATATAGGTCACCAAATTTATAACAATTTATATGGATTATATATTAATTATACAAAATCGCTGAATTTAATAACAATAATTATTATTCAAAGTTTTATTTTATAATAAATGATTTGCTAATATATTTTCCGGTTTATTTGATTTCAATGGGCCGATATCCCACGTTATTTAACATGTTGAATGGTGATGGAGACGTTTCTCTGTTTATTAACAGCCGATACGGTGTATTGGATCGAAAATTCGATCGAAGGTTGTGGGAACGGTAAGGATAAGTGAACGGAAGCCACTGTGTAACCGATCGATCGTCTCTATAAACGCCTCGGGTGTTTATTTCTACGGAGATATATGATCCTCGATGGTGTATATCTGGCAAAAGAGAGGAGGGCTGAAAAACACGATGGGAGGGTAACGGACGACGCGTACCTCGTTATCGAATGGAGAGGAGAGAGGTTGCCACTCACGCGAGAGCTTTCGTAAACCCCCGCCGCCTTCCTACGTATATGACGAGAGAAAGAGCCCGCAAGGCTCTGATCTCGTGAGACGTTTGCGGAAGAGACTAGGAAGCAACCAGAACGTTATAGAACAAATACACTTTGGGCTATAGAAAGGTATGGACTACAATATATAGTATAATATACTGACTACACAAAAATCACGATAGAGCATTACCAGTCGCGCGGAGTACCAACGAATTTCTACGATTTTTTGCTTTACCTCGCATCGGTAGATTATGGTCTAAAAGTGAATTGGAAAATAGATGGGAGGCGAAACGTGAGACGAAGAGACATCTAATATCATAAGCTTCGAAAAATGCTCATTATTTCCTTTGTAAAAGATCGATGTTTCATTGTGATTCGTAAGAGGATCCCGTTAACTCAAAGAAGCTCGAGAATTCCGGAAATTTTCGATACTTCCTACGTATAATATATACGTATGCTGGCTTAATGCCGGTGTTGGGTGCGTACACGATCCGCGAATGACGTAACACACGATTGGAGAGGCTGCGGTGCGACGGGGCAACGTCAGCAGCAGTAAAACGAACGGGCAAAGAAGAGGGGAGGGAAACTCAGTATAGTACAAGAGTAAGGTGTATACCCATCGAGAGCAGCCGTGTGTCAGGCTTGCCAAGAAACTGCCGGTGTTCTATGCCAGCGCGCGTCTAGGCGACGCCCAAATTAAATGCGTAGGTATACCGGGTGTACGAAAATACAAGTTCGTCCTCGGTATGAGAAGAAAAAAAAAAAAAAAAAAAACACACGTTGGAAAGAAACAAGAAGTCGAAGTTTGGAGCTCGAAATTTAGGAAATAAGAGTTCGAGACATCGACATGCTACTATCAACTTTTTTCAAATCTCATTCTCGAAGTTCGGAAGCTGCGGCAAACTCAATTGGCCGCTGGCTATTGCAGGGGCATTTTCGGACTATCGCCTCTACGGGAATCAAAGTTTCGAGAGGTCTCGGCGATGAATCTTGACCCGACGACAAACAAATAATTAATATGATCTTCGAAAAAATTTATATGATTTAGAATGCAATTCAGAGTTTCGATATTCATTCAAGAATGTCTATGTGTACACTTAATTTGAATTTTATGTATTCATTACTCCGACTTATTACGAAACTCTTGTCAATAGAGATTCGTCTGTCGATCGAGGTTCGTTGGACGCGTAGTTACGAGAGAAATATATTCGTCGCTAAAGAGATATGCGGGATTAGCAGCGGGGGACACCGTGTGTGTTTGTTGGATCGAGACTCGAGCGCATACTGTGCATACTAGCGTTTCGCTGAGATCTCCGCATGCCTCTCGCGACCCAGGTGACTCTCCCTCTCTCTCTCTCTCTCTCTTGGACTCTACCTCCGTTTTCTATCTCTCCGTTTATATTCACGTTCTACACACGTCGACGAGATTATCCTTTACGTTCCGATGAACGTTTTCACGCATCCTCTCACTCCTCTTTCGGAGTCGGACGATAATAACGATAACGAGGCAGCGAGACGCTCGCAGACGCCTTTACCTATCCGACTATCTCTGACTATATGTTGCACCCACGACCGTCGTCAGCCATGGCCAAGGGAACGAATTTATTTGTATACGCTCGGCCGGCATTCGCGGCTGGCGCGCGCTCACTCCGCGGCATTCTACTATATACCCACTTGCCAATCGCGAGACCCCACCTCGTTCATCTCGCACGCCTCGTCTTCATCTCGTTTCGTTGCATGTTCTACAGTTAACGCTCTGTATAACCTGCGCATCACCTTCGTATAACTGTTAGCGGAAATTTAAGGAGGCAGTATAATATACCAGCGAAGAGAAGAAAAAAAAATACCGATCGTCGAATTGTTGATAATAATATTGCTCGTTAAACAACAATTCGTTTTAATACGTTTTTTTTTACTGTCTTGAGATATGAAGATTTTTTATTATTTATTTATTTAATTATGGGGCAATGGTGAGAGGCGGAAATAAAAATTTTAATGCTCGTTCTTTCTTCTGTAATGAACCGATCAGCCTCGGCACATCGAATGATATATTTTTGGAGTAACACTTAAACTTTCATTTGTTTCCGAACTGTGGATTTTTAACAAACAAGAGGCCGCGAGACAGCGCGCGAACGGAAACTTCCATGCTTTTTCGCGGAGCTATAGCCGCCGCAGCCAACATTCTATTAGTCTCGGTATGAGAGAGCCTGCCACGACGAATAACGATTCCGCGAGACTATATATAAATTTTCTGCTAGCTTAAAATCCCCGAGGAACGATAATCGGCGCAGCGCGCACGCACGGGACACGAGACGAGAGGTCGCCAACGGCGAAACGGGCATTCGAATCTATTTTACTCCTTTATTATTTCGCTTAAATTAAAAAAGAAACCTTTTTGGAAACACCTTTCGCGCATCGGATTTTTAATTAGCTTGAAATTTCTTCGGAGAGTTTAAATCCGTCGATTGTATCGGAACAGTTTTTCGCCGAATTTCGTCTTTGCGCTTCTTTATTAATTTTATTTCCTGTTGTAACACGAGCGGTACAACCCACGTAGCAGATGAAAGTTTGAAAGCATCGAGAGCAACGAGGCTGAGAAATGAAATTTGAACTCCGAGCTTATGGAGCCGTAAACGCCGGGCGAATTGGACTTAACCGCAGATACACAATATTCTCGTAACGTCTACAGAAGTATGTTCTCTAATGGGCTGTTATCACACCCGTGTGCGAATAATAAAATGCCGGAGTCTGCAAATGTGGGTCAATTTCTTGTACCGTCGTCCTGTTTATAACTGTATTAAAGAAAAAAGAAGAAAAAAAATACCTCTCGTTCATACATATTTGCGGCAAAGAGAAATGGCAATATTGCAACGTGAGACCTGCCCGCAACTATTCGCTTTCTGCTACTCGTCGATATTGACATCGAGACACAAAAAAAAAGACGCTTTTTATCAATTTCCGGAAATTGCTCGATGTAAAAATATCACGTTTGCGACGGCAAGTAAAATAAAAGAGTCATTCAATTTCATTTCCCGTGATTTTTTTTTTTTTTTTTTGCAGTTCCGAGTAGAACCCAAATAGTTTTTATTTATGTACGAATCAGAGCTCTAAGCCGTTTGTGACGTGGCACTATTTTATTGTAATCTTTATCCGGTGTACAGTGTAATTTTTCGTAATGGAATAAACGCACATTTTTTTTATTTTCCTCGAAAAGCATCGCACATCATTCCGTTATATTACGCAGACTTAATAGTGCACGAAATATCGTCGAGAATTAATGAAAGTGGGAAAAAAATAAATAAAAATACGTTTCTCGCGAGCCGCCCCTCCATCCCGTTTCTCATATTCAGCTGTTCTTTCCTCATCGCACTCTCTCGTAAAAGCAGTTTATTTCAGAACCACACGGCGTGCACTGTGCACGTGAGTCTTTTACAAGTCGACGCTGTTATATTCTTGGGCCTCGTGTCACCCTCCTCGCTTCATTATTATTATTATCGTATTTATACAGTATAGATATATAACAGCGAGATACTCATGTGTTTTACCACCGTTTCGGAAATGATTCCGAGAATCGGAACTCCGTATAACTATCAGGAGTTAATATCGTCGATCAGATCAAAGCTTGGCATTTAAAGAATCTCAGTATTTTTTTTTATTATCGTTCAATTTTTTTTATTATTTTCTCATAAATATGATACATGGAGAACCTCAGCATTCATTCACCTAATAACCTGTGTAACTTCCGCTCACCTCTTGTCTGCAAAAAATACTATTTCGACTATTCAAATTTCAATGAACGACAAGTACAGTGGATGGATTACATCGATCACCGTTTACCTGAATTTAAATATTTATGAAAACTAAAAAGTCACGAAAAGCGAGTAAATAACAAATAAAAAATCTTCACTTCTGATAGAATTATGAAGAGTATCAATTTTTATCTGTAGCACACCGAAATCGGTTCTATTATATTAGATTGCGATGGTTCGTGAGTGTTGTATAGTCTGAGCTCAGGGACACTCGAGTCTGTCCACTTGATCGGTACAATTCGCTCTCTATACACCCGTGAGTAATCGACTGCTGGATGTAATAGTGGTTCGTCTCGACGTCGAATGCCCCTGGCGCGTTATCTCGAGGTACTAAAACGTCGGGTGGGAGGGAGGGGGGGGGGGAAGGAGGAGGAGGATTGGTCGAGTGGACCGCAGTACCCACATCCGGTATCGGACTCTCTACCGGCTATATATCGAATCCTGTCGTTGGGTTGAGCCCCGCACAACGGAAACTTCGCTATCGGCAAAATTACCGTGATCTCGATGTATCGTTGCATTGCAACCGCAGAAATCGTTTTCTCGTTAGTTGAAACACGTCTCAACTCCATATAAGGCAAACCGGTACCTATTCGACAGCGGTGCAAAAACGGAGCATAGGCAGGAAAAAAAGAAAAAGGGTCCGCGCAGCGACTATGGAACTCCAGAAAATGATAAAATCAAAGTGCATACTACGATAAATAATTCCTAAGGCTGCCATTCAGCTTCCGGGAAACTTAAAAAAATGTTCAATGTGTATTTCAACTTTTTTCAAAAATGAGAAAAAAATGTTGTTAATTCTGAAGCTCTGCTCTTTCCGATCGCTGATCTGGGATTATTGATTCTCTGGTTATATTATAGACACACAATACAGGGGATTGATAGATGCGTATACGGACTTATATATATAGTATATACATATATATAGAGTCACGAACTGTTCACTCGAAGTATATTGCCGTTAATAAAATACGTGGGAGATAAGCAGAACCTATTATGGATTGGCCTGGTCTGCGTCCACTGTGGGGTACGTTCGTGCTTTGCAAAGTCCACCTTGATTATAGAGGCTCAAGGGTAGAAGATAGTAGTAGTGGCAGTGGCACAGAAGCAGAAGCAGCTGTAGCCAAAGCTTCGAGAGCTCGGTGAAACCCTCGTGTCGTTTAATGATTAATACACCTTATCCGCGGAAGCTCGGTGCAACCCGATTGAGGTCAGCGTCGGGATTACGTTTTTACTTCTCAATATAACGGGCTACTATCACGTCTATCACCTTCATATTTTATTTTTTGATGGAAAAAAGAAAATAAATAAATAAGAACGAATCAACCCTAATCATTGGAGCACATTAGCCGTGAGTATTACGATATATATATGGCGTATATTAATACTTATCATAGAAAATATATATTATGTATGCTGCAGCAGCTACATTAAATAATATACTAACTGGTAAAGACGCGACGCGTAATGTAAGAAAGTTATTTATACGCTAAGCTCACCGATCTCTGACGAGGGGCGTGTTTTCCAGAACTAATGACGTGGAACGAAGCTACTCAAACAATTTCTATCTCCGACATACACACATTGTATATCTTATAGTTGAGCTATGAGCGAGCGATGATATACACGGGAGGTAACCAGCCTCCTGCATAATGTTATACTACGTGATCATCGGGCGGCGTGTTGCTATCGATACGAATATTTTGATGGCCCATATCGTTGCAGGGCCAACACATCATTGTTTATCTATGTTAAACTCGAAAATTCGATTTATCGTCTCGAGTTAATCGTTCGTTCATTCATACAATTCGCATTTGGTAATCATTTATGAGAGGAACGAGGATTCAATTCAATTCAACTTAACTCTCGACTGCCTCCTATTTAACGTACCGTTTTATCGTACACGTGTTGAGACTATCGTGCGCGACAAAGGTGTGAAAACCACGAGTGAAGTGAACTATCGCTGGTGCAACGAGCTCAACGGGCGAATTCGGCCGCTCGAACAAACCCATACACACGTAAACGCTCTGTCCGCGAGTTATAATTGCATTCGACGGATTTGACCGGTTGAACGGGAGAGATGGACATGGACAGCGGTCGCTCCGTTAGTCAATTCGGTACGACGAAAAATTTCATTAAACGAGATAGAGCGAAGGAAATGTATGATTTTGGAGCAAACGTTACGATGTTTGTGTGAATTCTCTCGACGTTCAATAAACATCTTTACTATTTACAATGTATTTTCATGTATCGTAGTTTTTTTTTTAATCTTTTTATTTGTCATGCATTTTGCGATGCAACATCGAAGATTAAAGATACCCGCATGCATTTTAGACGAAACCATTATTATACCTGTAGATAGACATCACGTGTTTTATATCACGCTTATATTATTACGTTGTTTGAGAGAAACATCGATTTTCTATGCCGCATATATATTATAAAATGTAGTCGAAACATCGTATACTCGTTCGCGCCTCGTTCTCCTCGCTGTAACGTCCCACACGTGCCGACAGTAAAAATAGCGAGCAAAGAATGCAGACCCCGAACGAACGAGGCTTTCGTGCGAGCTGTGGTTTTGCCTTCGAGAGCGAATCGTTCCTCGAAGTTTGTAACGCGGGTAGGTGGCTAGTTGGCTCGCTGAGCTTTGCTTCGCGCGCCACAAGATCCTCGATGCTTTATCATGAGTATCATACATTCTTTCGCAACTTTGTTCCGGTGACGAAATACTTCACTTTTTTTAAAATGTATTTTTTACTTCATACATGAATTTGCGGGACAGTTAAATTTTCTTCAACACGAAAATGGAAAAAATTAGTAACTAACCCTTTCCCGTTCCGCTGCGTTCACAGCTTCCATTATGGACATTATTACCATCCACCGTAAATAATGCTTCGTACTATTCTTTTTTTTCTTTTTACTTTCGGATTATTACAGGGGATGCGGAAACGATATTGAATATATAATGCATAAAGCATCATTCACTCTCATCGCCCCTCCGCGTCCTACAGCTCCATCGTTTCGTTCTCTCCCTTTCCGCTCCCCTCAACCGTTAAAACCCTTTCAGCGTCGAACCGCAGTCCACACGACTGCTCGCTTATATTTATAGCCTTTTCTCTACTTCGGCTGTGTGTACTACCGGCTGATGCACTGGCATCGTGTCGCCGACACTTATGCACTGGCAGCGGCGACCGAATTTTCCCGCAGTCGCGCGCACACACGTTGCGACGACGTTGATCATCTAAAAGTGTATTTAACTGACAATTTCGCGGTTCATAACAAACACCGCGGCAGGCAATCGAAACGTGTCTCTCGCATGTATAGCTTCCTGTCACACGGAAAATTAAACAGTCTCGAGAAATTAATGTATAAACTTAAAGCGTATATCTCGGAATCTTGTCTCTGGACAACATTTTTGGTACCTCCTGAGGCCTCTTTGCTAAATAAATATTTCGTTGAAACAGATAAAAAAAATTGATTGCCTCAAATATTGGTCGTTTAATGCAAAGAACTCTTCAACAAATGAATTATCTTCTCGAACGAACTAAATGCTTAATTGTACGTATTTAATCGAGTATTTCGTTACTGCAACTAAATTTTTTTTCTCAGTGCATTGAAGATGAAATTATTTAAATTAACAGCATCACAGATACTCATTCGAATCTGGAGATTTTTTTAATCGTAACACGGAAAGTCAAAATAGCAATGGCGTCGAAAAACTGTTTAGATTCAATGTGCAACATAGGTCCGTCAGTCATTTCCCCGGCTTTGCCCGGAGAGCCGAGTTATTTTGCCGGCTTTGCGGCGAAGGAAAGCTTTGACCTCGTTTCATTGTAGCCCGACGTGAGAGCAACCGTTCATCGATGCGAGACTACCGTGAATCCCGTCGGCGTTGCGACACACACGACTCCTCGCACACATGCAGCGGCTGTAGCCTCGATGAAACTATATAGCATGTAGCGGCATGTGCACGAAGAGATAGCGATAGAACTGAGAGAGCTCTCTCGCGTTCAGGACGAGATCCTGCGGGGGCTACCGACGAAGTTCTCGCTCGAGACTAACTATATGCGCTATCTATCCATATAACCTTTATGTATGTATTGCGCGTGAGTATGTGCACTCAATTTTCTGACTCTCATTTGGGTTTCGCTAAAGTTTTATCGAAGTTTTATCCTCCTCGTTGCATACAGATATTTCAGATACAAAACGCAGCGGAGAACAAAAAGTAGAGACTAGAAATGAGTAATTAGAATGCAAGATAAATGCGATAGGATAAGGGAGTGTAACAAGAAAGAGCAAAGCTCAAGTATTTCATGTGTGTGTTTGTGTGTTGCGCGGAAGCTTCTTGAACTCTCTCTCTCTCTATCTCTCGCTCTGCCGGTCTCCCTCTTCAACTGACGAACTTTGCCCATCACTGTGTGTAAGATGTGTTACACAGGTAGGTAAATGTAGGTGTATGCAGAGGCTCTTGTGCTGCAGGCATATCTCAAAAAGGCCATGTTCTATCACGACGGACGATCTCACTTCGTTTCGTCAATAACCGCGCGGGAGCCACTTCTGTTTATTTTAGTTTCACGAGAACACATGGTAGGGCGTACGGGGAAAACTACGAGGGTTCGACTCTGATACGATGGAGTACGTTACGCGGTATGCTACTGGTATGTACGCTTACTCGATCAACTTCTGGGAAAACTCCGTAATCAGCGTTGATTTCGAATGGTCGAAAAGTTCATTAATTGTTTCCCCCAATCCAAACTTTCAACATTTTTATTTATTTTTTTTCCTAGTAAATATATCACTTCAACTGAACACATTCGAATAATAACCGAGAATAAAAAAAAAACGAGAGAAAATGACGATGTAACTAAAAACTCAGATTCTCGGAGGACAGAAGGAAAATGTATTACAAAAATCCATATTGCTACCATAAGTCAAAGGTTTTTTTTTTTTTTGCCGTGGGAAAAAGAATCCCCCGAAGATATCAGTTAATTGTTAGTTTCCTGAGAGATTGTATCAGTGGAGAAGATTTAATTTTTTTTATTCAAAGACTTGATAAGCAGATAAATGGTTTTCTTTGCCAGTGGCCGTTAAATTATAAAAGCCGCGCTTGTCTCAAGCTTACTGAATATTATGACCCCTTTCCACTGGCTGTATTATAGCGGCATAAATAAGGTCTCGTATTTGGTAGATATATGTATAATACATATAAAATATCTATCTATACATATATATATATGTAATACCACTCAGGCGGCAGCGACCCTGCTCCGCGCGAGACAGCACACTAAACCGGTTAATTAGATTGACTCAAATGGGTTTCGGTACTTTTGTCGGAAGGCCAACCCTCCCCAATGAGTTAAAGGTAAAGGGTCGGTTGATATATATGAGACTCTAAACTCTGAAGATTTTCATAGTCTACATAAGTTTTATACGCATCTTCGTAAATAATGAACCATTTATCGAATGACTTGTCTCAAACTACAGCGGCTCCCTAATTTCCAAATCTCTTTATCGTACATCTGAATGACGAGAAAAATGTCGACGAAGGAGTCGACATTTTTCTAAGATTTATTAATTACCAAACAACACTACGATGCCATAGAAAATTCGTGAAATTTATTCGTCAAATTTATCACAATCTCTAAAAGAAGCAATTAACATTATCGACACAGTTGGTATATTCATAGTAGCTGACCACCTGGAACCGGTGCGCAACTTCTGCTGATGCTTAACATTGACGTTTGACCTATAAAATGTAACTGGGTTTGTCTATGCTTATCAGATCGAAGCTACGGCTCGCCTATTGGTCAAACGTAAACGGCGAAGATCTTTCCCGGTGCGAAAATTAACAGATCGACCAGTAATACGGAGTTTAGTCGCAGTCGTGTATTATTAATTCAAAAATGGAAAACAGACGGTACCTCAACATCGCATTTGTGAGGTGGAGAAGTTTATTTTTTTTATTTTTATTCCAACGTAAATAGACGTGTCTGTCATTGGTGAATAGGGTGGGATATACATGTTTCCGCGATAGCGTGCAGCCGCGTCACGTAACATATAATAAACATATAATATACAGGTGGGACATGTATAGTTATGCCCGCACCTCGAATTATCGATTTTAACACAAGTCTGGACTACGCGAACTTAAACTTTAAAGACTCCGATACTACCTATAAGAGACTCCATGATCCGACGTTCATGCTTCTGTTTCACGTTGAAACGGCACGACAATCTCAACCGTTTATACCAAAACTTTTTTCCGCCGCCGTTGACACAAAAGTTTTCGGTTATAAAAATACATAGTTCATTACCTCGTGAATTTAAATGCGTATACCGACACGTAGAATTCACAGTCGCAACGCCCAAACAAGTATTTCGAATGAAAGTTTAACATATAAGAGCGGATATTATTATCGTCAAGGATTATCGCATTTTTGCAGTTTCGTTATCGTTATATATCATTAGTATTGCATTTAAAAAAGATTTCTTACACATCCGAGAGTTGGTTTAACGAGTATAGCGTGTAATACCCCCGTAGCGAAACAGTTAATGAAGGTCTCCGGGCGAAGCATAAGTCGCGAAAGTCTTTTACTGGCGATGAGCATTTCGTGTCGTACTAATGACGATAACCCGCTTGACATGTTCTTATCACGAAGATACGGTAATCGTTAACTCGACGGTCTTCAAAAAAGCACTTGATTTTTGACGGTAATGTTTCATTTTTTCTCCCAATGAAAAAATTATTCTTAACACTAGCAATCGATGATTACCAGTGAAAAAAAAATTATTCTCGCTATTAGCATTGCGTCGGAGCAACCAATGGATAAATAAAGGAAAAAAGAAATACGACCCTCGGATTGCACGGTCTTACCGAAGATGCCGAAGCGAAATTGAATAATCTCAACGGCACGATGGATATACGTCACTAGAGAGACCCGTGACGTCAATTAGCAGGAATAACCCGCCGGCAGTTCTGGAGAAGCGGCGAACGAGCTCGGATCTAATTTCCATTGTTCCCGAGAGTGGAGAGAAAAAAATACCGAAGAGAATGTATAAAAATAAAAAAAAAAAAATAGAAAACAACGCCACTTTCTCTGGTGTTCGTT
The DNA here is from genome assembly GCA_934046635.1 of Buathra laborator. Taxonomy (NCBI): domain Eukaryota; kingdom Metazoa; phylum Arthropoda; class Insecta; order Hymenoptera; family Ichneumonidae; genus Buathra; species Buathra laborator. The sequence goes on along the minus strand of OW203898.1, from coordinate 2,782,611 downwards.
ACGGCCACGTGGCAAGGCGTAGAGGTCTGATGCAAAAGAAAAGAATGAAAGATGAAAGCAGTAGAAATTTGAAAAGATGGAGTTTTTACCCTCCGGGAACGTAACAATTTTCGCTTCGCGGCTATCGCGGGATAAAAACTTCCAACGGACAAATGGTTCATAAAAATAGATAACTGGTAGTCTTCACCGATCTAAAATGATTTGATTTCATTGATTAATGGCGCAATTAAAATATTGTTTCCGAAATGTACGTCATCTGGTTAAAAAATCAAAAATAATAAACTTTAAATACGTGATTGATAAAAAAAATTGTAAAAAAAAAAAGATCGATAAAAGACGGACATTTTAATTATTTTTTTTTACTCTTTCATCTCAACGAATGGATTAGGATATTTATTGATAAGTAAACGTAGGCTGGTTGAAAATCAACGTGTAGTGAGCGCCTTCGGTGTCCGATATATCGGATGCACCTGTAGCTCGCAGTCGAGTGGATATTCGACAGGTGTACTACCGTCCATTGCCGCAATAGCGGCAACAGCGGCAAGTTTCGTGTCACCCTTTGATGGCGGGACGTACGTCCTCGTACAGTGGTCGGGCTTTATCTATATACATAGCTTACATATTACTATACTTGAGAGAGAGGAAGGGGCTGCTGGACTGCGCGCGCGTCCAGCGCTTTCGTGTTAGCTGCACTGACTATCGCTACTTCTGTTCTCCTGTGTTGCAACTAAGTGTGATAGAAGTTGCACGGGGGTTGAGTGAGCACAGGCCTTGGCTTCATCGTTTCTCTGATGTGATGCCGGTGCATATTACTACTGTACAGCGCACAGTATTGCAGGTCGCGAGGGTCGTCAAGCTTATGTAGCTCGTTGCGGTACGGAAAGATAGACGAATAGATAGATAAAACACAGAATATATTCTGAACGTGGCGCTCCCAGTTTTTCCTTCGGCAAGTAATTCTGATCTTCAGCTCAGATTTCCCTTTCGAAATGATTATATACCTGGTTTTCATGGCTGATTCGCAAGCTCGGCATGTTCGACCGTATATATCAATATTTTTTTGACTTTAGCCGAAAACTGAGAAAATTCATAAAAATAAATGCCGTGAATAGCGCAGACATTTCTTTTAGAATCTTTAGAAGAAGATTTGTTCCGGTAATTATTATCAAATAAAAAAATATTAATTACCATTTTTCAATTGCTCGGTAAAAAGGTTCAAATGCATATTCTGTATCCTATTTCCCTATTGCTGTTTTATCTTATTTTGCACATTTTTCCCCGTGGAAAAGATGGACACTTATAGGTAATCACGTAATTTCATCGGATTTAAAATAAGAAGAATGACTTCTTACGTTAAAAAAAAGTACGAAGAAAAAACGTAGCTGTAACAAAAATGTGTAACATCGTTACACAATCATTCTCATTCCACGTAGCGAAGAGGCGTGGTATTTGTCCCCGTTGTTCCGACAACGATAGCAAATGTTACAGGATACGTCTGAAGACGGGACTTCATAGAAGTCAAGCGTAACGGGAAGAGCTTCACGAAGTACGTCGCGAACTGAACGCGAAGTACATTTGCATTGCATCCGGCGTCGTTTGCATACACGAAGCTTCGGGAACAAGCCGTCCAGTGTTTCAATGCCACAGTTTCGGAGTGTTTCAACTCGAACATTTCGATCAAATGCTACGAGTTTTTGGAACTAATAAGCAATCGACATCTAATGTCAAAACCGCAGATTCTGATTCTCTCTCTCTCAAATAATTCGTTACTCTCTAACGACTTTAGTTTCACCAGTTTTCCCGTGAATAAAAGTGAGTACTCGATTGGACAAATAAAAAAAAAATATATATATATATCGTATCGTATAAACACCTCGACTTGACTACCAGCTGAAAATAGCCGAGAGCTTTCGTCGATGAAATTAAATCAGTAAATAACAAAAAGAGAAACAAAAAAAAAAAGAAAAAAAAGCTGCGAGTCGACGGTGATGGATGACGTACAGGTGAATATTGCCCGGTCGGCTCGATTTTTCCAATTTCCCGGACCACCCCTCTCAATGAATCTATCCGCACGTTTGCGAGAATGTGCTTTCTCTCATTCACGCGATCGGAGAATGATTAAGGTCAACGAGACTCTCGATTGTCCTGAACCGGTTACGACATTGAATCTCATCGGGATTTGCCATAGCAGACGATGTTGAAAAATAATAATAATAAAGAAAAAAAAAAGAACCAACGTGATTGGCATCGATTCCTTCGACAACCGAGATGGGTATATTGTTTCACCCTTCGGTGCGGAGTTTCATTTTCCCCGACTGTCCTCGGAAGAGCTTACTTATTATATCTGACGAATCGATATTGATACCGCCAAGCGTCATGAGCAATTTTTATACTTCCTTTTTTTAGAACATAAATAAATATACGACGCCGCGGAAAGCAAAAAGCAAAAAAAAAAAAAAAAAAGACGAGAGAAAGTAAATGTGACGCTGTCGTCGGGAAGGGACGGTGCGACCTTTAAGCCGTCGGATGAATCGACAGCTCGAGAATCGGTAATCTCGCCGTTTTCGCTGATACGAATCGTCGTTGACTAACGCGTCGGAGAGCAAGCCGCGACGGGGGTGGCAAAATTCCTGCTGGCTGTGGCCAAGAGAAATACACAGGTCGATCACCGAGCGATACTGACTCTCGCTCGGCCGTGCGGTCTCTCAATGTAATCAATGTTGGCTAATCCCAAACACAAATATTGAAAGGAGGAGTTCGAAGCTACGAGGTGATCGTTTGCACTGTGAGCCATCGCGTTGCCCGACTCGGTTTCTCGTCCGTTTCTCCTCTGTTTCAACGCCTCTCTTAGCCTTAGTATAGATTACGCTAATGTACTACTACTGGCGAATCATTCAAAGTCCCGTAAAGTCAAAAGCTAAATTCCACTCTCGTCGGACCAACAAATACGTTTATTCACGAGATTGAATATCAAATGAAATTCCTAGTCGTCAACGAAAGAGAAACAAAGAACTGCGACGTCGAGAATTAGATAAATAATCGACAGATTCTTGATGGAAAGATCGAATTCACTTTGTGGTCATTTATTGGTCGTGCGATGGGTAAAACAACGTATGCGGTTTAATTGTCAGAGCGCAAAGTGAGTCTTTAGAGAATGGAGAGGATGGAGAGAAAATCAAGCGGTGGGTTTAGCAAGAACGAAGGAGAATGAGGGACATGAGCTTTTAAGCAGAGCGCAACCGCAACTTTTTGTGTTAAGGCACACTGAACAAACTTTGCCTCTATTAAATTCGTGGTAAATCCGACCCGGTGCATCGTACAGACCCTCCAAGAGTTGCTTGTACATCCAGTTGTTTTGTTTTTATTCTTTCTTTTTTTTTATTCCGTTTTGCTCCAGTTTAACGAACCAGTTTGCGTGAATATGATGCTACACGAGTGGAAGTAACGCGCATACGATAAGAGATAATCCAGAAAAGTTCAATGTTCTCATTTACCTCAATTGTCTAAAAAAAAAAACTTTTTTTTTCCCACACAAACTCTGTCGGACGTTATTTTTGTCAGAAATAGATTTATCTTCTCGAGCATTTCCCGTGCATTTTTTTGGGAGTGAAAAAAAAAAAAAATTCATTAACTCCGGAGTCGTTACGGTAAAGCGATGCGGCGAAGAGTTCGTTACCCGTTACAAGACTTTTACGAGCCTCGTGTATACCGTAGTGTCGCACAACGGAATCTTCGAGACACTGTGGGGTCTTAGAAAATTAGCTCGCGTTCGTTCCCTCACTGGCTAAGCCGGGCGTTGCGTTACTGCCGCTACTACTTGCTCTTTTTTTTACGCTCGGATCTCCTTTCCACTTCTCGCTTGCGCGAGTAACATCCCGGTGTGTACATTCCTCGTTACACGCTGCAACTATCTCGTTTTCCGTCTTTTCATTCGGTTCACACGTACAGGGGAATGAAAAATAGATAAAGAAGAAACACGACAATGCGACGTCGAGATCGTCGCGCGAGGATAACAAAATTATTTAAATATACACATATGTGCCAAGGTCGCCAAGAGACGCGTACAACTCGCGAACGCGTGTGGAGAGTTCGCTCTCGCGGACTCTCGATTAAACGAACCGTAATTTCGAAACCTTAGCCTCGTTACGATCATTCGCTCGGCCGGACCTCTATCGCTCTTTGCTTTTGTACACCCGTTCGGGATTAAAACGAAAAAAAATAATAATAATAATAATCATTATAAGAACGAGGAGAAGCGGGACAAGGTGGTGACAACACAATTCGGATAGATTAGCTTCTCACATCGAAATCAGATACATGCAAACAATACATTCGAAATATCTGTTCTCTCAGAAAGTTAAATCAAAGCTCTGTGATGTGACTCACTATAATCGATCTTAATATCGGTAAACCCTAATCTTCATATTCGTTACAATATATTTTTGACCATCTTATTTCGTGTGCAAAGAGACAAAAATGATTTCCAATACCTTCTTTAATAAGTCCAAAAGGAATCCTAAAGAGTTGCATATAATAATCATAATTCATATTTGCGTATTTTCAATATATATTCGGATGCATTTGTGCATTGAAGTAATCCTAACGTATAACTATAAGTACGAGTATATTTTCGAAATTGAACGAAAATCCAATAATCGATATAAAAATACGAAATTTCTAAGAGTTGCATTTTTATTCCGATGGAAGAGATTTTATCGTGTAAAAGGCGAAGTGAATCATCGCATTATTGACGTGGCGTTCGATGAATTCTACGAGCGTCGAATCACAGATGTTATTATATAGATAACACAGACACAGATATGCATAGTAAATAGTCGGAGCTTTCGGTGAAAAGCATTCTGTCAGAGTTTCTATACGGCGCAAGATGTAGTCATAACAAAATGCAGACTCTGACGTATCCGAGACAGACTCATATCCACGTTATTTGAATAAGTTTACGAAACTGTAATGACATCATCGAGTCTGTTGGTCAGTCATTTTTTTTTTTTTTTTTTTTTGGCTCAAGTCCCGATGAGTCTGTGTGCTTTTATACATATGTACTGCAATTCTAGTCATCGACTGGTCACCGTTTGTGTGACGTCAAAGCTGTCGCGTCATCGCTATGACAAAACGAAGACGCACGACAATCGTCTTCGCGTACTCCGTTATATATAACTTTCCGATAACCGTAGGACAATGTTATAGAAATCGTAATCAATTTCATTTAATCGATAAATTCTGGTTACTTTAAAGGGCCGATCGATGAGTTATTTTGACTGTACGAAAGACGAACAATTTCTCAACGGCAAATCGCGACATGACGTAACTCTCTCTGTACTTATTTATAGTTATAGTGTGCCGTTACCATGTAACTACGTCAACTTCGTGGAATGCAATTAGACACGAGATTAACCAAGTAAACTTCAATGATAGTGACCGCAGTTGATAATTGTGGAGAATCGCGTTAATTCGTACAATTGCCAAGAACATTTACTGTCCGATGGTTAACTTTCGAGCTTTATAAAGGCTTTAAGATATTTATAGTTTTGGAGAGACGGGAAAAAAAATATTTTGAAATTTTTTTTTTTTTTTTTTTTAGAAATTTTACACTTATTCTCACTTGTTATTATGCGTCGACAAAACTTTGGCTTTGAGCCTCGCGAGACGCCGAGGAACCACAGTGACGCAATCGAAGCCTTGGCCGCGAGGCGTCTCACAGAGAGCCGATCATCGTAACCGATTTTAATAAGCGAGACGAGAGAGGGTTTGCAATTCTTCCGACGGCCTTGGAACCGCATGGCCAACGTTCTCAATCCTCGGTAACCCGAATATTCGCGTTACAGTTTATTAATTTTCAATGCGCGCGACGTGAACTTTGGAAGAATAAAATTAAAAAAAAATACGTATCACTACTTGTGTTTATGTCTCTCAAATATTGACGAAACTGCTCGGCATAATTGTGTGACAATGTTTAATCTTATCGTTATCGTACACGGTAGCCTCGATTTGATAAAAATTATATTTCCAATAAACCGCCGGTCCTGATTTCTCATTCCTTCTTTTCGCGAGAGGCGAGTATAGTCATTTTTTTTCTCTATAATCAAACTCGCTGGTCAAGCATATTTCATATTCAGCCGATGCAATCGCGTCTCGGGTCTCGAGACGTAGGCTTTTCATTGCCAAGCCTGGCAATCGATGACGTTACTCTTCACTCACGAGAGTGTCCGAGCGCCAGGCATTTAACGCAATTCCCGAGTTTACACGATCGCGCGAATGTCTATCAATTTAAAATTCATAATCATCTCACCACAACCACAACGACTCTGTTCACGTGTGTATATCTTCGAATTGTTGACGCACTCCAATGGACGATTAAATAAATAAAAAAGAGAAGATAATGCATAAATCGCGAATATTCATTAGTTCGATATTGAGTCATTATTCTTACGATACGAACACGTGAATTGAATTTAACTCTGTGTACGACGTATAAGAGCCAATTAACACGATATATTTAGCATATAGCATAAAAAACGTTTTCATTGGCATTAAATAAAAACTGTTTGAGTATCTGAAACGTTTGTTTTTCATTCTTTGCTTTCGATTTGTCATACGTTAATACAATACCAGTTTCTCGCGAATGCGAAGGACACTTAGGATTGCCGCAACCGTATATATGTAATACATAACATGAATTCGCGATATCCACATTAAGAATTTCTCTCGCGTACACTCCCGACTCCGATAGTTATAGACATATAGTTGGTATATATTTTTCCCTCCGCGATCCTTCATAACATCGACGCGAATTCATGACGCGTATGTAACGGAGCATATTTTAACGCAAGCAACCTATTTTTTCTCGACACCTTTGCAAGTGAAAAAAAAAAATGTATAAAAAATAGTGCAATACGATTAAATTTACATACTCGTCGGATCAATTAATATCCATCATTAAAGTATTGTTTACATCGTTAAATTATTATGCATTTCCTTCTTTTTTTTTACACCCGATTAAAAAAGAGGAGTGCAATGCGTTTGACATTGCCGTGAAGTTTCCTCTTCGTCTCTGTGCTTTTCTGCGATCTAAGCAGCAGAACCAATCGTATATAAAATGCCCCACAGGTAAAATGTTCAGAAGTTTTTGTCGCGCGTTCTTAGTCCGGTTATTCGTTGAATCGTTCAGCCGTTCGTTCATAAAGTTCCGTTTAATCGCGGATTCGGACAAAAAAACTCCAACTTAAAAGCGGTTAATCTGTAAGAAATTTAAAATAATTTTACAGTTTACGAAAGTTTCCTATGTAGTCGGGGAAACGCCTTTTTAATTCCTTCATTCGCATTTCCCAACTGTATCGGAGACTTTTTCCAGATCTGTAAAAGGATTTAAAACTTTTTGCAAATTAACCACTTTTGAGTCCGGAATTTTTTTTACCCATTTTTCTTTTCTATTCATTAGTTTTTATACTTTACACGCGTGTCAGCGATAGATAAAATTATTGGGAGGCCGAAAGTGAAGTATCGATTAATCGGCATTTGAATCTTATCGTTCGTATAACAGCTGATAAATTCCAGTCTACGATGTTGCAGTGTTATCTGCGTTAAGCTATCTGTCCCGCAATAATTATTTCATGGCAAAGGCGTCTCGAATCCGAGAGTTCTCTTCATTATGACCAGTAACAGTCGCAGAAGCGGTAGCAACGACATCGAGGATTCGTAAACGACGTCTGTCGATACTCTTGTCGATCAGTGTAGCGGTCCACCAAGCCCCCTCCCCTCCCCCTTGAGTACCCCGTCACGGTAAACTCAGTTCACTCTTGCATCGCATCCCTTTGAACTCAGTTGTGTGTGTGCGATCAAGTGAAATTCCCACAGTCGGTTAGAAACAGAGAATGCAGAAATTAAAGCAGTGAATCCGTACGTTACGGATACGAGACGAACAAAAAGCAATTCCCATAGAGACGTATTTTCAATCGTTATTACGCCAACGCTATTATTGGTCCTTTGAAAAAAAAAGGAGAAAAAAAAAACTCTTGAATAATCTCACATAGCGCCTTCTAAAAATTGACGCCAAAACAGTGTTTCAAAAGACGACGAAGTCCCGAATAAAAAAAAAGAAAGATAAAATGGTAACAGAAAAAAATGTCTTAAACGAACGACGTTTATGAAGCTGCGATTGCCAAAAGGCAAAAAATCTATTCTGTTTTTGCGAATAAAGAAATAATCTCGGAAAAGAGAGCTCGAAATATACCGTATTTATTCTTTTATCTTGTATAATTTTCATTTTTTTTTCGTCTGCACGAAGATGAAACGAATTTTTCTCTTTTATCTTGCTGCGAATGATTTTTTTGTTCCCCTCTGAATCGTGTAGAGACGAAATATATTTACATTATATAATCGATTCGATTCTGAGATGGCACACATCTATTACCAGATACGAAATAGAGAACGACGAGGAATAGGGAAAGGGGGAGGGCGGATTCGATGGCAAGGAATACGTGATAGCTGTATATTGTGGAAAGAGGGTTGCTGCAAGGAGCAGGAGTTTCAGACTCGGCGCCAGGGTCGGCAGCGTTATATCGAAGTAAAAGACGAGATGGACGGCAGTGTAGAATACCGACACCGACACACATGGTGTATAGACATGGATACACGTATTACACAGGATACGTATAGGAGAGGAGAAAAGATAGAAGGAAGATTGGAGCTGTAGTAGAACGAGGAAGGTACGAGAGAAAGAGCTATAAAGAGAAATAGAGAGTAGAAGCGAGGAAAGATACCGGAGATGTTCGAGAGTGGAGAGCGGGTGAAAGCGACTATGGAAAAAGAAAAAGAAGGATCTCGGAGTTGAGAGGAAGAGAGAAAACGTTCGAGATATAGAAGGAGGGTGGGTCGATCTCCTTTCTTGCCATCAGTCTGTCAGACGGGCACGTAGAGCTGCTGCTGCCTTCTTCTGCTGCTCCGGATCGTTATAGTATCCATACATATAGGCCATGTGCTACAAGCAACGACCGTAAGAAAATCGAGTAGACCGAAGCCGATAAGTTGATGACATACTTATAATATAGTTTCATCAAAGAAAATATTAAGTGCATCCCCTTCCCTTTAGCACGCTTACGAATTATGAAACACGCGATCGTGTGATATAGAAAAATTATAAATTCATTTTAATCTTTTTATACAATATTATGCATATTTGTTTGATTCAAATAAATTTTGAAAAGTTTTCTTGCCTCTTCAAGCAAAATCTGAATGATCCAACCGACAACGAGAAGAAAAAAAATTGATCGAAACTAATTTTTTCTCCTGCGTAGAATTATCTGGCGAAGTAATAATGGAAATATAAAGAAATGCTTCGATTGAGTGGAAAAAAAAATATTTGAGAAACAGCAAAAAAAACTGTCAGAACTTGGATAAATCGAGTGTGTGCGTGAATTTGATGGATATATGTATATATTAGCCGGGGTAAATCTTATTGATTCCGCGGGCTGGCGCCACCGTCGTCGAGGTCGCGATTGTTCGGTGGGTTTCTCCTAACGCGCATCCCTACTACTCCGAAGGTTGGAAAACCAGCGCGGGGAGTTAAAGCTCGCAGGGTAGTACTGGCGATGCTCGCGGAGGGTTCGAAGGGTGTTACACGCAGAGCAAGAGAGAAAGAGCGATGGAGCCAAAGGGGATGGTGTAGAAGTCGCGGCGCGCGCGCGACCTCCGTCCAACCCCGGCCGTCGTTCCCGCGAGCCGTTCGCGGGCGACATGCAACTGGCGTCACTATTGTCCCGTCGGGAGAGAAAGAGAGAAAAAGAGAGAGAGAAGAGAGTCAACTTGGACGCCCGAGCGCCGCCAACCCGTCTTATAACGACCTTCTGCTTATCGTTTAGACTTCCGTGTCGAAGGAGGCGAGCGACCTAGAATGTTAGCCGACTCGTGACCGGGATAACCCCCTGAGTTATCCATATAGGCACATCGGAACTCCCCACCCACAACGCGTACCTTAGCGTCATCCAATAAAAATCATCTCGCTGACACATTTTTCTTGCATCAAATTGCTTAATTTCATATAATTTATTGATTTTTTAAATTATTCTTCATCGATATGTTTAGCAAAAATATTTGCGATTTTTTTTATAGCAACGTACGAGAATTCAAATGTTTTTTCAGGATGTAAGAAGCAATTACGAGTTTAATGCACGGCAGCAACACTATTTTCTTGGTACATGACGCAGGAGTCTCCAAAGCATAGATAAAACTGGAAAATCCGAAACACTTACATCGCGTGATTCGTTTATTCCCCTGTATCGTGTATTACATAATCATTTATTCCCCGATATAGAAATCATTAATACCGATGCATGACTTTTTATTCTAAACGAGAAACTTTTGCGTGCCGACAAAATGTGTTAAACATTTTTTTGTCGGTGTGAAAAAATTGCACAGGTTGATACCGGGCTGTTGGTTTCTTTGATGTCACGGAAAAAAAATTGATTACAGAGATTTATATAGAGCCATTGTACCTAGAAAAATGCAATGCGATTTTCTCTCGATTAAAAAAAAATCCGTTCTCCTTCGTCAACGTTCAACAGACAGTTCTTTTGTTTCAACAAAAATGGTCTATAATCCTCGCTTCATTTTTTTTTCCATCGGCACGCATGCCGTGCCGTTGAATATCGATTAGTCGGCGATACAAATCGTCAAAATTTTATCTCGGCGTTGCGTGCACGATATATAGAACGACGTTAGGGGGAGGGAAAAGCGAGCGATGACGTCAAGGGACGTCTGTCTCTGGCGCACGCTCGAGCCAGCGGCGTCGGGTCTGACGTCATCGAGCGAAATTTCTCTCTCTTTCTCTCTCTCTCTCCGTTTCGCGGGCCGCAACGCCCGGAGGCAGAGACGATCCTGTACAGGCGTCACGGCTCCTCCGTCCTTCTCTATATACGATTTCGCAATCCTGCGCGCGTCCGCGCGCGCACACGTTTTTCCGTGTCCCTTCGTAATATTGGTCATAACATCGCTGAACAAATATCAACCTCGTAGGGAATTATGACCCGTCTCATCGGACTCAGCAAAACGATATTATACAATATTTATACGATTCACTAATAACCGGGTCAATGACGCGGGTGGTACGGGACTTTGGTCAGTTTCAAATTATCGTTCTCGCCTATACGTTTCGACTCATCATCGGCTCCTTCCGTCTGACGGTAACGAGAAACTTCCGGCACAGTTAAACATTTATGCCAGTGAGCGTCGATAGGGTGGAACGAGCCGGGGGTGTGAGAGTGATTGATGGTTATTTCAAAATGTTAATTAACTGTAAAAAAAAATACCTTTTTCGTCTGTTATTTCATTTTTCACCATTATTTCCATTATTCTTCCCTTTTTTTGTACATATGATCGCAAAAAAAAAATTCGAAGGTCAAATGTATTCGAAGCTCTCATCACGTCTGTGCCTATCGCCTGAAATCTTATTTGTGATCGGGAAAAAAAAATAATGATATAAGCGAAGCCGACTTTGCTCAACAAGACGACAGACGACAACGCGGCGTCGTCGAGAGCTGGCGCCGTCTGGTCTTTCCATCCCGTTCGCCTCGCGCGAGGGGTTTAAGAGAAGAATACCCCTACGGGATGACGCGCGTGAGCGAATCGTATGAGGTATCGGGAGTTTTAGTAAGGAGAAGAAGAACGAAGAAAGCGAATGCACATAAGCGATTCCCTCGTTTCTTTTACCGGTCCGGTGAACCCGGAAGTAGCACGCGGCCGACGAAGCTTTTCGCAGGCAGGGTAGCACATCACCCCCTTTTGTTCGGTCCCGGAGCCCCCCGCCCCTTCTCACGGCTACACATAACAATGACATCCCTTCGTCGCGAATTGCGTATACAAGGAAACGATAAGACTCTTCTCCCTCTTTCTCCTATCTATCTATCTCTTCGACAAGCTCGCTTTCGTTACTCTCACTCATCTCCCTCTCTTTCCTACCACCCCGCACCCACCTTCTTTCTCTCTCTCTCTCTCTCTCTCTCTCCACCTCGATCCCGCGGGGCACGAAAGCTTCGTAATGTTGATATTTCCATAATTAGCCGTCGCTCGATAGCCGGCGGGGCTCGGTCACGCGCATGTACAAACCAGAAGACTTCAGTGGGTTGCACGTGGCTTTTACCCGATCGAGTCCCTCTTTCTCTTTCGATTCCTCTCGTACTTACTCTCGGGGTTCTTCTTCTCTGCCTCTCTTCGTCGCGTATACTCGCCTCTCCCGATGTAACTCTTAAATCACGACGATGATCGATTCGCGCGCACCGAACGGCCGATGGTACATACGAACTTCGCTCTCTCGCTCTCTCGCTCTCTCGCTCTCTCGCTCTCTCGCTCTCTCGCTCTCTCGCTCTCTCGCTCTCTCGCTATCTCACTCTCTCACTCTTTCTCTCTCTGCCTGCTTTTCTGGGGTGGCGATGCACGCGTTTGCGCGCCCTCCGAACGCGATTCTCTTCGCTCTCTTTAGGCTCTTGCTTACTCACTCTCCCTTCGGTTTGCCATACAGCACGGTCGGTTTCTCTATATGGGTCAGGGGCGCGGTTCCGTTAGCGTCACTCTCACCTCGTTTACGATATCTCATATCCGCGAAAGCTTATAGACGGAATTGTATTGTTGTAATCGAGACGAAATTAAATTATTATGTCTTTCGATTTTTTGGAGCTTATGGCTTATTTTTTTTAATAGAAGTCATCATTATCCATAGACAGCGAAGGCGAAGTTTTTGATGTTGCGCTATTTAGCTATTAATTAATAGATTTAATAATCTCATTTTTTTTTAATGATTAACGACCATAAATGCAGAAACACTCGTTCCTCCCCTATTTACCGTGTTATTTATACCGAACCGTTTGTTTCTTGTGTTTCGGCTCTTTCGGAAGCTCTTGCATATTCGCATAACTCTGTTTGCGGTTTTCCTTTCAAGATTTCAGGGTGATTTCTTGTCAGCTCTGTGTCTTGTCTGTCGCTTATCAACCTATCGAACCCTCCCGCATATTATTAATTAATATTATTCAGTTTAATTGTATCGAAAAGGAAACTATTGAATACAAACAATATGTTTATTGTGTTCCCATAATGATACAGTAAATAATGTGGGAATTAAACGGCTTCGTGAAGGAGCAACAATCGACGAAATAAAAATAGATTAATTTTTTCTTGAAACGACGGATTGCTGGAACCATATGCACCGTTTGGGGGATAATAAATATGCTCCAGTTTTACGATTTTTTCGGTTTGATTTGCAAACGGGTAATTTAATAAATCAAATTTTATTACGAGTGGTAACGATGGGAAATTTTCTTCGATTTATTATCTTTAATTCGCTTGACCCGGTGACCTGGACTCGATCTCCGGTCGAACGAGAGACTCGATCTATTTGTCACTTGTTAATTTTTTTTTTTCTTTTTTTTTTTTTAGCACTGCAGGATGTATTTTGCGCGCCCCAGCTTGGCGCCGGTTCTAATTCGCATTTATCGCAGCGTTTAATACAACGAAAGGAAGGTTGTCGAAGGTGTGCGCGTACACACGTATGCGAACAGCGGGACATAACTGCCCGTTGCTGTGTGTGTTTGACGAGCGGCGCGTACCGTTTGCGAACTAATTCGATCTAATGCTACGAGCGTCACCCCTCATAGCCAACGACAGGCTAAACGATCATCTAAATGCCGTTTCGTACTAACGTAGTGCGTGACGCTTTTTGTACTACACCAACGGGTTATACACGCTAATTCAATCTAACCGATGAAGATCTAAATGCGGAACGGTATAGTCGCTGAGACTTTATATCACGAAGCCGGACATCGCCACGCCTAACTGTATACTAAACCCGAGTGCAGCGAGCTGAGATTCCAAACGATACCTTGACCTGTGATCGATAATGTTGAATATACCGCTTGCCAGATTGTTGTCGCAGAATCTATCAGAATCAGAATCAGAATCTATTTTCCATTTTTCGTATCTATTACGGAGACGAAATTTATCATAATTTCCCACAGTTGGAAAGTATTAAGAAAATCATTTTTTTTCTTTTTTCTTTTTCTTTAATTCCCGAGGGAACAATTGAGATCGTAATATTCGTTGATTTATTTTATTCAACCACTTGCCAACGTCGAGGTGCGGCAATATTATATCAGAAGAGCCATTATACGCAAGCGTAGAGCTTAGTTTGAGTAATGAGAAATAAATTATAATTGTTGAGGTCAGGGAGGGGGCGATAGACGTGGGGGAGGGGGTAGAGAGAGCCGTCCGCTTTTTTCGTATATAAAAGTTGAATGAGCGCCAAAGTAAGTGGGTAAATCGCGTGATGTCCGGACACCTCTATTCCCCGGGGGAAATATTAAGCCGCGTACCTTAGAGTCTCACTCTCTCGACCAGAGGTATGTGCACTTCTAATAAAATTATACTATCATAATGCCACGATGCATACCAAAAACGTTTATACACCACAGGGAAACGAGAAAATCACCGCACAGTACAAGTTACATCGACAATCTGTCGTTTAAATGCGAATTTATGTTTCCCGCTATCGGAAGAAACAATTTGCGGAGAAATACACTACATATACATATAGATGGCGTTATGGTTATCGATGGACGCGTGTCACGATTGACTCTGTGTATATATTTTTGTAAACTATATACATCACGCAAAGGTTAACGGCATAATGTCAATTGACTTCGCAACGAATTAAAAGCGCCTTCGTGACTTAGTGCAGATGTACTCGTTTTTTTTTTTTTTTTTTTTTCGATGTATTATTTACAGGCAATTTTACTTTTAAATGAATACATTCACATTATTGTTTTACTGTTGACGTAAAAAAAAAAAAAAGATGAAAAAATCTTCTCGGGGTTTGTGACAAAGTCGTATTTGGTAGCGTATATAATACGTCCTAATACTACCGGGCGAGAGAAGTAATTCGAGGCAAAAACCCCGGTATGATTTTAGCCTACTGTGTCCCACATGAGCCTCGATGCCAAGAATATCCGGACTAGATCTCTCTCTCCCCGCCATGTTTCCGAGTGCTCGTGCTCTACGAAAACGACGGCGTTCCACACCTTGTGTTCCTCGGCCGTGGAATAGCTCGACTTCGCTTTCGCGCTTTCCTCCTCGTTCGCCAAACTCAATATATTATACATGTAGCAAATACATAATGTATACACGAAATTTTTTTTTTTTAAATTTTGCTCCGAAAAAAAAAAAAAAAAAAAAAAAAAAAATCCTCTGAAACATTATTATGCCAGTTGTGTTTTGGTAGTCGGAGACAGTTGTTGGGGTACGTGTACTAAAAAATTAACCAATAATCAGGGTCAATCGAGATTCATGGCGAAAAAATGTAAATTTCTATTTTAAAAATAAATAAAAAATTTAGCAAAAAACAAAAACCTCAGCTAAAAAAGTCTGCAGCTTTATTGTTGCCTCGAAATTATCAATATTTTTTTAATATACACGCATAAAGTAAGTTTTTTAAAAATTTGCCGAACTTCGCGTAATCGAAATTTTACGAACCAATCAACGAACAACTGAGTTATGATGACTCAGCGATTTTTTTTTATTTTTTTATTTCGTCTTTTGGAGACATTTTGAATAATTTTTTTTCAATAGTCCGAACGCTACGAAGTCGCGAATAGCGAACCGGTAACTTCACACCAAAGTCAAACGCACAATTTTTTTTCTTTACAGTCGCGTGTTAAAAATTGCTTATCCCCCCGTATCATAATCCATATACTAATGGATGGCAAACTATTATTTGCTGCCTGACGGGCGCAAACTTTCCAAGAAAAATATACTCACACGTGTAACTAAATTTACACGTGTTTTAATATTATACCCTACACTCGATGCGTATATCGGGGCAAAATATAGATTCGTGTGTATTCGTTACTCGCGTGATAGTTTTTCCGACTGTGGATACTAATTTTTTTTCCTCCCTCAATTTTCCTCGATTACCGCGTGTCGCTGGTACGACGTCCCCTCGATATCGCGTCGGATTGTATCTATTTCTCCGGCTAACAATAACCTTTCACGTTGTTACTTTATTTTCTTATCGCTCGACTATTTTCGTGAATGAATAATGAAACAACAATTTCACGCTGAATCAAATAACTCCGTCGAGGGTACGACAGGGATGATTGACACAGAAAGGGCAGTAAGTGTAGAGCGTGTAAGCGACAATGTGAAGAAAAAAAAAGACAAATGGTCGTCGCTGGTTATATTAGAGGCTAAAAGTAAAGTGCATCGGAGTGCGACCAAGTGACGATCGACTTTGACAAACTGCTTAACAAGGTCACTTCCGAACGTGACGTATATAAAGTAACGTCATTCAAGCTGCTCATGGGCGTGGATGTCGATCGTTCTCGCGAGCTTTTTGCCTATTCCGATAAACAAGGAAAGAGGGAAAAATCCAAAGTACAAACAGCGTTGGCAACCGGCTATTATTGTCGAGCCGTGAAAAGAAAAAAAAATGAGTTCGTCTTATTACAGTGATCGATAGATCGCATCGATCGGATTTCACTCGAGAAAAAAAACTTTTGACACTGACTTCAAAAGTTTTGACTTTCGATAGCAGGTCTTCGAAAGTTCGAAGGTTCCAAGTTTTTCATTCAAAGTTTCAACGGAACGAACGATTTTTTTCTTTCCATTTTTATTTATTACCGAAAGAGAGCATTCAAGTACAACGAAAAATACTGAACAATTCTAAAGATTCGGTAGACTATAATTTTACTAATTAGTATCGCTACTCGACTCAAACGGTTATCGTAAGTGGGACAATGAGTATCACGCATTCGAGATAATAATCGATAATTTTTTTTTTTTTCGTACGTCACGCGTGCCACGTGAAAATCTCGTGACGAATCGTTGTTTATCGAGTGTGTTTAACTAGAAAACTTCGAGGTGCTCTATATTTTACTAAACTAGCGGTTTAAAAATAATTTGAGACGAGATTTACCACTGCAAATAACACTGCTGTACAAAGGTATGATATATTACATTCGAAATTTTTCGAAACGCGCGAGGCGCTGACAAACATGTAAAAATGTCTGTAGTACAATTTTGTCAGCGTCAAAAAATACGCAGGGATTGTTTTTTATTTCTTTTTTTTTTTGTTATTATACAAGGATCGCGATACGATGAAAAGGAGCAATTGAAGCGGAAGCAATTCATATATGTATTACAGCTTCGGGGACAATGCGGCTTTACGAGTCAGTGGTGTCGCTATACAACTCTGGCAGTGGATACTACTACTGGTCATCGCGTATCAAAGCGTCGCGAAATGTGTGCGATACAGTTTCGTCAACGAGCTCACGAGAGATAATTGTAACGGCGACGGTTGACTTCATTGTCAAAAGCGCAAAACGATAGTAAAATTCGAGAACAATAGAAAACTAGCAAAACCCATACATAGCTCTCCGAATAGTTCTAAAATTAACGTTATCCTCTTTATTATTTTTTCTCCGTTCTCATAAATTTTTTTCCCGGTTTATATAGCCAATCATACGATAAAATTTGACGCAATACGAAGAAAGTAGTTATTGAAGTTTCGATTGAAGAAAAAAAAAAAAAAAAAAAAAAAGCTCGACGAGTTTCCAGGAAAAATCGTGTTCATCCAAGGATACGCGGTTATCGAAAATCCTCATCGACCTTGCGACCGTTCAACAAGCGTACAAGCTATACATTTATACTAGTATTGCCGTTCAATAATTCGTGCGAAAAATCGATCCCGCTGAACGGTCACGTTGAACTATTCTCGTATCACCGGTATTTCTGCCGTCGCGAACCCGAGCGCGCGCGCGCGCGTCCGCGCGCTCACACGGCGGCTGTCTTTTCCCGGACTTCGATTGAATACTTTTTTTTTTCCACGTGCGATACCAAACGGTCTTTCGCATTCGATATTAGGATAAAACTAATGATAAATTAATCATCCTATATACGTGACGTCAATGATCAATTTTTTTTGTTAATTTACATTAAATCATTAAAAATATTAATAAAAATGTATTTTTCATATTTGCAACGTTTTCGTAACGATAATAATAAAAATTTGGGAAAAATATTATTTTAATTAATAATTTAATGGGAGTAAAAAACTCGAATTCGTTACTACTCTGTGATATCGCGGCGAGGACTGGGTGCCCAGATGAACTCGGCGCTATAAATGAATCTCTCAGATAGAAATGGGCCTATGTATAGAGGAGAGAAGACGGTCTTTCCGGACCGATGCACCGACGAGGGGCTTTCATAAAACTAGCGGTGTGGTCTCTGCGAGTGTTCTGTACGCGAAAGGCATGAATTCTGGTTGTACGTATTTTAGATATATACACGTATATATACATATATATATACATTCGTGACTGTTGTAGCAAAGAGTCACACAACTACCATCGCACATGAGCAACAGTTCTATTCACATCACGAGGATGTGCTTTTCCTGTTGAAACTTTCTATACAAATTAACTTTGTTCAAAGCGTACACCGATCGCTCGTCGCGTATCGGCGAATAAAGCTACCGAGGGGCGTGTGTGTTGAATGTTCGAAGTCTGCTTCGGTATTTGCGATAGTAATTGATTCGTTGTGCATCATTGATATAAATACGAATTTATACAAAAACACATATATGCGGCCATATTAAACGAACGATGAAAAAAAAAAAAAAAAAAAAAAAAAATTTCGAAACATTTTTTTGAAGGTCATACAGATGAAGAAATCAAAATCGTTCGCGTTGTGTATAACGCGAATAAGAACAATCGATGAAAGAAACTCGGCGAGAAGAGATGGGGGGAGAAATAAGGGATCAGCAGACGCCACCCAATCGAAATTAGCTCGCCTTGACACACCTTGACGCCTGTTTCTCCGATCATTCAGACCGCTCGAGCTCAATTTTTTTTAGCTGCGAATTTCATTACTACGGAACTAATAATAATAAGGATTCAACGATTTATCGATGTAACTTGCTTGTTTTTTTTCGTCTGCAAATGATTTATCGTTAATTTGTAACCAAAAAGCCTGTACGATATTTCGATTCGTAAAATCAGTTATAAATCTTCGTAGTCGTGTGTTCGAGGGTTAAGGGAATGATCGAAGGTGAAAATGTAAGAAAAAAAAGAAAGGATTATAAAAGAGGCGCGGTGGGATATCGAGAGAGAAGCCTTCGAGTGTACATGCCCCGAGAAGGACGAGAGAGGTAGGTAGGATGTGTAGTAGTTTGGGTGTGAAAGTGAAGCATAGCTATACGAAGACGGTGTGTGGTCGTGGTGCGTATTGATCGGGATAAGCACGGAGGAAAACGGGGACCTACTAACTGGTGCTGCTGCTCCGTCTATATAGATGCCTTCCCGTACAAACGAAGTGGGAGTTATATCTCAGGGTAGGATAGGTGGAGTCAGTGGGGATTCGCGCGCATGCGGCAATAGATAACGGATGCGCTTAGCGCAAAAATAAAAAAAAAAACCCTTTTCCAAAGGATTATACATCTATTATAATCCCGAGGACGGTGATGCATTATTAACTTGTTGTTTTTAGAAAACACTATGGGCTTTTTTTGAGAAGCAATTTTTTTTTCTTTTTTCTCTCCAGAACCTATTATATTTATCGAATTATATGCATACATCTCGATTACTCACCGGACCTGTGTCCAGCGCCGTCTTCGTCAACGCTGGATTTATAATCAAAACTCGATGAAAACTCTTCTGCGTTCTTAACGTTCCGGATAAAACAATTCACGTATCGCGATAGATGGAAATCGCGTGAGACAGAAAAAAAAAGATCTTCACGACAGTCCCCGAGCAGCTCTTCGCCGTTTGCGAATCTCTCTATATCGACGATTTCGCACGATATTTTTACTTTGCTTATTTCGTTTTTTTTTTTTTTTACTTTATTCGATTATTACGCGTGACTTTTTTTTGACTCTCCGAAACACGTTCGCGGCACCGCTCGCTCGCACTGCGAGCGGAGTTTTTATTTTATTTTTATATCGTCCCGCTACGAACAACGATTGAGATGAAAGGGAGAGAGGCGAACAAACGAAAAAAAAAAGGAAATCCGAACTCGCTCGATTTTCAAAGTCGAGCAAGCGTGATACGGACGGTCGTGTCGCGATATCCGCAGCCAACCAGCAAGTCTAGAGCGTAGTTGTAAGGTGGTAAATGTTGAAATTCGAGGGACCCGGTCACTGAATTTAATAACACTTTTGTCAAACAAGCCGGCGAGGTCACAAATGGCGCACACACCCCGGAGGCCACCACCGGGCCGCCTTGGTTATTCGACGACTTTACTTCCTCCTCCCCCAAAAATGTTTCCGCAATAAAACAATGCGCTACAAACGGGACGGTGTAGCCCAAAGTGTTTTAATACGATCACCGCCACGAGCCCGGTCCGCGCTCTCCCTCTAGCCTCATGCACACTCTCCACATTGAGAATAGGTAGTAGATACCGACCAAGTAGAGAGTGCCCGGACAACGTCGCGAGTGGAGGGGGAAGAGAGAGCTCAATTTTTCAAGATGGCGGTACGCCTACGAAACTCGATCTATCGGACAATTTTGAATCGAATAACAAAAAAAATACAACAAAGAAGGTTATTCTTTCGCGACAGTTTATCAACGTTTGCAAAAGATTTTTTTTAATCAAAAACTTAAAGATTTCTCTATTGCTGCCGACGTTCGACAGTTATTATCGCGAAAACGAGAACTAAGGAGATTCCCGCCCATTGCGCCACGCCGCGAAAGCGTGACACCTGGCAAATGGCGGGCTTTTTAAATATTCGCATAAACATATATATTAATACCTGCTACGAAGTATGGGTTTGAAAAACAAAAAGAAATTAATACAACCGATTTATAAAATACCGCAACTTTCTTTTATTTCCATATTCTACACCCTTTGAGGCAATTATGAGTGAATATACATCCGTTATCGCGACGGTTACGAATACAAAGTTCAGAGATTGAAAATTCGTTACAAGGTAAAAATTATTTACCCGTTTTTTTTTTTTAAGCTTTAATTGTCGATTGTTTGAGGACTACGAATGTTGGCGACGAATTTCAATTCCTAAACTCGCGAGATCGGACGTAGTTTACATTGTTTGTTTTTTTCTTTTGTCATTTTTCCGAGTGTCAGGTTCATCTAAGAATATACGGATATTTAGTTTCCGTGACGAGGGTAGCAAAGCAACGCGTTCCAATTATCACAATCGCAACGATGTGCATCGTCTTTTTTTTTTTCTTTTTTCTTTTTTTTTTACAATTAATACATTTCCGTACAGCGTTCGGATTGTTCGGCGAACGAGAGGTCTCGAAGATTTGTTGATATACTAATGTTAACGGATTGTCCATAAATCTTAGATGTAACCACGCACGCGTACTCGGATTGCGGACGATTAGGCGATCGTGTTAGATAGAGAAATCTAATTGAGACTAAAAACGAAGGGGAATGGGACAGGAAGTGAGGGGAGAGATAGAGGTAATAGCAAGCTGAAAATCGCAATGATTCCACGTCAGTTAGCGTACGATAAACGAGCATAAAAGATAATCATCTGTAAATCATAAACTTCAATAAATGTTTTATAACTTATTGCACGCTTCTAATACTCGAAAAATCCACATTGTCGAATCTTAAAAGTGACGAGTTGTTTTTTTTTTTTTTTTTTTGCACAAGGACGATTGATTGATTGATTTGAATTGATTGATCACAACGCTGGAAAATTGTGAGAATTCTCGCTCATTCGTTAACGCGAGTCACTTAATTTCATAAGTGAACTTTGACAAATTTGTGAGAAATTCATTTTTTTTTCTTTTGTTCATTTGATTATCTTACAATTTGAAAAGCTTATTTAGCTGGCATATACGTAATATGAGAATCGAACCAAGCAATTCGTCGTCGGCGACAGGTGCACTCGCAATCAACAAATAAAGGCGATTTATCGCGAGCGTTTTGCGTTACCGTCGACGACGATTTGCTTTCTTTTTTTTTCTTTCAACTTCTCCGAGTGTCTTCTCGTCTCGTCTCGAACTTCGTCTCTTGTCTTTTCTTCTTTTTTTTTTTTTTTATACATTCAACGGCTTAAAGTAATATCTACAATACAACGTTGTCGTGGATGGCGCGGCATCGATATTTTGCAACAGATTATCCTCGTTTTCCGGTAACCTTTCCAGAGTCGATATATATTCCCGATCGAAGACACCTGAAAGAGAGTCGATCGTGTTGGCATTGTAAAAAAAAAATTCTATCGGTGAATATTTTTCATAGATTTTGATTTTTTTATTTTTTTTTTCGTATTTTTAACTTACCCTGGTCAATGTTACTTCTTCCCAAAACCGTGAAAGCGAGAAACAATATGTCTCTGTATATGGAAAATGGTGCTTGTTCCCCAGTTTCACCATTACTTCTCTCTAAGGCCACTCTTTTTATTGATTCCTCCAAGATATTGTGACGAACATCTGTGATTATACTTTGCATCAGCCTGCAACGATTTGCTTTTTTATTATCGTTCTCTTTTAGTGAATTTCAAATTAATAGAAATCAGCGAAATAAAAAATTGTACAATAAAGACGATAAACATACGTTCTGTCCTCAATGATATTCTGTTTCCATTGAAGATACATAGGCAAACGATCCATGTGAAGTTTTTCGTTGTCCCACATAGTCCTGACGCCGACTAAACCCGAGTTGCTGTGAAAATCTTTGTCGTCGCTGTCGTTTAGCCACAATTCGGGCAAATGGCTCGTCAAATTTATCCTCTCGAAGTACCATATCAGATTCCAATAGACAATCGGATGTTCGAGAATAAATCGATGCTTCGTTAGGCACGCGTCGCCCTCCTGACTCAAGACATTTTCCAATTCTTTTCTCAACACCAAAGGATTGAGATAAGGAACTGTAATGGGTTCCGGCAATTCTTTCGGCTCGTCGAGAAGCTCGAGAAGAGCGCCGGTCAGTGGATCGTTGATCCGTTCGCCGTCGTCGCATCTGAATAAACAAGACTCGCGGTTACACCGAAATTCGTAACGCATAAACAATTACACGACACAATTGTCCAAAACATTTGTTTCTAATCGCGGTGAAAAAAAAACGGAAGGAAAAAAACAAAAACAACGGAAATACCTGTAATCGAAAATTGTGATAGTGAGAAGTGGGACGGTAGCTTTGTCGCAAAATTGACAAAGTGTATTTAAATTCGAATCCTCCGGTTGCCAACCGGCCATTATCTCCTCGTCGTAGAGTATCGCTTTGCAATGATGACATCTACTCGCACTAGATAGAACAAGTTCAATAGCCAAACGTTCCTCTAAGTCTCTGGAACCTTTCGGATACATGCAATCTGCTAGTTCGTAGAGTGAACCTAATCCTTCGATACCGGAGTCACCTGAATCGATCGATGCACAATAATTAATAAACGATTAACGAACTAATGAATTTTAAAAACAAACGTGTTGCCCAACGATTATATTCCCGATCTTTTACATTGTAATCACTTTTTGCACATTTATAAACGTTTATTTTTACCTATCGCAAGCAATAAAAAAACAAACGGACTTGTAAAAAGTGACTACAATGTAAAAGACAGAGAACAACACATTTGGGTAATGCGACTATTTTTAGAATGTGAAAAATAAAACTATAACTAACGACTCCTAAGCATTCCAAATTTCTTTTCGCTATTACCATACGACGATTATTGATTGAAAGACTCACCGGACATTCTGGCCGATATTTCATTGCGATCTTGTTGCGAACCATCGGTCAGCGAGTCCAACGATTCGTGAGACACGCCGTAGGCTAATTTTTGTTCGCGTTCCTTCAACTTGACGGGCGTACTTGTCGCCGATATGGCCTCTTTGATTTCGTCGAATTTTTTAGCAACCGTAGTCGCAGCGGATTTCAGACTGTTCAATCCACCGAGAATAATTTCGTTCGATTTTTTTCCCGTTAAGCTCGAGGGACTGAAAAAAATATTTTGTTCCGTTTTACATAACTAAACTATTGTGATAGCGCGATTTTTATTTTTTATTTTTATTATAACGAATTACGAGTGATCGACACACAAGTACAAACGATTATTGTGATATTTAGTGCGAATATTATATCGTCTCACGTACCTCATGTAGTTGGAAAGGCTAAGAGACTCGATAAACTGATTCGTCGTACCTATATCCTTATTCTTAACGAAGGCCAATCCCCCGGTCGAGTAACGTCTGAATTAATAACGCAAAAAACAAAAACAAAACTCATGCAACATGATTTATACGGCAAAGAATTTAAAAAAACTAAACAACGGTCTACGTGATACTAAGAATGTTGCAAATTGTTAAAAAAAAAGCGTGAGAGGTGCGAAAAACACGCTACGCTAATACTGTACAGAGGGATATCCATTCCCAACTCACCCGAAACTTAGTTTAAGACTCGATCCAAGACTCGATAAACTAGAAGTGACGCTGTCTTTGTTCTGCGCCCAGAGGCTGCCGATTTCCAGTCTCTCTTTGTCTCTCTCCTGATCACCCTGCTGAGCGACCGAGTGCGGCATTGTTTCGCTTCTTTGCAATTGTCCGCTCATTGCCGCACCCGCCTCGTCGATTGACTGATGAAATGTAGCGCTTCGCGGCATCGGATTGCTGCTTGAAAGCGACACAAAAACATAGTTTTAAAATCAAAGTTTTCGGTTAATAAATTACAATAGAATTCAACGAGTTTATCGAGCAATGATATTTCATTAGGGAATTGTGCTTTGCACGCGATACCTTCGAAACAGAAGAGGCCCTCCTGCTCTTTCGCCGACTGTATTGTTGACGACCGTCAGAGTACTCGTGGAGCAATTGGAATCGTTCTCTTCCGATGGCGAAACTATTGGCGTTTCGTCGTTCATCAATGCGCCCAAAGGATCGTTTTCTGTTACCGGAGTTCTTACGGGACTTTTCAGCGGCGATTCCACGTGACTCGGCAATCTATGAGGATAAAAATGAACTTTAGATTCGACTACAAACGAATGAGATACTAATTCGATGCAAAAAATCAATTGTTTACCTCGATTCGGATGTCGATCTATCGAGAATCTCCGATTGAGTAGAGCACAACATTCCCGGATCTCTGACAATACTGTTCTGACGAAGGAACTTGGGTTTCATGTCGAGGAGTCCGAAGCCCGGCAAATCGGGCACCGAGCTGCCCTTCAGTACTGTTATTAAAATGGAGAAAAAATATTAATAAATTAAATATTTAACTTAATCGTCGTGAAATATGGGAAGAGAACAAAAAACTTACACTCGCGATCAGGGTGCAGCACCTCGGTCTCTTGGGAATGAACGCTGTCGAGACTCGATCTCGAAACCGCGTGTTCCATACCCTCGCTTTTGACACCATCGGCGCAGAGAACATCGGTATTCGAACTCATGCGCCTTCGCGCACTCTTTTTTCCGGCTCTTTTGAACAAAGCGGCGCCGAGTATGACATTGCGTAGTTTATTCCACATAAGTTGACTCGAATTTGTCATATCGGATGGCCACGTTGCTTCGAGAACGGCCTGCAAAAATGATTTCAAAAACCCGTTTATCCCATCGAACATTAATTCTATTTTTTATTGTTTTTATTTTCTTTTTTTTTTTTAACAATTCGACGAGTTTCTTTTTTACCTTATTGTAAAATCCGTACGTCAACGCATTGGGTTGAACTCCGCTGCGTTTCATGTGGAATAATAACTTGACGGCCAGAACCGGCTGGCCGTAGACGCCGCAGAGTTGCATCATCGCTCGATAACACACCTGAGAGTAGATTCAACATTGAAAACGTGAATTTGCCATTTCGATGAATTTCGATTTTAATTTATTAACTTTATACCTCTTCCATCGGATCCAATCGTAACTTTTGCATCTTAACGAGCAATTCGTACGCTTGATGCAATATCGAAACTGGTTGACTCGACACTTGTAGCATTGCCGGCAAATGTAGGAACCACAGACTGTAACACGTGCCGAGTAAACATCTGCCCCATCTCGCTGGATGAGCAGCCTGCAAACGATCGATTTAATTATACATTTCCCGTTATTATTCAATGGGTTTTGATGATAAATTATAATCAGTACAATTCCCGTATTCTTAACTCGACGGGACCGGACACTCTCCCGTTTCTGCATTTCTCTTACCGTCCCTACGAGGTCAGTTGCTGCGAGTAGGAGTAACGAGGGGGATACACGTCCGCACCGCGCCGCTTGCGGCGGGGCGAACGGACTCAGGGGAAATGCAATTAGGAGAAATCGTTGCCATGATAACGAGTTGAAATAAGGGAGCAATTGAGTTAAGAGGAGTTAAGAATACGGGGGTTGTACTGTAGATAGTTTTGTAAACGCACTTGTTTCCGTGCCATTCGTTGCGCCACTTTAATTTCATGCTTCGTACGTCGAGCCATCGGACTTCCAGGTATCATACCAAAGGCACTTAAGGCAGGATTATTCAGGCTATGATTTTTCTGTACTCTCATCAGGGCAGGATTCAGTTTGAATGTGTTGTACACGACCGGTGATTGATTAGGACCGGCCTCCGGTGGAGGGATAAATACTGTGCGCTCGCTATGCTGCGATTCGTCCAGTTCCAAGAAAGTCACTGTTGAATAAAAACAGAATCGTAAGTATCGTACATTGTGAGACGACCATAATTTAAATCACTGCAGTAGAGAGCTAAGTACGGTATTGAGATTTATACCATTTTCTTCCTCGACGCGTTCGGTGCATTCGTCGAAAAACGCTAAACCCGCCATATCCATGTCTGATACGAAACTTCTTTCTTCGATGAATCTAAAAACACAATTTAACGACTGTAAAAAAAAGCTGCTCAATTGTTTTTTTATTATTTTTTTTTGCTTGTTAATGTACGTCGAATGTCGACAGTCACCTAATGAACATCTGCGTTCTAACGAGCATACTGTAGAATTTCGCGTGAGCCTTGTCACGGCTTCGCAGAAAAGCTTGTATATTGAAGAGACTCGTTGGATCGGTAGAGCCGACGGTCGGAGCTTTCGTGATGGGAAGCAAATAATTTCGATATCCCTTAAGTATCATAGCTGTGAATCGTAAAAACGTGTCTTGAATCTCGAGTTCCATAGATTGTTCCTTTCTTTTCTGACGAAACTCCTTGTCGACGCTGAAATCTTCGTCGCTTTTGTCTGAAATTTTATTCGGGTCGTTAACGTAACGAGTCGCGAGTATGAAACATTTATGAGTATCTAAGAAAACGGCATTGCATTGTCAAGTGACCTTTGTGGGACGTGTGTCCCTTTCCCATCGATAGTAACTTCGAGTAGAGAAGCTCCAACCAACTCTTCAGCATTCTCGCAGCTTTCTTCGGCAGCAGTTTCACAGTCAAGTATTTTCTGTCGTCGCAAATTGCTATATTGTTCGTATCCAAATTGACGCAGTTCACGTCGGACGGTGGATCGTACAAATCGAAGAATCTCGAGTCGACACCGATGAGGAATGGCAGAGGTGCGTGTAATACCTGTAAACGAAATTTAAAAAAAAGGTATAGAATCAAAGCGAAAACCTGTAAATATGCTATTTTGGGTGAAAAAAAAATTACGAAAATTACGTACCTCTGCCAATCCCAGCGGACAAAGTGGTATGTAAGGACACTGCCACTTGAAGGGAAAAAGAATCATCGCGATCGCCTCGCTGACGGCCGTGAGCACATCCGGTCGCAGCGAGTGCACCAATATCTTCTGTTCCGTTAGTATCAGCAACAGTATAAGCATACAATTCTCCGGTCCGAGATTACTCAGCAATTGTCGAAAGCTCGCTCCCGATCTCGGTAATGCCAAATCCTCCGGTTGCGTCAATATCAAACGGTGATGAGCGCTCAATTGCACGAGAATCCTCGGCCGTTGCGGACTCGGGAACGGTATGTCGCACAAAAAATACGATATGTATTTCTCGATAGGAACATTTTGCGGCTGTCCGTTTACCATACTATGAAGATAGACGAGAAAATTTTCGAAAGTATCGAAGAAAGGCCAGTGCGATAGTATGCATATCGATTTGCTAATGTTCAACGACTGTGTCGACGGATCGGTGTACTGCAATTTTTCCAACTGAGCGAAATTCAGCTTCTTCAGTATACCAAATTTTTTGAACGGTTTCATCTTCACTTGTGGCTTGTTGGCCGATACTTGTATACCTTCGTCTGCGAAAATTTTGTAGAAGAAAAAAATATAAACATTATTTTCCAAATTGTTACTCCACAGAGATCTCTCGTTACTGAGAAATTTTTATTTACCGTTATCGATCACCTCGGCTTTCTCCATTATGTCGAGATAACTATTGCAGTTCCGCGGATTGGAATCCGGTACGACTTCCTCGTAAAACGTAATTGCCGAACCATAGATCTTCTGCGCAGCGTCGGCAACGGTAAGTACAAATGTCGAAAAAACAGGTTTTGGTTTGCAAGCGACCTTCGGCCAGCATTCGATCGTCGCTCCCATCGGCAGGCAAAACATTCCGACGGAATTTGGAAAGCAAAATGTATTGTAATCTGTCATCGGATACTTGTACAGTATCGTTGGTTTGAACGATATAAGATTCGCTCGATTCATCGATTTCTTATAACACAAAAATACATCGCTGCCGAGCATTCCTTTGTTCAAATTTTTGTATATCGTGCAAAACGCGTGAGGCGTCGTTTCGCCTTTGTTCGGTAATATAACGCAAATGTCCGTGACAACCAGAGAATTGCAAGGCATTCTTTGACTGGCTCTTCTGAAAGTCACGTAAATTCTCGATGTGGAATTGTTCACGTTTGCCACGTATCCATTAGGCGTCTGCAGTATCATCTGCGCATCTTCCATTATTCTTTCTTTGCCGTCATAGATAATTCCTGGAATATTAAAAAAAAATGTTAGTGTTAATTTATTGTTTGCAGAAAGATTAACGATTGAGGTAATCGAATTAAGGCGTTTCGTTACCGATATCGACGAGAGGAGGTTTGTCCCTTCCACGCCGATAGCACAAATAGCATTCATTTGTTCTCAAACTTCCGTGATTCAGATCGGCCGGAAACCCCGTTACCGTTTGATCCAAAAGAGTGTAACCTTCGGGACACTGTTCGCCGAGAGCGGGAAATATAACTGCGAGATCCGTTATGGGCGCTTGCATATGCATGTCCTTGAGATGAGTTCCTTCTTGACACCAGTCCTCTAATTTTTCCGAATCGTCGCCGCTCTGCTCCGAGTCATTGTCCTGACCCGGCAGTCCGGCGACGACAAAGTAATCCGCGACTCGTCTCTCGTCCATTGTTAGCCTTTGACTTTGTCAATCAGTATCAATCCTTCCGTTCTTTCGAAACAACATAATTTCTCGTAAACTTCACGTTGTTTTTTTCCGTTTTGAAAAATACTTTTCAGATATATTGGAAAATGAAAATTTCGTATTTATTTCTAAGCTGCGCGACTCTCCGTTGAATACATAAATCTATGTACGATGGCTTTGCATACTTTTCGAAAACAAAGTTTACGTACTATGCGTGCGATGTTTCCGATTGACTTGCTCAGCACGTGCGGCTAATTATAGCAGGAACATTGGACGTTAGAGTTTCATTCGTTAATGAATATTATTACGCGTCAAAGGTTAACGCGGCAACGACTAAAGGTATTGTCGTTGACGTTGAATTTGGAGGATTCGAAGAAAATGTTGCTAGACAACGAATAGTTATTGACATTCGTCTTTTGCATTGTTTGTTATACACATGTGAAACGCACGAGCGAACTGATCGTTTATACACAGGCTCTATGAGTCGAGATGAATTTTTTTATTATCGCGAGTGACAAACGCGCTATCAACAGACACACTTCCGTCGTTGGGATGTGCGATAAGAATGAAAAATACTTAATACGCGTACGTTACCATTGCGCGGTTCATTGTTAAGTCACTTTTGACGGTAGCGTCGACGTTGCGAATGAAATTCATTCACGATGCGAGAATAAAGAATGAATTTTCTTTATAGGTTAGACGTCACACACACACATACACACACGACACAGCTTTTTTGCGAATAAAACTCTTCGAACGTTCGTGAACGTGCAACAACAAAGGATTGTTAATATTACAGATAAACGTTTGTATTTCTTTTTCTATTGTTTGTTTCTCTATGGTATTCTTATTCACTAAACTGCGCACTGGTGGTCACTTTACATTGATGATCGTGGATGCGCGTTTTTAGAGTTAAAAATATTAGAAAACCTGTAATTCTTGGACGGCCATCTTTCACTGGGTAAATGTGGTGTGGTAAGATGGTTGACGGGTGTGGGTTCGTTCTTTTTTTTATTTTCTTTTTCTCTCACTTTTCTTTTTTTCGCTGTCGCCTATTTGCACGACGCAGCGCACAAGGTAGAGTGAATCAGATAGAGTAACTCCACAAGGAAACTAAACTGAGACGCACACACATAAACGGTCGTTCGTGCAATTGACTGCGTGTGTGCGAGAGATCCCGCGTTATACGGTATATTAATTCCTCATCTCATCGCGAACTCTTCGATCGTTCATCGATAGCTTCCAATGATTATAGATACGTAAAGAAAAATGCAACTCATTCTAATGCATCTTAGACACATATAGTTCGAATGATTAAATAAGTGGTCATCGCAGATTGACGTTGTCAGACACGTGCAAGGTAAAAACGCATCAAGGTTTTGTTTACATTTATTTTTTCGTTTTATATACGTATATCTACATTAATACACTTTACTACTGCATGTGGCGATGGTACAGTTTGTTTACACGTACAATTCTCGCTTATCGACTAACAACCAGATAATTAATTTTCTGTCATTATTTTTATTTGAGGACATTGAATATTTAACCCGTAACTACCATTAAACATAACGTTAATTTCGATATATCGATCGAGCTGAAACACGCGCATATTTTCGTAACTTTTCGACAGTTACAACGAACTGAAAAAAAAGAAATCGCAAAAGATCGATGGCAAAATAATAGCGACATTCTATTGTTGTTGCTGCTTAAAGCACCATTAGGTCTCTGTTTGTCAAGCTGTTCAACACGATTCTTTCGTTCGTTATTGGCCCATCTGAAACACGAGTAAAGTCATTGTTTTTGTATGTTCTTACTAAAAATTACACGCGATTCGCAACATCGAGATTTTGTCATTGCATGTTATATATCGTCGGATATGTACCTAACGGATACCAAACGTCCGTATTTCCGGCATCGGTTCTCGCGGAGTCCAACGCGTTACGAATAGCCAAAGGAATGCAACAGCTCATACAGAGAGGTGGTTCACCCGTGGCTAAGAAATTTTCAATTTCAGTTTAATTATTCATTTTCGTTATACGTATACAACCGTTGAGCGATGCTACCTTTAGATCGAAGTATTCCCGTGGGATTTGGCGCATTTCGCCGAAAGCTGACTCTGAAGTCAACCGGAATATCCTTTGCTCCGGGTGGTTTGTAATTCTGAAAACGTCAAGTTTTGACGATTCATAAGCATTTGATACAAAAGCAAACTCTCGAGTTTAACGCTACCGAAAGTTCAACCAGGCAAAGCGCTTTAATTTAATTTCCCTACCCTCTGGATTCTTGCCTTCGGTATTAAACTTTATGCAGTTTCGAACGCTGTACGATGCCTGTTATACGCAAGTTGTTTGACGCATATTCAGTAAATTTTCGCGCGACTACTGGATGGAATTTCGTGAATATACCGGAGAGTCGAGAGAGAAAAGTTAATATTTAATCCGCGTAAAGAACAGAACGCAGAAATGAAAATAGTCACTGATAATTAATAATAAGAAAATAACGAACAGACTGATAGGTGTAGCATTACAATGTTTACTGTACCCAAGTTCTGTTATTGGTGAGAACGCCCGTTGTCGGATCATAGATCAAATCCTCGCTCGTCCAGTAACCTATGCCCATGACAAACGCGCCCTCGACTTGTCCCAAATCGATTTCGGGATTCAAACTAATGCCAGCATCTTCCATTATGTCAACTCGATGAATAATGTGCTGTCCAGTCAACAGGTCTATTTCAACCTCTGCTACGGTTACACCGTAAATCGGATAATGCTTTAGATTGTCTTGCTTTGCCGTCCTAACAAAAAAATCGAATTACAATCCACAAAAAAAAAAAAAAACAAAGTTTCAATCTTCGAACGTTTATCTCACATGTATCGAGCGCACAATTCGACGTCCTCCGTAAAAGCAGCCATAGTCAACTCTTTCCAACTTGGATTTTTCAGTTTCGCTTTAATTGGCTCCAAACGATTCAATAATTCTTTGCAAGCCATTATTGTCGCCTAAAATTGAAAAATAATAACAATAATAATAATAAATAAAAAACCAAATACCACGTAAAATTTGCATTTACAAAAATCTGCGATTTATTTAACGTTTTATAATATATATTTACGTGGGCACAGGCCTCGCTGGTAATACTGCCACCGGTAACCGAATTGTTCGGTGTAATCATATTGCTGCTCGGCTTAACGCTGACCATGTTAAGATCTATACCCAAAGTGTAAGCCGCTACCTGGGCAATCTTTAACGCAAAAAATCGAAGTAATATTAACGAAATTATAAATCATCGAAAAAAAAAAAAAAAAATTATACGTAGATGTAAGTTGGATAATGTCTTTCACCTTCGTGTGAATACCCTGACCGCATTCAATACCACCGTGAACTACGGAAACCGTGCCGTCACGTGCATAGATCGATACCATAGCTTGAAATTGTCCCCAATACATCAGCGGATATTTCATCGTTACCAATGAAATTCCCTTCTTCTTCCAGCGATTCTCCTGAACGAAAAGAAGAACAGGAAATTATCAAAATTAAAATTACATTAGCTACACAACTTAGTTATCGTCTTTAGATAGATTATTTCAGTTAATTTATGTAAATCTTACGCTATTGAAAACTCCAACAGCCTTCTTTCTCGCTACGTAGTCGGAAGTTTTTTTAAGTTCCTCGACCATCGGTACCAATGCCTCTTTGTCCGTTGTGTTCATATTCATCAAGCGTATTTCCACCGGATCCTTACCAAGTACCTTGGCAATGTGATCCATTATACTCTCCGCCATTCCGACGCCTTCCGTTGACGCTAAAAGTATTCGATGAAAATCGTTTTTTACAGTCTTCAATCTTTATTCGTTTCGGGTATTTTTCAAGGTAAATGCCCTTATCGCGGACCTTTTTTTCTATTAGTGGCACGTTTACGACTGCGAAATAAGAATTCTTCGCGATGCTCCATCAACAGTTTTTGATACACAAAATTATTTTCGTGAGATCTTTAATTATATTACTATTTCACTGATACTATTACTATTTCAATAAAAATACGGTATGCATTTTGTATAGACGAAATTTGAAATCGACACATAAATTATGACTACTAAACAATACATCGCGGTGACCACTAACAGAAACAACGGCATATATCCATTCTTTCATTTATATGTCGTATTTAACAATAGCCAATCGAAATTATTGAGGTTTTTTTGGTTGAACAATA
This sequence comes from Buathra laborator, assembly GCA_934046635.1. NCBI lineage: Eukaryota > Metazoa > Arthropoda > Insecta > Hymenoptera > Ichneumonidae > Buathra > Buathra laborator. Next base: position 2,749,098 of record OW203898.1, on the reverse strand, counting down.
AATTACTTTTTCCAATAAAATCTATTTGAATGACCCGAAATATTAATGGGTACGTAAAAATCGGTGGCTACGAATAGGTAGCATCGATGCGGCAGCTGCCGCCACTGTACCGGTTGTTGCTATTTTCACTACAAATTGATGACAAATCGCTATTTGCCCGTATTTTAAAGTTCAATTTTTCAAAGTTTCCATATAAACATATAGAGTTATCAATTCGCCATCCTTTTTAAAAAGATTTTAATCAAAGTTTTGTTTTATGAAACATGGTGACGACAATCGGTATTTCTCCCTCACATCGAATGGCCACTAATGAGTGCAACTTATTCGTATTTTTTAAACAACAACAAATAATCGAGTACTTTCTACGGATTTTGGATCAGTCAATGAACTAAACTTCCCGTTGGAATCGATTTCAGCAACCAGAATCGGAATCGGTTGCATCGGTTCGGTCGATTTCTTTCGGCCGAAAACCTTCTATGGCCACTAATAAGAGGATTTACCTTCCTTTTGCCAATAATCGACGTTTACCTGGAGCCCTGCAGAATGTAGTGGACGGAAGATCGGTTTTAGCTTCGAAACCGTCGCAGGTCCAAATATCCGAATCGTAGCATGTATAAAAATGATGAATGATAAACGGTGCGTGCGGCTCGTTGAAGGAGGAACCAGCATTTGCCCAAAATGTTGAATTGAGATATTGAATGAGTCCCTCGTCGTTAACGCCGACCTCGTACACCTGTCGCGTCGCGACACGCTTACCAGCAGACGTCATATTACTCTCGATGGTCGTCACGAAGCGGGCCGGTCGATTCAACAGGTGACAGACCATGGCGCACGCACACGATACCGCGGTCGCGCGTGAAATCTTTGCTCCGTAACCACCGCCCAGTCGTCTCACTTTGATGTTTATACTGCGTATCGTTTATAATAACTCCATTATACAGTATACATTTGTACAGCCGATACAGTTGCGATGCACGCAAAAGCAGATAGTTCCGTAACCGGTGCAACTGCCGATCATGAACACTGGATCGATCATTATCGGTGCATACAGGTCGAAATGATGGATTACCTATTGTTTGGAACGCCGAGGCAGGAAGCTATCGAGACTTGTGTCAGATCCATCCATTGGCTTGCCGGATAAACGTCGATTCCATCCTCGTTTGGTATGCAAACGCAACTCTGAGTTTCCATTGTGAAGTGATACTGACTTCCGGTTTTAAATTCACCCTTAATAACGTGCGTCGAATCCGTGCCTATCGGATTATAAATATTAGTAATAATACCGAAAAAAAAAAAAGGACAATTTTCAAACGTTATCGATTTCGAGCCGTTCAAATGGTTACAAGCGGTCACGATCTCGAGGGTTAATAAAAGTAAATAAGAGAAGAACGAGGAAGAATACAAGATAAGATATTGAATGCAGGTAATCGGCAAACCTTTGCGCTTAGCTGGCATGTGTGCAGTTTGCAGGATTCGAGTTTTATCGCTCGAGGCAATAGCGTCGTCAATTGTTACGATCGCTTTTTCCTTCAGGGTATCAGAATACGTGACTTTCACCTTTTTCGCAGCATCGTTCGCGATTGAATGAGTCTCCGCGACTATTACCCCGATCGGTTGTCCAGCGTATTCGATAACTTTATCAACGAAAAGCTATCGCGGAGACACAAATATTATTAAAGACGGGAAAAAAAAAATAATAAAAGCAAATAAATTTGAGATAAATATTGGCTGCAACTGATCAAAGTATTCTTATGTTCTCCTACCCGCTCGTCCATCTCCAGCATCGTTGCCTTGTTCGATCCATCGATGCACAAATTTTTACCGGGTACATCTTTCGCGGTGTAGAACGCTATTACCCCATTCATTTCCTGCAAAATATATATACATCGTATCTATAACCATTGTCGATTCTGCGCTGCTGTGTACCGGCGGCCCGGTATCGGTCACATATCTGGAGCGAAAACGAAGCGTTTTGTGTCTGCGATGCTTCGGAGAAGAATAGAGTTACAATCTCCCTCTCGATCGCTTCGGCTGTTTTACGATAGGACGTTAAAGCAGTAAAAAATAGGCATTTCGTTTTACGATCCGATAGAAGAATACGATAACAATACTGCCACTACCACCACCACCACCACCACTACTACCGTAGGATGCATCTACTGACCAAAGCGTTCTTGGCATCGATGCTATCAACTTTTCCGTTTGGATATTCCGCGTGGACGAATGCGCAATGAACTTCTTTGTCGCCCGTTGGTACATCATTGACGTACTGTCCTTCTCCCGATGTTTGATATATCGATTCGACTTTTGGCACCGGTTTGTTAACCGGCCACATATTCTTATCCGTATCGTAATCATGCTGTCCCGACGAAAGGCCACGTTCGAGAATCGTTCCACCGCTTCGCAATTTTCCATCGACGCTGTCCGGTTTTACGCTCAATACGAACTGCAATCATTAACACTCGTAATAATTCCGAACTGTTCGCATTTTCTTCGGTTCGTCGAACTCCACTGTCGCGTCGATCTTTTACCTTGTAGAATAATCCAACCGCGAGAGTTTTGCGAAACTGCGGCGTATAGTCCGGCAATCGATGATCGGGTTTTAGCTCCGAATCCAAAATTTTCGCAGCCTCGGCGAAGACTTTCTTGTCGAGAAGGGTTTTGCCCTGAAGATACGCTTCCGTTTGGGATGCGTGCAACTGTAAAAAAAAAAACATTTTCGTTCGTAAAAATTAATATGTTACAAATATTTTTTTAATAATATTTTATTGGCTCACGAAATCGTCTGTTATTCCTCCGATGATTATATTAGGCTTTTCCAAAACTTTGCCTGCACCGTCCAATTTAAAGAGAAATCCGGCGTTCACGTGCGCGTGAGCATTTTGGGCTCTCGGCATTATCTGTATTTAGGAGGTGAAAATAATACTGTAGAGATAATTATGCTTAAGGAACAAATTCTTGAAACGCGAACTAAGAATTTACCTTGTACGAGCGGTAAACGTGTTCGTTACTTTTGGCTCGTAGAACGATGCTGTAAATAATTTTGTGCTTCATGTCGGTATTGAAGAATTCCATGAAATTCATTACGATCTTTTTCGAAGGACTCTCCACTGAAACATCATAATTATTAACAAATTTATTCATATTTTATCTCAATATTATTGTTTTCGTTATACTTACAAACGTGGATCTCCGCACCGGCGGTCTCGAGAATGAGAAACATGTCGGAAGGAAATTCCCGATGTTTGTGTTTTATCATCAAATTTCCAGCCACAGTACCGATCTGCAATGAAAGAAAATTTCATTTCACGAACGAGGCAAATGTCACGTTCGTTGTTGAGCTTTGCAAATCGTCGACGTGAATAAATATTAGCGTTACGTGAACAATGAACATTCACCGCTCCTCGACTATACATCGAACCGATGTTTTAACAAGTTTTTCAATCTGTCGTACGATTCTTGGAGAAAGGCGCGAGCCTTCGGAGTTTCGAGTTTGAAATAGACTCACATTACGAACTGGAACACTGGCAATCAGGTCTATGTGACTTGCCATGTGGCTTAAGTATCCGAAACCGGGGTCTTTGGAGTATTTCTTGAAAGTATTCATTGCTACGGTGAGAGACACATTTCCACCGAGGACTAAGCTGTTGCTATCCTTTTCGACCCTATGTAGGTCAGGAATGTCATTTACGTCGACATAAATTTCCGGCTTCTCCAAACGATAAACGCCTGTCGCGAATAAGGGACAAAAGCTTCGTTAAATTGTAGCATTATTAAGAGTGTAATACACAAACGCAACAATGTCCCGTTAAACAAAATAGACATCTATCAGAGACCACCGTGAAAACCCGAGAATTAATGATCTTCATTTATATAACTCACTTTATATGGCTACCGAATTAATTTCTACGAACTATGCGTCAAGTTCTTACCGTGCGCGGTATTTCCGCCATTCAGGATGTAAGTGGCCTTCGGATTTTTGTTAAAAACGTCAAACAAATTTGGAATAGTCAGTATCTTGTGGAATTTGACTTTTCCCAATAGCATTTCAACGGCTTCCGGTTTTGTCACGATATGCGCGTCCGAACAATCGCCGGTGCACGGCTTGCCGGATTTCGGACAACTCTTCAGCATGTAGAGCTCCTGCGACGGTATCGCGAGATTAATAAATTGAGAATTAATGTGGAACGGGAGATAAAAAGAAATTTGATCGATTACCTCGATATCTTGAATCCTCTTTGACAATGCCGGATCCGCGTCGGAAGCGAAACCCTTGAAAGCTTCGAGAATCGGTCTGTAGCCAGTGCAACGACAGATATTGCTTCCAAATGAATTCTCGATCTCTTTCATCGTCAAAGCCGACCCTTTGGTCAAACTGCGTCGAATATAATCAGCAAACACAGAAGATTTCAATTAGTTTTTGAAATAAATATGCAAAAGATTAATTATTATGTGAACTTTAAGGGGGGGATAAGGGGGCTAATTTGTAAGGGATGGGAAATGTAAAAACCCAACAGGATGTACATCGAAATAAAAACTACTACTATACTATAAAATCGTTGCCTTGTGTCAAGAGAATTTAACATTTACAGATTTTTTAATTAATATTTTAATTTCTTAAATTTTCACATGTATATTTTAATTTTATTTTTTTTATAGAATTTGGATTTAGGGTGAAATAAATGATAGATATAAATAATAAAATTGAGTAACCCTTTACCTATACATATTCATGACCATTCCAGGCGAACAGAAGCCGCACTGGGAGCCATTGGCGTCCGCCAATGCCGCTTGAATTTTGTGATATCCAATTTTTTTGTTTCCTATACCCTCGACAGTTTTTATTTTCCAGCTGCGATAATGGTAAGCAATTATTTATTTACATTGAACAAATAATCGGAATACATTACCGAACTTTGTTCTCACCCGTTGCATATTAGGATCGGAACGAGACAAGAATTCACGGCCAATGTCTCGCCGTGAATCTGGGCGCTGACGATACAAGCCCCGCATCCGCCTTCGAGGCACATAGATTTAGTGCCTTTGAGCTTCGCATGATCTCGGATAAAGACATTAAGCGACGTCTCTGGTCGTATGTCTTTCGAAACTAACGAGTAAAAAAAAAAAGAACAAAAAAGTATGAATCTAATGATTGATCTAATGGATCAACGGCAAAAATGACGTAAGAACGAATTATTAGCATGACATCATTAAAGCGTACAACTCGACAGAAAATTAAAGTTTCCACGATGAAATAACCGGTTTTCGATCAACGAGAGCTTGTTAATTTTAATCGACTCAAACAAGGTGGACAATTCGATGCAATTTTTCATTGCCGATAGCGTAATTCGACGTATTATACCCCGAAGGCGAAACCGACCGATTTGCAACGACGAAGGTACCCGTAATTTTCTGATAAACCTCAGTTTCGCGATTCTCGTCATTATGCTTTACGCCTTGTTAGACTCTTCGTGTTATTGTCGCAAAGTCACTTCGCGCATCGGCGAGCTTGCGAATTGGCGACGAAAAAGGAAATCAAACTTGTTGAGCAACTTGTTGGATACCTGATAAGCAAGAAACTTCGGCGACATGTTTAATACGCGTATGATAGCAGCGGACTTGTTATTTTATTTTTTTGTTTCTATTTGTCGTATACGCAGCGTTATGCTGAAGTAATTATTTTTCTAACCGCTTACATACGCGAAACTTTTTGTCGGTCATGTAGAACGCTGATTTCTATTGTTCATAACAACAATGCATACCGTTGTTAAACATGTCTCTTTGAACCGTCAAAGGAATAATACTTCAAGGACACTTACATTTTTATTCAGCATTGTTTGGCGATATTGAACAATAATAAACAATCTAAGAATAACGAATTACGCGTCAACAATGCCGAACGTACATTTACGTTTCTCTAACGTCAACCCTTAAACATATACTCGGCTTCCAGACGCTACCCCGTCTCTTGAAACTTTGAACAATTGAATGCCCCGAAAATTCATTGTTAAAAAGTTTAGGAACTCAGATGAAGTTACGAGGGAGTTTTTTTTTTACTAACCTGTGTACGCCGTCCCATTGATCCACAGTTCGACCGCTCCTTTCTTCGACACTTCCCTTTGATGAATTTGAAATTTTTAAAAAAATTAATGATACACTTAACATACATTTTTCCTAAATCATCGTCAGATGATTTTCACAAATAGATGTTTGCGCAACAGCAACGTTTTTTTTCCGTTGATGACGGATGATGATAATAACAATGCACCGTGTCGACAGGCAACGCGGTATCTATATCAATTGGACGATTATCTACCGAGTGGTATCTATCAAGTCATGCATTCTGCAGATTGAGACGCACTATGAAACGTCGCGGTTCTAATGATGGGATGAAACGGACGTTATATGTGTTCGTTTAATTGCACGCGCTCCCACGTCTAATCCTCGTAACTCCTTTTATTCCACAATTCACTGCATGTACGGTATGTACTCTATTCGCCAAACACGGATATAGTTTCTCACGTACCAGAAAACTGAAGTTTTTCCAGTCGGGAAAAATGAGTTAACAGAGAAAAAAAAAGATTATATCACAGTACGACTGCCCGCGCAGCGTTGAGAATTGCCGCTTTCACTTTAAAGACTTTTAGTTTGCCGGTTGTTTTATCAACAACGTTTTTTTGCCAATTCGATTTACATAACTCATTCGCGCGGTCCAGATCTCGTATAACACGAATGACCGAGTGATAGTAGTTCGTAGCGATAAACTCATTAAAAAGAAAAGAAAACACAAAAATGATGTTGGGTCATGGAGGGTAAATCCGTCAAGCCGTGCAGCATAGACACACTAATGCTAATCTTACAGATAAGCTCTCGTCATGGGGAGTTCTATAAATTCGTAACAAAATTCATTAACTATGCGTTTTCGAAATTGTAATGTATACAAAATGTTGTTGAATGTCATGGGACAATCACAATGAAAACGTTACATAGTCAGTGAACTTTACTTACATATTATCGTCGTAATTCCGTTAACCAATGCCTCGCTATCCCTCGAATTTCGAATACTTACTCTGCTTTGATATCGGATTGCTCCGCCGACGAAAACATTCGCCACATTTCGTTCGTAATTATTTTTTTCACTGATTTAAACGACGAAAACACTGCACGTTGGTATTACTTGGTCGATAATAATGCAAAGTATTATAAAACGAAAAAAAAAAAATAAGAAAAAAATAGGAATCGCGTTCGCCGACGTATAGTTACGAAGCGTAATTGACGAAAACCGGTCGGAGAAGCTGACCTTTCGTGAAAACGATTAAGTAGTTTTTTGTACTTCGATTTGTTCGCGAAGTAATATTAGAGTCTCCGCGCTCTTCGGTGACTCACGGAAACCGGTAAGACAAAATTGATTCGATCCTTCTCCACTCCCATCCTTTATACACTCGTATCGTCGCCCTCCCACCACGTTTCTACCGCCGTTACTGGAAGGGTACGAAAATCTCTTTCGTACAACGTGCCGCTTACACGTTACACATTCAAACATTCCTATAGCGCACATTTGCGATGGAAAAAATATACTATTGCGATATAATGAGTAACTCATCTCGAAGGGATGACTCGACGAAATAATAGACTTATTAACAACGCCATTGTTTAGGTCTATTCGTACTCTTCGACACTTTTCTAACGTTATTTTAACGATCGATATAGCGCTCGTTGCTATATCCTCGGATCGACGCGCTCTTTAGATTATTTTGCATTTTTTTTTTACGAACGATTATTAATTTTTCAGTTACATTTTGAAGAACGAAAGTATAGAGTTGAAAAAGATTATAATGAGTACGCGAAAAATTCTTTCATCGGCTTACAATGCAATATTTATAGAAAAAAAAAAAACGAAAATATCCCGAAGTCCGTATAGTTTCGCATTGCCAAAACGATTTTTTTTTATTTCGACAATTATTTGGCTTTGAGGATAACTGTGGTTATTGTTTTCGAGATAATTCGATAATAATCGGGAAAACTTGTGTATAATATTATTAAACATCTTTTATTAAACTTTTAATAATACAATGAGATCTCAACATAACTATCACGTGGGTATTCATTAGTATGGTACGATCAATCATGCGATGTTTTTTTTTTAAGTGAAAGCCATTTTTTTTATCTCGGCTCAACGGCACTTATTCGCTTACAGTGCTCCTTAATAATTTTTTTTTTATTTTTTCAACTTTTTCGTAATACTATAAACGCGACTGAAGCGTTTGGCCACTTATGAAATTGGTAACATTAACATATTCGTATATCAGTTCTCGAATAAGATCGACGGGGACCTTATTGAATGGTAACCTTATGAATACGTAGAAAACTAATTAATACAAAATCAATGATCGTAAACTTTGCAATTTAGAAAAGAAAAAAAAAAATAGTAGATATAATCTGTTTTTTTTAAACTAATGTAACTCGATAATAATACACATTTCTCGTTTTATCTTATCGGACGGTGGTTAATCTCCAGGACTAGTCTATTTGTCCGACTCAATATCATCAAAGCTCGATAAACTTTCAACGGGGAAAAAAAATAGGAAAAAAAAAAGAAAAAATAAACGATCCTTATCGCGTAATATATATCTAATCTAGAAAATGAGATAATATGGAATGTGTTAAACATTGGAAATCGAAGGCACTGAGAGTGATTTTTTATTCTTCTTTGGTTTTTTTTTTCGGGTTTTCGATTAGCTTTGCAACGTAAGTTTTTCGATGGTTGTGCTTACGGATGTGACGTTCGTTTCGTCGTTGATGGGCGTGTCGGACGTCGTTGTGTCCGGTGTCTCCGTAGACGAATTATTATTCTTCGCATCCGTATTGCCCCTCTTAACGATGAAATCCTTCTCGTTCGCGTTTCCGTTTTTCTCATTCGGCTTCACAGTCTTCTTCTTTCGGTGCTTAACCTTGCGCTGTTTTTTCTTGTCGTCTTCCGACGGTACCGGCGGGCTTTTCTCCGGATCGAAATAGGTGTCGAGGATCTCGACGAGATCATCGATATCCTTGTTGTCACCGGTTACTTTCGCCTTAACCAGCTTCTCCAAATCCTCTCGCTTTCCGTTGTTCCACGCCTCCTGTAATACGTAATTTATTTTATTTTTTCATCAATGACCAATCAACTCGATACAATATATGCGAATGAAAATTGTTTTTTTTTAAATGCAAAAATATTAACGAACCTGCGATTGTGCAAAATCGATTCCCGATTCGGCCAGAAGTCTGCGCAATCGGCTGGCATGTTGTCTCTCACGTCGTACCATACTCAGCAGAGGATGAAAGATCGGCTTCAAGGTGTTTTGTATCATCAACACGACTTTTAATGCTGCAACGAATAATTAACCCATAAATATATACATCTACCGTGAAAATCAAACACGCGAAACTTCGTATCTCACAGCTCACCTGCGTACTCCTTCTCCTCGACGGAAACGGGTTGAACAAATTCCCTTATAAACTCGACGGTCGCTTTAGCAGCCGCATCGCTGTCTCCACTGCCGACTTCATCGCCGGCTTTTCCATTTTCGTCACCAACGCTTAAATGCTGAACGACTTGAAGAGCCAATCTCGCACGATGCACCGCACTGTTCAATTCCTCTTTCTGCAACAAAGTTTTCAAAACAAAATTATCGTATTAATTACAAGAATATTCGGAACGAATTATAATACATGAAGATTCGGTCGATCGTCAAATTAGATTTTTTACCTGATCGAGAAGTACTCGGGACAAAGTTCTCAGCGAATAAACTTTTAGAGAATTGGCACACTTGGCTTTCGCCACGTCGAAACCATTGGCAAAGCCCTTGACGGTGTTTTTGAATCGGTCCAGTAGATTGTATTTCGTCAACGCCTCGATCAGCATGCAAGGTATCACTTTACGCGGCTCGTGATGTACGAGAATAACGCCGTCGGCGGCGTCACCCTTGACTTTTTCCAACCACGCGAGAAAGTCTATTAGAGCCCATATTTCGCTCTTTGTCGGGACAACCTGAAACGAGACAAGTTTTTCGATTATTAAAAAAAAAGACAAATTTTTTTAATTAAAAAAAAAATTAATAAAAAATGTATTTTAATTAATTAATATTAATAAAAAAAATTAATTAATAAAAAATGTATTTTAATTAATTAATATTGATAAAAAAAAATTAATTAATAAAAAATGTATTTTAATTAATTAATATTGATCAAAAAAAATTAATTAATAAAAAATGACAAATTTTTATAATTAAATTACTTTAATAGTTTGATAATAAGTTTTATTTACTTCGTTTGTAATGCTGCTCTTCAATACTCTGTATCGTCCCTTTGTAACTACTTGGATACAATGTCTCTTCTTTGCCGGTGGACTTAGATTTCTGAACGGCATGACGTATTGACTGTACGCGGATCCGGTCGTATAACCGGCAATCTGACATATCTCGTCGACGAGCCGTTTCCCGGTGGCATCCATATCCCAACCGACCAGACGATAATCCCCGGACGGTGCACCTGGTGCCGGTGAAACTTCGAGTTTCGGGACTACGTCCCCGTCTTCGGGTACAGTGGAGGATACCATGATGATAGAATACTAGAGAATAAAAAATAAAAAAAAGATGGAATTAAATTTGTTATAAAAAAAAAATGTTTTATTAATTTTTTCACTAATTATTAATATTTTTAATGTGAAAATAATATTTTTTCGGATTGTTTATTTCGTCGGTAAAAATTCGGTTAAATATTCCTATGGTCATCGTTTTGTCGTGGTGTGAATTCGAATCGAATTAATAGATTTTTTTTTGTCACCCTGTAGAGATAATATTTCGTAAAATTAAATTTTTATTTATTACAAAAAAAAATATTTTATTAATTTTTTCACGAATTATTAATATTTCGAATGTAAAGATAACATTACTTTGGATTAGTGTATTTCGTCTATAAAAATTCGGTTGAATATTCCAACGGTCAAAGTTTCGTCGTGGTATGAATATCCGCTGAATTTATAGAAACAAAATTTATTTTCGTCACCCTGTAGAGATAATATTTCGCGTGAAAGGAATCTCGGCGATACGGCACCTGACACAATAGACGGTTATTGTGCGCTCCGTTGGCTCGCGGTAATACACAAAAACAAAAAGGTCAAGCCTGCCTGAGAATACAACGACTTTGGGTTTCTGTTTACATTTCGTATATTCGGGATTACATTGCCTCGCTGTTTGCTGTGGCTTATTCGAACGAAATAAGACCAACATCAGCTGCTTTGCGGCCACAAGTGAAAATTAAGTAAAATTCACGTTCGCACAACTACGGCAAAGCGAATTAATAAAATTGCAAAAAGTATCGATATAAACAGCGAAATATTCCGTGAGAAACGTCGCGAAGAGTTCCGGATTTTTTTTTTTTTTTCACAGCCGCACGATATCCGGCACGATGTATTATTTTTTCGCGTTAAATAACTTATCGTTGGGTATTGAATAACTCCGGGATTCAGCGTCGGCATCGAGCAAACGAAGATAACAAAAGGAAAACTTTGACATTGTAGCAGCTATTTTATTATGCGCGTCACACCACAACGTCGCGTGTCCTCGTCAATCAGTTTTCGCACGATATTGAGGTCGCAAACAAATATGGAAGTTTGAGATATAACGATCCATTTTTTTTTAATTCAACTTATTGAAAGTGACGTATTGCTATCTATATTTTCTAACGTCTATTTCTGTTCAGAGGTCAAATTACCGGCCGGAAAAGTGTACGTCGATGTAAATCACGAGACACGAATTATGAGAGAATAAAAATTTAAAAAAAATCTATGCGACACGACAATTGTGAAGTTAAATGAAATTTGAGATAAGACAACGCGATAGAGTGCGAGCGAGATATTAATCTAGAAAGAAATACACGCAACGCCACACGTGGCTGCCGGCTACGGAGCTTCCATCTTTCTCTCGCACGAGTTGAATATTTTCGTCTTTTTTTTTTTTTTTTTTATAATATTTTTTTCTTTGCTGCAAGCCCCACCCTATGATTAAGAAAAGATAATGAAAGAAATACTCACCGAATCGGACTAAATGTCTCTGCGTATCTGTGACTCGGTTTACTCTCGGGCGACTAGAATGTTTCGCGGTTGTTCGAGGACGAAAAATCGTCGATGTCCTGCGTGTGTGCTCGCGTAAACTCGAGTATTTGCCGAAGCAGCTCGCTCTGGCTCTCGGCTACGGGCTGTGTGGGTGAGCGCACGTGTCGCAACAGGCGAACATCAGCCGACCGAAGCGCATGCGGCGAAACGTTGACTCTCTCGTCTTTCTCATTGGGCGATGTGTCTTTTCACGCGATCATACTTTCGCGAATAGCGCGCTCACGCGCGAATTTTAATCGTTCCGTCGTAACCCTAGTTACGACACGACGAAGAATACTTCGCGCGTCGTTGTGTAAATTTTAAACCAGACAAAACAAACAATTAGGAATAATATTGAAATTTGACAAAAATAATTTTTTTTTTTTCAACGTTATCAAACGAAGAGAAGTGTGATGAACGAATTCCTTTAATTATCGCAGGCATTAAAAGCATCAATTTTTTTTTGAGGTTATTGCAAATATTATGTATAAACATTTTTACGTCTCGGTGGTATTGATTGAAACATCGTCAGTGCATAGTGAAGCCCGATTAAACCGAACATCCATCAAATCCAATAAAAAACCGGTAAGAAAACGTGCTTATCTCTGAGATACCAAGGACAAGTACCATTGCTCAGCTGTACTCATGTTTCTAATCGTTTGTTCTCAGTTTTACTTCTCGTTTTTCAATGGAAAATGAAAAAAAACCAATTTTTTTTTTATTCTTTATCTCATGCGTCGTAATATTGCAATCTCCCTTCGATATCTGCTTCACAGTTATTATTAAAAATGTCGCGCTATGGGAACGTTTCTTTTTAAATCTTCATTTTTTTTTTTAATAAAAAACTATCGAAAAAAGGCTAAATTCGATACTTATTTTTCCAATAGCCGCCATTTTGTAAATTTTTATAAAAAAAAAAAAATCCTCCACAGCGCTATAGCGGCTTTCATACAGTTTAATAATCTTATTTACAAATTTGGTATTGGACAATATTCACGATTAGAGGAGTGTACACCGTCAGGAGACAATTTATTTTACAAGCCAAACGCCAACCGCTATTTTTTTAAACCGTACAAAAAAAATGTTAAAAAAAAAGGGTTAAAATTTTTTTTTTCTGTTCTTCATGAGTGCATGAATTTGACATAAAAAAATCAGACTGATTAGCGTATTTTAACCATCGAAAAACGTTTTCCACGCCTCAACGCGTTTTTCTCTTCACCCACAATCCCCTCATCCATGGTTCAGTGTTTCCTAAATCGTTACATCGGTTTTCCTCAAAATTCTCCAATGCTACGCATGGCACATTCATAACGATGTAACGTATACGCGACCGTAACTACACCTGTAACTACGAGGTGTCGAGTGGATTAATTATCCACCGTACACTAATCATTCGAATTAACATCCGCGACGAATGGCCATTTCACGAAGCGTTTTGATACACAAGCTCTCTATCCTATCCTATCAGCTCTATAGCCAACAAAAACACTCGAATCATTACGAAGCAATTCCTCTATATTGAGACTAACTATATAAATTCCTCTCATAGACCCAAACATTTATTCAATAATATATATTGCGATTGGCCGCGCGTGTATAATAGAAATTGGTTGATAAAATCGGGATTATTTAATTGTATCGCATGCGATACGTGTGTTATACGTATTCATTTGCTTTAGACCGTCGTCTATCGGGGCAACCGAAATCGAATAATGTTTGTATGAGTTTGCTGCGGGGACACCTATATAATATACCTAAAGCAAACTACCGACTACTTTGCTCCAGGCAGACATTGGCATTCTCTACGAGAGTAATCGGCACTAGTTCGACGGAAAGGCAACACTATGCCAATAACTGTATTTCCCATAGTTTATCGCGAGATGCCGATCACTGTGCCGTTCGGCACTTATTATCTATCGAGAATTCGCTATATATACGTACATTTGAGTGCTTATCTGGACGAGATGACAACGGGTGGACAACGGGTGGACAACGGGTGGTACAATTTCGTAGGAGTTGGCCCGCGGGCGTTCAATGACCCCGTTTTAACCTGCTTGCGGGGATGATGTCCGAGCGGCCAAGCGAACTTGCATCCTCCGGTCACAAGCCTCGGGTTTCTCGTTCCCTCTCCTCCAACTCCTCCCTCCCCCTCCCACACACACATATACATCGATACACACGTACACAGTTGTAGCAGTCATGTTCATAGCTGCACCGTTAGCATTTTCGTTCTCGGTATGCCGTTCATTTTCGGAACCCGCGAAACCGTGGCTGGAATCGGGGGGCTGAACTCTGCGGTCCACTGTCTGTAAACTGTATTGGTAACAATGCATGCAACCAGTTACCTCTGACACATACTAGAGAGAAATTTTACCGAGCTTGTGCACGGTGAATTTATGTCCACAATTACCTGGCCATTGCCGGACCACAAAAATCCCAGTTAACTGCACGATCACAGATTAGTGGTCACTCGGTTGGATCATTAATTTCAGCGTTGCAAAAATGTTATATTTATTTTTTCACATCGATGTGTGTGTAGGTGGGAGGCGGGTTTCGTATACGCGGGAAAACGAGAGAGAAAGACAGTAAATTGGAAGGAAAATAGCTCTCATTACAATAACGAAATAGCCGTATTAATCTTTGTAACGAGCTACCATTGCATCCCTCGACTGTGCTACATCTCTCTATCCATTCCTCGGATAAAATATGTACGCGTATTTATGAATTCTTTATCATGCCGTGCTGCACTTGTCCCATTATTGGCGCTAAAATAAAAATTCGAATTTAGTCGTGAGGAAAACGAATGTTTTTCAAACACACGATTGCTCTTTGTCAAACGTAAACAGCCCGCGCATAGTCGAGGTTTTTGTTCTTTACTTTATATCTACGATTTATCACTCGAAGGTAGAAACAATGTACAGTTTTCGTTTGTTTCGTACAGGAATAGTAGGACTATAATAAAAGAATATAAAAATAAAAATGGTTGAATAAACCAATCGATCGAGACGCGTCGTACCGTTTCGTTGTTGCACCACGCTCCGTATGTTTTCTTTACATTTTTTTTTCTTTTTTTTTTTTTTTCATTTTTATATACCGTAGTTCCTATTTCTTTCCTTCATTCGTTCACTCCGCAGTGTGTGGAGAAATAAAATCGTGAATGCAGTTCACGGTGAAAACACGAAATTCGCGAGTTTTGTGTCGCGCCTCCGGCCATTGAAGGTGGAAAACGAGCTCTCACGGTTTCCCGACCTCTTGCCAATCGCCCAGCAAAATCTTATCCATCGATCGGAAGCTGGTGCACACAACAGCGGGTATACACTGTGTTCGACACATACGTGTACATAGTGTATGTGTACACGAGCGCGCGTTCTCTCGTTCTTCGCTATATATACAGTAGTAACGATGAGAAGTGCAAGCTGTAGCCCGAGGGTATCAACCGACGGTTTGGGGGTTGGAGGGCCGATGTGGCATAACTTCACGTGGAACCGATTCCGTTCTCTCGCACTCTCATCGCCTCCTTGCGGGAATGTATATACTGCCAACTCTCCAACGAAATATCATACGTATTGGCAAAACGATGCACGGTTCGACGTGCTCCGGTGCACGTGTCAGTCCTGAGGGGGTCTCATTAGATAGCACGTGTTTCGATATTTCAATGCCCCCGCAGTAATCCGCGTGTGTGTACATGAATTTATATTGATAATGGAAATACTCCAATTCTGTACATCGGTACCGTTATTACTGAACGAAAAGATTAATTATCATACATCGATAATATCAATGCTCGCATTAAATTAATTAAAAAGTAATCGATGAAGCGGTATTTAATTTTTCAAAAGTTTTTTTCTTAATCTCGAAATCTAATGAATTAATCGAAGAACACTTTTATAGTTTTATCTTACCGTTATTCACTTCAGAATGGATACTTTTCAAACTTTTTAACTTGTTTTTAATTGTTTCGCATCGTCCAATAACGACTCGAAAAACGCTTTTGTAACTCCGTTAAGCTTCAAGAATTTTCCGCAACAATGGGTCCGCAACATTTTTTTTTCCACTCGTCGTATATTCGATGTATTTTTTTCGTCGATCACAAACATTGCGGTTATTTTACTCCCAGCTGTATGTTTCATATGACTAAACGCCCGAGAAGGAAACAATTGAAAAAACAATTGTCCCAAAAAAAAGAAAAAAAATCGCAACGAAGCTAGCGGAGGATTAATTCGGCATGTGGCTTGTTACGGAAATTTGCGGCGTTTGGTAGTGTCGGGCCGTTGAATTCTAACGATACGATGTACGATAGGATAGAATTTGCGTTAAGATACAAAGCTCGAGTGGTTGTTACATGGACCTGGGAGCAATTCGATTCGAATGTAGTCACCTAGTATAGCGTTTTGCGATACGTACTCAGAAGCGTAGAAGGAGCCAGAGTACAGGCACTTTAGGTACCCTCTAATTGAGTTAATTAGTAGCTGGAGGCACGAGATAATCCCTTAGGGGCTTAGCGCTGTTGGGTTATTTCCCCAAACTACGCAGGAATTGCGCAAGGCTCGAAAGGGGAGTTTGTAGATACAGATATTTCCCGACAAGCGTCGTTACCCACAACGGGTAGGCTATTGCCCTCTCCCTTAACCGGTGCGGTATTAGTGTAAGCTCTACCCCCTTCAATGCTGTGTACTTCTGCTTTTAGTTATCATTATAGCTATCAAAAAAGATTGCGCGCATAATTGATAAGAAAGGGAAGCACGAGCGCTCAGCTCACGACGTTTCTCGACTTGCTACTCGGGTTATATCATGCGTTACGGTGTTTAATCAACCTTTCGAGAGTCATTAAAAAAGAATCTTCGTTCCGCTGCGCATAGGATGAGATTATAATCGACTGCGGGCCAATGCGCTTCTTCACGCTTGCATTACATAATAAATCGACAACTTCGGATTAGTTTCCAATGTTGATGAAGCCCCAGTGTGTTATTCGCATCTCGGGTCTCGATGAATTTAATCTGACTAAGATAATTTCCAAAGTAGCTGCGCACGTTGGACTCCGGGGGGTCGTCCGGTGACTAAGATAGCGTGTTGCTCGTGTCACGAAAGCTCTCTTCGTTTTGGCTGATCCGATGCAAGGCATAGGAGAGATGCGAGCTTGCCTCGCCGCACGGGAAACATTATATCAGAGAATCGTTTGTCTTACTTAAACGGATGGCGAGGTGAGGCGAATGTTGCCGATGAGCCTCGAGACTCTCGGCCTCGTTCGGCCCCGGGGACCAAAATTTCTCGACCCTAATCCTTGGCTCCTCTTCTTATCGAGCGTATATATCCTTGCGGGGTAATCAATATTTATTATCGGTAAGCCATGCTAAGTATATGTATAGGCAAACATTACTTTACTTACACGTGACGTTCTCGTGGCTAATATAATCCGACGTAATGGACATACGAATATTGATTGACCAATTGTGTTTGTTCATTTTCATGAAAAACAAATTTCGTATTAACAAATTTCGTCATGAAATTTATGCCGATTGCGATAAGAACGCGTTCAATTGTAATTGCGGTATTACTTGGACGCATATGTGACGATGGTGTGAAGGATTGGAAAAGAAGAGAAAAAAAAAAGCAAACATTTATATATATGCTTGGGGTAAACTATGTGAATTTTATCTCTTGGATATAAAACCCCGCGGTAGGTGCGCGGAGGTAATTAATCAACCTCCAGCTATCACGAAGAGTCGGGTGCGGTTTGATTTATTGCTCAATCGCCGGTACGTATCTACTATTGATTTATCTTTGTGCCGTTAATAGGGTTAATGCCGATTTGATGTCGGCCATAAAGGATCGGTGTGTGTGCCGACTAAAGCATATATGTATGTATAATGTATAGACGCCACAGGATAGTAAATGGATAGAAAATCATACGGAGAAAAGACACATTTCCGATACAGCTCTGTGCAAATATTCGTTTAACACAACGATTTATTTATTTTTCTTAAACGGAGCGTTTAAATTTACTTACAATATGAGTAAATAAAATTTCGTAGCATTGCATATTATTAACAGCTAACAAACACTTGACGTACGAATTTGTCGATCAACGCGGATTAATACTTTTTCATCATTTTACGAGATATACGTGCGATTACGTTGAAACTGTGTATTTCAGCGGTGTTCCATTAACGAAAAGTGGGTCACAGACTATATGTATTTTTTTTTCCCTCTCGGTACATCGCTCACCCCTCTCTGCTGTTTTGCGCTTCGAATCAGCATTTCCGATCGTAAGCTCGACCTATCATCGCGGATTTCTCTATACCGAATATAAAGCTTTATTCGCATACATTACTAAAAATTAATATTGACGTGATTGCGCAGAATAGAAATTAAAATATCGACAATTCTCTTTTATGCAGACAATAATTTCTTTGACGGTTTATGAAATTATTAATAAATTTGATCCTCGGAATGGGAAGGAACTCTGTACGTGATCGTGGCTTACAACTATTATAGCTTTTCCATTTACTCCGAAATAGTTCGAATCGTCCAATTTTCTCGTTGGTACCGATTATTTTGCTCGGTCAATAGGTACGTGATCGCAATTCCGTTCGGTGTTGCGGCGATGCAGGTTTAGACGTAATCGAGGCGTGTATATGAACCACCACAAAATTCACCACAGCTACCGAGATCGCTCACGATGCTGGTAATCAACGGTCCTCCCCCTCTCAATTAGAGCTCATCGAGAGCTTTTGTACGCTTGTTTCGTACGATCCAAGCCCATTACACCCTGTGCATACACCATCAAATGTATAGAAACATATAAAAAGCACCAATAAAAAATACATTTTTGCAAAAAAACCCCACAACCCTGTGTTTTCATACCGTCACCTCCTGCTTTTTTTACCTCGATGTTCACTTACTTTACCACGTTTGTCTATACTAATGAACATTAATCGAATTCAACTTCATCACTGTAGCAATTTACCTTTCATTTAGTTGAATTGGAACGATGGTGTGTTTTTTCATCGATCGTTTCGTTTGTATGCATTTTCGGAGTTGTTTTTTTATCATGGGATAATGCAGTTTTTGTTGGATGTTGAGACCCTATATTGGTAGTCGAATGAGTAATCGCCGTGCTATTCGCCGTATTTGTTCCCTTTTTCGTTGGATGATGTGTAAGGGTAGTGTTTGATTCTGATCCCTGTTTTGTAGTTGAGTGCGTCGCGGTAGTGGCTGCTTTTGATGCCTTTCCTGTAGTTGGATGTGTACCGGTAGTACTATTTGTCGGATGTATAGAATGCGGTGCCTTTTTCGTGGATGGATGGGTAAGAGTATTGTTTAATTCTGATGCATTTTTTGTAGTCGGATGCGTCACGGTACTGCTATTTGTAGGATGCGTAGCTTTTGGAGCCTTTTTTCCAGTTGGATGCGTCACGGTACTGCTATTTGTAGGATGTGTAGCTTTTGGAGCCTTTTTTTCAGTTGAATGCGTCACGCTACTGGCGCTACTGGCGCTACTAGCGCTACTAGCGCTACTAGCTGCTTCCGATGCCTTTTTTGTAGTTGGATGTGTAACGGCGGTGCCATTCGTAGGAGGTGTAGTTTTTGACGCATTTTTTGTAGTCGGATGCGTCGCGTTACTAGCTACTTTCGATGTCTTTTTTGTAGTTGGATGTGTAACGGCGGTGCCATTCGTAGGATGTGTAGTTTTTGACGCATTTTTTGTAATCGGATGCGTCGCGTTACTAGCTACTTTCGATGCCTTTTTTGTAGTTGGATGTGTAACGGCAGTGCCATTCGTAGGATGTGTAGTTTTTGACGCCTTTTTTGTAGTTGAATGCGTCACGTTACTGGCTGCTTTTGATGCCTTTCCTGTAGTTGGATGTGTACCGGTAGTACTATTTGTCGGATGTATAGAATGCGGTGCCGTTTTCGTGGATGGATGGGTAAGAGTATTGTTTGATTCTGATGCCTTTTTTGTAGTCGGATGCGTCACGGTACTGCTATTTGTAGGATGTGTAGCTTTTGGAGACTTTTTTGCAGTTGGATGCGTCACGGTACTGCTATTTGTAGGATGTGTAGCTTTTGGAGACTTTTTTGCAGTTGGATGCGTCACGGTACTGCTATTTGTAGGATGTGTAGCTTTTGGAGCCTTTTTTTCAGTTGAATGCGTCACGCTACTGGCGCTACTGGCGCTACTAGCGCTACTAGCGCTACTAGCTGCTTCCGATGCCTTTTTTGTAGTTGGATGTGTAACGGCGGTGCCATTCGTAGGATGTGTAGTTTTTGACGCATTTTTTGTAGTCGGATGCGTCGCGTTACTAGCTACTTCCGATGCCTTTTTTGTAGTTGGATGTGTAACGGCAGTGCGATTCGTAGGATGTGTAGTTTTTGACGCCTTTTTTGTAGTTGGATGTGTCACATTACTGGTTGCTTTTGATGCCTTTCCTGTAGTTGGATGTGTACCGGTAGTACTATTTGTCGGATGTATAGAATGCGGTGCCTTTTTCGTGGATGGATGGGTAAGCGTATTGTTTAATTCTGATGCATTTTTTTTAGCCGGATGCGTCACGGTACTGCTATTTGTAGGATGTGTAGCTTTTGGAGCCTTTTTTGCAGTTGGATGCGTCACGGTACTGCTATTTGTAGGATGTGTAGCTTTTGGAGCCTTTTTTTCAGTTGAATGCGTCACGCTACTGGCGCTACTGGCGCTACTAGCGCTACTAGCTGCTTCCGATCCCTTTTTTGTAGTTGGATGTGTAACGGCGGTGCCATTCGTAGGATGTGTAGTTTTTGACGCATGTTTTGTAGTCGGATGCGTCGCGTTACTAGCTACTTCCGATGCCTTTTTTGTAGTTGGATGTGTAACGGCAGTGCCATTTGTAGGATGTGTAGCTTTTGGAGCCTTTTTTTCAGTTGGATGCGTCGCGCTACTGGCGCTACTAGCGCTGCTAGCGCTACTAGCTGCTGCGGATGCCTTTTTTGTAGTTGGATGTGTAACGGCAGTGCCATTCGTAGGATGTGTAGTTTTTGAAGCCTTTCTTGTAGTTGGATGGGTAACGGCAGTGCTACTTGTAGGATGTGTAGCTTTCGATGCCTTTTTCGTAGTTGAATGCTTAACGGTAGTATTTGTTTTTGATGCCTTTTTAGTAGT
The DNA here is from genome assembly GCA_934046635.1 of Buathra laborator. Classification (NCBI taxonomy): domain Eukaryota; kingdom Metazoa; phylum Arthropoda; class Insecta; order Hymenoptera; family Ichneumonidae; genus Buathra; species Buathra laborator. The sequence goes on along the minus strand of OW203898.1, from coordinate 2,727,829 downwards.
TGGGTGGGTTGTTGCTTCCGATGTATTTTTCGTACTTAGATGACTGGTATGCGTTGGATGCGTTGGATGCGTTGGATGCGTTGGATGCGTTGGATGCGTTGGATGCATTGGATGCATTGGATGCGGTGGATGCGTTGGATGCGTTGGATGTGTTGGATGTGTTGGATGCGTTGGATGCGTTGGATGCGTTGGGTGCGTTACTCCTTTTAATGCCTTTTTTGTAGTCGGATGCGTTGGATGCGTTATTGCTTTCGAGGTCTTTTTCGTAGTCGGATGGATCGTCGTAGAACCTGCACCAGCTCCCGGAGGTATTCCTAGAATCGAACATAGTTGAATATCATTGAAAAATGTAATAATGCATACAGATAATCAGTAGACGCCCCGACGTATATAAGACGTCCCGAATGAGTTTGGAGTTCTCACTATGAATCGATAGTTATGAAATGTCTCAAAGTGTTCGTAAATATTTAATATAACAGTGAAACGGCAAGCAAGTCAGGTATCGACTATTCTTCAAATATTTGTGAATTGGTGGCCGCGCAGCGTTCCATCGTCACGATGGAATTTCAATATATATTTGAACTGACAACGATAACGGCAGCGTTGATGTTCATGGAGTCTCGACTTTCGTATTCCAACGATTCCGTGGAGACTCCGCGGCTTCTTTATCATTTTCGTTTAAAATACTTGAAATGCACGAACCCTGGGTCGCATTGTCGTTCGAATCAATTTCCTCCTCGCTCAGGTTCAGGAAATAGAATATACCGGAATCATCGATGCAATCCGCTATGGCGTTGAACAGCTCGTTGATCAGTCTTCCAGATAGCGCCTTTTGGAAAATGTTTTCTCCGTAATCCCCGTGATGTTGGTGCTGATGGGGTTGTCCACTACGACCCTCGCTCGACGGCTTTTCCGGTCGTTGTCCAGCATCCTGTGACGAGCTCGAACAGTTTTTCAATGTCGATAGATGCTGTCCGTCATTCGAGATATCCTTGTTGTTCGGCAACGAAATATCAAAAAAACCGCGTAGAGAGAATGCATGTGCAAAACTTCCAAGAGTCAGGAGCACGATAAAAAAACTGATCAAAATTCCCTTCATCGCGAATACCGAGTACCGAACGTTGTGTAGCTCGCCGATCGACTGTGAAAGCTTCAAATAAGAGTCCCGCATATATAGACGAGACAAATTCCAATAGATATAGGAAACGCGACAGAAAGAATTGTGTGTTTGAAATTTCTGGTGAGTAATGTCATGACGGAAATGTTTGGTAATTCTTATGCATCTGTACAAACGAAAATTTTCTCTGCAATCGCATCAAAAGCAAACTTCTGTTTCTGGAACTCTCGTAATATTTATGCATATTTATCGTATACCCCTGCACTCGATGACGTTATCGTAATTTATACGTCTCGCTTCCACGTAATTTCAAATAATGGTATGCAAATGTCGGGAGATCGGAACGCATAACAATGTAGAATTTTATTAATCGATACAATCATACGAATTCGTCATGCGAGCTTCTTAATCATCGATTGGATTTTCTTCAAGGATTACGATTTTCTTCCTAATAAAAATGTTAGGGGATGAGAGGCAAACGTATTTTCTGATGAGCTTTAATTACTACTTATGCTCATGCGCTTTTAACGTTTATAGGAGGATCACCATCGGAATGTACTTCACGTTTTTCATTCTTACTTTTTCTTCTTCTTCTTCATCTTCTTCGTCCTCTTAATTCTCGGCCTTTTACTCGGTCCACGCCCAACTTCTGCCATTCCATGCTCGGGGCATTCCACTTATTTATGCGTCGAGCAAACAGCACTTCGACTTTAAGACTTCGTTTCACGAAAGCCATTGTAATTCAGGAGCGACGGAGGGCGGGGAATGGGTTATACGGGCGCGAACTGCCAGAGCATAATGTCGGTGTATTTCAGCGTCGGTGAATCGGCAAAGTATGAGTGAAGTAGTGCGTTCGTGAGGGGGTATATACGAGAGGAACGTCTGACGAACGATAGAGAGAGAGTGCGAGGAGAAGAAGTGAACCGAGAGCAAAAAAGTGAGACAGATCGATATCCATGACTTCGGCGCGATGCTCAACCAACTTTTCTTATAGATATTTAACGACTTTTGCCGTTGCAAACGGCTCTCTCAGCCCCCGAAAGTCTCGAACTCTAATCGCCTGTACTGCGCTCGGATATATATGAGGCTCGTAGCGCACTGTACTTTTCGATAGCTATAGGCATGGTTCGCACATATCGCGTTACTGAACAGACGAAAAAAAAAAAAATTAAATCCTCAAACACAGATTACTCGTTCTTTTCATTTTAATCACGCGATATGATAGGTCTATAATCGACAAGTAACGAAACTCGTGGAAACTGAAATTTATCCGCGTTCTTTTTATTTTAACAATTTAAGAATTCGAAGGAAGGGAAATGATGATGCTGCCATAAAGAAAAAAAAATAAATCCCTTTTCAACTAAAATTTCATATATAACCGATTTTTAATGAGATCCTTCAACGCTCTAAGCGCACGGGTAATGCCTTCGTACCTACTCCCTCCGGCGTAGAAGCTCGTGCAGGAATTTCTGTTACTCGTAGTTTCGACATAATTTTATATAAAAATGTTCGCATCTCTCGCACTTTTTATTTTAATTTTTTTTTAACATGAAAATTAACCCAATCGTTTTATACAATATTCGCGAATATGAAAATTACCCTGTTGTTGTAGCACAAAATTTCTCTTCAATTACCGTGCGGCCAATTACTTGCAGTTAGAAAAATAACGAACATTTTTTCATCTTGTTTTCCACAACCATTATTAATGAAGAGATCTGTGCGTATAATGTATCGCAGTTGCGTTGCGAGCGTTGCGACTACAAAAACGGAATTTAAAATATATTTTAATGATCTCACACAGCACGAAGAAAACTATGCTGTGTAATCGTAAACTATGTAGTTATTCGAAGCCGTCATAATTAACGATTAATATTACCCTCGAAAAACAAGGGAAACCGTTATACCGTTAGCGTTAATTTTACGCTCTTTGTGACGACGTTAAAACGCGTTTATTAATATGAAACTTTTAAATATCGTGGAGTCATTGTTTTAACACAAAAAAAAAAAGTTTGGATTATCGGTATTCGATATGGTTTTATACGTACCTTACAAACGACCGTTGTTGCGGTCGCTCCGATTTTCATCCGCTCTGCCGATGTTCCTCGTGAATAATATTGTGTATATTATTATATTTCTTCTTTTTTTTAACGATGACACTGTTTTTGTAGTAAAATTCATAGTTGATATTAATAATTTTCCAAAGGCGCACGCAATGCTTTCGGTAGAAAGGATACGGAGGGATAAGGTTCGTAGCATATAAAATACTTCACGAGGCATCTTTCCAATTCGGAACATTCTCCGTATACGTTTATCGTATGGATATAATTTATTTACAAGAGTAAAATATTATATACAAGAATGCGTTGGAAAATACGCATGGAACGAAAACAATGTCGGTCGTAATCCCTCCCCGAAACGAGGGTAGGTGAGAGAGGTTGATGTTCGTGAGGTATGAGCGCGGAAACTGGTATGAAAAGGAATATATATATTCAGCGATGAAAGAGGCGAAGAGAGGATGAAAGATAGTTGTGACGAAACGTGGAAAATTATTATGAAAATGAAAATTCATTCAGATTATGATTTCAGTCCTCGTTAAGGGGCGACACAATTCTACGGTTATTTCAGTTACCAACATCCACATTTCGTAGAAAGTATATCGCTTTCGTAGGGAGGAGGGGTGGTAGAGGAAGGAATGAAGGAGATACAGTATCGGCGTATAAGTACAGCATATTGTACAGTATCCTAGTAGGTACGTGTTTACGCCGATTTCATGTATTTTTTTTCTTCTTTTTTTGCAAATCTCTTTTCACTTGGGTGCCGTCGTACTTATAATATTATATTTCGTGTCCTTCTCTAACAAAAAATATCAATAAAAAAAACCTATACAGCTTCAATAGTACACGAAATACGTTTTTTTTTGTCCTGTGTTTTTTTTTCTTTTGGTTGCTTAGTATTTGTGTTATTTTTTTTTTTTTGATACCGTGACACTCATTTTACATATAACATTTATGGTTTTTTCTTTCTTTTTTAACGTCTATGTCAGGGATGGTTACAGAAGGGATCATCGAGGTGTGTGGAAGGGACAAGGATTGAGAGCGATAAACGTTTACCGACTCGCAACAAAGATATATCTCGCGCGCATCCCGGTACAGGTTAAAAGAATAAACAAAGTTGAAACAGATTAAATAATAATAATATAGCGATCGATGAAAAAAAATAACCTAAACCTTAATTTTTACTTGATAATTTTTTTTTTTTTTTTCAATTAACAAAAGTCGCTAAAGTTGCGCGTTTTATTAGTCATCTTTTTCCGAAATACCGATTTTTAAAAAAGTGCAATATTACATTTACATTAGTCGCAATTTCATTTTAAAAAATTCGAGTAATTGCAAAGTATACTGTAGAAGAAGGATAAGTTTTCTGAAGAAGATGAAGGGACAGGAAGAGTTAGGATAGTATTGGGCGATTTAACGACGAAAATAAATTTTTTGGTCTGCGTAGAAGATCTGAGGCCCATCGCAATGCAATAATAAATGTTTGTTTACGCAAGAAAATTCAGCGCGTAGCAGCTGATTACAATAGAAAAAAAAAAAAAAAAGATAAAAAATTCTCGACGATTGAGCAATGTTTAGTCACCGCAGACACGCATATACACACATACGCACGTATCTCATTTCAAACATATCGACTAGTCACACATACAAACTGTTGCACTAATGCGCGAGTCCGTTCAATGCGTTCTATCGTAAATTATTAATCCAACGACTGTGAAACCTCTTCATCGGTATGCAAACTAAAATGATACATGTTTTAATATTTGTGTATCAATAAGAGTATATTCGCTTCTCTTGCTGACCGCGCGTTGGGTCAATTGGTCGTTCGACGAACTTAATCGGGATCGATATGAAACAATTGTCGATGTTTATACGAATCCAATATTTCACTCTCTCTTTCTCTCTCTCATTCTCCCGTACTACGGTAGCCATGCGATATCTGTGTAAACTTTCCAGATCTATCTTCAAGATCCGAGAGAAATCTTACGTATCAAAGAAGGCCGGTGCGTGCCTCGGTGTGAAACGACGATCTCCGCGAATGGATTCCTTTCCTTCGGTTCCTTCGGTTGACGATCAATTTTTTATTTTTCATATATTTTTTTTCCTCCTCGTTTCTACGTCAGTAATATCGAGATCGCTGAGGGAACGGAACGAGACGAGAAGAAGATGCGAAGGAAAAAAATTCGACTGCGATAGTAGGTCTCCGCGTTGAGGACGGCAGTCTCACACGATCTATTCCAAGAGCAGCGTCATCGGCGAGCATCAACGGTCGGTAGAGAATCCCGCACGATTCACCGAGTCACGTAGGCCTTTTCATATCGAATTCCTCGATCGTAGACCTTCTTCAACGGATTCTTCCGCCGTCTCTGAACCCCAACGTCGTCAATATTACAAAATCGTATATTGAGAGTTCTCTTCCCGGTGTGACATTCCTCGATATCGACGAATAAACTAATCTCGACTTCGTCGACGCAGTTCAAATGAGATTCGTATCCCTTCGTATTTTCCTGCACATGCGCGTCTCCACGCGCGGACGTAATCCCTCATTTCTCACATTCGACTCGTGTCCTTCGTTTAGGGGTGTGATAAACTTTTTTTTTACACGTCATTCGATGAAGCGATTTTATGACGCGACATTCTAGCAGGGAAATGGGGTCACAGAGTGAAATTTGTTAATTATTCCTTCGGTGTTTCACAGACAAACGATAGAACGACATTCTAGAGTTATTATTGTTTCGATATTATCGATATCGTTTTGTACGATCGATTTTTCGCGAAGATACGCACTTCCCGATTGATACTGTTATTCTCTGCCGACAATGACGATGAATCGGGATATAAACTACATACAGTTAATCATCGTCGCGTTTTGTGCTCGAAGAACATTTCACTCTCCGTCTCTTCCGTCTTACACTGCAATTTCGCGCCGCGCTGTATAGGCAAGTAATTTTCACGTCGTTTATAGACAAGAAATATCGACCCTGTAGAAATTGTTAATGGGCTCTCCGAATGAGGGAAAGGGGCTCGGGGAGGGAGGCGGGGTGCGGTTGGTGGGGTCAGTATACACGGTTTCCTTGCAATAAGAAAGGAGTAGACGCTTTTCGTATTCGGTAAGTGCGGTTCTGCAATTACATGCCGCAATCATTCCATTTCTTGTATGTTTGGCGAAATGTTTTTTTTTTTTTCATTGTTTCTTGTCTAAATTCATACTGTGCAACCCTTCGCTTGGGTGACGCCGGATTTATCGGTATCGTACACGGATTCGGTCGATTCGCGCGCTTGCATATAAAGAATAATCATCGCGAGAGATATCATTATCGCAAGCGCGTCTACGCGCGTATCTTGGGTTATAAATGTACATGTACAGAATTATTATTCGCGATCTATTTTTGTTTTGTTTTTTGTTTTGTTTTTCCTGTTGTGTCGAATGGACCCTCCTCCCTTGAACGCAAATTATCTCAATTGACCGAGAAGAAATGCAATCGTTACGAGAATTGTTCTCGATGTCGGTGAACCCGCTGCCGTGTTACCGTGCTGCATCGCTGCCGGATGTTCGTCTGAAAATGAAAATTAGACATCGTTATCGTACACATCAGTATTTCCTTCGAGTTTCTATGCTTCCGCTACGTTCGGGGTGAACGATCCTTGATAGTACCACATTCTTATTTATGATACAAATAGTGTGGAGGATATGGAAATTGAATGTACGCTCTCTTCAGCATTCATCGTTAAATGCCTCATTATATTTGTGGATCGGATATTGAGGATTTTCTTTCGTTTTTCGGGAAATTTGAATTTCGTCTTTGTAGCTATTGATTTTTATCCGCTAACACGATTACTACAACCCTTACTTGGTTTCATTTATATTCATCGTCGTTCGATCTTCTCATACCGGAAATAGATATTCTCTTTTCATTTTGATAGAAAAATAAGTTTTTCTCTCGTAATTATAATCTATTCGAATCCTTTTATATTGACATTTCGTAGAACTCGATACCATTCGCGAATTTTGCTTCGCGGATTTATACCGCCGAAAAAGGAATGCTGTCGCCGGAAAAACGAAACAAATGGTAAAAATATTTTTTGAAATTCGTTCTTGATTTATACACATGCTGTTTTGACACAACAAAAGACGATATCGTTTAGTTTCGATGCTCGTGCATTCTCTTCGCATTTCCGATAGGGAGGCGGGAGGGACGTCGGGGATTCCTTCTCTCGCGTCGAGTCTCGGTAGCGTTTAGTATAACTCTCGCGAATTGTGTTTATCTCACTTCTCCACTGTCATTGCTGTAAATCATAGTGCTTCAGACCGGGACGAGACGTTCTCGAACGGGTTTGCGGGACGTTATAACGTCACGCGTTATCGGTACGTTATACTGTAGTATGGGGGATACGTGTACAATGTATCGTCACCACCGATGCCTGCCGCCATCGCCGCAGGCTATAACGAGAGTTATTGCTGCCGCGAACCGACAAGTTTATACTACATTTTGATGCTGTAAACGGGCTATACCTACTATACAATGTAGTACGGTAAATAGGCTCAGATACTGTTTACACAGAACTCGATTTTTTACTCCCTTTTATTATTCCGTTCGCTGCTTTCAAGAATTTTTATGGTACACACTTTATAGAATTTACGTCGTTTTTTTTTTTACGTACTGTGTTACGTTGACACGATCGAAGGTTCATGCATTTCGTCGTTTACTCGTTTACGTGTCAAAATATCGCGTTTAGTGAACGGATTTCGTTCTTTTTATATACCGTTCACGAGAAAGTTAACATGTCTGTCGTGCCTTGCTTTAGTTTTATAGATTTTTTTCATCGTCTAAATCTTCTTTTTTATCCGAAGATCATGCAGGTGTAGAGATATTTTCGGACCTTTTTGTCGGAGTATTTGCGTCGATGTTTGTTCGAAGAATATAAATACATCGAGCGATACAGAGAGGGGTGAAACGCGATTCTCTCATTCGCATTCTTTCCTCTTTGGACGGTAGTCCCATCATTAATTATTTACAACCGCCTCGATTCCTTTGTTTTTATCCTTCGGAGGTTCGACCACAGGTGTATGTTTCTTATTGAACCCTCGGATAGGGTACGAGGGCAACGGCTATTCGTCTATCAAGTTTCCGAAACCCTGCCTCAGACCTTTGGATCCGGAATTGAGCTTTCACTGCTACGCGCTTGCTGCTTTATTCACTGCAAGAGGTTTCTCGAGGGATCAAAAGATATATATGGTTAATACGAGAATTTGATGCCGCAGAGTATATTACACGCTTGACCGTGTACCCGATATGATAGATAAATAATGCACACGCGATAAAACGCGATATGTTTGACGAGTGAAAAGCTTTGATGAATATGAATTAAAGAGAATCCATTCGACGAGGAATTACCGATAGAGCAATATATTAATGCACTTTATTTCATATATTTTCATATGGCTTATCGTACAATTCGTGCGTATAATTTACACGATTTTTTCCATTCCGCTTCACTTTCAATTCACTGATCATGGAAAATAAACTATTGGTTTTTGAACTCTATTAACTCACATCATTGGCAAGCGTTACCAGTGTTCGTCGAATGGAAAAAAACGCTCTGATGCACTCCAATTACGATTAATGCGATTTTATATGTACTTTCATAAATTGGTTTAATGTATACTATTCGCGGTAATTTATTTCCATGAAATACGAATAGCATTCGACGTTTCGTCTCGTCTGTTTCGAGACGCTTCGATCTTCCGTCGACAGCGACGATAAACCCCTTACCCCTTAGCGCGAGAGTACGGCTTATTGCTAGAATTTATTGGCGGGGCGTTACCGGAAATTCCTTCGTAAGGGCGTTACGAAGAGTAGAAGAAAAATGAAAATTCGAGGACTCACTATCGGTGGGATCGATAAACCAATAAAAACAAACAAAAAAAAAAAACAAGCAAGAGGGAGAGTCGGCAATGTACTAAGAAAAATGTAAATTTCTGTATTCTTTGCTGATACCATCCAAAAAAAGTTTATGCTACGACGGGCTTCATTTCATTCTTGAGATGTATTTTTATTAAATCGGGTGCACATATTTTCTTTTCTTTTTTTTTTTAACAGGAATGTAACGATCGGTCCAAGAATCGCGAAAATACTTCCGGAAAGCAGAAATACGTTTCGGTCCCATTGCGAGCGTGAAATATGTTCCAAATGAAATATCTATAATCATCATTTCACGAATACAGTTTTTAGAATGCATAAAAAAAAATAGTGAGCGGTTGATTTTTCAAGCGCGGCATTCAGTTTCTTTCTCCGCTTTCCGAAACGACGCAAATGGAAATAACTTGTCAGCGTCACATTTTCAAACGCATTCATCCGTTCACATTCGAACATTTCATGCTTCCAACATAAAAGCATGAAGCGTGACATCAAAGTCGTACAGAACTTCGCGTACCGGGAACGATTGGAACCCGCGAATTTAAATACCTTCCGAGATGTTATCAACTCGTGGAAAAATTCATTTAAACTTTGTCAATTATCCCCGCAAGTTTTATACTTTATACACACAGTGGCGAAGAGATACTTCGGCTCAGAGATTGTTATGCAGGCCAAGAGGCAAGTTCCCGCAGCGGTTCGACGTTCACCCCCTATCAGCGGCGCCCTCTCCGAAAAAAATATTATTTCATTCACTATCGCAACAATCATAAAATGAGACAATATTTTATGCAACGTGAATATAATAACTCGAATGTAGAAATCAGAACGTACTTATATCCCGAAGAGCTTTGAATATAATAATATTCATATTTAACGAGAGCACGAAGCAAAGTTTTCAAATTTTACAAAGCCGATTTATACGATTCCCGGCTCTACGGATTGTCGCCGACGTTTATATTATTCACACTCATCGCGAATGTATAACGGCCGGGCTTTCGCGCCTGAAAATATTAAATCATTATTTATTTAATTAAAATCTTTCTATTTTTTTCAATCTACATTTTTAATCCTGTCTTTTGGTTCGTCAATATTTATTATGCTTTTTACGCAATTTTTCGCGCGAGTCAATGGGCAAAAAACAGGTTGTTTTTATTTCGACGTTATTCGAATAGATTTTTACGTTGTGGAACGGCTTGTATTTCACATACGGCACAAACACTGTGCCCGCCGCGCCTATAAAACGTTTCTACGCTACGTCTGTACGTTTATACGCATTCGTAGAGACAGCAACTGCATCGTGAGGTATGTTCGGGAATCGAGTGTACACGTTCCATAAATATTTGCGTAAAGTGTTGCCGGACGACGCACGAATCTCGTTCAACCCTTCCCTCTGCCCGTAACCCTCGGGGCTGTATGGACATACCACACATTTCTGAACAAATAGTCGACGGATCGAATGTTTGCTCGGTACCTTATAATATTTAATCAGTAGTTGTCGTATTTTCATTCCGACTTGGTTATGTCCAACACTCGCATAACAGGCGGGCATCGCTAAAATATATGCATTACTTTACACATTGGTGACCCATTAAATTTACCCTTTGTTCTCGAATCATTAAACTCATAAACAAGACTTGCACTATCACTTGTTACCTTTCGATCCTTTTTTATGACATCACATTTTTACAATCACGAAGTTAGCGACATAAAAATTTGTCAGCAATCGAAAATATCATCGGAAATATTCGAGAATATAAATAACAAACGCGATTAATAGGATTTATGGATAACAGTATAAAAATAAGCTGCTCTTGCAGAAACAACAACAACAACAACAATAACTAGTATAATAATAATAATAATAATAAGCGTTACGCCCCATTTTATAAGTTCTAATCTCGTTTATGAACAATTTTCGATTAAATCACAGTATAGCTATAACGCTTTTGTCGAGGTTTATCCGTCAGGGATATACGGATCAATCGCTGTTTCATATATTCGCAAGAGCGGAAGTACATGGATGATAATACATAGCGATAGATATATATATAGCCTGGATGATACGCGGCTTGGACGCTCCCTCGGAGTCCTTTGACGTTGAACTTTGTGTTAACTGACCGGGAACTCTGACGAGCCTCTCGACTGGGATATCATCCTCTCATCGGTGCTAAAGGAGGGACGGTGTCTAGAGTCGCCCGTTGAGGTTCGTCTCTCGGTATCTAAGGCTTACCACGCCACTACAGCACTATTATTGTCAATATACAGGTATATATCGTCAAGCATATTCCTCGATAGCTAAAGGTACAATATTTCAAAATCGCGGGGGTTTCGATATTTCACTAGAGCTCGAGCTTTGCTACGTTTTAACGGGCCAATATTTGTTGCATCCCTTACGCTGTATGAATGAGCAACAAGCTACCGAAGTATAGTTAATTAATGATGAAAAAAAAAGGGAAACAAAAACTCTCCCGTTTCGACAAAAGCCAATTAATCCTCATCCGGTCTCGCCAGAGTGGGCTTTGAAGCAACAGAATTTCACCGGAGAGTCTACTGCTGCGGTACGATCGATCGACGGACCTGGGGGTAACCTCGTTCGGTCTCCGTCTATGTAACTCACTACAAATTGCACTGGTGTAGTTACCGGTGTTGCCTCGATGTTCGAAAGGGTACGATGCACTGGTGGTCATCGGATTCCGGCGAATATAACCGGAGAGGCCTTAGAATTGACGAGTGGACTCTCGAAATTCGCGAATTCGCTCCGACAACTTTCGTTCGTCATATATGATGGACAAACCAATACCAATACATTCGCGTTGAACAATTCTTTTGTTCGCGAAATCAATCAACACTTCGTTTCGTAGACACGCGAATCGTGTACACGCAATGATTGAATTTAAAGACGAAAGTTAGAAAAAAAAATAAGCGAAAAATCGATTAATAGGTCAATATGAAGATAATTGATAGGGGATGATTGAGAAGAAGTGAAAAGTCAAAAGGACCAAGTCTCGTTAGGGGCTATAAGCGTGAAAGTAATTACGAGTATCCGAGTTAATAGAGTACGTGGAATAAAATTGAGCGAGATAATGGGCGAGAGGTTGGAGGAGAGGTGGAGAAGGGGGGGCGGGGGGCAAAAGAGTGAAGATGAAGTTGCCGATAAGGAGAGAGCTCGAGGTACTGTACAAGACTAGGCTGCGGAAGCCCAGACACCCTTAAGGTACTCGAATTCTCGACGAGCACACAGTAAGTGGAGATGTGCTCGGTGACTTTGTCGTCAAGTGGGTCTCGTGTTTCCCGCCAATCTGGTTAACCCTTCGTTCTCTCAATATCTCAAGCGTTATTACGAGCAAAGCGGCGCACCACGATATATATATACACACATACACACACATACGCGCACAGCACTTCGTGCATTTCACCCTCAAAGTGGCTCTTCATTCGAACATTTGCCGTCTTTGTCCATTTAACGATTCAAGTACGATAATTTAAAAGGGAATTTTACTCCGTTTCTCTTCTCGGCAACTAATCACAAGCCTACGCTGACTCTCTCTCTGTAGGGGATGCACGTAGCTTGCCTTTCTGGCAGCCTCTGCGTGCCTACATCTCATTTATATACCGTCCCTACTCCCGCCCCTAGGATATCGCTCCGGATCACGTAATCGCAAAACGCTTCCGGAAAACGTTATCTGCAAACCGGTCATTTTTATATATACGTATCCATTAATGAGACGTTGCGGTATATAAATGACTAGCGGGTTTTTGGTAGCTGAAAGGCCTCGATTGTTGGATTATCATTGTTCATCGCGTGTCTGTTAATTCAGGAATTCAGGTATCTACAATTTTCGTTCATTGCCTCAGTTCTTTATTCGAGTGCTTGTGTATCAGGCCTGTTAGGGACGAAGAATCGAGTACCCAAACAACTTTTCCAGATATATAATAACATATATCTGTAGTATCTGAGACGGAGATTAATATTTAGTTTGTTCAACCCGTCTATCGAGAGTTTTCTGATAAAAATAAAAAAAAACATCGTTGAATTTTGATGGACGCTAAGCAAGTCGCGAAGTTGGATATGCTGCGATTTGCAACATGGATGGGCAAACAGATTTCGATAATAACACCGATCGAGATATCGGTCGTCGGAGCTTCGATTATTGAAATATTTCTCATTACCAATGCCGCTCTGTCTGAATATTGAATTTACAATCGAATCGTATGATTGATTTATAAATTTCGCCGAGGGGAAACGCCGAGGTGGGTTTTGTGCGCGTTGTCAAGAATTTCCGTAACGCGATTAAAACGGAAGCTCGCGAAATGGGGATGAAAATCAAATTGAATTATGCACCAATTAATCGACGTTCGCTCGATGTTTTCCCAATTTTAAGGTGTCACGATGGTTTTTTTTTTTCTTTTTCAGACTATTATTCGAAAGATATGTATGATTAATCATTGTCGATGCTTTGTTTATGGCGTTCAAATGTACAAATCTTCACTGACTGATATTTCAAGTTTTTTTTTACGATCTTTTTTTTATATCGTTGGCTCTTCTATCTTTTTATGCCGGCATTGTACAGATGTTCGGTATTATATACGTATATATGACACCGCAGCATCCCTCATTCTTTTATCGCTCGTTTCTCCTGTATCACGAGACATCATCCCATCGTTACAAAAATAGACCGCAAATTACGGAGGCTACATCACGATCTTCGTCTAATTTCTCCTATTCACGAGTTGCTCCCGTCCGTGAACCGGTTTTGATGAAGGCTTCTGTGTGTTAGAACCCTTACAACGGCCGTGTGGCCGCCACGTTCGCGCGATGTTACACTAGTGTACAGTGAGAGTACCGCTGTATCTACTAGTTCACGATCGTTGCAGTACAAACCAGTGAAAGACGAGAAATGGAGAAATAGAGAGAAATCGACGAGGTTGCTGGTGCTGCCGCTGCGGGTGTTACCCTACTCTACTCGCCTAGGCTTGTCTCCGTGCCGCATCGACCATCCGTTTCCGCTTTTCTTCTCGCGGACCTCGGGCAAAGGTGCGACCGATATCGCGAACGAACGTTTTCCCGCGGGACACCAAACGAACGGTGCAAAGCTGCAACGATCTGCACCGTCTGGCAAATTCACTCTGCCGTGTTTCTACCCGCCCGCCCGCAGATCCTTTCTCGTGAACCATTAAGCTCTGTCAAAGTCTTCCGTCGACCGACGTTTTACCCGAACGCTTTGCTCGTGCATAGCATTTAAATCCTTCGACGATACCCTTTTAAACTATTTTTACACATTTTTCCACCTTCACACAGTATTTTATATCGAATGACGAAAGAGAATCCTCGCTGAGGTCATTTAACGATTAATCGGGGATCCCTTTGACGACGATGATGCGACAAAATCGGCATGTTGTGAACGCAGAATTTTTTTTATTGGTAGAGATAAAATGAAAATGATTTATAAATTATTACTCACCGTTTATCACGTGCACCTTTACCGTCGCCATTTCCGCAAATGTTGGCACGCAACTGTAATTTCCCGAGTCGCTGAGCTTCGCGTAAACGATACTCAATCTGTAAAAGCACGCAGACGGTTTTTGGATTAAAATAATTTGGTATGCGGGATGTTTTTTCGGTCGCTTAATTAAATTGGAAGTGATATATTGGTGAAAATTAATTAATTGGATTGCATGCTCTATATTTAATCGGTACTTATATATACCTTGACGTGAGAGCCTCACTCCATTCCGTTACGACAGTTATTCGAGGCGCGGTGTCGACATCGTTTTCCAATATGGGGGACGTGTCGAGCGGCTGATTGTCGCGATACCAGCCAACCGTACCAAGATCGTGAGGACCTTGAGACATGAGACACGTCAGTGTCAGACTGCTACCCGTCTTTATGTATAAATCAGGTTTGCCCATTATCCTCGCTCGAGCGTCTGAAAATCGAATATAAAAAATGTCTATAATCGTCGCTGCGACGTTTTGAAAATTTTTATTGTAAAAATACATTTTTTTTTCTTTGTCCATTTAAAGAAAAATGGCGATTTTCGCTATTATGAAATAGCAATATCTTTGCTTTTTGATGGAATCTCGGAAAAACCGAGTAGAATATCGTGTTCGATGGAAAAGGAAATACATGACATGGTGTATTTGATAAAGTTACGGTTCTTTAGAATCGTGAAAGGTCGATGAAAAACGTAAAAAAATATATGATAAAACTCTTGAAATTTGCTTTATTCGTTACGAAGTATTTTTCTCTGGCAATTTTTTTTTCGTCCTTTGTAAGGCGGTGTATTGAAGGCAAGTTTTTCATTCTCATTTAGTAAACAACAATTTTTATGAAACTTTTTCATTCTTATTCATTAAACAAGAATGTTAAAGACAGAACTTTATGATTTTTATATAATAAACCCGATGTTCCAACCCGAACTTCACTAACGGCAAATAGCCGCAGCATTTTTTTTATATTTTTTTTCATTTCATGCATCTTTAATGAGGAACACAACGGAAAAGTTGTGTTCTTTCGACCTCCGGTGGATTCAACGCGAGTTCAACAATCCATGAGAGTGGAAATGGCTCTCTGGCCTCTCGACTGTCCTCCTTCTACGATATACTACCTCGCATTGAATAGATGACTATTATCGCTCGAGGGTACCGCCGAACAAACTTTTCCATCCCTCTCGTTCGCCTATATATTTTCTATAATGTTTTTTTTTTCGTTGTTGCTGTTATTTCCACTTTTATCACATGCTTTCGTGGTTAGTGCCGTGTCGACGAGTGACGACAGCTCGTTAAAATGTTTCCCCACCCATCCTGACACTGCTCCATGCATAGTCGCGTATTTTATACGATCGTTAATCTGAAATGATTCAATTGTTAAATTCGTTCGTGCATCAAATGACCAATGTCGTCGTTGCAGTTTTAGTCCGTCGCTTGAGTGTTGAGAGAGTAGTTTTTTGACATCGCTTTGGACACAATATCGATCGTGGAGTGTCAAAGATCTGGGTTGGCACTGGTGAAAGAGCGGAGAATGAAATTGTTGCGATAACGAAGTTGTAACTGCAAAGGGTCGTGCCGTACCCTTTACCTTATAGTAGGTCACACGCTATTTCCGCGCGAGAGCTTCGCTCTTTCATCCCACCCGAAACGACTAAAGAATGTAAAATAAAAACAAAAAAAAATCTGCATAAATGAAAGTATGCGCATCCCGCATCTTTTTCCTCTGTCCTCTCTCCACAGGTTTTTTTTTTGCGTAAATTGATATTTTCTCTCAAACTTCTCTTATCTCGCTCGCCACTTGGATGCTCTTTCTCCCATTCGTCGGTATCATTTCGCCGGGGAAGTGTCGAATAATGAGAGGCGAGAACGAGAGTTCTCGACTCGTACGTAATAATATAAAAAAAGAAAGTACGTCCCTTGCGTATTTTACAGGCATCCAAGCGAGCAGTGTACTCGGTGCAAAGCGATATATTTTTCCTAGAGAAGCACTGGGAAAACGGTCCCATCGCCACAGGTGTACCGATCCGATAAGCCCAGTCCTGGCGCTGCCGTTGCTGCTGCTGCTGCCGCTGCTCGGTTTAAGCTTTTCTTTGGCACTGCCGCGCACCGTGCACGAATAAAAAGAATAAAGTGAGTACGGTGAAGAGAAAAAGGGGTTAAAGAAAATCTATAAAACACCGTCTACTAGACCACCCGCGATAGCCGGATCTATCTCAGTGTTTTTAATAATTTTTTACCCATCCAGCGAATTTTCGAATTTATCTTCGAAACAAATACATTTTTTACAGGAATTCGTGCCAATTGTGTAACAACCTTTTTTGTCTGTTACTAATTGGATATCTGACCCTACGATTTTTCGATCGCTCTTCGTACCGATAATTATATCTATCCTACTTCCATCATACTATTTTTCTTTTCTTCAAAAATCGATGGTGTCGTATTCCTCGCACGGAATACGCGAGTTTCCTGCTTTCCCGTTTGCTACTTGACCGTGTGCCAGCGTTCGAGGCTCCCGAATAATGCCGTCGGGGGTCTTTCTACTCTCATGGAGTTTCACGAGTGTAGACACTGTATGAACCGTAAAGACGCTTGAAAGCTGCAGCTGCTCGGGCGATAGTTCTTACTCTTTTCTCGCTGTTTGCTCCAAAGGTGGACTTCACTCTCGAATCGAGTGACACAAAGAGAGAAAGAGAGGGTAGGTAGGAGAGAGAAAAAGAGAGAAAATGAAGGCGAGCGCAGAGAGTCCCGTCTGCTATTGCTACTGGCTCGATGACACTCGTCCCTCGTCGTCCCTCGTCGTCCCTCGTCGTCGTCGTCTTCTCTCCGGTGTACCCAACCCGGCCATCAGCAACGACAAGTAGATGGAAGCAAGCAACCAGATGGCAGTACGTCGTGTGTGTCAGAGGTTACATGTACACTGTCAACTATAAGAAACGCGAGTGTGAGAGGTCTATGTTCCCATACCTACCAACTTGTACCCTTAGAAAAGAAACGTTGAGAAACATCGAGGCAAGTGCATGTCTTATTCATCGCGAACTCGGGAGAAAAACAAAACTGTCCCTTCGTTCACTTGGACAACGACGACTGTCCAAGATTGCGTGCTGCAACGTCACGGCACATAAAACAACTGACTTCGCAGTAATAGTCCAGCAGTTTACACCGCTAGGACGCCAATCTCTAATCCATCACATTGGATCTTCAGTAAAGTCGCGACTGGCCATGTCATGCTTTTTTAAATAAACTTTCATCGTTGTATCTACCAACAGCCTATTGTCATCTAACACGATGTTTATCGACATTTTATTCGATTCTGTTTTACGATTTGGTGGTTTCAAGAATGTATGTTGAAAACATAATGCTTCTAATAACGTTTTTATGGAATTTAAACGTTACCTGAAAGTCTATAGACCACAAATTTTCCGTGCGGTAAGAGGATTTGTTTACGAAAATATCTAATTGAAATAAATGCCATTCCTTCCCATCTTTAAGTAAGTACGACGGCGAAATAATCTGTAGAAATTTCCTAACATTTATAATTTCAATACCGGGACCGTCGGGAAGCCTTAATTAGTTCTTAAGCCGCCTCGGTGATATTTCGTGGTTCTCCGAAGCACGTTTGATCCTAATAATGTTCCGACGAGAGGGTGAAACCGGGGGGAAAGGGATCCCAACCGCAAGACGGGCCAACACGCAGTCGCTGCTGGTACTCCTGAGGCCAACCCGTGCCAGCATCGCACTGAAAGCACCCTCCCGTTTTCGCGTGGGATGGTGGTCACGCGGGACCTTGGGGTCATGTGCTGTGAAAAAGAAAAAAAAATAGCTACGCTCTGGCAGAAGAATAAAAAAGAGAGTATAAAAAAAAGTGACTCAGCGGCACACACAGAGGGTGTATGAAGGGAGAGGGAGAGATAAGAGAGATAGAGAAAGATAAAAAAAAAAAAGAAAAACCGCGAAAGCTGGGCCTCAGGCCGGGGTGAAGCAGCAATGAGCTCACGCTGTCGCGAGAATCGAGTTTCAAAAGGCCTTCCAGGTCATGCTCTCGGCGTGAAAAGAGCATCTCCCGTGCGGTCGACATTGTGAGAGAGAAACTACAGAGCACGGACTCTCGCACACTCTTTCTCGGTCCGCGGCTTGGCTCCTCTTGTGCTGTCTCCTTCTGTCTTTTTTTTTTGCTTTCTCATCCCTCTCTCCTTCTATCTCGTAGTCTTCGGTATGTATATCTTAACCCCCCCCCCCCCCAACACATATACCACAACTGGTACACGTCTCAACTTATTGCGACCCTGGAGATATATATCTTTGTGAGATATTATGCTTTAGTAGAAATGAGTTTCCGTATGCATGTGGCCGGCCAGGTGTACCGCGAGAGCGTTTCCTTCTCTCTCGCGATCTCCGACGTTCGCGTTTATATTTTTTTATTTATTTTTTATTCTTTCTTTTATTTTCGTTCTCCGCGACACTCTTCCGCCCCAGTGGATCTTGACACGCCGAGCACGATTCTAGTAAATCCACGGAGGCGTACGCTGATTAGACGTTTGCGTAAAATTCTCCGGTACAAGTTTTCTATATGGTGTGGCCATTAAACTCTTACGGGAGATTATTATTCCGATTGTTTTGGATAATGAGAAATAATGCATTGTGTGCGAGTTTGATGCATTGTTGAAACGGTTGTTCATTAGTAATACGTTAATTGTGTACAATTATTTGGCGTCTTATTTGATACATTCGATCGAACAATGAAATGAAATATACGGTAATGAGAATAGCCTTTTGTATCGCATCGACATGGTTTACTGAAATTTGTTGAATGGATCGAATTTAATGTTTCGTTCGAATAACTTCGTGAATGGTAATGTACGTCCAATTTGACATTTACGTGTTCATTATTAACAATTTAATTTTTGCACTGTTTGCTTTTAACTGTACTCTTTTTTTGGGTATATAATTCTGTTCGCCCGATTTGAATGGACGTCCCGTGCGTTTGCGCAGGAGGAAGGGTTCTTTCGCCATTGCCAGTGTCCCCCTTGACTACCTTTGTTATTTTCGCTGTATCCTTCTGTTAACATACAAATTGTAGTTTGTTCTGCTCCGCTCTAATTTCTTGACTCAACTCGTTATTCAGCGGTGGCAAAATAACAATTACGTTATTTTGATTATTTTGCGAAGGCGGCACAATAATTATACCCCATTTCCCGACTCGTAGATACGATGAGGACCTATTTCGAAGGATAGTTTCGGCGGTTGGTTATTCGGTCGAAGACGAGCTTCAGAGTATAAACCCGTCGTGGGCTTATATTGGTCGAGTCGTTTGTCTCGTGAGTTGTACATCGAATTACCCCGTTATGCAAATCGAATGATATCCTTGCGTTTTCTCCAGTGGCAGTGGAGCGACACCCTCTAGACTCGGAGCTCATTCCTGTGCAGATGCGCGCAGCGAGAGAGCGAGAGTTTAATTGAGGTCTTGACTTCTGGCTTAATAATAACACCGAAGAGATGGCGAGAGAGAGTGTGCGAGCGAGAAAATCAACTCGACGAATCCGCGGTCTTGCTAATCTCCCCATAGGGTGCACTAAACTAACTACTATACTAATCCCAACTATTGATCTTTATTTTTGTTGATTTATCCATGAGATAGAAAAATTCTGACTGCGGTCGAGTATAATTCTGTTTTATGGCAATCGAGTCAAGTTTCACGCACTTTATTTTTCACGTGCATATCTATCACAATTAAAGTGTACCACCCACTTTTAATCACCGTCAAATCAACGAAGGTGATCAATTTTTCTGCTATACGCGGCGTAACTTGTAAGCGAATGAATAAACAACAAAAGCGAAATTCGATGAGGATATCAAATTTATTTATATACGAAAAAAAAAAAAATGCCGACCAAAAAAATAACCGATGAACGTCGTATTTCCATGTTTCTCCTGCATTTGCGTATATTTCCTGCCCGAAAACAACATGTGTCAAGGCCGATGAAAAACTCGTTTCTATCATCCAACCGAATAACGAACACACTACGGATATATCCGGTAATTAGTGATAGATTGAATCGATAAATAATAATGAATTGGGGGCTTGAGTCATCAAAATCCGAGCACAGTACGATGAAGGTGTGAGGGTATGTGGGGGGCGGCCGGGGGTTCGTAGGAACGGCGAAGAGCCAGAGAGTTAGAGAGGAAAAAAAAGGGGGTGCGGTAAGCGAAAACGTAATCGAATTTATCGTTCGCCAACGTACACGACCGTACCAACACTGGCGTTATACTCCTGCGGCTACCAGCGGTTCTCTCTGCAGGTGAGAGTGATTTGCAGGTCTGCGCCGAGCTTCGTGATAAATGGTTGTGCCGGGGTTGTCCGTATTAATACGAGGAACGCGCTACCGCGTTCAAAACCTATGTCTATGTACCGCCGTCACCGATGTATACGCAACGGGGTGAAAGTGTTCATTTTCTCTCTTTCTCGTTATATATGTATAATAGCTATTGTTGCAATGTATTCCATAGTGTTGCGTATGCGCGAACGAAATGCGGGGCGAAAGCAACGAAACATTCACCGTCAAGCCCCTCCCCTTCCCTCTCGCTGCACGGATTTGTTTCAGGAAATTGGACATACCAGATTTTTATTTTACGAAATATTCAACCCTTCTCTCCCTCGCGCTTCCACCATCGATGGCAGCTGCTATCAGTTTTCGAAAAATCAGCTTTCACGCTGCCGGGAGCGAAAGTCGTTGTGTACGCTAATAGCGGTTGAATACATGCATATCGGTAAATAACCCCGTAAAAAAAACTCGGATACCCATCCCTGTCATGTGATGTTTCATTGCCAATATATCTCTGCGCCCAGAGTTTTATTTTTTTATCAATATTATTTATTTTTCTTTTCACGCTTTTATGTGGAGGATACGGGGCGCCTCTCGATATTATTCAGATTTTTTTTTTAAATTTTATTACGTTATATTTTTTTCTTTTTCATCCATATTTGCATTGAATAGACGATATCCGTGTAACGGTGTAAAAGGAATATCGAATTTTTTTTCCCTTTGAAGATTGAATGAAAATAATTTGGTGAACGATCGGTAGATTCGAGGTTCGTTCAGCATCTGCGTTCCAAATCTATACAGATATATAAACCCTTTATATTTAATCTCGCACACGTATATCTATATCGTGTACTTGTCGATAGATTTACGCTCGTTTCCGAACACTCGCTAATACGTGTGAGAGACCTTTCGCCTGAAATAGATTTATTACATTTTCGAACTTTAACAATGTTCTCGCCTAGCATGAGAGACGGGGAGAGAGAGAGAGAGACAGCGCGAGGGAGAGTATTAGGGGCTTTTGCACCGCGCGGAAACTGCGGGCTTCATCTGTTTGTACGACTAGTAACTCTCACGTATATACCTCGCAATAGCCCTCCGACCGTTGTAATAGAACTTCCAATCGCCTTGGTGACTTTAACAAAGTTTGCGATGAGTTGGAACCAACGGTTTACCGTGTCCAGGACATGTACAATGTACCGTAGGGGTTGCTGGCACGAGGGTGGATGGGAAGTACGGGGAAAACAAGCTCGTTCGAGCGTAGTCGTTCCGGAGTGATAGACTCTCCTTTGCCAAACGAATCTCGACTGGTCGAATGAAACTTCATCGATCCTCGCCCCAACACGTTACAAATATAATCATGCCGATTTTTTATCGATTATCGATTGTAACGTCGATCGTTGTCGTCGAGCGTGCAACGAACGCTAAGCTGATTCGGAAAATTCCGCCAATCTCCGGTAGAAGCGCGACCCCGTTGTTCCACGTTAAAAAACCTTCAGTTCCGATTACAAGAAATTGAATAGAAGCCGATTTAGAAATAATTCGATGAGCTTCGCATTTCGAAAAAAATCGTCGTTCCGTAGACGAGCTTTAACCGGGAAGGCGGAGGAATTTAATTGGGAGTTTGCTGATGAGCATTATTTATGCGCTTCGCCGTAGTACAGTGTTATGCAACCTCTATACAACGCGGCCATCTCGTAATTTATTTATAATATATTAACGTTAGTCTCTCCTATGGTATAGTAATAATTCATGTAGATGATATGGGAATATAAATAGACATATACACATATAGTAAAGTGTTATATCATTGAAGTTATCACGGTGGTGGTGTATAGAGGATCT
Organism: Buathra laborator; assembly: GCA_934046635.1. Classification (NCBI taxonomy): domain Eukaryota; kingdom Metazoa; phylum Arthropoda; class Insecta; order Hymenoptera; family Ichneumonidae; genus Buathra; species Buathra laborator. The sequence continues at coordinate 2,705,087 of OW203898.1, read as the reverse complement.
GGAACGTTGCCCGACTATAACTGGGTTAAGAGGAGAGCGGCTTGTAACACACACCGTAAACGAGGCGATGGAGGGTGGGAGGGGGGGATGAGAAAGATACACGCTATCATTCAACAGCGCCAAATCGCGTAGTCACGCGGCCTGTGGGTACATCGGTTGCGTGTGCACTATCGATCGTGGTGTTCTCCAGTGCTACCAAAAGGTTCCAGATGGTTTTCCGGAACTCCGATCATAGGCATACATATGTACCGGGGCCGTGCCATACGTCCATAGGGCAAACGGGGCGATGGAAACAACAGTTAACTGAACTGCAACACAGTTAGATGGGGCGTTGCGCATCATGTTGAATTTATCAACTGTCTTCTCAGTGAGCGCACCATTACAGCTCGCGGGCTCGATGGTCCAAGGACGGTGAATTGCTTCGCTTGCGTCGAGCAATAATGAGCAAATAATTAATATACAATCATCCAACAAATATACAACTTTACCGAATAAATGGGATGTTTCGTGACAACCGTATTTCCCATTAAGTTCGTTATTACAACTCGCTCGCTTATAACATTTCGAGAGAACCATTTCCAATTACATCGGATAAAAATGAGCAAACAATTAATATAAAACCGTCGAAACACGCGAAACAAGTTTGGAATGGAGAGGTAAGAAAATGAGTCGGTAAGAAATGAAGTGAAGATGGAATAAATTGGAGTTCTCGTGGAAGCAAAGTTTGTGAAAACTCGTCGAGCGAGGATAAACTGTGTGAAACTCGAAGTTACAAGACAGGTAGAGAGTGGGAGAGGGAGGGTTATAGGACAATTGAGGAAGCATTGAGCGAGTAGAGCGTTGCCTCGTTTAGCCTTGACTAAAGAAGAATCGTCGTACGGAACGGGAAGACGACAACTACGAAATTTCAAGTTTTCCCTCGTAGGTGTATGTGTGCTAATAGCGAGAGGTTAACTTTGCTAAGGAAGGAACAATCGTCGGTGATGAAAATCACTCCGGGGTGGCGGGGTGAGGGGTGGGGGGCGGTGGCTTTCGAGGACGAACAATGCCGCAAGCACGCCCGACTCGGCACGTTTCGTGACGGAAACTTGCCTTCCCCAAGAGCTCCGGGGGATGGCTCTGTACCCTGCCGTTCGGCCTTTACAGCGCGGACAGCCTCTCCCCCACATAGCTCTATGTAGACTCCAGTCCTGGTACAAATGCTCGCACGAGTCCGTCGAGCCATCCCGTGAAATTGCAACGAAAAATGGAAAGCAGTAGCAGCAGCGACGGCAGGCCACCTCACACTCCGATTATGGAGATTTTTGCCAACCTCGTGTCCCGAAGCTACACATGTAGCTACATAACGCCATACCCTATATTATCTATACATGCAATATAGATATTTCTCGTGGTTCAAATTCAAAATATATGCGGCGCCGTTCGATCTCGGCGCAACCGTAAATTCCGAGTTCCATTGGGGTTCCCGAAATGATTTAGGGAAACATTCCAACATGCTTTGTGCTCCTGATTACGACAGTTGTTCTTTTTGTCATTCTTTTTTTTTCTCCGTGCAACATAATTGGAGTAACTAATTTGTAACAAAAAAAAAACAATAACAACAAATTCTATGAAAAGCTTTAATTAAAATCAGTATAGAGCAGCTAAAAATAAATTGTTCTCCGATCTAGTTACCGCGATAAAACGTTAACATGTTTTTCATTAGAATAAAATCTAGTTGGAAAGTTCGTAATTAAAACCGCTACGCGCTGTGACATTTTGAGATAGTCGAGTATTCTTGTGAAAGCAACAAAAGTCATTGTCGGAAGGGTTTTTTTTACAGTGACCGATTCAGAATAGCTTTGCCGGGTAAAAATAGTGAAAGGAAAAAATAGAAAAAAAAAAAGAAAATGGCGGGAAAACGTGTTGCTGCCATTCTTCGTACTTTTCGACGCTCACTCCCGTCGTTGAAATAAAAGAGGTGGACCGCCGGCCACGTTATAGACAGACGACCCAGTGTTAAAAGCGCGACAACTAGAAAGAATGTGGATGGGACGTACTTTTTTTTTTCAGCGTTAATTAAAAACTTTAATTGTTCCAACTTGTAAACCACCTTCCGTCAGTCGGTTATACCATCTCGCAGAATTTTAGTCTTCGAATTGAGTGCCATTTGTCATATCGGCTTAAAAGTTTCACGGATTTCACGAGATTCCCTTGCGAGATATACGAAACAATTTTTATTTGTCGTTGCAGCTATAATCGAAGAGCTTTAAAAAAAAGTAGAAAAAGAATGTCCGAAAATCCATATATCACGTTTTCGGTATGTTGGCACAGGTCAATGGAATAGTCAGGATTGGTGTGCAGAGGTGGAGGTAGCCGTCGAACTGCATTGTAGTGGTAATTTTGTCTGAGCGCAGAAGCAGAAGCAGCTTCGAGCATCGAATTGGAATTGAATGGCCTTAAAGTGTACGAATGGGCACATACAAACACGTGCGCCCATCGGATTTGGAACAAAGGATGAAACGGGTGGCTATGAACAATGTATTTGTCGTATAGCAGCGAGGGGTACGGCGTTGAAGAGCGCGCGAGCAAGCGAAATGGTGAGAGAAACAGTGGCGTAACAGTGGAACCAACACAGATACTTCAGTGTCCCTGTGACTGTGGATGAGCAGCACGCTCTGAACGGCACGTTTGCCAGGACCATCGGGATACGCGAAACAGTAGGAGCGGCAGCAGTAGTAGCGGCAGCATCACGGACCCGCGCCATCCTCCAGCTTCGCCATTCCGGCTTCGTTGTAAACCAACCTACTATAGAGATTCTCGCGTCCAACCGTCCGTGTATTAATTGTCTTGTTACGGAACGCGTTCCACGAGCACCGGCGCCCGTATCTAATTTATGCTGGCCGTTCGACTGTCACGTGCTCGGCTCGGCCTAATCTCAATTCGCGATGCGAGTCGCCTCGTCGCCCTCGAACCACAGGTCGCATGCAACCTATAACTATTATCGCACAACCTGTGATCAGGGACATGCGTGTCATCCCGACGAAGGGAACATACGTCACTCATACATATATCACTTAAAAAAATTATTATTTTTGCCATATTTTGCATCGAATACATTCGAAGCGCCATCTGTACGGCATTAAAAGGCATAACTGAGATGTTACGAGTGTCGCGAGGGCGCTGGCAGACGTTAAACTGCGAGGTTGAGATCCGGGACAACGCACGCTTCTCGTACTCTTGTTGGCTGCAGCATCCGACGGTTATCAGGGATTCTGGCTGATGCCGTTGGAGCAAGAGCTTAAGTACGGCGCTCTATAGTACAGTCGTGGAGGGAGCTAACGCCCCAATTAACAAGCGAGCTTAGCTTTCCTGACTGATACTAGCTCGGCAGCTTCTCTCTAACTCCCACCCGCCTATGATTCTCGACCATTTTCTCTGTCTCTCTCCCTCGCTTCATCTTGCTCAAGCTCTCACGGGCGTTAGGCCACAGAGGAAGATTTGCCATGGCAGAAGAGAGTCCTATAAGCTCGGCAACTTTGCACGTTTAATAGCTCTGCGGAAGTTGGATAATTTCATGAATTTTATGAATGTAATAGAGTTGTAAGAAATTGTTGGAAATTAAAACAAAGGTATAATTATATATTTAATTATTCTATTATAAGCTTGAAGATTGAATTGTGAACGAACGAAAATTATCAGCTCGCAATATATCGCGTTTCACCGAGATTTTCGATGCAGTATCGCGTATCAACATGGCGCAACAAACTACCCATCTGCAGTATACATACGTACACTATTTCTCCCTCGCCTCATGGATTTCTTCATCGCCTAGTGCTTCGGCACAAGAGGCGTATCGTGGTATATATAGTATGGAGTCTTGGATATGCTTTCGAGAAACTGTCGAGTCCGCGGTAACATCGCGGCGTGGCGGTGAAGGCTCGGTCGTGACTCGAAACCCGAAAGAGCCGACGAGTCCGTGCAGCTGCTTTCGCCCCGACTGTGCGCACCAAGGGTAGTAAAGCCACAATGTCTCTAGATACCGTGAGAGGTTGCCCTTTGAGCTTTACTGAAAGCTGTATGTATAAAAGAGAGAGAGAGAGAGCGGAAAAAAATCTTTCGTAGAATATCGTGCACCTTCATCTTTCGAGACTCCGGCACGTTTTGTTTTTCATCATTTTTTCTCTTTTTTCCTTCATATTCCATGTCACATTACAGAACCCTGTGACAATGTATCAGGTGATACAGAGGGGAGGAGAAGGTAATCCATGGTCGTCGAGACACACGTGTCGGATACATGCACACAGCCTTTTGTGAATTCTCGTAGGTACATACTATGGTTTCGTACATATATAATAACTGTCGTAGCTAGTTTTATGGCTAAGACGCGTATGACTCGGAGGGGGCATAACGATCGACGAGTAAAATTTCACGAGCTCGAAGTGGTCTGACCAACATGCACTACTACTACTGCTATTATGATATAGATATATTCTCTGTGTTATCTACTGCACGTGTGTTGACACGTGTGTGTTTGTGTGCACTGTAGGTCTACGGGACTACGAAGCGTAGCAACGTCGCTCGAATAATATTGCCTCTGACAATTATGCCTTTGTATTCTCGGCCGGTGACCACCTCATCCACCCCTTCGCATTTCGCTACTCTCGCTATCAAATCCCTCCGATACTTCGCCGCGGACAATCAAAATTTTCCACCTCGTGGGCTATAAAGGGAATTCCAGGGACTCTCGTGAAACGTTCGGACCTTTGCCTCTCTCGCGCCTCTCTCGCGTCTATTTACTATCGCCTATAAAATCCATGTGTATACCTCTCGCTAATAAATCTCACACCTGACACACTTGACGTGAAAGCATTTCCTATATACAATGGCTATGTGCACCCTCTGTGTGCATCAAAAATGCTATCGCGACTCCTAACCGAGGGTATAACAATTTATTACTTTGAGTGAATTTGATTAAATGAAGTTGAAAAAAGCAATAATTACAAAACGACACAATAGATCGGTATAAAGTTTGAATCGGAAATGATCGATAGATTAACGAACGTAATGTAATATTTCGCGAGGAGTATCGATAAGTGAAGCGTATCGCAACGTTGCTTCATACCTTTGCGCGCGAATATCGGACCGGTCATTAACTACTTTTTCCATACTCAAAACTGGGTTAATGGTAAGCATTAGAGAAAATTATCATAGGCGCTAATTACACTGACATTGGCAAAATTCCAATGCGTCGGCGCCCCTCGTTGCAATTGTCGTTGGATACACACACACACACATACATGCCGTGTGTGAAAGCTGAAATCTCGATCGGCAAACGTATAATTCTACCTATTAAACCCTTCATCGCATTACTCTATGTTTTTCCATTCCTCCTTGCACTCTGTGTAATTTCGTTTTAGCGCGTAAAAACTATCGAAAGAGAGCGATATATTTTCAGCCAAAAAACATTCTCGTGCGATATACACGAGTTCTTGAGAGGATAAATCAACGCGAAAAGAAAAATACATCGTCGTACGTACAGCGATGTTAACGGGTCGGCAATTTTTCTTGTTTATCTATATGCCGGTACTGTCGCGAAGAATTATTTTCGTTGCTTTGTCTTATCCGACCGGTTAGCCAAACAACTCAATTAGCATCATTAACGGTATTGCCGCGATGCCTGTGAATACTGAAACTTCGAATGTTTTCAAAGTTCAAACGAACGATATTATATCCATGCACAGACGTGCCCAGTTACCAGAGAGTATCGTATATTCGTCGGTGCATCAACAGGATAACTATACAAGTATTCACGAGCTTCTGAGCTATTCAGCCGCACAGAAGATATACTACGTTATTATGTTTGGTGTAAACCCGATGCCTTCGCGTTTCCAGACCGTCTGAGGCTTGTCAGTCGCAGTGTATACCTGCAGTGCGAGTTCGTTGAACAGTCCGAGTGCGTGTACTCTGGCGCAGTCGACAAGGGGTCAAGGGTCATCCTAAGGGACGCAAAAGACAAGATCGAGCGTCGTACGAGTCGCCGTGCTGTACATCCCATAGTAACTGCAGAGGCGGGCGCAACTCTGTCTGTATATCCCTATAAATAGTTAACACACATCTACCCGGTTGTACCTACTGGAAGCAGAGCAAGAGGACTCGTCTCAGCTGTAATGCCTCCATCTCTCAGGGGCGTTAGACCCCGAAGGCGAGTTCAAATCTCGTCGTCACGTCTTGTGCCAGGAAGCTTGCCCAGCTGCGTTTCAGCTCCATCCACAACCGGCTCTACAAGGAGGGGAAACACGAGGATGCTACCAACAATCGACGGTGCTGTAAGGGCCCCTCGCCTTCTCACTATCTACAATCTCATGACCGCGTCCTCCCTCTGTCTCCGTTGCCACGGGCTTCGTCCTCGCCAAGTTCCAACGACCTGGTCACCAGTTCACTATGGTGCCAAGTTTCCTCGCCTATACCGCCATCCAACTGGTGCTATGTATCTTGTATACCGCCTCTTGTCGTTCACGAGAAACATGGCAAAAAGCTTCAAACGTCATCAAGTCCGCCAGGTTCACTGCTCCAGGCGGCGTGGTATAGGTACATAGATACTCCATACATTTTTATAGGTTGAACGTATCGAGAAGCAGTACATAAATACGGGCAGACTATACATACATCATACATGAGTGACTGCCGGACCGATGAAGCTCGCCAACGTTACTTCATAACAATAGAGACTTCTGTACGTTTTTTCGAAGGAATAGTCTCTGCTTGTAAGACCATTAATTGACCACTACTTTCGTAATTTAGTTTTTTTTTTTTGCAATTTCATTCACGATCAAAATGTTGCTAATGGCGATTAACGGAACGTTCATACAACACCGATGAAGCACGATTGTTATGGAATTGTGCTTCGATAAACGCATTCATGGGATACTGTTATTTAGCTGTCTGAGGTCTAACGCTCCTATACGCTTTACCATGCGCATTCGACTTGAGCGATTGTACTGTAACGCTCGTGTAATCGGTACATTTCCACGTAGAAATTAGGTGGTTGCCGACACATCTAACGATAGAGTCTCGTGTGCATGTATCTTCGCTAACTACACGATAGACAACGTATAGAAACAGTTGTACGGAGTTGAAACAGGCTACGGTAACGGCGTACATTGGTATTGCCTCCCTGATCATCCCGTGGGGCAAACGCTTTTGCCTCGGAATAGGTATTCCTCGTATAGGCTCATTTGTGCTGATCTCCCGATGCGGCAAGTCCTCTTCCTCTCTCGATTCTGCAGCGGAAATTCTCATACTCCCGATTACAAACCCTCGTGCATAGAACTTCGCGTAAACCTCTACAGCTGCTGAGCGCACTGAACGCAGCGATCCGAGATATATATGTATATACATATATAGAACTATTCACGTACGTTGGACTATAACGGGTGAATTTTCGACGATGAATTGTTCATAATTAATGTTTCATAATAATTATGAAGAGAGGAGAGAGTGTAATTGAATTATATGCTCGAATATCTGTGATGGATTTTCAGATTTCTCTAAAATCGGTACTAACAGCTGCTGCACTTGATTCTTTTTTGGGGTGCAAACTTTTTGGGGAAAATAGTTATTTTCGATTTATGTGTAACAGATTATGATGTTAAGAATTTGTGTTTGTTTCTAAATTTTGAACAGAAAGGATAAATCGAAAGCGGATAGATCTTAGATTCTGGTAGCATTTTTCTTATGCATAAATAGCTTACCCTTTTTATTACGGATCGCAGTATTTTATACGCTCTAACGCATTTAAAATCCTTTTGGGCATATAGTTTCTGATCGGCTAAAATTACAGTTTCGGAAACTCACCCTGTATAAAAATATCTATACGTGACGGTATATATATTGAGGGTTGTGTGATGGCCGCGTGTTTCCCGATCACCCCTAACGACGCCGGCGTGGACTCACTACCCTGCAAGAGTTACCTCACATTTGCAACGACGGTTATTCGACCGATAACTCGACTGGCTCATCCTTTATATGCTTTGCCTCTCATACATGCGCTAGTAAACCTATTAGTACGTCATTGCATTCACGGTGTATACCCTGCTGCGAAACTTCCACCTACACGCGTAATAGTGTATCAATCAATGCTTATCGGGATCCTCTTATATATTTAGATTTTTTACAATCGAATAGGAATACGGATTTTTTTCCATATCGTTGACGATTAATTATTGCTGCGAGAAAATAATTCGCTTCGACGTTCGACAGTTAAAATTTACACAATATCATGTAATATTAGTTAAACCAATAATAAGACAAATAATAATCTTCCTCTTATATATTTAGATTTTTTACAATCGAAGAGGAATACGGTTTTTTTCCATATCGTTGACGATTAATTATTGCTGCGAGAAAATAATTCGCTTCGACGTTCGACAGTTAAAATTTACACAATTTCAAGTAATATTAGTTAAACCAATGATAAGACAAATAATAATCTAGTTTTTGTAGAAAAAAACGTCGGCAAAACGTTATTCCGAATGTTAGTTCGGCATACAAGTTCCAATATGACACGTATTTATAAATCGGATCTACGTCGGTGGGCCCAAAGCTACCCGAGTAAAATCGAAGCTGTGTATCCGATAAGTGAAACTTCTGAATGCGCGCTATGTGTACATTTCCATGGTTCGAAGCACACGGGGTTTTATGCGTACAACGTAGAAAATTGAAATAGAAACAAGCTGTCGTTGGTTGCGTAGTCGTTTGGCCATTGTAGCCGGTGGTCTTCAATTAATATAAATCGTTACAAATATTGAATTCGCCAGACAGATCGACGGAAGCTTTCCCGTAGTCCAGCAGTTTCAATTAAAATCTCAACGTTTACAACGCAACGGCTCTTCCCACACCCCACCTATTTCTCGTTCTCCGTATTTGTTTCAATACATCTCTTTTTTTTAACCCGTTTTTTTTTTAACCATTCCCATTCTACCTCCCCGTTCTCGTTTTTACATACAAAGGCCAAACTCGGACATCGATGATTTACTACCATGTTTTCGCTGCTCTTTTGTTCAACACTCGCGACAGGAAATATGACAATTATCTTGCCCCGCGAATAACAAATCTCACTGTAATTGAATGAGCATTGTCTCGAACAACGTCTGGTATGTCTGACATTCAGATTATTGTACGTATCTGTTTTTTTTTTCCAAATCGTAAAAATAACAAAATCGATAGACTTTTATAGATATTTTGCCAGAATCCGTTTTTACATACGCAAACAGTGAACGTGTACTTTAAAAAAAATGTTGAAAAACGAAATAAATATTTGTTGTCACAAAATATTTAACTTTTTTTCGTAGAATTGCAGTCGGTATTTGTTTTGTACAATATTTTTATTTACTTTTTAACTTTTATTGTGTATTATATATTACCTCTTTTCATTACAAATTTTAATATAATTTTAACCTTAATTTAACCCTTTTGACCTGATTTTCAGTCTAATTATTCGAAGCTGTCACATGTGTCACATGTCGTATGCAACTGAAATTACATGCGGTATATGCAGATGATAGGCATATTTGGTGATTGAACTTTGTATTTATTTTTTCATACCTGCCACATTCGAACGAAGATTTATGAACGAACGACCGAATGAATTAACGAATGTCCGAAAAATGTGATTACATGGTGAAATGGTGTATTTGTCGGATTTGTTCGGCATTATCCAATAGTTTGGACACTGAAAGGGCGCAGGCAAAAAAGTTCTCTTTTTTAGTCGTGTCTTTGTATTACTCATGATTTATTGCATACCACCAATTTTGTGACTCAATCACTACTCTGAGAAACTATAAATCCCTAAATGTAATATTAGCGTGTCCGGTTACTGATCGTCCACCCGTGTCTACTTTATTGATCGTTTAGATTTTGTATATAACGGCGGATTTTACTAATCCGCCGTTTCAGAGCTTCACTATCGAGGTATTCAGAAGACTTAAAATAATCAGGTCAGGACGGGGGCTCTGAAGGAGACTTAGAAAAATCAGGAGCAGTGTCTGTGTGCGAAGACAAATAGACGAACATTTTCAAAGACGCTCGTTGATACATATACAGATGTACGTCTTTCCGAACTTCGCAAAGAGCTGTATTTGGTAGCCCTTTGTCACAAGGAACATTTGTCGGAAACTGAATGTCAAGCATTCTTAAAGCCTTCGTTGTAATGTTGCCCGTGTAACTTTACAATTGTTGAAAAACCCCAGCGGCAAACAATATATGGAACGTCCGGAATTTATAGCTTAATACGGCCTCAAGGGACACTCGGGTTCAAAGTACAAACAAAAGTTCCGTCCCTTTGCAGTTTCTTGTCGGCCGAGGTACCACCTATGTTACCGTATCGCAAGTTAGACAGCTTTCCTTTCGTTTTTACTTTTCTCAACTAAAATGAAAAAAGAGAAAAGAGGTGAAAACCTCGCGGGAATATATTTGTTTTATCGACATTCGCGTCTCGGTGTTTAAAACTGTCACACGACTGAAAACTTCGCGGCGTGACTGTTGGTGGATGAATATTGGACGAAGATCGAGTGTATAGGAAGTTTCTTTTACTTCACTCAGAGTCAGTCAGCGGCAGAAGCACATTTCGACTTTTCAATCCACCGAACGTAAAGTCGAAAAGGAAGATAGAGAGAAAGAGAGAGAGAGAGTTAAAGACAGCCGATGCATATAACCCTGGTGGAGGAGGGGTTTGAAACTTTATAATAGCAAAGTCTTCGAGACAAGAGCGTTAGCGTCTGCTAAGCAGATAAGAAGACTTATGGAAGAGGAGTGGCTGCTCTCCTAGAATGCTGCGTAGGATGAAACAGTTATGGGGGTACAGTTGTGTATATATGTGTATGTATATAGTATCTATCGAATAGAAAACCGGCAAGAGGGATAGAACAGGTAACTTGAAGAAAAATCCTATAGCAGCCGAGTAGGGGGCCAGCGCTCTGAAAAGTAATATAGTTCAAGATTATTCCGATTATATTATCCTTTTTTTTTCCATCGTCTAGTTTATTTCTCAGCCTCTTCTTTTATCCTTTACGATATGCGAACAGTCCAACGAAGAGTGCATAAAAGCCTGGCTGCTAGCTGACAGAATGTTTACACTCTTCGAGGCTTTCTGGACAGCACAGCGACAGTGAGAGGTCTAGAGGAAGAAATTTTCCGGGTATGAAAGCCCCGAGAGTTGTTTGCTAGTCGGACCAGCGAAAGACGCAAGAAGCAGTATCAGCAGCGGCGGTATGAGACGCAAAGCTTCTATACGGGAGGATCTCCCTGTGAAAGGCTTATATCTTTTTGCTCCATTTGGTCCTGAAGCTCCTTTCTTCGTTGTCCTCGTCGTCGTCGTCGCCAGCGTCGTCGACGGCATTGTAATCAGACGGCTTAAGGAGGGTCAATAATTCCGTCGTTAATATACGAATGTCTCGACGTCCCAATACCACAATTATTAGCAACATTTTCTACAGTTTAGATCGAAACTGGAACGCGATGAAAGCGAGAACTCATTTGGAGCACAATGGTCGGAGCAGACCACAGAGACTTTGCTCACTCGTCCCTTACTACTCCTATACTAGTAATTATAGTAACACTTCAAACTCGTTGAGTGGACGTAACCGATGGAGTGAAAGTGAGAGACATTCCAGTGATATTATCGTCGAATAATGTGGGACAAAAGGCTCTCAAGATGAGTCGGCCATTACAATGGCGAGGGCATCGCTACTGAATTAATGCATTAATGTTTAAACCACTTCCGTTCAGTGTATCGTATTGCGTACAATAGTCGGGGCGTAGGCGGCGAACCAGCCTCCAGTAGGAAACACTTATACAAATTGCATCTCGGGACTCCGTCTATTCTGGACTCTGGCCGATTCGCGAGTTCTGCATTATGTATACAATATTGGTACTGCGAATGGTCTTCACGGTGATTACAGTGTTTCCGATAGTCTCAGCATTATCGTGAATAATCATCGATTATTGCGATCTATACCATTATCGGTATTTCAATATTCGCTAAGTGAATATTAATTAATAATTTAAATAACTTTGAATCAACGGTAATAGAAGTTATTAGTTTGCGCTGTGAAGCTGCGGTACCGTTAGATACGCTGAACATGGGCTAAAAGACTTTTTTCGCGCTAACGCTAGATGAATAAAAAGTTCTCAAACGTTTAGTGTATATCGTATGCAACGAGCGCGGCAATATATACGCAAATCCGGCGTATACGCTCCTGCCAACAAACCGCACACTGCGGCGTAAGGTCTCTTCATTTCTATTTAAAAAATGTTTTTTCTCACGAATCGATGGCTTAGTGCTCATTAAATTATATGGAGCGCGCGTCGATTGGACGACCTCTGCCGAGTAGAGAAAGAGACCGAGCGATAGATGAGAGATTAAATTTAAATTACTGGGCAAGTGTTGTGCGCCGACCGTTCGTCTTTTTCAGCCTGTCAGTTTGTCTCTCATTTGCTATAATTATCATTATAATTATCGGTGAATGAGCATATATACTATATATATATTTTAAATCTATAATTATCAACTCCAAATTACTCGTTGCATTAAATTTCGTCAATCGTCGATGGCGAGTTTATAACGTTAAAATTTCCGTGAAAATTTGTTTTTCGCAACTGATGATTTCCGTTGAAGCTCTCCATCCCCCCCTGATTATAGTCGAAGTGGAAGCGGAAAATGAGTTCGCAGATTAAACATTTCGTAGAAAAGTTGGGCGTCATGCGGCATTGTAAAATTATGATGAATACTCGACGGTTGCAGGGATTGTGGCAACTCTCAGCGTTAGCCACGCGCCACGCTCACGGCTCTAACCCTCAGACCTGGAGATCCTTGTGCACCGAGGGCTTAAATCGCAAAAGTGTCCCGAAGTTGGAGTGCCGACATAAATTATCCAGTTTGTGTAATTCTTTCGTACTCTTAATCAATCAAGCTGGATGAGTGCATTTTAAATTAAATAATGGTCCGCCTGTGCGGCACCGGCGTTGGCGGTCCGCACACTTCAGTTCGTTTTACTTTTATGAAGCTCCGGGTACTCACGCGCGCTACGGTCATAACGCTTTGGCCTCTTTTACCTCGGTCTAAAATATTGCAATTACCGCACTCTATGCCGAGCTTACTTTTTTCTCCCCCGAGAGGATTGACCGAGCCGACGCCGGCACCTCTCAGCGTTTGATCAGTTCCTGAAGTAATCAGACACGCTGTAGTCTGTGTAATACTACGGAGGATTATTTATTCCTGTTGTGTCTTCTCTTCATCGTAGAATCGCAACTGTGAATAATGAACTGTCACGCGAGCTTATTTTTTCCGATTACCTATCACTCTCTTTCGATTAAATTAGTATCAAGCAAAATACCTTCGGCAACTTTTCACTACGATTGCAATCGTCGACACGAGATATCGGTAGAAGCAATTTTAATTGCCAGGAAAAAAAAATGTTGATCCCCTTGATTGTATTTTCATTATTCAGAAGTATAGTATTATTGTGAAAGATCGCAAGTATTTACATGCCAGCTGATGAGTCTCATCACACTGTGCTTAATACCCTCCACCGTTAGAAGGCCAATTAGTGGGTTTTACGTTCTTAATTGCTTCGCTAAACCTAGTCGATTCTTGCGGATCCTGCAACAACATCTCTCTTATCGGCGTTGCATTACAACGACCCGAGGGAATCAGAGGGAAGACAGAGAAAATCTTGGTGCCTCTGTAATTACCATTCCGCTCCGTGTAGTTTGTTCGATCTCTCGTATTTTCAAGGTGCCCGTGCTGCTCGAACAATTTCTAAGAGCGGAACACCCCTATTTTCCGGAGCAAACAATGTCAAGGCATTAGCATTATGCTAAATAGTTCGGTGATTTCTAACTATCTTCTTCTTTTCTCAATTGTTTTTTCGTACCGCTATTTCAAACGCTCCTTTTTTTCATTTTTCGGATTGGCAATTGCCTTCGTAATAATGCCTTTCATCATTGATCAACCTGTACATTTTTATACAACAACGACGAGTTCAAAGATGTTGGAAGATGAAGAATATGTCGAAGATAAAGATATATATATATATTTTTTTAAATGTGAACTTGTGTTATCATTTTATATTTCTCTGTATACAAGTATATATCTTCGAGGCAACGATTGAGATGCGCTGCCTGGGGCGAAGATAAATTTCCCTCGAGACATCGCGGATCAGCGATTACGCACGGTGCGTATATATTGCCGTCGTCACGTCAAACTACTTCACCCCTATCACATATCCTGACGCGTACTATACATCGAAGGCGTGGATAATAAGGCATCTTCTGGTTATCATCGAGGAGACGTGATTTATCGGTCGATCCCGAAGAATCCCATAGAGCCTGTAAAGGGAGGGTTGTTCCTTCTTTTCATAACGATGATCCTTTCATCGTTTTCACGCTTGTGTGGTTGCAGACACTTATAATATAGCTGCGGTATCTAACGCTGAAAAGTCGGACAAAAAATTCCGTAACGATTCTTATCATTTACTTCATACCGGATCATCGCTCACGACAATGAACAAATACCACTCAAAACCGGCGATTGAAAAAAAAATGAAACGTTGCATTTCTAACGTCAAAGAGTTGAAAAGTCGCTTTTGAATGGCTGAAGAGAAGCGGAAGCTACAAGAAAGGTATTTCAAAACGTCGATATCTAATATCCGGAGAATTTATCATATACGCGATTATTCGTTGAAGCATCGTCGAGGCTCTTTAACTATGGTCCATATCGGAGCACACCGGTCATGTCGGTGGATGTCCAAACGAGTTTGAACTTGTGTAACAGGTGCTCGTGGGACGGTTAATATCCGAACGTAACGTCGCCAGACAGAGTGGAAGGTCCCTTTCGTGCATTTAGAGGCAAACATCCACTTCATTCCCTCGTTCGCAAGCTCTGGCCGGCTTATCTCTTGCGCAACGCTCGATCCCGCGCCGGTGATACCGTTGGTGCTCACCCAAACAGCTCTAGCGAGGGCACGGGATAAAGGGATTACACGAGCCGTCGGAAATTTGCTCGCACTTTGCAGCTTTTCTTTTTTTTTTCCTCTTCTTCCTTTTTGTTGTCGTCCTTCTCGTAGTCGTCGTTGCCTGACGTCGTTGAATCGTTTGCGGAGCTTATCCCCCTATCGTGTGCACCTACACTGCATAATACCCAGGCTACTATTCAAGATAGGCAGTCATGAGATTTCGAAGACACACAACTCGAGAGTAACCCGGTAACGTATCCTCCGAGATACAACAGAAGAGAAATAACCTATTGGCAACATTTCCATGCTTATCGGCCCGATTTTTATGTTAGAATTTCGATCTTTTTTAATCGTTATCAGGATCGAGTTACCATTGGATCGGATTTCTTGTATTTTCAAGATCGCCGAACCAAGAAACGAGAGTGAAACAAAATGTTTAGGTACAATTATCATTATGTTAAATTTTAATTTGATGCCAATTCAACAAATGATTTGGTTATGCAGACTACGCTTTTTGTCGATTGTCGAATACATACGTGAATCCTCGAGCAAACTCGGAAGACAATGGCAAACATTCCATTTACGATGGGTGTGAATGTACATTTAGTACGAAACTACGCTAAACGCAATCGTTTGAAGTAAACTAAGTGACAAATTCGACAGTTAACGTTCCGACAATATTCACTCTGTAACAACATCCGCGAATACATATACACACTTGCCGAATTGAGATACCCGGGGAATGCCTTTGTGCTCTGACTCTGCGCAAACAGCGACTAAATCGTTTAACCATTTAAAGGCCAATAAAATTAGAGCCGCACCTCGTCGTGTAATTATCTAATCTTTGCGGCAAATAATAACGCAATCGATTGGAACGTAGAATTCCGAAATGACTTTGATGCAAACTGAGTATAAAGATATAGATATAAATAATATATTGTTTTTGAAAAAAAAAAAAAAACAGGAACAAAAAAGTTTCAACCCCGCGAAAGAGTATTTGCATTTAATTATACAAGTTTTTCCTCAATCGGAGATGTAAATTGTTACCGAAACTTTGGACCGGAGTTTCTGTTTTGTATACGAGCGAAGCAACACTTGCCGGATTTCCGTGAGTAACGCTACTTGGCCTTCCTTCCTTGAGTAAGGAACGTTTTCGGAACGGCACACGATATTCGGAAGGGGGATATTTCGCGTGTGCATTCGCCACTGTCGACGCCAACGCACACTGTGTACTATTGGGATAATATCGAGCGGAGTATGAAGAGCAGGAGGATGACGACGTTTTGCATTGACGCTTCCTTTGCCGGAAATGCTGGGTTACGAGTTGCGGAAAGAGGTGAGACGGGAACACTGGATTTGCACCCTCTCTTCCTCTCTCTTATGCTTTGCTCTCCGGGAGCGTGACAATCGTGAGATGTTAAAACGCTGTCGCTACAGTGACTTCGTCTGCAGTCGGGCGAAGATGGGATGTATTTGACAGTCGTGTTTATTTATTTTCACAAATGTATATCAACAATGGCTTCGAACTTCGACACGACACGAGTGCAAATGAATTTCCATCTATCCACGAGATGATGCCGATAGCTATTTCAGACTGAATATAATAAACAACTGAAATCCCGGGACATCGTTAATCAGTTACGTTACTCCATCAAAGTATCGAATCGCATTCCCGATGGCAAACGGCTGACCGAGTTCACATTAATATTTACGCTTGACCCCTTCGAACTGACGGCGCAACGCCCTCCACCAGGTATAATAGGACTGATATAGTCGAGAAACACATTTTCCATGCTCACAGAGAATTCTGTTGGACGAGCGTCTCTTATACGCGCCGTTCGCATTTCCACCTCTCGCTTGGTCGTACAGATGTGTGTGCATACCGTATGTACTACGGGGCTCTAACGAAGTCACAAAGGACACGGTAAAACCCTGGAATCTGTAACGATGTGCGAGAGTGCGACCAACCCGGGCAGTCGATGAGCCAACGAGAATGCAGCCAAGCGAGAAAATACAGCCGATAGCAACAGTTACAATTAGTAGTGCGAATGCGGTCTCTGTGTCAACCGTGAAGCTCAAAAGAAACTCACTGGCGAGAGTGTGGAGCGTTGCGTTGAATTCATGCGCTGGAATGTGTACGTTCATTAAACGTAATGAAAATTCGAGGCGTGACTTTTCCGGTTTCTTTTTCACATATTTTACATTCGGATTATTTTTCTTATATTTCACAAATCCGAGAATAGAAAAAATATCAGTTCGCAATGAAAGAGAAATTCGCTTGCATATCAGTGTTTTGTATACTGTCATTCCATCGGATCTCATTAATAATAAAATATTTAAAAAACAGCAGATTTTACGCTCGAAGTTATTTCAAAGTCGATTCGCCAGAATAAACCTTTAGAATCTTCGTAGTATATAGTAACGATTTCGAAGTTATTATGTAGATAGATTGAGGGTGAAGTCTAAGGAAAACAGGCACAGCAAATACCGAACTTACGCTCAGTGGACTTAGGGTTAGACGTTAATATCCGGGTGGAATAAATCAAGAGATAACGCAGCGCCAAGTAGGAGCATCCCTTGGGATGCTGCGAAGGAGCGTGAGAGGGATAGGATGGTACTCCTCACTGGTGTGCCGTTCGGATCGTTAGCGGAAGGGGTAAAGGCTCGAGGGTTGCTTTATGGCAAAAGCAGCCAACGGTTTCGCCCCGACAGCAGCAGCAGCGCCAGAAGCCCGCAGCGTGTATAAGATAGGAAGGATTTCGATTTTCACGGGAGACGTAGTATGTCGTAAGTGAACCTCGCGTCGACTCAAGCAAATCGACAAAAAAAAAAACACCGTCCTCGCTTCATATCTCCCACCAATACTAAATATTATATAACACTTATCCTGCCTACTCTAGCAGAAACTTTTTTTTTTATTGAACCTAATTATTTGAACGCAAATGGACCGAACGCGTTATAACTAAAATATACGAATTTCCAAGAGATTATGCATTGTCGATGCTTTGTAGTTTATAAATAACTGAACTATGTTTATATAATAATAATTCAGGAAATTAATGGGTGGTAGTAACTGCGTATATAATATATTACTCCGAAATATTGATAGCTGTAAAAAATGCGATTGTTAGCCAGTGGAGCTCAGGCACAAAATATTTTAATAGATTTTATTTTGAATCTAATTTTCTTTAGTTTTATGTCATGTATTTTTTTTTTCTGTGAAATAAGTTCGTCGTATATTGTGGATAGTGTGATCTATTTACACGGCTTGCAATAACAACCATCGAGGATCGATGGTGTAGAGGTTTCTCGAGCGTACGACTTTTCTCGCGTTTGAATTCTCTACGGACCGTGTAGATGGATTTCAATATTATACCACGGAATATCTCGTGGGTGTGTTACAGCATCGAAATACGGTGAAATGCATCACCCCCCGCAATGTAGCAAACCAACTTCGTAGTGGCAATCGTGCAGTAGAAATCGTGAACACAAGACCAGCCAAGTTGGAACGAAGTTTTCAGTGGGATTCTAGTAGAAAGGGGTTAAAGGAATCGGTGAGAACGAGGTGGAAACGAGCGAGAATGAAAAGAGTTTCTCTCTGAAAGAAATAGGACACGGCACCACAGACGGTACGTCCAATCACTGATTACTCCCGACGATTCAGGTCGCTTCGTTTATCACTGTAGGATTAGTGGAGCGGTAAGTTTTCATCGAATCGTTTGTATTGTCAAAGAGATGTGAGAGAATCACGAATCAAAGAAATTCTCCAATTTTTCTTTTTCTTTCGACATAATGGGTTCCATCATTGTATCTTTTACAAGACAAAAATTGTTTCCTTCTTCTCTATTGATCTGAATTTGTAAAGAGGGCATGTCTAACCCTTCCTTTTTTTTTATTACATCTGATCCTTTACGGCATTTATCGAATTCTCAGACATTCATATATAAATGCTTTTGCTATTTCCATCTAAAACGTAGACCGACTCTATAACAAATTCTCGGAAGTTTCTCTTGGTGGATAACGAAGACGACTATCAGCCTATAAAAACTCATGTAATACTGACACGTATGTACCACGTAGGTTTTGGTACTTCATCTTCCGTGGCCCGACTGATGTATACCCGGTAAATTATATATATATGTATGCACGTCTGCGGGTAAAAAGGTCAGTCCTCAATCTCCATGCATAATATATGTAGGGTCAAGAAAAATGTCCGAATATGTCTACTAGCGATGTGATAAGTAAAGAAAAAAAAATAAATTAAAGTATGATCTTTACTTATTTTTTTCTTCCCACACTTGTCACACGCACTCTCGCAATTGTTTTTTAATTTCTATGAAATATCGTTTTCCAAAAGCAACGTTCGAATCCAACGTTTT
This sequence comes from Buathra laborator, assembly GCA_934046635.1. Lineage (NCBI taxonomy): Eukaryota > Metazoa > Arthropoda > Insecta > Hymenoptera > Ichneumonidae > Buathra > Buathra laborator. The sequence goes on along the minus strand of OW203898.1, from coordinate 2,685,715 downwards.
TGTTCTACTCGATTTATAAATAAATATTTCGTGCACAATCATGCGTTACGCTTTAATAATAGCGTCACAGTAATTAATATAATTGTTCTCTGTAAAAGGATGCATTTAGTCGAATATAAACGATTCGACGTATGCCGCAACCTACCAAAGAATAGAGGTGAACGCGTTCGCGGCTGTCTTTTCAACTCGTTCAATCCAACGACCCAATTAACGCGAGCATTCGGTTACCGAAGTTACTATTAAACCCGGTCGAGTCCCGTTCCGCGATTCGCGAGTAGTTCCCCCGAAAGCTTTAGCTATCGTGCGTCTGCTAGAGAATTGGATAGAAATTGCTTTCCGCATACGTACGGCGTGCATATATGCTATATTAAACATCCTTGAAAAAAAAGTGCAGAAAAAAAAACAGATAAAGACAAAAGGAATTAACTGAGCTAATGAAAAAAAGCGATGGAGCTTAAATCTTCGATAATCGCAAGGAAAATAAAAAAACTGATAGATCGAAAAATTAAGCAAACGCGAGCTCTTCCGACGATAACGTCCTCGTAATTTTATTTATTCTGTCTTCGGTTGAAACTTTCTTCGACAAAGCTTTTCTCAGTTGTTTTCTCGTGTTACTTTATTACACGAACAGAATATATTTATTTCACTAGACTCTCGCGGTTTTTTTTCCTATTTACGAGAAAATCCACCGCCGCGTTCATCACGGTCTCTATAGTTATAGCGCGCAAAGAGAAAGTACGGCAAAAGCGCGCACGGTTCGGAGTTGCGGTTCTTTCTCGTTCTTGAGAATTCTGAAAAGCTTCATTCTATATAGGTAGAATTCTTGTACAACTCAAGCAACCCGTCTATTCGCACTACCTAATACCACCCCAAACTATATGCGAATTGTTTGCTAACAGTTCGCGAACCATATTTCAGTTGCGAATGAAGTCTTGAGAGAGATCGCTCCCTATCACGGTTTTCTTATCTTTCTTGAGATGCTTCCTTTCGGAAAAGCGTTACCGTACACTTGTTCCGCTTATAAGCTCTCCGGAGAGTCCTTCACATCGTAAACTCGCTTCGGCGTGGGACCACTTGCATCAACCCTTTAGTGGCTGCTTACAAATTCGAACACATCGTTGCAAGCCACAGCCGCTCGATAACTCAATTCTGGAGTCTGTCAAACACAATGGCCGGGACATGATATAAACGTTTCGCTTTCAATATTCTTCCCATCCAATTGATATAATGATATTTTAATTAAGAACTTAATGGAATTCCGACTGCTGTGAAAATGTTGATATACAAAAAATTGCGACGATCGCATAAAAGAGTCCGATCATAGGGCATAACGAGTATCTCGGGAGATAGGTTGCGCAGTTTTCATCTCGCGAAATATTCGCCAGACCATTGAGCGAGAAACAAAAGAAAAAACAAGAAAATAGAATTTCATAATCGAGAAGTCAAGCGGATCGAGTGCGATGCGCGGAATAGGTGCGGGGAGTGACCTTAATTGAGAAGTAGACTTGATTGACCGTCGAGTTCAATATCGAATTCTCATTCGCTTCTCGTGATGTTATTATCGACTCTATCCTCCCCGTTCTTTGTCTCTCTCTCCCTTTCTCTCTCTCTCTATCCCTCTCTCACTTTTCCACGGCAAGAAGGAACGAACGGAATGAGAAATAACAGAGTGAGATGGGAACAAGAGATGACGGATACCCGGAACTGCGTTCTCTTTCTGGCAAGAAAACGAAAGGGCGGTGTAAGGGGCCTCGTTTTATGGCAATTGGAAATAGAATGAGAGAAAATGAAACGACATTGAGCGGTGATTCGTCTTGTGCAAATGAAGTTTGCTATTGGAATTTTTTCCCCTCTTACCGAATCACCCTTTACCATTTTTTTTTAATGGACCAGCTGTCCGCTCATTTGGAATTGTAGCCGGTTGGTACAGATGAATAAAAGAAAGTCGATATATTCCCCCAGCCGACACATCCGTTTCTACCCGCGAATCGGAAGTACGTATATATCAACCTCCATTTGGCTTTTACATTCGTCTATTTATCTTTGTCTTTTTTCGCCTCGTCCCACCACCGCTGTACTATTGCGTCCATGAAAGCTGCGTAGATATATGCTTTCTCTTCTATACACATTACTCGGGACGTGTAGGGCGCAGTACACGCGCGTACTTATATATTATCGTACTGCACCCTTATGTATGGACCGGTCGTCTGTATCTTCGTCGAGGCGGATTCTTACTATCGTTACTTCGCAATGTATCCCGTCTACGGTCATAGCAGCACAATACCGAATGGTCCGGGGATGTATATATATTTACCGGATGGGCGATGGAATACAAAGAGTAACGCGATAAGTCCCTTCCATGAAGCATAATGCATCTGTCGGTTGCCTGTCACGACTTACCACGTACTATCTACTGCTTCCAGAAAAGAAGTAAATCGAGAGTAACTTCACTTCCGCTCGATTCTTTTTATCACCCGATACGCTTACGAGTCACTCGATATCTACTTCTTCTACACCCTTATTAAAACGATTTCTTTGCGGCGGTCAAATGATAAAAATAAAATGACGGGTTTTAAGGGAAATGCGAAGTTTATAGTGCCGTAACGCGTCACGTAATACACTGAATAGGCACGGAAAGTCTATGTCTACGTGCCTCGACGAGACATAGTTGGTAATGCAATATAGAAGGAAAAGTCTCGCGATCGACGCAAATGCCGGGAGTATGCGAGCACTGAGAAATTTAACTCAAACTGTTCCGTGTTCCGTGTAAACTCACGCTTCGAAAGTTTTGTCTTTCGTTGACGTTGTACCGGAAGCTCTCTTGCGGCGTTATATCCCGTATGTTCGAGCGGCTAATAAAGACACTCGCGCGGCAAAGGAGAGTAAAGTGGAAAGAGACGATAGGATAGGACGAGTCGAAGCAGCGGAAGCAAGAGATGAAGTAACCTAGCAAGGCAAGAATGAGATAGAGAGGAAGAGACTCGACTCCAATTTCGCCAAAAGGTCGAAACTAGCTTGCATAAATTAAACTCTAACTAATCCGTCTTGGCCCAAAACCAACTTTTAGATTGGGCAAACTCGTACAATTATTTACCCAGTTTTCCCCCTCCCCTCGCCTTACCCCCGCGCCGGTATATGGATAGTAAACGAGACCCCTGCAGCTATCCGTCGTTACGGGGGAAGACAACACATCCCTCCTGGATACATGTACATCGCATAAGATTAATTTTCGTATATTAATTGCGGAAGCTTCCGAAAAGCTGTCGATCAAACAAAACTTCGTTACTACGCTACTTTGCTCATAAAAAAAACATAGCCCCGGAGATGAGATACTATAATCTACTACCACATCAATTCGGGAAGCAGTACTGCGCACATCGACGAACGGGCGAGAAGCCCGTGAATATTACGAGCTTTTCGTTACTTCAATTTTAGCGCTCGGTCGGTTGTGGCAAAACTTTACCACTATTTACGTTCCAGAAACAACAAAAACTAAATCAAACCGAACTGCAAGAACATTGTCAAAATATTTCAATAGTCGTAACAATGGAGAATTTGTTGAATGGCCGGTAAATGCGCATTGAGATTCAAGCAAAGAGAATATTCGAAAGTTTATTCGTGGTTTAGTTGTGGAAACAATGAAAATTCGATTTAGTCCAGCATCGCCCTGGTTGATCCGAGAGCTCCGAGGAAATTCAATTTGCTAATTTATATACATACTCGTGTACGCGTAATATTCCGGGTCGTGTATGAATCTCAAAAACCCGTGGAGCGACTTTATATTAAACATGATCTGCCTGATGGCGTTCGTGTACAGCTCGACGAGAATGAACTTTCACCCTTCTATTTGTCTCCCTCTTCGTGTTTGGCCTCGACGTGACTGACCGCTTTTCGTTAAAATTAATTTAACCAAACCGGCCTAAATCACCCGATATTGCAGGTAACCGGTGCAACGTCGCGCATTAATATATTTCGATAAATTTAACGATATACTACACGGGTTCGCGGTATATACCGTATATATCTATATATAGTCGTTTTATGACGGATAGTCTAGACTACGCGTTCATTAATTTTCTATAACGAATCTTGCGTTATTCAATATCGAAAAAGATCGCAATTCGTCACTGCGAATTAAATTTTAATATTCTCTCACTTTGCATCCGGACATTCGCTTTTTCATATAACCGGCGGGAAACAAGAAAGAAATTTTCTAGGATTGAAAAGTTGAGGATATCAGAAGGCATGAGAGATCAGGGCGGGCCTCGGAAGGCAGAGAGCGAAAATTGGGAGCGGATCTCGGTATGGAACAGCACAGCTGTGTCACCCTCGTCCCTTTCTTATTCCCGACGGCTTCAACGGATTATGCAGTCTCGGTGGCCAATCGTTTTCCCGATAATATCCTGCTTAAACGGAATCGGCGATCTCGTTTACCGCAGCCTGCTGTCACCGAGAAATTTCCAGCCTCTGCCAATGTAATATCTATATTATATACGACATATATCCTATATACCGGTGAACACCATATGTGTAGACAGATCCGCGGATTTCATAGAACCGATAATCGATATCATTTGGCCTCGTCGCCCGAGAGGAGGGCTTCCGTTAAAACCTGCATTCGAGGATTCAACGATGACGAGTTCAGTCATACGACTCGGGTTACATATATACGCAAACCCTTTGCCTATCCAACCGGCATGTGTAAAATCAACTCAGCACCCGATTTGCGTCATTACGATCGAGAGTTCGCGTATATATGTACATTACATTTTTGCGACTTCTCTCGCGCTTCGTTTAGCACGACGATGATAAAGGGATTGATAATTATAGCCGCCGGGTGTATGTGTGGGAGCGTGAAGCGAAGAGCAAAATCGAGTCAAAGGTCATAGTTATTCAATGAAACGTTTATACGAGAATTTGATTTTATCATTTATCCGTGGAGCGATTGGGGATTTGTGAGCGCGTGGGCGCGTTCGCTTTATGTATCCTACCGAGTGTGCGAAAAGGTTTTTTATACACGAGAGTTCGAAGAGAGAGAGAGAGAGATTTTAAATCAAGAGGTTTCGGTGTGCAGCAGAGTCAGAAACCCCGCCAACGCCAGAAGCCTCTTCGCTAGAATCTCTACTACGGCAGTACGTCGTACGCTTTCTTGCGAAGTGAGGAAGGGTACACGAAATGTTGGGAATCTCTTTGAGCGCCGATGCTCACTCAAGCGTGGGTCTTTCAATCCTAGAGGTATATAACGTGCAGCATCGCTGCTCTCGCGTAAAGAAAAGTGCAGTAGATAGACAGTGTACAGAGTACAGTATAATACATAGTTTAGTATATCCGAGATCTACTGCCGCGGGAGGGTGGAGAAATTGTTCTCTACTCAACTATCTCTGCTATCGTTTCGTCGAGGGAAATATACGTAGTGGTGCCTTTTGCCCTGAGTCCAGAGTCAGACTCGACGTCAGTTGTTTTAGGATGGGTATTAATTTTGGTAACGCGCCTCTTCGCAGAAAGCATTTCATGATTATTCCATGACATTTGCATGCTGTACGAACTATCAATGGTCCGGTACTTTCGTACTAATCATTCATACAAATTTTATGTGAATTCTGTTAATAATATTTTTCAATTAATTTATTATTACTCTTCGGTTAATTTTAATGAGTAATTTATAGGTTGCGATATATTAATGTTTGGCGTCGATACATCAGCAATGTAGGTCATTCTGTGCCGGTCGTCTCTCAAAGGTCGAGAGATCGAACCTCGAAAGCCTATATAAATAGCATTGATATCGAGCTATTTCGAGAATGCACCTACTCCGATTTAATTCATGGAAACTCGTGCCAGTATCTGGGACACGGATTTACAAGGCGAGATGTAAATTGAATGAATTGTGAAATGCCAGATACAATTAAACACTGACACTAATTACACATTCCACTATTATTGAAGTGTCCGACATGTATTAAAAAATAATGACTCTGCTTCCCGTGTCAATTAATTTGCAGTGAGAAATTATTGTCATGTCCTCAACCTAACGCCGCTCTTGGTGTCGTTAAACGAATCTTACAATTTTTAATTTCGTATTTAATTAAGGAGAAACGGCCTGTGAAATATTCGATTAACAGAAGTGCGAATGGCTCTTCAATTACGTGTCATCCGTCACTACTGCTATCGGAGACACGTGATCTCGTCTACGCTAAAATGAAGATGCAAAGGTGTGCTTATAAGTGTATTCTGTTCAATCAGTAATTTATCAGTGCCTCCAAATGAATTTATACGCGTAACATCAAAAGCTCCGTTTCTAAAGCTGACAAGTCGCTTTTCTCATGCTTTGCCGACGATGTTTGTGCTCTGTACTCGTGGGGTGGGCATTTTTTTCGAATTCATCTTTGACTGATAACTCGTCAAAACTATAGGTACGAATTTATATTCATATCTTTGTATGTACAAGAAAAATCGTCAGCGTAAATCAGATTTCGTACATTTCGTCGAAGTGATTTTCATTGACGAGGATTCTAATATTAAATGTATGTCTGCACCTTTGTTGGATTTTAGTGTGCCTTCCACTGTGATTATTAAATGCGTGGGCTCACTGAGAATTTTTCTGTTGGCGATTGCAGCGGTGGCGCATTGAAAATTACTTTAATATCACACAATGAAAAATGAACGTACTGTGACTGTAACTTTTTTTCATTAAAAAATGTGTTTATCTCGAGTCTTTGTTCACATAGTGTTATATACTTCTTATATCGCGTTATTGTGTCCGTTTTTTCGTTAGTTTAATTATTTTATTCGGTCTTTATCATTAATATGCGCATTTATTTACTTCCCATCGCGAATATAATTGACGATGTTTGATTAATTATCTGCAATGTGATTTTTATTAACGTGAATTCTAATATTAAAAGGGAATTTGCACCTTCGACGGACTTTAGCCTCCCCTCTCGTTTTTTTACCTCTACATTCCTTGTCATAATTAAATGCATGGGTTCATTGAAAATTCGTCCTTTGACCATCGCTGCGTCTCTCGTTTGAAAATTAATTCAATATTGTACATTGAAAAATTAACGTACCACGAACGCATAGAAAAAAAATTCGTTTGAAAAATCGCGACTCTTTCGTCGGTACACAGATTTTCAGACTTTTCGCACGGTATCATTATTATTTACTCGGTTTTTGCACTCGAACTTTATTAATAACATTCATAATTTTGTTACAGTATACTCCTCGCCGGCAATTAAAAAGCGACGGTAGAGAGCGTTAAACTATATAGTTGTATTTGACGTCATTAAAATCAAGTGTTATTGAATTTTACGGTGATCCAGCGAATACGCGATAATACAAATTTCGTCTTGATTATCATTCCAGTCGCGTGAAATTATTGATTTTAATAAAATATTAGTGACTCCACGTACGTTGCTGTTTGCATAATAACAGTTACCTTGCTACACAATATCGTGGTAAAACTTTGCCTGTTTTTTTTTTTTTTTTCATTTTTTTAATATCATTTGTTGGTTATTTTTCAATTCGCACACCAATTATACATCTCTATGCATAAAGTATTAAGAGAATGGTTCGCACGCGTCCTGTGGAGCGCGTAAATGTATACCAACCGAAAAATATACGAGCGCAAAAGTTTCGAAACTACTCTCTCGGCCATTTAATAATTTAAATTAATTCGTTGGCGTTAACGAGTTTGGCGAAGCTACTAATTCTCTACGAGGAGCGAAGCAATATCGTTTAATTTGAATGTTCCGTTTACTCCACGCTGCGACAGTATCGTTCCCTCTTGTCGCCTTTCATTTACTTCACGCATTTTTCACATCGTTGCCGTTCTCTCGCGCTCTTGTTCTCCATTCTTTTTGACAAAAGAAGATTCGCAGCTCAACGCATTATGCAGTAATAGCTGGTACCCCAGATAAAATATTAGCAACGTTAAAAGTACAGAGTATTAATATTAAGTAAAAAAAATAGGCTAAAAAAATGTTCTTACGGAGAGGAAACAGCAGCAGCGACAGATCGACAAACCGCCGCTATAAACTTAATTATCGTCATTTCGCTTTGTAAATGTAAAAATGCACCCGTTCACCCTACGGAACGGTAGCATAGAAGAATAAACTAGAAGAAACCAGCAACGACATTTCGTCGATACGCTGGCGTTAGAACGCGAAGAACATCCAGTAGAGCGTAACGCAGTCAATCGAAAGCTGACGAGGCTGCAATTGACTTGGCGAGAGGCCAGTTCCGATCCTCAAGGGCTTCGATCGGAAAAGCGTGTCGCGTAGTAGCTTTCTCGCTATCTGCTGAGAAGTCCCGGTCCCATCGCATTCGCGACGCTAATCGTCAGGGATTCCGTGAGACTTACAGATTGGTCGTCGCAATAGTGTTAATTAGAAATTCAAACTGATAGTTACTCGCTAATCGATAAAAAAAAATCTCTCCGCCTTACGCGGGCTATTAGCAGAGTGGCGATAGCTTTTCTTTTACAACTGAAAACGAGGCATATTATATACGTTTGATATTGTCGTGAAGTTATCCTTTTAGTGTCTACTTCTACCATCTAAGCCGCTGAAAAGATCGTCAAATGATCCAAAGGGAAAATGGTCTGAATTTTTTGCTAAATGTTCTCAGCATTTGTTGATTCATTCAACCGTTCGTCCATAAAGTTCTCTTTACTCACGAATCGGGGCAACGATTTGAATATTGAAATGAAAAACTACAAATAACAAAAAAAAAAGCATCCATATTGGAATTTCTAGTCATGTCAGTTGCGCTTCGATATGTGCGCGATGTTCGGTAGCTTATTTAAATAACGTGACCGAGGCAAGGATTAAACACGATGGGGTAAAAGAAAGATGAATGTCCAATACGCCATAAAAAGCAACATTTGCACAAAACCCCTTTTCGAAAAGTGGTTACTCTGCAAAAAAATAAAAATAATATTACAGATATTACGAAAAAGTCTCCGATGCAGTTGGGGGACGCGAATAAAATTATTCAACAGGCGTTCCGCCGACTGCACCGGAGACTTTTTCCTAATCTGTAAAATGATTTTAAACTTTTTCCAAATTATCAACGTTCCCATCGGGAGTTTTTTGCAAAATGTTCACATTGCTTTTTTATTAAATCATATAGTTTCCGAGACGAGATTTTGTGGGTTATAATATTTTAAAAAGTTTTTAACTGCAAACAATCGTAAAGATTTACGATGATGTTGGAATGCGTAAAGTGTATAAAGCTATAGAGGCGCGCGGGTGGAGTCGTCGATCGAATGGTATAGACACGAGCCGCGTGCGCACTCAATGCCACCTCGTAACGACAAAAATCATGGTTATCGTCGATATTAGCAAGATAATGGTGGGATTCTCGTTCCTCTCTGGCCGTTAACGACTCGTGCTTCCACGAGGATAATTTATGCGAGGCTGTTTGCGGCCTCCGACCTCCCCCAGATTCACGACACTAACGACCAAGCGTTAAGCCCTCGTTCACGCGTGTTTGTTTCATCGCTATGTATGTGTCGGAGTTACCTCCTCCCCTCTCATTGCCATCATTGTTTCACTATCAGATTTGAATCGGGTTACGATTTAAACCCATTATCACAATTGTGTCTGCGGCTCGTTTCGGAACCTTCCAATGTCGTCATTGGCGCTCGTTTCCTTTTCACTTAACGTCTCCTAATGCCCATTTTTTTGCCCAATATAAACGAATTATTATTATAATATAAGTATAAAAAATAACAACTCTGCGGATACAGACGGAAGCGTTGAATCGTTTTATTTGAATCTCACGTTACAGTCGATTATTAATTATGGAACGCTTCTTGCACGAAGCATACAATCGGAAAATTACGATATTTCGATATATACGCGTTGTGATAGCGTATAATGAAATGTTTTGTTTATTACCGGCTTGATATACATATATGCACATTGACGGTGTGGGGGGGGGGGGGGGGGGGGGGGAGAAGCCAGGGGTCGGAGAAAACACTCGTTCGTTTAATGCGAAACGTGGGGCTCGTTATGCAAAATGCCGCATCGAACAGTAATTTCGGAATGGAAATCGAGAACGAAGTTGGGATATATATACTCGTAATGGTGAGCGAGGCGATTCGCGTCGTACAGTCTGCTCGTACTGGTCCATACAACGTTTATATAATCCACCATTTTGACTCTGCTCTTCAAGCTATGATGGGAATCTTGTTACGAGCGTACTTCGATTTGGAAACGATTTACTTTCACACGGTTACGCCAAATAGCGTTATTTGTCTGATTAAACGTTAATTGGGAAATTCATGTTTTATGAGGCTTTTTTTTTTTCGATATCCATTTAAATACTTTTACGCTCGAACGTTTTATTTTTAATAACGAATATCACATACGCAAGCGTATATGCATATCTATATATATATATATGTATAGTATTTGCTCGTGTTTATCGATTTATTCTTGTTTGTAACGACTATGCGCATAACTCGGACCATCGTCGAAACTCGTTTCTCCTTCGCTCTTCGGCTACCAATCGCACGTACAAAAGTTTGTACCAACTGCACTTTGCACGAAGGAAGGAAAGAGAGAATAAAAGGCGAGAGAAGCCACTCTGTACGTTGGACGAACGACGCGACTTTGTTTTCCTTACGATCACAGATTCTTCGCAGCGCGGCACTTCCGATCTCTCTCCTCCTTCTCTTCCTCGGCTCCTCCAAGTGTCGCAACTTTTTCCTCCAAACGAGAAATTATGATACTCGAACAGGTAACATAAAATCGTAAAAATTGCCCTTCCGTTTCGTTCTCCGGTTTTTCCACGGTATCGACACATTTTTCGGACAAACAGCGTCGGAGCGTACAACACGTTATATAAATTGTACCATTTCGAAACTCATTTCAAAGCAATATCCACGTACGAATTTCCGTGTATGCGGTACGTATAGTTATAACGAACATACAAAGTAACGGGTACGATCGATTTTGATGTGAAAAGTAAAATGAAACTCACGAAAAAAAAAGCTCTAATTAAATCTCGGTCTCTCTCTCGCCTGTAGCATAATTATTCGACAAAATTATTAACGCAAATTAGCCCTTTGTCGCGTGGAACTAATTAAATATTACCAATATAAACGGTAATAGAACGCGACGGAAGATAAAAAAAAAAGGAAAAGAAACAAACGAACAAATTCCGACGTATGCGTTTCGCAGAAATGCTGGAAGCGACATCGCGGGGGATTCGCGCGGAATATCAGCAAATGATCGGCAATATATAGGAAGAGTGAGAGGTTGAAGGTAAAACGAGAGCGAGGGGGAGAATTTAACCGAATCGGTTTTTTCGCCGTTGGTGCGATAAAAATATCGAGGTCGCGGCTCCGCACAGCAGTATCGGTGAAACCGCAGAGGTTGAACCCGGCGTGAAACTCTCGCACCCTGGCTGTTGGGACGGTGCCGGCAGCCCCCGGAGCAGCTTCGTGTTTTATTGCCATTCGCGTTGGATTTGCAATGCTGGCCGGTCTCAACCTCTCGAACGGACTATTGCGATACGTTTTTACGCGTCCGTGTTGCAATCAATACGTATTTATATCATGCGCAACTTAGATATATATATATGTATATATGTATATGAAAAACCTTATAGAGATACATATTATTTACTCTTCGGCGAGCACGAGTAGACTCTTTAGATAGAATTTTTTTATTTCTTCCATTTATTTGAAAAAAAAAAATATATATATATTGGTATTATAGCTATTGGAAAACGAAGGCAACTGACCGTGCACTTTTTAGGGATCGAGTTATAGTACCCTGCGTATTTATATCTGCACAATTCCTGCACGTAGCCCCCTTACAGTACACTCGTAGAACTGAATAGGGTTTAAATAAAAGAAAACAAAAAATCCAATATGGAACTCGCCTGGAGCAAGGGGAAGGACGAAGTCGCCCGTCGCTTTAAAATACGGATTTGTTCTAAGTAGCTTTCGCTAAAGCTTCGATAGTATCTCTATCCACTGTGAGATAGCGGGTCAACTGCGAGGCCCATGAACGTGTTTTTTTTCTTCCTCTTAGCGCGATGCCTTTATAAACTTTCTATCGACATATATACTTCCAGCACGATTATTATTGAATGAAAAAAAAAATTTTTTTAAAAATGTTAAATGTACTCGAAGAAATGAGATAAACTTCGGACGCTCTTGTTTTAATTCCATTCCTCTCGTTATCAATTTTTTCTCAGCGTAATTTTTATCCCGTTGCCTTCGGACCGGTGAACGAGGAGTAGGTATGCATCGAAAAAATTCTGCGGGAAATGAACGTCTCGCTAGAGCCTAAGTAAGTGGTGTGCAGGAGAGCGGCAGAGCAAAGAGCAACATGCTACCTTGTCGTTGCTTTTAAAAATTGAACAGCCAAGCGAACGTAGCCAGTGGAAGATATGCAACACCTGGCGGGAATGTCTCGGTTTTCTCTGTGACCGTTCATTCTCCTCTCCTTATTCCTATCTTTGTCATTCTCTTCGACTCTCCCTTTATCGTTGCTCTTCTACGTTCACTCCATCGAAAGTTTATATATCCGCCACCGCCGCCAGGGTACAAAACTTTCAAGTCACGATAGAATCGGGATTTAAGGAGGTGATAGTATGAGACGGGACACGTGACCGGGTTGGAGGAAAAGCGGAGCAACTGCTTATCGGCTTTTTGCAACCCGTAGACCTCTCTCTCCCTATGCGTTCATGACATCATTGTCCAATACCTGAGACGTGCCAGTGGAAGGATCGTCGCCCGTCGATAATAAGTTATGGATTAACCCCTTCCCTCCTAACCTCTTCCAAATCAGCAAAATCCTTCAAAGCTTTCCATTACAATATATTCATACTTTTATCTCCGTGGCTTTCTCATTTGATTAAACTTTTGTAAAACACATGTATACTCTTAAAAATCATTTAAATTTTAAAATATTTCGTGTCAACGATTTTCGCCTCAGCCGCATTACTTTCTTTACCAATAATTTAACTTATCAACGAAATCGTAACATTTTTCAAAGAGTCCGAGTGGCTGATTAATAAGAGAGTAAGTTTCTGCGCTGTGTATAAATACATCTCGAGATAAAACTAACGAGTCTCCGAGAGGGAATGAAAGCTGCTGATGAAAGCTTTGCGTGTCGTGCGAGAGAGCGGGACAGAGACGACGGCAGAAATGTCGAGTTAGATTAATGGGACGACGCGAACCGAGCGGAGGATAGCAGTACGTTGAATTATCCAAGACGGCGCTGAGAAAAGAGAGAAAGACGAGAGTCTTTCTGAGAGAGAGTAGTATAGCAGAGAACTGCACTCACCGACTACGCTGAGAGTGTAGTTGAGAGACATCTTGGGCTCAGTGCTGACCTGGCACTCGTAAGTGCCCGAGTCCCTCTTCTGCGGTGACTTTATCTGCAACGTCCAGTTCTCCGACTTGTCCGGATGTATCACTTGGAATCTTAGGTCAGACGTGTACGTCGATATACCTGCGCTCAGTATGTGCATATCGCGTTTCCTCATCCAGGATACCTGAAATTTTACCACAACAAACCCACGACATTAGCTTTATTATTATAATACAAAAAAATTACATACACAAAGCGTACAGTACGCGATTGCCATGAACTCCGAAAGATTTTTAGAAAAGGGTAATCGTAAAAAAGAAAGTCTGCTCTCACGCAGCGATGACTTTTGGTAACTTTAAACAGTGATACCTTCATTTCTCGACAGAATGACGGAACATCCGCATCGTCTATTGTGTTCTATGAGAATAAACGTAGGGGAGTTACCAGACTGTTTATTCGAGCAGTTGCGGGGCGACACAAAAACTCGAAAAAAGCATCGTAAAGTTTTCAAAGCCCCTTGCAATTATTTTCGTCCAAAAAATGGGAAGTGTTCCAAAAAAATGTTCCGGGTCACATATTCGGTTGTTTTTTTCTCACGCTGAATACAAATCGTGTAGGAATTTTGGCCTAACTTCAAGTGCGACGAGGGTGATCGAGGAAAACTATTTTCTTTTTATTTTTTTTATTTCGTTTGCAACTGAATTTCCTTGTGAACAGTTTCCTCGTCGAGGATAATATAGTCAATAATCGGTAGTTGTCCGGAGTCCAAGGGTGTCTACGTCCGGCAAAAGTATCATCTTTCATGTATACATGTATATATATATTTACTCGCTATATAGACGAAAAGCAGTTCAGATGCCACAACTTCGCTAATGCGTGTAAATGTTGGGATTGGAAAAATGGGTAGGTAGAAAAGGTAAAAGACTTGGCGACACGGCGGTAGAGGAAAGGAAGAAAGAGAGAAATGTCGATCCCAGCGGTAAAACGACACGTCGTCGTCGTAGTCGCTGGGACGCCAGGCTGAGCGAGTGCCCCACGCCAAGAAGACGGCTTGTCACGCGACACGTACCAAAGACTTTTCGTGAGCGCCATTCGGTAAATCCCGCTACTGTTTCTTTAAAAACGAGTGGAATACGCGCGAACGGCAAAGAAAGAAGGAAAGAGAAAAAAAAAAGGAGCGAATAAAAAAAAACGAGAAAGCGCGGGAGCCGTAGCTCCCCGGAGGTTGAAGGTCTTGCGAATTGAATCCGTTTCGACAGTGTGAAAGAAGTAGACAAAAAGCTTTGGAAAATCTGCTCGGGACTCTGGCGTGTGAACAGACTTTTCAGGATTCAGCGTGAATAACTCACAGGCTTTTATATACGTTCACAGGTATCCCCCCAACGTATACCGGATAGTTCGTACTACCTAAATGTATGTCCTACTTTACGTGAAAGCTGTAGGCGAGTAAGTCGTAGAGCCGATCAGTGATGAATCCGGTTAAAGATCGATTGAGAGAATCGTCGCATCTACTTTCCCCCTTTTTTCTATCCTTCCCGATGTTCTCTACCCTTACTATCACCGTCATGACTGCCATCGAGAAGGAAAATTACGGCCTCTGTGATTAGTTTGTTCAGTCATTGAATAAAACAGAAATGTCCGTATCGTTCCCAATACTTTGGAGGTACGAAGATTCGATAGAAGCAAATGAGTTTTAGTCTATTTTAGAGATATTTTAGAGATGCAATGAGATATTGCATCCGCATTGCGCTGCAGGAATATACTTACCGTATCGAGAACGATTGTTGTTGAGAAATTTGAAGGTGCGACAGATTATCCACTTCGATGTCCGCAATCGATTCGTGACGTAATCTACTTTTCTCCTTCGTGCACCATTGGAATAAGAATCCGGAAGTACCAAGCGTGGATTTGAAAGAAACGAATAAAAAGCTAAAAGTTCTCTTCCAGAACAATTGTAACTTCTCATTGATTCTGAATTGAATTGGTAGATGGAACACGGTACTTGGTATCAATGGCGTTGAAGAGTGGACCACAGACGCGGAAGAGAAGAGCGTAAAAGCGTCGAAGCAAAAGAGTTAGGAAGAGAAAAAAATCGACAGCGAGGGAGGTGAGCGGAG
The DNA here is from genome assembly GCA_934046635.1 of Buathra laborator. Lineage (NCBI taxonomy): Eukaryota > Metazoa > Arthropoda > Insecta > Hymenoptera > Ichneumonidae > Buathra > Buathra laborator. The sequence continues at coordinate 2,670,267 of OW203898.1, read as the reverse complement.
TAAAAGGGAAACACAATAGAATGTAAATAGAGACGGAATAAGCTTTTATTACGGTGAGTCATTGCCGTTACTCTTCGTTTCGCTGCTTCTATCGCTAATACATCGTTGTCACTTGACTTTTATTGACACTAAAAAAAAATACAAAATTCAAACGGGCAGTAGATAAATAAATAGACACGATGGTAAAAGCAACGTTCGATATTCAAACCGTCTATATTTCTAGTTTTTTTTTTTTAACATCATGGGAGAAAAAAGGTTAGCTAATGAAGGTATAAAACAGTGTCTGACCGGGTAGGTAGGATCAACGTTGGGTGAGATGGTGTTGGTATCGCGCCCGGAGTGAATAGGTATAGCTAACGAACGAGGCGAACACACGAGTGCAGTGTAGGGCGTGTTACTTGGTTGCGTTGCAGTTGCCGAGCTCGGGTGCCCGGCACGACTCGTAATTTATGCACCAGTTAAGAAATATATTGCCCGGCAATGCCCGGTTCTCGCTTTGATCAGTAATGCGTGTAATGTTCGCACGCGCGTGCGCATACATTAAACGCCTTGCGCTTACTTATGAATTTAAAAATATACATACTTGTCACAGTTATGTTGCACGTGAGTGTCGGAAAATCAGTAAAAATTATCGGCTTTCGAGGGGACTAAAAAATAAAGTCTCGGAAAGAATTTGTCACTGCGAAACACTTTTAATTAATCGTTATAAACGAAGTGCTCGATGTCGCATATTTCTTTTTTCACACTTTCCTTTCCGAATATACATACGTCCATTGTGTTTGTCGTTACGTCATTGTGGTCGATGCGCCCTGAATCCATGTTTGTATTCTATTTGTATTTGATCATTATTATAGCGACCAATCCCGACAAGCCGTATAATAGCTGGCGCGGGCTCTCCGATTGATTCGTATTTAACGGATTGATTACCCGACATTTCTGTTGTAATTAAGGGTGGGGGGTGGTTGACCTTTAACCGAATTGTGTATCTCGTTTCAGACCGAAACTCCGGAAATCCCATAGCATCGGGATGAGATTGTCGATGATTGTATCTTCGGAAATTCTATTGTTTTCAATTGCTTCGATATCGTTCCGTTGTTCGTTCCATATACACGTACAACATATATACATGTTTTGCAACAGAATATACACACGTCGCATATACGTCGACTATGAACGTGTTTGCCAACGTTATTCGATATTACTCAATTATTGTTAATTAACGTTCTGTGGCCCATCAATATATCATGATCGGCGAATTGCGGATGATTGATTGCCTGATTCGATTAGTCTCGTTGATTTGTAGTTCAATTAGTATTTCGCTCCTGAATTAGAAAACACGCGTATTCGCGATTGGAAAAACAAAACATAAAGTGCAACGTTATTGTCAGGAGGCGGGGGCAACGATGACAGTACCTGCAGAGAAAAATAATATTGAGATACGATATGAGAAAACGATATAGAACGGTCGCATGGGTGCATGCGACTAACGCGGGAACAGAGATGGAAAGCTCCCGGAGAATAGTCGATGCCGGGGCAAATACGAGGCCCGTAAATGGCCAGGAAACTATCGGAACTGATATATGTATCCGGGGCATCGTATTGCTGCGCGAGGGTGAATGACTGTAGGTCACTGGAATTCTCATTTGGTTCCTGTTCGTTGGCCATATTCCAAAGGGGGAAGCGGAAAAAAAGAAGCTCGCGCACACGCACGTTTGCTCGTAAGAGAGAAATACAAAAAAAGAAGAAAAAAAAAAAGGTTCTTTTCGCTACGCATCGGTCGAAAAGCCGAGGTATCATTACGGCTATCATTTGCGCGCCAGGCACACGTGTGTCGATCGACGTGAGAGTATTGCTATTGCGTGATAGTACCAGCCGATGTCCGTAAAGCAAAATGTATCAAAGATATATTCTCTTTCTACACATTTTACGATAATATCGCTCGCTGCAGTGGTTATGTAGGCGGAACGCAGTGAATAAATCATTTTACGGAGATGTACCGATAAATCCGTATTGGATCTATCATTCGGTAAACGTATCTTCATAAGTCGTCGATTGATGTTACATCAGCTGGGAAATAAAATGCGAATGAAGATACCTGAAAATTTCGAATTCCGGCATCAGTATCGACCGGTAAAATGATAATCAATGTAGTTTCCAATTCCCGAAGATTTCATACTATATCCGAACAATGTACTGCGACAAATCTACCGTGTAGCATCATTCGGATATCCTAAAAAAACGTACATTGCCAATGCTCTTTCCCGTGAACACGGAATTGGGTCGTATCAGCATATGTACGGAATTGAACGAAGTAATATGAGACACGGAGGAGCTTCGTAGTGGTAGTAACCCTATTTCGGCTGAGAACCAAAGAATGCTAGAAAGCGAAGGGAAAGTTCGATGTCATGCCGAAAACTACCCATTGCTGCTTCTAATAAATATATAAATAGGGTGTTGTCTGATCAAATATATAGAACCCTAACCGGGACTAGCGTAGTAAAAGTGCAAATCACAACAAAAAAAAGGACGTAAGAACCATATACCCCAGATAATAGATTCACACGGTAAAGTTCACCGTGTTACCCTATCGGCTACAGACATTTTCCCGAAATGCAGCAACGCGATAGTCAATTTTGTCCTGAACTACAGATACGATGCGGTATATTATAATTTACAATATCCATACAGTGACATGGTTGATTGAGCCGAAACAACGAGGCTTTCGGAAAGACTCCCGTACACCCCGTCACCGATGAAAATCACCGAGGAGATTTTGTTGGACCTATACAGTCGCTGACGGTGAACATGGAAACCTGGCGTAACGCCACGCAAACGAATATTGCCAATAAACTGCCAATCCAATTTAGCTACGCAGAAAATACGGCCGCTCACTTTTATTAGAAAAGAGGGGCAAGTCGGCGACGGGAAAAACGGTGCCGGAGGAAGGAGTAACCACGCTGGAGATGGTGCTCCGGGAAACATCCCCAACGATTGCCCCTCTGCTTGGTTTGCAATTGAAGCGGTACCACGCTGAGAAACCGGAAGGACTTCCAAGCAGCATCTCATCCCTATATCCTGCCTTAACTCTCTCACTCTCACGGATACCGTCGCGAGCCTAGACGATGCTCTTGCATTTCCAACTCTCCTCCTAGCGCGGCGACGCTCGCGCGCGCGCGCGCTCTCCCCCATCGAACCCGTTACGACGGAATAAAATGCAAATACGCTCACGCGTACTTTTCCCACTTCGCGAAAACTTCCTTCATACTCTCGTCTCTCGACGCGCGAGCGGTTTCAATGCAGCTAGTTCACGTATTACTCCACCACCATCGAAGACGAATGTGATATATATCTTTGCAACGCTCACACGGTGACAGACTTTATAATCGTCACTCGCTGCGACGGCTTCGAATAATCAATTCCTCTCGCTTCGCTGTTTCTTCAATATGCAGTAATTTACGATATGTACTCGTATTATTCCATATTTGAACACAGAGTTTAACGCACCCAATAAAGCGAAATCGAATTATAACGATATTCACAATGTTCATTCGATACGAAAATTTTAAAGCTGTGTTAAAGCAATTTCGACGCTCTCTCACAATTTCCCAATTTAATTTTTCGCTAAAAAAAAAAAGTTTTAAATACGGAAAATCAGAGATATAACGTTGTTCGAAAGAATTTGCGAGTTAGCAAAAGCAAATTGTACACAGCTGCAGGAAAGAATAATCGAAAAATCTCCGAAAAGAATTTCCCTGACGGTGAGTTTCAGAAGAAAGAACTCGAGCGGCCAAAGCTTTGCCGTGATTCCGCAAATTTCCATCGTAGCTCTTGCATCAACATTATGAAGCATCTGATCGGCTTTCCGTTGGAATGTTGAGGATCGGAAGGTCTAACTCGTACGTAGTAGTTCTTACTCGCCGGCTAGATCGAGGATTGCGCACGAAGTTTGGAAGCTTTCGTTGGAAAAGGCGGTCAGTGTAGTAGCAGCAGCAGTAACAGCATGCGCTGAGTATATACGTATATATATGAAAACTCGTAGCGGGGTATCCCTCTCGCGCTATCTCGGACTGTCTGACGGGTATCGAAAACTTTTCGAGAGAAATTCCACGTCCGAGCGGTAGCGGATATCGGGGGGCGAATCATCCACTGCAGCTCTCTTCCTCGTTCGCTCACCTTCGCTCTATGCAGTATCAGCCATATATACCTGGAAACGGCAATGGCAACTGTAGGGAAGCCTTCTAGGTCAAGCCAGCGTACATCGGTCGCAGTGTGCACGGAGGCCATCAACTTTCCTCGGCACGCCGTTTCGGAGATTTCGTAACCCTAAACCCAGGCTCGCTGGCGTCCTGCCGCTAACGTTTCCCTTCCGTTTCCTTCGAGTTTCACCGAGTAGTCGAAACTAATAACTGGACTTGTTACGTGGTACCGAAGGTCCATTTTAGTGATAAATCCTGCGAATCATTCGCTCCGAAGCTTCATCGGCTCACACGCTTCGTCTAGCAGATTCGATGAACGTAATCGAATGACGAAACGGTGGAGTTGATTAGATTTTGGTGTTCTTCTAGATAAGGTTCTTTTCTTTGATACTAGTTGAGCTCGTTTATCGTTTGTACGATCTTACGCAAAATTAACATCTTCATTACAACCGGGTAATCGCGAACCGTATCAACATCGAATCTTAATTAGGATTCGATTTAGACAATAATAGTTGTATATATTGCGCATACAATAGACATGGTATTATTATTAATGTATTGGAGAATCGATGATTCGCATTACACGTGTACCTCGATAGAATATATATCTCTAGAATCCCTTTAAGTGAAGCGAATGGAATGGATATGATTGGACTACGCGGTAATTATATTCGTGGCCAATAGATCTCCATGCGCCTGTGATACTCCGATTATATCTGGCTATTGACCACGAATCTCGAGATACATTGACATAAGCTCTTTGAGGATATCGCACTAGCCGCAGAAATGGCAATCAAGATACATGAAGATCTCCTGAAAGCTAATCCGTTAGTTAATTGATATTGACATTTTCCGACTTCTGTATATCAGGGTTTGTCACCGTCGCTCTTCAAACTTCTCCGCTGTTTCGGTGGATACGTTACACCGCAATGATACGGTGCTTTGAAATTCGACAAATTCATCTTCACCCGCGAAGTAAATGGATAATATACGTATCCTGACAAAACCGCTGAGGCTTGCGCTGTCGTAACTTTCGGAAATGTTATTAACTCGAGACAGTTTTGGGACCCCCGGGATAATAAATATGTTTAAAATTAAGATTCTTGATTCGGCATTACAATTTCAGCGCAAATAATGAACTTGCCCTTCATGATCCTGACACCCTCATGAGTGACACTATACATTTTAATTGGTAGCAGTAAAATGCGTTTTATTAGCCTCAGTTACATGCAAGTGTTTGACATTCTATTGGGACAACGTGTTACGCACATTACATACATTCTGTTGAGGCTAATGGACCATTAACCGAGGTCCTTCAGCCTATAGTATTATCAATTACAAGAGTGTTAATTTGTTAATGTGCCGTACTGTTCATATATTGATGGTATGTTGTTCGTATCGCTATTTCCTATTGTTCTATTACGTTGGAGATAATTTCAAAAATCGTGCTGGTAGGGAATTTGTTTTTGGGAACGATATTCGCGGGACGTGTTCTGCAGAGAGGGGATATTGTTTTTAGGTGCTGTCGGGCAAAATTAGCACTGAGTTTTTTTGTTCTATTTATGTTTGGTTCTATTTTGCTGGTGTCATATATATCGTAAAGTAATGGTGAGAGAGGTGAACCCTGCGGTACGCCTTGTTCTGGGCTAAACGGATTCGAGTGTGCGTTACCGACTTTGATCTTTAGCGTGCAGTACATTTCAATTACTATAATATTACTATAATTAGAGTTATTAAAATAACTGCCATATTTTCTGCAACGGGATTTAGCGTTTGGTACGGGATGGTGATTATCTTCAATATATTATGGGAATTCGTTAATTAAATAAAATAATTTAACAGACAGAATATAGATACGAGAGATATCTTCCGACGGCTCGTATCGAGGTTCATCCGTTTTTATTATATTATAATTTAACGAATCTACGGGGTATTAAAAGTTGTATATTTAATGGATAAGGGACTACTGAACTGAATCGAAATTACACTGCCGATGCTGTATAATTTAATACGTAATCTCAATTTATGGAATATGGGTTACATATACTATGTAAATGCAATCGATTATGTGCATATTGAAACGTTGAAGAACAAATTTGTGACATTGTAAATATAGGTGGCGTGCGAGCTTAGAATTTTTCACTCGATATCGCTCGCCTGTGGCGTTGAACGCGGTGGCATTTGTTTCGTGGTAAAATAATAATAATAATAATAATAATTAATGTAGGCTACTTTTACGCAGCCTGTATTAATTAAAGCTTAACTGCTGAATGTAAACTAAGTATTGCACATAATTTCACATCACAAAATTAATGACAGGATGTTATTGCGTCATATTGATTAATCAACGTTGAAATTTATGGCGGGTTTGCATAAGCGAAACGTGATTGATTTGCTAATAATTATTATTATTACTGTATTTGTCTAATATGGTAATCTGCAGTAGTCGTGTTCATTTCAAGAGACGCGGTAGCGTCGACGCCAAGCAGTTTAAACAAAAAGTCCGCGCGACGCTGCCGCGTGCATCGAGCGCTCGTCTAAGGACTTGGCGAGTCCTTAGAATACATATAAATGTAGTTGCATCGAAAGAAAGGACGGAACATTTTTTTTTTAATTTTCACTTGGGAATATGATTTTTAATTTTTTAAAAGATTTTATTTTCAAAAAATTTGAAAACTATTTTTAAACGACGTGGCGACGTTTTTAAATTTTTTGCAAAATTTTTATTTTTTTATTTATTATATTATTATATTTTTTTATTTATATATTAATTACGCAAGTCTCTTGCGCTGACACTTCATCTATGTCAGTCTGCGGTATTGCCGTGTTGTGCAACTATTTGCGCCCGAGTGCGTTGCGAACGGTATGGTTAAAGCTGTGCACAAAGCTAGAAACGGTATACGTCCGTCTCTCGCCTCAAATTAGCCGGTTGCGACTGACACTCAAGCTCCGAGGGGTAAAATCTACCTCAGTCCAAAAGACCAATCCAATTAGCCGAAGAATACTCGCGGAGATTCTCGCAGCGCCAACAAGGCTCGAATGGCTCGTTTCTGTCTCGAATATTCTCTCGGGTCCGAGGATCACGACCGCGCTAATGTGGATTCGAGTACTGTTTTTACAGCGATTACCGAAAGAATAATTAAAAAAAAGACTTAATGAAACTGATAAAGGACGCGAAGACGAAAGGAAGAAAAGAAGAGTATATTTCATTTAATTATTTAACGAGAGTCGTTTATCTCTCCAATCAAAAACAATACGGAAGGTATATAGAGTAAAATAGTTATTGTACAGTGAAAATATAAAATTGCAGTTGCAACAAAGGAAGACTAAATTTTCCTTCTCGCGTAATAACAATGTTTGTGAGATGAAGCAGCAGCTGGACGATTCTCAAGAGCTTTGGAAAGTAATCTATCGACCTTGCAAACCATTTTATACATTCCCTATACGTAAAAACAACAAAATTGAAACAAAGTTAATTAGTTACATGATCCGATAGCGTCTTCGAAGAATCTAATGCATCACAGTGAATTTTAGAAATTCGTACAATACAACAAAAAACAAAATCGTATCTTCTATGTCGTCGGTAAGATTCAATATAAACCTCATCATTACCCCCAAATATTGATTCAAACTGATTTTACGAAAAATACGATCAATGGCGACGCGAAAATTTGAGTTCAAAGTACCGGGACGGGATACCGTCGGCTATAATGTAGAAATTGAGTTTCGAGCAGAAGTTTTATTTCATCATCGAGAACGGTCAAGAGAGTCCGCAGACATGAACGAGACGACCTGCCGCGTTGCCGAGCGCAAAGTGTAACAGGAAATTCAAGCGGGATAAAATTCGGATAAAATGAGACAGTAGGACGAAGGAGACGGAAGCTGGCTCCAGGGGGGCTGAAAACTTTTGTCACTATGGGACACTTTCGTATCGCCGTAGGAAGCGTTCCTTGCCGCATCAACCCCCCGGCGCTGTCTCTACTCTTCTTCGCTTTACCCAAGAGCGTCCATGGAGTTGCGTGAGGCAAAACAGAATCCGGAGGTTAACCGAACAGAAGAGTTGAAGCTGGCGAGATGCGCTAGCTGTCACCAACCTAAAACTTTTACCCAAAAAGTTCGTCGACTTTTCTCTACACTCTTTTGCGCCACTTGCTTCTTTCTTAGCGCTCGTACCGCCCTGCGGATGACATACCAACCTTCCATGTTAAAATACACGTGTATATATACATATATATATCAAGCGACCAATGTAACCTGCTTCTGCCACAACGTGTAAAACTTTCGGAACGTTCGAATATCTTTCACTGATAAAAATGACTTAAAAAAGAAGCCCCCCACGTCGTCAAGATAAGAGTGAAGGCAGTCGTTAATTTATCGTCTGAACTAATTTATCTTTGCTGTCGGCAAATTGTCGCCGGATTTATGATGTAACAAATAGCGTGCTTAGCGCGATGTAATTCGCAAGACCCGTCGACGTCTACCGCAGTTAATTAGCTGGGAAGAGGACGACAGTGAGGTGTACGAGGAGTACGAGCCGACACGCTGAAGTGACGAGAAACTTGCGACTTATTAGTTTAGACATGACGGTTTATCACAGCAATGTCTCACGCAAACAGTTCGTGTCGGATTCGCCGCTAATACCCGACCTTCAAACTTTGATACTGTGACAGAGATCTCCGTGCAAAGCTACGAGTCATATTCGTAATGACGTCGATCGATGTGCGAGCAAAGGGTGCCGGTTTCTCGTCTGTGTTTTCTCCAATACGTTATGCTTATAAATGCACAGACTATCGCCGCATATATAACATTCCTTGTGTACGTATATATACGCATCTCGGTATATAGGATTACTAAACTCCTCATCTCTCTCGCGTCGGCGCTATCGTGATTCGATTATCTCAATTAGTTCCATTTCCGCGCCATGTATAATCGCTCAACTATAATCACTGACGTCCAACGATGAATTTCAAAGGGATTGACGAGTGATTAAATGGACGGTTGCGCATACCCTGATGCAGAACGCAATCATTCGTCTCGATAATCTTATCCGAGTTCTCGCTTTCCCGATATAATTGCAGATATTGCATGAAGATTTGCAGATGACGAATTCTCTATAATAATAATTCCTTATCGAGTGATTGGCATGAATGAATTTAATTTGGAAAATTTAAACCAATCACCACTTGTATATTAAATTCCAATTCAGTTTCATCGTGACGATAAAATTTACAATGCAACTGCGTTTCTTTTCATACGTTTTCTATTTATTTTTTTTATTCGCATCGCGAGGTTTGCCTCATTGTTCCGACGATTGTGAAATTTCGGCCGCAACGTGATTTTCGAGGTTGTTTATTCATCTAGGCGCAATCCCCCGGAGACCGGTGCAAAAAACAACACACTGGCGTAAAAAAAAAAAACAAAAAAAAATCTGCGTGCCCCGTGAAACATGTCATTTCCATCAGGTTTGCACGCCGCGAAAGCGGGTAGAGGAGTGGAGCGGACGCAAAGCTCGCGGGGTATTTTATTTCGCCTTCGGGACAGGCCTATTTCCCAAGCGGTGAAACGTGGTGAGTACAACGTGACTTTGCGTACGTTTGTTGTTGAGGCCCACAGTTTGTTCTTCGCGTGTCGTCATATGTGGCCCGGGGGGTGTATACGTGAGCTATTTGTTAATCCGATCGCGTCTGCGCTTGATGCGTGCTGCACTTGATACGTAATGTCCTATGCGATAACAGGTTAGTTAAAAAAAAAAGAAAAAAAATAAATAAATCGTCAACAGTTTTTCATTTTCAGATAGCATCGCGCTGTAACGAGATGTTATGGGAGCACGAAGCGTTGATAATTTTTATCGCTCGCGAAAAAACGATTAATTACATTTAAATTTTTCGTCATTTTTTAAAAACGTGCATCGAATTGAATGCAATTTTAATTAACCCGAGAACACCATACATGGGCCTACTGGACCTAAGTTGTTCCAAAGAGGTCTTACATTTTTTAAATATGCTGTTTTAGGACTCATTCAGAAACGTGTAGCTTTTATTAATTTTATCATATCGATATTGCGCTTGCAAAAATGTTGATTTTTGACAATATCTCGCACCGATAAAAACACCAGGCATCTCAGAGCCATATGGGGCATTAAAAGATTGCAAAAATATATGTAGTGTTCTTGGATTAATTCTAGAATTTCGGTAGTGATTCGGATCGCAAGGAAGGAAATACATTCTATCTATTAGGCTACGCGTAGTGTAATTCCGTACATCGTGTCTGATTTTCACGGAGAAAGTGAAAATCGATTGGAGTGAAGAAGCGTGTCGCTCGTCAAAAGCTATAACAATGCATGGCGTTTATGGGTTTAAGGGAAAAAAACCTCCGACCTCCTGTTAAATGCAAATTTTCTCTATAAATTGACGATACAGCGATTAGTTGCACGCTCCGTATCGTCGACAAATAGTTGGCAGTTCGTACCGTTGCATACAATGCTCGAAGTTCGAACTGTGCAGGCGGCCCTTCGATATATCGAGAAGAGGTCAGCGTCAGTTATGCTTTACACATAAATACACATCTATGCAGCATAGAATGTGGTCCAGTTTCCATCGTAACAGTAGGAACGTTATATCGTATATACACGACAACATGAGTGGGGCTACATCGGATGTGCCACTAGCAATTGCCACGTCCAATTGTATAGCCATGGTGGAAACCTCGAATGGATCTGCGTACGACGCGTGGAATGCGCGTTTGAAAGTCCACTGATAGTTGTGACAGTGGGCGGTATTCAATGGTTACACCTACCGCCCGGCAAGAGTTTCCTGACCCCCGCGAGATAAACGAGAGTTACTAGTGCCACGAGAGCAATGCGCGTTTCCGATATCCGCCAGAATATCCCGAGGTACCTGGCTCCATATCTCTCGCCGAATCCCCGTACGTTTTATACAAACTTTCACATAACAACCGAAATATCAATGCCAAAAAAAATGTACATCGTTTTGTCGCGCATTTATTGATATGGTAAACACTTTGAAAAAAAAAAAAAGGTTAATTATTGGTAGCTGGACTATTGGTAAACAATCGGTTCAACAAGCGGAATCACCGAAATTTTGACAATGTTGAATGTAATGTTAACAGAAAATAGGTAATGTAATTCGAATGTTTATGTCGCCGATGCGGTTATCTGCCGAAACAATGGGTTCGACGAGCGACATATTGAAGTACTGTGAAGCTAACGGATGAGACTCTCGGTTACTATAATTTGTACATTTACATTGCAGATGCTGTATCTACTGAAAATATCGTCATAAGCGACAGTCCGATACTGACTCCTGCGAACCCAAGTGCTATTTCATGTGGTATAATTAGCCGTGAACGCGCAGAATCGCACACAATAATCGGGCACAATACTCTGATGGAGGAGCAATGGGAAACTACTGCAGTTCAACGCTTATCACAGAACCACTTGCTGGTCTCTTCTGGCTCCTGCGTTTGTCGAATTTGTCACATGAATACCTCCAAGGAACGTCTCATATCACCTTGCAGGTAACTATATGCTCGCCCACGTGAATGATTCCATTTGCTCCTCCAGTTCGTCAAAGTCCTCCATGTGTGAACACACGAATATTGCAATACCGCACGTTTACACGAACATACAAATGACAGTGAGCTCTTCATGAGGCATTTTCCATTGAGGGTCATTTTCTATTTTCTATTGTTACTTATCCCTGGTCATTTTATTCTAACGTGATGACGATACGAATGGAAAAAATAGAATCGAAAAATGTCAAACTAATAATTGCAATGATTTTCTCGTCGATTTTCCGGTTCTTTAGGATTTTTGTATGTTTTCGGAAATATGAGATTCGTTGACAAATGGCTCAGTTTATCGATCACTTTCGCTCGTTTGCACTAGCGGAGCGGAAAATATCAATTGGCGTCTCTCATCGGTTTCGTAGCGGTTTCTGCACCGCTAGATAATTAATTGATTGGTGGTGAAGAATGCGCGACGCAAGCTTTCATCTCCTACTCCAGAGAACTTCCGCTGCCGGTTGTGTCGGTACAACTGAATCAATGGTCAATTATGCATTTTACTCCATTCTCGCGTTTATTGAATAGATGTTCTGTGAATGTGACTGTGTTCTGTTTTCATCACACTGACGAAGCCGCGGCCTCTGTACGCTTCTCTCGAATAAACAACAGTACCTATCGCGATCAGAATTTATCGATGCTGATTGAAGCCAAGTATGTGGTTCAAAAAGTCACCCATCTACGCTGTATCGGGTTGAATAATTTCGAAAAAAATTATATCGGCAGACTGCGGTCCGATTGCAAAGCGGACGGATATATGGGAGTCAGATGGTTAGTAGTCGATTGGCATTCGTCGTAGTGACAGATTAGACTGGGAACGGAAAGGATCTCCGGAAGGCGACCAGCCAAGAAACCATATAGCTACGTCGAACGAATTCTCGTTGTGCATAACTCGAAGTTTTGAGGAGAGATACTACGATTCCCGAAGCTTCCCCCAAATCCTCTAAATTTTCCAACGGTATTCGCAACCGAAATAGTTGGCCTCAGCCAACTGTTACAAAGTTTAACTAACGCTATTGGCATGACCTGCTTGTTGAACGTGTTATAATCTATGTAGCGGGAGTATGGCGCAAGTTTGGCGACATCATAGGTCAAGATTGAATTCAAACATGCGGAATAATCAATGATTGTTAACAGTAGCCGGACGAATAATTTGAGACTTGTCGGGCTTTTTTTTCTGGGATCGTGTTGCGGTAGAGAATAAAAAATTTGCTCAATTAGCACATTCTGAATGAGACACGGGCATCAAAAACTTTTCTTCATAAATTAAAATAACTTAACGTCCGTTGGTGTCGTTGCAGAATCTCGGGTTGTTACTCCACTACTGGTCTCGTCGGGAAAACTAAGAATATTATGCAAAAACAGGACGATCTCATGCAAAACAAAATTCAACCGCTGCTGAAGAATTAACTGATTTTAACTTGCTTCTAGGATCATTATTTTTCTATCTGTACAGTCAAAAATACAAAATAAATCACCTCGGTAAAGGTTGTTCAATTTTTTTTATTTTTTTTTAATCTAATAGACATCTGTAAATTATTCTTCGTTATTTCCAATTAGTACATTTTTTTATCAGCGGTCGTCCCAGGAAAAATATTTGATAGATCGAATTTTCAGTTCAGTGAAAATTGTTTTAATTAATTAAAGCTTCGAGTGCATTCATCAAAATAATTGATGATACTTTTCAATAAATACTCCGAACTAACGCGCATTGTGTAAAATTTTGTTTTTTCCATAACATTTAATGAAAAAAACAGTCTGGTAGATTGTTGTAACCTACTAATTCATTAATTATGCGTACACGTCAACTTGAAATATGTTTTTTCACTACTAGATGCAAAGGTAGCCTCGCCTACGTTCATCTGTCGTGTCTGGAGCGTTGGCTGAATGAATCTTGCCGCAATGACTGTGAACTCTGCCGTTACCACTTCAACGCCGTTGAGACCCCTCGTTACCGTTGGTAAGCAGTTAAATAATCGATAATCTCAACCGTTAATCGTGAAAGTCGTCTTCGTTTTGCGATAATGAAAACGTCGTTCGAGGAAAAGCTATACTGCTATTGAAATGGCAACCATCGACTTTTAGAAAATACTCATAAAAAGGCAATAAAATAAAGATTTGACAATAATGATTAACGAACGAAAAGTCGTAAGAAAATGTTTGCTAACGGCAAATTTAATCCATTACTATATGACAAAGACGAGAGACCGAAAGCCAATTTTTCGCGAGAAATGCTATGCACCTGTGGAGAATCAATAATGCCGCATCAGCATCGCTTAAGCCGATCCGACTACGGTGTGTTTGACCTTGCGAAACTAGCTACCGGGGGATATGTCGATCCAGCGGTATAGGAACACCTCCACCTTGCGCCTTAACACCATCCACGGTAGCTTCATGCTCCGTTAAGCGGTAAACGGTATAACGACCGCCCATATCGAAGATTGATCGAAGAGCCTCTCCGTTCGCTGTTCGCGATGTCGTGCAACACCTCATCGTCGCTATTTCATCCCTGTAGAATACCCCGAGCTTTCTTCGACGGTTCCTATTTCCTTCCTTTTTTTCTTGTCGCCACGCATAACCAAATAATAATTGATCTATTCGCGCATGACACCGATTCGATTTTATCTACAGAGAGAAAGATCACGATCACAATACTCGCGATTTGATCGATTTGACACGCATAGCATACGAAGTGGCTTCTCTTTAACATGTGTAATCCCCCATACGAATGTATCCTGAGTCTTTGTTGACCTCTATACACGGACAGGTACTACTAGACGTCAATAATACCCTCAATCGAACGAAAACGTTCACGACGACAATGACAATATGTAGGGATTCCGTTGAAGCTCCGAGTCAATTCGCTGATCGAACGACGGGGCTTCCGGAGTTTCAGAACGCTATACTGAGCCGATCCCGCTGGTTTGACAAGGATTATACGGTACACGTATAGATATATTCTATACGAATGCCCGCAGGCCGGAGTCCCTCAGGATATGGATTAGCTACCCCCGTAATCGGAGACACATGCAGTCCGATCTTCTCATCCTCACGCTACTTACTGTTGTTACAATGGGATTGGTCACTGTATGTATACTCGGTGAGTTTAACAACTTAACGTGGTTTATCCAGTTTGTGGTCATTACTTTCGTGAATACTTGTTCTGTCAACCGTAGTGTTATTCCAATCCATTCAGGGCTTATCCAGTTCGTACATTATCGCTTTTTCTTATTTTCCTATAGGTATGCGCTATTTTGTCATCGAAGGAAGAAAAATCGGTATCTCGAGATTGTGGACGAAAGGAGCGATATCCTTTTTCCTCACTATAGTCATTCTGGGTTACATGACCACCGTTTATTTACTGGCAAAGGTAAGCACGTTTCTACTGTGTTTGCTACATCAATCCGCATGTCACACGTAATCCTATCGATAAAAACCTGCTGTCGATGTATCGATGCGTCGTGTTTCCGATTGATTCGTATGCGGGTTCTCCACTTCACGAGGCTGAATGCTCTCGCTGAATAAACGAGCTGAATAAACTCTTAACTCATCAATGTTTAATATGGAAACTCGTGTTTGAAGTGAAAGGTCAAGATATTCGGTCATTACGAGTTTCAATTCTTGATCGCCGAAAGCTTTTTGACACTATCAGTAGAATTCATATTAGTAATACCTGATTTTTTAATTTAAATACCTTTGGCTACACAGCTCTTGAATGAGCGAATGCAGGTTTCGTTCGTTATTGTCACCGTTGATTCCGACAAATATTCACACTATAACAAACTGTTTGAGGAGAGGTAAAGAGATTCTGAAAAAGAGGCAGGCAGAGGCGCAAGAAGGTAATGCTTCGTGTAGTGTACTCGTACACGCGTCTACTACGATGCTCAACGCTCTCGGTATTGTTCGGTTTCTCTCTATCGTATCTGGAACGAGACAGGGACATACTTCAAGTACGTAACGCTCCCGAATTCTAGGTACATCTTCCCATCCCTTCGTACTTTGTTATTCACCACTTTGACGCCGAAACAGAAGCGATGGCCAGAGTAGCTACTTCTAACACCATTGTCTGCAGAACAGTACGCAGCTTTGCCCGCGTAAAGTACATTTTTGTATTGCGTTACGACCTCATAAACAACGCGTTCATTGAGCGTATGCCGAGAAAGCACGAAAGCCTATTATACTCGTGTTTTCGCAATCGCGAGCTGCAGCAATAAAAGGAACAAGTATATATAGCGGTATAGTAGAACGACACAGGATAACTCGCGGTAAGGGGGCAAACCGTTGGAGTCTTGAAATTTGGTACAACAAACAGCGAATGAGGTCTCTTGTAGTATAACGGCTGGAGTATGTGATGCACGCTACGAACGTACACCCGACGCTAGTCATCCACTTGAGTCAGTTCAGGATGTATGCTGCAGTGTAGAACTGTTTACAATACAGGAATACTACGCGTGCTATGTTCCAGCTAGAACGTTCTCTATACTCTCGTCACTTCAGCGCCGGCAGTGCCGCCGAAATGTAACCGACAGTAGAAGCAGCAGCAGCACCATCAGGGTGCTCGGCCGCATTCTCGTGGGTGCTTGTGGCAAATTTTAGGAAGCCCAACGTAGTCCGGAACACTCTCGTATGTAGTTCTGACATACAAGTGTCTACATTGTGGATATTCCCGGGGCGACGCACCACCGAAAGCCATATATACAAGTCAGCGGTGTGGGGAAGCGGGGGAGGGGGGGGGGGGGGACTCGCGCGCTTGTAGTTCTCTCATGCAACGTGGCTTCCGGGACCGCGTACAGGAAAATACTGCACGGTCGATGAATGCCGTATGAAGTATATCTATAACTTCATCAGTTGCGGACCAAAAGGTGTAATTGAATCGACCGTGGATTTAAGAATCGTTATTACTTTCAGTCTTTTATTTATCTTCGTTGCATCGACTTTGGTTGGTATCCTTTCGATACTTAATCCTCTTAAGTACGGCAGCGCTTGTTTTTCAAGAAGAAAAAAACAAGTTTTATCATAGAAGAACGATCGGTAAAAATAAATTCTTCGAAACATTCAGCAGCTCTTTGTTATGCTCCACAAATTGGATAATTTTTTTATTGAATTCTTTATTTTTAAAGTAATGGTAATTTAATGAGGCAGCAGATATAGACCGTAGCATCGAAAGGTCAAACAATCGTCGCCACCGACAAACTTTTCGGTACTTAACCGAATATACTCTATTCTGGTGAAGACTCGTATTGATTCAGAAATACCGTAGAACAGCTCTTTCTTCAGGTTAATTTGTAGTTCCGAGAGGTAATGAAGAATTGCGAGGCAATTAACTTCGCGATAAAAGCAGCCAATGAAGTTGTTGACGCAATCAATTAATCAATGGAAGAGAGCAAAATCGAATACGCGTGCATCTACATAGAAATGGTTTTTGCGTTTGATTCGAAATACGAGGTCAGAGATCGGTCTACAACGGACGCGACATCGTTTTGCGAAGCTGTACGGAAATCAACGGTTTATGTGTCGCGTGCGGTGTGTATTTGACATTTATGCATTCCGATCTTGTCGACCCAGATGTAAACGAGCTTCACTGCTTCCGACGACCGTGAGGGGTGTGACCCCTCGAACGTCAGCAATGTACTAACGTTGTATAGTGGACGATGTGAAAATTTGCCAGTGAACGTAGATCCGTTTACGGAATCTATGTACACGTGTTCGTATGATATTTGCGAGTTCAAAGGGGTGAGAAGTTCCCTTTGGTTAACCCCTTGGAGTATCTACAAACCCATGAATCTTGGAGGGGGGTAATGTCTATATACGTCATAGTACGTGATCCGGAACAACGCTGACGTCTTTTTGCGAACGAGACAGAAAACTCTCGGGAAGGGATAAAAGTCGAATAACGGAAAGGAAAACGAGAATGAAGTAAGCGGTATAGGTCACCAACGGTGATATCCAACCTAAAGAAAAGTCGATGATGCTGTTACTCCGCTGGGGTTGCTCTTACTATCGGTGCAAAGTGTGATCAAGGGATGAAAAGAAGGAGGATCGGGCACCACGACACCGTGAGAAAGATCGAATAAGACGGAGAATGAGGAAGAAGCCGAGAACAACCTGCTGCTGGAAGGAATTACAGATATATGGATGGAGACAGAGAGAGTGAAAAGGATCGACGATGGATTCGCAAAAAAAAAAAGAGGAAATGAGAGATTGGGGACACACAGAGGTGAAGGCAATGGGTAGAGTAGGAGAAAAAGAGAAGCTGATGTGCGAAAAGTGGAATGCGATGGGAAGAGAATCAGACTTGTAGCAACGGAGCGTTAACGCAAACCAACGTTTTTTCAGTTTTACATCCTTTTTAATATCATGTTGACAACATTTTTTTTTAAATGTCCACGTGTTCTTGCGGTGGATGAACATTGAACTTTTAACAGGAAACAAGCAACAAAAAACCTCCACAGCGATTTCATGCGTGGCTCTAGTTGTGTGACAATTTTTTGGGCTCTCGTCGTTTACGAATTCAGTCGGGCATTAATAATAGGAAGCGAACTTGCCTTTTCAGCGTACTCTACATTTCCTTCCTCATAGCAGTAACGTTACTCCTTTCTCGAGGGCGTTTCGCTATTCGTTGAAAGTCTCCAGGTATTAACGATACTAACGGTACGGGGCACTGAAACGAATTGGCCCAACGGAGGAAAAATCGTGCAGAGATGAAAGGATCCTTTGTACTCCGTAGTCAATTCCGGCTGTTAGATATGTAGCGTTTCAGTCGTCGACGTTGTCGTATGAAGCTCTCGGGTCGACGAATTTTGCTTCTTCTCACACTGTACCGAACACATACTGAACTACAATAGAATTTTTCTTTATCAGAGTTTTTCCAGGATATTTACAATTATTTTTTCAATATTTTTTTCGTTATATTGACGCAATGCTATGTTAGTGTACTGAGAAAATCCGCTCTCAGAAAGGGCGAATGGGTTCAACTCTCGGTCGGCTCAGATTGATACGAGGATTGTGGAGAACACTTGTGGAAATGTTGCAGGACCAGGTGTCTCCGTGGTACAGGTGGTGGAAGAGCACCGTGAACGTTCGTCTAGTGATGGAGCAGCAGTATAGTCAACCTCAGCAGCCACTCCTAGCTACGGGAAACTTTGACGAAGAGCCTCTTGCCAACACCAACGTCGAGGTTAATACCGAACCCGAGACTGGTGAAACGCCCACAAACATCGATTTCGTTCTCGTTCCATCGAGCGGCCGAATCTCCGAAGGTCAAAGCTGAACCATCGAAGGATTCTTAAAGTAAAAGCTCGAGCAGCGAGATTCGGTAATCCCGGTAAGTAAGGAGAAAGCCTTTGACGGTTCCGAAAGTCCTCTTACCGAGATTATTTTTTTACTCTTTCTAACCATCGAAGACTCTGGAGAGCAAGGAACGGAACGTAACAAGACTGGTTGCTTCTTGAAAATCGCGGTCTATTGAAATTTCCTGATACGAAGCGAATAAAGTGCAATGAGCGATAGAAAAAAAAAAGGTTAAAGTTCGATCGTCGATTGATCATTCGTCGATTCTAGTCCGATAGTTACGTATGGAATCGTTCAATTGAAAAACATAATTGGACGGCGAACTGTGTGTTACATCTTATTCTCTTCCTCTATCGCGGCCGTAAATCACGTATATAAAGCTAAGCTACCAAGCTACTTTAGAGAAATTAAAGTAGGATATGGCATTGATATTTGTGAAATGCGATCAGGCAAATTTTAATTGTCGTCGATGTGGCCGGATGTTGCCCCCATGGCGGTTTATAGTCGCGAGCGTCTAATGAAATCGGAGTGCGGTACGTTATCGATCGTCGGGAGAATCTGAAACCGGGTCAAAAACAGCCCCTTCACTCTCGGCCCGGTGGCACCCGTATCGGCATGAGCAGTAGTAGCGGCAGCAGTCGCAGACCGGGATCGTCGGCGGGTGAACGGGGAAGGTGTTTTCACCGTTGCCCCATTTCCCTCGTCAATCTCCACATTCGCCGAGCGTAGTTTCACCGAAGCGTGGCGCCTACCTAACGCCGAGAGCCAACCTCGAGTAGAAAACAAACAAAAAAGAGAGAAAGAGAGACAGAGAAGGGGAGAAAGAGTGTTGAGGTCACGAGACGAGAAAAACGGGGATGAGGAGAAGAAGAAACGCAAAGTGCGCGTGGGTGGACGAAGAGTAAGGAAGGGAGAGAACAGAGAGAGGGATGTAGAGGAAAAGTTGAAGGGAGAGAAAACCATCGTTTTCGCGGAAAATGAGGGTGGGCAACCGGGGTTGCGCTTCGGTACGCGTAAAATATGAGCGTAAGCAAGAGACGCTGGAACAGACTGAACGTTCGCGAGGAACCCTCATAAATCCTTTATTGTGTCGTAGTTGGGCTTCGTGGAAAGACGGGGTGGGAGAAAGACACGAAAATTTTGCACCACACGATACGCCGCAATAACATTTCGAATAAGAAACGCAGAGTCGAGGGATAAAGGGACGCGATGTTAGATTGAGAGAAGAGATTGAGCGAGAAAAAAAAAGAGGGAATTGAGGCGAAAGCAAGGATTGAAGGAGAAAGGAAGGAAGAAAAAAAGGAGAAAAATAAATGAGATACATACAATAGGTATAGTGTTGCAGGCTGTAGTGTAACGCTGTAGTGTTTGTATACTGTGCGCGGAGGCAACGACAATCTTGAGTGATTGGATTCCGGCAGATGTAAAGCCCTAGCGGTTTGCCTCCCTACTTTCTTGGAACAAAAATAACATTCTTGTCGATCCTAGTAATGCGAATGAGGCTTGTACGTGTGCTTATTGTCGCTGAACTTCTCAACGACGAGGGTACAATGGCTCATACTATTATTTGCGTTACGTGACATTCAAAACCTTCTACTTCCCGGGCAAAGATATAAAAAGGCCTTTCATTAAGCGAAACAAGATAATAGATGTATTATCAATTCTCCATTATACTAAAGGGTAAACAATGAAGAATTTTCCAGCACATGTACCGTCAGTAAATCGTACTGAGACACTAGTAATTTTAATCCAACGAATTCATTACTCTTCACGTACAAATAAATATGTGCAATGCGAGAATTAATTTTTGTACTTTCGTTAATTATTATTCAATATTCGGTATGGAATGTACGATGATCGGACGCATTAATAAACGCATTCTGACAAAGCACGGAATCGATCGTCGCGCGGTCTTTTTGCACGAATAACGTTCATGCTGTGATGGGGTTAATCCATTTTTATCAAACACCAAAACGAAGCTTTCCGGCCCCACCTCGTCCCTTGTGTCTACGCGGATTCATTCATCGAAAGCTCAGCTTTGGATGGATACACACGAGAGTCGGTCGTATACCTATTCGTTTATTTATTTTTGTCGATTCGGCTCTGTCGAGGGTATCGTCGATTTTTCACTGGCGCGTATGATGTGTCGAGCAATAATTCACGAACCGCCCAGGGTCGCGGGCGGTGGATGAATCTGCGTGGACACTGGAATCTCACATTGGCCTTCTATGTATTCGGTGAGAATTTCGCTCGGAGTAAGCGAGAGAGGAATTCTTCTCCTTTCATCTCGTTTTATCTATACTTCATTCCATCTAACGTTTTTTTTTCTTCTTCTCTACCATACCGCGCGCGCTCTTCTCTTTTGCCGCTGAGAAAGCTGTCTGTAACGAATACGATAGCTTGACATTGGCAAAAGTTATTGGCTTACCCGATGTAGGAGGAGGTTCACCAAGTTCCGTTGTATTCCAATTTTCCAGATGGCTGCTCCAAAGGGATAAAATATTGTAGTGACGAAAACGTGTACGGAAAATTGGTTAGATAGTCGATACACGCGAACAAGAATTCGTACCGATGTTTCGCTCTTCATCAAATTTCACATTTTATTATGTTCCTTTCATTCTTCAAGATTTGTTAACGTTATCTTGCATCTTCCCTTTTTATTATACTGTCGAAGAAGAGTTAGAGGACGAAGGCGAACTATTGCAAGGATCTTTCACAAAAGAAATGAGTTTTCATTGCTGCAGAGTGAATCGAGAAACTTGGAGGATCCACGGCGATATATTGGTATCTATGTATCGGCCGATGCAGAACCGAGAAATCTCCAATGTCATTAAAACTTGTCAATGGAATAGCGCCGAATGTACACGGGGCCAAGTTTCAACGAGGACACAGTAGAGAGAGTTGCGACATCAGAGAATAGAAGGCGGAGGGGGAGGCTTACTAGAGTTCGCAGTGGCGGTTTTGATGCTTGTGATTACTGTGCTGTCTCCATGCGACACTTCAACCTAACGGAGAGCCGAGCAGTAGGGTTGCATGTGTCGCTCAATTAATTGCTGCAATCTCGTAACTGAGGTATATTGAATTTGTGCAAATTGATTGTTCCGTACAGCACACTGTACACATCGAATCGTTTGCATGACTATAGTTCGCGTTCTATGATAAAGAGGTGACACATTGCGCAACTATTCTTCCACGCTGGATACGCTGTTTCGATTGTTCCATAGTACAACGCGAATTACCGAATGGATTGTTAAACTCGGTTCACTCGCATGTATCGCAGCTAGAAATCTGTACAAATTTCCATGTCTCACTGAATTCAGAAAAAAAAAAAATAATAATAAATTAATTTTATTGGTACCTGCAGTGGTTTAAAAAAACGACGGAGATATCCCAAAGAAGAAGAGCGTAATCTATAAAATATGAAAATTCGCGTAATTCGAAAGTAGCGTAAGATTCTACATTTTGAAATGTAGAATGCAGCTGTGGTTTGCTACGAAGGAGTGAGATGTACCTTGGGATATATAACACTTTTCAGTGAAACGCACAAGTTGAGAGCGACGGTTACGGTGGCTGCGAGCCCCTACCGTGCTGAATGTCTAATGGAAGAGAATACATTTATAATTAAGCTTGGCTAGTTGAGAAAGTTAAAATTATACCTGCCTACAAACGGCTCTTGGACTCGGGGCCTCGTGGCCTGCCGCTCAATGAAAGCAAGGAATAATGAGAATTTCAATATTCATATCTTGCCTTACGGCGCGGTAATCATAGCCGGTTTAGTTGGTCGACTAGCAATCCGCCACGTGCTAATGGCCCCTCAAAATATCACTCCGTATCCTTCATTTCGGTTAATCCGACAAACGCGAAAATAAACGAGAAAATCTTCGGAGAGCACAACAATTTGTCGTTTGAATAAAAAGCAGTAATTCTTGTGGATCGATTACAGAAAAATGCTAACATCGTTATTATTAACCGAAGAGAAAAAAAGGGTCCTAAATTTCGAGCGCAAGGTGCATCGGGAGCTAGACAAACGACTGCGATAAAGGAAAAGGAAATAATGTATCGCGTATGGTACGCCCGAAGTATAGATATACTTTGGCGTCGAATAGGATGTACTTTACGTATACGTATTATATCCCCGGTGATACATTTCTCACGGTATAGCTATATCTTGTATAGTCTTATGCAGGTTGGTACGATGTTACACGATAATACCGTACCTGTCTCGGAGAACGCTCGGGCTATACACGTGTATAAAACAAGAGAGGCTGTGGGCACCGTCGTCGTGTCCTCAAAATATTTAAATGCCCGAGCGTTAGAGCTCGCGCGACCAACTGGGCTGTCCGGTAAGGGTGCGAAATATGCTACTCCTCTAAGATGTGCAATTTACATACGAAATCTCCCAAGGGTAGCCACTAAAATACGGAGCTCCGTAAGCCCTTATACTCGGCAAACCTCGCTATTTCTTTGTCTCGCTTTCGACCCGACAAACCCCCCGTACCCGACAGTGGTAAATGTATTAACCTTGGTAGTAGTCGCCATCGCGAATTTCAACGAGAGAATCCTCGCGTTCGCGAGTTTCACCGTGCGGAAGAACTGTCGGCAATATGATTAAATTTTAACGAAGGCAAATAATGAATTGCACTGTATTTTAATAGATATATGGAGCTTTCACTTTACCGTGTTTTAAGTTTGTTTCTTTTTTATCTGTGCTCCGCTTTGTCAGAGCTGAAATTTTATTCCAATAATCTAATTGGTTTATGCGATCAATTTAGTGCATCGCAGCACGTGAATCGAAATGCGAAATTGATGCTTAATTGATAAATTCGCATTACGGTGGATTGATAAATTAAATTGGTTAATCATCGTATCAATTAGCGAAAGGTTGATTGATAACTTTATTCGGTGATGCTATCGAATAAGTTTGTCTGAATAATGCTCATTGACTCGAGGCGTGAATCAAATTAAACTACGCTAAATTCGAATCGTTTGTACGTAGAGCATCCTTGACGATGGCTGTATGTATAATACAGATGCATCGAGCATACGGACTCATTTAGCGACAAATTTCGTAGTCTTTGAGTTTCCGAGTTCTACAGATTTAAGGCAACCCCCGCAGTCTCGTCAACCTCCCTATTCTTACCTCTGCATCGTATTGTGTTACTCTCTGTGTGTTTTTTTTTGTCTACGGTTAATTAGAACCGGCGAGAGCTCGTTTAGACATACCGTCGGTGGGCGGGTACAACGGGAATAAATTAAAACGTAGAAGACCCGCCAGGTGTACGAGTCTGCGTCGACGGAACCAGATAGTATAGTCAGTGCGGGCGTCTGACCGAGGCGTGTACAAATTATGATGCAAGTGGGTCGTTCGTGTGGGATTTCTGGTGGGATTTTAGGTCCGGCTCGTTAGCTACTGTGCTCTCATCGTCGCGTTACCTTTACCGATACACTCGCAAAAAAAACTGTGCGTGAGATGCAAGAGAAGAATTAGCGAAAAAATTAAAAGAAAAAAAAATAAAAATGAAACGATAGGCGACGAAAATTTAATAGAAAAGTTTGTTTGAAAATAAATCGAAATAGAATGTCGCGTGAAATGAAAATATGGAACGTCAATCCAACGAGAATTCACCGAACTGCGTTACTTGTCCTGCGGCACTGTAGCACAAGAATCGTCGAGTTAGAAGAAAAGAGACAAAAGAGAAAAAAAAAATCATTGTGCACGCGACCGTCGATATAGCGCCAGCCTGCAGCTCGAGTACAGAACGAATCTAAAACATCCGAAGCGAACGAGCGAATGGCCGCAATCCAATTTCGTTTGAAACGTTCATCCATACGGAATTATGGTAACCGAATCCGGAATGTCGAGACCCCCCCGTGCGGGCACTGGCTAGCGAATGAACGAGCAGCAGCTACGATATCGCTGCGGTGTGGCGAAAAAAGGAAAAAAAAAAATTATCGAGACTGCACGGGCGCGCTATTTCGAGAAAAGGGGAAAAAAGGAGAGCGCCTCTGTACTACGAGCGCGCAGCTACGATGTACAAGCGGCGTATAGCCCCGCACCCTCAATACTACCTTTATGGAGGCATCGTGTACCACGTACATATCCATACGTAGCGATATAATATCGTACAGCGGAATGTAGCATAGCGGTAAGCTAGCACTCTTTCGATCCGATTCAATCGTTCTATTACGCTTCATGACTTGGTTTTCGCGACGGTAGAACGACCGAAATAGTCAAATGAAACCTCTTTGATGTCTTTTCTACAAGAGAGCGTCATCGTATAAAGACGAACGATCGTACTAAAAAATTGTATGTTATTCTTATCGATATATTTCGTTGAATTTTTTTTTTACTTAAGCTTGCATAAGGCCGCAGCAAACTTTTACGAAATATCTATGGCTATTATAATAATTACCATTTCCGTACATTTTTTACGATGGGCACCACATGAAGAGAATAAGAGAATATAAGCGAAAGGAGGAACATATTTTCCACCAATATTCTTTGATTCGTTGCTCGCAATGTAGAAACGTAACAACGTATGATTTCTCTTTCTTTTTGCTTTTATTCCAAGTCACATAACCAAAGGGGTAGTGGCAGTAGAAAACGGGGGGAGCTTAACGGGCTTTCTCGGACCGAACGGTCGGCGGTAAGTTCCTTTTGTCCGCGGTCGAACAGTTATTAACGTTTAAAGGATTTCTTGAGCCGTTCGTCGGTACCCAACGTTTCTGCCGCTGCACCCAGGCTATGGAGTACTCTGTGCGCTGTGAAAACGCTATAGCAACGACGAAAGACCATTTCCTGCCGATGAGTAATGAACTCGGGGAAGCTGCTATGAGTTCTCTTGCGTTCTTGCTCCTTTCTTTCTCTCTTCCTCCTGTTCAACACCTGAATTCAATTCCATTTCGCTGCTATAAAGCTGTTAACGCCAGGGCACTATATAACGAGAGGAGTAATTTTTGCCGTCCTATACAAGCAAAAGATTCCGCTCGAGCCTCGTTCAAGGAACAATTGCAATTTCAGTGTCGTGATATTGGAAATTTTCATATTAAAGTTTTTTTTTTATACATTTTCACTATCATTGGAGCTCGTTAAATTAAGTAGATGATGATGTTGAGTAAGATGATGGTAGTAGGTAAGTGATGTTAGTCTAAATATTGCCTTTAACGTACGATCTTAAAGCCAACGAAAACTGAAGAAAGTTATTTGGCAGACTAAAGTTTAGTTTAGAGATCCCAAAAGCACTTTGCTCCTTCCGATTCCCACCAATACACATACACACACGTGCCTATATACATATAGTAGAAGTAGCGGAAGTAAAGCAGGATGAAGATGAACCACGAGAAATTAATGTCTGATCCTAGATAGCTCGGAGACTACGGATTGATACGGCAGCGAAAGGGGATATAGATGAAATCCTTGGTTGATTTCTTTCCGCGCGTGATCCTCGGAGATTGGAAAAGTTCTGTAGCTCCCTCAGTTATTTTTTTTTTTTGTTTCGCGAATTCGAACTTCAGGTTACCTCGTTCGGAGTATGTTGGCCCGGTTTCTGCCTTCGCGCGTTAGTTTTTTTTTTCGTGCAGCGAGTCAATAAAAATGGGACAAAGCCGATCGACTTCGCACGATAGGAATAAGTTGATATTATTATCGAACACCGGTTCATTTCCGTTCAAGAACGCTTTCGTTCCGACAATGCCGTTTCGCGTGCGACGGCAATATACGTTACGCAGTTGTGACATAAATCTTTTAAAGCTGTGCCGTTGAATCGTATATACAATAATGGCAACTAACAAAAGTACGAGAGCAGAGAGTTCCGTGAGGTAAATTAATTACAGAGTATCTCATGCCGTTTAAGCGCAGCAGCAACATGAAAGTTTCGGGGAAAACCGCGACGATGTGATAAAGGAACACGTACAGCGGAGTATCGTCAGTAAAGCTTTGGAATTATAATTCTCTCTGGAATAACGACGAACCTGCAACTCGCGAGATGCTTGATTAATTTAATTAATAGATGCACCGCTCGTTTTTCGAATGAACGAAGAAACGTGTCACGATGCTAAGAGGTACAGTTATATTATACGTACAAGCAAAGTCCGGAACGCTTTCGACTCTGTTATATAAGTACACGAAGGTCGAGGGAAGTGTACGAAATACAAATCATTCAATTACGAGGGTCGCCACTGTGTTCATCAACCGGCAATGATTTGTTCACCGACGTAGGGCCATCTTAGTGATCTATCTATTACGCGAGCTGAGAGAAGGCCAGTCTAGAATGTCATATGTAACACGAAAGCCACGTCTGCACTTACTGTCCTCACTGGACGCGGAGGTAGTCACTGTAGGATTGCGTATTATACGCCCCGTCGCCGAAACTACCGGTTAATGTCGGCCGGACAAAGAGAAACGACCATGGATCGTGGTAGTCGATCACAAGACCCCGAAACTACTGACTAAGCTGTTAAATGCGACAACATTCGAGAATACCATCATAGCATAACAACATCGCGGAACAGTTGTACGCGGGTTGATCAAATTTCGACAATTGATCTACACCTGCTAAAAAAACAAAAGAGAAATGAACCCCGAGCCGAATTTATTGCGTTTCTTCGGATAAACCGGACAATTTATGAAATGTAACGAAGTCCATAGAAAGTTGTTCAATCGCTAGCAACAATTGATCATTGATCGTCCCGCCCGATTGACCGACGACAATTCAAGAATTCCAGTATCTACAAATCGACTACCTAACGCGTTGCGATTTCGAGTTCCATTCGCCCATTCGGTAGAACCGACAACCGCCGAACATTGGTTACTACTCCTCTACCCGGTTGATGTTGGCGAGAAATCTCATTCAATGCGAAATCGAACTCGTAGGCTCATTACTAAATGCACTGGTGCCACGCTGTTAGAGACGGTGGGATTGTCTGTATTACGAGTCCGGTGGAGAACTTGAGCTGCTGCACTCTGGAATAGTGTCGGTCGATTGGATACGGACGATGGGAAAGCGGTTCACCAGCCACGGTATTGTGAACATTGGCGACGGACTTGACAAATCTCTTTGCCGAACATTCGAACGCGCCTCTGTCCGAAACGCTACGCTTCTAGTGTATCCAAACCTTGATTCATTATACAAATGGAAGCTGGGAAATGTACCAAAGCGTTGGTAGCGCGGTGAGTACCGGCGATACAGGACTTTTTATACTTTCTCTTGATACGCGGTGGATTTGCGTACTTCCGGGCTGTACGAAGCCGTGAAAAGCTCTGTAATATTTGGGTATTCGATAATAGTCGACTAATCAACCGATCGGA
The DNA here is from genome assembly GCA_934046635.1 of Buathra laborator. Classification (NCBI taxonomy): domain Eukaryota; kingdom Metazoa; phylum Arthropoda; class Insecta; order Hymenoptera; family Ichneumonidae; genus Buathra; species Buathra laborator. The sequence continues at coordinate 2,641,893 of OW203898.1, read as the reverse complement.
TCCTCACAGACGCGGTTAATTCGATTCCACTACACCGCATTATCATTCAAGATGTTGCAATACCAATCGCGACGCTGCTATCTCGTCTATCAGAAGCATAAGAGGATGAAGGATCATTAACGAAAGAGCCATTGTTTCGAACGGCTTCAGATATTCGGAAATTTCGACTCAGCCCGGGAAAATCAGCTTTGAACGTACAGTTACGCACAATAGAACATTTTCTCAATGTTTTGAACAGTCAATACTAGACGAGCAAAGGAAAATATATGAAGACAAGAGATTTAGCGAAAGCTAAAGAGAATACAATAGAAAGGTAATGTGATAGAGAAACACTGTGAGATAACGCTGCAGATCCGGGCTCAATAGTACGATGAAGTGAAGATGTACAAGGATATAGGGGAGAGTTAATTTATCCGATGAGGTGGTTTAGTGAATAGCTTTGCTGATCTTTAGTCCATCATAACGTCCCAGCTTCTGTAATTCGGCTGTGAATACATCGCTTCACAGAAGAACAAGGACGGCGAGGGGGAGACGAAACGAAACAGCGAGACGTGGCAAACCTTGGAGAAAATCGTAAATCGTGTACTACAGTCACGTTAACACCGTTAGAAGGATTAATGTTAGCTCAAGGGATAAGCATCTAACAAGCACGTAGCTACGTAAACTCTCAAGCACGTTTCCGTAATGCAGAAAGTCGTAATCTGGTTGAGCTTAGGTATACACGTAATATCTACTCCCGTACGGATCCGCTGAACGTTGAAGGCATCTCGAACTCCGCACCGCATCAAAACGAGAATAATACTAAAATGCTTACACCATCATAATGAATGTAAGCTCATCTACTCTCTTTGCATTCTGGCATACAATGTATATTGTTTACATTTTACCACCATTCAGTTTTCATGTCGTGCAACTTGTGCGAAGACATAATGAATAAATGCTGAATGTGGGTGGACGAGGCTTATCGGCCGTACAATCGAAAAATACTAACGATTCGTACTTAAGTGCAGTATGGAATGTTATAGGCATGTTCGTGTCGTATTTGCTTCGAGACTCTGTACTTTCAAAAGAGTCAAGATATCCCGGAGTTTGTGTCGTTATATGAATTAGTAAAAGTTAGTGGTACACGGAGGATCGGGTAGGGACGTACAGACAATCTACCCGGGTTTGGCGTTCCTTATTCCGCCATCGGAGTGAAAACGGGTCTCGGTTACGCCGTGAAATATTAAGTATTTAACGAGGTTGGCGGTCTCGTTGATGCGAACGATGCGCTGGGGCTACACGAGGATTATGAGAGGAAAATAGAACGAGCGGTCGCATAACCGGCCGCCTGGCAACATGCGCTTCACATGTATACTCACACACACATACACACACCACACGTTCTGGAACGAAACGAGTGAGTGCTTGTGGTCTTGCCGAGATATCAGACAGTATCCAGGAACGGGGAAGAGAGGGATCAATAATGCCGAGCTTGATAGTACGAGGTATGTCCTTTCGCTGTGTTCTACTCGACCAAGAACTCGATGAGAGTACAGGGAACGAAGGACGGAGGTATACTTCCATCAGGAGACATTACTTTGTAAGTACCCGCGGTTATACTATACTTGTGTATATGTACCACTAATGTATAGGTATGTGGTATATCGTTGCGGCGATAACGGTCGTCCAATTTGTTGCGCCTGAAGGAGAAAGGGGTTACCCTACTCGACTTCAAGTTTAGTTAACAGGACTTTTCCAAAGTCGGGAAAAAGTAGAGCCAATGTCTTAGTCATATGAAACATGACAATGAGACGGCAAACAAGATTAGTTCGTTATGGCAGAGCGAAGCGCGTTGGAGATTATAGACAACGTTTGAAACTGCCTGCATAACGATGTGCGATTAATACTGTTTTAATCCATTTATTGTCAGTGAGGAATTCTCCTAGCGTTGAGACAATTCCTGATGTGCGTCGTATCTCCCGATAATAGCCGTATAATCTGAACAGCGTCTCAACTGAATTATTATACGAAGCATTGTGTGTGTAATAACCCACCGGTGGTACGAACAATGTTGGGAATAACGATCTGGAGCCGAGCGACCGGTAAGCGAATCAAAGATCATCGTGGAATAGGGCAGTTAGCTTCACGATCGTTTCACGAGTGATAAACAGATACTATCTCGATCAATACTATGCGGATTTGTAGGCTCAATATCAAACATTACTACAGTAAATTCGATTAAAATAGATTTAAACCGGTTAATGATTGGTGGATCAACATCGAAAGTTCAGTACAATGGCTCTTCTTCTTTTCACGCGCGATTTTACCATATACCATTGAATACCATTGGTGGATACCATTGAATAATAAAGGTATATTATATCATAGAAACATTGGGCCTTAATGATCGAATTTCACGGGAATTTCGCGCCCTTTGGAAGAATAGTATATTCAACATGTAAATTCTGACCGATGACCGCGGATTCCGACATTAAAGTGGTTACACTTTATCCGATAATTCCCGCGTATATCCTATATTATTGCAACAACTTTTCGATCTCTATGCAAAACGCTCAATTAGCGAATAATTCGACAAATCCGTCAGTTCCGAGTAACAAGCTTTACGACGTTGACGTAACATAATGCCGAGCGTGAGATCTGCATGCGTCACAAGTAACAAGGACGGAATACCATCATCGTGACGGTGAAAGTCATATCTTCCGCTGATGGTTATGCTGGAAGTGAAGAGTCCTCATCGTGCTCCGATGCCTTCGTTTCTCCTCGTCGTTTCGACGAAAGCCCTCCCAACCCAAAGCTCGCCGAGGTTGAAACGCGAAGAGCGTGAAACTGAATGAGCCTATTCTCTTTCTACGTCTCTCAGGGAAGGCTTGAATAGCCGCCTCTATCGGCGCCACAGCTAGCGCTCTCTTGTCTGCTCATTCGTGCACTCGAGCTTTTGTCACTTTCACGGAGGGCAAAGCCCCCACCCGCCATCGGCGTTTGAGAGAGTTGCCTCTAGCACGACGGCGCGGAATGTGCCTCAGTCGCGAGAGAAAGCTTGATCAACTGGAGCTACCAGCCAGCGCGGGAGAATATCGATGCGGCTCTTTCTAACCCGGTGTGATTGTCGCGCGCAAAGCGACCGCGGGTTCTACCAAACACTCTTCTCAGCTTTCTCTCTCGCTCTCGTTTTTCCACCGCTTTTTCGAGCTTACGATGTCTTTCTCGGATAAAACGTACATGTATACGTAATATAGAAAACGAAATACACAGAGAGCGAGAGATCGGGGAGGGAGGATAGGTATGAGAGAGGAAAAGAGAGAGATTTCCACGAGCGCTGACAATGAGAGATGTAGAGGCGTTTGTGGACCTTTGGCTATCCAACCCCCTCGTGGTATATTATATTTGGGTCAGTGAATATATGAATAAAACCCGCATAGTGTATACATCCATTGTGAATTCTCAGCCGCAACGGCACAGCGGTGGGAGAAAAGTCTCGCGTGCGTTTGTAGTACATCATTCGAAAGCCAGACTGTGTTCGCTTCGCTAAGCAAATTACAGTCACTCTTTTGATATCGTTGAGTCGGGTATAATTTCGAAATAGGAAGGATACTAATCAAATACGTATGCGAACAGGTATTTTGTGTCTTTTGATAAATCACACAGAATGGCGTGTCAATTTATTCCAGAGGCACTCCATGATGGTAATTCATATATTCATACGAAGCTCCGCACGGAAAAAATGTATACAATATTATCGAAATATGCTTTCACCGCAAAGTTCTATAGGTCAGATATTTTGGGTATATTTCCCCTTGTTATTATTTCCATATGGGAAGTACATTTATTCATTTATTTATATATTTATTTAATCCAATTTTTATTATACCATCGATGCCATGACCCACTTCCGGTCCATTATTATCCCCAACCGTCAAAGTAACCGAATTAGTATGGTATTCGAAGCGAAAATGTTTCCATCAGAATCTCGCCATTCGGAAAGAAAGAAATTACCGGAGTCGCCGAAACGGAGGTGACAATGTGAACTCGAGGATACACACGAAGTGGCGGAGATGTGGAACGCATTCGGCGTAAGGTTGAGGTAGGAATACCGTGAATCCGGAGGGGAATGTCGATGGCTCTAGACGACATTGAGAGTAGAGGAGGATCAATTCGTAGTCGCGAGAGACCACAGCTTCGGTTGAAACTCGTACTGCGAATTCTTGGACTGCCGCCAGACCTTCGAGTCGAGTGATACGATTGTCGTGACACCAAACCACCCCGAATGCGCCGTTGCAGTTTAGGTGTCTAACCAGAGCGTAGTATATAACCCCGATGCAAGAGCCACCGCGGGAAGAAGTTTGCCGAGAGGAGAACCTTCTTCGAATCCTTCCTACTCGGTAACCTTCAACGACCAAACTCTATCATCCCTTGTGTGTCATTTACTTATCGCCCACATAGAATCAGTACTCGAAAGCGATGGATCCCCTGTCGAGAAATTCTCACGATTTGTTCGGTAACTCTTCTATTCCCTTGACTGTAATATGTTGAGCGGAAGCATTCACACCAGAGATGCTAAACGTAGAGCCATTATACGTTTAGTTTCGTTCATCTTAACTTTTTCCTTTTTTTTTATTAATACTTATAACAATGAAAATTGCGATGTAGATTGTAGGTGAAGACAGGTCAGTTTGGTCGTCTTTTTCAGTGACAACCTTAAAGTATTGTCTACGAACGCAATTTGTATGCATGGAAACAGTCTATTTCTACAAAATATGCAAAAAAAAAATACGAGTTTCTTAACTTGTAATACTCAAAGCTACTGGGAGATGCTCAACGTTTTAGGTATGCAAAGCTCGTAAAAACCAACCAACGCCATGGTTTACTTCGTTAGTTCAAGGATCATACCAATTCTCCTTTTTTACCCTTGGCCGTCGCGGTACATACCAAAAAAAAAAAAACTAGACGTCGGACGCCTCATTAACCTCTGCTACCGATGTTGTAGTATTTGTGTAGAGGCCGTTTTCAGAAGCCCGAGAGCTCGAAAAGCAAAAAAAAAGGCTGGTATGTCTGGTTGGAATAGTCTCTCCAAAGGAAATTCCACAAAATTTGCAAAACCATTACCATTGCGCACTGGTACACGGGAATTAAAAGAAAATCGAGTAAAAAATAACGACGGCGGTATACTGCGGATACCTTCAACAATGAAATTCTTCGGAAAAAGCTTCTCCCCCTATCTCTATAACATAGGTAGCGGAGGGAAACTTTCGATGGGCGAAACGAGTTTACGCGTCGCCAATATATATTGGTGATGTATTAGCCTGAGGGCAAACGAACGCTTCGTCGATAACGCTTCGTTACAAGGGCTCAATCGATGGAACAGAGAAATGAGTTAGGAAGCGAAAGCGTGTGCCAAACGATCTTTCCATTAATCGTTAATGAAGCTTAACCGTTTCCTAGTTGTAGCCAATAATTTCTCACGGTATGCTCGAGGCAGTGTACGACTTATAACTTATATGACAGAGTGGAGAGCCCGAACAAAGCTCGTTCGATGTATACTTCCGAGTTTCCTAACAGCCGACGTGTGTATAGCTAATCGTTGATCGGAAACTCACGCACCAACTGATAACTTGAACGGGATATAACGTAATTGCCGATACTCGCACAGCTGAAACTTATAACAAGCATCTTGACGGAGGCAAGTCGATCGAAACGAAAACTTCATTTCATTAGAGATAAAGATTGTTTTTCTTTTGCAACTCAACCGCACCATTTAGACACGTTTATAGTTATATATCTACAGAACCAACTTAACTCGCTAGTCTATTGTAAAATATAAAATGCGTTGAACGTGTTTACATTTTTTTGATAACGCGGCTTAATAATCGAATAATGTTGCAACGCCGAAGCATTCATCGTGGACGAAAGCTTGAAAGACCGATGCCATTTGCAGAGGGTGAAGGAAAGCTGAACAGGCGAACATTTACATAGACGACCGAGTTCACCACGATCCCTCGTACCAGGATGCCCCGAGGCCTGATGCGTGTCAGAAGGACATCTGCAACCGAGAATACGCAGCCAAGCGCTCCGAAATTCAGTGGAAACGTTCCAATCATGAGCGTTAACCACGTGGCGAGATATCCCCAGCAGCAATACGGGGGTACCGAGAGGAGACGGCTTGCACACGTTTGTTGTATATATCACTATGTATGCTGTGTTACAACTTCGCGGTAGGGTTTACAAAATTCTCTCTCCACAGAGAATTTCGTTTCCGCGTGAACCGCAGAGAGTTATTTTGCGGTATACGCAAGAAGAACACCATGTTGCAGCCCAAGCTTTTGGCTTTCGAGTATATCAACGTTATGCGCATGTATTTCATGTATGTATATCTATTTATATATGTACTGAAAAGGAACGCAGCAGCTTGCGGTTCCGCTGTTAGTGGTGGTTGTTCTTCTGCTTGTGTGGCAGTCTGTGCTCTACTGAAACGGGAACAAGCCGGGAGAGAGATTACGTACTGGGGCGCGAGTCAGCGGTTATTACGAAACGCGACGTTGCGTGAGAGAGAAAACACGGTAGACGTGGTACGTACGAGACACACCAAAGATCCTTTGCTACGTACTACTATATTTTCAGAGAGACTCGCACCCGCTGGCTCATCTACCGCACAGCCTTTTTCCATCCTATCTTGTCTTATTTTATTTTTTTTTTTTGCTGCCTTCTTTATTTGCTTCGTCTTTTCTCTTGGATAATGGACTCCGTACGAGAAGATAAATTTACGCGTATCGCGCGCGTCGAGACATTCGCAAGACGTTTCTTACGCCTGCTGTTTTACTTTTTTTTTCCTTTTGTTATTCTCCCAATTACGAGAAGCGACGTTGCGTATCATTACCGAACGATGCAATGAAAACGTTGCAAATAACATTTCGCCGGAAATACGAAGCATCACATACAATCGCCATTTCAATCTCTTCTCAGCTCTGGAAACTTTGTCAAAAGCTCTCGAGCATTGAGTCTTTAATTGACAATGCAGACTAATCCATGTCACGCATATAACATTTTGCCAGAGAAGCGGTGATAAATAATTAGAAGAAAAAAATGTACTAGACAATGTGAAGACAGGGCATGTTGGGCAGAGGTATTTGCCGGGTAGATCCCGCTAGAGGCCCGACTAGTCTACAAAATAGAAATGCGGAAATTGTTACGCATCCGGGCTTTTACACGGTAAGCCGGCTCTCGAATAGGGCTCCTGTTTCAGCAACACACAGACAAATGTACTCCGTAAGAGAATATCCCTTTCACGTGTGTATGTGTGTAATAATAGCCGGGCCACGAAGAGACGACGCAGACGGATGGAACACAGTGCATCCGCGTCTACGGTAACCGGAATTACGGATACTGAGAGAGAAGAGTGGAGTTTGGTCGTACATCACTGTTGGAATGAAAAGTTTAAGGACCCCATCGAGGTCGAGGACTCACCTTTCGGGGGTTAGTCGACTTTGCACTGACACGAGTTGATGCAGTTTAATTGAATGGAGAGTCTACTTCCTCTCATCATGGAATTAACAGCTATGCGATGAATGCGGGGATTTATAAACAATAAATTGAATCGCTCCGGCTTGCGTGAAATAATCGTTTCGTTGATCCCTCCATTCCGTGGATCTTTCCTCACGGATATAGAATTTTCGTGATAGGTTCTCTATGTATATTTCTTTAATGCAATTTATACATAAACCACTTATAACTGTAACGAATGGTTTGTGTGGCCGCCTCCATGAAAACGATCCACTTTACCAAATATCATTTTCTGAGGTATTCGCACTTTTTAGCCGCTGACTGCCCACCAGGGCAAAAAATGGGAACTATGCATTTCACCGGTCCCGCAATTAAAAAAAAATTGTATTAACAAATAAAGTGAAAAATAAAACAATAATTCTTTGCCTATTCTTTGCCTTTGCCTTTGCGATAGTCGGGAGATTTATTCGTCGTTGAGTGTTGGAGTCTTCTGACTATAATATGCGAATAATTATTTTGGTATTTCACGCTTTTTTTTTATTCACTTTTTTTATTACACTCCTTTGTCAGTCGAGGGTTTTTTTTATTCTTGTAAACATTTTTTTATGTGACGAGCGAGCTTGATTATTTTGTTCTTTGAAGCGAAAATAATGCGTCACCGCTTTTTTCTCTAGAATGAAGCGTGTGTTCCCACTGAAATTGTATAACTAACAAGAGCTGAATGCTATTAGCGTGCAGCGTGTATCACTTAACTGGCAACATTGTCCGCGAATGCGTAATGACGATAATAGCTATACGACGACAAAAGAACGCTCATACCTGACACTTTTTCTCTCTGTATCGAAACCCGTAATGTCAAGTGACTCTTAGCGTTGACGCGTCAGTGAAGCCATATATCTCAGATCGTGTCTTCCGCAATGGCTCTTTAACACAGATACGTATACATACAAACGAAAAAAAAAAGTTAAACAGCTTTAATGCACAAAAGCAGCTTATTCTTAAGCCTCGTATGCAATATGAGGGTATAACGTCAGGAAATGTACTCAGGCTGGTTGGCATTAGTTGGCCGTGAGAAAAGCATTACCGGAAGGCTATATACATCGATTGCACAATGAAAATATGCCATTTCGCGTACACAAGTTTCAAGTGAACAAACGCCGAGATATCAAGAAATGAAAAAACAATATGCAATGAGTTGGAATTTATACGTTAAAAAGCCATCACATTATTCGGCAGTGAGCGTTAATTTTTTAAAGTGGATCTCTATTATTTTCAGGTACCTGAATATACACAACAAAAATCAATGGTCGATATAGGAGTATCATCGAAGTTCAGAGGTTTTCAAACACTACCTGTAATGACGCTTGTGGAGTATCAGCAGTAGTAGTTTCTCGGTTCAATCTGTATTTTGATGTACTTTCACAAATCAACAATGTCGATAGCTACTACTGCTATTGCTCCATCAAGTGTAATGATGGGGGATTCAAACATTCGATGAGATGCGTATACATATATCCCAGCTGCATCTACATCCTCGTGAATGGGAAACTCTGTGAATGCATTTCCGGAATGGATCCATCCACAGAGTACAAGAAGTACTTCCAAACAATACGTATTACTAGTTCGATTAAAACTGAACAAGCTTTCATGAGCAAACGTAGTTACTATTACTACGGAATAATATTGTCCATCAGAAACTTGGCATCTAACTAACTCGACGACGAGCAAAAAGCCGTATTTGCTTGGTCATAAGATAGCCTAAGGGGATGGTAGCATATCGATTTTTCACATAGCAGCCCGTCGCCAATTCTTTGCTATCAGAGTTATAAAGTAAACTGCCCAAGAAGCATCGATATACCTTTTTGACTTTGTGGCATTATGTCGGTTATAGCATTATAGTATATAGCAAAGCGCTTTGACGTTCCCGGATTTCTTTCACTCACTTCTTTCCTTTCGTTCGTTCCCTTCGTCTCTTCTTCTTCTTCTTCCATAACGCGAGCGAGATGTGTTCAACGAACACGTCTAGTCTCGAAGATTTATTACCCTCACGAATCCGCCCAGTCGTTAATAATATTCTTTGCGTAGCTATCTCTTCGTCGTCTCCTATCCTCGCTTTTCTCGTTCGCGAGTCGAACATCAACGGACGGACGACTCTACTTCGATGTTCGCATCACGTTGGTCCAACATCATCGTATCGTCTTATCACCCACACGTAGACGAACCTTATTCGCAAAGCCGCATTATAAAAATCGACTGTAAATCAATGTAAATTCTCAAAGTCATAATCGCAGAAACGATTAGTTCTATTCAACTGGATTTCTGCTGATAAAATGAAACTTTATCGTTTTACTCATCTACATTTCCAACCGTCGAATTTATTCTGATTTAACGAACTGCGCGTGCAGCATAAATGTTTTATTCGAATATTTCGAAGTAAAAAGGTTCATTAGGTTATCAAAACATTTTTTTTTGTTTTCGACTGCAAAATGGAAGAGTGGAATAGCAAAATTTGGTAGACCGCTTTTTTTTATCAAAATTTCAGCGATGTATGCAGTGATTATTTTTTCGTCCATCGCAGTGGAATACATGTGGTACGATTTTGACTTTGAAAAGAACGAAATAAAAAAAATTGCACAATAATTTTAAAAACTTCCGACTGAAAAAGGAGTCTAATAAGTAATTTAATAACAAAAAAGAGTGGCATAACATTTTTCAACTATAATATGCCCATCATAATTTATTATTTCGCTCTTTTTTGTCAATACACTTTAATTAGTGCGCTTTTTTTTCAGTTGCGAGATCTTTAATGCTGAGATTTTTTATGTAATATTTTTTTCAATAGATTAAATGCGGCAAAATATTTGTAAACGTATTACTCGGGGAGGAATTTACTAAATTTGACGCGCGTATAGAATACATCGAATATTCCAGACGCGTACGTTAAAGTAATTATTCAAAATTTATAGAACAATTAGAATGGAATTTAATATAAAATATGTATAATACGTGCGTTGAGTTAGCGTATGGCTGATGGACATTGCCATAATGAGGCATGCAAGCTTCGTGTGGTTTATTAAAATCTGTCAACTGAAAGGTGGAGGGGGAAGGGGCGGGGGAGGGGAGAGGTGAATACGTAATCACAGGCTCAATATTCATCATCATGTATCCAGCGGAATCTCTATATAACCCCGTGAAATCGTGTAATATGAAGCTTAATCAAGGCCCGAGCGTAGATTCGTGAAACCGCAATGTCACTCACCGTATCTGGTAATCAGTACGTTGCCCACACGTTTATGGCTCGCCCGAGAAGCGGCAGCTCTGTGCGTGAATTTCCGACGTGTAGGTTATTCCATTTTTTGTTCGTTATTTTTTTTTCATTTCGAATCAGCGATAGCTTCATTGCATACAAAACTATGCAACGTAAATTGATCTATCCGAATCACTTTTCTTTCTTTTTCCGGTGCGCATAAATGAAAAGTTAAATATTGAATCTATCGGATGCAACAAATTTAATGGATGTAAAATATTCCCTACAATACATATTCTGAAAATAAAAATTTAATGATTCTCGACCACTCGAAAAATTTCCATTTTACGATATAAATTCGTACCGTCTCCCGGGATTCATCATGATCATCTTTTTTTGTCGGTATTCCGTATTTCACCGGAATACTCAGGTGTCTCTGACAAAAAGAGAAACGTCGGAATTTATTTAAACCCGTACTTAGAGGATCTATCACTCTTGCTGACGCTGTAGTGTCGCTGCCTACACTACAAGCTGTTATGTACGGTCGTTGCGCAGATTTATCCACCCCTTGCTTTCGATCTATCTGCCGTTCTTGCGTGGCGGGATATAACCCGCGGGGAGGGGGGGAGGGGGAGGATAGCCGGAGGTTGTGGGATCTGAAAAGCGCGAGCGGGTGGTGAAGTGGCAAGCAAGAGAACCTGCTGCTCTGCTGCTCAGCTGTCGAGTGGACTCGTTCAAGATCCCGTTGACACACTTGAAATTCTTTCTCTATCACGCCAGCGGTCGTACGAAGGCAACTCGAAAGCGTTTAGAGTCGGTGGACTTTCAGTTTGGTCGAACGGTGTGAGAGTAACTAGTCGTCTACGTCTATATTCCACGCTATACGGAGCCACCAGTGAGGCTTCCTCGGTGTGTTATGTACTGGTTATGTATATAGTAGATAAAATACACGATGTCGGTGGGTAGTGTCTGCTTCACTGGATGCTGCAGAGTTGCAGTGGGAGTGGCGAGGGATTCCCGCGGGGCTCACAGTCCGTCAGCGGCAGTACTAGCAGCAAAAAGCACTGAACGAAAAAAAAAAAAAAAAAAAAAAAAAAAAAAGAAAAAAAAAAAGGAGAAAGATACCGCTACCTAGTCAGAGCTTCGTTAGATGGCACGTGCTTTTCTCGAAAACGTGCGAACTGAGTTGAAAGAGCGTGTGGCAAATAGAAAATACGAGACAAAGTGGAATGTGTTGAAGAACGTGAAGCTTTCGTCGGGTGATATATAGCTTCAGAGCAAAATATATAGGGCACGGTGGAGTTTTACGATATGAAAGGTATATGCGAATAACTAAAAGCTTATTCCAATCACTGATAAGAGAGCAGTAGAACGACGACAAAGGATACGAGGATCCATCGCGAAATTAATAGATTTCCAAGAATGTTTGTTATCTTGTGAGACGCGCTCTCAAAAGAATAAAGAATAAACAAGAAATTATTCGAAGTTACGTTACTACCTCTGTGTGTGTCTAATCAGGATAACGAGGAGTCAAGATGCTGTGCAGAGGAAGTGAAAAAGAGAAGCGGAATAACGGACGATAATACTATATACTACGACACTACTCTAATTGTCTCATATTGTCGAAGCTCTTGTTACGACTTTTTTCCTTCTTTCTTCCATTCCTTTCCCAGTTTCTCGTTCGCCAGCGAAAACATTTTCTCCCGGTACTTATATATAATTTTTCTTTTCTTTTCTTCTCGTAACGTACACTATACTCCTTCCAATCTCGAGTTTCATTCCCCTCGTCACTAGGATTCTCTCAAGCAGCTTTCGTATGTTTCTTTTTTTCCACTGACGACCGTGATACAAGCAATTCGAGTCGAGAAAAATACGAAGAGAAGCAATAATGTTTTCTAAGAATATCCCACGAAGCGAGCAGTGCAGCAATTCGATTAATTAATTAAAAAATCTATCGACGTGTTTCGAATTGCTGGAAATCGACGTAATATTCGGTACATTCGCTGTATAAATATTGATTCATAGGATTTGATCGAAACTCTGGAAAAATTCGAAGCACACTAATTACTCTGACGACCCGACAGTCTCGTATCTCGAGTACGGATGATATTACGCAAATATTAATCTTGGAATATCGCACAATGAAGATAAACCCTTTGCTTCGATATAAATTACACATATATTTTGGGTATATCAGAGTTATCGAGGATCACTCTCACTAACGTATTATGAGGGTAAATGTTGTTCTTTTGGATCCGTTCAACGAAGGTCGGTTTCGTGCTTTCGTTGACTTACGTCTTACTAAGTATACAATGGCGTCGTACAACGAAGTAGCGGGATTGCAGGAGGCGGGAGCCAAGGAGAAGGATCATCCTGTCACGGAGACTGCCGCGACCCTTTGTTTGTTCCGCGAGAGATTCGCTAAAAGGGCGGACGGTTGGTGAAGGGAGACGAATTGACGGAAGGCGACGGACGCCGACGAGATCTCTCGGGAGTTCGGACGAGATCTCATCGGAATTGTTCTGCTTGCGGTTCCGTTTACACCCTCTCTTATCCTCCGTCGTTGTCGTCGCCGGACGACTATTCCGAGGATAAACAAATCGATGCTTGAATGGAGTAAGACTCGCAAACATCACGTCAAGAGAAGATCGGTTATGCCGTGTCGCCGAAACTAACTGAAAGCTTCAACCCCTCATCCCGCAAGTGCATAAGCAGCTCGGGAGGGAAACACTCAACCGTTATTAATATACCGTGTCGCGCGTTGCATACTGTTGGGAATTACCATGCGACAATGCTCTTCGAAACAATTTCACAACGAGAACACTATCTAATGTCTATCGTGAATGCATTAATTGTTGAACCTGAGTAAACGTTACGGTAGCGAAACGGAGTAACGAGCTCAGTTATTCTCCCGCGGGGACATGCAATAACAAACGATGTCGCTCTATACGGTTATATACTTTTTTGATACGTTCCACGTTGATACATAATATTTGAATGATTTTTTTTTACGTTCGCTCAACGACTTTATGGTTTCCATCAGACCGTGGTCTTTTTTTTTTCGTCAATTGAACGGAGGGAGTTAGAACACTGGTGCTTCTATAGTATGCAATAAAAGATCCCAAAGAGGCCAAAGGGATTGTATGTATGTAGTCACATACTATATATTGTAAAACTCGTCGAAAACTGGCCGCCAGTGGCTCGACCACTCGCCATCGTGGCCTCGTAAAAGGCAATCGTTTGTTTCTCCCTACCGGCGCATGGAGGTGCCTCGCAGTATTTTTTTTTTCTTTTTTTTTTTTTTGTATTCACTGCTTCTGTCGCGTTTTTCGCTCGGCTGCAGTGCGTTCGTCGTTCGATATTGAAATTGAATTAATTACAGTCTCGCTGATTCCCCCGTTTCGGCATTCATTCCCGGTTATACAGTATGAAAAGTATATCTATCTATATGGTTTCATATGGAACCTAATAGTCTACGACAAGTCTGTCAAACTCTCGTCAACTCCGTGCCACGCGCAACTTGGGAATATTTAATTAATTCATTTTACTATGGACTATATCGATAATTGAATCTATCGTTACAAGTCAATTAGTCCGGTTAATATTAGCGAGACGCTTCTGAACATGCTGAGCGCGAGAGATGTTCCGTCGGGATTTCCAATTCTGGATGGGCAACACGTCCTTCTCATCGAATCGCTGCAACGGAGAACTGTCGCTTCGCTTCGTTGACGTCATGGATGACTGCAGCATGAATATTCAGACACATTTCTTTTCATTTTTTGATTTTTTTTTCGAGCTTCCGATACTCACAATCTCGAGAACTCCGTTACATTGTTAAAACCCGATGTTAATCCGAATTCGATTCGATCTATTAAAATTTCAGAATATTGTATTCGAATGTTAAAAAATTGAAAAAAATATGGTGTCAATCGGAAGATCGATCGTTCGATGAAAAATTCACGAATTTAAAATCGATAATTGCATTTTAATCGATCGTGAATGAATGGAGCAAATTGTTTGCATTACTGTCCGATGATAGCGACAATACCGACGAGATGGCGTGAATGACGACTAATCATTGAACCGCGGTCGCATACGATCGCAGGCATCATATTTCCCAAGCGAAACTAGGAGATACACGCATGAAAATAACACCGCGGTTTTCGTTCGTTTAGCACGCATGCAATTAATCGATTGCATTGCTCTGATTCTACGACGGTCATATATGTACCGAGCTCTCCCTCTCCATGTAATTGCGCCGTGTGTTCTTTGCTTCGTTCAGTTCCCATTTCATACGTCGGCATATCAATTGCGCCGCTCCGAGTTGATACTATCCTATTTCAATCTCTGTTGGGCAACCAATTACAGTAGTATTGTGACGAAACTGTCTCTGATGCGTCGGTACTTCAAAGCGATAGAAATTTTGATTACAAAGCATTCAAGAGTTGTACACGTGACGAATAATGCGTCAGCGATACCTCGGCAAACATTTTCATAGATAAATCCTCGCCACGATCAATTTACATCAACGAATATATTAACGCGAACCATAACGCAAACAAATCAATTCGATTAGTCAAAATATATTATCACGAACGAGGAAAAACGTTTTCTCACGAGTGCAAGTTTGCAGCACGAGCTGAGAAAACGCTTTTCCGCCGAGTATCGTATACGATTTTACTTCACAAGGGGTGGAAACCAAGTTTTCCGCGCGCAAAACACGCGGAAAACCTCACTTTCAATACCGCCGTAAAGTAAAATATTTTCGTAAAGGAAAAAAAAAACAAAAAAAAAACAGGAAAATCTCGCATGATGAATTTGTACTCTTGCAATCCACGTTGCGAGTAACACGCGCGTAGTTGTGCACAAAGTGGGTAGTATAACTTTTACCTCGCCTCGTTTGGTAACCGAGAATTAAAAGGCTCATGAATTCCAAGAGCAAGTGTCACGACTGTGTATATACCGAAAGTTCAAGCTACATTTAACGTATTCCGTGCGCAAGTGTACTTACAGAACGAACGTAAAGAAAGGCGAGAGTAACCTGTGGTTGTGTATGCGTGTGTGTGTATGTGCGTTCGCGCGCGCGAACGGGTACCAGAGAAATTAAAAGTCCCGTCGAAGCGCAGCAACGTACGACTACAAGTACAAGACTATACTACTCTATTAGACACGTATATCCTCCTGGTAGTAGTCCGGAGAGACTTGCCTCGAAGGCCTGCGCCTGGGCAAGTGTACCACACCAGTTTCCGCCCCTATCCACGTAGCAAATTCTTTGGGATGGGTTGCTTTAATAGAGCTCGACCACAAGTTGCTCTCTCACGAAGAAGCTTCCAGCACTGCTGTAGCCGGCCGCCCGTGAGCCACCACAGGCACCGCAAAACCAGCAAACCCACTGCGAGCGCAGGTTTACATACGTCTTCCGAAATTTTATGAACGCCACGGAAACTTCATACCGAGCTTGAATCTTCTCTATGTCCGATAAAACTAGGCTAATGCGAGTATAAGAGAACGCGAGTATATATACGCTTCGGCGCTCGCGCTACTGTGCAATAATAACAAAACGCATAGAAAAAAACAAAAAAAAAAATAAAGCAGCCGTTGCAACGCGAGTGACTCGAGTTACCCAGAACAATCGCGGGTATACTTGTTTTCTTTAATTAAAAAGAATAAACTGAATACATAAGACTGGGGTAACAGTGTGAATTCCCATTTATTCTCGTGTTACCTGTTGATTCGCCTGTTGTGATTATTTTATTAATTTTCGGATGATAATAGAGATACGATGGGTATATCGAAATCTGATGCGACGATCCCTCTTTAAATAGTTGACGCAGAGACCCTTATAAATTCACCGAGCTCAGCTTGTTGGAACGTTCGTCGTATTATACACGACAGTGGACCCTTTCTTGGCTCCACCTCAGTGGGTTATGCAACTATGTGTATGTGTAGAATCGAGAGGCGAAGAAGGAGGAGCAATAGAAAGCTCGCTTGTCTAGCACTTAGCGGTCCGACAAGGAGGCAGCCACAACTGCATCAGCAAGAGCCGGAGAAAAGTGCTGATACTGAGCTAAATTTAAGCTATATACGTGGTTCATCAGCACCGGTTGAGGCTGATGAACCACGTCGCATAGCTTGTTAGCACGTATCTACCAACACTGCCATACACACCCATCGTATACAGAATAGTTATGTGTGTTACACGTGAGAGAATCATCTATTTACGGGAAAGTCCCTCCGACGGCGTGAGAGAGGCCTCCCGTCCGAAGCGTGTATTATTGCGGCGCGGAGTACATTACCGTGTTAAATCGTTACGCATGAGGTTGGAAAGTGGCAAATCCTATAACCCGATATACTCTCTGTTGCACAGCTGTTGGGTTTAATATATATTCATATACATTATATTATATATCTTGAACGATGTGACATTGTGGATTATAATTAGTAATTAAAGCTCTTTACCGGCACTCACTCCGAATAGGGAAAAAAAAATTATTCGGGTCAGTGCACCGAGAGAACATAACATACATTGTGGTATCGTTGAGTTTCGTTTAGATTTATTCTACGTATTCTACGTATACTACGTAGAGCGAGAAAGTCGTCGTTTATAAGCGGAAAGTAATCGAAGCCGATTCTATCGTGTTTGCATCGAAACTAACGTTACCGAGCCATACAATTCCCCCGGGGAATTTTCTCTCTACCAAACCCGGCGTATATTGAGGTGTAGCAGAAGTTATATATACTGAGCTTTATCTTTCCTCCGCCCTGGTATCGTCGCGACAAATTATTCTGTGGAACACTCTAGACGCTAAAGGAGAAGAAAAATCGAAGTTAACAAGGAAACTACCCCTCAGGCGCTGACAACCCTTCGCACCAAAAAGCCAGCGAACCGCAAACGGATCAACCAACGCTCCCCGCTTTTATCTCGGTCTATAGGATTTTTCCAACTTCTCTTCAACGGTTTATGAGCTATTATTACAGTACGCCTGAATGATTTATCAATTCTTCGTCGAAGCGTAAGCTAATTTTTTTTATTTTTTTATTTATTTAAAAATTTTTTTTTTTAACGAATTTCAAAGATTTTTCAATACGCATACACAAGTTCTCGTAATGGAGACAGTAAAAATTCTTTGGAGATATAAGTATGCCGCTCTTTTGAAAGAGCCAAACGGTTATAAATTTTGATTATTAATATTCTGGGTAGTTACGTTACCGCAAATTCTATGCGGATAAAGGATAATAGAATGTATCCATTAGTCTCGAGTTGCAGAATATGCTGATATGCTCTGCATCCGAACAATCACCCCGCCCCTTCACTCCTCACAAAACCCTCCGTACCCTCGGACGCGCTACCTGAACACCGGGTTGCGAGACATCTATGTAAACAGACGTGACTCGCATTGCTAAACAGGCTCTTTCTACGTGCGACCGCGGTGAATTCGCTATCCCAACGACATACCGCTAGTGCATATATTCGAAGATAACAGTATTCAGATGCAACGACTTGCCCATCCTCAATTATCAAGCAATCCGGTAGTGTCGCGACGCAAAGAAAAGCAGCGACTAACAACGCGATATTGTAGAATGTACGAAAAAACTTTTTTACAATATCCCGGGGAAACAAATAGGAGACGAGTAATAAAAAAAAAAAAAAAAATTACGTGCACCTCGAGATTTAATACTCAAGCCCGAGATTCCGCGAAATTGAATTCGGGTGAAACGCGGGTGTGCCAATGGCCTTGCGTGCATGCGATATTCAGTTTCTATAATCTCGCGGACAAACGGAAATTCTCGCAGCCAGAATTCCAATATAAAAACGTATCTGCTGGTAAATTTTTTCGCGGGTCGGCAATTTACGAATCGTTAAAATCCCATCGAGAACGTTCTCTCTTTCAAAAAAAAAGACTACATATACAAATAATAATAATAATTTCAAATCCTTTCAGCCGTCAGTCAACGAGTGGAAAGATGTGGGTCACGTGGAGAAGTGGAAAAAAAAAAGAAAATCTATGTAATGAGCTGACGTGCTTACAACAAGTACCTCACATATATTTCTCCACCTTACATTTTTCCACGTTTTTGTAGCGTCGAGACGCTGCCGCGTCTGTTGATACTGCTAATTGGTTCTGTTGCCGCGAACCCGGATTCGCGTTGTAAAAAAAAAAAAGAAAAAAATGATTATTATTATTTCACGTGCGCGTAATCGATCGTCGACTCGAACTGTCGCACGAAATATTCACGAACGTAATTATACGCACACGCGCCGTTTATGACACAGACGTGTGTATACGCGATCGCGCACGTTGTTCTCGCGTTTGTACATAAATTCTAGGACTGGCGGGCTTTACGAGAGGTTTCTAGAAATTTCAGTAACTATAGTGTACATTACAGCCTCGGACGGAATTGCATCCAGCGCGAAGGGAAGTAGAGTAGAGTATAAAGCGAGAGAGAGAGAGAGAGAGACAGAGTGGCCCTGGCTGCCGTAGGGTTATAAATTCTCGTTCGTGCGATGAGAGTTTTGAAGTGGGACCGTTAAACCGAGCGTGCGGTGGTTGCTGCTGAAGCTAGTACCGAGTGGGGTAGTTCTGCGGGTGGGCGAATCGAGTCCGCACGAAGGGTATGGGCAGAAGAAAACCTCGTTTATACGCGGTGAAGTCAGATAAGAACGAAAATGTAAGAACTGGACCCGCGCTTTGGCCGGTCTGTAATTTATAGAGCTAGAAAACGAGAGAGAGATCCTACATCTACTCTTACTTTGCCACTGTATTTTTCAAGATTTATATATACGCGCATATATATACGCAGTATGTATAGAACGAAAATCTCAAGCGAACCAGAGAAGAAAGACTTTTTCTCGCTCTTCCGCGATCTCCTCGAAGCTTCTTCTTATGCAATACTAGGCGAGATCTAATACTATATTTCTCCCGCTTCTCTCTCCGTCACATTATTTCAATAGAGTAGGATGTAGAATACCGTGCGCAAGTACTTCTCGTTCTTTCCAATCGATTACGCTTCGATGGGATTGCAAAGTCGCGTTGCTTCGTCTCTGCCTCGATGTTTACGGAAACGTGGATTAATCTATCTCTCCTCGGATTGATAAAGTGTAAGGAGAGAAACAGTTCGAGGAAACCAGTAAATTGTAAGCGTTTTGTGGAGTCTGAATTAAACAGGAAATTGAAGTACGAATGAATTTATGTCTGTGAATATCGAGAAATTCGAAAATAAAATTTTCGCAATTTGAGGTAATGTCGAATAGACGATTGGACAATTATTGGATAATATGTAAATTCATTTAGTATCGTAAGATTGATGCTGAACAAGTTATGGTTTGAGGTAATAGTGAAAACGCTGTCATCCGAGTTAACGCCCGATAGAAGGGCGAGAAGGCGGATGTGCCACATGAATTCCCAATTGGCGAAGACGCGAGAGATGAGGTGCCGATATTGAGGAGTTTCCATCCCTATCGGTATTCCGTATTCGTTCGCGTCTATGATCCGCCATCGAATATGTTGCGTCTGATGGGGGATCGTGGGCCCACTCGCCTCTCGTGTATAACGAGTTTCTTACTCCAGGAAAAAAAAACGATGGAGAAGAAGAAGATGAAAAAAAAGTCTCGTGATACCATCGAAGAAAGATATTGAGCTGGTAATGCGCCAAGAAGTCTCGACTTTGCCACGTGCAAAGAATCCTGTCTGATAAGTTCTTACACGGGGCCAATGTACTTTGAAAGGAAGAAGGTGTTCAGTCATTTATAGTGTAGCATTTGCGTCGTGATACCGTTGAACATTTGAAAATTTGTTAATTGTCCATAAAAAAAATAGTATTTTTTTCTCTGTAAGCCGTATGCTGTATCTTCGATTACGGGGCAACCAAAAGCGTTGAAAAAGTATTCTAAAAACAAGATATTACAATTTTTTTATCCGAAATGAAAGGTTTCATTCGGATGATATCGACTACATATTCACTCTTTTTTCGCGCTGAATACGATCCCCACAAGCGGATTTGACTTAAAATCAAGCGTGACATTGGGTATCCGAAAAAAACCATTGTTTTCGTTACCAGCGATATCACAATTCATAAAGGCATGCATGCATGTTCATAAATGCCGCAAGCTTCAGTCCATGTGTAACAAATCAATTTCCGAACGAACGAAACGATAACAATACCCTTCGATTATTCCCGATAGAAAAAGTCAATAAAAAAAAAAAATAGAAAAATAGAACGGTAATTCGCGACGGAAAATGAAAAAGTGAAAGAAACTGGAAAACTACTGGGCGATCTTTGCATCTCTCGCTCTCACAAAGATGAGAATAACTCAGGCATCTCAAGAGCTTCGAGATGCAGAGTATCTGCAACCAACCTGATGGTAATACTCGAGCTCAACCAAAGTACTGTGGAACGAGGGCCGCAGGAATTTCTAACTAGCCACAGTCGCAGGGATCAACGCCGAAACGCTGGGGGTTGAGAGGCGCGAGAGCGGGAGTGAGGCTCTCGGATACTTTAGCGTCCCTTTGAGCTACTTTAATTCTCTTTAACCAGAGGGAACATGCATATTCTATAAGTTGCACCTAAACTGAAACCACAGAAGCCCTCGCTGTGTTCGCCACGTTAACCGGCTGCTGCATTTCGTAACGCGGTGGCTGTAG
This sequence comes from Buathra laborator, assembly GCA_934046635.1. Lineage (NCBI taxonomy): Eukaryota > Metazoa > Arthropoda > Insecta > Hymenoptera > Ichneumonidae > Buathra > Buathra laborator. Next base: position 2,620,506 of record OW203898.1, on the reverse strand, counting down.
TTTGTAGGCGACCGCGGTGATGGCTCAAACGCTTGATATCCTTCCGAGAAAGCTGTTTCTGCGCACGTGTGCGATTCGGAGAAAGAATGATTAAAAATGAAAAGAAAGAAAAAATATTTTCCCTATTAGACCGGCCAGTTGTTGGATCTTCTGCTCAAAGGCATGTAAAACAAGACATTTCACGTTCCTTCGGAAGCTTGTAAAATCTGAATTCTCGACAGTATGTAGTAAACATTTAGAACATATGCGAGAAGTAAGAAATGCGCAAGTTCAATGGTGTATCCAATGTTGAGAGCGGAAAAATAACTCTCTCTCTCTCTTCGCGGTACAATGATAAGTAAAGAAGAATACATCGTTTTCGTATATAAAAGAATATATATTACATCCCTCGGAAAATTCCGGAAAATCTTGTTTTCCACGGTCGCGAGTGACGTGACTTCCCAATAAGACCACCGAGGATATAACAGGGTGAAACATTGACGTTTCGATTTCCCCTCTCCTTCGAAAGATCGCTCGTCCGTATGATACACCCTCGGCTACCTATCCGCGCAGCACGGCAACACGATCTTCTCAATGATTAGGTAGCGTGTCTAGAATGCATTCGATTTCTGGCCTGCGGTAGCTTCGGTAACGCGGCATACATACAGGCAGATTCAGAATAAATATATCCCGCTGTGGCTTTACGATTTAACCTGCAGATTTTATCAATATTATAACTATATATGGTTCCAACTATAAGCCAAAATCAGGACGCTTATCTATTATGAATCAACTTGTGCAGACGGTATAATTCAGGATGGTATTGTGTCCGGAAAGGAAAGCACAGATTGGCGCTGCTTGCGCTAACAGACAAGTTAAAGCCCGTCAGCCATGCTTCTCTCGACTCATCATCGATTGCCATGTGCTCACCTTCGCTTCACGCTGCCAGATAATATATCCAATAAACGTTTGCATTCCTCCTACCGGAAAATTGATACGCGACGTGGACGAGGATTTACTGTAAATTCACGGCAAGTTGTGGGCACATTGTGGCGATGAATTAAACGGCTATGTATTATGGTTACACCGCAGTTTAAACAAACCCGCGGTTGTTACAAACCCGTATTTAACGATAAAGCTTCGAAACATTACTCGATGAAATATTGATTAATGGGCGCTTCATGTAAATTGACGCTTTAGGTTAGAGGGAGAAACACTTTCGAACAATACATGACGACGAGGCACTGTCGTGGGCAATGAAATTGTAGAGCTGTACCAATCGCCAAAATCATTTTTCATAATTGAGATTAATATGCTCCTCGAGCTGATATTGATCGATAGTCTGATTCTCATTTTCAGCTATATAGATCTTAATGAAGTTCCGACGGAATCTCTGCAGTAGAGAGATTGCAATTAACCTGCGATCGTAAACATTCATTACGCAGAAGGACGTAATAAGATGAAGTTCAATCATAGATGATTGATCTGGACTACTTTGATCACTTAGCATCCCTTGATTGCGAATACACTGCTCACCGGTTATATACGTCGGCCGGATCTTTCACGCTCCCTCGACAAAGCGTAGTGCAATGAGCAAACGCTAACCCGCTGAACATTGTCGGGTAATTGCTTTTCGACTGTACTATTGTTATAGCTTAACATTTCGTGTACACTCACCTCTTTGTCGCCACGTTGATGAACTCTGCAGTGCAAGAACGCTGTTTGGCCGATAGCCGTAGTCACATTTCTCGTCACGTTTGTCTCGAAATACGGCCATCCGCTCATGTTCTGACCGCCGACTTTGTGATCCCGGACGAACAAACCTGGCGATTAAAAAAAAATCAAAGATATGTATTTTTTTTCTCGTTCATCATCGTGCACACGGTACATCGTTAAGTATAAGTAAAAAAATGAATAACGAAAGTTCTGCCTATTTCGGTCAGTTGGATGAGATTGAATCGGCGATTCATTGCTTCGAGACACTATAGTACCGTTATATAACTGGGCACGAAGGATAATGGTACATTATCAGCAATGAATCGAAGTGACGTTACAATGGAAGCTTTTTCAAAATGTAACAGACGAACTCGAGAGTCTCTCTGTTCGCTTGCGATAAATGAAAGGGCGAGGAAAAAATGAACGTGAAACCTCCGCCCCGTTCTTGCCAGGAACACGGATCGTCAGAATCTTCTCGGAGGACTTGGGGATAAATTCAAGGAAAAGTAGCGAACTATTGGATTCGATTAGCCAAGGCCTGTTGACGGATTTTAATTAGAGCTGTGGAAACGTTCTCCGCCTACGCTCGTCGAAGTGCTCGTCACAATATATATGTCATAGATATCTATATATATATATAGATATTTCATCATAGCTCTTTTATCAGAAAAGCAGCGGAACGCGCCTCTCGACGCTAACTCCGGAGACTGAAACTCTCAACGGTCGCTTACAATCCATCGAGTAAACTTTACTGAAAAGACCTCGAAGCTAATTCATTCGCTTAATTACGAAATCCCTGAACCCACCAGCCAGGCAAAGGCGAGAGATCGTTAAAATCTTGAATAATTCGGTATAAACGGAGATAAGATAAATAAAACAGACGATATTAATGCCAGATTCAAATAACCGCACAGAAGGGCCGATGGTTTTGATATTTATTAGTACTAAGGAGCAGTCTCGTGGTAATTTAAGTTTCTTGGTGAAGACAATTGTTTATTTAACTCGAATGGAAAAATCCGTGAAGCGAGAGAAAAGCGATCCGAGTAGCAACAAAAAATGTAAAGCAAAAAAGAGAAAAAAACGAAAGCGCGGAATAGTGGAAAGCCGAGAGGAAAAGAGGAGAATAATTCGCGTACTGTACTGGACATTCTTGTGATATTGTACGGTAGACCCGCAGTACGCTACAGGATATACTAATAAATAAAGAAACGTGTCGATAAAACTGACCGAAAAGTGTTCCATGTCCGATCCAGATCACACTTTACCGTACCCCAGCCTCGAGGCACAGCGCCGGAATTTGATTTACACGATCTCGTTCTCGAGGCCCTCCAAGGTATATGCCATTAACGATATACCATATTGTACCGAATAGTATCTTCCGACACCATGTATACGGCGAACCTATATCGTAACGCAACTATATACTATTTCGATGGCCGGACACCGAACAATTCGAGTTTCCATTGCGAAAATGTCAGAGAGGCTTTATTGTTTCAATCGCTCACTAACGACAATTACAATAGCTCTCTGCGCGCTGCGCGCTGTTATGTATCTCTATCCGTTATATGTATTCAATAGCGTAGGCGCCTCTATACTGAACGGGGCACCGCGCGCGTTGATGGACTCGCGAGAGAGCTTTAGCTTTTGTCTACGCGAAACCCGCTTTATTGTACACCGAGTGCGAGAAAGCTGAGGCTTAAACCAACGAAATTTCGATTGTGTGTACCGGGGGCATTCGATCTCCGCATACAAAATTTACGAATTTCCAGTCCGCCTTTTTTTGTTTCCTTTTTTTTTTTTCAACATCCACTCGGATCCTCGTAGCGTGAAAAATAGTGGCTCCATGGAAATGCTCTTCTACTTTCTAGATACGCGCAACAGGATTCCGCGTTTCTGATACACCCGTGAATTTCGATCGAAACGCTCGACGAACTGTGAAACAAACATTCCGAAATAATTTCGTCAAAGATTTTGCTATTACGAGATTGCGGGGGTAAATTCGCTAACGGGAGAAGGAAAAAGGATTGCCTCACAAGGCTCTCTCTATATATATATAGTATATATACGTAGGTAGGATCAACTCCAGTTTGAAAGATGATTCTCTCGGTATAAAGTCAAAGAAAAACTATTCCAATCTCGAGTGACCCTCGTCTTTTCGGGGTTTGCCGAACGAAGTCATGGTCTAAGAGTGAAGAAGGAGGGACAAGGGGAGAGGAGGCGGATTGGTACCGGCCACGGACCGAGGATGAACATCACGAAAGCTCGGCCTGTGAAATCCTATACCAGATTCGTATCCATCCATCAGCCGCTAAGTTGAGACGTCTGATCGGACGTAACGGAAATCGAAAATTTCTTTCGAATTGAACACGATTCTATACCACGATGTCTCTGTGGTGCACGTATGCGCTCGGAGTCTATATCTATATAGATATATATTTATACAACCGTAGGACAAATGGTGGCGAAAGATAGTACACCCCATCGGCGTTCTGAAAGAGTGCAAAAGTGAGAACATCCAAAAAGAGAGGAGAATGAGTGAGCGAGGAGGAGGAGGAGGAGATGAAGAGGCGTGAGTGAGAACGAAATAAGACCGATTGAGTGCGGCGTAACTCCGTAGGTTCGATATCAAAGTATCCGATACAGTTGCCTAGCGGAGGCGAAGAACGAACTGGGAAAACTTTAGATCCATTAACGTTTCTCATTCTGTTTCGAGGCGAGTAACTTTTGGAAAAAAAAAAGAAAAAAAAAACAAGAAAAAAGCGAACACATTCCTCCTATGTGTTCCTCTCTAGGTTTCCCCGAGGTTGGCATAGTTGCGGAGCTTCTCGCCTCTGAGATTCCCATTAAAGACGCAAACTTTGCGCGAAAACAATCTAAATAATAATTACAAAATTCGTAACTTTTCTATATTCGTTGCGAACTCTCTTCTTCGGGCACTGTGTGTTTTGTTCTCCTCATCTTGCGACATTCGCTCGACGCACCGTAGGCTACGAAAACAATTTTTGTCATGCGCAAGAAAGATTAATGGCCCCGGTAGTAGTATCTCACGGGAGTGATGGGGAACAAGAGGTTCGGAGAGTCCGAAGTCCCTTCCCATCGGTAAGACCTTTCTCGGATATTAAAATCTCTACGGTATACCTATCCCTCCCTACTCGCACTTTTGTCGCGAAAGACCAAACTTGGAAAAGCTTCAACACCTTATTTCGTAAAACTGCCGAGCTTCTCATGTACCCTCTCCCCTGCTTCGTGATTGTACTAAAGTATACTGTGAGAAGGGTACACCGCGGTGCGGGAACATAATGTCAGACTCGATTGTGGACGGTGAGCCCTCCGCAGCCTTCGCGAATTATTAAAGACACACCCGTCAGACGGCACTGAACGAAATAATGGTCTTGTACATACATACACAGTTACAATATATATACAATGTTGTATAGGATATCCTGGTAAGTTTCGTTCCGGGATTCAAGCCAAGACCTACCCACATCGACACAACGGCTCGGGGGGGTCCTCGACGCGCGACAATGAAACTTTGATAATCCCCGTTGAGACGAAAGATTTATAGGGAAAATTTTATACTCTAAGCAAGCTTTTCCGGAGTTTTGCTCGCTCTTCACGGTCTCCTCTCGTTACCGGTGAATGGCCCGACTCTGTGTATTATATTTTATGTTATATATACATGTATATATGACGCAACGCCATGGGAGCCGAAATTTCGTCAGACGTCGCGCCTCTGGCAAATTTTAATTGCTTCAGTATTTCGCGGCAGGTGTTAATAATCGTTATTTGGTCGCATCAGTGAAGTGAGTTCACAGCTGAGGGCTCAACAATCATTGTATGCATTAGAAAAACGCAATAAAATCAGCTATGGCGGGCTAATATTGAGTCTATTCTACGATTAAATGTAAAAAAAATTATTCATTTATATTTTTGGCTTACAACTTTTATTTTGTGTATTTTCACTGGAAAAATTTCTTGAAGGCGAAAAAAAGAACAAAGTCGATGTTTTCGGGTTTCGATTGAAAAAAAATTCGATGTTTTCAGGCATCGATTGAAAAAAATTCGATGTTTATCGTAGCGGTTGAAAAAATAACAACGCAGCTGCGATCACTGGTGACACAATGTGAAATGGTATTTCGTCGGTCGATGTTCTGTTGCACAAATATTGCTATGGTCGGTAAACATATATATATATATATACGTATATATGTATTCCAGTGAACTGTGTCATTTTTTTTAGCCTTTGGGCAAACAATTTCTTTTAATCCTTGTCGTAGTCTATTTCGAAGCGCTTTGTGTTCTTTTCCGCGGGTTTTTTTTTGCCCGAGCTTTTTAGTACCAATCAAACAATAGAACTAGATATTCCGTGTAGAGACGAATTCGGTAACCCGGCAGAACCGACATCGTGTTCCATCAATGCCTTGGGCGCCTCAACGGAAAAAAGCTTGTGTGAGGTGAAACATGAATAAATGGCGAGCACGTACGGCTCGCGACCAATTAACAGCTGTCGTATGCATCCGCCCGGACTTTATACTACATTGGAGGGAATGACTACCACTTCAAAGTTGTTTGTCGGATTGTTATAACTACTTGTACGAATAGTTCTTTCCAAAACTGATAGTAAGAAGATTATCCTCTTTTCCTCCATTGTTGACTACGTGTCAATCATTGAGCTTTTAAAAGCAAAGCGATTACAATCCGCACAGAGAAAAGAGTCTCAAAAGCTTCGAAACAATTTCGCGCTCTCCCGCAGGAGGTTATATCACGAAACCATAGTCGGAGACAAACGCGAGAGTCAATCCTCGCAATCGAATTGCAGTTTATTGTTTGATCTTTCGGGACCTCTCGCTCTGTATCTCTGATTGGCTCTGCAGCTTATTTCCCTCAGCAGGACGCACGAGTCTCTTCTATGGCTGCGCCATTTCCAGCGTCATTGAAACAATCTCGTTATATTCAATCAAAGACGAAATGGGATTCATCAGATCGTGCGCCGCTTCGATGTTCCGTTAAATAGGAATTCGGTTTCTACTCGCCGACGAGGCTTTCGAGTACTGATATATTTATCAAAAAATGCAGACTAAAGAATCAAAATTGAAGATGCGATGATCGTTTGAATGACCGCAGGTGTCCAAAATTTTGTCGTTTACAGTCTGAAATTTTGGTATAACTGGTCACAAAAAAGTGGATTAACTTGTAACGCCTATTTGTCCAAAAACAGGACGTGGCTCGACAGTTGTCACGCGACATTCGGGTCACTACTGTTGTACGGTTCCAAACGACGTATACACGTCCACCAAAAAAATATGACAACGACGAGGCGGACTGCGGTAAAAAAAAACTTCATTCTATTCAAACTATAGAACGCTCCAACCGTGCATCGTCGTACCGTTACAAGGTACGGTAGACAACTTCGTCGTCGAAGTTTCTTATCTCAAACTCCTCCCCCCAATCTCGGTGAATCAACGTCAACGATTTCTTCAAGTAAAGACGAAGGGTTTTCGCGTTGACGTCGTTCCAAAAAATATCTTCCGAATAACTCAACTCGTAAATCCGTAGGGCTTATCGAGGCCGCAGATAAAGATACTAACAGAGTAAAAAAAAGTCACTGCAACGTTGTGTTATATTCACGTTACAATAATTATTTTTCAAAAATCACCGGAACCTTAAACTATATTTAAATTACGTAAATTATTTTCGTAAAAATTCGCGGATTAAAAGATAACTAGTAATTGATATAAAAATATTTTTTCGCTCGGAAAGTTTCGATCGCACCACAGGGATCGGGTGTGTATATAGGCGATGGTGAAAACTAACATAGAGACATTCGCTTTTTTCTGGGTTCACGTGAGAAGAAGGACAAAGGGTCTGGACTTTCGGGATCGACAGTCGCATTCGTTTATTATGCTTGCGGTATTCCCAGAAGAGTCTGCCCCAACGCTCGATTGCTACCCCACTGCGGGGAGGGGCGGAGTTTTCCCGTAGGGACGGCATCTCTTGCGTTCTTTCGCCAGCGAATTCACTGTGGCTGTGGCACAGGGATTTAAAGAAGGGAAACGAAGAGCCACGAGGCCCTTATCCGTCGCGACGCGTGCCACTGGCAAATGCGTCCGCGTTACGAGGGCGAATCACAAATTGCCGTCCCGAATAATCTACTTTGGACAAGACCGACCGTACGTTACGACGTGCCGCCACGTTCCATCGAGAAAAAAAAAGAAGAAGAAAAAAGAACCCCCCGAAATCCTTTCGTGAGGAGACGATAAGTCTTCTCTGCTTCCGGGACGAGTGAAAATAGAAGCAAGGGGCGCAGGAGCCAAAGGACTGAAAAATACGTAGACTTTATGCCCTGCAGCAGGATCAACAGTAGGATTTCGCGATAATTTCGTTTGGAAGAAGAATACACGGTCGTAGTATGAGAGATAGAGGAACAAAAACAAAGAAATAATACGAGTAATGCGAGTAAATACGGTCGAGAGTACGAGTCTCGTTGCGCAAACACGTTTATAGAGGGTTGAAGAAGGGACGAGATTCTTCACGACTCGTCGCTAAACATTCGTGGAATGAGAGAAACGGTACTATGCGATATATCCTAGGATAGCGTAGATATACCAGTAGAAGTAGTAGTAGTGGTGGAAGTAGTAGTAGTAGTAGTAGTAGGGGGTAGTGATAGCAGTATAGTAGTATGCCGTTGAAACTCGAAGGGATGGAAGACAGCTCTCGCCGGCTCCGCATTCCCGGAGGCAAGTACCCTCACACGTGTGATAGAAAGAGAGAACCGGAGAGAGAGGTTTACGACTCAGAAATAATTCTGCGAGCCGGAAGCGCGTTTCCCCGTGAAAAAGATGGGTTTCCGCGAGATCCGAGCGTTCCACAGGCCCCGCTCCATGAAACACGCGAAAGAGATAGCGACAACTATACTATAACCACTGCTTCGCCCAGCCCCACAGGAAAATCGGTCGCGACATTTTCTTGCTGCTGCTTGAACTCTCGCTCTCCCCGCCCACTGAAATTCTCTGACGGATATGGAATTAGAAGCTTCGCTCCAAGTACCCAGAACGCTCTGAGATGGGATAGTGGAATCCGCCGACACATACAGCCCAACGTAAAGTTCGCGTATATGCGAGAACAAATTACCCGTGTAAATTCTTACAGTATAAACTATGGATATAAATTATCGAGACCAATTGCGTATCTTTTTTTAATGATAACTTGTTTAAACTCTTTCAACGAAATCATGTAATCTCATTCCTAAGTTTTACAGTAACATCAGCGTAAAAAAAAACTATATACGTGCAAAAAAAAAATAGATATTCCACGCATGACGAAATGTTTGCGTTCTCATCGTACTGATCATAGAATTTGTTCGGTACAATTTCCGCGGATAAAATAATTCTCGGCGAATTTTTCTCTTCTTTTTTTTTTCATTTGTAGCAATGAATAAAATCTCTAACCAGCCGGAGATTCATTTAATATTAACGAGACAGGAAACGTTTGTGCTGAGCTCTCCAGAACGTCGGAAGTGCAGTTGAATCGTTGAGAAAAAAAATACAAGGCAGAGCTTTAAAAAAAAAGATTTTTGCTGTCGAAGAAAAAAAAACATAGAAAGATTCGCTTATTCAACTGTAATAATAGCGAGCATTGTTGCGCAATGCGAAAGCTCCAACCTGTACAGTAATGAAAGCGGCATTGATGGACGAGTGAAAATGGACATGAACAGTTAAAAACGTTCCTGTATTGCCTACCATTGGTGAAAGCAATCGTGCACAGTCCGTAACGTTCGCGGTACGGTATAGGTATTAGACACTAATAATGCAGAAGGCCGGAACGTTGAACTATATGGGGGAATGATGGAAAGAGTGAAATGGGGAAAGCGAAAGAACGACAGGCACGAGAATCGTGGTAGCATGGAGACCACAATAATTTATCGCATTTTCTCTTTGCAAAACGAGAGAGAGAGAGAGAGAAAGGCCAAGAGAATATATCGTTGCGAATAGCGAAAGGAGAGAGGGAGATCCACCGCGGGCGGATGGAATGAGAAAATAAGCCGGAAACCGAAGACTCGAGATCGTTCTCGTGGTGGAGGCATTCTTTTATTGCTCCAACTTATTCCCCTTCGGGGAATTCTTCACTGAGAGAAAGAGCCGGAGACGTACAGAGAAAGAAAGGGAAATTGGAAGCGGAGGAAGTGAGGGAAGCACCGAAGGGACGAGATCGGTACGAAATATAGTGAGTGAAGGATAAAATAGAAGAGCGAAAAAAAAAAAAATTCGAGAAAAACGAGAGATCCAGTGAGTACAAAGGACGGAGGCCCTTACTGAGAACAACGTAATACAGACGGGAGGGTTAGCGAACCCGATCGTTGAATCGCTAACACTCGCTAATACATTTATCCTCGACGTTGACGAGCATTCTACGGAATTCCACTGGAGGCCATAACTGTATACGCGCGGCCAGGCAGCGGGGATCAGTAGTAGGAGTCGAGCGATCGCAGACGGCGGGGATCGCAAACCCGCCGCATAGCAGTGAGCGCGCCTCCTGCCGGAAAGGGAAAAAGGCGACGAGGAGTCAGACGCGTTGGGAGGAACGGCATCGACGAATTCTGCGGGTACAAGAGGTATGTGACGTGTCTTTCGTGTCCCGTGGCAAGTGGGTTCGAGGATAGACGAGGGAAAAGCACACGAGGGGTAATTCGCTCTCTGCTCGAAAGACATGTCGGAATCATTTATTTCTTTCGTAGTTCCAAATTTTAAAAACAATGCGAACAATAATTGAACAAAAGTAGTAAAATAATGTTGATAAAAGCACTGGACGAGGATCGTTCGTGACCCAATGTTGATTAAATTCGTGTCCTCGAGAAAACTGTTGTTCGGTAGTGCACATGGTGCAAGAGGAACTCGGAATACAGAGATAGAGAATAAACGAGTCAACAACACGGTCGGAGCTGACCGTTTCCGCGGTCGAGAGCAACCTATGCTCTCCACCTTTTCTCTACCTATATACGAGAGTACAAGCTCGAGCGTTATATACGTTTCAGTGTTTTGCACGAACCGCAAGAGACCTAAGCCACAGTGTACCAGAGTACCTGGTCACATCGCTCGGAGAGATCCGATTAAATTTCATAGCTTTCTCGTTGTGCCGTACGATGAAATTTAATACGTGAGAAACGAAAGGCAAATAAAGTCAGTTCGCGGTCGCTTTTGTCAGCGTTATAGACAGATCAATGATCCGATTCAACGCTATGGTGGATGACCTTTTATGCATATCTCTATTGTCAACTACGTAACATATATCAAAGATATACGAAAATGATGGATGAAAAGATATCGTGTTGTTTCACCGTTATTTCAATTTATGTATAGTCTCGTTTTTACGTTGACGATTTTGCATGAAAGAGGTTGTAAGGGGTGTACGCTCGCTTTAGTGCGCCAATAGTTTCCATTTGTGAACGGAAGGAGAGAAAGAAGGTCAGGAGGCTAGTAGGTAGTATACCGTCGAGACATAGGAGACATACCAGTCGTCTGTGGAAAGGGTGGGCACGAGGAGGGCGAGTCCTGTGTCGATTTATTCGTGCAGAAACGAGGAACAATTGAAAGCAGGGAGGCAGAGGCCTTTCTCGAAGCGGCGCGCGTGCTATACGAGAGGTTAATGGCGCACGAGCCGCTATACTTGCCTCCGGGGCCCACACCATCCTCACTCACTCGCTGCGTCTCTTTCACCCCTATCTATACTACCGTTTTCTTCCGTCCCCTATCCTATCCCCCCTCCGAACTCCACCGGTATAAAAGCGCAGTACCGGGTGCTCCCATTATTTTCGAATCACGGTTCAAGTTGCCTGCGGCACATAGATGTGCCGAGTGAGTGTGCAAGGGAGCGGAGAATCTCTCGCGTATATCCGGGAGTAGAACGTCGAAGAAACTCGAGCGATGTGTAAACCTCGGCGTGGAAAAGTTCTTACGGTACAGAGGGGTGAGGCGAGCGAAGCACAGGAGAGGGCGCGAAACCCATTGCGAGGTGAATTTATCCAATAGGGAAGTCGAATCACGCACGAAGCCAATGGCGTTTCTGCGGTACGTACCTGGTAATCCACCGGCATTGCGCCCAAGTGTACTCGCCTAGATCAGCGTGTGTTCGTAAATTGAAATGCCCGAACGAATAATAGATAGTATCCCGATGTAGAAATAGCGAGAGATAGAACACTGCCGTGGAATTTTGTAGGTTGATATGTATAACCAAGATGGCTTGAAACAACGAGAGACAAACCGAAATGTCTTGTCTGTTTATTCCAACGGTAGATACGATGACGAACCTCGATTTTATGTATTCGATATAATGCTCACGTTTTCAATGTAAATTCTTTGAAATTTCTGTTTCATGAATTCTTCTGCTAAAACAATGAGAGATGGAGGGTTGAAAACGGAGGTCGCGATTCTTTTGACGGGAACCAACCTTTTGGCTTATTAAAAAATCGTCGGTCTCCTCGGACCATCGTTTTTTGTTGCAATGTAATTATGAACAATACACATTTACGGCCCGACGAACTCATTGTTGGCTGTTCGCGATAGTCGGAGAATGTTGAATTGTCATGGAATAAAAAATGTATTGTGGGACGAAAAAAGTAATCAGAATGAGTTGCAGACAGCCTTTTTATGATTATTATCACAATCGCACGCACTCACATTGATCACATTAAATTTTTTCTCTGAAGCTTATTTTAGCCCTTCGTCATTCGGACTGTCTAAACGTTAGTTTCAAAATTTTGAAACATCGACAATAACTGTTTTTATTATTTTCATTTGTCAATAAGAAGCATCAATGCGTTGAGACAAAAATTATTAATTCACCGTTACTAGTCGACATCGCGGAGTCTTCTCACCCTGAGGTCAATAGCTAATTCGTAATTCATTAGTCGTTTGAAAGGCTTTCGCGATAGTGTTACAGAGAGGTGTTAGCATGTGCTCTAAATGTACTTTTAATCAATGACTTATGAAGCTTTCAGAGCTCTCGCCACGTATTTCAGACGACGCTAACGGTCTCTCGTCTCTCTATAGACCATCCTCCGCTCATACTCCGCTTCGTAGTCGTCCTATGAAACGTTTCACGTATATAGGATACATAGACACATACACCAACGCGTCGCCGCCCACGTATTCGACGTCTCTTTTCAACGAAAAAAAAAAAAAAAAAGCGAAATCTCGTTAAATGTGACTCGCCTTGGAAAAAGGGCAGTTCTTCCTGTCAACGGCGAGAGTTTCAATTTACAATCAGGTCTCCGGCGATCCTTTTCCCTTTCCTCCCGAATTCACGTGAAAGACTCTACTATACTTGACTCCGCACCCTTTTGTGCGAAAGAAAATGAAGAAATGAATGAAAGTAAGAAGAACAAGAAGAAAAAAAACGGGCAGTGCGAGGTTTGGAGAAAAATGGGCCAAGACAGTATCTCCTTCAATTTATTCGATTCTCTCAGTCGAGCTTATCGGAAAGAGAAGAAAAAAAAGAACGAATGTTGGGAAAATAATGAAGGAAGCGGGTGCGATGTTTATTCGTGAATGATTACAGATGGAGTGGAGCCAATGAACGTGGAAAGGCCCTCGAGTCGAACGTGAACGAGTGGCATTTTTTTTTTTTTTTTATTCAATAATTTCGATAAATGGGAGAAACTTCATCGCCTCCCGATATACAACAACGAGAATAAGAGTAAGGGAAAAATAAAACGAGAGACTAGGGTTGGGGTGTATACCGCGCTTCGTTCCCCGGACGGACATAAACATAGCGTCGCACTTAGAGGAATTTTATGCTGTCGTTTCGGTTGACGCTCTTCCACCCCCTTGGGCCCATCAATCAACGGTATTTATCTTTTTTTTTCTCTTTGTATCCCACGTTCTCCCCCCTTTCGTCTCTCACGGTTCCGATATAAATGGACGGTCGTTACGACTCCTTCCACTAACCGCTCAACCTCGACGTTCTCTTCGCTATCTTTCTTTCTCTCTCTTTCCCCCTTTCTCCTTTTCTCATTTCTCTCGGCTCAATCGTTCGCGCTCTCTCGCTCTCTCCGTATTCTCTTGCCAGGCACTTTTCAAATAAACGATAGGGTTTTTTCTTTTTATTTTTTTCCTTGAACACATTCGACGATCGCGCGTTTTCGTATAGTCAAAGCGATTCAGTGCTTCTCGACAGCTTCGATGACCTCGTTTCTCTGTTATATTTACTTCGACGCCAAAACCACGATTTTTTTTTTCACTATGGTATTTACAAGGCTATAAGTTTAAAGATATTTTATGTGCTGTGTGTAAGACATTTTATGTTTTTTTTAATACCTCACCACACCCGGGGTATTATTCGAATAAACCGAAAAAGGAAGAGCCGAAGGAATTATAGCTGTAAAGAGAGAAATGAGAAGTTTCGTTGGCGAACGAGAAATTAACGAGGGTGAAAACTTAGTCTCACTCACTCGTGGAAGCGAAGAACTAGCGCGAAAACTGCACTTTCGTGTGTGCAACCTCTTCGTCGAGAGCAGCGAAGAGAACTTAGCGCAAGGGTATAGGAAGCGAATGGACACAACGGTTAAAGTTTTATCAGTCTTTGGCGGACGGTTATGCTTCGCCTTGCGCCATAGCGAACTCGAAGAAGAGAGAATCTTACGAGAATTGTAGGGCACCAATCGGGCGAACCTCGACATGGACGTGGGCAATTGTATCTGTATATAGCAAGGTACTTTCTGCCGCTTTCGGAGTTCATGACTTGTCATTCCGCTGCGAGGGTGTAAAATTGTTTATGAGCCGATTTGAAGTTGTCGGCAAAGGGTTGCTCAGTCAGGGCAGAGGAGATTAAGCACTGCAAGAAGTGCAATTTTACCAGTGGGAGAGAAAAACTAAAACAAAGCTTTTGTTATCGTACCGATTCGTTAAATGTTTGTCGCATATATTCGAGATTGATCATCATTTTTTTTGCGATATCTACGCGTATCGTATGCGCGTTACTGTCGGTTACACCGCTGGCTCGGCGATTCACCATCAATGATTGCACAAACCGCTTCGATCGAAGCTGTCGATGTATTTTTTTTTTTTTTTTTTCATCAGGATACTATTCAATAAACTCGGTCATTCGTATCATTTGATTCCCAACATTCGCAATATCGACAGTGTTTGTGGTTTTATTTATTTCTCTTTTGCCTCGGCAACTCTATTTGACGAGTGTGCCCTCCCGCGGCCGTATTGCCTCTTGACTTTGCTTTGAAAACTCGCTTAATCAATAACGTACCAATATCTCGTTTCTGTGCGCTCTATAGAACAAAAGAATTTGACCATAAAAAATAAAAAGACAAACAAAAAGAACATGCGATTTAGGTTATAACGACGATTTCTTTGATCTCTTTAGTACGCACGTGATTGCTATCGTTATTGCTTGCTTCAGTTCTCGTTCTTTTAACCGTACCGTTACCCACATTTTTTCTCATCTTTCGTTTCGCTAGGATATCAATGGGAGGCGGTTATGCTGTAAGCTTGTTTCGAACAGACTTTTGTTCCTTTGCGATCTGTATAATATTCTTTGGAGCTTTGACGTTCAATTCGCAACCGCTCGCTCGTCGCCGATTAATTGCTTTTTTATAATTGCGATAAAAAGAGACACTTCGGCGTTATGAATTTTTTATTATTATTATTTTTTTTTCATCTACCGTTTCACGAAGGAAAAACGTTTTTCCCGCACTGAAGAAGCTTGATAAAAGATCATATTGTCTTTTCGCGTAATCACAGTTTCTTCATAAGTTCGGATCGCAATTTTTTTTTTTACTCAGTCATCGCTGATACTTCATCAGACCAAGTCAACGTCGAAAGCTGCGTACTTTGCGAGCTATTTTTTTTACGTTCTTTCAAGTAATAGGAAACGAAAAGTCGTTTTCTCGAATCGAATAACTTATCGCGAGTATACAGGGGCATATATATGTATATTTTTTTTTTTCATCGATAATACATCAAACTTTTTCGTCAGAGGAGGAGGAACGAGATGGGACGGAAGTGCGCGAAACTGATTTCGTGATCGGAATCGTTATTCGGAAAGATTTTTCATACGCCGAACGACTCTTCTCACGCGACATGCCACGGGAAAACAAGTTTTCACTCGAAGAAACCGGAAGTAAAGAGCGAGGTTGTACACCGAGAGTTTTGGTACTCTCGCTCTTTTCTTTTTTTTTTCCCAACTTTTTTATATAAATTTCTCGCCTCGTTGAGACGGATGTAATGCGCAAACTTTATTTATTTTTTTCCCCCCACTCTTCTGATTGAAGGGAGCAATCATAGATGTTGCCAGGCGCTTGAGTTTGAGTAGTGAGACGTGTAAAATTATATCCTCTCTTTCTCTCCTACGTAGTCGAAACTTTGCTACGGACGGTCCGGCGCTGTTCGTTCGAGAGCTTGGCGAAGATGAAAAAAAAAAAGAAGAAATGGGCTAAGAAACCCGGAGGAAAGTCCAGTGTAGCGGTACTAACGGTGAATGAGTGAATGAGAGAAAAATAATGAGCGCAGGGGTGGGGTGAAAATGAAGGTAAGAGGGATAAAAATATCCGAGAGAAATGCGGCGAAAGAATTTTCACGCAACGTAGCGTAAATTCACGGAGAAAAAAATCTCGAGAGGTTGCCCCGCGGACTCTGAGCTGTGTGTATGATCGATGATGAAGGAAAAGCGAATGGTGCAAATTTATGGATTAGAAAAACACAAAGTGCTGAGTTAGGAAAAACTGGATAAACTCCTTCGGCCTTTTGGCTACTACCCGCCCCCTACGCTGCGTTGATGTTTGCGATTACCACACCCTTATCCCGTTGGAAGGATCGATGTCAAGGTGATTGGTTGATATACGAGGCTGAAGCTGAGACGTGCTGAGGAACTTCAATCGCGTCAGAAATGAAATGAAGACATTTTTTTTCCCAATTACCAATGTCCCACTTTACTTTGAATTGATATTGCTGGCGGATTCAGGTTCAGTGTAAAAAAAATATATAGAAATTTATCAAAAGGTTTTTTTGATAGCTTCCAATTTTTATTCGGAAAATGTTCATGGTGTCCTTCATTCATGTTTCTTTAACGTGTTCGTCGGCCCATAACCCCTCGAAAAAATGGTTCTGTGTCAAGAACAGCAAGGAGCCTCTCCCCTATTTATTTTATTTTTTTATTTCAAAGGTACAAAGATATCGCCGCATGGAAATACCGAAAATCAAAACTTCCCACCGAATACATCGAAAAACAAAATGTTGTTGTTCATCGTTAGAAGGCATTTCAATACATTTTTTTCCGTTGATCGCGATTCTGTAAATAATTTAACTCCTGATTCAGTATTTAATATGTAAATCGGTGTAAGGAATTTAAACAAAGTGTTTGTTAGCGATTATCTTCTACAAGACGTTCGCTGGAGGACAAATCGCGTCGATTCTGCTATCCACTTAAATTCGATAGTCTCCATAAACTACATCGATAAAACAATGAGCGATTCGAACCGTTCTCAAGCACGTCGCTTCGGCATACCTTAATAAATCTTGGCGAAACTCTCAAGATTCAAGTCTACTTTATGTGTACTGCATGCGCGAATTCGGAAGATACGTGAGACGCAGACTTTTGTCATGATAGAGCATAGCTAAAGTGTAGACGACAGGGGAGAAAGAGGGGTTAAGTGCGCATCCCGGTGGCGTAATAACCCTGTTCTATTTGTTTTAATATGTCGCCCTGAACTCACGGCCCGCCAGAGTCATCCGTTAAACTGCGAAACTTCTGAATATGCTAATCTCTCTGCTGAGCTTCGCACTCCCCCTCCCCTTCTTCACTCCCAACGTTCTCTCTCCCTCTCCGGCTAATTCTAATGTTTCTCGAGAAGCTACGAAGGTTTTCGCGAGGGCGTGAGCCCGTTTGGTAGCTCTCAGTGGTCGGCTCGCTGGTAGGAGCGCGACACCTCCAGCATAGCCTCATAGTTCGTGTAGTCCAGGGTTTCTACTGTTCGTCGAGAACTTTAACTCAATGCTAGCGGTGTAACTCTCCCTCTCTTTCTCTCTCGCTTTCTCATCTCTAGTATGGTCGAGTAATTTACCTACTACCCCCGAATACTTAATGAAGTATTCTGGAATGTTGAGCGAAAACTGTTGAAATTATACCGCTTTAAACGAGTCCATTTGGTGAGAGCTTCGCGCAGTTCGTCTCTCTGATATCACATTGCAGTGGTACCAAAGCCCAATTCTCGGGTACCATGTCTCGCTTTCTCGTGAAAGTGAGTGAGACCGAGCTTCACATTGCTCTGGAGCTCGTAATAATACGTAGTACCCTTCAAGTGGTATACATGTAGGCTCTCGCGGAGACGGTGACGTTGAAAACTTTTTAACGTTCGTTCTACAGAAGAAGAAGAAGAAGAAGAAGAAGAGGAACGACGAAGGAGACGACGGAGACGGGGGTCGAAAACTTTGAAACGTCTCGGGCATATTTTACGGTCCACAGTTCGCCTATATATAGATATATACATATATATATACGCTCGATGCGAACTGTTCCTCGTCTCTCTCGACTCGCTACCTTATTACACCTATATACAACTTCATATTCGCAAGCGACACAATTCGCGGTACACACATTCAGTCAGCTCTCGCAAGCAATTTTGTTACCAACCCTCTTAATAATCTCGTGTCACACGCTGGCGTCAACGTCGCCCCGCGTGATCTCGGGAATCTCGCGTCGCGAGTTAGAAGTTTCCGAGTGTTATATAAACTTAACGAAATTACCCAGAGCTCAATTTTCTTCAGCAATCTAGGAAAATAAGCCTTCGAGCGCAATGCGTTACTTGTTTTAGTGGAATTATCATCTATCTGGGTTACGAAGAAAATTCATTAGTTCGAGTAACGATGGGGACACTTCGATCGTAAATAATTCAGATTCAAAGAGTGAAACGTACGAATGGTACCCCCAATAGTAAACGAGGGATTCCCTGCGTTAACGGTCGAGATGGTCGGCCAGATAACTCGGTTAGTTGGCTATCTGATAGGATAGCCCAGGTGAACAATTGTACCGTGCATAGTTTGTAGGGTACGGAAATTCGATTATTTCGATCGTGGATCGTGGCCACGTAGATTCATCGATAGATTCACGAGATACGATAGCACGAAGCGTCCTGAAGGATTTCATGCATCGAATGCCTCGTTGTTTCGCATTCCAGGTTATAACGAGCATCGGCGAAATACGCAACGGTAACGCGCATCACCGGCTACGGTTTCAGTCTGAAATCTTCGCGGCGCAACTAACGATATGCTCTTCTATGATATTGCATATCGACTGTTGTCATGGAAATTATGGAGTACCGATCGTATGGGTTGAGAGGCTTGTAATACCTCGTCGTCGTACTCTAGAGCAATATTCTAGGCAGCAAGTCGTCCGATGTAGATATATGCATAGGGCTTCGCGGACATCGCGGAATTGAAATCAAGAGAGTGAAAGATTTTTTTATATAACGTATTTGCGAGAATTCATTCGATATTAGAGTCACATCACTGAAAATCTATAAATAATAATAATACTAAGGATAAGATGAATCAGGAACGGGATCTTCGTGTTGTTTGATCGATGAAAATATAGACGTTGAATTTGCGTCTACGTTGAACTGATGCGAACTGACATAGAACGTATATACGTGAAACCCGCATTTATACGCGCAATATCTGCAAATTTAATCAACCTGAGAGATACATGATGTATTTGCGCATACGCTCTCGAGATGGTCTTGAATAACAAACATGTAAACGCACGTTTCCGAGAATCTGTACACGAAACTACGCAACTCGGTCTCTTGTGTACTTGTGAGACATGTTCAACGAATAACGGTTTTCCGAGTACAGTTTTTCTCTACGCTCGGCTTCGTTGCTTTGTTCACAATTTTTTTATGCTTGCGAGATTTCTTATGCGCTATGAGAATATTTTTCATTCGTGCATTCGATACGTTGCACCGTATTTATAGCACTTTTAAGTAATGGATAAAAAAGAAAATCCCCATCTACTCATAATACACAACGTGTCTTGAAGTCCCGACTGCCCATCAGGACAAAAAACGGTAGCTATGCGGTTCACTGAGGCTTATGTCTTTTCCCGTTTTAATTGTCATGTATGATTGCTGAAACGGCTTAATATGCCTTAACAAAAAAATTTACAAAAATTGAAAAACTCTCGACTGAAAAAAGAGTGAAATGATAATTTCTTAATCACATGTTATAGTCATGCGATTTCTTTGGCATTGAGTATGGAAATTTCCCGACAATACGGGACGGGAAGACCTAAGATAAAAGTCTCAAAACGTGGGACTAATTGTTTAACTTCGTCAACCAGTTGAAACATCTTTTCACGAGTAATGGAGAACGGCTCACCGAAGAGGAACTATAGAAAGAAGTACTGTTCCGTTCGGTTAAATATCAAAGCTGATATCCGTTTGTGATATACTGCAAAGGAAGAGAATGAGGTCGAGTTTCGACGTTGTGAATTCGTCCTCGTCGTGCTACCGCCGTCACTGTATCTAGCAACCACAGACCGAGTAACTTACTTGAAAAACTTTAAATTGTACCTAGCAGCCGTAGACCGCAAGAGCCACAGTGCAAAACGTTCGCTCCTTCTCTTTACTGCGCACAACCCGACGCCCCAGCTGTTTTGAATTTAACGCTGCAACGCCGCGACAAACGAGCCGAAACGGTTTGTGTCGTGTCGTCCAAGCGTGCGATAAAAAAAATAATGTTGCAACTCGATTGTTCAGCGAAATTTCGCAACTGCATTGCGTAACACGCACGTTCAGCAGGATACCATTGAATTTTATGAAAAAAAAAAAAAAAATGCACTCCATTCGAATGCACACGTTGCGTAATTGTGAATTTATCTTTTCTCGTTCTACTTTTTTTCGTACTAAATTCACTTCTTTTGTAACTGTTAGTGGAAGTTGCAACCGCAAGTTGAAGCCTTAATCCCCTGATTCGCTAATCTCTCCACAACTCGCAATCGACAAACGAACTTCAAAACCTCAGATATCGTTAAATTACGAGACTTGTGATCCTTTAATCTCGAATCCCCAGCAAAGTCGAAGAAGCGGGAGCGTGTTCTGTATTATCAAGGAAAGCTCTCTCCAGGAGTGACGTCGAATTCTACAAAGACATTGCCGGACTCTTCTATCCACCATAATAATATTGTGTTCCGTTTGTCGTGTTCTTAGAGTTCTTCATCCTCATCAGCCTAATTGCATCGTCTTAGACTTTCCACGATAATTTCTTGATGGCTTCCTTTTATCTATTTGTCGATTATTTCCTCCGACTTGCTCTTGCAATCGCTCTCTTATTTCCTCGCGGCTTTCTCGGCTATGATAAATAAACGCCACGGAAGTTCTATCTCTCACACAAATTCATTCTGACATTCACGAGCGCAATTTTATATTACGCACAATAAAATTTATTTCGTAAATTAACTTTGAATAAGACGAAGTAACGAATTAACTGACGTTATACCGGGATGCGCTATCGAAGCGAAATTTATGTTGATTCAATTTTGCGACATAGCTAGTTCCACAACTGAAAACGAAATTAGTATAATTCCATGGAGTCCAGCCCGCCGAGAGAGTGTCCGTGTTCACTGTGCGCTAGCGGGGTATCCCACCCGTGGGAAACAGAATGACCGGAAGTACGCTACTTTGACGAGAGAGGCCCATGTGATTGCAACGTGAATGCGGAACAAGAGGAGACTGAGAGAGGCCTTGTGGGTACTGCGTGGAGTTAGAATTGTGGACTCTAGAGGGTTGGACTTGGATGATAAAGGAGTAGGGACGAGGCGAAGCAATGGTAGAATGAGGACGAAGGGAATGGAGAAGGGGGAGGGGACTGAAGGCTGAGCGGAATAGGAAGTCAAAGCTCTCGTGTACATCTAGTACATTCAGGAACAATACACAGTGCCTAGTCCACCAAAGATAATTACATGTCTCTCCGTCATATTATTGTGCCCGACGGGCCTATTGTTTAAAGCTGCGGCTGCGATACAATGCTTATACGTGGGAGAGAGAGAGATTCTCATCCCTCGGCATCAGCTGCATATATATCAAACTCTCTCTCTCTGCATATCTGCTTCAGTTTCGTCAGCGAGCCCTACTCCAAACCCTCTTCGCCTCATTGTCCAACAATTCTTCGGGCTCTCTGAGATTTCGTCGCGACCTTTCGACACATCCGCGAAGAGAGGCGAGAGAAATATTATATGGTATACATAAGCGCATACAAAGGAAACATCGTGGTGTGTACAAGTGAACGAAAAGAGCTAAAAGCTTCGGCAATTTGTCCGAGAAAACCAGGGGGGAAGTCCGGTCGTACGAGAAGAGAGCTCAGAGAAATGAGACATTTGTCCGGAAAATATAGGACGACAACAATCGGGGGTCCACGAATTTGTTCGATGTTTTGATTGAACAAGATATATTGATGAAACAACGTATAGCGTATATTTTTTTATTTCCATAGAAGGCGGTTCGTTCAATTTGAAATTCAATTGTATTATTAATGTATTCATTGACAGCGAGAAGTTGATACATCGATGAAAAAAAATTAAAAAACAAGAAATATTCTAGCTGATATAATATTTATATGTCCGCAGTATATCTGCAGCGGAGCATTTGCTCGACCGGCCAACCGTGTAGTTGACAAGTATTAATTAGCTTTATTTTCGCAACGTAATTCATTAATCTCCCTTATCGCACAACCATGGGATAGCTGGCCAGAGCGATAGAGGAAAAGAAAGCTTCCGGCCTTGCGAGGGCGAAAAAACTGGAGCATTTCCTCTATCCTCGGCGTCTTGCTGCGTTCTGTTTTTTTTTTTCTTCCCCCTTTATCCTTCTCTCGCTATCCATATTTTTTTCTTACTTGGTCTCGATGTTGCACGCTTGAATAGTTATATTCCCCACTTAACAAGCAACGAGGAACGAGCGATTATCCGTACGTGAGATCATCGAGCATAAACATCCGAATTTAATGTCGGAAGGACTCGTGGGAATGAGGAAAAATGAGGTATGACGCTGTACGTGAGATAGAAGAGGATAAATAGAAAGGCAAAGTCCGCATGTAATTTAATTTGCTTGATAAAACAGAAAAAAGGGATAGGAAAACGCGTTGTACGTTATTGTATAATTCAGTTCGCAAGAAGTGAAACGAGATAAAAGAATGAGCATCAGAAGATAGCAAAAGAAAGCTCACAACTCGACCGTCTTTTATTTTTATTCTTCGCTCGGTTCATATCTCGCGGCGCTTCAAATGAAATCTTTTCATTAACTAACAAACGCTCTTCATCGTTACTTGCCAGTTGTACGCTGCACCAGAAGCAACGACGGTTTGAATTATTCTCGTTACGTTGAGCTCCGAGGAGCCAATGGTCTCGAAGCACCCATTTCCCCCAACGATACAGACTAATGAGTTGCGTAATTAATATAAGCTTAAGTAGAATTTTTTAAATAATAAATGAAAGAAAATCATAGACCTGATATTATTCGAGTTCGCAATAGTTACAATTGTTTCTTTATTAGGCGAATGGACATAAAAGCGTATGAAAAAATGAATGAATAATTGGCGAATATACCGGCGCGGAACATCAGAATTGTTAAATGACCTTTCGCAAAATAACGGAATATCAATTTTTTACTGAATGTAGAAAAAATCCCCAGTGAGATAAAAATATTCGGGTGGAATTATGAAATGCGCGAATTTTTTTTATAGACAATGGATCAATCGATGGAGAGGTCATATTCCCAATTAATGAGCGAAGGTAACCCAAAACTTCGACGTATCCGTACAATGTTTATTTCGATTCTTATCGGTTTTCGGAAGCGTGCGCGGATGAAGGTTTATATGTATATGCGATATGTTGGCCGGATACATTCGGTGTACTGTTTATATGTATACGCATATTATATATACGTAGCTTGAGGAGCCTCGGTGTATCGGACACGGTATGAGTGGGGTTCCGAAGCGAGAGCGCAGCCGGTCGCCGGTCTCTCGATCGGTTGCTCACCCACACGACCCCTCCTCAGGCTCTTGATTCGCCGTCGGAATTCTCGATTAAAGCACGCATCGATCTGGGTCATGCCAATAACGAGCCCCACTTCAACACTCATTCACACCGCTGTTGTTCGCGGAAAAAAAAGAAACTCCTTGACCGTATTCGACGATAAATAAAACGTATAAATAAAATATTAGATTGATTCGACGTGCACAATGTATCGACTGCGGATTTTTTTTTTGCCACTCATTATTTGCTTCTTACAACTGTAAATGAGTGTAGATAGATATGAAATTATGTTTTTTACAATACCTTAAAGCTCAGCCCCATTATACGTCGTTAAAGTTTCAATGAAAATTCGATTAACTGCATTTGATTCATGAGAAACTATTATTGTCTTCGGTTTATACCGTGAAATTTATTGTTTTGCACCACACTCTCATCCTACGCCGTGCCGGGCAACTTTCGACTTCGCCTACTGTTTTCATGAATTATATCGATACCATAACATATTTGGGATTAATGTATTCTACAAATAGAAAATAACACATGTATTCATCCTCAAAGATATAAATACGAGAGGTTAAAAATCAAATATCGGCCATTCACGCGTGTTAATATTGATTGACGTTTCGTACCTTCTTTTTTACTAACGAAAATAGATGTAGATTGATGTGCCCCTTTAATTATTGAAGTGAATGTATGTGATGTTAGCCCTTCCTGTACGGTACTTTGGGTTGTGAATTATCTCAGCGCCCAAAGGTTTTGAGATCTCAAAAATCAAAGTAGAGTTAATTCTTGTGTTTCTACTTATTTCCCTTCGATGGATTTAATTTTTTAACCGTGTGACAATTTTTTTGAATTTATGAAAGCGCCGCAGAGCTCCAGATACAGAATGGGCTGTACGTCACCGAAAAGATTGCCGCAAATCAAATAAAATTTATTCAATACAGATACATTTTATTTGGAATGTGAAGAGAACGGACATAAATTCTATTTCATTCAAATAAATCTTTTTCTGACTGTGGACCGTATTTTAGACCGCCGAGACAGAAAATCCGTACCATATACGACACCGTATATTTAAAGGGTTGAAAATATATTCTCCAAGCAGCGATATTGACTATTGTTATCGTACGAAATGGAGGTATCGACCGAACCCATCGATTATCGCCCACATACGACCCAAGAACGCAGGTGGTCATCGCACGATATCGAATACCTATCGGTATAAAGCCAGCAAACCATAATAATGTACATGTTGATCCGGATAACAAGCGTGACAGACTGAACCTGGTCGTTCGATGGATAATGTAACAGCTTCACAGAGACATAGAGGGAGACAAGCCATACTAACTATCGTGAAGGACAGAGAGCCGGGATATATATACTGTATCCAGGAGGACCATAGGACGTATTCAACGACCCCGCTCCGTCGCGGCTTAGTCCTACCAAAAAGAAACAAAAGAGTAAACTTTATCCCCGAATCTTCATAATATGCCCGGTGAGCTCATGAATCACCTCTATCGACGATGGATGAAGCTTAGCGTGAGTTTCTTATTTTTCTTTTTTTTTTTTTTCGCTTCGAGAATATCGACGGACTTTGAATATCGGATCAAGTACGCGAAGACTCAAACTTTGTCGTTCGAACTTTACGATTAAAGTATATATACGTTAAAAGGGGCGCATACATGCGCCATCGCGTAGTACGTATAGTTTAAAAAGTAGCCATACTACAATGGGGATCGAAACTTTCATTCGTCTTTTAAGAGCCAAAAAAATGGACGGTGCGTCGAAATATTAGTAACGAAAAGCCAGACGTGAAAAAAGAAAAGATGTCTGTAAAGATTATGGCTATCGTAATAAAATAACGAATAGACTTTCGATAGCATTATCATTACCAAGAAGCCATTACGTTAGTGGTATCGGCTCGTACAACTGCAGTCACCTATATGATTGTATCAACCTCAGCGTTAGTCGATTCACTTGTATTGGCTGTGAGTGGTCCTACAGCTATAAATCGCTGGTCTCTCTATGTTGGCGCATGGTTGAAATTCAGATTCTATATACGCCTGTACGAGTGTGCCAAACATGTCCCAACGGTGTGCAAGGAGAGACAAGGTTTGAACCCGGAGGGATGGGGGAAAGGGCGGGGGCGGGGGCGGAGGGAGGTATCGGGTCAGTGCCGGAAGGGTTGCGTGTCCGCGAGCATCATAATTCAATTATCGAGCGTGCAATGTACACACGCATTGGTAAGCTCGTCGAATAATGATCGTATCGATCGCTCAGGTATACACCATCCCTTACCGACTATGAGGCTGGATGCCCTGTACTTCCGCATTATCCGTATGCGCTTTCGCAGTAAACTCTATACATATATAGAGACGCCAATAGAGAGAGGGAGAGAGAGAGTAAGAGCGCAATTGGCTTGATACAGACAGAGATGAGAAGTGTACATCACTTGCGTGTTAACAATCATCGTCGCGAGAAGCAAACTCAATGGGATCACAAGTTTAAGGGTTCGAGAAACAATCGATATATCGAGATGTGTTCCGCCCTATTGGTCAAAACTGACGAATTCGACGGAATTGTCCACGACGTACGACAAGTTTACGGTCTCGGCGAACAGTTATTGGCCGTTTCGCCAGTGATAAGCATATGAGATAGAGAGCCCGGCAAGTATGTCAATAACTGTATTTATCGTGTCTTCGAGTGGCCAATAGCTAGAGTATACGTTAACGGAGAGGTTCGAGTGCGCTACGAGATTCTCCGTCTGCCAACGGCAGTCGAACGATTGTATATAGGGCATACAACTGCCAGCACGAATGCAGCATCCCTCTTCGTGGAACAGACGAATCTGTATGCAGGAGTTGGTCGTCTCTCGTCGCGTATGTAGATACATGCGGGAACTCGGATATCCCGGATGTTAGGTACTACAAGCATCGACGGAGTCTAGACGTAGAACTATAGGAAGTTACGTATATAGACGACTGTCCTCGCCTTTGCTCTCTATATAACTCTATCCGTACATCTGTCGTAGCTACCCGAAATCCACAGAATTCGAATCGCTGTGGTTGTATACTCACATACATATGCACACAGACGCGAGCGCGCACACTTAGCCGTCGAGTGCGGAATTCGCTAGGTATCGAGAATCAACTGAACCGACCGACAGAGAATGAAAGGATAGGATGGAGCATGGAGATAGGGATTCTGGGAAAATTAATTCTCGAAGCCAAACCTTCGCCGAGCACTCTCTCACAGTTGTATAATAACGAATTAATTGTTGGTTCAGACATAGATTGAACTTTCTGTAGTACGCGATTGAACTTTCTATAGTACGCTTTGTTATACTTTCCCCGCCATTTAGTCGGCGTATCGTCGGATATACAAATAAAATGTACTTGTCAAGCATTAACCTCTGTATTCACCATGAAAAGTCGAGTCAATTGTTTACTTTTACGTAGCGAAGTTTGAGTTGCAATTTTGGTGCATTTATTTTGTATATTGTGGGCCGTAGTAGATGTTCATATATGAACTGAGTAAAGTTCTTTGATGTGCGCGGGCCCTTTCAAAATCCCAGCGGGAAGTCCCGCCAGAACAAGCGAAATCTGAAGAACCTCTTCTCTATATATGCTTTCGGGTTTCATCAAAAAACACTTTACTACCGCGCAACATCAAGGACTGCTTTGCTCTACTGATCTGCTCTCCTCAGCTCGGGAGGGCCACATGGGACACAGCTGACGTCTCTTATGTCACCGGAAGTACCTTAGCGAAGCTTTATTATGCGAGGAGCACTCGGGACGTTCTCTGTATACTACATCATACGTTCGTACTATATTATCCGTGTCTACCTCGATATTATACTCGCAAGATTTACAGGCATATACATACCAAATATTGGTATAACGATCGTGGGCGCTTCAAAGTACACGACCCGCATCTAAACATCCCCCCCCGATCCGGATGTTCAACTTTGTTTCTCTCGAATAAACTTCGGTCTCAAAGGTCAAATATCGAAATTTTCTTTCAAACATCTCAATCGCCCCAATTGTTTTTCTCTTTGACCTCTCCAGGGAATATGATAATACCACTTTGGGATTATGAAAATAAATTGTCACACATCGACCACCGATATCATCGAATTGTGAATAATGCAAAAAAAAAACTGTTGGGGCTCCTTTCCATCCGTATCCCATACATCACACAACATTTTTCCTTCCAATACTTCTACCGCCGTTTCCAACTGAGCGATCCCTCGAGATACTTTTCACCCCGCAAGTTTCATCCTTCAGAAACTTCCACTTCTTACAACGTGGCTCCGTCGATGGAAAACTCTACCAGAAGCACTTCCGTTTCTATCCGCTGGTGGCTTCAATGTGCTCTTGTCCCTTATGCGCGTGTAATGGCTGCTCGTGTATCATGATTGTGCCGTACTAGTCGTTGTAAGGGCCACTATAGTAATGTCGCCTACCAGTGACATCAGAGACTCTCTCGATACTCGATGCATCGTCGTTCCCTGTTCTCGTCTCAGACAGATATATACCTTTACCCAACGAACCATCCCTTTATCCTCCTCTATCTCACTTACACTCACCGTCTGTTTACCATTTGCGCATACACAACAGCATACATACGGAGAAGTATCGCACCAGTAGCTCGACGATGTTCCTATAATACAGATACTTCACGCTCCTCTCGCAGCTATACTACTATGCAAAGCGGAAACCGCGCGTGCTTGTATTTGCCGATTGTGTGCACTTCTGTACGAAACTGCAAGCACTGCATACCTATCCTGTATCGCATGGAACGCGCAAAACCGTTTTGTCGGTAGGTAGATTCGTCGCATACCCAGAATACTTTCTTCTTACTCTTATCTATCTGGACCACGAGGAAAAGCAATATATATATATATATATATATCTTCGCTGTCGCATGCCTATCTTTTTGGTACATTGGCGAACGCTAATATCCCTCGGTATATAGACTATATAAAGATACTCGGTGTCTAGTGTCACGGCTCATATACTTTCGTCTTGTTCTTAGTTTTTGCAGATAGTGACTCTTTCTTGTATTTCTCCCTTTTCACCTTTTGCGTCCTTTCTACGTAGTTGGGCAGTCGTTTTTCCTCGTAATCCACGGTCAGCGTCGAACATATAGACCGTTAACTTTCGCTTGGTCCACGTCGTCTACACGCGACTATAGTATAACCCTCGAAGTTGAAACGTTATCGGTTGTGTACAAACATGTATACTTTTGCGTGGTACAATGGAGACGTAACAGCCAGAGACCAGTTGTACATATCTATAGTGACTACTACTGTAAAACGAATCATGACGTTATTCAACCGTACGACAACTCGACTGGAAAACGTATTTGCCGAACGATCGACTTTTAGCGCGGAAGTGAGTCCAAGGGAACGGGTGGAAAGGGTGATAAAATAAGAGAAGGAATGTTCGAACTAACCGAGAGAGAGATAACCGAGAGATAAGATCTTTTTCCGTATTTCTCTTGCGCGGAATCTTCACGGTAAAAGTTCGTCAACTTTGGAATATATACTATATATATATATACATGAATAAACTATATATAGGAGTCTCTTCGCTTTCCAATCAGTCGCTTTCTCTCAACTTTCACCTAAATTACTTTGTAGGTAAGAATGGGCAAAATTTGATAAAGAAGGACGAAGGATGGATATAGAATTTCTTCTTCGCAATCAATCGTTCACGAGGGGGACAATGAAGCGAAGATCGCGCAGAAGTTGAAAATAGTGAAATGAAGCGAGGAGGGGAATGGCATCGGCGTGAGAGGAGGGTTGAAAACATTTTTTTAAATTGTTTTATAATCGACTTTTCGTTCGAAGATTCGCGGGGCGTTAATGCATCAACGATCCTACGGAGCGTTGAAACTCCGATTCGCAAGAGGGTGATTGAGATGAAGGAGCGGTCTGACGCGACTGGGGATGAGAATTTCCCTTCACGGGAGCTTTTACGGAAATCCCCGGACGGAGGGGATGCTACGATGAACACGGTGGAGAGTTTTGGATCTCTTTCGTCATAATATTGTATGAAGTACGTGGTGTACTATACTGTAGGTACAGAATGGAGCGTTTTCACAAAACGATTGAATGTAGTAACAGCCCCCGCGTTTCGTTACCCGTGTATAAGAAATGTCGCTACGTGAAGAACATATACCACGTGAACACGTGAACTCCTGTATGCGACGGACGAAAGAAGTGGAACGAGAGGGTAAGCGTGACAATGTATCTGCATCATCTCAAGAATTGGATATACGCCGTGAAGTGAGGTGGAGGCAAAGTGCCGACCAGACCTGACGCTATCCCAAACGTTTTCCCTCTGTGCACACACACACAGACACACGTACGCCTCGACTTCTATTCGTAAATCGCTTCGACTTCCATGAAGTTTTTCACCGTAACTGTGCAAGCGAAATTCGTCTTACCTACGTCTGGTAACGCCGTCTCGTATACATACTCGTATATCTTACCGGTTCGTACTCGATTCTGTATGTACCCTATTATGTATGCACATATGTATGTAATACATGAATCTACATCACTAGGTATGCTTCGCCAACTCTTATGTGAAAACTTTTTGACGTTGGAGATGGGCCTTCCGTACTCTGCACGATACTTCAATTGATTGCATAGGGAGAAGGTGGCTTTTTTTTCTACAATCTCCCCACTGCACTGCGCTATATCACTCGACTCATCCCTTCTTTGGTTATTTTACGCTCATCGCTGTATATTCGACTTTTTATGCAACGCGTGTATAGCTTCTATAAATTTCGCATCTACACCCACGATCATCTTGCCTCGAAAGATTTTTCAAGTGCAGCCAAATCTAATGCGGATTATGGAGATTCTTCGAAACTGTAGAATGATATACGCTATTCGTGCAGCATGTGCATTTGAAACCGGAAATAGTGAAAGGTCTCTGAGGGAGGAAAGGAAAAGATGGAGAGAGACAGAGGCATGGAGGGTAAAACGTTGCCATAGCTGGTGGGTCCCCCGTCGAAATCTGGGAACTCATTCGAATTTGAACGCTTTCTGGCAGACCGCGAGCGCCCACGTTCGGCATACTACGGCAGTCACGGAAATATGATCTCTTGGGAAATCTGACTAGAAATTTCGAGATTGGCGGACACTCCGATTTAACGAGAATCTCTGCTGTACCTACATACACACAATAGAACCGGTCAAATTACTTAAGTAGAACGTGAGCATAACATGTATACATATGAAACCCAATTTCTCATAGACTTTGCGACTACTCTCTTGCGATCCCGGCAGAAGTTTGTCCGGAACTTCTCACCGTGTTAGGAATTTTCATTGCATTCACGAAATACACGACCAAGAATGTTCGTAGTTAAGTAATTCGAGGATATTTGCAACTACTATGGTACGGAATTACCGATTTATTGTGACGTCGTGTTACCAGAACTCAATAACCATGCATGACCTGCCGGAAAATGACATTATTATACGAATGCCCGACGATGAAGAAGCCATTTTCTGTCGTAGTTGATCGCTACTAATCAATGTATTCGCGTCATGAGTTCAATGCAGCGGGAATGCGGCAATCGAAATGCCGTTGAAATGCGATTGAATCGCAAATGTCCACTGTCCCTTTTGGATTGGAATTTTGATTACCAAACTTCATTGCGACGGGTATGTTGAATTTAATGCCTCGAAAATAATTTAACGCTTCCTCGATCAAAGCTGTCGGGGATGGAGAGGCGGAAACTGTATTGTAATTAATCTCAACGCAATAGTGATAATTTCTTCTCTAATGTATAAACAGTTGAAATACCGTCGGTGTCATACAAACGTTATTCGGTTCAATCGAACCAAAAATGTTAATAACGTATACAGACAAATAAATCATAATTCAAAAACGTCGTACGATTCCACTGTGTATAATAAACCTACAATTTGCCTAATCTGGCAAATGAGCGAAATAACAAACGAGATTTTTATACCCCTTTCTATCGTCATAAACCTGGGATAACAAGTTCCCGGTTTTGCGCGCGAGAGACCGCCGGTGGGGGACTCTGCCGGCGAGTATTCGGGCGTTCTCTCGCACGATATAATTCAATGTCGGTTGGCCAGTGGGGAGCATCCCCTCGGGGGCTCTACATCAACTTCCGGGCGCGCTCATCCCGACGGGCCTCGCTGCTCAGACCCCTCTCGACACACAGAACAGATACACACACGCGCACACATATATGCATGCGCGCATACCGCAACGCTGACACAGGCACGATTGTAAGACACGACTGCGCCACCACTGAGATTATGACGTTCACTTATTTATCGCTATGATTAAGTTATGGATAACGCGCTCAGGGAACAGGCCGGACGTACGGTTGTGCAACGGCTCGGTAAAACGTGTTCTTGGTGGGTTAATTGATCGACGAGTCGACAACTTCATATTACAATCTAAGACGCTCAGTTGTTTTAATATCTTCCTAACGGCAAAGTTTACTAACCGCACCGTTGAATGGACAAATAATAATCGTGGGGAAAAAAAAACGTTGGCATTGTTTGAAACGGACGGAAGAAAGTTACGACTCATATCGTTATTACATCATATCGGCACGATTGTAAGACACGACTGCGCCACCACTGAGATTACGACGTTCACTTATTTATCGCTATGATTAAGTTATGGATAACGCGCTCAGGGAACAGGCCGGACGTACGGTTGGGCAACGGCTCGGTAAAACGTGTTCTTGGTAGGTTAATTGATCGACGAGTCGACAACTTCATATTACAATCTAAGACGCTCAGTTGTTGTAATATCTTCCTAACGGCAAAGTTTACTAACCGCACCGTTGAATGGACAAATAATAATCGTGGGAAAAAAAAAACGTTGGCATTGTTAGGAACGGATGGAAGAAAGTTACGACTCATATCGTTATTATTATGTTATTGAAGAAACGTTATTAGGTTTATGGTAAAAGTGTAAATCGATATCGGAGGAAAGACGTCTTGGCGTGCAGCTGATGCATTTCCAATATTGAAAAAAATAATAATAATTCGATTCGTTGGATTCGGTCGTTCGGAAATTTTGGACGGGGATCTAGGCGTTGTCGGCACTTGAAGAAATTTCAGATGGTAGAATAAACGTCGAGCCGACGTTAAAACGCCATCACAACGGTGTCCTGGGTATATCGAGTAAAGGCCTCGAACGTTTCGAGTGTAATTTGCGTTGAAATTCACGATAGGCACAATCGTGAAAAATTTAAGTGTACCACGAGATTTGGAGTTTTGCCATGCGGTTGCGCCTCGATAGGGCGCGCCATACCGTAGGCGCCTCGTGAATTCGAGAAAGAACGGAATGAAATATACATATACATGTATAGTACGCGGATAGTACAAACGAATTGTGGAAGAAGAACGCCCCGAGGCCCCTGGGGCTTGTCGGAGGAAACAAGAAAGACGGTGAACACAAAACAAAGACTAAACGGGACACGCGAGAAAGCTTTCGGAGGAGGCGAAGAACGAGAGGGACTCAACGGGTAGGAGGAAGTATCAGAAAACTCGAACGACAGACGAGCGAAGAAAGAAGAAAGAAAATGGTACAATATACACGGGCAAAGATCCAACAAGTATGAATAAAAGTAAAGTTTATACGACAATATGTAATAGATAAACGAAAGTCACAAGAGGTGGAAGCTGAAAGCTGTCCATAGGGACTTTCGGCCACATCGAAAATGAAAAAAATGTATATATATATTTTTCCAATTATCGATACCCCGATTGATTTCAGGCCGAAACTGCGATCGCATGTATGTTCAGTCTTAAAAAAAGCATAGAAATATGTTACTCGAAACATTTCTTGGAATTCTTCCATCTTTTCGAAAAAATAAAAACAAGGAAATGCAAATATACCTTTTGTCACGTTTTTTGGATGTTTTTTGTTGTCCCGCAAAGGCTCGGAAAAAGCGATTCTGTAACTTCGCCAAATACCCTATCTTGTGTATTTTTCTTCCCCGCAGTACAGGATAGGCAACTCGGTTTTCTCTATCTGCCACCCAGAGGCAGGGATGCCCCTGTATGTGATTACAAAAAATGTTCACCTTTTCTAAAATGACTCGAGCAAACGAATTTTTGCTACTCTTTTTTGCGGGACTATCTTCTATCTATTTTTCTCCGTTGATCACGAATTTGTCATATTTTTTCGTCTACCATGTTAAATGTAACGTGGTAACTCACTTCAGAAGCGAAAAAATGATTATCAGTCATCACAGTTATTCAAAAGGTTCCGAAGCTCGGAAACCCCGTCGATGCGGCTGGATACTAGTTATAATTGCGAAACCTGTACGCATTTGCCATAGAAAAATGTTTTTATAAGCGCCTATGTGATATATGCGTATGCATCCACCGTGCAGATTCCCACACGTGAGCGCGATAATGCCGAGAGGTAGAGGAGCCCCGCAAGCGGCGTACCGACCATCCAGCACGAGATAAACCCTCGATGGGTGGCGCGCATTTACGGAAATATAATTGTCCCGGATTAACGGGAGAGACGCCGGTATGTGCGCTGAGCTTGGAAAGGGGTTGCATACAGCGTCGCGGCAAAGGCTGCTAGGGGGATATAACCACAGTAGTGGAGAAGCTCACAAGGGAGAGGAGCAACGTTCCCGAGCTCACTTTTTACAGAATTACTGGTGGAATTAAAAAAGGCTTCCTAATTACCGCCAAAGCTAAGCTCAGCCCCCGCCGACGCTCGGTGCGCGCGGTACGGTAATGCAAAGATAGAATATCGCATACTTTTTTTTATTTTTCTTTTTCTCACGTCTCTACCGTTTCTGCCTACGTAGAATGTGCTTGGCTGGAGTAGAAGGATATGGTAAGCACTGCACTATCTGTTTCTCCGAGCAACGGGAGAGAAAACTATAAATGGGAACGGCTAAGCTAGTTTCTATATAAACGTTTTATATACAACGTATGTGGATATGGGACGATTCGCAACACGCCGTACATAGGCGATGCCAAGGAAGACATAGACATTAGCAGTTTCAATCGTATGTAAAATACTTTCCATACTATGCGGAGAATGTTACTATTTTATAATACCTTAATTTTCAGAATCTCGTGAATGAAACAATTAGTACCAATTATATGCGAACTTAGCGGATTTCGTCTGTTTCGTTGAAATCCGCGACTTTTGAGATAAAGTTGCTTGAACATTGCATACTCTGACGGATACGGTTTAACAATGCAAAAACTCCGCAACGAGAGACGAACGATGAAAGGTAAATGACAAAGAAAATCTTGGCGAAATATTCGAACGGGCAAAACCATCGCCAAGCTAAGATGCAACCGTCTCTTGTACTGGTGCGTGGATTTCTTTTTACAAGTTTCATCATTATAAACTTATGGATGAATGTAGGAGCTTATCAAAGTCGTTCACGATACCGATAGCTTCGCATTTTTATTATATTTATATTCTTCAATGCCGTTCAGAGACTGTGCGCGGATACCCGAAAAACTTTCTACGACATTTTCTGGAATATTCGAGAAATCACGAAGGATAACGAAGTCACATTTATGAAAATTAAATTAAGCTCCGACCTTTGCAATCATAAAATTACATAGTTGAATAGTTTTTTTCAATAATTTGCTGAAGAATAACATGTTCCCAGTTTTACGAAGTTAATTCAGAAGTATGTCGATTAAATTAAGCTTAATGCCGTATTCACGAAAACGGTAAAAAAAAACAGCAAAGTTTTTTCTTCGGCGACAGAAAATATTTTACAACGCTTGTAGAGCATAAAATCAACATGACTTCCGATTATATTAACGCTTGGAAAAATAACGCTGAGGAATTGCATAACAGAAAGGATATTTTTCGTATTAAATCTCACGTACACCTTTACGCTAAAAACGACAGCAGTGACATTTATAAACAAAACTACTGGAAAAAGGTATATTGAAAATTGTTCAAAATTCTGTTTAGAAATTAAATTTGCCGATATACGGTACGGATAATGATATACAAAAAGTAAAAAATCGTTATCGACATCTCATAATTAAAAAAATTTCAAAGCCGGCGCTATGGATCTTCATTAGCTATGCCTCACTGGATTTTAAGAAAAAAAATGAAAAGAAGATACTAACTTTTCGTTCATCCATTGGCGGTCTTTTAGCAGACCACGTGGCCCATTGAGAAAATAAGAGAAAAAGTGACTTTATCCATTAAATAGAGAAACTTTTCTTGGCAGCTGGAGATCGATGAGAAGAAAAAAAAAAGAGTGAAAACGAACGACAAACTTCACGAAAGAATGACCGACGATAATTTTCGTATGGATTTCGCGTTGAAATGAGACTGCCGAATCCTCTTAGTATCGTTCACAGAACCTCGAAAAGCGGGGGTGGAGTAGAAGAGGGTGGATGGGAGGCGCGAAGTAAATAATATATAATAATGAAAATCCGGGGCGACGAGAGTTTATTTCAGACCGGTGTACTTTACGCATGCATGAGTATACCGGATAAATAAATAAATAAATAAAAAACAACTAGAGGAAAAGTCTTTCCGAAACGAATCGTAAAAGTGTCGTAAACGTGATATCACTTTGCGAGGTTAGAGAAAAAGAAGGCGTAGGGAAGGGAATGGTGGGCTTTAAATACTAAATAAACTACTTAACGTCAGGACACTCTTGTGAACGTATTTCTTTGATATAGGCAGCAAAGCGAGAAGCTAAATGGCGTAGGAGGGTGAAGGAGAATCCTCGGCCGGGAGTACTCGGAGGCTTTCTCTAGCCGTCCGGCAGTAAGGGTAGTTGCGTACACATGGCCCTCTTCTTTCCTCCTATTTTTCGTATTCTCGTTCTTCTCACACTCCTTCCGGAAATCTCGCCAACTTGTACATTCTGCTCTCACCCCTTTATCTCTCATTTCCTAAACTTTGTTTTCGTTTTGTTTGTTTATTTTTTTTTATTTGTTCTCTTGCCGAGGACGTTACCGAAGAAGAAGCGAGCAACCGGGAGAAGGGAGCCGGAGAGAGATAGGGGAGGTATGGGTGTTTCTCTCCTCTTCTCGTTCTTTGCTTGTTTTAGCCTCGTTTTCCGAATCAGCGGCGGTTAATTGCCTCGGTGGGATAATCCAAGCTCGCCAAGCGGCCGAGCGGGTACACGACGAACAGCGTGGGGTTAAGGGGTTGTGCGGGTAGCAACAGACAGAAGCGAGCGGTAACCCGCCGACCCAACCGACAACACTACTACCGCCTCGCGACATACTAGAGGCGAGAGGTGGTAGAGCTTGCCGCGACCACCCTACCATAGGGTAGTATATGGCTCTCAACCTACAAATGGCTGCGGTACGAATTTAGTGATGAAACAAACGGCCACGACTCTTCGCTCGACACCGCTCTGTGCTCGGTGCGGCGCCGAGCGGTGAAATTCTCTCGTTGCAGGATGCAACCAAGAGAAACAGGCAGTACCAGACCGCGGCGTGTTGTAAAATGGCACCAAGTGCGAACACCTACCGCTACCGCATTTTAACCATACTTTACTCTAACACGATTTCATATTATTATTATAACTCTGCGGTCAAAACAAACCTTAAGATTTATATCGAAATTCGATTTTCCATGAATAGCCAAATATAAGCAAAAACAGTGAAAGAGCGAAAAAAGTTTTTTTTTTCATCCCTTTAAATATATTGTACGTTTCGATGTGCAAATGCAATGTCATCTTTTGCAGCCATTTATCATATTTTATACACGACTAGTGTCACATTTGACTCGTCTTTCCTTCAGCAATTTTTTTTTCCTTTCATCTTCCTGTTTCGCGAATAAAAACGCACCGTCATCTGATACGAAAAATGTCTCTTAAAAATGTGCTAACCGCGTTAGTGAAAAGAAAAAAAAATGGCTTATTTGGCGCCATTGAAAATATATCGAGGGTCAGGATGTCGACAGCTTAACCGAACGGGGTCCATGTACAACGGCATCATGTTGAATATACATAACATATATACATATAGATATATATACTATGTATCTTATGTGTAATACAGACTCTATGGGAGGCCGTGAAACAAGCCAATATCGAAAAGTTTAGCGATATCGACGCAAGGGGTGGTTGGCTCTTTCAGCCAAGAAGAGGTCGCTATCCATCGATCCTACAGTTAACCTATAGATTCGCGTTGTACATAAGGCGATACACGGGAAATTGATTGTCAATATCGACGAGGCCCACCGTACTGCGACCGCGTCAAGATATTTTTTTTCTCCTCCTCTTACTCTCTCCCTCTCTCTCGGCCTCTTTTATCCCGCGAATACATATATAAACTTGTGCCTTTCGTGCTTTCGTGACGTTCGATCATTTCCGAAGCTCGTCGAACGTGACGATGCTTTTTAGCTACTTCCGAGACGAAGAAAAAACATATCCCTCTTGCTGACCAGAAGTGATGATTCAATCACTTTCATCGAAAAATAAAATTAGTTGGGTACTGCGACGAAGTTGCAAAGACCAATTTTGAGGATACAATTTCAACCGGAAAATTAATTGGTTGAGAGAACAAACGTTTGTTGCTTAGACGCCAGAAATGAGGTTTACCATCTATTGTAGTAAAATACGTGGAACTTGCCGATGAGTTGGTACAGCCAATCAACTATCATCCGGCACACCGCTGGTTGCGAGTACTAATCGATGTGTATTACAATACCGGGAAAATCATTTAAATAGGTTATGAACGAACCATTTTATAAATCGTTCTTCTAACTGCTCATTTTTAAGGTGTCAAAATGGCAAACACAATTTCTATTAGTATCGATGAAAAGAATAAGCAATTATTATAATTAATATATAAAAAAAAAGATATTGGAAAATCTTATCAAATACAGTTTGAGTTAATCTAAAATACGAGCGCGCTGTCTTTACTATCGTCGTAAACTCGTGATACACATATGTGCGCAGGTATATTTTCTACACATGGTAGTACGGGGTACATACACTACGTGACGCGAATAGCAATTAACGCGACGAAAACCCTTTCCCGCCTAAGCGTTTCGTCGAAGCGTATACGTCGACTCGTGAGGAGTCAGGCATACGCGACCCCGTGTTATAAAGATGGCATACACAGGATATATTAAGTACAAAGCACATTGCTGCACGGGTACTATGAGGTACTCGAGAAACTTATTAGCCCACTTTCGTGTCACACGGGTAAAAAATCTCTTTCACACCGCGTCATTAAACGTTTTCATAGAATCTTATTCGTCATTCAAACAAATGTTCATGACGTTATTTATGCTTTTACCAGATAAATATGAATATCCATTTTGTTAGTAATTATTCTGATGGATAAATCGTACAATGCAGCAACAAAGTTGTCAATTAAAATTTATATTATATCCATGAAAAAAAACAAAAAAAATTGATTTCACTGTACATATATCGGCGATTTTGTCGTGGAGCGAGAAAATTTCAAATATGAATTCCATCGAGCGTGTGTAAAGCTTTCGTCATATTCGCGGATATATTATTCAACAGCGTCGAAATATTCTTCAGTACGTTGGTTTCTGTCGTACGATAGAGGTAGATTAAAATCCGTTCTTGCGACACGGTACCACGCTAGAGGGATTTTCTCTCGAGGATCTCATTCAGAAACGCGGTAGAAGCGAGCATCTGTCGAGTGCGTCGTCGTCGGCGTTGTCGTCGTTGACGGCGTCGTCATCGTCTTTCTGTGCATAACTGGGCGAGAGATGAGGATTACTGTAGAGGAGGCACGAACGATGCCACATTCTCTGGCATATCGAGGAGAAACTTGTCTCGAGTAGACACACAGAGTGAAATACCCAACTTTAGAGGCATTTAGATAACCGCCCATTAATACGTTTCATTTCCTTTTTTCATAACGACAACAACTATCCGATCAATTTAACAAATTGTTTTCATTTTTCAATAAATCGAAGGAGTAACAGATTATCCCGTTGCATCGTCCACAATCGAATACATCATAACGCTTTGTGTATCGAAGTGATAGGATCGAACCGTATCGCGAATTTGGATACGAACGCATTTGGCGTAAATGAATTTAAGCTGCGCGCTCGCTCTTCCCCCAGACGCGTTCAACTCCTCTTAACGATAAAGTAGAAACTCCTAGTTACGCATGTTTCGCCAGTCGCCATGTTCGCCCGAACTCGACGTTAACAGGGTATGACGTAATGGGTGGAAAATGGGTGGAAATACTGGACGTAAAGAGTTGAAAATCGTTTTGAAATGTGCTCTTCAATTAAAAGTAATGGTAATCCGACAAGCTTTTCGGAGTACGATCCATTGAGATGGCGGTGGAAAAAGTTCAAAGCTTTTTGTCAGCAGTTTTTGGATGTTCGAAGCTTGCACTGCATAATTTCACGAATGCTCCGAGGCTTTAGTCGTTCTTTCCTCACAGCATGTATGAAATATAGAAATCGAGATAGTCGCATTTTGCGAAATGTGAGACGATAGCGTCAAAAGATAAGACAATGGTTTCACGTTAAAAAATCAACGGAATCTCGTCACGAAATTTGTTAATCACTGAATTAACAATTTCTCAAATTTCTTTATTTATCCGGCTTATATAAAAATTCCGTAACTGTGCTAAGGGTTGACGAGGGCACCGACAGGGGCAAATTCACTGCTGAGACTACTGGCTTACTATTTCTCATGCTGAACGCATTAAAAAAACATGGAATTCGCAAGACCCCGAGAGCGTCGTGTTTTCTCATGAATATTAATCGCTCGACGCAATTAGCCTCCTCCCGACAGCCGAGACTCCGAGACTGCATTAACACTTTGCTTTCTTTTATCTTTCTCTTCTCCTCCGTATTTAAAAAAAAAAAATTCATTTTTATTACTTCCATTTTTATCTCGCACTCATTCGTTCCGGGCTTTATGTTAAATTTTTCTGCTTCTCGATCTACAAACTACGCTGATTATTGTTAATGGGCTCTCGCAATGCTCTTCAGCTCTTTCGCCGAGACGGGGCTGCTAACGATGAGAGAAATTCAGTCATGACGATGGAGTACTTTGGGTATTATTAACCCTTCGCCTAATTTATTTCCCAATACCAGAAATATCTGAGAATTCCAATTTTGTTCTCAACGACTTCGATTGTATTCCCAGCGAAGACGAATAACGAAGCCGCGATCGGATATCGCTGTTAATTTGTGATACCAATTTTTTAAGCTACATTTATCTTTATTTATTTGTATTCTTCTGTTTATACCATATCACGGCTTCGCATGGTATTTCTAAGCGACCTTTTGCCTTGTATTTGAACAAGCGACGACGGGAGGGATGGGGAAGGGCTATCGTTTAGGGGAGGGAGGTGGCGCGGGAAAAGCATAGAATCAACCGGATGTACCATAAAAGCTTCGGGCACAGTACCGATAAAAATCGTGTATTACGTGCTTTCAGAACGTGTGCCGCGCCACACACCGATAATAATAGTTCGCATCCAACGGTATTCTATATCGTAGTGGTAAAAGTAGGAATCGGGAAAAAGTGAAGTGAGTAAAGTAACGCGGTTTTTGCACGTACCTTGAACCCCGCACGTTTCAATCACCAGTAGTAAGCCAGGTAACAAGTGAAACAGCATTTTTCCACACCAATCACTTCACAATCGACGATCACACAATGCTCGGCGCACCTGGGGTCTTCTTATATCAACCGGTCACTACCGTATGATAAATTTTGTTCAATTCTGCATATAGTACGACTCTATCGTTGTACGTACTAAGACACGCAATCTCTAATAAAAATTATATATATGTTTGTATATATTGTATGTACAGTCTGATTTTCTTCTTTTTTTGCACGGAAGATATCGCCACTGTATTTGAAATTTCCTATTCGTAATTTACTCAATGGTCCTCGATCCTTCTGTCGCCTAGGTGATTCTGTTTCGTCTCTTTCACCTGTGCCCACGTTCAGTTTCCCGGGAAAAAGAATTTCAAAAAGGGCCTCCGGCCAGCCGGGAGGATTT
This sequence comes from Buathra laborator, assembly GCA_934046635.1. Lineage (NCBI taxonomy): Eukaryota > Metazoa > Arthropoda > Insecta > Hymenoptera > Ichneumonidae > Buathra > Buathra laborator. The sequence continues at coordinate 2,578,793 of OW203898.1, read as the reverse complement.
CTGAATCAGAGTGCTATATAGAATGTAGGTAGCGGGCTGAGTTTCTTCAAATAAGATTGAGCCGCGTTCGATGAAGCATGAACCGATCAAAAGTGTCGTAGAGCTGACGTCGACCTTTGAGGACGCGAGTTAGAGAAGTAGAAATGTTTGAGTTTGTGGATTTTTTTGTAGGTGTGTGTACGTGGATGTTTGTCTGTGTCTACGTGTGTGTGTATGTGTGTGAGAGTCTGTCTGTATATGTGTGGGGAGGAAGACGAGGACGAATAGGGCCAGAAGAGAACCTGCTGGTCCCGACGACCCCACAGGCGCCGCTCGCTCCCTCGTTGGTATATATCTCTCGATCACTGTGGATTCCCCAGACGATTTGATTAACCGCGAAATCCACAGCCCTCTCTTCACACGTATTCCTTTCTAATGGTTCTCGCTTTTTATATATTTTTTTATTCTCTTATTTCCTTTGTTAAAAGAAGAACTCTATCCCTCGCGGTTCTTCACAATTCTCACTCGCAACTTACACGCGCGCACAATTCAATTTTTTTCATTCATAACATGGCACCATGTATTGTGTAGTTGATTCCTTAATGTCCTGCAACAGACGAGGCTTCGAAACATCAGGCCTACTTGGATTTTTCAACAAAATTTATCGTATTTTATTATTATTATTTTCACAATGCGACGCACGCACTTGTTTTTAAACCTTTCCCTGTAGCGTACCGAGGATGCAGATTGACCCGCTCAACGAGTCATAAAATCGTCAATTTTAACTCTGTGTTTATTATTATTTTTTTTTTTATTTCAATGATAACGAAATCATTCGCGGACGTTCGTCCTTAAAACTGATAATCACGTCCGGCGCTCTCGGCACGGACGGCGATCCAACCTGAATCACCTTTAGCATTTCGCGTAACGCAATTCAACACACACCGATCGCTAGATGATAATAAAACATGCGTCGCGGTATCCGATTGTTCCGCGTAAATTTTCACTTTACACACGATAACGTTGACGTTCGTCTGCCGCATCATTGGGCCTAATTTTTTTTTTTTTTGTTCGCGCGTAGGTCCGTGTGGATGTGCGACGAAATTGACGTAGTATTATCGTATTCTATGCCGCCGGCCTTCGAATAGCTTCATGACTTTGCTTACGACCGGCCAATCAGATTCGTAGATAAATTACGCGAATCAAACTGCGAACTTTATTTACTTTTTCCAAGTCCCACAATGTTCCACAGACGTTTTGTTGACAATTCATAAATTTACATATTATTTAAATTTCTTCGATGACAATCGACGATCTTTGATGTTTTTTTATATTTTTAAAAATGTTTCAACTGCATGTCATTTATACGATAAAATCGTGCGGAATATCGAAAGAACGAAATATAAGCGGGAGGTCCCGTGGAAAAAGTACCGGAGGCATGAGACACGCGGCGCGTATGCGAGATAGCCGTGTCACGGCACCGCGCGAAATGATTCTGCGGGGCTTGTTTTCGGAATGGCGCCTGCGCTACCGGGGTACTTGCGTCGAGACGGGGTTGATCCAACGGATCTGGCGCAGACCGCCTCGGCTATGTCTGAAGTCGTCGCCGACTACGACGACGACGAGGTGACCGAGAAGCGTCGCAATGGGGATAGTGTTAGTGGCGGTAGCGGGTAGTGCTGAAAGTGGTGAACGTTTGCATGCAATGCCACTGTGTTACAGCCTCTGCTTTCGGTCAACTTCTATATAGTTATACAGCGATATCTTCCACCCGTATACCCGATGACCTAGTCCTTGCCTTTTACTGTAGCGCATTGGGAGCGACAAGCGGTGGCAACAATATAGAGAAAGCTCATCGTGTTCTACGATAGCGCAAAATACCTTTCGAGAAAAATACAAAAATGTATGCTTTAAAAATACATTTGTATTTGAAATACAAGAGTCGATTATAGAAATAGGATAAATCCTATTAATCGAGTGCTAATTTTAATAGGCAATGTAACGTTCAATATCAATTAGTTTTTCGTTCATCGAACTATCGAACTATGAATCCCCTGCTACTGTGAACTTCGGAGAATGGTTTCTTCTCGTGTTGAAATACATTTCGCGCTGAAGGATTCCTTGAGTGGAGGTTGTCGCCGTAATACGCCCCGAGGTACCTTGGATTTCTCTCAGCGCGGATATGGTATTTCAACGAGACGTCTACCCATTACGACTGATGGGGGAGGACGACTAGGAGTTACACGCATTATAAGGAACGCGTGCACTCCGAAACTTCAAAATGATTTGTAACACTGTAAAAGCGGATTTTCGCTCGGTTCGCGAAGTACGTTACATATACTCGCAGACAATTCTGTCGGTGTTTATATACAGCAAGTAATCTGATAATGGCGTGACAACGTGTGCCCTACTTTCTAATGTGACGCTTTATCCGCCTTTCTTACATCCGCTTTACTAACGATGTAAATATAGTGTAACGCTAGTGGAATGAAGAAATCAAACGAGCGGAAGGAAAAACTTCCGTACGAGAATCTCCAATGGCGTATAACAATTCTATTCGAAACGCTTGCGAACGCGAAAACGTTCTTTGCTCTGAGAAATTGAATTGAACTGCAGTTCGCTATACCACCATTCGCAATTTTTTTTTTTTTCGAACAATTTACTGTTTGGCAATTTTTTTGTTTTTCATATTACAACTATCACTCTATAGTCCAAAGCTGTTTCACATTAACTTTACAGAAAAAACTCTAATATTGCCAACGAAGCTCACGCGCGCACCTTTTAGTCGCGAAAGAAGTAAAAAATAACCTATTTTTTACGATTACCACTGACCTCTTTGACTTTTCAAGTCTTCATTTCTGCAGAGACAATTGCAGGGGCACTTTCTTTTCTCCCGTAGAGGACGATAAAAATTTCGGAATTTTTATGATCCCGTCGGGAACCAAATATATTTCGGTGCAAAAGTAGAAAATGGAAGTTGAAATAGAAATAGAAATTGAAAATAGAAATAAAACGAAGAAAATTGCAACTTTTCAAAAACAATTAATGGACCAAAAATGTTTTCACTCGTTTTGTGATTACGTTCGATATATGTTTTTACGCCGATGGCAACATCGTCACTGATTTTATTCACAGGTCGATATTTAGACGAAAATTCCACAGCGGAGGCGAAAACGAATAAATTTGTTTTTTCCTTGCCGTTACCATGTCCCGCTGTCCAACGTCGACAGTATATACCTGGAAATGCTTCGATTCAACTGTTGCCGCGGATTCTCGGTTTGGATGTTCAAATTGAAACATTTGCAGAAAATTATTAAATCCGTTTAACGTAACTGAAGAGTTTTTAGTTAACGTCAAAGGCGATTCCTTTGGCTCTGTGCTTTTGTCACAGTCTCTCGTGACCTCTCATGCTCACTTGATGCCCCTTCTGTATCGCCAATATACACATATATATGTATATACGTATATGGTATATAATAGTACAGTGGAGCAGAAGAGATAATGGTTTCATATCAATTGCCGCAATCCTTTCATCACCTATTCAGAGCCAGAGGCACGTATCAACTCGCGCGCGCGCTCTCGTTTCATCCCACTTCAGACTTCATTTGCCGCGCAATCTCGAAATCGGAGGTTGACAAAGGCTCGACGATAGATATATCTGATGGAGAATGTGATCGACTACAGAGAGCCAACGAGAGAGCCTCGCGATTGATTCAGTCGGCAAACGAACAGTCTCGCAGAGAATCAGAACAGAAGCAGATACGGGCGCCGTTGCCAACGATATTTAGTAGTCTCAAGTAAACCAGTGAAATAGTTTACTCAGCCTTCGAATCGATCTATATACACATCAAACAATCGCATTGATCCATGTAAATCAACAATAATATTTCGACAAATCAGTAACTGAATATCGTATTTGTTCAATTAATGATAGTTAACACTGTAAAAACACAACATTTGAATCTGGTTATCGCGATGTTTGAAAAAATTGCCGAAAGTTCATTAAATACATTTCTCGTTTCTCTAGTTTCCAATAAATAAAAAATATACCAGCGCGGCATATACTTCAGTCAGCCTTCACTGTAAAAGATGTATGTACTTTTATCTAACATTTTTCTCCGGAAACATCCACAAATTTTTCCTTATTAATGCTCCAAAAAAAAATTTGTAAAGTTAACAAAAATGTTTTAAAAATTAACGTTTTTTTTATAAAATTAATAAGGAGAAAATTGTGGAAATGTGTGAACAAAAAATGTTCGTACTTTTTTTTTGTGCCTACTATCGTAAGAATCTTTTCCGCTCTCATTATGAATTTTATGGGACGCAACTGGAGAATGCATCGGTGAATGAAGAAAAAAAAAAAAAAAGGATCGACATAAGGATAGCGGAATGAAAAAAATATCTCGAGCTTTCGAAAATGACGCGGAAAATCGATGCCACGGAGATGCGTACACAAAGCAGAAACCTTGGCGACAAGAAAGAAGATACGGTTCTCGGCTTCGTTCGTTCTGCTTACAGCTACGAGCAAATGGAAACCCCTTGTCGGGCTTCATCACGCACCGACGCTGTGTATAAGAAAAAAAGTTCCTAAACTTTCTCACACCGTCAGTTTTCTCCCTGCCAAGAACTCCCTCTCCGAACCGGAAACAAGAATCCATCTATTGTATTCGAATTTCATTTGTTTTCTCCAAATTGACTCTAATTCTGTTCTTTTTCTTCTTTTTTTATACTTTCCGCGCGAATAAAGGAGTTCAAATGTATTAGCTGAAGTGCAAGTCTACTACATGCGCGAACGTATATCGTTAATCGAGTATTCGTTATCAAAGCCTCCGTCGATAGTAGAGTGCGGAGCTCGTGACATAAGAGAGATCGGGTTGAGTATATATATTTTTTTTTACTAAATAGATCTTTTGAAGTGAAGAGCATCCAGCAAAATGAAAGACCGAAGCTCGAGTTTCCGAGGCCCGGGGGTGTCTGGTACAGGCGCTCTCTTGCGACGACTCGGCTATTGCCACTACTCAATGGGGTTACCCTGTGCACATAGGAACTTTCACCTGTACACAGTAACATACACGCTGCATCGTAGAATGCTGTGCAACGGTCCGCAATGGCCGGAGTAGCAGCTTCATGTTTACAAGATCATTTGCTTTGATCCTGTCGATCTCTGCCTCTGGCACCCTTTCGGTTTCACGAGTTACCGTACCCTCTTCACTCATCCGCGTCATTCTCACGATTGCCGTCTATTTTCTCTTGTGCATAGAAAGTACGAGAGAACTTAAAGGTTGCCGCTGTTGATGACGTGGCGCTGAGACGGACAAACCCCTTAGGCGTTCTCTACTGTTACCGGTAAATCGCTGAACTGGTAATTAACAGGGCAACGTCACGGCTTTCGCGAGAAAAAAAAAAGATTTATTTACATAATCCGTCAATCTATTGTAAAATAACTAGTTCCGGTTTACATAGCGTAATAATCGAGTTTTCCGGGAGGCAATGGATGGAAATTTAAAAAGTATGCTGCTTTTATGAGGAAAAAACACCAAAGAAAACTCAAAACATTCTCGTGTTGCGTTTCTTTCTTTTTTCTCTCTTTTGCTCGTTATTCAACCGAGGTAACTACGGAAGAATGGTTTAAGGTCGGACGCTCGAGTAATCAACTTTTAAACTCGCGAACATTTCTCTGTTCTTCTCGTTCTTTATCGCCACCACACTTTTATCATCCGCCAGTACGAAAATGCGAGCAAACACGTGAGAATCGTATCAGCAGCCACGCGATTTCTGTGCCACTCGACTATATACTTATTCGTAATTTATGCATTAATTAATAAGTCAGCTTCCCGTCCGGCATTCGTTCTCTCGCTCTTCGCTGGTAATACGAAACTTTTATTATATTAATTGACAAGTAAACTTGTGAGAGGACGCGAGAGGTAAATTAAATATGGTAACAGTGAAGAGTATATTTACGTACTTTTGTGCATACGATAGAAACATACCGAGTAAAAAAAGAAAAAAAAAAGAAAAAAACTTCCCGATGCTGATGGAAATTCAGTACGTTTTTTTTTTTTCGTTAGAACAAAGTTTCTACCGAATATCGTGGTAAACCGGTCAGCGTCACTGTTTCAAACTGAGTATACCTCGCGTAGTATATGCGAGCTTAATGCGAAATTACCGAGGCGGCAACATCCACGCGACTCTCTTCTCCGGTGGCATTCAAACAATTTTATAAATTCACTACGCTCTTTAAATATGTGCATATATTTGTGCTCCTCGCGAATGTATAAAGCAATCTCACCTCGAGGCGTTTCCCTCGGCACACCGTAAAGAGTATCCCTATCGCTAACAAAACTTTTTTTATGTCTCAGACTCCGTAGTTTCAACATAGTTATATGCATGCATACATTGTATAGAATATAAATATACATTATACGAAGAGTACCGAGTAGTAGTAGTGGCATAGTGATGAAAAGCGCGCGGCGCTCTGAACTGTAAGCGAAGAAAGCAGTCTACGAGTATAATACTTGGGGAAAAAAAAAAAGAAAAAAAATTAGGTGAGACGTTTCTTATACCGGTGTCGTTGATGCGTTTCCATCCCGCCCCCGTTCGTCCGACTTTTTTCTCTCTCCGCTAGTGAGGTCCCGATCGCTCGAAGGAAAATAAAGTTTATTTCATTTTTTTCACTTTACTCTCCTTGTCCGCCGAACTGCTGTGCGTCAAACTTTCATCCACCCGATAGGTGGGCCGCTGCCGTGTGGAATATACGCTCGCTGCGCGTGTATCCGCGGCCAACGAGAAAACTTATTTATCGCTGATGCATGTACACGAGAAATTTGCATAGGCAATGTATGGGGGAAGATTTTCTTTTCCACGGATTCTATCGAAAGTAGTGCGGATTACCAGCCCTCCCGTTCGTTGCAAAAGCAGTTTAACGGAGTCAGCATTTTTTGTGTTATCAGAAGAGATTGGAATAGGTAATCTGAAGCGCGTACGGTATAGCGTTAGAAATATAAAGGGCAATATTTCTGAAAATTCTTCTCTTCCTTCGGTCAATAAGCTCGCGTCGATAAAATGTTCGGCTTTTCACGTGGCAGAGGATTGTGCAAATTTCTCCGTACCCATTCGGTGGATAATAAGAAAGCTTTATTCAATTTTACTCGTTGCTGATACGGTGTATTCTAAAATGTTTCTCTTTCGGTCTCAAATACCATACGAAGTTAATCATTTTTTGCTCCGTCGGCAAGTTCCTCATAGTCGTCGATGTAAACTACCCGATGCTGTGCAGTCGGTAATACCGGTGTTATCAGCAGCAGCCCCTGTGATACACTATCTCGCGTTTCACCCTCGTCGATAAAAACGATACCTCTTAACCCTCGAAACAAGTCAATGGTAAAGATAATTTTTTTTTGTTTTTGGTAAAAAAATAATTAAATAATTTCCAGCGCGCAATTTGTATTGTAGATGATAACCGGATTTGTTCGTTGTTTCGCTGAACCGTTAAATTTGTATAGTTTTAAACACTATAGAAACTTTATAATAAGATCGATGCGAACTGATTCTACTTGTTGCTCTACAGAATATAGCGGATCAACGGTTGAATATTCAACAAGCGAAACTATTGGCGACAAATTGATGACATCGTAGATATTTTATTTAAGAGTTTGCCGTGTTCCATTGTCTCCTGCGATCGCCAATAATAGACCAAAGAGCTTAAGAAATAATTGACTTCAGACATCTTCAAGAACGACTAGCGGGGCCAGTAGCCAATACGTACATCTTTCGCGCATCGAGACTTTACGCTCTCCTTCCTTCATGCACTACTTACGTAATCCTCACTAATTGCCAGTGGAAATAACATTTCGTGGAAGAATGAAAGAACATAAAGTTGACAGCGAAAAGATAAAGTAATGAGCGATATGCGCGCAGTAGGGTTTGAAATACCAATTTCGCAGAATTCGATTTATGTGTTACTGCATCCTGTAACCTCGAAACTGCGTGTCGCAGGCGATAAGAAAAAATTATAAGTTCGTTACTGAAAAAACACGCGTATACTCCGAACTTGGACTATTCATCACGATAGACTTCAATTGAAGAATGGTCAATCTGCAATCTTTTTAACGACGCTAAAAAATTAAAAAAAAAAGAGATTCTTTGATTGCTACAATTTGGGCCAAAAAGACCGACGCGCCAAGTTGCAACGTTTCGAAACTCATTTACCAAGCAATTCTCGCGTCATCCTTTAATTGCCATAGTTTACAACGAGTACTTTGAGAAATAATAATAATACGAATGCGACACTTCGTTCGACATCGTGGGAAATTATAAAGTCATAACAAAAGCTATTCAGAGAAGAGTAGCATAAGAGGAACGAAATGCAAATGGATTTTCGTCAACATCAATGTAACACACCAACAATAACCGTAAGAATATAGTTTAGCGTGAGCACATAAGTAAAACGGTTTCGCGTATGGGCATTTGTGAATTCGGTGAGAATAAGAGAGGGTAGATTGAGTTGGAGGGATATATAGAGAGGAGTTAGGCTCACACAGTGAGTCTAGATCCGTCATTCAGTTTAATCGTTTCCTATGCACTTCGCTGTGCCCATTGTCGGAGTCGGGCTCTATAATAATTTAATGCCAGATATAATAAGTTACTTGCTGTCTGGCCGGTTGCCAGAGCTGCCCTATTCATTCCTCTATGAAAGCTGAAAAGCGCGCTCGCGCTTACTGCAAGAGCGCGAAGCTTTCCTCTCTGCCTGAATCCTCCTCCTGTCTGACTGCCTGACTGCCTGCCTGCCTCCAGTTCTGCCCGAATCGCGCGCTTCCATCCCCGGTCTACGTACCAAGCCAAGTGTTAACTTACGAACTGTCTGTCTCTTGATTGGAGCGACGCGTTAAACGGCCGATCTTAATTGGTCATGCCTAATTGGAAAGACTATTACCGGGGGGTCCATTATGTGCCGCGTTGCCGCGACAAATTTTAATCGATTGAAAATCTTCACAATTATGTATTTTTATTAATTTTTTTCATAGGACGACGAAAAATTGTTCTGGCGCGGAGATCTTCAAAATGCAGGGAAGATGCAGTTTAATTACGAATTGAATATAGATAAATGAATCGTCGTTCCGTCGGTTAATGTGACTCAAACTTTCGTTAAGTACCCGAGCAATATGTACGCGCTATTATCTAAACGTATAATAATTCGTAATTGTTTAGAAACTCATTTGGGTCTATATCAGAGAGGGCGTTAGTTGAGAAGGCATGGGATAGAGAGTCGGTATGATAAGGACGAAAGATGGATGGATATAGGAGGCGGCGCAGGTTCGAATATTACCACGAAATTCGTAATGTGTCGCGCTGCGAGGGGGCATAACACATTTTAATTACGGCAATTTAAATTCAATAATTTCCGGTGGTATTTTGCTCGAGCAGCGAAGACGCGCAGCTGTTCAACGAATTAGCATACTAAACTTTATCACCAACATCTCGACAAAGACGTGCCAAGACGGCTGAACTAATTCCGAAGATAGAATAAAGTTTGGAAGCGAGAGAAGCGCGCGGGCGCGCCGCAGCTTCGGGGACCCCTTCGCGAAGCTACCTTCTCGACTCGCTCTGTATGCTCCGATCCTCTCTGTCTTCGCTTCTCATCATTCCCGGAGCACGAGCCCTACCCTCCCCCTGGTCCATGCAGCAACTCTCTTTATTCGTCTACGATAACTTGCCAGCAAATTAATGCCGTCATTACTATTGATATCGGTGGCGGTGAGACGAGTTTACTAAGAAACACACACCAGGAATGTTGTTCCGTCGAATAAACCTTTCCCGGTTAATTTACTTTCGAAACAAAGTTCCACACCATTATCACTCGTCTGCGAATGAATATTGAAAAAAGCAAAAAATCAACAAAGTGGCCATAAAGAATATGGGACACATTTCCGTTTCCGGATCTGTTTTTTTATATAAAGAATATCGATTTTCTATTATTACGAAAGTCCCGGTAGTTATAAGCGACTCGCGAACAGGGCATTTTTTTTTAAGTTGGACGATTGGCCTATCAGTAGCACGAATTTAGCAAAAGAAAAAGCCTTTTTTTCAAGAATATTCGATATACGGCGCATATACTTGTTGATTGTACCCATTAAAAATACTCGCAATATCAATTAATCATCTACCCCTCCTTGAATGATGTCATCTTAATAAGGCCTCTGGCATCTTCGAGGCGAGTCTCGGCGATCGAACAATAGATTTACTTACCCCCCCCCCCCCCCCCCCCTTCCCCACCAGATTTAGCTCGTCGGCAAGTTTTGTTCGAGACAACAGGCCAAAGTAGAGTCTATACAACCGATATAATACCGCGTTATCGAAGTTGTGACGTTGTCTTGTATCGTGAAATTGAATGCTCGTCTTCGATGGGTAAAACAGTTTATTCAGCTTCATGATCTCAATTTCCTGAAGTTTTGAATCGTTAACCGATTGGCATATCTGTAATCTGTATCTGTAATGATTACGATGAACGTTATCCGCTGGTACGTCGATGAAACGCACAGCGAATCTTCGCTGTAGTCGCACTACAGACGCGAGACTAGCTGCTACGTCGTAACCAGCAACAATTGCCCGGTCTCCGGACCGTCTCGTTATACACTATAATTGGGATGAATATTGAGAAGTTGGCAGAGAAGTTGTAAGTAAACTTGGACGCCTCGGGCGGTCGGGATGCTTGAGAGCAGAGACGTGTTGCGGACAGCTTTCCTCTCCTCTTCTCGCCACTTCTCACATTATCTCTCTCCCTCTCGCGATATCCTGTCTTCGTCTACTCTTCTGCCAACTACGTTTCCTTCGTTGGCTACATCGACCCTTCACCTTCGCCCACCTTGCTATCCTGCAACGACGACCTTTATCCACCCACCCCCTCCCCTCCCCTCGGCCACCTTCTTTCGCGTCTTTCCGCCCATCACTACGGTAAAACTTTAACGATATTTCCGATAATCCGCAATATCGTCGGAGTTGAAACGCACTACGCACATTCGCTTCAATAAGAATTTTTTTTTCTTCTCGACATGAAAAAAATATTCCCTTCCGTTTTCTCGTTTCACTGCTGATACTTTGTTAATATTGAATTTACAGTATTTTTACATTTATAAATGTCCATAGATTTTATAAGCGTCATTACAAAACTTTTCTAATATTTAAATATTTTTTAAATTACGTTAAATGGTTATGTCGGATCTCTTTACTCTTCATATCGTACATTTACCGGAAATGAAATCTTTTGAAAAACCGTTATGTAACGTAAGCGAACGATGATCATTTAAAAATTAATAAGCTGCTTACGATTTTATAGCGATTTTGAAACGTTCAAAATTCGTCACTCGCCTAATGCAAAAATAGTGAAAGCGCCGAGAGAAAATCACGACGATTTTTCTAGTTTTCCAAGCTGACACGCGACAACTCTCTCTCTACATATGAACATACCTTCGAGATTCGTACTGCTCGTACCCTTCTGTTTTCATACAATATTTCTTGCGGTTTGAGCAGCAAGGAGGATGGGAGAAGGATGAAGGTTTCGCAAAACTTTCCGCTATTCAGCATTGTATGCGTAGCAGACCTCAAAGTTTTTACATGCCGACTTGCAATTGCTTTCAGCCTTCTTTACCGCGCATTCTCGGCTTTTCCGTGACTCACTCCCGCTCTCTCAGCCTCAGACGGATTTCAACTTGTGCGTCCGACGTCGATAATATGTTTCAGAATAAAGAAAAAAAAAAATGAAACTTGCCGAACGCGCGTGGACTTTTGTGTCCCACGTTGTCAATATCAAGAAATATAAATCCCGGAAATAATTTCCATAGACTGATAAAAAAAAACATTCCATAACTGAGCAAACGGCAGCTATGCGTGAAAATGCGTAAAATGAAATGAAAAGAACTTTGTCTACAGACTATGACAATTTTTTTTATTCAATGAATCCAATAATTTGCTTCGCCAATCAAAAGTGCATTTAGTTAAATTACTCCAAGTTTTTCTCTCGATGTTCAGAAAAGCAATAAAAATTGAATATCAACTTATGTATCTTTGTGGTCGTATACAGGTGCAGTTTGCGAACAGTTTGCGCAATCGTTTGGTACCGGACGAATGCGGCTTATGCTCTATCGTATTCGTTGACGTTCATCTGATGTGTAACTCTCGGCAGCGGTTTGGCTCTAATATCCTCCGGTATTTAGCATCCCCCCATCTGGTATCTGTGCTTCTCTAACACGAGTTTCCAAGCTCTCGTTGGCTCACTCTCTACGAAGCGATCCTCTTTAGTATGTACACTACATAACACCGATGGAGCCGCCTGGGCCCTCCACTCCCGCCTCCTCCTCATCCCCCTCATAGGATTGCACATATAGGCAAACGGTGGATAATAAGTCACTTACACGGATTCTGGACCTGGGGGTTGGCCGTACGCCAGTTCTATTCGCGCTTCGGTTGTTCCGATCTATTCTATACCGTACACGTCACACGCATGACGCTCTTAACTAAATTATGGACAAAGTAGTACGATTTCCGGGAGTACGACTAAAGGGGCATTCACAAAGTTCCCGAATTATACATATAACACAGAGTGCGAATATCTTCCCTTGATGCTCTCAGCCTACCGGTACCTAGAAGTTCAACCTAAATACGAGCTCCCGACGACGCCGTGACGGTGACGCTCTTCACGGACATTTTATGATATTCCGTTAATCAATTATAACGTATAAAATATGAAATACCGAGAAATATAAAGTTAAATAAGCTCGACAGAGTCCTTTTGACGATATTTCAAAGTTATAAAAAAATAACGTTTTTTTTTTACGTAGGACATCCAACCACGTGCTTTTAGTAAGTAAAGTTACAGGCGGAATGAGGGGTTCGCAAAGCTGCAGCGCAGTATCGAAAATTGAATTCTCCGAGGCCTGAATCCTTAATAAAGACGGACACATGGCAGTAATGCGATCCGATTGCTCGTGTCGAAAGGAGTATTAGTCGGTATGATTTCGTGATATATGCTGATTCGACGTTCATTGATTAATTGGGCATTCGACCGACGCGCATTATGCGAGGAAGGAATTTAAAAAAAAAAATCCTTGCGGTGTCCATCGTACGGCATCGATTAAACTTTGTGTTGGATAAACCTCCTGCAGCGTCGTTGCAGTTATGCTTCATCGTTGGTGGTTTAAATTATAACATTGTATTGAATTGCAGGATTTATAATTAATATTTTTTGGGGGTGGCGCGTTGAGGTGGTGGAGGGTGGGGCGACATCAAAACATTTCCGAATTACGAGAATTATGCAGTATGCGTTACAACTGTATTTGTTTGCAGGGAGTTTACTATACCTTTTGGACTCGTCGCTCGGCTTGTTATAATGTATAATGTCGAAACTCACCGATGTACTTGCATAATTAAAATGAAAACATTGCGAAAACTCAGTGAGAGTGAGAGTTTCACCGTATATTTCAGTTTAAACTGTGTCGAATGTATTTACTTGTAAAATTTGCGTAATATAGTCCACGCGTACAAACACAGTATTTTAATTGGAACGAAACCCGAAGAGTGATGACGAAAGCAAACGAAAAATAAAAGGAAAAAGAATTGAAGAGAAAGTACAGTCCCGAGTGCGTAGATGTAAATTAATGATCAATGAACGTTGAACACCGCTAGATAACCGTTGCGAACGGAGATGCGATGAGAAAAAAAAAATTAATCTTTTTAAAATACACGCGTTTCGCCGTATTAAAGATTAATGCTAAACCTAATGGACCTAATGGACTGACAATAGTTTCATCCGGTAGTTGCGACGTATATTTCGATAGTCGATTTCGTTTCGACTCCGCAGACGCTAACACATCAAGATAACTTTCGCATTCCCTGTACCAAAAAGCTTTCTACCTGGAAAATGGGTACGAGGCGAACGAGTGTGCGATAGGGATGGTGAAGGCTTTGGAAAGCATGCGAGAAACGACGAACCGAGGTTCGCGGTGGGAATGCATGTCAATTAAAGTACGGAAAGGGGGGGAGGGGGTGGCTGTAGCTCGCGAGTGTTTCCGCTGGTTCACACACGTGAAAGGCAAATGAGACAAAATTGAATCCCACTTTCTCGTGTAAATTGTAAAGAAGCATTATCGTCGGTACACTTGGCTCCCACGTGTAAATTTTATCTACAAGTCGTTAATAGCCAAGCCGTTCTTTGTCCATTGCGGTTTTTGCGGAAAGCATGAAACAATGGCAGCAACAATGTCCCGTACATTGTGCTCACTAAATATCATCCTGTATATATATTTTTTTACCTCTGTTGATTCGAAAATATGAAAAAAAAAAAAAAAAAAAAGAAAAAAAAATTTACGTAAATATTAAAATACAGAATGTACGTGTGAATTATAGACGAAAAATAATGATATGAAAGAACGAATAATGAAAAAAAATGTGTTCAAAAAAAGGACTGCTGTCAGACGTTATGAAATTATCGATATATGTGGGATATAAGAGTAAATTCTCGTGGCTCCCAAAGCCAACAGCCGTTTTCTGAATCGCCTCTATAAGTCTCGTAACGTACGGTAGATATTCCGCTCGTGCGCGACCTCAAGTACCGTATCGGTGGTTTCGCAGCCAAAAACTCTTTTATACACGGATCATTTCAATAATTTCTTCACGCTCGATAATTTTTTTTCGTTCTCTAAGGTTGTAGCCGTACTACACTAACGTTCGTGCCGATGTAGTAACGCAGGAAGTTTGAAGCAGAGAAACGGGTTAAACGAGAGCGTACAGAAGGGAACCACGAGGAAAGCTCGAAGGAAGGATAACACTGAGTCTTTGATGGCTAACGAGGTCCTTCGGCGTCCAGTGACCAAGGGGAATGTCCGAGAGTTTGTTGCCAGTAGGCGTTTATATACACACTTTCAGATATAATGTACATAATAACGGCGACTACGTAGATAACAGATAAGATACTGTAACAGATGGGCTTTGATGGGCTAACGGGCCTCGAAGTTACCTTCATTTACAGAATAACAATTAAATATAAAGATACCTATATAGATGAAGATAAAATTTTTTAACTTGTATCATGAATTAAAAACATAAAAATTAAGTCCTCACGTATGGGTGATGTAAACATATGTTTACATTTTTCACCAATTTTTACCTTCAAATGGTTCCTTTAACTATAAAATCTCATTAAAAAATTCTAAAAA
This sequence comes from Buathra laborator, assembly GCA_934046635.1. NCBI lineage: Eukaryota > Metazoa > Arthropoda > Insecta > Hymenoptera > Ichneumonidae > Buathra > Buathra laborator. The sequence continues at coordinate 2,563,608 of OW203898.1, read as the reverse complement.
AATTGTAAAATAGTGTCTTGCAGTGTAATTTTTTTTGTGTTTCAAAGATAAATTTTTAATGCACTTTCGCATTATTGTTATGAGTAAAATAACTCAAAATTCGTGTTCGGAAAAAAGTCTCACGTACGCAAAAAGCATCTCTCGTAACCATTGTTTTCTTATTAATATACGATCGATAATATCGTTTTATTGTCATTATTCTCGAATATGAAAAAAAAAAAAAATTATTTAAAATTATTATTATTATTTATTTATTTTGCGAAAGAATGTTAAAAATATCGTAATTCAAACATTTTTTAATTTCTATAGAGAACAACAGAGGAATTTTTCTTCGTATGCGAACGAACAAATGTCGAACTTCCGATTACATACGGAAGATATCCTTGACGAGCTATGTGTAGTTATCGGAGAATAGGCGAAATAGTATTTAGCCAAAGTTTCTCTTACTGGCTGCAGTTAAAATTAGTGAGGAGATCTCTTGTCGGTAAATTTTGCGGAACAAAGTCCATATACGTTGACCCGCTGTTTCTATTTCGCTCGCTCTTCTTGCCGTTGACCATTGCACAGCGGTATTAGTATATAGCTCGAGGGACGTTGGGGGGGGGGGGGATGGGGGTGGGGGTAGAGCAGCGGGAGAAACAGAAGCATCGTTGCAGGACTATCCTGTGTCCCGTGGCGGTGGTCGCGAGTTCCTATATCCACCTCTCGGCTACGGTGTTCGTCCGTTGGACGAAGCATCCACACGCCTGTAATTATCCATTCTCCGGTGCTACGTAATTTTCTTTAATCACAGAACGAGGGATTCGCGGCTCCGCTCACTTTGACCGTGTTACCGAAGTATAACACGGGCGTAGAGGATGGACAAAGTCCGTAGAGACGATGTAGTTCGAACGAGAAAGGGGCACTAGTTATATCGTACGTATATACATATATACTGTGTGTATGCGGCGGAGACCGACCAAAACACGTGGCAAAACGCCTCGATACTCTCGCGCGCAACCAACCTCAACTTCTTGGGATAGAGCGAATATAGTGAAATAGCGAACAGTCGGTTGGGGATCTCCAACGTTTCCCCTCAAAACTTTACTCGGTTCACGACGATAGAGCGTGCTTGTTCCGAGGCTTTTCGAACTATACGTACGGCCGCTGCAGCTGCCTGCCTGCCACTGTTGCTGCGACCGCGGCAACGACGACGGCCGAGACAGCAAGGATCGGAACTCCGAATAACATCCCTCCCCCCCTCGGAACTCGCGGGTATTACAAGGCTACTCAAAGACTCGACAATCGGCCGATATTCCTAACGCGCATAAAACTACTACTTACAGTGAAACGTAGGATTAAGGAAACGAAGAAAAAACGGAAACAAGCTACGAACATTCGTTTTACTTATCCGACTGTTTGCTTTTTACCATTCGGGTAGACGGCAAATAGAGTTTCTCGAAATAATAAAAACGCGCACGAGATGCTATTTGAATTCACGAAGAATCGTTATGTAACTGCAATAATCGTCGGTGTCGAGACGCCTGATGATGAAAAAATAACAATGGTATACTTAGAGTTTAAAATTTGTGTTAAAGTAATTGATTCAGGGTGTGTAATAAAGTTTAACGAAGAATTTAACTATTTATTATGTACCGCTGAAACGTGTAATATTATTTTCATGCATCGATAATAACGCAGATAATTAGTCTGATCTTTTTACGATGTATTATTTTATCGAGCGAATATTTAACGAACCTGTTGACTTCATATCGAGATGGACGCAATGAGTTTTTTTTTTTTTTTTTTTTCGTTTTTTAACAAATTTGTATCGAAACACGAGCAGTATTGACGGTAGACAAACTCGTCGATGGTCGATCAAATATTCGAGATGGATGAGAGAAATAACGAGATGAGTGGTGTCTAGATCATTTCCGAGAGTGATTTCCCACCCGGTAAATTCACCCGAAATACAGTCTGAATACTAATACTATTCAATACACGTGTGTACATTGAAACATCGACATCGCCCCCCCCCCCCCCCCCCCCCCCCCGCCAGACGACTCTTTGATTGACGAGTCGATTGACGGTAGTAAGATAAGCGTGAAAATTTGCTCGCGTTCCTATCAATATAATTATTTTTTCGTCAAAAGAAAAACTGGAAACAAATCCGCCGAATAGACGTGTTCAAAGATTGACGATAGAAAAAACATTGAAACGAACGAACGTAGAAAAAATGCATGCAAAAATAACCTTGACTTACGAATTCTCGCCGCACCGAACTCCCATCGGATGCCTCCCCGTATTCCCACACCTTTATAACAGTTTGTCTTTGCGTTGTGATTAATCGATTCTCACTGTATTGACACAAATTGTGTCTCACTCACTCCCGATGTCGTTAAATAATCATTCACCACGCACTGATTACACTGTCGAAACTAACGTTTATTAAAAAAAAAAAAACTCGACACAAATCGGCCCAACAGAAATTTTTATTATTCGAACGTCGACAGAAAAAAAAAATGAAACTACAACCTCAAATCCCTCGCGAGTTCGATTGCATACAGAAATAACTTTGACTTATTAATTCTCGCGGCATCGCACTTCTCTCCGGTATCGCGTGTCGCATTCCACACGTCGGAACAATTGGACATTTTGCGATTAATTGATTATCGCTTCATTTACGAAACGTAGCCCCACTGACGCAAAACATCGTAAAATGACGTTTTACACGTACTAACTGCATCACGGAAATTGAAATTTACTTTTTCAAACAAAAAAAACTCCAACAAATCCGCCGAACATAAATTCCTATGCTTCGAGTAGACTCGCGAACTCTGTGCATGCAGAAACAACTTCCAGTGACTAAATCCTCGTCGTATCGGACTTTCTTCCGGCGTCTCGACGTCTTTCACTTATCGTAACAATCGGTTTTCTTTATTAATCACGTCGCATCTCCGCGTCTACCCAAATTTTGTTTCCGCTCACGCTCGGTATCGCGAAACCATGTCGACATGCGGCCGTTGCATCGCGGGGACTGAAAAAACAAGATGGCGACTTGAGATCAAGTGTTAACGGTCCCATCTCCATAGTTGGCGATCGGCCGCGCGCGCGTGACGACGTATGCTACATAACCTCGCAACAGAGGCGTTCGTAATGTTTTTATTCGTAGTTTATTTACAAAAAGTTTATTCGCATCCGAATCTATTTATACGATTTATCAACACAACCGACGTGTTTTGTGTACTCGAAAAAATAAATACGTGAACGTAATGATGAACTGTGTGAATACACATACGACTCGTCTATCCAGACGGGGGGAAAGAACATCGACGAGGTGAATCGATCGACACACAAAATCTGCGATCATCAGAAAGTCTGCGTTGTCTATTGTGTTTTTGCGCTGCATATTTATAATATCGTTGTAAATGAATAAAGGCATTAAAAATGTTTATCCCGATGTCGAATTCGTTTCAGGTAAGAATTTTACAAGTTTCGTCACAGCGAGTGAAACGATCGAGAGATTCTCTCACGAGAGTTTTCTCGCCGTGATTTCTGGTGACGTGACTTTGAAACATCCTCGTTGACATCGCGAACGAGAAGAAGCTGCTCGGCTGGTTAATTAACGTTGGCTCGACTATCGCGATATGAACGGTCGACAGAGAGCGCGATATATATATCGTAAAGATAACACAGCCCAACAGCGGAAAACGGACGAGACGACGAGATGGGGTTGAAGCGGAAGTGGCCCCCCACGCGGGTTTCGCCTGTTTGCCTCTTGCTACGGCTAAACGTGTTGAGAGGTACGTATAGAGGCGCAAGGCAGTGGGAACGCGCGAGTCTGTCGAGGTGGGCACCTTGTTGCCCGGTCACCCCTTCCCCCTCCCATCCTCCGTACCTCAGCCCCTTATACCCCAAGCGTAGCGTAGTAGTCACCGGTGCTGGTTGGAAATGCCGCTTGTTGTTGTTATCTCGAGCTGTTTCCTGGTAATTGTCTTCTCTCTTAGCATCGTAGCAGAGCTTCACAGATGTCTGTTATCTAGTGAATAATTCAATAACTGCGCAAACTCGTGAGAGAGAGAGAGAGAGAGAAAGAGAGAGCGATAGAGAACGAGAGACGGCGAAATCTCTTGGCGTACGGAAAATTTCACGACGAAAATTTCGCTTTGCAAAGACAACGCGAAAAAAAAGACAATTAACCGAAGAAACTAAGAGATTAGAAGTTTAGCAAAGGCGTATGAGGGAAAACCGAACTGCAAAGGCGGGAGGGGGATAGCGGGGACGTGAAAATCGGTAGATGAAACATCGGAGTGGGACGGCACGGGAGTCCTCTCCATCACTCGGTTGAGAAGATTCGGGGAGTTCGTCAAACTCGGTTGTCGACGGATAAATGTGGGTATATACCACGCGTGGTTTTAAGCGAGTTAGCTGACTTTGAAGTTCCGCAAGATAAATCGGCCCGTAATAACGTTCGACTCGTAGTCGGGACTCGACGTCGCTTAACCGACGGAGCGTCTCGCGCCGTTACGTCAGCTAAACGTGACTGAAAAGTAATAGACGCGAAGTCTACTTCATTTTGCGCACTCGACATTCGGATGCGGAACGAAGATTTTTTGTTTTTTTTTTTTGTTTTTTCTGTCGTCATTTACTTGTGTGCTTTCGATTGTTCGACAATATAGATGAATAACATATTTTCTCGCTTCATTAATTTTGCCCATTCAAATTTTTCCTCTATGTTAATAACTAATTGGAGGTAAAAGATAAATTGAAAGATTCGTCCCGATCGTTCTTTTTTTTTTTTTTTTTTCACCTTTCGCTTTGACGGGCTGTTGCTTTTTCGCTCGGCGAGAACGAAGTTATCGGTGGACGAGAGTGGCGACTCGTGAGTCGCGAAGCGTGAGGCAACGTAGACGGGAAAGAAAAAAAAAAGGGCAACGTTCGTTATTGCACCGAGTCGCGGGAAGAAGCGGCGTGGGTATCGAGCCCGTTGACGCGCGGCCTCCTCTATCGGGGGATATCCCACCACGAGAGAGACGATTGTGTGAAGGGGATGTTGGCAAAAAAAAACTAGAGATGACGGTTGGAGAAGAACAGCAGAGTCTTTGAATCGTTGACATTCATCATAACGTTGCTGCTGACGAGAACGAATAACGCAATCGTCGCCTCTTCGCACTTTCATATCCATTCTTCGAATTACGATAGTTCTTTTTCGTTTCTTTATTCGCAACGAGAATATCGATAGGGCATAAAAATAAAAAAAAAGTCAGTAGTCGAAAGTATCATCGACAGATTTTTATCTCTCTTAACAGTAATATCCGGAAAGCGCGTCGGAAAATGCGTGCGTAAAAACGTGAGGGGCGAAGCAGGACATTGAAAAACACTCGTGACAAATATATGATATATTTATTTATTTATATATTTACGAGCGACGATGGCTCTCTTCCCTTCAAGTTTCGAAACAATTTATAACGGCTAAGGCTATCTCACCTATATATAACTACCGTTGAGCTTTCTCTTTCTCTCCTTCCTTGGGGCTTTCTATCCGAGTCTCTCACCCCTCCCATTCGCTATCTCGAGTGCGAGAGAGCCTTCAACCCCCCTTCACTCCCACCCCAACGAGGAGGGGAGAGTCATGGATCTCTACTGTAATACTTTACAAAGTAAGGAGACACAAATTGGAGATTAGTCGGGGTGAAATTAATAGGAAGTGTCCTGACAGCGAAACGCTACCGTTCCACCTGCTCGCAAAACGCACAGCAGAGTTCTCCCTCCGGATAGAACACTACCGAGAGAGCCCTGTGTGACTCTCGTGTACAAATAACGTTGACGACTATCAAAGTTAGTTATCCAATGTTTTACTCACGAAACTACGAACTTTAGTTCCACCCTTTGCTTTCATAGTAGAAATGGAACGAAAATAGCTGAAATTTCACTGCGAAAAGAGTTGGAAAACACCGCGTATGAAAAAAATATAAAATGAATTGAATAATGTTTAACTTGTAAAACCTCAAGCTTTGGTTGATCTCTTTGCATTCATTTGGAATGTAAAAATAAAAATAGCTGGAATTGTATTATACAGGTAGAGTTATGATATGAGAAAAATTAATAGATCGCGTATAAGGATTGAAAATGTTTATTCAGTTAAATAATTATAAAGCATGTTAAGGAACGCGGATGTAATTTTTACCGAGCGTTTTCATTGGGCCGTGAAACTGGCTGGTCGGAACCCATCAGGAAGTCGGAAACCGTGCAACGTCACGATCTACCAAAGTGAGATATAACGCGTTGTAACTGGATGTTCCATCGTATAACCAGCCTTTGGGAAACTACCACCAAGGAAGCCTCTATTTCAACGCACACGAACGTAACGCCAGTCGTACATAGTATAGACTCACCGTTGGCCCTGATACCTAACGGAGTAACGTACAAGAGAGAAGGACCGTGAACGCTCACGTCTGATTAACGATGGCCATTGAACACGTAACGCTCGGTACCCCATTGTCTGCCCGCCAACGCCGATGACTCCTTCTCGATCATCTTCTTTCGTACGTACCGGGAAGTCTCCGTTACGACTTATCGTTTCACCTCCTAAACCCATTCCTCTCCCGGATATCCAACTTTCATGACTCTTTATACTTTACTTTTTTTTTTTTTCTTTCTTCTCTCACATTCATCTATCGATACCTTTCGACGTTAATTTCGATCGCTCACAGTAGATAAGGGAAGAAAAATAAACAAACTCGACTGATCCTTCGCTTACGGGTTTTTTTTACTTCCGAGTTTTTTTTTTCATCGGTTGCAACGGCTTCACGGATCTTTGCAATCCAATGGTTTTCTTTTTCTTTTCCTGTGGGGTCACTGGAATTATACTTCAGCTCTAGTAATTTCCTATGGTCGGATTTCGTAATCTTGAAAAGATTTTTTGTTTTTTTTTTCGACGTTCGACGTGATATTCCGCTATTTTTAATATTTACATTTGCGTCCGTATACGACTGGGTCGAGCGCTACTTACGATAAACCTTCTATTCCGGCAAAGCAGCAGCAGCAGCACCGACTGCTTTTATTCGCCACGAGAGGAGATAATATTGCAGGATTTTCATATGCTGACCGAAAGACTCGTCCAACGGTAGCTTTATTTCTACAGGATCGTATATGAAAAGTTGTTCGCCAAAGGACCCGCGAGCTCCTTGTCAACAAACTTTAATCCCAAGTCCAGTTTCTTCCTCGTAACCTAAAAGCAGATAGTCATAACGGGGTATCCAAGTTACAATGTCCTTTGAGAGATGAAAACTTATTGTTATCATACGTTAAATAATTTTTGATTGTCATGATGCAGTAAAAAAAACAAAATTTAATTCAAAATTCAATGATTCGCACCGAAACCGTTTGGGTAACCGGCGAGTTCCCAAAAGGTAAAAACAAATATTTGTCGTCGCGCGGACTACATTTCACGGAATAATAATCTCTTCCATTTTCGTGCAGGAAAACCTTCTCGTTTCACCGGCTTGCAGCGATTCCTATATTCTCGTTGGGAACGTATCCGCTTCGTCGTTCGTTCTCTCGACCTACTAAATTATTACTTCATTCGTCAGACATTGTAAATATCGCTTCGGTGAAACGCCTCTTGTGTACTTCGACTATTCTTGTCGTTCCTTCTGCCTCTTTACTCTCTCACTGCCGTTGCCTTTCGACTCCTCGACGTATCTTCCGATTCTCTACACGCGTTGGATTCTTGACTTTTCAAACTTTCGGCCATTCCGTTCCAACGTTGTCAGTAATTTTCGATTTCGTTTGACAAACACACTCTCGATGGCTCCTCCAGTTTGAGTTTTCAATTCTGATCGATCCTCGATGAGCCTTGTATAGGTGTTCTTCGTTTGTATCTACAGAGGTTGGATCTTTAGCTCTCAGAGACGCAACAAATGCCTCGACGACTTTGCGCACATATTTTTTTGTCGAACTATCAAATCTGCGGGTCAACGAACCCGCAAATTTGTTATTCTTCGCTTAAATTATTTATAGCGTATTGTCATTCAAAATAGTTTTGAATAACATAGAAATTCATGCGACGAGGCAGGTACACGGAGCAATTTCTCTCTCGCACGGGTTCGCAAACTCCCTCATTTCCAAAGATATAAATCACGAAACTTGCCTACGTAATGCTGTGCAAAGGCAAAGCGAGAGTGGCGTCGTGTGATGCTGCCGCTGCTGCTGTTACTCGGTTCTCTGTTGGACGCGGTGTATTCGCGTGGATGTATACTGGACACTGTAGCCGGCAGACGGCGAGCGCGCCGAAACAACCGACGAACCAGGAACGGTACAGCCGAGCTGCGTCCGACGTAACAGACTAGACGCGAACAGGGCAAAACGTCGACGAACCGACGCTGGGACACGCGTTTCTACAATCATCACTCTTCATGCACGTAAAAAAAAACATAAAAAATATGCATTGGGTGCAAAGAGAACTGTTAAAGAAGTGGATACGAAGCGAACTGGGGATGAAAATAGACCATTAAAAAAAAAAAAAGATTGCCGTGGATTGAGACTATTTATTCCGATCAACTATGCGTTAAAAAAAATATGAGATGAATCCGCAATTTGTGTAATCGCTCGTAAAATTACCATACCGATGAGAAAAATATTTCCATTTGTTCGTAAATAGTATTTTCTTTTATAAGCGGATTCATACGTGAAGTTTGATATCCTCTTACGATTAACGATTTTTCGAAATCCTCTTGCTACGTTCGATACTGTATTCTATGAAATATGAACGGCCCGTCGTTTCGCGAATATTAGTCACTTCGAATAGCCATTATATTCGTGGAAATCAAACTCTTTAGAGGCACTATCGACGTTACATCAACATTTCCATTAGCGAGTTAACGATTCGACACGTACATCGAAATTCTAATGCGCGACAATAGAGAAAGTTTTAAGGAACATACATAAATTTCCAATGGCGGAATAACAACTTTTGTGAACATTCGAATAAAAATTTCGGATCGTCTTCATAAAAAAAAAAAAAAAAAAAATCAAGAGAACGAGAATAAAAAATGCTGATCATCGAAGACACGGAGGGACATTTTTTGCTATTACTGAAAAAAATAATTAAAATCCTCTTTTAAAAAAAAATATATATAAAGGCAAAACATCTCTAAAGAAAAAAATAACTATACAAGGAAAATAAGAAATGACGATCGTCATTCAGAAGATATTCAGAAGAGAAAAAAAAGGAGCCGGAGGGCCGAGGATTCAGGCCACAAGATGAGATCTACTATCTCGGTAAATGCGAGCGAACAGCAGCAGTACCGAATGTATTTTTTTTTTTTTTTTTTTTTCACTCATAAAGTTCAACGAGATGACTTCAGAAATACAATCTTGCGATATTCTTGGGCTCCGCGCATTCGAATTCCAGGCGAAAATGATGATAGGCTTCTCACGCGCAAAGACGAGAGCGAAAGTGTACTATATGGTACCAGCAAAGCGTTGCCATTGAGATTCCAGCGAGAGTTTCTCGTGCACTACAGCGTAAAGCCAGAGTGCGGTTAACAACGCTCGTCCGTCGATAAGCTCTCGCATATCGTGAAAAAAGGGTCCCACGCGACATCACCCCTCTGCCGCGGCGCGCTCCATTATCGTTTGCCTCCCTTTTTTTTACGTTACTACTCCATCGTCGCGCGTTGTTAAATTAGGGATGAGAGTGAAATAGGTGAAATCCCTCTCGTTCCCGTCGTTCTTTCTCGGGTTTGCCTATTCGACGCGTAGCATCTACCGTATGCGAACATTTTGCTTATCGCGAAATTACTTGAAAGAGGGGGGTTTCGAGAAAAAAAAAATAAAAAATAACTTCCCGCGTCAAGTTGGGGCTGATTTTGAAGTTTAATTTTCTCAGATTGAACGAGTCAGTTCTACCGCTCTTTCTTTAACGTATGATCCGGACATTGAATTCGATAATACAAAAGATACGTTCGAAAAAAAAAAAAAAATCTTTTTCATACGTGTATCGTGCAATATACACGAACAATTTCATTCTTTTATTATATTTACCTCGCCACAATCTTTTATTATGCAAATGGCCATCAAAACAAATTCTTGTAAAAAAAAAGGTCCTGTAAACACGAAGGTAGTGGCAAAGAGTAGTAATATACATGTCGATACACGAGATTCTCGATAGCTGAAAGGTGCGATCAAACAGCGTCGTTGAAAGCATCGGGCGATGTTTTTTTTTTCTTTTCGTTGTCAGTTGAGAGTAACGTGTCTGGAAAGGTTCGTAGCAGTTACTGTTTCATCGTATGACCAACGGCGAAAAGAGTCCATTGTATGCGTAATGTACGTATAGCGTAGAGGCGTGGAGATTGCGCGGAAAGTAGGGTCAAGGGGGGGTTTGGAACCGAGATGAGGTACTGCGAGTGGAAGAGAAGGTCGAATTGCAATTTACCGCGTCAGCTCGTGATGCTGGACGAAGCGTTAGGGAGTCGCCGAGTGTATAAAGGTACGACAAAGAATAGATAGAGAGAATGCGAGAGTGAGCAAAAGCTAGAAGCTTGCGAGCCATCAGCAACTATACACGTCCGATGGACCAGACGCACACACGTGCGCTTCGTCGTACCCATAAAAAGAGAGAAGTATAAAAAGCATCCTCTTTTCTCTCCCAGTTCATCTCACTCTCCTGTGTTCTTCTCCTCGCGCACGGTGTGAAAACTGTGCGCTGGATGTTATCTCTTTCTCTCCTGTTAAACCACTCCCCCCTCTCCTCCTCCCACCAATCCTTCACCCTCTTACCCTTCAGGATCAAGTCTGAAACGGCTTACGTGCACTTTCACGGCAAGCTAAACAAAGTCCGGCGGGTCCCGCGTATTACTTTACGAGGGAAGAAGGACGTGATCCATTTCGTCGTTAATGTGACGTGCGAAGCATCTCTATAAAAGCGGGATTCGACGATGGTCCACGAGACTCGCGCGCGCGAGCTTTTCCACCCCCCGATCCTCCCCCCGTTCTGTGTTGTTGTACCATCTCTCTGTGTCCCGTTGTTCGCTATCCTCGTAACGACAGCGGGCAATAGTTACCACCCCAACGGATGGATGATGATACTTGGACAATACCTACTGGATGCATCGGAGCATATATACCCCTTGTATATATGCTCCATGCTTCTCACCTCTTCATATCGTACCTTGTAAACACATGAAACTCTCGTATATATCCCGCCCACTGCGTCATCGTTGGGACTCTGCGAAATGAGCCGTTGTGAAAATTTCATACCTCACGTATACCTACCACCGAGTTATACCGGCTTATTCGCCCGGTTTGACGTGTACATCTATAACATTGTGGTGAATCACCGATAGTTCTGCGGTTCGACTTCTTTTGTTTTACTTTTTTGACAAACTCTTTTCGAAGTTCAATTCGTTGGCATCGAATGACGGATATTGGCAACGCTTTTCATTACGATTGGCAGAACTCAGGGATGTTTTTTTTTTTTTTTTTTTTAACAAATTTACCGATGATCCTTTTACGTCGTCAAAAGTATCAATCAAAAAATCTTTACTGTTTCGATTCGAAATTCGGGTAAAATGGCCAAAAAGTATTCTAAAAAAATGTCTGCACTTCAGTTTAGGGGTAAAATAATCAAAATAAACAAGTGACCGTTTAGTGTTTTTTTTTTTTTCGACCATTACGTCGCGAGAATGATGAAAAAAATGATTGAATTAAGAGGCCTCGCGGTAGTGGGAAGATTTTCTTTCGGATAGTCTTATATAAATGCTTCACCGTTTTGGCTTTTAAGGACGGAATTCACTTCGGCTGTTATAAATCAACGATGTTACGCGATGGGTCGAGAGGGGGGAGGGCAACTGGGAGAGGATGAGAATATAGGAGAGAGCGAGAAAGACTCCGCGACGACGACGGATGAAAAGTTTTTGTAGTCCCGATAGGAACCCGAGACCCCTCTCTCCTCACTCTCACTGGTAACACCGATGTGCGATCCGAGCTTTTCCATGTAATACCAACTGGTACTCCGGCATAGTTGAGTGAGAGAGTTACTCGTGCAGATTGCGGAGAAAGAACATAACCATTTACAAATGTGTGCGTATGTATATCTATAAAGCTAACCGTGTGTGACGTACTTATATCATACCATTGCGCACATCATTATTCCCGTCCATATGAAGAAAAAATATTCCGTGAAAAACAACGAAATTACAAGAACTGATTCTCTCGTTTTCGTGTTTTTTCTTCGCTTTTGATTCATTTGAAAAAAAGCTCTAATTCTTCCGCGGATGTCGGTTTTTCGAGTTGCGCACATTTTTCTGATTGTTATGCATTCTGTTTTTTTTTTTTTAATGCAAGTTACAACTTTTTTCGAAACTTCAGGAGTAATTAATTATTGTATCAAAACATATATGTTTTGCCGTATTTGCACATGGTACCTATATCGCGTAATAATGTAGCGTTACGATTCGTGGAAAAAACGACGCAAAAAATATTTTAATAATTTCGTGGAAAAACGTAACACGGTGACGGTGCAAAGATAAGTAAATACGTCGCGAGCGAATAGCATGCTTTCAGTTGTACAGCGAAAAGCCGTGGATCTCTGTAGTCTGCGGAGAAAGTGTGGGTTGATGAAAAAGGGATATAACGGGTAATAGTATGGCGCGTATCTATGTGAAGGCATACTTTGTTAAGAGTACGTAGTATACGCTATATGGTTTCAACGGTTCACGCAGCGGATCTATCGTTCATATGGAGTTTCACACGGGGTACATACAACGTATGTATTTACTCGAAAGTTTTGAAGTGTTCCGCATGAGGATTGATGAAGTCGCACGTGAAAAGGGCAAACCGAGGGGTGTATTGTGTCCCACACGCTCGTTCGGAAATCCGACTTATCGATTTTCTGCCTCGAAACTCACCGGTCGCATCTCAACCACCGGCGTGCTTGCGATCCACCCTTCTCGTTTCTTTTATACTTACAAAAAAAAAACAAAAAAACATTTCTGACAATCGCACCACGACCGCTGATATTTATCTGGAAGTGAGTTTACCGATATCGCGTATTTGCAAATTTTGACGACTTTACAAAAAAAAAAAAAAAAAAATAAGTTTGTTTTTCGATGTAAAGTCGCGAACAATTAAATTTCTTTCGAATTAGTTGCAACGCGCGTTCGTGCCTTGGCTCGTTCAATCCATTTTTGTTCGACAAACGAATTGCGCTCGGTTTTTTTTCTTCTTTTTTTTCCCTCACCAGCTGAAACTATGCTCGCACGTACGCCATGCATTCTCTCTGCTTGCAATTCCGTGTATATACCCCTCACGTATACACACTCGATGGACTTTATCTTTTATTTAATTGACGCGCGACCGAATAGAGTGGACACGTGCAATCGGAGGGGGCCTTCAGTTCTGCCCGATTTCGAACTGTCCGTGAATCGACGTCGTAATTAAGAGTCGAGAGTGTCGAGCATTTAAGGAGTTTCCAATGGTACAATTAAGTCGGATGAGGGAATTTAAAAAAAGCGATTGAAAATAAAAAAAAAGTAATATTCTTCACAATGACGTTTTGTTTGAAAGCGAAGCAGCCGAATCCTTTCGAGGTAAAATCTCTCCACTCAACTCGAACAATAGATAAATTTGTTCGCCATTGCTGAGACAATTTTTAACTCCGGCCGATCTCTCGAGAGAATAAAGTATAAAGTTATCGAAGATATTTTTCGAGCGTAAGGGTCGCGTTGGATTAGAAACGATCGATTCCGAAAATAACAGATGAGGGAAGTGCGAAAAAAAAAAAGAAAAAAAGATTTACTGCGAACTCGTCTGACCGACTGTGAAAGATGTTTTCTTTTTTCCGACGCGCATTCTCATCTTATCGATTTCATATTATTTTAAAATATAAGTTATTATGGATATAAAAAATATTTCAAGAGAATCTTTGTCTACGGATGAACGTTGAATTAACTGAATTTGTTTTTATACATCTAAGCAAACAGCATACATGAAAAGAATCGAAAAAGAGCGCTGGAATACTAATTATGGAAATGAACGTTTAGCCGCTTCGTATAAACATCGAAAGATTTACCGGAGAAACAATTGAAGACTGTAAAAAGCGATGAATGATATTTTAGCTATTAAAGAAGTTACATTGAGTCAATTATCTCGTAATTAATTGTGATATTATAAATTACGAAAGATTATGAGGAACGTGAGGAAGTAACACGCGTGCGTGGTGTGCGGAGGAGGGCTTTCTTTCGCGAGTTAATGGTCCTAATGTAAATCTCGGCGTTGCCCGGGTATGTCAAATGGCGTTGGCGATGCAGCATATCTTATTAGAAACAAATATTCATGTCACATACCTGGCGCCGGCTGGTGCCAAGTGTTTGAATGTTACCCTACACTGCACGTGCGTGCCGCGCTCCTGGAGAGAAGTAGCATGGTTCGAGACCGTGCCGGCGACGAACCAAAAGGGGACAGAGGGAGAGGAGAACCAGAGGAAACCCACCTTTCGCGCATCGCTGGGGGCATATCCGCTATCCTCACTGCTCCTCCGTGTCTCGAAGAAGTTTAACATAATATCAGATAAATTTTACCGTTTCTCTCGAACGAAAAAAAAAAAAAAAAGAATAACAGAAAAGCCTTCGAATATTTCTTCGACACTTCGATATTATGAGAAAATCGCTTGATAGAATTCGAATTCATATATATACATTTTCCACATTCGCAGGATATTCTCGACGCATTCGAAAATAACTTTGAACGATATTGTTTGTTTGTTTTTTTTTCTTTTTTTTTTTCTCTCTTGACTTACTTTTCAGGTAGAAACGCATCGCGGAGAATATAGTTTCGGAGAATTTTAATACGATTTTCGGTGAAACGGAACCGCGGGCTCTCATATATATTAATCTCATAGTGGACTCGGTTAGCCGGCTCTCACTGCCGCTGGTTGCAACGAATTGCTTTTCGCGTTTCATCCAAAGTTGGAAGACGAGAAGCTCGCTAACGTATAGAGATGAGAATGGATATATAGAGACGAGAAAAGCGCGTCGAAAGGAGAAAGTCAGAGAGAAAACTGGCTTGTTAGCTACGTAGAGAAGATGTGCGAGAGAAAGAAAGAGAGAGAGAGGAAGAGGGAGAGAGAGGAGAGAAGAGGCTCAAGCGAGCCGTGAAATTCTCTTGACTACTGCCTCTGGATATGCCAGTTCGATGAGCCATATTTTACGCGGCCATTATGCTCAGGGTAATAAAATATAATACCGCACAATTACTGAGATCTCAAGTTCTCGGAAAGAAGGGAAATAAAATCAGCATAAAGCGGGATAGAGCGACCAAATGGCGCCGGCAGACCTTAATGAAAGTACCAGTGCGGCAAGGAAAGCAGCACACCGGGACCCTTAAATTAATTCGCGATGAATTACGTCTGCACCAGATGTTCGGGCAGTTGTGTTTATTTATGAAGGAAACTAGGATCGTCTTCGTAGTCCGCGGGAGAGGTTGCACCCTCCTACCCACCGTTGCATACCTGCAGAGGAGCTGATTTAATCCGCGATTTCTTTGTGCACCTCTGCCCGCAGTTATATTTGTAGAATCTCGGATTTCTTATCTGCATTGAGCGGATGATCGATCTCGTCGTTTGCATTATTTTTCGTTGGAATAGCATACATATATATACCTACCTGGCCACTGTACCATGTGAGATGATTTTCACCTGAAATTGCTTTCAAATCGTTGCTCGTATTCCCGCGTTGATACTGCACAAGTAGACAAATAAATTTGTAGAATTATTCACCCGAAGTCACGATTGGTTTATCCGGGTCGGTTGTTATCGGAAACTATTGTATTTTTTTATTATTTTTTTTTTCTCGTTAAGAGTATCATGGCGCAAATTGGATGAAAGGTTTTTGGATCAAAAAATTGAATCAAAACAATGACTGGTAGATTCGCTTTATTCAACAACGACGATACACAATTGTCGTATTATTCTTTTTATTTTTCATTTATTCGTTTTGTTATTTTTTTTGTTGTTTTTTTATTATTCCCTTCTCGACGTATCGGTACAGTCATCACAGAAACATCCTATTTATTTTTGAAAAAAAAAAAAAAAAAAACAAATACAGAAAACACTCTTCGAAGATATTTTTGGATCGCAGCTGGCAACGATTAATTACGACGCAGTACATTACAAGTCGATCGACGCAAAAGTTATAAGGAGGATCGGTATATGCATACCGGTACGAAAATATGGTTCATGTCAATCGCGTCTATTGACGCTGCCAGTCCCGCGAGAACCCGCCCTCCTTTCTTCTCGACGTTTTTCTCCTGGCGAGGTACGTCTTAAATAAAATGTACTCGAACACGATCGATTTCAATTTACAAAACTGCTTGTCCCCCTCGCACAATGACTATAAAACATCGTAAGCTCCAAACTGCCTTCTCGAGGAGTCGTCTCTCCGACGCGATGAATTATCACGTGCGCGTACGCGGCAATCGATCTCTCGCGGGGCTACAGGAGAGCTTCCTAAATACTCTATCGAAAAATCTCGATGTGATTTATATTGTGTCCTTCGATTCACGCGATTAATGACAAAACATACGATAACATTAGTAACAAACAATCTAAATTAACGAGAGCTTTTTTTTTTTTTTCTCGAAGAGATACAGAACTTTGGTTGGCTTCTCTCGATCTCATTTCTCGATCGTACACACGATTTATACGTATAATAATAATAATAATAATTATTCTTCACACTCTCACTTTCTTGCCTACAATGTCTACCGCTTTCATTCATTTCTGTGATCGTTTCACGGAGCAGCTTAACGTCTTTAAAATCATTTTTCATCGACTCTCCTCTTATCTTATCTAACATTAAGCTGAAATAGAATCTGAGAAGAAAACAAAAAAATACTTATATTATTTTATCATACAAGAGCACTGACACTGCTTACTTTACGAATAAACAAAAGCTTCTATCTAAATGTCTGCACGTCGACGAAAAACCTGATATCGTTACCCTGATGTCAAATTATCTGTTACCACGATACGAATCGAACAATTTTATAGACTCTCTCGTACAATACAATTTTCCGCGCGTTACTTGTGCCATAGTCACTCCGATTCGAATTCCGATAGTGTGGTATTTTTTTTACTGCACCGCGCAATCTCGTAATTACGATTGTTAACGATCTTTTTATACGATTGGATGATTGTGATCGTTTCTATTCAAGCGGAACGAAAAAAAAAAGTTTGCTGGCAAGAATTATCGTTATTAAGCACAAATGCGAGTTCTAATTCACAAAATATATACTATTATGATACGTTAAACCGCAGGTATAGTGTATCATACAGTCATTTACACCATTCGTGCAATTAATTTACAACAGCTCGTACCTCAAACGCGAAAGCGACTGTGCGTCTCGTACTAAATATCGGTACTACATAATTTTCTATGTATCATATACTTATCTTTGATACTAGGCGTAGCGTAAGTTTCAGCATCCAACAATTGATATGATCCTTTCGAATAATTGCCGCGTATTATATAGTTTGCTATTATATATCGAGGGTTTTACTCTAAAATTCGTCTCATTGGGATAACGAAAATATCGCAATTATTCCTAAAACTCCTCTTTGGCAACTCGCACTGTACATTATACGTATAATTACATTATGCACATACCCGATTATCTACATAATCTTTAACAGATAATGTCGAGCGTAACGAAATTAAAATTTATATATATATATATTTTTTCTTTTTTTTTTTAAATTGGAATCTCGATCGATTCTATCGAGAGTCGCACATTTCGCGCTTCCCTTTTGTGCAATCGTTTTTTTTTTTTTTTTTTTTTTTCATTTTTTGACGCTATAATCATCGCTATCTACATTTGGTGTCAGCGATTTAAGGAAGACCAGCGACGCGTTGGAAAACAGTTATATCGCAGTAGTTCAATATATATATATATATGTGTGTGTATATATATATCTAACTATATGTTTTAGGATGTATTTATAGTTATTAGGTAAACAGTCGCGATCGAGTATATCAACTCCCGATCATCTTCGGAACCCACCGAATCCGCATTTTACCTAAAATAGTTGTACAATGTATAACATAATCAATACATACAATCGTTTACATGTCTATATTGTGTTTTCTTGATACGCGATGTATCTAATACGCATTGTTAGCACGATAGATTGCTCAAAGGAGTATATCATCTATGAAGAAAAAAATCTTCATGGATGTTCTCGAGTGTTGCGATTGTTCCGCGGAGCATCGCGAATGCGCATACGATGTATAGAAGAAAGAGTTCCTTCAGAGGGTAAGGGCGAAAATGTTCGAGTAATCAATGTATTATTAAGAAATATCAGAGTCCCGCAAGCCAATGGTGTATGGCGAAACAATTTACCCCTCAAAGGCGTTAAAAAACAGCCTGCTATTGTAGATTATCCTCGGGAGATAGAAAAAGAAAGTAGAAGACACAAAATTTGAAGGAGTAGTCAGATAGCCGCACACGTGTACGTGTCTCGTGGTTTATCACGTTGAACGAAAGGTATCAACACGAGGAGGTCGAGTAATAAATGTAAGCCGGACCGGAAACCGGTGCGAGTGCGAGTTTGCGGTGAGAGCGCTTGTACGTTGACTGCTTTTGGATAGGACGACGACGACGAGAGGGATCCGGTACCGTCCCGCGAGAAGTTATACGACGCGGAGGCTCCGGTGCCAACGTCGCGGGAAATTTTTATCGGTCCGTACTCTCGTCTCTTCCCAGCCGTGCACGATGTTTTTCACACAAGGTACCAAGCGACAGCGCCCTCCCGACAAACATACGCTGTGAGAAAACGCCACTACTCTCTATTTTCTCGCCTCCAACGCGCATGCATACATACATATCTGCCGCGCCGCGTTTGTCATCAACACAGACAGAAAAGATAACTCTTTTCACTGGACTACGAGAGTCCTAGTTCCGTCCGCGCGCGGGACATGGATAACGGGATATTCGTCCCATTTTTATTATTTCTTTGCAATGCACGCGAGATAATCCCCTCCCCTCCGCTCTTTCGATATAGTTGTACTAACTGTACTGTATGTCCGATAGAATGCCGATTTTAATAATTGTTTCAGTTTTTCATTAATGCGTTCGTGTCTCAATATAAAAAAAAAAAAAAATTACCAATTATCTTTTGCACTCTACGAAATGTACAGATACATTGACCGTACTGGCGCGTCGCGAAAATCACCAAGTGTCCCGCAAACTAATTTATTATTTTTACAAAAAAAAAATCAATTTAATTTCTTCTTCACGCGCCGAGTGTCAAGATAAGCTCGATTTTGCTTATCCGCGGTTACTACTCTCACCCTTTTTGCATTCTTCCCCTCGTTGTGCGTGAATCGCGAACGGAAGCATTTGCGAAAGATGCCGAGGGTTCTCGTAGCACGACTCAGATTCGCCTTTGCTTACCCTCCTCATTTATTTTATTTAAACTGTTGTGTGTAATATGTATATATATATATATATCCGGTAAAGCACGCCTTCGCGGAAATCTCGCTAGTCGGCAATCTTCAGAGTCGTCTCAATCCAACGATCATGACGAATGAGATGAGCATTAAGCTAATGCGACAGGTTGAATTTCGGGCTCCCGAAGGCGATACCGGAGCCGCCACTCCACCTCGTGATTTTTTATTCATTTTTACCGTCGGCGTCGGACTCGATGCCGATGGAAAACTGACGTGACCGTGGACCGTATTGTCCACCGGGAAGAACTTGTTGTTATTATTATTATTATTTTTGTTGCTGTTGGATTCAATTTTGCCCGAGTCTGCGGAACCGAATGATACGTCATCCTCCTCGTCGTAGAACGGCGGCTGGCCAGCCGTTTGCGTCTTTGTTGGTCCTGATATTTCTGCAAATCAGATAACAAAAAATCTCGTTCTCGGCGTAAAACAAAAGCTCAGCCTTCTTTTATACCTTCGATATTTTACTCGAACTCCTTAAACGTATCCCATTCGTGATTTCAATTGACGCCATTGATATTCGGGAAGAAAAATTACTCCAAAACTGATTTGGACGAAATAGCCATTTTCAATATGCTTTGTCATTATAAGAATTTTGTAGTAAAAATATTTTTAAACAAAATTTTCAACGACCCGACTTTTCGGGAGAATTTAGCTGGAGTCATAGTTAATCGTTCTATGAGAATATGTATAGCTATATCGCTTAACTATATCGCTTATGTGCAAATTAGTTTTTTTGAAATAAAAAAAAAATCAGCGCGCGACAATTTTAAAAGAGGTTACGCTAGAATTTTATTATAGTTGAAAAGTTTATCATCCAGCTATCAGATCGCGGGTTCCTCGTTTCAAAATGGTTATTATAAAGCAGTTTGGTACGTAATTGACGGAACTGTAATACCATCTAAGTAATGAAATTTGATGAGATTCAAGAGAAGATGTACACTAGGTACATGTAGAATACAGTACGCCCGCTGATTTTGCCTTTAACACGACAAAGTGTGACGAGAGCGAACGGCGCTTCAGTTCGTTGAAGTGAAAAACAGATGAGAGAGCTCTCGCGGAGTGATACTCTCGAGATATCCGGAGTATACGCGTATCCTGCGGACAAACACCTCGGGCCGTACGTGGCGAAGGGAAAGAGCTTCCGAATGCTACACGCGCCCGTAAAACGCAAGAAAAGTACGAGCGATGGACACAGTATAGCACTAACGTTATAGAGCAGGTAATGTTGAGTAGAAAGAAAATAAGCCTGTGTGGTGGTCCCTGAGGCGAAACAACGTTCGACTAGCCTCCCAGGCAGGTAGAGAAAAGTGTGAACGAAGAAAAGAAGTATTAAACACGAAGAGGAACGAGAAGAGACTGGAAGGAAAGTTGCTTAAATTCGTATCAGAGCGGCTCGATCGGACTGTTGGGAAAAAGTTTAGCGTCGCCTTTTCTTGGGGTAGCTTCGAGCTTCACCCCCTCCCCTCCTTCTCCTCCTCGCGCTTATACCGGTGGGACAGTCGTCTTCTTTCTTCTTCTACTCGTCTTTTTTTTATTCTTTCTATCTTTCTTCTCGGCTCTACCGTGAAGCCTGTGAATTGCTCTTGCGATTTGTATAAAAATAGCGATTGATATTCTCCCACGAGAGAATCGTCTCAGAGGATTGTCAATAAAACAGACTGTCGTTGATATATCGATAGCTGGGAAACGGAACGACGTATCGCATAACGTTATACACTTTAAATAATATCGTATGTGATCTTCCGGTTCTTAACTGACTTCGACTCTGCTATTTCGAGTTTTATTTTTTTTTACAGCGGCTTATTCCGTCAACGATACGATTTTACGTATTGGAATCAAATCTCATCTGTTATCAATGCTACACATTTTTTTTATCGTAATGAAGGAAACCATAAAAAAAAAACAATATCCTTTAAAACCGGTGAATAATCGATAGTCGTACGTGAGTCGACTTGTAATCAATATTGTTTTAACGTGACGTGGTACTTGCGAGAAGCTTTAATGTTCAATCTGCCAAATCGAATTGTTGTATTCGACGATCCCGTGTAATCGAACTAAATCTCACTTACCGTACAAACGTATGCTGCTATCTACTTCGCCCAATGAATTTTTCGCCACGCAACGATACTTTCCGAAGTCCTGTTCCTGAAGATTTCGAATAGTCAGTACCATGCGAACTTGAAAGGTCGATTTCAAATTCAGGATGACTTGAATGTCGTGACGAGAACTCGGCCCTACCATTTCTTCTGGAACAAATGATTCTTTTCTTGTTTCATCACTATCGCCATCGGAAGATCGCTCAGTTTATATTTTATACACACATAATATATTAATTACGTCTATTTGGATGAGATTAGATTTTGTAAATTAAAAATACAATTTGAATGTTGACGGCGATCTATATCTCTGTGTCTCTATGTTTGGACTTCGTTTCTATAGCAGTTTATTATCGAATTGTCCACATTTATACTTATTAAACAGTCGTGTGCAAGAAACGTGTAGAAAGAAATGTTTATGTTATTGAAACGCGACATCGTCATTCATTTCTCAGTTGATTCGTAGAGTACCGAGAATAGAGAAAATCGACGATAAGTTTTGGGTGGTATTCTATCTCCTGTGGATATAATAGCGTCTTATATAATGGATGAAGTGCAAGAGGTCGCATGATATCATGGCTCACTATCTTATTAAAGAGTAGAATCATTGATGCCGAATAATTGAAGCAAGGAAACGTTCCAGCCGTTCCCTTGAGAAAAAAAATTCTTCGCCATCAATCGATTTTATATTTCGGGAGTTTTCCTTTTTTTTTTTTAATTTTTAATAGCGATATGCAACATGCGCGTTGGATGGAGTTGTTCTTACCCTTATCCTTGACCCAGTAGTTGATTGACATGGGGGATGCCTCGACCGAGCATTCCAGCGCAACGTCGGTGCCCAGCGGCGCGCCGACCAGTTGATTAGGTACGTGAATTACCGGTGGAACTGCGAACCGGAAAGCATATCTCTCGCTGTGTTGGAGAAGCTTGGGTCGCGTTACGTTTACTACCGCGGAAATTCACGGTATGCCTCCGAGGCTCGAGAGTTTAACCAATGCTTCTACTGTACTGTACCGCTAATATTGCGTAGCGATAGTCAGTATAGCCTCAGGCCACTTCTCTCGTACTCTCTCAAACATACGCACACTATCGTACGAGTTCGCTGAATTATCTCTCTCGCTTCATTTCTGACGAGTCTCCGGACGGGGATTGTAACGAAAATTTCTGCCGTTGCAGTGGCAAACTAATTAATAATTTACTCACAATTAACGTTGATGGTTATGCGTTTGCTGATAGACGGCGGTACGCGGTTACTCGCTATACACAGATAAGTTCCCATGTCGATTCTGGATACTTTTGTCAGTCGTAATTCCTCGCCGTGATGATCCTTCACGGATATTGCTGCAAAACCACACGAGATGTAACTCACTGTACAAACTTTACGGGAATTCCGAATAGCGTTCGAGCGCAGCTCTCAGCTTGCTGTTTTTTTTTGCTCATAGTTTTTCCTCGCGATTATAAATGAAGGTACATACATATGAAAACTACTATTGTGCACTCACTTCGAGTCTTCTGGTTCGGTGAGTTTCCCGGTATCGGATCGCGAATTACAATCTCTCTGCCGTCTTCCCTCCGCCAAACGACGTTAGGGGGTGGTACACCCTTCGCGCGACAAGTGAGCTTCACCTGTCGTATCCGATATCCATAAAAATTGGTAAGCGCGAATAAATGAAAAAAAAAATATATACATCTATATGTTTCTTTTTAATAACAAAAAAAAATGAGGTCATATTTATCTCGTCATCGTATATCTACGTGTATGCATTTTTTTACGCTGAAAAATCATCAACACTGAGTAGAAAGTCCATTGTTTCCAATTGTAGAACGCACGAAAAATTATCCAGTCCGTGTATACTTTTGGTCGGGTTTTCAAAACGTTATAATTTCCTCCCAAGATTTTTATGAGGTCGATGATTTCAAGTAAAAGTGGTGAATATGGCTGCTTTACGTTTTGTATACTTACGGGTTAATCGCGGGGTGACCCACATTTACCATTTTTACCCAATATAATGCTACTCTCCCCTTTTCTCTTCCCGCTCGGCCGATTGAGTTACGTTTGGCCTCTCGACATTAGTGTGTTGATGCAATAACGATAAAAGCTGAGCTATAATCCATACCTGACCACCCTCGCCGATCATCACATCGCCAGAGGTCTCTTCGGCTATGAAATCCGGCGGTACCTCGATCGACAGAACACCGGTCTGAAAGACGAGATATACGATTGTGTGCGATCAACATAATTACGCTTTCTAAAAAAACGTATCAAAACGTCTACATATCTAGAAAAGATCGGGAAAAAATAGAAAATATAAAGAACAAATGTCGATTCTATAACTTCGTAGTCATAAATTCCGATGTTAATTGCCAACGGAAATATGAAATTTGTAATAATTATTCAGAAAGGAAAAGGTATTCCAAATTTGCTCCGATCTTTCCACGTTGGTAATTTTTTTTCCCGGTCACTCCGGTACTACATTCAAATTATGCAAACCAATATATTTTATAAAAGCTCGAGTGAAAATTCATTTTTCACATTCGTATCATTAGCGGAAGTAATATCAATTGGACTTCGTACACGAAGAATTAATCGTTCATATTAAACGAGTCAAGAAGTCCACTTCGTCTTTGGGACTATCGATTATTCGCGCGGAACGTCCGACAAAATTAGCTGGCTGTTGAAGTTGCCGTGAAAAGACACGGATTTCAGTGATGGTCATGCTAACTTAAATCTATGTATAGATTAAAGCGTGTCTTGCTCGGGAGCTGGTTGAGTTCCCCGTGTTAAAACTTTCATCGACGGGCATGCAACGTGGGATAGAAGGACAATGTCTCTTTATCTCATCCGGCGAAAACTGCGGGTCAGTTTCGGAGTGGTTGGGACAGAGAAAATCGTTGACACTGGCCGCATCTGAAACGGGGGTATGAGGTTGTTTAAGCACTCTCCCAAGAGTCCAGGAGTGTGAGTAAGCGAGCCGTAGCACTAGTATAAACGAGGTTTTTCGTTAATTAACGCGTCGGGTCTTCTCAACGTCGCCTCCCCGTCCCCTCCACTGTAACAGTGTCGGCTGTACAATTATAACAAATTTTGTGATTTTAGCATCGTTTGAGCGCCGCTTCGCAAGTACCACGTCGCTCATTTTTTTTTTTTAATTAAATTTTTTATTCGTTTTATATCATGCGTTTCCGGTATGTATGAGTGTAAATTCTTCGAATATCGCCATTTTGCTCGACTCATCCTGATGGAGACTTGCCTCAGGTACGAACGTTCACAGAAATTCTGTGGGCATTACTTCTCGTTGGAAATGCCGTACAAACTGTGCTATTTGTAGTATATAACAGTCGTAAAAATGTTCAATTATAGAAAGAGAAAAGTGGTGTTTATACATTGTGAACGAAGAGATAAAAAAAGTCTTCGGTCCTTTACTTCTTCGGTAATTTACTGCAGCGTACGATAAGATTAATGACTTATTATTCGATAACACTAAAAAATGTGTCATGAATTTTCATGAATTCATGAAAATTCGGCAACAAGGTAAATAACTTGCGCTTTATTCCTGACACTGATTATACCATATCGCTTTAATATACATACATATGTATATCAAATAGTACAATATATTCTACTCAAAGAGATCGTTGACTGAGCAAATTTGTATAGAATGCGAATGAAGACAACAGGTATGTTTAGCTGAAAATTAGATGTGCGAAGAAAGTTGTGCGTTGGCACTTCTGTACCTTCGGTACTTTCCCTCTCGCACTCACTTTCGTAATCGGATTACGCACGTACGCAATTATCGTTATGTCATCCGGCGGTTCACTCGCAAGATTGCACTCTCGCTAAACCGTCAGAGTCTTTAGAGAAGCGAGGAGTGGCTCTAAACTTCAATCATTATAACGAAATTGTGTACGAGGCCCGTCTTCGTTGTGCCCTCCTTGAGATACGTTGTAATGAATGACGCAATGTATAGAGCGGTTTTGGCGTATCCAAGTGTGTTCTTGAAACTGCCTAAGACTAGAAACAACTCTCATACGCGGGCCTATTCCAATGTGCTTAAAACGGTTGCGTATTACCGTCGTTGCCCTCGTAAAGCCGAGACTCTCGTAGTTTCGCTGCGGTGTTCCACTTCTCGTCGCTTTGGAGTTCAAAAATATTGGAACGAGTCCCTTTTTTGAACAGTTAATATATTCGAAAAGTACTTCAAAACCCAAAGTATCGCCATATTAAGGTAGTTCTGTCGCTTCGTGTTCATTTCGCATGAGTTCAAGAAAAATGATAGAAAATTGCAAATACTTCTCGATGGTATAAAAATCTGAGAAAATGCATGCATATTAAAGGTACTGAAAAAATTAATATTGCATAATAATAATTCCAAAAATATTATTAACAAATTGATGAAAAAATTAATTGATCAACAAATTTCCCGGAAATCCAACTTTTTTTTTTAATGATTTTTATGATATGAAAATTATTTGTTCATTTTTCTGAATACGTATGAATTTTTTCAGATTCTTATACCATCGAGAAGTATTTGCAATTTTCTCTCAGCTTTCTCGAACTGATGCGAAATGAACACGAAGCGAGAAAACTACCTTAATCACTAAGAAAAAGTTTCACATCTCGTCCTAAGGATCAAATATTCAATGCAATTTTTTATTTTACAAGGAGTAAAACAAGAAGTCGATTCGTGATCTCATCGGAAAAAATTACATCGAATATGAACATTTTTTTTTATACCCCCAATATAAAAAAAAAGGTTCATCATTATGCGGAAATCGGGGCTTTCCGGTATTTTTTACAGCGATAACTTGGCTTCTCGATGGAATCGAGAGCTTCTCGTATCCTGTTGTATAGGAAATGGATACGAGATAGGGTACTTGGGAGAATTTCAGAATCGTTATTGCAAGGCATACGATGCATTTTTTTAAAATCCATCATAAACGGGTATTTTTGCCATTTTCCAGGACGTTTTTTTTTAAGTTTCCAAAAAATCTCCCAAACCACGTATTTCTATGTATTTTTTCGTGGTAAATTTGAATCCGGCATTTTCAACCGGAAGTGCAACAGCGCAACACATCGATAAACCCAAAAAAAAAAAAATTCCGGCGAATTCCGGTTCTTTTCAAACAACTCCCGGTATAGTTCTTGTGCAAAACAGTCAATCCCTTAATTTTATTGGGTGAAAAAACAATAATAGAAACGATAATGAACTGTAGGGTCGAGCAGCGAGGAATGATAAGGTGAAAACGACCGGTAAACTACTGGGGTGAAAAGCAAGGTAGACAAACCGGTCCTTCCATAGAGAGCGTTAGCCAAGGGATGCTGCGGTGGTAAGTTCTATTCGTGCCTTATGCCTCAACTAACGAAGCGAGGATTTACCTGTCACACGCATATTTCATCGCTTTAACTTTGAGAGAGAGAGAGAGATTTAGAGAGAAAACTCTCCGTCCTTCTTGTCGTGCCTGTGGGTCTGCTAGGATAGCTCTCCACGCACTTCAGAAGTACTGTGTACCTCGAGGAGATGAGAACTTGAGACGCCCGGGGAAGCAGTAGCTCAAGCGAAAACGGGATTTCTCTATCTTGCCACCCGCGAGGATTATGGCTTTATGGAATAATTCGAGAAGCTAGGTAGCTCCTCTAAACGGAGAGACGTTGGCGTGCCGCTTTCGTTACTGCATATCTCCTCTCCCTTTATCGTTGTATATGTGTATCGCGCGCGTGAAACGAGCGAAGCTTAAACCACCCTTAACGCGATGTGTGATAAATTCACTCTGCGCACTGCACGCACCCTCGGTTAATCACTCGTATCGCGAATCAAATAGATAATTAAAGAATTATCTATCGAACGATCTTCGCTGATTATATACTATTCGTAACGGCGAAATTAACGTTCGTGGGAAAACTAAAAGAACTCGGAACCGAACGCCAAGGAACTTTGTACTAGAAGTATCTCACGAACCGGAAAGTGGGGGGCGGCGGTTTTCGCTCATTACTTAAAATATATCTTCCGCTATACATATATACTTTGAAAAAGGACCCGGCAACAGCCACTACGGGGGTCTTGCAACATTTGAGATTACGGTTAACTGGATATAAGAGGGAAGGAACCGAGGTGGGTGGGGAGAACGGAGGGACGAGTTGAACTCTGGCAGGTGGAGAACGAGTAGCATTTTGCTGGATTAGCTGAGACCTCCCGGCAGACGGGAGAAGAACGCGAGAGAGCGAGTAAAGACACTGAGAAAGGAAGAGCGAGTGTGCCCGCATAAATTCAATCTGATTTCTCGACTTACGAAACTAAAACCTCTCGTTCTCCCTCTCTTCGGTCTCTCTTACTCTGCTCTATCGTCTCTGGCCTACCCATACCCCGGAAGCGCGACTACCTCAGCACAAGGAATTAGAACTCTCCGCGTGCTTCCTTGAAAAAGTAATAAAAAAAAAAAAATTTCATCATAAAAAAAAAGAAGTTTCTCATATCGAGCTTCCTTTCTTTTATGGCTCATCAACATTTTCCTACAAAATTATATCCCGTAGGTACGAGAAAAACTTTGTATCGAGCGAATACCTCGATCTCTCGGCTGCCAATGAATTATTTAAATATATTTATTATAATCGCAACGAGATAGCTCGTTATTTCAACGAATCCAATTGGCAATCGATCGGAGGTGTTACCCTCGATACAAGAATTACTTGTCCTATTACCAATTAGCCGTTTCCCCAGGAACCAATGGATGGGTCCTGGAACCGAGAAGGCTTATAATGCAATAGGGGGATGGGAATAGGGAGAGAAAAGCTGCGGTCACAATCCCACTCGGTCACTGCATCGGTGCCGGTCCTGCGGTCGTTGGGAACGAGAGAAGGAGCTCTGATACGAGACGAGGAGGTTAGGTTTTGTTAGGGAAAATGTTCAAAGCCGTAAACGAGCTACGCGTCAGCCATGCACCTGCGTTACAGTGAAACTTTTGCCATTCCTTAACAACCGCGGTTGTTCGTCATTCTTTTATAATGAGCCCAAAGCATTTCGAAGAAAATTTCTAATACGACGCGAAAAGCGATAATTAATTTCTCAACAATTCTCCATCGGCGGACTGACACTCTACAGACATTATTATTGTAGGTCGAGGGTTGATCCGCTGAATTCCTGCGGTTAGACGACTCATCCTTAAGTCTGGAATAATATATAACACCTGTCGCGGGAGTATTCAAATATTTACATAGCCCCAATCGGATTAGAAATTAGTATGATCTGCCGCCGAAATTATATGGGTTCATATAAGATCTCGAGAGGCTTAGAAATTCTTGGTTGGGATATGATGCCCGGAATTTATTATGGCAGCGAGTAGCAGCCACGAAACTACGTTAATAAGCTTCGTTGTCGCAATTTCAGTTGCCGATCATATGGCAATTAGTCATTTACATTTTTGAGTAACCAATCATTGGTACGATGTAAAAATTTTAATGTGGAGACTGTCATTGCTTTTTCGCAATTTCTGTATTCACTGTGTCGTTTGAAATGGAATTATACCAGTTAATATGCTTCTCAATTCGTTAACGGCGAGAGGCAATTCATTATCGTATTGGCATTGAGCGTCGGTATTTTCGGCGATCTTCTATAAACGCCGATTTTTTTCATTGCAAACGATATTTCTGGTCAATATCGCCAGTAGCTTCTTAACAGGTGTATATTTTCGTTGGTAACGTCATTCACTACTCCTCCTACCGTCGAGACATATTGTACTTACGGGTCAAACTCGACGACAAAGCCCCGCCAGTATAATCGGTGCCGTTGCGATATTTGATCCCCAATACGGGAGTCCACAAGCGTTCGACATAACTAGACTCTAATTAATGCTCGAAGCGACGGCCCGATGTACTGATATATCGAGACGGGTCGCTCTACTACCCTCCCCTTCCCTCACAATATTAAGCCGATCGACGGTTCGCAACTACGTACTCTCACAGCTCGAAATGACTCGTCGTGATGCGATAGGACCAAATCCTCAACACCACCAAGAGCTCAACGGCTTTTCAGTCAAAACCGCGATTCCAAGTCCTTTTGATGATTTAATCCAGGAATGAGCGATCCCTTAGCTCGACGGCCATGAGCAATTTCGATACAAATTTTGGGGCGAATTAATTGACCTCTCCGTTTGCATACAAATCCGGGAAAATTTGTTTATACATAATAAATAAGGGGATAAAACATGCGGAGACAAGTTTCTATCGTATTTTAAGTCGATGATCATCAATATTGGGTATAAGTTTTATAAAAAAAGCATGAAGTTAAAAAGTCATATTTTCGATTTTTAAATAGTTGCTAATTTGGCTTACCTGACTCTTCATTGGGTCGGTATTAATTTGGCACATGTATAATCCAGCATCTTCAAGCTCAACCCCTTTTATGTGGAGATTCCACATTGTGTGATCGCTTCGCGATACCGAAACTCGTGGATTGTGAGTTATCACGTGATCATGGATAGCCTGTATAGCTTTCGTATCCGCCTTTATCCAACCGACCTGCGAATTATAAATTAACAAACACAATTAAGTACAATGAAGTATTCACGAATGTTCCTAATTTATCGATACCGCGTAATGGTGCCCATTTTATGAAAGTACAAAACGTTATCGGACCGATGCAGCGAGACGAAACGGCTTAGAAATTCCTTTTTGTTTATAAGCAATTTCAAAATTGGTAGACTAACGTTCTCTGTTGTAATTCTGTTAATCCTGTATTAATGGCACTTGCTACTTGCAAAATTGCCATTTTCTTACGATTTATAATTTTTTTTTCTTTATGAAAGTAAATTTATAAAGTTTTTCTTTTTATTGATCACAAACGATTTTAATTCATCTGTCCAAAGATAACAATGATGCATATCGACCCGGGCGATTTAGTAAGACATTGTTGCCGTTCAATTAATCAAATGGTGCTCCGGATTCTCGATTAAATCAGTATACAGATCAGCGGTTCTAGCGTTCCGTATAATGTTAACATCGCGTTCTAAGAGCAGCACGCACTCAATTGTGTGTGTGCACTATACACCTGCGCATATATACAAGGCAAATGCACGATCGACGTCGCAGCCATGCAAACTTCCGACGGAAAATTAGCATTTTGTCTGGAATATACCAAGTCTGAAACACCGAGACTCTCGGAGAAAGCTGTTTGCCGAACGTATTCGGCACGTCCATGTAGTATTGTAAGGCAGAGACTGAGGAGGGCACGTAGATCCGAAACTGCGGATTTCCTAATATACATGTAACTCGTGTCTAATATCTATATTACTTCCCTTCTTACGGATAATAATAATAATATTAAAGGACCAAATATCGGCGTATTTTTTTTCGGAACACCATATGGCGACGATCCAATCGACAGTTATTATTAAACCATAAATTATCGAATTCGATAATAAACGAGCGAAACGTACCCTGTATCCTCCGAGATGCTCAACCAGACACGTAAACATGGCATCTCTTCCAAGTGCTACTGTCAGATTAGCAATCGGACCACCGAATTCCGGCTGGAAAGCACCGCCTTAAAACAAAGAGTAAAACCTAAAAAATGTTTTTTAAAAATCAAAACGTTTCGTGAAATTTAGTTACTAAAAAAATGCATTAAAATTTATTCTGCAACATTGTACAAAACTTGAATTACAATACGAGATACAGCGTAAAATTAATAAAAAAAAAAACGTTCTCCGTTTAATTATTCGAATGTGCGGAGTTATATTTGCAATTGGTATTCCTGTAATCCCAAAAATGTATATTCTTGCGTGTACGTCGACTATCGGCATATACACAATTTACATTTACGATGAAGTAATTCACGCGTTCGTGCGTAGTTAACGCTGAATGAAATTCTATGGATAACCGATTTTGTTCGTTGAATACCAAAAGCCCGAACGAAAGAGTTCGGTGGGTGGGATACGCTTCTGCGCGTGGATGAGGATTGAAAAGAATCAAAGAGAAATAAAGTTTTCTTTGATGGTATACGAAACGAACGAGAGAGCCTGTGAGGATTTTCACAAATGGCGTTCGCCGCGTACTGAGAAAAGGACGAAGGAGCGGGAGGAAAGACGGGACAGAGCACAAGGAGAGTGGACGCGGAATCTTTCGTCGTGAAGGAGAGACTCTCGAGTAAAAGAAGCCGCAACGAAACGTAATAAGCGAAGTGAATAAGAGAACCCATAGTCGAGATGAGTATCGAATAAGCGAGCGAGGTGAGAAGGTGAAAGAAACTCGAGAAATAGACAGGGTGTGAGAGAGCGAGTAAGGGGCCTCCGCTCGCACAGCTGAGGTGACGGTGGCGGAGAAAAGAGGACGAGACGACTGCCCTGAGGCCAGAGTGGCGGCAAAGGCGAACAAGATGAAGAATACGAAGAAGAAGAAGAAGAAGAGGAGGAGGAGGAGGAAGGTGGAAGCTTGGGAGCGAGATACATCGAGACAAGAGGGTACGAACGAAGAAGAGCCCCACCATAGCGGATGCTGGCGTGAAGAGAAGGCGACAAGGTTGACCCATTTATCTCATAACAGGAATAATAGGATCTGAAAGTGTTATAAGTAGACAATCACCGTGGGATATTCGAGAATGTCAGGCTATATACCCCCTCACAACCCCTCGTCATCTCGCTTTCTCTCGTTTATAGTGCAATGTTGTTCAATTTATATGTATATGTATACACAACGTATAAATGACACTATCAGAATAAGCTTCTCCCACTGTTTCGCTCAAAAGGAGCTTTCGTACGGTCCAGTTGCTACGCCTTTTACGCTTCGAATTATTACTCGAAAGAAGCATTTTTAAAAAAAAATCTCGTCAACGTTTAGACGTCTCAAAAAATCTATTTTTTTAAATGTAACCGATGAAAATTAAATATGAGTCCAACGATCGACAGGACTTTATAAAAAAAAAAAAAAATTCGTTGGAGACGCTGAAAGGGCGTTTTTAGCTTTAAGCTTCTTTGTGTCGATTCTCATCGTTAAGGGCCACGATAAAAATGCATTTGTTTCGAGTCGGGCGTCACTCCGGCGAAAAGAATAAACCGAGAAACAAGCTGTGAGCATCCACTCCCCAAACCAAATCTGATAAATTTTAATGAATTCAATTCAACGAATAGCCTCCTTCCCTCTCGCTTCGCAGCCGGCAGCGAACAAGCAAAGAATGGGGAAATTCCGAGAGAGTGCTCTTGTGACTCTTCAAGCCGCGAGATCGATGCGGTATTCGCGATTGTAATTGGTGGCGTTTATTGACTTTGCATCTCTCTTCTTATTCGACTGATTATAGACATTTGTTTGAATATGATTTTTACAATATTTGTACCGATTTATTAATCGAATTGCAACAGCAACATGAAATAAACGATGGTGATCATTTTTATTAATCATCGATCTGTGTTGTACACTGTATTTCTGTAGAATAATGGACGAGTCATTGTAAAATCATCGAGCAATTACGACGAGTGAATCGGTACGAAATCGAAACGTTCGTCGTCGATTAACCGATACAGTGAAATTACTCATAATAGACACTAAATAGTAATGTTTAACGGAGTATACATTTATGAATAAATTAACCGATGCACTGGAATCACTCATAACTGACACTGAATAATAATGTTTAACAGAATCTGCCAACGTGATGAAAATTCTCTAGTTCCGCGAGAAGCAAAGTATCGTGAAAACGTTACTCGTACTGTGCAACTCTATCAAAACCCCTGTGGTACATTAGTTCTAAAAGCTTCGCGCTCGTTGCGTTTGGCGTATAACGTAAGGTTCGCAATGGCGTTAATATGATCCGCAAGCGGCAAAGGGAGGAAACAAAAACTGCGAAAAACAGGGCAAACTGTACGCAGAACGCGAACGCGACGGTTTATCATACGAGATCGGGGATCCTGCTGCAATAATATCGCAGATGCGGACGCGTCAAGTTGTCACTCGCAGAACAATCGCTGCAGAGGTATTTGGTTACTCGTTAAGGCAGTACCAACGATATTACTACCACATGGCAAATTTTGTTTAAAATATAAATGATAGCCATTCAGAAAGAAACATGTTGTTACAACATATTTTATAATTGCATATTCAAATTTTATACATTATATTGTACAAACAAAGCTGCAAAAAATTTACGAATTAAAAAAAAAACAATGACATTTTTTTTATCGAAGAATGCCTTCAACAATTTTATCAAATTTTGAGTATTTTAATAAAAATACGTAGAAAAATGGATACTCACCAAAATTGTCGTTTGGATATGTCAGCAGAACGATCATCATCACAAGCAGCGCTTTTTCGCGAACGACCATTTTGTCGAAATCATCGGATCAGCTGAAACATAAATAATAAGTTTTTTTTTCAGAGAAAACCTTGAAATAATATAATTTCTCGGAATGTGCGTTACGTATGGGAATATGGAAGTGAATTCAACGAATTTCTCGTGACAATATTAAACGGAACATTCATGCATTTTCGTAGTTTTCGCTGTTGTATATATATCGGCATAGTCCCTTTGGCTATTTTTTGGAGAATACTTCCACTGACTTTGTCGCTAGTCGTAGTTTTATCCCATAGAAATTCCTCAACTATATATTACATATCTTTGCAGAATATCTTCTAACTTCTTGCCGGTGGTACCATTGTTCGGTACAGTGCACCGCCTACAGAAATATAGTATATTTGCGTCGATGCATCACGCGTTATTCTTCACGCCGTTTCCCGCGTTTCCCGCTTCGCGCGTATTGTCAACCGATTCTTCGGGGACTTGTCCCAGAATCTCAACATCTATACAGTTGTATATATGCACACGCGTATGTGTTTACCGCCGCATCGTATATTACCCCTCGATATTACGCGCACTCGCGAAATTGTTCACTAAAATTTCAATCAACCGAACTAATCGAGTCAACGAAATTTCATCCAATCGACCGAATGTTCAACGAGTCAATTTTGTCGCTGGTTATATCTCGTCAATGGTTTCATCGCTACGCATATGTGGATACACGTGATACATCCTGATCACTTTATCCCATGTGCTAGGATCACCTAAAGTGATTCTCGGAGTCAATTCCGCATGAATTCCGAATGAAATTATCTGTTTTCCGAGAAACTCACGAGATAGACGAGATTCGTTCTTTGCGTACCCTTCAGCACTGATAAAGCTCGTTTGGACTATGTCCCCGACGTCTGCTTTACCTCATTCTCCATTGG
The DNA here is from genome assembly GCA_934046635.1 of Buathra laborator. Taxonomy (NCBI): domain Eukaryota; kingdom Metazoa; phylum Arthropoda; class Insecta; order Hymenoptera; family Ichneumonidae; genus Buathra; species Buathra laborator. The sequence continues at coordinate 2,528,818 of OW203898.1, read as the reverse complement.
TCGATCATTGCCATGGACGAGTCTCGGATCGTTTGAAAATAAAATCCGATTATACCGACTGCACGGAACGTCGAGAGACACGAGAAATAAAATTATTAATGGTTACTATATAATTTTTCATTTTTTTTTTAACGAATCAAAAAAACTCGGACATCGCTTTGGTGACGAATTAATTTTCATACTATCGTGTTATCGACGTCTGAACGAATATATAAATTATTTTTCACGAAATCACGAAGAGTAATCCATTTTTCTTTCTTTTTTTTTTTTCTGTGCGTTACACCACCGGGAAATCTAAAATGTGTCACCGTCTTGAGTTGAGTGCTCGTTGCGCTTTTGCAACTGACTGGCCTTGACATTCGAACTAATGATCCAAATCGTTTTGCATGAGAATACGTCCGACCGCACGTGAATGATCGATCGTAACGCGGGGCGCAAAGCGATCGGCGGTAAGTTGGGTCGACTGGGGAGGACGAAGGGGGTTGAACGATTCTCGCGGTAGTGGAAAATCCTCTAAGCCGAGGGCGAGCGGCCTACCGTTCGCTCTTTCTATCCCGTAAATTCCCAGCTCTGCTCACCGGTGAATACACGTGAACCGGTGCAAAAAAAGAAAACAAAAAAAAACGAGATACGAATGAGAGAAAGTGAAATAGCGAGAAGGAAAAAGCGAGAAGTGTAGTGAAAAGAAAAAAGTGTATAGAGAGAGAAATGAAATTTCCGCGTTGCCCCTGTGTGTCACGTTCTACGGACGAAATGTCTTTTTTTTTTTTCAAGTTTTCCTCGACACACAAACCTTCCCCGCTAACTCGCGTTAACGTTCTACATCTGGCGCAAGTCTCTTTGCCTCTCCCCATCCCCCTTCACCCCCGCAATGGCAGTATACACTATAAACCCCACCAGTGAGAGCCTGAATTACTTTTGTCCCCTCAGCATATCACGATAATAGTAGTATACCATTCGGAGAATGATATTTTTCGTGCTATTTTGAAACATTCAACGACCGTTTCCCGTCGACTTGTGCGATATCGCGGAATCGGATTTTTTTTTTATCATAGCATACTTGCTGTTAAGAAGAAACTCGATAAGAATGGTTCTAGGCATAGATACGATTCTTTCGTAACAGACGCTTGAAAAAAAAAGAACTTCAATTGGTGATTGTTTATAATCAATGTATAGCTACGAGTATCAACGTAAAAAAATAAGTCGCCCGGCAACGAGTTAGTCGTTCACGAGAAAATATTCGCAGCCCGACAATTAAAAATAGCTGAAGCGTTTAATATGTATTCTTTTTTGTTTTTTGCCATTTTTTTTTTCCGTCTCTTACGAAGGTTTCCTTTTCTCTGCGGTCATAGGGAAAGTAGCGAAGCTACAGGATTTTCCAACACCCCTATACCGCGCACTAAAAGCATCACAGCTCAGTTGAATAGCGGCTAAGGGGTTACGCTCGCTTCATATTATGTATATCTATATGCTTTCACTTTACTCTCCCACTGTTGAAAAAAAAAAGCATAGAGACGCTTTAAATAATCGTCCAATTACGACGTAACTCAAATTTATTCGAGTATAAAGCCCCGAGCCCGGCGCCCGAGAGATTCAAAGGTAAATTAAGGATTGTGCCGTTGTGTGTATAAGAATTCGTAATAGAAGTGCGATGCTGCCCCCTTTTTTTGCCTCCGCGATACGATTGAGCAGAAATGTATTTTCGAAACTTTAAAAATATTACGGGGCCGCAACGTGCAGTCGTTTTTTTTTTGTTTCAGAGATACAATCGAACAGAAATGTACTTTCGAAACTTTACGATTTTTTGTTTACCGTATAAAGTTCCGGAAATGAGAACGTTGATACTTTGCAAATTTGCAAAGATCATGATAAAATATTTTTATTTTGTTTCATATTGCTACTTCTATTATCAGAATATTAGGCGAAGCCATAGAAATTACGCTTCCGATTATTGCTTTTTTTTTTTTTTTTTTACGAATTTTCAATTCAATTATAATTCACTAAAAAGGCGCGGCGAGGTCGCAATGAACAATCGTCAACGAACATTAATATATCAGGTTTTCGTGATAACTCTTCGAAGCGGCTGATATGATTAGACGGATATCTTTATCGCCCGTTGAGATTGCTATATACACTTTCTTCCGCGACGCGGGTAGAAACCGAGAGAGAATGCGAGGCATTTGCGATTTATGGGTGAAGGGAAACTGTTGGCGTCGGCGAAACGAGCAAGGTAGCTCGGTTCACCGCGTCTGACCGCGGACAAGGACGAGAACGACGAAGATGTGGAGGATGTGAGTGCCGGGTTGAAACTCACTCGCCTATCTACCCGATAGCCGTCGTGACCGATACCGCGAACTCTCTACGTACAGTTAACTGTAAAAGATATACGTATAGAGTGCAAGTGATACTTCGTTGTTCTACGTTTATCCAATAATTCACGCTGTTTCACGTAATTTATATATATGTATATATATGCGCCCATCGACCGTGGCATTTGATAAAATTGCCAAACAAATCCATTCGCATTGTCACTCAACAACGTTTATAAATAAATAAATATCATTATTGATCATTAAATACCTTTGAACAAAAATCTAAACGTAATCTCATTAATTAAATCGATTAGTTGGGTCATCATTCATTTATTTCTGAATCCTTTCGCCGTGGTGCAGAAAAGATATTCAACACTATTGAAGTTAAAAAAGCAAACTCCGCGTACGTATTAGGCGATGGGCTTACAAAACACGTGTCAAATCTTTCCTTCCCGTGAACCTTAATTCTATGTAAAATAAGTGCGAACGTGACGTCACAGTCTGAGCAGAACGAGTACGGGAAAACGTGCATGTAAGAAAATTAGCGACGTTTCCCTACCATCGGAGAATTACGAGTGCGACGAGCGAAGAGCGACTGGCAAATATAGTCATGCGAGTCAAAGTGAGAACCAGAGTGAAAACGTGAGGGAGCAAGAGAGCGGAGAAGGGAGTCTCCTCGTAGCCAAACTACTCGCGAACATTAAGGGTCATTACAATGGCTATAAATTGTGGCCACCGTCCGCCGCAATATTTATGTTATCAATTCCGAGCCTAGTTCTCCTCTTTGGTGGTGGGTACAGCCGCGAGAGCAGCCAGAGAGAACCTTGCGAGAACCTTGCAACATACGTAATGCCATCGCAAGGGAAGGGTGGGGGTTTGCATCGTCTTCGTTGGCGGTGCCGCAACAACCGCTTGTGACAATAAAAAGTTGCCGTACCGCAGAGCGAGCTATACTACTGAAAACGTCGCGCTACCGCGGTATACTGCTATGCCTCTGCCACACACAACCCCTCTCTACGGCAATATCCTGGCACCGCTTTTATAACTGCTGCTGCACCTATAATCTACACACCGAGGTATCGTACTGAATTCACCCTAACAACTTTCGAATACCTTCCCTGCGATCATTAATCCGAGATTGCGAGAAATCATGACGGCCGGCGAATCGATCTTTTCAAATACGAAAGATGAAAGCGTCAGAAATGAAAAATTCCCTTTGCATTCGAAGGCTTTTCGCATTGATTGTAACTGCTCTATGTTATTATATCTACACGATATTGATACAATATTGGCAGCGGTATCAAAAGCTTTTGCGGTAGTTCGTCAAACGTTTTCAACGTTTAATCTCCGAGTAACGATTGACGAAGCGTTTGATAAAATCGTAACCAATAAAATCGCAGTAATCGATAATCCGTTAGTTCACTAAAATCCTGGCGGCTGATAAATTTACAGTCGAAGCATGAAAACGTTCAGAGTACTGAATTTCGCGGCTCATTCTACAGAAGATTTCGAACGCCAATATACGTTAAAGGCACGAGCTACCCGCAGCGATGGATGAATAAGAAACTTTTCAAACTCTCCTAATGTAGCTATATACATATTTTATGTATATACGTCTCTATGTACATAGATATATAAGAACTACCTCTATGTACGAACTGGCAGCAACTCGGCATTACGCTAATAGCGGAAGTTAAAATCTCATCCATTGCTCCGGACGAGTGCTTCAGCTTCATCTCACTCGTTGAATCTGTAAGTCCCGGCGAGTTCGTCGGGCGAACGGGTGCGAACTATAAGAAGAACCCGCAGAAGTATAAGAAGAAAAGGAAAGGGGAAGAGTAAGACGAAGAACTACGTGTAGAAAGAAAAGAGCGTCAAGGAGTTGGGTTCGCTTGGATAGAGGGTATACCAAGCCGCGACGATTGTAGAAAGAAGACTGGAAAAAGTCACGTGAAACCGACGTGAAAGTCACTCCTCGATGTTTGTCGGTTGCTCGACCGTTCGCCACAGTGAAACGTCCATCTGTCGGGGGACCCCGCGCAACCCGACGAACGCGACCGTTTCCCGTTCACGAGAGATCACCAAACTTCTAGGGTGGCAGTGAGAGAGCGAGAAGAGGAAGTGGACCGCGTGTGGACAGTAGACCTCGAAGTCTCTCGCCCGCGCTTTCCAGCATCACCGCGATGAGGGGTGCCTCGGCGGTGAGAAAGAACGGAAAAAGAACTCCAGAGTCAAAGTGGCTTTCGGCAGATGGACCTCTACATCCACCCACCCATATATATATGTATTTTCATCTTATACTACCAATGTGTATATGTATAGCAGTTTAGTATATATGAAAAATACTCTTTCGTCGAGAAAAACTTTGTGCAAAGTCACGCGAATAAATCATAGACCGCAAGGCATGGTACACACATGGAATTCTATTTACGTCTATCCGCGCATATACCCAAGAAACACACGCTGTGTACTACCGCGAATATTTGAAAGGGGAGGGACGCTACCGTGTTTCTACAGATACAGTTTCAATGAATCGAAAGTTCACGTACACGAAGTTTGCGTAGGTGGATTAATTTTGTAAATGGTATGTATTATGCGAAACGAGTAACCACTACAGGTATTGTACAAAAGTTTGCAAACTTGCGGCTGCGGGGGGATTAATTATAATATGTAACAGGTGAACGAGAAGTTCAGGATAATGCGCTGACCCCGACATTCATGATCGCCTCTCTCGCAAATACACCCCCTTTTTTAACCCTATTTTCTGTTTGAAAAAATAAAATATCGGGTTAACAAGTCCTTTTCGGTAAAATCACAGTTTGATCGCAGTTGAGCCGAGTAAAGAACATTGTTTTTTTTTTATTTCCATCGGTTCCGATTGAAGAACAAAAGTACTTTGACACTGTATTTGTCGGATTACACTTCATCGATCTCTTTATCACTCAATGCATAACCAATTGTTTCGTTTATTTCGTTGCATAATGACTTATATAAAATTGATAACGGGTAAAGTCGTTGTTTCATCGCAACATTTCCGAGGGATATTAATCATTCGCGTTTTGTCGTTAATTGATTGTCGGCACTTCTGCGTACTGCATAATCGATACCTTTGTGTTTGTGTACATACAAATTTTGAACAATGGAAATCGTGTGCGTGATATAAAAGTCGTGATAGACAGTGATCGATTTGATCGTTGAAAGTAAAACTCACGTGACAAGAGCGTGCCGCAAGCGAGGAACAAGAGGATGGCGATTGAGATGAAAAATCGTGGAAAGACGATGAAGAAGTAAGAGACATTTGCGAAAGTTGCTGAAAGTTTCCTCTTATTGCGCGTAGACTACCCTTCGATCACATTCGATTGCGGAAAACTTTTGTCGTACTTCGAACAAAACCAACGCGCACGTGACACCAGGTATACAGTAGATAACCGCGTTGCCCGGGAGCTTACGTTTGTAACTACTACCGTGTGCACCGGTTGATGCCGGTAAACTGTTCGCGATCCTGATGGTCCTCACTCGCTTCACCCACGGAGTATTTCCCCACACAACGACCGAGGAGTGTAAAGTAGGAGTAGAGGATCCGAGGAAACGCGCAAACTCCGCCGGCAACCACCCGCGAGATCTGACATGGGAGAAACTACGGTGTGCAAAGGAATCGAGGGAGGGTCTTCGCTAGCATAGCCCCCATAGAGAGACGCAGTTAAAAAACAAACGAATTCTCTATTCACTATCAAAGTTTCGGTGATGAACTTTCGTCGTTTAATGGATTGCAAATAAAGAAAATTAAAAAAAAAAAAAGAAACTAATAGCACGATAGTTATTTTCTCATGGTCGTTTAATTTTTCGAAAGTAAAACTTTTTTATACGTCATGAGCGGGAAAGTTTCGGGACGCCGTTTGATGTTCAGTTCGACGATAACGAGGCACGCGGCTTTACATTGTTGTTTTGTAACTTCCGTCATTGCGTGTAATAGGTATTATTTACCTAATATACAGAAAAATAAACCATATCATAACCGAACTTATAACATCATTGCAATGGCGAGCCATGGACATCATTTTTTTTTTATACACGAATATTAGCGCTAATGGGCGAACTTCTCTTGACAAATAGCGCACGAGAATGGAACGGGTAGACAGGTGCGTAGAATTTTAATAATGCGAACGCAGAAAAACGAATACAAACCTCCATTTTTTTTTTTTCGAAAATATATGAAACGTCATTCAAAGCACATGCAGCGTTTCGAAATGTATCTGGTAGTACACGTGTCAACGGTTGATTAGCGTCGAAATTACTGTTGACATGAGATTCGAGTGGCGAAAAAAGTTACTCTGAGAGTAACTAAGATTACTATTCAAAGTTTGTAATAAATAATCGCGATGCTTGCAAGAAAGAAAACCGACAAGAGAACCAGAGATGAAATATTCGCGACTGGGGTGGGGGGTGGAGAAACGATTACCCACCTCTCCGCTACGCCATTAAAGCCAAACTTCTGCTCTCGGCCGTTTTTTTTATCCCAAAATTCTCGAAGATTTGCTCTTACCAAACTTGCTTTCGCAGAAAAAAATACAATTCGCGGAAACTCGTTTTTTTTTTTCTTTTACTTTCTATTACGTTTCGTTCGCTTTGAAATTGCTCATGGCCCTCGCTGCAATTAGGGAGTCCGGAGACGCGATAACGTTACACACCAGCATCGTGGTCGGTGTACCTCTCCTACCAACGGCTTCGCTCTCTCCCTCCGCTGTATATCTCGCTCTCTTTAGGACTCTCGTTCCCTCGTTCTCGCGGGCGAACGCTTGCATTGCATCCGCTGGACCGCAGTAGCGAGAGACCGTAACACGAAACGCGCAAGGATCTCGTACGGGCACTGAGAGTCCCGTCTAGTTTCTGAATATTATCGTCTCCGGGGAGTCTTGAACACCGCCAGCCTCGCTAGTATGTAGTTCGGTATACGACTACCCACACTCTCTGTGTTTCGTCAGGCATCCGTTATATCTGGACAACGTCTGCTTCGTTTCTCGCCGCACACATCGCACGGAGCTTATCTATTCATAAAATATTCTCACATCGCATCTCTATCTAACGTCCCTCTCGCCCTCTCATTTCGCTAATGGCATCTAATATTTGATACTATTAATATACTCATCTATACAGTGGAACCCCTATTTTCTTAACTTTACTTAACTCAACCGCCCGCTTATTTTAACTCGTTACCATGTCAACGATTTCGCTTAACTGTATTTCCCCTGAGTCCGCTCGCCCCACTATGAACGCTGCGCACGCGCAGACTCACACCGTGGCTTTGTATCTACGAACGCGTCTACCCCTCGTTACCCCTATCAGCAGCAATTAACCGGGAGTGGGGACTGTAGGGGAAATAGAGAATAGCAAATGCGTCTGTTCCCGTCGAGTTAAGAAAAGAGAGGTTTCGCTGTATATGAAAATTTCTCACACTATTCCGGTCTATTAGTTTCGCCTTCTAATACGGTAATGGACTTTCAAGATTCATGTCAACTAATGCTTACATTTTTCCCCTCGCCATTTACATCCAACTGCTTTCATGGTACTCGCATTTCTAGTCTTTTTTCACCAATTTTTCGTACGAAACTATTTTTTGACAAAATTGCATTCAATATTGTTTATGCACGCTCGGTTTTCTTTTGCCCTCGTTTTGGTTGCCTCGGCATAAGTCTAGTTGCAGCTGCCTGTATCCATGTCCCAAGCGATGCTGCGCGAACCCGTTTGGCAATTTACATACGTAAAGAGCTCTGTAAACAGTGAGCCACCGTCGGAACAAAAAGCAATGATGAAGAAACCAAAAAAATAATCGACGCAGACTCGCAACTCTGGTCGCTGTCATCATATTGCTTCTAACAAGCCACTCGGAGTGTCTCGAATGTTTTGGCTCATGTTTGACTGCGTGTTTCCTCGCCAATAATAATTATGAATATTTTTTTTTAGGTAATTACAGTTCCTCTGAGTAGTAAGAGTGGTTCATTAGAATGAATAAAAAAATTCAGTATGTGAAAGAGTCCGCCGAACGCTTTCGGCAACTTTTGCAATCGGTCCATTTCTCGATGTTTTTTTGTCGTGCCGTATGCCGAGTGTAGATACTGCACGAATAATGCTGAGTCGCATTTTCCAAAGCATGAAATTGGGTTACGATAAATTCGATACAGGTATATCGGAGTTGAGCTGCCCTCGTAGATGCGCAAGAAGAGATGCTTTAGGCTATACTGTACTTGTGTACTATACTAAACATATACAACATCCATACCAAGGCCAGGATCGTTGGAACGTAATAGAAGAGTATACACTCTCGTATCCGGCCAACGACGACGAAACGACAACTCGATTCTGGAACGAAACTACTACCGTCTTGACTCTCGCAGTGGACCCCCACACGGTTAGTACTTTTCCTTCCCCCCTCGTTGGTACTCCGCTCCACCGCCCCCTTCTTTTCCTCCTTCCTGAATCACCGATTGCGCTCACGCGATAGTAATAATGGCTATAAACTATAAAGGTTCACGCGAGCGCCACGTGTGCCAGCTACTTTTCCGGCGTGAACGACGCCTTTGGCTCACTTTGAACAAATCATCGCATCCGTCGAGAGAAAACGCGCTTTCTTCGATTTTTCTATGAACTTCTTATAGCTCGTCTGCTTGAAGGTATAATATGCTCTTAGCGGGACTATACTACTCGCGCTGTGTGCGCGGCCCACCACTCGGCAAAAGGCACTTCCTGCGAAGGAACGCAGAATCTTTACTCGTTAAAAAAAAAAAAAAAAATACTTTCTACTTCTTTTCTTAAGTATCGAGAAACTGTTCTCTCAATCGAAAGATTGAGAGCGATCAAATAGTCTCTCTTCGTTATATTCATGGATGAAATATCGAGTTTTAATTGGGTAGATGGAAATAGTGGAAAAAAATATGCAAAAGCCTCATTATCGCGTAAAGCTTAAATTTCAATAGAAATATCTATTACGAGGGTAGAGACGCAACTCACGCCGACGCCACAAATGTATTTCGTTGAGATGTGTCGCAAAGATTATTCCAAAACTTCGCGTACCATTTGGCCGTTCCGTTCCCCGTTCGGAGCGGAGACTCTTGTTGAATACAACGTTTGAACAACCAGAATGCAGAAAGAAGCGTAACGAGAATCCAAACAAACGAAATGTTAGAAGGACTGGGAAGAACGTGTTGTTTTCCATGTTGATTCTGCAACTTGTCCCCCTTACTTCGTTCTTTGCTACACCTCCCCTTTGCTCTATATCACCGAACCGAAGGGCAAACCCTCTGCGAGAGTTTTCGGACGGAGAAGATGAAAAATTGCTATATATAGTCTGCTGTGGGACCTTTACGATTTCTACTCTTTTTTTTTCCGATGATTTCCTGGACTGTTGCCCTCACATCGTGTGTCACGTTTCTACATATATGTAGTCAACGCGCTATGTAAACATAATGTATACCGCGAGATAAATACAGTCGTAACTCGCGCAATCGACGATAAAAACAATGATCGACGAACATTGTACGGTCTTGCGGATGGCTCCGTTGACTCGAGCCGACGCGGATTGTAAGTCCGAATCTCAATACCAATTCAACCGCGAATACCGAACTCCTACGTGATCAATTAGGATGACGCAGGTGTTTATTTTGAGTTAAAAAAATGGAAAATTTATTAAACTCTTGTATTAAAATATATACAGTAATTTGGATTGAAAAGTTTGTTTGTGAATGTTAATGCAAGAATGGTGAAATTGTTTACGTTAAAGCACAATACGAGAATCAGCGTAGCGTTGTATGTACCTACTGACGATCAGACTCTCGGAGTGTCTGTTTGCATTGAAGGATCGAAGACGACTGACGTCTCGAGAAGTCTCAAAAATTAGTAAAGACTTGTATGGAGTCGGGTGTAGCGACGCTTGTGTCGAACTTCTTGATTTTGATTGGCTCCAATTTGCACGCGGAGGTGCGCTGGTACCTTGGTGGCGTTAGAAAAAATGCATGCTGGTCCGAGGCCCTTGTCGCGGCCCGTTAATCCCTTCGCTTTGCCGAGCCTGACCGTCATAAAACAATTAAGGACTCGTCTTGCTTTTTTCGAGATAATCCTTTACGTGCTCTTTCCAGTGAATTGATGGATTAAGCGACTTTCTTGATTTTAGTGTCTGGTCTGCAAATGTTTTACTGTTCGACCCAAACGACGTTACAACGAATTTAATATTTTTTATTAGGCATGGAAAAACCCTGGCTTACAATAGTACATTCACGTAGATATACTATATGACTAAAAATATTCTTTCCGCAACGGAACAAACATGACACCTAAGTCTAGGGAAGCTATTCAAGAAAAACTTGACTTTTTGAGAACTCGTCGATGTAATTTCAATTTCTATAGCGTGAATCTTTAATAATATTAACTATATCGACCTGACACCTCAACGGACACGTTGCTCACCCAGCGTATCTATTCCATCTCGTTGACCGTAAAAATATTCATTATTAACAAAGTAAGTGAAGGACCCAGACGTCCTATTGACCGAATTGATGTGGAGTATTCCAGTGTTAAAATCGGGAATTGAAACCTCCGTAATTACCTCCGTAATAACTTTGAGTTACTTGAGACTTTAATTTTTGAACTGCAAAAGCTATACGGTCGTAAATACTTCGAAACGAGGATGTAGCGCCGATCGAAGTAATGACACGGATAGGAAAAAGTGATAAAGGTTGCGGAAGTGAATGCAAAGAAAGGAGAAAGAATTTTATAGATATATATGTATAACGAAAGGATAGGATGAAGAAAGAACGCGTATTTTGTGGAGGAAGAAGGGAGGGGGTTGAAGTCTCGCTTCGTTCTTTTCACCCAACATCAATGAAGTTTGTATCTGGCGCACATGGCGCGTGTGTATCCAGGTTGAGTTAGTGACGGGCGGGCTGTCGCCAGTGTGTGCCAGCTGTTTCACTACTAGCCGCCTCCTCTCCTGCTACCACCCTCGCCCCGAGTCCTGCAGTACCAACTCGCGCGCAACGTCTATCCCGATTTCCCCTACACCCCCGACCGATACCCCCTTGCTAACCCGTAGCTGCACCCACTCTTTCGCCATCCACCGAAAGGAGTAGCGAGAACCGAGAGAGGAAAGAGATACGAAAAAAATGAACGAGAGATAGAGACGAAGAACGAAAAGCTCACGGAGAGCTTTAACAATCTTGTATGACGCGGGACACGGGACCTTTGCTCATGCGACCCAGCTGTGACGCTCTTCGGCATATCATCGAAATATTATTTTCGCCCACGAATTTTTAAGTCTCTCCCATTCTCTCGTTCCATGCTGCTCCCTCTCTTTCTCTCTCTCTCTCTCTATCTCTCTCTCTGTCTCTCTTATTCTTTTTCCTCTCTCGTCTTGCTTTTCAAGTTTATTATACATAGACAAAGTGTAATAGGAAGTGTGGTCTCGACTTTATTCGTACCCCTTTTTTTATCCCTCTTCCACTCTGTCCTTTCTTTTCTTGCTCGTTTACCGCGAAGAAAAAAAAAGTAGAACTTCGCAACTTCTCGTACCGCGCTGATACCGCGCTCGACGGGCCGAATGAACGAGACGATATTTATCAAAGACCCTTCTAGTTGCGCGTTATAACTTATTATTGCGTAATGAAGAAAAAAAATTAGACCTCCGTTTCCTTCGACGAAATTGTCATTTAAAGGAGATTTTGTTTTGGTACTTTATAAAAATTCTCTTATATTCTTTCATAAAATATTAAATAAGTATTTAAAAATGTTATCAATATTTATAATTATTTATAAAAATCATAAAAAATGAATTAAAGAAAGAGCGCAAAAAGCAGAGTCTTATAAGTATTTTACCGCGGCCAGTGGATAATGTAAATAACGCATGCAAGTAACTCAAACATGAGAAACGTAATTGGCGGGTCAGATTGGGAACATTTATCGACTATCTGCTACCTGACATTGCGACGGTGAGACTCACATGACCGCCAGGCAAATTTATTTTCTCGTTCGGTGGCGTTTCCTCTCTCTCTCTCGCTTCGTCTCTCCACCCTTTCAGGGTGATTATTTCCATCGCAGGTTAATCTTTGAAGCGATACCGACATCGGTCACTTGCAAAATCTGTCGGTTGACCTCCGGCAGACCACTTCCGAAATCTCTAATATCGACGCGGCAATCTAACAGATATCTTCGTTATATCGAAATCCGGTTGCTATCTTAGCGACTCAGTAATGTTAATTATCTAAAGGCCGTAGAACTCTCTTTTTTTTTTTTTTAATTAAAGCAAAAATTTGAAGTGACTAACATAGACTTGTGCAATCGGTTCATCTCAATACACACTATCTTCATAAATACGATCTCCGCGAAAAAAAAAAAAAAAATTGTCCAATCTCTAAATTCACCGCTCTCTTTGGTGGCTTTATTTCAATAAAAATTCTAGCACTACATCACGAAAGGGAAATGTATCTGAACTCTATTCAAAGGTGCCTGAAAGGCTGATGATCGAAACACACGAGTGGTTCGTACTATAGATAATCATCGTCTGCAATCTCAATGATGAAATTGAAGTACCAGCCTTGCATTGGACCAAGTAATCCCATTACGTTGGTCGCACTTGGCTCTTTAAATTGTCTTGCATTTACTTTGGCCCGACGAATTAATGAGATAATACCGCGATAGGTTGTGTTTCTAAATTCAGATGAACGTATATTCGCCAGGTTTGCAAACATCGAAGATACACCTTTGTTATTTTAGGCAGTCGATATATACAGCAGAGGTTGGTCCTGCTGCTGCCGTATACGCAAAGGGGATGACACAATTGCCGCAGCCTACGTACGGCTCGGTACGTACATACATGTGTGACGGTAGTTTACGACTAAACGCACAGTGGCCAAAGTTATGTTCAAGCTGACTGTACTCGCTCTGCCTCTCGTCCGCTCGCCTCGAGAGCGAACGCCGACGTACCTACAGCATCCGAGTGTCGAGTGCTGTTCTATACCGCTGTGCCTACCGGTCGCTATCTCTCCCTCTCTGCGAGTTGCGCGTAGTGGCTGATGCGAGCTTCGATGCCCTTGTACCATATACTAACTGTAAAGTTCACCACAGCTTTTGCACCCTGTGGCCCCTATAACGCGTATCACGGATACGTACAATCTTTATATGCAATATTATATACGAAGACCGATACCCGCGGTCGCGATGACTAGCCTCGAGGTAAGACCGCACTATTACGATTTCAATCTCGAAGGAAACCTTTGCATTTTATAGGGTTACACCGGGTTCTTGAAAGCGGAAAACCGAGATTTGTAGAAATAGCGGTTTGAGGTATATGACACAGGATGGAATATTGAATGTCTCGGTTATACACCAGAACGGAGTTCCGTAATTACTTATACCACGTAAGGCATCTTCCATGGTGAGAGACTTGTGTACACAGAGGGTTCCAGTTGCACGGTCAGTCAAAGCGGTCCACCTGATACTCTTGATTTTCTTGAAGTGAGAGCAAGTTATAGATTCGCTTAATTATACACGCGCAGTTTCACAGTTATTGGATTTTATTTCTCTCAATTTCTGCGATGGAAATTAATATTTGTTGTTCAAACCGATGGTTGTTGAAAAAAATTAAACAAACGTGTTAAAAAATTTCTCGAAATACGCGAAATGATTTGCAGTCGTTTGATTGGACGAAAATCGGAGGAAAAGCAATATCTTTTTTAAGATTAAGAATTTGAAACCTTCTATTAACAACAACCGAGTGAAAAGCTTTCTGCATCTTCTCCTACTATGAAATATTGGCATAACGTAGCTTACCACAGCATAGTTTTAGCTTTTTCGTAAATAGACGGACCACGAGCGTAGTGTAGTGTAGTCATTATTTATAATGGCAGTATAGTAACGTGACGAATCTATGAATTTCAATCTATTTCTATTTCTGTTGATAGCCAAATTTATAGTAGATAGCCGAACTCTCTACGCTATTGCAGAAAAATCGTTGTCAGCATGAGCTCTGATTTCCAATCCTAATATGTCAGTGTCTTTCGGTAGGTTATTTGAATAACCTCACCGAGGCAAGGATTAAAGGAAGTTTGTAAATATCCAATACACAAAAAAAGAAAAAATCCGCAAGAAATTCTCGCGTGAAAAGTGATTGACGTGCAAAATTTTTAAATATTTTTACAGATTAGAAAAAAGTCTACGATGCAGTTGCGGCAACAACTGATAAATTCTTTAATTCGTATCCCCCATTTACATTGGAGACTTTTTCCTAATCTGTAAAATTATACTAAACTTTTTGTAGATTAACATTTCAGCCGGAAATTTGTTGATAAATGTTTATTTTGCTTATTTCTACTTTTAAACCAAAATGTTTCGAACGCTCACCGATGCTTCTATATCTTCTTAATAGCGTACGCGTACAGGCAGTGGGCATGACAGTATATAAAAGGCTTATGAGCTTACGATCTTCAATATAAGACGATTGAATTCACTCGAGGCAATTGAAGAAATAAACAGTTAAAAACAATATTTTTCGCTGATATTTTCTATTCGATTCACGTTATCTTTTGTTTGCCTCATTCAATGGCTCTCCTATACTAATATCATCGTCATTACTCTGCGAGGAGAGAATAGACAGAAGAATAGACGGTGGGCAGAGGATATAGCGTTTAGTGTATTGAAAAAGAGAGAACAATACGATCCGTGAGCGCGATCAACGACGAAAAACGTAGAAGTTCTAGTGAAAACGGGTGAAACGAAGGTACATCGTAGAAAGGGTATATTACAGCCCGAGGCAACTTCCCTTCTTTCTTAATCGCTGGCGTTCCACAACTCCCAACAATATCTCTATCGCGAGAAATAATGTAAACAAAAAGAAAAAAAAAAACCGAAGAGAATTCGAAACATGTTGGTATTGAAGTGAAAGGGAAAATGTTGAACAAAATATCTCCGCAACGAGGATAAATACGCGGATATCTACCGTATAATCGTTGCATATAACACTGTGGCCGGTGAAGAAGTCCTCTGGTAAAAAAAAAATGAAAAAAAAAAAACACTCAAACTGTTCCCATCGTTCACATTCAAGGGAGAAAAAACTAGAACTCCGAGGCTTTATTCATTGTTCTTTTCGCACAAATGACGCGAACTGGAAGACGACTTTCACCGGGTATGCAACAACGAGAAGTTCAACAATTAACGCCGGGAAATATAGCTTAAAAAAAACCCCACAGTCCTGTCGACCTCGTTGATAATTCCTGCCACAACTCCATAACATTTTTAATTCATCTCAATTTCATTGTTCATTATCTCGTTCGTGTTTACACGAAAAAATAATTAAACATTTTTTTTATCGTGAAAATTTTCGAGTCAGCATTGAGTTATCCCGATGGTTCATTTCGGTGAGACCTTATCGAGAGATTAAGTGATTACATCCTTGCGGAGTATTAAGCTTAAAGTCTTAACACCCACTTCATTCGCGGAATATCCAGGCGTGGATCTCGTAAACAATGAAAAAAAAACCTCCCCTCAATATTCCGAGCGATTACAACGAGTCAACAGATTCATGAAGTATAATAATAGCCGTTAGAGAAAGAGTAAGATACGCAGGTGACGCGTCAATTTTTTTTTTTTTTTTCTTTTTTTTTTCATCCATCTCGCCGGATTTAAAGCAGCGAGTAAACCCACAGCATTCACTCCATACAGAGGATAGGTATTCCATTAGACCGGATAGTTTTAATACCCAACCATTCATAGATAGATCTTGTCTCTGTCTCGCTCTCTCGCTTACTGTTTGCCAATGAGAAAAATGCGGAGTGTGCAGAGTGGCGCGCGCGATATTTCCTGCGATCCGGCACGACCGATATGCTACCGCAACCAGCGCGGGGACCAGGGATAGGAAAAAAAAAGGTGGAATCAGTTGCGAGAGTCGAGAGCGAGGCATTGAGAAGGAGGGATCCGTGAGGGAGGGTTTGGTGGAGGGAGATGCCCGATGGAAAAGCAACGCTCGCTATGCGCGGTATGAGCGACAAAGAAGGCCGAAAGTGCGAGAGTCAAGCGAGCAAGCAAGGCAGCCCACCCAAGGGAGTTCGCAAAATGCGAACGAGCGAGAGAGGGTTGTCGAGGGTGCGGGGTCGTTGGGCAGAGCAGAGAGACAGAGAGAGCGAGTGAGCCCAGGGCCCGGGAGGACGAGGCCGCAACGCGACACAATGGGGGAAAATTAATCGCTGAAATCTGGGTACAATGTAAAAGAGTCTCCGCAGTCGGGGGTCGACTGTGGGTTATGAAAAAAAAAAAAAAAACTGAACAAAAAAACAAAAAAAAGAAAGAAACGTAGTGCGGTCGTGGGGATAGGAAAGAGGTGCGAGAGGAGCAAGAGGGGGTGAAGGGAAAAAAAACTGGAAAAACGTCGAGGTACCTATGACTCGACCGCGAAGCCATAAGTCAGCGATTTCCTCCGGAACATTGAGTCGACGGACGAGCGCGCGAGGCGGCACACACACACACACAGATGAATGTACAGACAAACATAAAGCCACATACTCGTGGGTATAAAGCGGCACACACAGACCTAGGATACGGAAAAGAGTGGAAGACGAGGGTTGAATGGGGGGGGGGGGGGGGGGGCGAGAGAGACTTACAGACGGAGCTATATTATACGTACTATAACCGGCGCTATAGTAACGTGAGCCGGTGCACAGTGATCACGTCGATGCCTCCTGGTTCTACAGTCTATACGTACATATCTCTTTTCTCTTTCGGCGTCTTACTACCATTCTCCTACCGGAAGCTCCGTTTCTCTTCCACCGCGCAATCTTACCTATATAACGACAGTAACCACCCCATATGTATACCTTATGTATACAGTTATATACAACAATTCATGAGAGACATGGTGGACCAAGATGCGGTCAGACGCGTACGTCATTTCTGTAGAACGGTCGCACGTTTCACGGTGCGATGCACTGTAGTCACCGCGGTTTCCCTCTGGCAAGCTGGGGGCGAACACCCCGAGTCTCCCGGCTTCTGTTATCTTCACACCTTATATACTATAGAAGAGAAAGTCCCCCGTACCGGGACACCAGCGGAAAAGGCAAGAAAGAATCGAGGAACGAAGAAAAGAGTGGAAGGCGTTTGGAAAAAATTAGGAGAAACATTACCCTTATCTCTTGGGTCAAACGGTCTCGATCCCTGACCTGGTACCAGCGCGCCATTCATCCGGAAGGACAGAAGAGGGACCAGTTTCGCATCTCTGCCTCGTACCTACGTTTCGGCGCTCCTCTATTCATTCCCTTTGTTCACCGTGCGAGTCTCTGCTATGTCCGAGTAGCCTTGTCCGAGCCGCTGTAAGTTTCTGAATCGAACAAATGAACGAAAAACCCATTCTTTCAGATATACTGTGTAAGACGTATCAAAGACTCGATCACTGTTTAAGCCACTGGATGGGTAGCGTCTTGCGTACGTTTACTTTTTTCCAAAGCATTTGCAAGAGCAATCAAGTCATAAGGAAGATCGGGGCAAATCGAAACCATGTTGTAAAAAAATAGGAGGTTCCGCACAGTGAGAATAGCACTTTAAGGGATTCGAGTTCATAAGACGCCGAAAAAAAATTAGTAATTCTTTTGCGAGCTGTACTCGCCACTTGGAATCTTCGATTTTTCTATATCGTATTTCCAATCTTTCCGATTTTCCTTATTGCAGAAAATATGTCTATAATCGACTGACAATTATCGGCGATCTATTTTACCCCGAAATCACTCGATCGCCTGATTATTCACGTTTTTTTACTCCAAATTAACACCGTTTAAACCCACATATTTACACGTGGAACGTGTAACTCGATATTGGAAATGATTAATAAATAAACGCTTATCCGGCGATATTTAAGCGCGATTATTTAAGGAACTCGAAGATTAATCAATTTCATAGCGTCATAATTGATAATCGCAATCTACCGAAGAGTTCAGAATTCGATCCATTCAGACTTAGTAATGAGTAGGTTTTTCGATATATTCCGTCGCGAAGCTTATTTTCGATGCAAATATACATATGTCTATGTCTGGAACGGTTAATCTGCATTCGATATTTTCAATTTTCATCAATAATTTGACCACTCGACATCGTCCAGACTGGAAGATATCCATCGGACAAGTATAGACGTTTCAACACGTCTAGACGTTACATCGGTCTGTGACGTCAGTGGGTATGACGATTATTAGCCGTGCAGATAAGTACAGGCGACGTCGTACAAAAGCAAATTTGATTTCACGCGAGACGGTATGTATAGACACAGAGTGGAGCTCTCGCAAAGACTCTATCGCGATTATAGGAATTCGATGAGATGCCGTGAGAGTGCAGAGAACTCTGTACACCTCCTACATACGTTATCTTAAACGTATATACCCCTCCGCGGCAACTGAACGTTTTCCATTTTGCTCAATGCTCATAACGTCCCAACACTTCTCAGTTACCCGTGCTTCACAACTGTTCTACAACAATATCACTGCTGTAAAGCAGCGCCCATACAGTTATACGCCTCCGACCCGATTCTCTTCTTTGCTACTATCGCGATTACGACGTTGAAACTTGCAAACCTCTCGCGCAGAAGGATAATGAAAACAATAGGTTGTGATATACACCAACACAATTGTTCGTCTGTATGACTTTGACTTGCGAGTACTTGTCGACAGGGAACAACAGGGAAGTACACACATTCTTGCTTTGCGAAATGGTCGAAAAATTGTTATTATTATTATACGTTCAGACAAGTTACTGAAAACGTGAATAATGAAATATTTTCGTGAATTCTTTAATTACGACACTGAAGATAAATTTCCGCAAAGAATTGAGGTGTATAAAACCACTGTATGAAACATATGTCTAGAGACTCACGTTAATTAAATGTTCGTTATGAAAAGTTTCGTATTAAAATTTCAGCCGGATATGTGAATACTTCGCGCGGTAAAACGCACTTCATCAAAGAAAACGTCTCATTAGTTTTCTTTGTTTTTTTTTTTTTTCGAGAGACTATAATGTATGCAATAGAAGAAGTCGAGGTCTATAAATTCACAAATCTCGTGTGCACGCGGCACGCTCTTAAATTTCTGAATAGGGCTCTCTGTGTAAAATGTGAATTTATACGATCGCTTTACGAGATCTTGTTTTCATTCAAACTGTATCGGATCGGGGAACTTCCTCTCTTACTTTTTCCTCGTTTTCTATCTGCTTTTCTTTATCTGACTCTTTCTCTCGTTCGCTTTCACAATTTTTTTCCCCATTGAAGCCGCAGTAAAGGATCGAAAAATGCGTTTGCTTCGGTAGAGCTTTCGGTAGAAAGCTCTCGGTGCCCTTCCCCCGTCCCCTGTTAAACGCGGATCACTGGCGATAAGCTCATCAAGGACGCCTGGTATTATACAGGATTAACGATGAAATTTAATTATTCACCGAGCTTTTCGGCAGCAAGAAAAAGATGGCACGTCTCGGCCGACCAGATATCCATCTTGCGACGTGCGGCTGCTTCCCTGCTTCCGTTCCTCTTCTTCTTTCTTATTCGAGACTCTCGCCGCTGCTGTTGCTCGCCCTCCGGGACTCGAAGAGCCCACGAAGCACCCAATGGCTGTGCGCTGCGGTATACCGCGAAACTTTACTCTCGTCGGTACACGCTTATTAAATTCTTATCGCGCGACTGTATTAGAGGTAAAAAGTTTTTACTGAGATTCTCATCCTGTACACACACACCCACACAACCTGCAACCTTGTGCATATAATATAATAATAGTAATAATAATAATATAATAAGTTCAGCAGCGTTAACGTTATATGAAGATGGACGGTAAGCGGCAGCGTCTTGAAAACAGGATCAATCAAAATTGTTCCTCTTCGGTTAGTTGTCAATTAAATAAAAAAGCGAATATAAAATAACAATAATAATAAAATATTTAATATAACAAATATTCTTGACTTCTGTGATACATAGTGTTATAACGTTCGAATTATTTTGATTCTTGATTTATTTCACAGTACACCTATAAATTATCGTAAATTATCGTATATATATATATATACATTTGCACGATGGATACTAAAAATGCGAGAGAAACACATCTTTTCCGAGGGCGCGCCAGCCCGGCGGCTCCAACTGTCAAAGATTACCTCACTTTTTTTCTCTCTCTCTCTCTCTCTCTTCTCCCCTCTTAGCGTAAATTATAAAAGTAAGATCGGAATAGAGAAAAGATTTTCTCCTTGGATGCGCCATAATGAGAAAAGTAATTCCATTTTAAATAATGCCTCACGAAGTGTGCGGGTACCAGGAAAAATAATATTCACGATTGCGTCGGAAAGCTATGAGTCCGTAGTCAGGTCGGGCAACGGTTACTCTCGTTATCTGTTCATTTCAGTTGTTTATGTAATGAAAATATGATTTTTTTTCGTTTCAAATGCATATTAGTACCTCAATGTTTCTTAATGTTTTTTATCGCAAATATAATTTTTTTTTTTTTTTTTTACTATAATTGTACATATATTCTTCGCTGATTATTGCATCTTCCATTCTCTACAGCCAGATAATGCCAAAATTACGAACGCATAGCAACACAGCAGTAGAGACGTGCCATTGTACCAATATTATCATGTAACATCCCTGATTGCAATCGAATAGTATCGACTTCTGTGATGTTCCAACTACCCGTTCCATGTGTCCCGTTAACTGCATGCGAAATGAAATAAACTGTCCAAACCCTCTCTGAATTTTCCTATCGCGAATCGATATTGTCATATCCGTTACTCTTGGCCTCTTGTTACTAATGTTACCTAAAGCACGAGATGGGCAGCAAACGCGACGAAAAGAACTTTCGAATATTACAACATTTCAGAAAAATGACAAACTCACGAGTAACAAAAAATTTTAATCAGACTGGCGATAGTCAGTAAAAAGATTTAAAAAAAAATCTTTGCGATGATCAATTGACGACTTTTTTCTCCTTCCTTTCATTATTTAGTCAATATCTAACTTATTTACCGGAAGTCGAATTTTTTTTCTTTATAATGATTTTTTTTACACTTTGCTTTGAAATTCTTCGTAGCCTGACGATCCGTTACATCCATCGTTTCCCTCGTCGCACCCCGTGAATGCGTATACAAGACGATAACGCATGAGAAACTCGTCTCGAAGCCTCGGTCGAGGCAGTAGCCAGTAACAGCCAATTGAGAGTCTCGCTGGCTCTCGGGAGACCCTCGTTGAGAGCTTAATGCCACCAGATGCCAACGAGTCGCACCCTCATGTATACACACACATTATGTATTATTGTATGTATGTATACAGTAACGTACACACTAGACGCGCACACAGAGTGGGAGTCCCTCTTCCTGTCGCAGCGTCGGAAATGATGCGTAACACAAATTTCTCCAAAGAGCTCGTGCGCGCGGGTGGCGCAAAATTCACGAAACCCGCTCGCGCAACTCTGCTAATGCTGTGCTAACGGATATTTCGTCAAAATGACTGACTGGCTTGACTGATGAGAGTTTTCGCATCAGAGGTAAAATAAATAAATAAAAAATGTAAAAAAAAAAAAAATTCAAATTACGCAGTCTCGACGTTCGTTGACGACGATTCGCGGAGAATTAATTACGCTTGGCGTGGGTGTATATGTCGCTGCCGCAAAATCTCACCTCAAATCCCCTCCGCGTTAGCCCAACGCTCCGAGGAAGCTAATCCTGTTTGACGACTGTATTTTCATTCGAACAGATCGTTAATCTAAGTCGCCTTGACTGCGCGCCGTTTTATTGTACCACTGTAAAATCTATCGTGAAATTAATTAGCGGAGAGCCCCAATCATTACTTATTCATTTGCGTATCGAATTTGACGTCAAAAATAATTTTAATGCAATGCTTATCGCGTTTTAAAGGATTTGTGATTTGTCGTACAAAATAAATTGAAAAATTTCTCGAGTACATGAGTTTATAAATAAATAAGAAATCAGTGAATGACCCGTGTTATAAATTTTCCGATCGTATTTTACTCCGAAACATCAATTTTTCTATAAAAAAATCTTACGAAATTTCACTGTGAAGTTTATCGCAGTAAAATAATATAAAGCAATAAAGTACACTTCATTGCTAGTTTGTCGCTTTTACAACCGCTTACAAGGAAGCAGTGCATGGAATAAAAAAAGTTCCACAAGCGTGAAGCGAAGAGGATCTCGTTGGGGGATTTGCGGGAGGAAATTAAAGAGATAACATTTGCCACGCTACGACGATGAGTGCTCTAATCAACGGGTAATTTCATCAGCTTTCGTCGAGTGTCTCCGGCAGCGCATATTTATCTCAAGGAACTACAAAAAGCTCCAGAACTCAAAAGATAAAAAAAAAACTGCTTTACGATTACAAGAAATAAGCCTTTGATTACTTTATTTTCTTATCAAGGCATTGAAGGTTAATCTTCTATTAAAAACGAAAGAAGAAAAAACTATTCACAGCACGTAACAAATGAATAGAAAATGTTTCCATAATATCAAGAGACTGCGAACACTCGTTTAGGCATAGTGTTCTCATGTGTAGTCAGCAATTGTCGTGTATAGAGAATTTTTTCAAGGACACACGACCCGCTCGATTGTATCCATTCAAAGCGCAAAGGAACAATGACTAAAGGGTACGCGTGTACGAATGAAACGAAATGAATAAAAGTGAACAAGATAGGAGAAAGAGTGTCGAATAAAAGATGCGAGAAAGTGCCTCAACGTTTCTCAAGGAACCTTTTGAGTACCCGGAACGAGCGTGAAATAAGAAGATGGAATTTCCGAGAAAACCGGAATTTCTCAAAGGGTGTGCATGTGCGCTCAAATATATAGGCCCTTAAACCCTCTAAGCTCGTGAGCGGTATTCTACGTTCTATTTTCGTCGTGGATCTACGATACCGCTTGCCTCGATGACTTTCCACGATTATAGTCCTGAATGGAATGTGATCGCGAGGGCAAATATTGCCCAAGAGGACATCTCTCAGCAAGAAAACGAGACAAGGTGAAAAAGTGATTGAGACGAAGGTGAGAGATAACGAGAGATTGTATAGAAAGGATCAAGGATGAAGCGAAAAAGGGGGAAAAAGAGGAGAATGAAAAAGTGAGTAAGCGAGGGCGGCGGCTTATCTCAACGAGCTCGTGGAGAGAATTATAGCGAATAAGTAAAGTGAGTCGTCGTGGAGGTAATACAATATACCCGCTGATCTACACGACGACAGGCTTTCCACTTTTTATCCGGTATCGGGATCGAACAAATTATTATTATCGACACGCGGCCTCCCACCCTCGATGTATTATACATACGACTGTTCGGATAGTACGTATATATTGCGCACCTTAACTATATAGTAAATGGTCACGATCCCGACGGAAAATTGAATCCCCCCGATATCTGTTTATCGATAAGTACCTATATATAGCCTTTGTATATAAATACAACTATACTGTGTAACCCACAAGGTATGCCAGATCTCAAGGAAAACATACGAAGAGTTCAGACGCACGTAGAACTCTTTTAAACTTGAATATATTTTGCATACGATAGGACAAAAAAAAGCCGCAATCGACGTTGCGGGTGGCGTTATTCTCAATTCTGCAATAAATTATACGTTGATATAAATTATACAAATTATACGTTGAGTAACTGTCAGCTTCGTGTTAAGCGAGAAAAAATATATCAGATGTACCCGCTAAACGACGAACGAGAAAAAATTGTCATAACGGATTTTTAAAACCAATTTCGCGAAAAATTACAATTTCTTTTGCTTCCCGATAGAGTATCGAGAAAACCATAATGTCTATCGTGTTCTACTGAAAAAATAAACCCGAGTTAGATTACCCGGCGAAGTTACAGATTGGTTTTTTTCCGAGTCGTTATACAGAACGATAAACACGTGAAAAAATGAATGCTACATACGCTTATAATATCCTGGATAAAAGTTCAAGAGTGCCAAAAAGTTTTTTATACTACTCACACCCACATATATTTTCTCCGCTGAACACAAAAATCCGATAACAGTTTTTGCCTAAAGCCGGTCATCGGTGATTGCCATAAATATTTTTATTTCTCTCGATTAAAAACTCCGATATCCACGTTCCGGCTAAATGTGTAAACTATTGAACTGATTGTATTGATAGATCTATTGCGGCAAACATGTGTCCGTATGGTCGATAGCTGGTAAATATATACTCGATCATTTTTCCCCGTGAACGCAGACAGACAAATATCATAACCGATATACGGATTCTTGGGGATGGGTGGTACTTCTCTGGAAAGCTGCACCGGTTAGTCGAGCAAATATTTGCCGATGGAACTGTAATCAGTAGGGACGGCTCTTCTGCTACTCGCCGTATGTACTTTATATAAATCCTCGCTGGCTAGCCATTTCTCTCATTGAAAAGAGTTTCGAGGACAATTAAACGTCGAGGTTTGAATATAGATTTGAGAGACGGTACTTGAGACACCGAAGACTCTTCGCCAATGTCGCGACGCTGATGCATCCGCAAAGTTTCGATCAATTTTGACTTTGAACTTTCAATTCTCAACGTTACTAATTTTCATTGCCGGCATATTTTGAAGCGTTTTCAAATTTCGATAAAAAAAAAAAACAGCATCGCAAAAAAACTACAATCAAACACATATTTTTATATTCCACAATATTTAATACGCAAGCAAATAATACAATAAAATTTTAATACGTATATAGTAACTAATAATATAATAATTCATTTAATATGTATCGTTCTTTAACTACCCGAAGTCCCTTAGCAATAATTCTTCACGTGTATATGCGAATGCGATGTTGATTATCTCATCCACGATTTTAATCGAATTCTCGTTAAATTACCTTGGGGAATTGGATGCTGCAGAGTCAGTAGCGAGACTCATCTATTTGCTACCATTCCACACTCGCGATCTTTTCTTCCATCGTTTCCCTCGACAGTGCTCTTCGTAGAAAAGGAGTGGCAATAAAGTTTTGCGTTGAACCATCTCGTCAAGACGACGCACTTTCGTCAGTTTCGAGCGTTTACGTCCCTTCTTAACGATCGTCTTGTTCATCTGTATTGCGACGTACAGTCATCATTAACGTGGAGAATGATATCTACGCGCTTAATCTACGGTAAAATCTTTCTATCTTTTTTATTTTTTTTTTCTTTCGAGAGCGCGGCGTTAGGCGTGGTCGAAAAAACAGTATCTCTTGTCAGTACCTTTTAGTCGAGTGTAACGATTATGAGGCGACAGTGTTATCATGTTCGTTATCGGACCTCAGTGATTGATCGTTTAGCCCAATATAGCCGAAGAGCTTTTATAATAATTACTCGATTAGCCGCGATATTAGGTCGATAATTGTTTACAGCAATTTGGTGGCTAAATAAAGAGGACCTCTTCCCAATCTCCGCGAGCTCCGAGCCTCCCTGTTGTTGTGCTTTCGATACTACGCGAGCAAAATTGAAAGGGCGTTTCGCGATAGATGATCCGATGGTTGCTTCCACTCAGCCAATGTCCGTTAATACTTCTCTATATATATAGTATATATACACATATATAGACTATCGACGAAGAAGCTTCGAAATCTAATTAAGAAGGTGCTTCCGGACCTCGCCCTCGATCATTTGTGAAACCTTGTCGATAACGGTCATAATCTACTGGCCAACGATATATAACTTTGCTGTACTTCGAGAGCTGCGTCTCTCAAAATTTAATGAAGCATATAAAAATAACTCATCTTATTTTCTATATCGTTGCATTTCGAAGCGTAAACATTTGTTACGGTTACATGCAATGTTATCTTGAAAAGTGTATTTTTAATCCATGCTCCTTCGTCGTTTGTGACGAGGAGTAAACGAGCTTATGGAAGAGAATAAACTTATGCGATGAAAATTCATCGATGAAACGCCTCCTCTCTCTTGACACAGATTCTATTCTGTGGATGTTCGTAGCTCATCCGCGTAATCTTTAGCAAATGTGCGAGAGACATAAAAAGAAGTAGCGAGAAAGTCGACAGTGGAGGGGTTTGGGCGGAGGGTTACCACACAGTGTCTAGTCGCTCGTCGGCTGTGCAATGCGTGCTCCCGGCCGCGTCTGTTCGGTACCAACCTCGACTACTATACTACGCGTTGAGAGCGAGCGAGGACATCCCCTCGCCGCCGCAGCAGCCGCAAGCTCTATTATTTTCCGAATCACGTTCGCGCCCGGCGTCGTTACGCTTATCAGCGCGTGAGCGAGCAAGCAAGCGCACGGGGCATGGGAAGTATTTTCAATGCGCGCGCGTTATCACTCGTGCGAACTTGTGTGACGGTTTGGCGCACGGACGGAGCTAACCTACTCTCTCCCCGCAGCCCCTCTCGTGCTTCTGCGGTCCAGAGAGAACGAGAGGGAGCGAATGGAGCAGAGCTTTTCCGAGGTAGAAAGAGCTTTCGCGATGATAGCGCTCGGTATAAGGTACGGACGCGTGCAAAGGGCATATTGTCCTACTGCGATATTCCCTCGCAAATCCGGAAGTCTCTCCGTACCAACCCGCATTTTCATAACGCTGTGTTATGCAGATATATGTATATATATATGTATATTAGTAGCATAAGAATATACCGCATTGTGAAAGAGAAAACAAAGTCCGAAAAGAAACTACTCGAATGCTCCAAGCATCTTATGCCGTTGTCTTTCGATCCGAAACACGTATGTCTGTTTCTACTTACCTGAGATATGTCTTCTTCTCCGCTACAGAAGCCCTTCACTCTCTGCTTTTCGACATAATGTACTGCCAATAATTACCTACAGACATCGATATACTTGTAATACCTTCGTACTCCGGATGTTCGTTCAACTTTCCTACCAACAACTTTCGCCAATAGCTTATGCTACTTTGCTTCCTGGAGTAAATTATAGACAGGTATAATATCATTAGTACAGAAATGATTTATTTGATCTAAATAAATTTGCCCGAGTCGAGTTGGATTTATCGATTGGTATATGGACATTCAACGTCTATTTGGATTTATAATTAGAAATGTTTATAAACATTTCATTAACATTTTTATTTCATTTTTCGATCGAATTTTTTATCGTTCAATGAAGCAAATTTATTTAGATTAATAATAATTTCTGCCAATCTGCGGACTAAAAATATATCTCTAAAATATGAATGTACTTAATACATCTATACTCGTGAATATGCAACGACTCGACGATGGTATATTTTTGGATCATACCGTCATCTATATGTACATCGTTTTGCCCTGCCGAAGCGACAAAATATGCGAATCCGAACACCGTTGTGCGGTACGTCAGTTTTCCGACGCCGAGGGGGTGTACACGGAGCCTGCGAAAGATTCACAAGGCCTTGTAAAGATATTAGGTGGTGGAAAGCAAGGAAACCCCATCAGGACGATGCTCGTAAATTTTAGGGGGCGAGGGGAGCGAGACTCTGCTTGCCTCCCTGCCGAAACTCTCAGTGCTCTTTCGGTTCAACTCGCTGTGTCTCGCTCCCTTACGCCCCCTTCACTCGTGCAGCATCCGCTGCCGCGTTTCGAGTAACGGACGAAGAACGCTGTAGATAGGCCTACATAAGAAAATACTGCAGGGCGCGTGTCTTCAATCCGTTAGAGCTGCGGGCAGAGTCGGTCTTCTTCTATACTATATGTATATATATGTATAGGTATTATATCTATATATATATTCTTTAGGAAACACTGTTTTCTTCTTTCTTTTCCCTAGTTTCCTTCTCTAACTTTGTGGCTGTACTCACTCTCGTCTTCATCCCTTTACTCTACCACGACGATCTCTATCCATCTCTCACAGATCTCTCTACTCTACTCAGTCCCATTTGCCCGTTCTCTATCTACTACTATATTTCCCGTCGCTATTTTCTCCATCTCAACATCACTCTCTCTCCCTCTCTCTGTCCTCCGCCTCTCTCGTTTACTCTTTCACACGCGTTTTTTTCTTTCCTCCTCTGCCTCCCTTCGCGAGGGCGTTGCCAACTCCTGCAAAGTTTGCGGGAAGACCCCCTCTACGGATTCACCGATAGGTATACTATGACACGAAGAATATACCTACCCTTTCTCGGTCATTCTCTT
This sequence comes from Buathra laborator, assembly GCA_934046635.1. NCBI lineage: Eukaryota > Metazoa > Arthropoda > Insecta > Hymenoptera > Ichneumonidae > Buathra > Buathra laborator. The sequence goes on along the minus strand of OW203898.1, from coordinate 2,500,421 downwards.
CGACTATATCTTTATTCTCGCCTATTCCTCTTCTCCTCGTCTTCTACGGTAGCCGACTGACGGAATATCGGGAAATAGGGTCGTACCTAAGATCTTGCGGCTTGCCACTGACCCGACGACGATGGAAACACACCGGAAGGACCGAAGTGGCTGTACGCGAGTAATCAGATTTGCGAGGGGTGGTAGAAAAAAAGAAGATGAAGGGTACGCGGAGCGTCCATGAATCTTATACTCGTTTCCAGTACGAGAAAAAAAAAAAGTTTTCGTTGCAAAGACATTTTCTGTAATTCGGTTATCTACAGTCGTCACGTTCCGACGATAATGCATAATTCAATACTGTATTGGGATAACGAGAGATAAATACTTTTTATATCTTTTGAAGCTATATCTATCGAACTATAATATTAGCGAAGTTAAAACGTTAAAGTTCGATGCGCACAAATATCAGTTACAGAAAAAATCGATACACTTTTTTTTTTTTCATTCGCATCGGATTTCAGGGGTTTTATATATTTCCGACAATCGTTCACACTTTTGCAGATCGTTCACGCTGTCTGCGATTTATCAGCGCCGAACAACGATATTCCCGTAGTAGATATTTTTGATGGTGAAAAATTTGACCAGCTATATTTAATTAGATCAAAAGTCCGAAGGTTATCGAAAATATTCCTTGAAACATTTTTTTTAATTACCAAAACATTCCAACTTTTAACGCGATCTTTTTCCACTCGTTTTACGATCCGACGAATTATGCTTATCCTGGTATTTCGCTTTCACAAAGTTGCCGAGGGATTAAACCCCCGATATCTCAGCTTTGAGACGATACGATCGAAGAATGCAATGCGAGAACACGACTCGATCCATTGCGTCCGAATGAATTTATTTTGTTTCTTTCTGATCTTAAAATAGCATGCATTAGTCGTCGAGGTTCGAAGAGATCGTGAGCCGGGTAAGTGTGCGAGAGGAGAGAGCGAACGAAGTAGACGTGAAGAAAATGGAAAGTCCGAAGAAAAGCAGGAAAAAGAATCGAAGTGAGGACAGCTCGGATTAGCATATTATTTACGCTCCTTCGTCGTTTCTTCGCGTCCCTATCGAAGGGTTCGGAGGAAAACAGTCGGCTAAACTTTAAATCCCTTTTTCGAATAGTACTTTAACTCGCAACGACGTCTCACCTCATTAAAACGCGATGTCTGCAAATTCTCGCGAGAGTCTATCTTCGCTTTCTCTCCTTCTACCTCACTCGGTTTTCTCACCCCGTGTACGGGCCGCGCACCTCTGTGCCCCGGTCTCTCGTGCATCGGCTAGCTTTACTTTCATCCCTCGCTCTATCTCCGTTCTCCGTGCTACGAGCACGTACAGCGAGCTCTATCCCCGGCGCCACTGTCCAAGAAGAGAAAATCACATTCATTTCAGGTCTACTTTGCGTCGCATAGTGAATTGCCCAGACGCCACGAGATCCGCGTCCACCCTCTCACGGGAACTGTGGAATATTTGACTTTACGTCTTTTTTTTTTTTTTCTCACCACTAACGTTATCGTACTATCACTCGTTACTTTGCGACGAGATTTTGATTATACTTTTTAAATTTTTTATATTCTCGACTCTTAATACGAATGGGTCTGCGATTTAAAAAACTCATATAGTATTTATACGGAGAATAAAAATGCAATGCAATAAATACGCTGTAAATATAGGAGTACGGAAGAGAATTTCGTGTAGCGTAAAAAGCATGAATTATCACTCTATTATCAGATTGTAAGCCGGCATTACAATATTTTTATCCCACTTTCGTAAAAAAAAAAAACCAGCGATGAAAAATCCTTCATCGTATTTATAATAATCCGGCGCTTTCATTTTGATTAACTTCGAATAGTGTGTTTCCATGAAGCGTGTTTACTATAAATATGTAAAAAATAAAGTAGATACAAGTACCGCGGTACCGAAAATAATCTCGCGCTGGTGTGGTAAAAATAAATTCATCACCACAATACACGGATTGGAACACCGAGATTATCATATTCGGCTGATCGAACAGTTTTTTTCTTTTTTACACGTTCTCGATAATTTAATTCGTATGGGCGAAACGTACTCCAAATTTTTTTTCACTCCCAAATCCTTTGCCCGCCGCGTGGATTTATATATCTATAATATAGACCGTTATTGGCAACGATAGAGAGATAGAAAAAAAATGACAAGAATGAAATGAGTAGCTTTATCGTATCTCGATCATGTGATGCCGATACCTTTCGTTTCCTGTCACGCGCACTCCTTTTATTCACATAATAATATCAAATCGAACTTTTAACTCTCCAACAGCCGAGCAATCTATTTTTATCTACAAATTGAATCGTCGATGTTTTTTATCGCTTAAAAGTCGATGTCGCGAGTTAAGCCTCCCCACCGTCCTCAGTCTCTGGTAGAAAAGCATTTCTTTCATCTTCCGCCAATTTCTGAAACAATGGAATTCGACTAATGTCAACGCAGTTTGACCTGAACGAATAAAATGAAATAAAAAAAAATAGTAGATAATACGAAAACGAATCGACACTTTTTTTTCAAAAAGATATTTGCTTCTTTACAACATTACTTTTTACTCTGAAAGCTTTAGCTACAAACTCGCGTATTCTTGGAACGAATAAACATTCGATCTGTTACCGTAACATGTGATGGTAACATTTAATAATTGAAGCCGAATAAAATTTGTCGGATTTCTATAACATCCAGTTGACGAAGATTATATCCTCGAGAATTTTCGCCAACACGTTTAAATTATTCATGAAGCTTCGTGTTACGATGAAGACGAATTGTACATCGTCGCCCGAGTAATATGACTCGCAAGAATATTTACTATTCTGCATATTTAAGGGTTAAGCTTGTAACCGCTGTACAGCCGCCGGTTTTGCGGAGTTATATAGTGCCAAAGCTTGTTGCGTTGTCGAGAGCATAATATTAATGATACTTCTATAATCTTCATGTATACATATATATATATATGTGACATCGTATTTTCATCACAGTTTCGCAAAAGAACCAGTGACGATACCCCTTGATTAGGCTTATAGTCAATTTGGCGCGTAAAAAAAAGTTACGATGTAAAATTGTAGTTCTATATTCTGAGGAATTTTTTTTACAAAAGTAAAGTAAAATTCCCTTTTGAGGCAACAAAAAAAAATTGTCATTCTGCCTATCGTATTATTAATGATGTCACTTTTGTAATAGTTGATTTTTTTTTAACAAAAAAAAAAACAAATGTAACATAAGACAACTTTTGTATGATCGATTAAAGGGCAATTGTCCTGCTGTACCTTAACCTGCGCAATAAAAAAGACATTACCTGTGAATTTTCGTGAACAAAAAGTGATTAATAAATGTTGAAAACCATTTTTTATTGCGGAATATACGTGCAGCCGGTGGATGCGAGTTTTTATACGCCGAGAGCGAAAGAGTGGCAAATCGATTTCCTCGGAACTGTTGAAATCCCACGTGCATTCTTTAAGGTGTAAAGAAGATCAGAACCGGATCAAAGGATCGAAGGATTCTGAACGGATTGATGGGTTACAGTGAAGGATATGCATATATACCAAGCATACTGTATCTCGGAAATCTATGTAGAAACACCGACGAATGCGGCACGGAAAATCACATCCCCGGCAAGGAGAAACGACCGCGAGGCAGACGGGCTGCGGACGAAGGTGTGCATACCAAGTATATAAACCGAAAGCTCCGTGCCCTTCACAGTCTCTCAACATCCATTTAAATTTATTGGAGGGAGTGAGAGTGTAGTTGATGTGAAAAAAAGAAATATAAAAAAAAAAACTACGCGTCTACATAGCACTAGAAGCCGTCACAAATAAGAATCATCTACTTTCTTTGATCTGCCCCCGGAGACTGTCGCGACTACTGGTCGGATATCAAAAGCCGAGGGCTCTAAATATCTCGAGGGAAATAAACGCAGCTGGTATGAAGAGAGTTGGAATAATTTACGATTCAACACTTCGCCGTTATCACGTGAAAAATTGAACTGTTGCAAATAACCTCAATCGGCATTAAACCACACAGGCTGATTCTTTAAAGACGCGACAACGTTTTTAAGTCTTAAAAAAATCGTAAAAACTTCATTACGCGCATAAAAAAAATGTAAGCGTCGAATTTTTTTTTTTTTATACTAATTAATTCCGGGGTTTCAGGGTTTAGATCTATTGTACATAACAATATATAACAAGTGTCTATGTCTTGGATCGTTGGAGTATCGTCCTGTAGAACAGTAAAGGTGGACTGAGATTCCTTGCGCCATCCTCGGAATCCGTGGTTCACTAAACAACGCAATTCAATTAGTGGAACGATTAATTAAGTAGTGTGGGAACTTAGTACAACCGCCTCTCGACGCGCCTTGCAGGCTCTTCCACGTAAAACGACGTTCTACGTAACGAGTCTCGAAACGTCGAAGCGTCGGTTAGAGTACCATTATCTTATAATGAATTTCCACCACTTGAATCGAGTGATACCAAATTTTCGTGAATTTTGTTTCAAACCGATACTCTTTTTTCGATCCGTCGATCGATACGCGATGAGATTGGCGCCTCGAGGATGAAAACAAAACGATATAGTATTACTATATCGACGACGAACAGCCGGAAGTGAAGATGATTAATCGACAGATGAAGACGTGAGAATTTGGAGTTGAAACCGCCAAAAGCGAGACATCGACGATGACTTACGTCTATATATTCTTGAGCTCATAGAGATATCTTTAGAATTCGTAGTGATAAAGTTCGAAGGTTGGGCGCGTTTGCGAATCGTCAGGGTCTCCGGAGCGGGTGGAGGAATAGAAGGGAGGAGACAGCATTAAGACGTGACACGGAAACTCGCGGATTTGAATATCATTAACGGTCGATTAAACTCATGGAGAATTTTGCGAGTCAGTCAAAGAGTGCTGTTGAATAGTTAAAACTATATATAACGCCGTAACAATTAATTTCTTGAATAGGATATTTCAATGGAGACTCAATTTTCTTCATCTATCATCCCCGTAATCCCCACTGTATGCGGTATGGGGGACCGACAAATCTTCGGACGTTCTCGAACGATCTTAGTCGGGTGTCTAACTTTCCGACGAACGAAAAGCTTATGAATAATTTATATACGGATTAGGTACTTTTGAGGGTCTAAAAGCCACCTGACGTGTTATCCTCGAGATGACAATTGGCTGAAATTGCGATTCGCAATAAGGTTCTAACGGGACAACTTTTGTACGCGACGCGCTGGTCGTACTGTGCGTCTCGATTTGGAGTGTAATATTTTTCGATATGCTTCATCAAAAAAACAAAAAATTCTCGAGGTCAAGAAAATATTTATCGATACGCGCATATGTGAAGTTGAAAAAATAATGATCTATTTGAGAAAAAATTGCAATTGATCAAGTTTCACGGGGTTTACACTGAATTAAAAAATTTACATGATGTACAATACATTTTCTTTTTTTGCCTTTTTTTTTTTTTGCGTAGTTGCCACTTATATTGTCGCGATAGAGATACGATTAATAATTCAACGTCGATACAGCCTGTAAGATAATCATTGTGGGCTCACGGCTTGACTAGAAGGTACAATTGCCACAGTATCCACAGAAAAAATGCAACATTGTCGAAATGCGAAATACGTTTTTTTTCTTTTTCTTTTTGTAAATTGAGCTTTGCTTGCGAGATAAGATGTGCGTCGATTGAACTCGAGTTCGATTTATGAACGCAGAATCAATGCTTCGTTTATGTGCGTTCGAAAAAAAAAAAAAAAAAAAAAAAAAATGCAACGATTTGGAGAAAAGTTACTGTATCTTCGGCCGAAGCGATTAACGTGGACTGCTTATCTGTACTAATTTCTTTCATCTGTTACAAGTATGACAAATCCACGAGTTTGGATATAATACGAACATCCGTCGACCATAATATTTCTTATCTTATTAATATTATAATTTTTTTTTTTTTTTACGCTGCACATCAAAATCATGCAACTTGAGAATTCTTATTGGATACGCATTGATAAACATATCGAATTAAACTTTATTGGTATTGGTATATGCAGCTGCCAAGGGCAACATAAGATGACGATTAATACACGTTCATTGCTTGATAAAAAAAAAAAAAAAAACAAACAAAATTGTGTATTACATCTCAAATATTTTTGTTTTCTTTTTTCTTTTTTTCGTGTCTTTGTGTTTGTGCGCGAGAGTTTTTAAATCGCTTGATGATCCTCCCCCGTCTCGTTGTCGATAAACTCAACGTGGGTAAACGGAAAATGTCCAACTTTGCCGTGCAGCTCACCCTCCCACTGTCCATTAATATTAGTCTTTGTCACCTTTATCATATCTCCGACTTCGAGTTTTAACGCCGTTTTGTCGTAAGCGTTTGGTACTCTAGCTTGCTTGACCTTAGCAAACGCCGGTAGCGTTCGTTGAATGTTTGAACGACGCGTCGTAGCAGCCGGCGCTACGTCTTGTCCTCCCATCTGCGACGACGATTGTACGGAACTTGAATTGGAACTCGAACTTACGCCGACGCCGTCTAATCGCACATTGTTCTCCGGCGGCTGGCTATCCTCTTCGTATTTTTGAACGTAAGGAACGGGAACCAATCCTTGCTGACCGAGACTGTTTCTCGCCGTCCACCACTGTTCCTCATCCCTCGTTATCACCGTCAATATTTCTCCTACAAAAACGAAAAAAAATAAATAAATAAAAACTTTGAACAAAAATTCTGAATAACGTGTAAAAAATTTTTAGCGGCGATGGACCTTTTCTGAACGGCAAGTCGTCGGGATCGTTGCCCTCAAAGTCGTACTTTGCGATAACTTTTTGTATTTTTTTGGGCGCAGGCCTTATCAGCGGCGTAGTGTCCAGATAATGAAGTTTGTAAAATGCAAGAAGACTCGGTATGTCTGGAAACATCTGATCTCCTATGCGATAGCGTATTTGGTCGCCCTGCTGAATTTTATTTATAATATAGTGGCTAACTTTGCTGTCCTCTCTGACGCAAAGAACGAAATCTCCGTGTATAGAAGTGCTGTCGCGTACGAGAAATACGCCTCCCTCTTTTTCGCCCATTAGTAAATCGGAGGCATCCTGACGAGACATGGCACCGAAGTACCAGCTGCGGAAGAAAATTTTAACGCTTTAATCCTGTTGCGCGCTTCGCGTGACGTGCGGTATGCACATTTTTTTTTGCATTTCACACTGTACCTTGTCTTGTCATACTGATCGAACGTAGCTGCCATTGTGATATAATTAATTATCTTTGAGATAGGAATCGGTTTTCAACAATAAACCGTCCCTGTGATATTCACTTTTTACTAACTCATCACAATGTATAGTCGACACTGTTGGTTAATCACGAGCATATCCGATGCCCAATTTTCGCGCAAACGTCAAGCGATATATTTCCCCCGCTGGATAACCCGACCGAACGATATTGAAACGCGTAAATTGAATGGAATTTATGGGATTAGAAAAAAAAAAGAAAAAAAAAAAACAATCACAACTGTCGTCGTAAACGATTCATCGGTGACGAAGAATTCGCGCGAGAGGTTTTTGTGTGAGAAAATAAAGAACGACGAAAAAAAAACGTCACGTTAATTGTAATGGGGCGCACGATGATGAATTTCACGGCGTGCGGCGAGGTTGTACATTTTTCGCCGAACAGTCCTTTTCACCGGGGACTATCTGTTACGATAATCCATCACACCGTTATTACAATTCTTGTCTAATGTATTATCTCCTTTATCGCAAATGATAATCGAACGTGTAGTGTACTTGAAAATAAAAAAAAATGTACTCTTGAGAATGCGTACTTGCTAATATGGTTGCGAGTGGCAATTCGTAAGGGGGCTCACAAATACAATCGTGTATTACGCGATTTAGAATGGAGCAAGGGAGAAAGAGTTTGACTGTTGAACGTAGAAGAGAGATGGCGAGAAAGGAAAATTTTAATCGACGTCGACAGAGGATGCTGGAGTCTCTGGAGTAGTTTGGAGGCTTGCGTCTCCATGTCTCCAACCAGCAGCCTCCATAGCCGCCGAACGGGTGGGAGAGTTATCAATGTGTGCGCTTATATCACATACATTGAATTATTCAAACACATCGAACGTTTATAAATGAGCGTAGGTGCCTAACGCTGTTTCATGTTGCAAAATAAAATTCCAATAAAGCCGTATGCATCGGAATGATCGCCGTGTGTCACACGGACGCCACGTTTGAAATGCGCTTAGAAAGCATTTATTTTTTATCAAGTATCGGTAGTTTCGCAAGAAATGATTTACACTGTTACACGGAATCATTTTTCACTTTTTTTTGGAGTATTTTTTTTTCTTCAACACCATTTTTATTGCACGTAAATATACAAGTAAATTGATAAATTTATAAAATTGCCCGTTACAATTATATTTTCTGGTCTACTATACATACACATATATATATAATATATATATATGCAAATAACGCAATTATAATTCACACGACACTGATTATTTAGACGGCCAATGATAGATCTCTTATCTTCACAATAATGCAATCTGCTTAAAGACACAAGCGTTCTCGGGCTCGATTTCGGTCGGAAAAAGAAAAGAAAATATCGAGACTAGTAACTAGAAATGCGACGTAGCAAGTCGACGATTTTTTTCTGTAGGAATATCCTTACGAATTAAATATACTTTTATAATGTTTACAGCCTATACATACATTTATGTTTATTACAAAAGTATGACGAATCGTTATTATCAAAGCACTCGAACGAAAGAATGAGCTAACGTGAGGATTTCAGTCAATGTTACAGGTGTTATTGTTGTTTTCGTGTTCTTTTTTTTACGACGTTGTCTCCAGTACCGGGTGAAAGATCGATATTGTGTATTCAACACGTGCACCAGTCATTTTCGTAATTATATTTGGAATTCGAACGCTGTAATTAACTCTTGTACTTTCGTGAGGTAAAAAATACATGCGACTAAATAACTATATTGGTTTATCGCAATGCAATGAGTAACGTTCGGCGAAGTGAAGAAACTACAATACAATTCGCATGAATTTAATTCTATGCATTGAGTATGCGCCCGTACGACATTGACGAAATAATAGCAATGCTAAAGCTGATCGAAATACGTGATATTTCATTCGTAATAAATCTCTCAAATATCGTACTGAATTTTGTAGTCGTTTTTAATACAAAAACGTGTGGCAGATTGATAAAATTTGTATAACTTTTCGGGAACAATCCACCGTATAAGACAGTCGCGCACACGGCGAAACCGCTAATAACCGACGATTAAGCTTAATTTACAGAAGCGCTTTATTTTGTAACTTATTCGAGAAACGTCATTTCAGTACTACTAGGCGAAACATTAATTTTTTTTTCTTCTTCCAATTCGTACGATAACGATACATATTTCACTCGATCTCTACTTGGAAAAATGTATAGACTAAGGCCTCTTTGATTTTTTTTTCGAGTAACAATACCGATAACAATTAGGGTAAGCGATGTCAAGGCGTGAAATTTTTCGTCGATCCTTCGTCTGACGCCTCTTTGTCGAATTACCATAGTTTTCATCAATGCCAAGCTTCACTGGTCATTTGCCGAAACAAAAATCCCAGTGACGAAAATTTTGTCAATAGAAAATTAAGCTGCTCGTTAAATTAACCAATTTCGTTACGACTAAAATTTTGTCGTAATTTCGATACCCTGCGAATAGTGAAAATTTCGAAAGACCATTTTTTTTGTTGTTTGTTTGTTATTTTTTTTGTTTCGAATGATTGATCAATGTACTTTTGTTTTACTTTGTTGCGTGATTCACATTGGCTTTTCTATCCAATAGGACAGCGTGCATAGGTCAAACACCGTTCGACGACGGTGCGTTTTCGAGAGGCGGTCGCAACAGGTCGTGATACTGCATCAGCGCCTCGCGCAATGATCGCGAAACTTGCGTCGATGCTGTCGCTATCGTACACTCGACGAGACACGGGTAGAGTCCTATCAGTTGTTCCCATACGGATCGTTCGACTGTCGCAAAAAAAGTCAACATTATTTATTTTCGTTGATTCATTCGCAATGAGAAAAAAAAATAGAAAAACCGTATTTGCGAACGTTTTATACCTTTGTTCGGCGGAGCTTTCTTCAGAGATACCACCAACGTAGCGACTGCCTTGAGGACAAACGATATTTCCGACAGTCTAAATCTAGAAAGCAGAAGAAACAACGAAAAAGTTTAGGGAAACGATGTATTGCAGTGATGACTTTTTTTTCAACGATCGTAAGAATCTCATGGTACGAAACTAAACCACCTTGGCAATGGACACTTCCCGCTCCGTCTCTCGTCCTCTATGTATCGCCACAAAACTTCTTGAAACCTGTGAAGCAGTGCCGTTACTGCCAATCGACCGGCTACTCCGCCTTCGTCGGTTTCGCTTGCCGCGTCGTTCACGATATCCGATGGTTTACTTAAACCGTCGAGTAGCGAAAATTGTAGCAGAGTTTCGAAACACGTCTTCGCGAATTCTTCTCTCAGCTTAGTCTCGCCATTTTTTTCTGTAAATATAAAACAATATTAGACTGTTTGTTTTTTTCTTCCACACGAATATTTCAGCGTTCAAAAGACTTTGTTAGATAATCGCCAACCTATATTTGTCGTTGTTGCCGAATGAATGGATCCTTTGTTCAACAGCATGACAACTCGTAAAATAAATTGATGAGGTATGCGTTGCGAATGGGGCAAAACTTCGTTGCGCAACAGTTCCATCACTTGACAATCCACAGCCTCGTCGGCTTGGATCTCCTCGAGACCGCGATCGATTTTTATCACGCTGCAAGTCGAATAAATTTTTAAAAAATACATTGCGCCATTGGTGCAGCGGTTGCAGATACGAAATTGCGTCACGTACCTCTTGGGGAATAAGAAGTCGTCCATCGTATCGGCAAGAATCGGCCACATGTTTTGAAATTTGTCGGGATAAGTTCGCGCCAGTGGAAGACCGGTGTGAAGCACCGCGAGTAAACTGGTAACCGCAAGTTTCCACGTTGTTGGCGATGGACAAGCGTATTTCATAGACAGAGGTACGCGCAAAGCCTCGATAACGTGTCTCAATATTTCGCCATCGATTACAACCGTTTCGGATGCCGTTTTCTGGTACAGATTTACAACCATCGTCAACGCTTTTTCTCCGAAAGGTACATAATTCATCGTTACCCAATCGGCCTGAAAACGAAAGAAATCTTTTTAAACAATAATTCAAGAAAAACATCTTCGATTCGCGAGAGTTTTTTTACAAGATACTCACGGATACGCCTCGAACTTGGGATATATGTTTCGTCTGGAGTTTCCCGTAGGTCGGTGCTTGACACGCAAGTTTCGAAAAGTTAAGCAATTGTAGAAATATTAAGCCTATCATGGTTCGCAGATTGTCCGATCCATTGAGGGCTTCCTGATAAACAAATCGAAATCGTTGAGTACTTCATGATATAATCGCAACTGAAACGATCGTTGATCTTCGACAAACGAGATTCTTCGAGAAACTGACCTTTTGCAAAAGTTCCATGGAGTGAAGAACGCCGTCTTGTAATTGCGTGAGAACGACGTCCGGCACCGTTGGTAATATATACGGCGTCGAATCACCGTGGACAGGAACCTCAACCACATTTTTTAGTACTGTACATAATTTTTGAAGGTCCGTACCGGTGAATCTACAAAGTCGTTTAAATTATTACGCGTGTCGATATTTCGGTGTAACATTACGTCAAGTTTTACTTACTTATTTCTTATATGATGAAATACAGCTGGGAATATATGAACAAGTGCCGTTAAAAACGCCTGGGAAGGTACATAAGGATCGGTATCGTCTTCCTGCGGTGGCATCGACGATTCCATTCCTATGTTTAGCCACACGCGCCATGCAATGATCCACAAAGCTTCGGGATCTCCGGTCGGTACTTCGTCCGAATTGTCGCCGTTCTTTTGTAGATAAAGTATCTCTTGGAATGACTTCAGCGCCGCCAACGATACCTGAACACGCGACAATTTGTTAACAGATATTCCGACACTTGACAACATTTAGATGAGGAACGCTAAAGAGATTAATGACGATTTTTCATTACCTCGTTGTTCTTACTGAGGGCTGAATGTTCGATAAACTCGAGTAACAGAGACCACGCTCTCGGAAAGTCTCCTAACATTTGTAGCAACTGCCTTTTCGTGTTGAATACCCTTGCGACTCCGCTGAGTGTCAAAACCTTGAAGTAAACGGGATTATTTAGACGATTCGTTTTATTTATATATATAGAATGATAACATTTATCTACGAATCTCTTACTTGCGTCTCGGCCCACTGTTTCTGCGCGGTGTTTCTACTGTGATGAATAAGTATATTGCCGCTCGTGTCGACTTTCTCGTTACTCGCCGAACTCGACAAATTTCGTACTTTGTCCAACAGGGGAAACAGTACTTGCCACAGTACCGCTTGCCAAGTAGGTTGATGCAAAAGACCGCCGTGCGCCGAGATTGTCGAGAACAATGTTTGACTTGCCGATTTTCTTACAGCGGGACGAGAATCCACACAAAGATCACCTGAAATCATTTTTTGCAATTTTGGATGCAACGATGCTAAATTTAAAGAACGATGCCGAACGATAAATATCGTAATTTTGTTACCTAGTCTCGCGTAAAGGCACATCCATAGTTTATCGAACGGTGGCATATTCGTCGTACCGGGGAAATCGGGAAAAACTGATCCCGTATCGCCTCTCAGACTGAGGCACAATTTTTCTTGATTTTGATAGAAATAATCGCTAATGTTCCACTGAAATAAACAAGTAAGTCGTCAAGCAATTGCATAGCGTCCATTTATCCTTAAATTATTGGGTTTTGCTTTCGTTTCTTACCATTAATCCTACTGCAGTCAAAGAGATATTCAACTCTTGAGTTTGGGAGCCAAACTTTGCGGCTGTATCGACGCACAGTGGAAGACATCGCCAAGTCATTACTGGCAAAAAGTCTGTTACGACTAATTGAAGACATTGAAAAGCGATTCGTACCAGCGCCTCGCTATAAAAAACGATATTCAAGAATAATAGCCTCGATAAAGGTAACTTCCGACCAGAAAACTTATAACATTTTTTCGTAATTTTTTCCGTGACGCCATTTACGCTAAAAAATTTAGAAAAAATATCGACACAACTTCTAGTCTTGAAATTTTAATATTCCCCACGAAGTGACGTCACTAAAATTTTACTGGAATTTTACAGAAAAAATTCCGATGTCATTTCCGGTATTAAGATATTAATTTTTCACTAGAAGTGGCTTTGCAAAAAAATTATAAAATTTATTGAAAAATGATCAACTTTTCGTAATTTTCTCGGTGACGTCACTTTCGGTGCAAAACTGAGATTTTAAGACCAGAAGTCAAGGATTTTTCCCGAATTTCTCACCGGAAATGACGTCATAGAAAATAATATGAAATATACATAATGAAGATAATAGCGACGAAACTTACCCATGATGATCAGACACTGCGCCGATAATACCGAGCACCAGGGGCCATCCGTGAAACAGAGTTTCACCTCCACCGTGAAGTACTTGAAGAACGCATTCCAATTGTCGCTGTCTTACATCGGCGTGTCTTACCGACGACAGTTCCGACAAAGGTCCCAGCAACAGAGTCTGTAATTTCTACGAAAATGGAAATTCATCATTTTCACGATTTCAACACGACAATTATCTCCGGTCCTTCTTTTTTTTTAATAAGATTCTTTCTTTATCTTGTTATTTAATAAGATTGTAGCTTTATACTTGATTATCGCGAAGAGGCTGCGGATATTTGTGTTGTAACGCGGCTTTCACCAAGTAAGTAATAGCTTCGACTCCCCATTCGCGCATTCTTATGTGCGGATGTTGACAAACTTCCAGCAAATGATTGGTCAATGGTCGCCAAAGAACTTCTACTCTTGGCAAGTTTACCAGACCGGTTTCGAGGAGTTTCGCAACGGCGAACAACGAAGGTTCCTACGGCGCAAAATGATTAACTCCATTAAATAAATCCATATAACAATTCTGTTGACAATAGATTATTGTGAAAATGTTAAATTTACTCTGTTCGAATAAGCTAATTCCATAGCTTCCTGACTTAATTTGCACAGAGCATCGATCAGATGATGAAGAGCCACATCGTCGAGATACTGGCTGCTCTCGAAAAGTCTGCTCAGCATAGCGCTCAGAACCGGTAAATCTGCCATAACTGCGGTTGTCAAAACTGCGTTCGAGTCTGTAGCGGTTCTTCCGGCTTTTAGCGATCCTCCCGTCGAGGGTTTGAGTCCGAGTATCCATACCAAGTGTTGAAGAGTCGTGAGCACGAGATGCCAAGCGCTGCCGAGTATGCTGCCGTGACAGTGAGCCAATAGAAGAAGCGCTCGCATACATTGGAGATTTTTTGCTGTTAGCATAACGGGACCCTGCTGAGCACCTGAGACGAAGAATACCAAAAAAAAATAATACATAAAGGCATCAAATACAATGGAATCCCAATATCGGGTCGCTAAACAACGTGTTAAATTTTACCAATAGGTAATGACGCAGTCGGCAGTGGAGTACCGACAGCTACAACTTGCTGACGATAATCCGGCTCGCCGGAGCTCGTGGGATTGAATTGCGACATTTCTTGAGATCGTCCCGACGGTATTCCTTGAGGCGCATTGTTCAAAACTGTTAGCGCATAGTGGGGCGGCAACGAAGCTTTGCATATAGCAGTGATAAACGCATCGCGCGGTATTTGTAGATCCAGCAATCCGCACAACGATGCGAACGTTTGAATTGCTTTGAGAACGTTCTCCGTCGCAGACTCGTCGGTACTGAAATTTGAAAAAGAAACGACAAGATGAATTACATTGTGTTGTTACTACGTGATTAGCGATCATTCAAAGTTTGAACGATTATTCGATAAATGGTAAATGTTTACCTCGCGTCGACGAGCGGACTTAACGCTGCCAATAAACCGCACCAACTCGAGTTTATTAGTTGCGTGTGAAGTCGGCGTTCCGTTTCCGTTGGATTGTACTGACTTTCGGTTCCTTGATCCTTCGGACCGATAACTGCCAGAGCTATCGAACCTATTATGTCCAATAAGCAAGCGTAAGCTATGCTTATGCCGTAACCGTCTGGTATTTGCGGAGGTTCTATCTTATCCAACATCTCCAGACTGAAAGCAATCATTTTTCGTGTTCAATTCGTCTCTGTCGTCGCGAATATTTCAAGACAATAAAAGTTGGATGGGTTGCGGTTTGTTTATGTACTTACTATGTGGGTTTTGCTTGACCGCTGGAAAATGTCGCGACGACCGGCAGCCAAACGCCTCGCGAATAAAAACCGGGCTGAGGCGATACTCCGGGACCCACAGGCATTCCGGCTAACAACGCTGGAGCTCCGCCTTGAGCCGTGGCAACGCCGGTTCCTTCACAGAACAAGGAAACGAAATCGTTTTATCGTTTTTTTTTTGCGAAATAAAATACCCTTATGAATTTACTCGGCTTCTCGTCATGTTTTTACCTGAACCCGGCTGCCCGATAACTTGTGGATTTATAAAGAGACTGTGAACATAGGCTCCCAGACTGTTGACGATATCTTGAAATATATTCGTCGTGTGTTGCTTCAGATCGTAACATTCGCAAAAACTCGTTAACAAATCGGTGTGAACAGTCATTTTGTGAAGTACTTCTAACGCCAGAGCTCGTTGCCACGGAGGTTTATCGGGATCGAGAAATTTCACGATTAGCGATAGAAATATTTCGCATTCGGTTACCTTGAAGAAAAATTTCGATGCCATTGTCGCTGATTTATATTCATAGCTCAGGAAAGCAGATAACAATTTTTTTAGTCGACTTACCAAGAGTGAATGGTACTTTTGTACCAATATCGATACGACGCGGAGCAATCGCATGCTGATCGGAAAATATGGCTTATCAAGCGGCGTCGCCGGCTGCATCGAGGCCGGTACCGAATTTCGATATTTTATGTTCGGAGAAAATAGTTTTATTACCAGAGCGCAAACCCGCTCCTTCAGTAGAAAACTGAACTCTGGATGCTGGGGAAAAATTAAGATTAAACATATCATGCGAGACTGGCAGCCTGAAGTTCCGTTCTCACGTTATTTCCGCATACTATAGTGCCGCTTTCGGCGTATATATGCGCACAGTGTCTACGTACTCTGAAGAACACCGATGAGAAATTCGTCAGAACGGATTCCAACAATTCCAAGCCGAAAGTTCGCGTCATTTCCGTGATACCGATGAGCCAGTAGGGCTGATCAGCATTGACGAGTTGTACCAAATCCTAACGAACGACGATAAATTTCGTATTAATATTTTTATCGTCAAACCTCGAAACCATCGATATAACGAAAATAACGTCGTACTTGAAACATCAAAAAAGCATCCGCGGCGCACGGCGCCAATCCCTTCGGCGGCTGATTCGTGCAAACTTTCAGCTCCTCCAAAATACTCTTGTCGAACTCTCGCGGAACGGGAGTATCGTCGTCCTCCGCGACGACGCGTTCGAAAACCAACGAAACCAATTGCCGGACGGTCGCGCCAGCCGTGTTTATAGTCGTGGAATCTTTCGTGAAATGAAGTCGGAAGCACAGCACCAAAGTCTGAAAAAAAAACAAACGAAAAAAATAGAATCTTTGAGTTTATAAAGACTTTAAGTTTGATGATCCAAAAAATAAGACGATTTTCTACCTACCCTTGCGAGAGTCTCTCCGTGAACAACCGTATTACTCGTTAATAGCAGAGTCACCGTTTGCAGAACTTTGACTTCTTCCATTCCCAATTCCATGAGCATCCACAGCGCATCTGTGATATATCGAGCGCCTTTTTGATCCACGGCTTGCTGCGTTATGAGCCGCTGCATCATTCCCAAACAAAACTGTAATAGAGAAAAAAAAAAAAATTAATGATAAAAATACAAAAAAAACTGATAAATCGTAAATATTATTGAAAACAATATCTAAGGTTTGTACCTTTACTATTTTTGCATCTTTGCTCTCGCATCCTTGAACAAGCGGATACAAAATTTGATTTACGATATAGTAAACCGATGTTCCGGGATTGTTGGACGCCGTTCGCAACTTTGTTATTCCTTCTTCGCATGACTGTAATACAAATGAAAACATAATAGGATATCGAAGAGATTATCGGTGGAGATACGATTTTTTTTTCCATTCCGAGTGTCAAATCACTTGAGTCGAGTGCATGTGTACTCCAAATTGAAAATATGCAGTTTCGATCGGATGTTTGACCGTGCGAACTAACCTCCTTGATCTGAGGATACTTTTTCTTCGTCTCAACGCTGAGTATCTTCAAGTCCGCGAGTAACGACTCCAAAAATTTGGAGTTGTTTTCCGGACAATAGCCGATAGCCGTGCTGGACATCGTTCCAACTTGTATTGTTGCCAATAGCACTATGTGCACTGACACTGTTTCATGACGAATTTAATCAACAATCACGCGTCACTAATTATCCCAGCGATATAATATCTAGTGCGTTCACTCGACGATCGAATTCATCGCGTTGATGTTGTATCGTCAATTGTTTATATCGATTACAACACTGGGAAAGTCCCCGATATTGAGGTGAGTTGGCAGGAAGGGTTATTCTTATTATCGCTGCACGAATGATTGAACAGTACGGGTGTTACTATATCAGGGGCCCTCCTTTCATCGGACCTTCGTGACTCGCCTGCGCGCGTATATTCTATGTAACAGTAGTAACTACTGTGTCGTGTCAGACAACGCACGTAAAGAAGCCGGGGCGGGAAGTTTTTAAATTGCGCTAATGGAATTCATGAAGTGGCGAGTCCATTGATAGCACAGACGAAGACGGAATAACAAATAACTTTGTTTCAACCCTGTCTTAAATGTGTACGGAAAATTGGATAGCCTACTTTCACGCATTCCGTAAAATGCAGTTTTTTTTGTTGTTTATTTCTTCTTTATTGCGGTGCGCCAGCGCGAGCTCTAGCGGAAGAATTAGACTGCACTAATGCACGCAGCATCTGCCAATCGGGACGTGTTCACCACGTTACTAGCGCTCCATGCGGCGCATATACAATACCACACATGTATTTGCGTTTTGAAAATTACCTGACACGCGATCGGTATATAAACACGCACGTAAATTCAATAAACGAAAATTATATCGACGAAAATAGACACATAGCAAGACCCATACTTTCGTTTAGTAAATGAGACGAATTATATATCTATTCAAGAGTCAAAATGTTGGGCGATCCAATCCAATACTCAGAGAAATATAGCGACGACAAATACGAATACAGGTTAGTTGTCATTTTTAGCGGGAAAGATATCTTCAAGTGTAGAATCGACAGATGTTATTTTCACGCTATACATTGTCAGTTTATTCGCAATGTACGGTTTCTTTTTGCAACAGACATGTTATTTTGCCTGTGGAGGTTGCCAAACAAGTTCCCAAATCTCACTTGATGACGGAGACCGAGTGGCGCAATCTCGGAGTTCAACAAAGTCCCGGATGGGTGCATTATATGATGCATGGACCGGGTAACGCATCCTACTAATCCAGCATTTTCGTTTTGAAAATCAATAAGTAAAACAATTTTTTTTTATCCTCACTTGCAGAGCCGCATGTTTTGTTGTTTCGGAGGCCAAAAACAGAAGTCGTTCCACCCGTTGTGCGGTGTGTACCGGTTCAATTGGAAAATGAAAGAGTTCGTTGCAAGTGAGCAGACAAAACAACGATGATTAAAAAAATCAATTCATTAAGTAAGAATCCAAACTGTAAGATTCGTGAAACTAAAGTTTCAAATGGTTCATTGTTTTTGGAGGAGTGGTCAATCGTAAAAATGTCTCATTAAGATTATTGACAATAACGTATATTCTTCGGAACAAATGATCTTATGGAATATCGTATTATTTTTAAACATACTGTAGAATACTTCGCGTCACATATTTCATTTTTGTTTTGTACAAAGGCATAAATAAACGCCATTTACCGAATCGTATTTGTTAATTATCAGCTCCGCGGGATTACGCGACCGTAAACGCATCCGATGTAAATATATTTCTTATACACTATCCCAGTGGCGGCGTTTGAATCTTTGAAGCCATCTGGGAGTCCTAAGTATTGTTTATCGTCCATTATCGTTTAAAATTATTTTTCGATCTGCCATTACACCTCCTTTACGACGCTATTTAAATCTATAACCCACGGTTCCTTTTTTTTTTCTTTTTTTAAGTTAGAGAACAAAAATCCTGGCGTTATATAAAATATTTAAAGGTACGAGAGGTTTTTCTATCGGGCCAACTGTGTTATCAGTGCCGCGCACATCTCAAAGAACTCCATTGTATGATGACCCGTTGCTTGAGGCGGTATAACAGCCGAATCTGCGTAAAGCACAGAATATATTGATTAACATTTTTCTCACACTATTCATACATAAATTACGATTAAATAACGCGAAGGGGATAAGCGTACCTCTCAAAAAATCTTCAGTATCGTCGGTGGCCAACGATTTGAAATCCAACAGATAACTCTTGTAGTCGACCGCGTATAGCTGAAGGGACATCTTGCTGAATTTGTTCGTTAATTTATTGTGTTGACGTACTCTAACACTGTAGGCATTGATGATTCTCCATTCCTGAAAAGGTAATCAGAATCAGCATACATAATAATTCAGTTTACTGTTGAGCAACGAACTGTTGTTATGTATCGATAAAAAGAGCGTACAAAATCGAGAGCCTTCATGGCTCGGTAAACTTCGTTCATAATGTCATTCGGCTTGGACTGCGATCTTATACCCAAATGCCACTTGGCTCGCTTGACGGGAGTTCCACGATTTCCTTGAGGCACTGCTGGCACTTGACCACTCTGACGTTCTCTCAACGCTAAAACAATATAAGTATTACAGTATAATCTTATATTACAGTATAATCTTTTTGGTCACGAATTTTGAAATCTTTTTTGCCCACTCAGTTCCTTTTTGAAAGTCTCAGTTTTTCAACAGAAATTATATCACGAAGAAATCTACGTTTTTCAGCGTTAGTAAACTTTACAGAGAACATTTCGTTTGAAAATTGTTAACTTTCAAAATTTTCATTATGATTTCAATTCCGGTGAAAACCTGGGATTTTCAAACCGGAAGTAGTGTCACAAAAAGTCTAAATTTTTCACCAAAAGTAACGTTACATAGAAAAATACAATTTGGTGAGAGATTGGGATTTTTTTTAATAAGATCACTCGGTGAAAATTTCAGATTTTCAGTCTGTAAATGACGTAATAAGGAAATTTTTCCATTTAGTGAACCGAAGAATGTGAGAATTTTTTTATGATGCCACTGTATGTGATAATGAAATACGACAATCTAATTGAGTTATCGATTAAATGAATTTTCACTTACGAGCGATTCTTTCAGGATGAGGTCGTAGCGGACTATTGGTACTGTCATTGGGACTGAACGCAACCGGTGGGGGACTAGACGCAACGTAAAAATCTTTCAGCTCTGCTTTGGCAGCTTCATCAGCGATTCTCTTGTTATCTATTATCAGATGATAAGCTATTGCAAGTTGATCATGAGGATCGCAACTGAGTAATGCAGAATGTACTTCTGCCTCTTTGACGTTGAATTTCTCGCAGACTTCATTTACGGCGTCGATATCTATAACGGATGAATCTTGTTCTACCGGCGACGGGAACAAGTACGTCGGCAAATCTTTCTGGAACCACTCGTGTTTTCTGAAATCAATTGAAACGTTGAATTACGTTATCGCAATCCTGAAGAGAAAAAATTAGGGCCAGAAAATTCTAAACGACTTACTTGATGTCCTCTATAGTTGCGCGTTTCATGGGATCGACTTGCAGCATGTGACACAGAAGACTGACTACTGTTTTGTTCAGATACTCCGGAATTGGGAATATACCAGCTGGCAAATAGATAAAATAGAGAAACGCTCGTAACTCAAATGATTACATGTACAGAATTTGTTTAAAAAACACGACTTAGCTTACATTTTATTTTACGAAAGAGCGTTGGCACGTGTTCGTCATCGAATGGCAATGTTCCACAAAGTAGAGCGTAGAGTATGACGCCGCAAGACCATATATCGACCTCGGGACCAGCGTACAATTTACCCGATATCACTTCGGGAGCTGCATAATTCGGCGATCCGCAAGACGTACGCAAGAATTCTCCGTCCATCATCATGTTCGACAGACCTAGAATAACGAGTTTAAAAAAATAAAAACAAAACCATTTACCACCCAAGTACAGTAGTCTCGACTATCGAAAACAAGAATTTAGTGCCCATAAAAACTTTAACTCGAAACAGAGCTACAGATTTGTTAAAAAACATTTGTCAAAGAAACCTGAAGAGCATTGTTCTCTTTAAGAGACGATTCTTAAACTGTTGAAAACGACATTGAGGGTAAATGTTTCTTTCGTATTTCCATGTGCATCAAAGGTTTTCTCCATAATTAAAAAAAAAAAAGGTATTAAATTTCATGGTTCTTTAAGTGATTTATGAGTCATGCATAGGTGACTCTCCATGTGATTTTGCAACAAACAATAATGGTTTCATTGTGGAACATAAATAAAAATGATAAAATTCGATTGAATACCAAAGTCTGCAATCTTGACGTGAAGATTGTGATCCAGCAGAAGATTCTCAGGTTTTAAATCTCGATGGACAATCATATGACGATGACAGTAATCGACGCCAGATATGATCTGTTGAAAAAATCTTCTAGCCTCGTATTCCTTCAATTTTCCATGCTTGACGATATAGTCGAAGAGTTCGCCTCCCGATACGTATTCCATAATCATGAATATATCCGTCGGGGTACTTATAACTTGATATCTAAAAAAAAACGTTTATCATCCGATAAAATGAATTTTTGTACTTTGTTTGCATAAATTATTTTTTACAATTATTTACAAAACATTTCTTACAATTTGATGATATGCGGATGACGGAAGAGCTTGAGATTCTGAATCTCTCTGCGAATCTTTCCGACGACATCGAGACTCTTGATCTTCTGACGATTCAGTATTTTTACTGCGACTTTATGCTTCGTGAGAACATGTTCACCGACTGCAAAAATGATGGCGTGAAACAGAGTGTCGTGACAAATTCATAAAGAAAGATTTTGGGTGTTACTTACTCTTTACTTTGCCGAACGTCCCAACGCCGAGGGTCTGTCCCAGCGTGTAATGTCCAATCTTTACGATAGGCTGTGCCTGTGTTGCTTGAATTTTGTCACCCATTTTGTGGCTCTCCTCGGCGACGATCTGCGTGTCTATGAATATAAAAAACAAAATAGTTCGTCACTGCAACAGCATAGTCTGTCGTTTATGCAGGAAATACGAGTGCACGAGAGTTGAAAAACAAACAACACCATTTCCACGGTTTTTCAATCAAACTTCATTGCAATGCACGAAGGTCGATACGTACGAGTCGCGGTTTAGCATACCTGAATGAGATTCACGATGTTGCAGATCTTACACGCGTGAAATAAAATACCGCAAACTCATCGATATTTACGTTCCCTTGACAGAGACAAAAAAGATATAGAATGGAGAATCAGCGACTTGGGAAGTTACGCGATCAACCAACACTGTCATAGCATTTAATGTCCATATTTTTCGTCAATTCGATGTTCGCGACAATTGCGCGAAGTCAACGGTTAGCACTTTGCTCAACGGTTACTCATATTATTTTCCAACAATTCACGACGTAGAGTTCGCAAGACTCTTCTCACATTCACCAATTAACTTTTATCCTCAACACAACACGGTGTCTATATGTCGAGTGTGCTACGTTTTAGAATAATCTCTAAGCTGAGCGCAGAAACCGAGAGAGTTATGTTATCAGCGTATAATACGCGCTGATTATTACTATTATGATTATTTTTGACAGAAGTGCTTCAACAACTCAAGTTGTTGACGTCGTCGGACGTCGCACAGCTGACTGTAATAGAATCGTAACCTCTGTAACCCCCGCTAAGAATGGGTTCGTGAATCATTTTGTCGAATCGACAAACATTTGTAGGATAAACGAAATTATTTTCGAAAATTGGATTGATCGTTCATCATGAGTACATTTCGATGCTTTATCGTTAAGTGAAGTTCCCGAAGCGCCGATTAACTCTTTAGAGATCGCGGAAGTTCCCCACCCTACACCTTTCACGTTATAACGCGTTGTCCCCACTCCGAGTACCGAGTGGAAGTGTATTTTCGTTTTTCGACGATAAAGAAAGCGTCGAACTATTGTCAAAGTCGTCTGGCTTGTCGAAACAAAAGTGTCTACTACACGAGTATTCGTAGACGACGACCCGTCATAATGCCGGAACGCATCGAGATTGGTGAAAACAATGACAATACTCTAGTCGTGAATTTTCGTCGTAGACAACAAGAATATTTTATGCAATGTGGTGTTTATGCTCACAGGTATTATACCTCATGACACTAGACATGAGGAAACGATTATGCAGATCGCCAACACTCTGGATAGTTTGCAGTTGGCTGTTACGCATATTTTTCAATCGATCGACGATAGACTCGACGCATACAATGAAAGGTATTTTGTGTACAAATTAATCCGGAGCATTTATTCTGGATGAAATTTGTTCTATTTACCATATCAAAAACGCTGTTTTACTCAATTATATTGTATTCTTCATTGTTTATTTTTTATATAGTTTTGCTCCCATTTACAAGTGTTTTTTTTTTTCAGAGTAACTACCGTCAGAAACAAAGCCAACAAGCTACAGGACCAACTGCATTATTTGCAAACAAATCTAAGCATGAAAGCGACGAAGTTGTATTCGGATGCAAAGTATCCAGCGTTTTCTACATACAGAGAGTATCGTACAATTATGCCGGATTCTTCTAAAAGTATTGCTGGACCCCGCGAAATTGTGCTCACAGATCCAGAGACTCAAAGGTCCAATCACACGATAAAGAATGATCATTATGCTACCGATGCGAATCTCAATGAAAAATTACAATTTTATTACGTGATGAGTACATCCGTGAAGAAAACGGCTGAAAGCACAAACAATAGAATACCGATTCACGCGACATCGATAAGCGCGCTTTTGTTAATGGACGACGAGAGAACGTCGCGACCGATGCAATTACCCGATCGCGATAGTTCGAACGCGCGCGGGATCGACGACGCGACTGATTCTATTGTGCAACCTTGGAATTCCGAAGATTTGGAGTCTCCTTCGTATTTATACGCTCCGGCGCTCGGAGAGGTATTTATTTTTTACTCTCGGATAAAAAAATTAAAACAATGTCGTCATACAAATGTGAGCTAAACGATGTTTGTTCTCCAGGTACCGCAGATAATCGCACCGCCGACTCTTCCCGATTTGCCGGGTATAGTTGACGACGAGAGATTTACGTTGGATCTCAGTTTTCAAAGTCCCATTGCTCCGTCTTCGGCCGTTACGACGCCAACGGTTCGGGTCGATTTACCGAATACGAATGATGCGAGAGCGTCGCTTTTAGATCAAAACGCTCCGAAACTGCCGGATATAACGGATACCGTATCTAAAGAACTACCGGCCGCTGCGGCACCGCCCCCGCCGCCACCACCTCCTCCCCCTGCGCCGCCGGCTAACGAAACAGCAACGAATATTCCTTCTCAAGTCGGAGTATCGAATCAGCAAACAACATCGTCGATTCCAGCCGCTACTTTGCCTCCGCCGCCTCCACCACCACCACCGCCGCCACCACCACCACCACCACCCATTCCGGAAGAAGCCGAAACTCAACCGAAAGTGAAGAAGACTGTTACACCGCAAACTAAGAGCAATGCTCCAGTCGGCGATAGAAAAAATCTAATGGAAGCTATTCGAGCTGCCGGCGGTATCGGAAAAGCAAAATTGCGTAACGCAGCAGCAGCCGATAAACCCGCGGATCGTTGGTCTTCCGCCTCGGTAGGCGGTGATCTCATGGCGGATCTGCACGCAAAGTTATCGCTGCGAAGAAAAGGAATTGCCGGCGGTTCGATGTCCGCGGCGATGGAAAGAATATCGCGACTCATACCGCCACCCAAACCCAACGAAGCTTCGACTTCCGATAGAAATTCGGCTAGCGAATACGACTCTCAAGCGGATGCCGATGATTGGGAATAATTTTGCGTAGCGAACGATGATATGTCGTTTTTTTTCATTGTATTTCATACATTTATCGAACGTTCTACGGATATTTCTCCAGATATTGTTTCATACAATTTACATGTTATTCGAAAATATTTGTATATTTGTTTATGTTTTTATCTATTCGTCGGATATATATATTATATATTGAAATGTAATTGTCTAATATATTTACAAATGTTGTTTCGTTATTGGTGGGACGTAGTAAAATATTAGCTGCGTGCATTTGGGATCCTAAAAATCGGAAAAAAACACTATTTTGCCGCACGCACACGACGTTCTAATACTCCTAATGATGCCGTCAGACAAGAGCGGCGGAAGTCGCTCACGCGGATCAATTTTTACAATTTTGCAGAAAAATAACGTACGCCTTTTTTTCTACCGGTCTTTTTGTTCCGCGGGTTTTTTTCTAAATCCGTGGGTAATCCCTCACCGCTACTCTAAATAGCCTTTCATCGCTGGCGCCCTCTCGCGGCAAGCGACAGTCGGTAACCGGCGTATGTTCACAGATTTATAGACTTTGCACCGACCCGAACGAGCGAAACGCTGGGGGAATGTATCTCACAGTCAGTTTGAATAATTAGAAGCGTGTGCTCACTGTGGTCAACACAGAGATCCGTCGAACGAATTTTCACATCAAACAATTCGGTAAACTGTTGTTTGAAACTACTGCTGGACGTTAACCATTTCAGCACTGATCAGTATTATTGAGTATTTTCACTGTTTAATTTTCCAAACGACTCGCATTAAGAAAAAAACAATGGATTTAAACGAGTTTTGCAAAGCGTTACCGAAAGTCGTAAGTACCCCGGTAATAGTTTCATACATCGAACAAAACTCGCATTCGTATTGCTGATTCGGCATTAAAAATGCTTACGGCATTTAGGAACTCCACGCTCATCTGAACGGCTCGTTGAGTACGGAAACGATAACTAAATTATCGTTGATGAAAAATCCCGACGAATGGAATTCGTGCCATTTAACGGATATACATAAACACTCGTCTTTGGCAGAGTACGTTCAATGTCACGAAAAAAAAAGTTTGTTTTGATTTCCCGAGCGGATTTTAAGTTATCAAGTATGAACTCCTTTTCTGTTTTTTTTTTTAAGATGTTTCAAGATTTTCGATATTGTTCACTCCCTCACAAATTCCGCGACAGCGGTTTTGACAGCAACACGCGAAGTGATACAAGATTTTTACAAGGACAACGTCATTTATCTGGAACTGAGGAGTACGCCGCGAGCCGTTAATGGAAAAATGACGAAATTTCAATACATCAACGCTATAATATCTGGCATCCAGTAACTAAACCCATATCATTGCAAACATATTTCACTGTGCGGAAAATCGGGGCAAAAAAAAAATTTCATTCGATTGTTCAAAGGGCGGCAAAGATCAGCACACCTGGTATTATCGTCAAACTTTTGATATCGGTGAATCGCAAAGAGATCTACGAGACGGCGAGAGAAAATGTAGAATTGGCGCTGACTATGCATAGAAAATATCCTGAACACATTGTTGGCATAGATCTCAGCGGAGATCCTAGAAAAGGTGATGCATACATCGAGTTGTTGCAACAATGCAGGGAGGCAGGATTGAAAATTGCAGCTCATTGCGGAGAGGTAAAAATTTCAGAAATATTTTCTGGTCGTAACAAAGAATATTAATTAAAAAATTTCAAATAAAAAAAATCTATTTTTATTATTATATATATATTTTTTGTAAATATATATATTTTTTTTAATTGATAGGTTCCCAACGAAGGCGAAATAGTCGATATTCTGAGATTTGCACCCGACAGACTTGGCCACTGTACGAGTATTCATCCGAATTTACGAGGTTCCGAGACTTTGTACGAAATGCTGCTACAATCGAGAATACCCGTTGGTAAGGAACTCTTCATAATCACGTTACTAAGTTTCGTCGATTAAAAGTATTATTATAGCAAAGAGATATTATTTTAATATGCATTTTAATATTAACAGAATTGTGTCTTACCTCGAACGTGAAATGCAAAACAGTACCGTCCTACGAGCAGCATCATTTCGCACATTTGTACCGAGCGAGACATCCCATTTGCATATCCGTAAAGATAGTCATTTTTTCGTCTATACTAATTTAAGACTTTCTTGCGATCCATTTATCATTTTACCGATGTTGATTTTCAGACTGACGATAAAGGTGTTTTCGATACAACATTGTCGCGAGAATACGAACTTTTGGGAAAATATTTCGGATTGTCGCAACCCCAGCTGAAGGAAATTTCGCTCATGTCGGTTCAACATGCTTTTGCGACTGACGAGGAAAAGGCTCGATTGACGAAAAGAATAGAATCCTTCTACTGATAAATCGTCGCGAATCTATCAAAACGGTAACATTAACGCTGTGACTAAAAAAATAATAATAAGATAAATGAAAAAAAAATGTTTTTTTATATTACGACTATCGGATAAATAGAACTGATTGTTAAAAATATGTATACGACGCTCTTTTCGCAACAATGAATTCGCCGAAAAAAGAAATTATTTTTTTTTCCACAATCTCGTCGAATAAAAGACAATAAAATTGTTTTTATACCAAAGGAATTTCGAAGAAATAAGAAATAAAGTGATAACAAAGAATATAAAAGTAATGTCGATTTTATTAATTATTATTCATAGTCGTGGGGGGGTACGTTTACATAGATGTACAGATGATAATTAAGCTGCTACTTACGGAAAACTACAATAGTTTGAATGTTATCAGAGTTCTCATCTCCATTCTAATGATATATAGTATATATGTACACAACATTTATAATCATGATAATAAATCGCCGGTGAGTGCGGTGCGATAGTAGTTGCCATACTACTTAGAAAATTGTTCATCTAGAGCGCGCGGTGGGCGTTACTTAGGCTCACACGCGATTCAAAGTGGCCTGAAACATTAACAAAACGCCCATTTATCCGAACAACAATCGAGCATGACGAGAATTTCGGATATTACGAGTTTAGTCGGTTGACGTTCGACACGTTTATCGAATAGCATTGTTCATTGCTTTCGCGAAATTGTCTATAGTCCTCCCGAACGCAATGCAATTGCTTCTCGTCTCCGTTAGGAAAAAATGGGTATGTCCGTGCACTAGAAGCGGTCTTTAATTCGATTATGATACCTATCGACCGTGGCTGAAAATTCAATTTTGATTTTAAGGATAGACGAAAGAAGCGAACTCGCGCTCACGTAATAACAAAACGCCGTAGTAATAGCCACAATAATACTAATAATGATTTGAAAAAAAAAAAAAAAAAACGAAAAAAAAAAAAAAACAAAAAAAAAAAACAAATCGTATGATAAAAATAGTGACGATGATAATAATATCGATAATAATATTCGTAGTGAGAAGTCGTATCTAGAATAATATTCTTCCTATGTAACAGTCTTTTTTGGCTATCCTTCAAACTATGAACAATAAAATATATATTTTTTCTTTTTTCACGTTCTTTCTTTTCGATTTGCAAATCAAGAAGACCCTAATACAGTTATATAACCACCCAGTTACAGCCTTTCGCAACATTATTTCAGCGGATAGTCGACAATCGGAGATTTCTTTTTCCCTAAATGTGATATCGCTTAGATTCTAATATCTTACGTTTCCTAAACATCTATACTAGTTATTTATGACTAAACAGATGTTTTTCTACTTCAGCAAGTATTGCAATCATCTCTGAAACAATTTGTTGAAATATCATTCCGCCCATAACATTTTTATGTGTTATATATACTGATATATATGTGTATATATATATCACTCTAGATATCGGATAGTTTTGCTCCTCGTCGTACGTTTTATTTAAATCGTTTCCAAGGTTCACTTCGAAAAGCCATTCAGACGATTACTGTAACGGACTCTCGTGCGAATTTAAACGTTTTGTATCTTGGAAAAACCCACGAATAAAAATTGACGATGCCGACCGTGTGTCATTTTTTTTTTTGCGGAGATTCGCATTCAAAACCCATTCCTTTTCATCTAATTCTACGAACAAAAAAATTCATCGACTGTATATACAAAACTTTGTAACAGCGAGACGGTCAAGTTGACGGTCACCCTAGTGACTCCCGTATGCTTTGTCTCGTACAATTGATTGGTCGCAAGTAAAAAGAATGTACATAATTCACTGAAATAAAATGCTATATAAAATATTTGACGCGACCCGTTTCTCGATTCGCGTCTCGACGAGGAAAAAAAAAAAAAAAACATTGCGATTTCGTTTGTGTCGCAGTCGAGCGAGCAATCAAATCGCTATACGGGGATATAATAAATAAATTAAGACTCTTTTGATTTAGCGGTAAAAGCGATTAAACGAATCATCACATATCCCACCAGAAGAGAATTGCCGACCGGTTATAATTAATACTATCTGGCTGAAAAAAAAAGCTTTTCCGGTCAAGATACACTTGTTTTACACGATTGTGCGCGACTCTGTACTCCAAAGATCCTCGATACCCTTTAATTGTAGACTACATGAAAAAAAAAAAAAAAAAAAAAAAAAAAAAACGAATATTCCGCGAGTCCAGTCTTAGTGTCCAACGCTGATTTGATAAAATGTGCATTTAAAAAGAAAAAAAAAGAAAGGAAATTCACATCATCACTTTCCAAAGGTTTCATTCCCTTGGATCGCGGATCCTTTTTTTGCGTCTCTCGATAGTTCAAAATTGTATAAATTAATTAAAAAATATTGTCATGATTCACTTGACCGGTCGCGACTTGGACATGTATTTTGTATGTAAGAATGCATTATACACGGAGGAACTTGTGCTTGCGAAGTTCCTCGAACCGAAAAAATCGCAAGATTTTATAATCAACTTAGGGAAGTAACGTTTTGTTTGTGTTTTTTTTTGTTGTTTTCTTTTTTGCGTTTTTCTTCTCTTCCATTGCACACGTATCATACGTACGTTACTATTCACATATTAAGATTCCGATTCCGAACGGTTGTAGCCTACCGTATTAACGGACACGTAACGTTATAAAAGAGAAATACATTCCCGCTTCGTCTTGACATATATATATGTATATATATTCAAGCGCGTGTCTCGATTGCCTTGCAAATTTTCATTTGCACGTCTCTGTATTCCGTTAGTGCCAAAACATAATTCGAGCATTCAGAAGTCATTCTCCGTCGTATCTGTTTGTCTGTTTTTTTTTTTTTTTTTTCGTTTTTTTCTTTTTTTCGTAAGCGAAAAAACTTACGCGATATGTAATATTAGATTCCCATGTAAGATAGGCTTTAGCTGCTTAGACCGGAAAGCGGCAGACGCGGTTATCGTTACGTAGAGGTATATAACTAAAAACAAAAATAAAGTAACAAGCGTGTTTTTCGCGAGGAGAGTTTTTGTTTTGTTTTGTGTGTATCACGCCGTTGAGCAATATCGTTGCTCTTAGGCGTTCACGAGACGATGCTTCGCGCCGCTTTTGTGTTATTATTAGTGGCGGTCGTCGTACTTCTGCCGTCCGTCTGTGCGAACAGGACACCTTGGTACATCACACCGTTCAATTCCATACTGACAACGAGGGAGTTATCGCCGTTTCGACCGTCACCTGGAAACAAATACAACGAGAATTATTGAAACATCCTTTTTTTCTAACAGTCTCCGATTCATAACTATACATAAACGAAACGGAAAAAAAAAAACAAAAATGGAAACTTTACCTCTATTGGAGATTTTGATGTGAGTACCGGGAAACGCTGATACCTTCTTATCGGTGGGACTCTCATCGTCGGATAGTAGCCTTTTGGCAGGTGGAGGACCAGGTGTGCCGGTGAGATCCTGATCCCTTTTCACCTGTATGCTACCACCCGACGAGGGAGGACTGTGTCTCGTCGGTGAAGACGACAGAGGCGATGACCTGCGAGTAGACGAACGAAAAAAAAAAACATATATATATAAGATTTGCACGTTCGGTAATGTTTTTCTAGTCAATTTACACTCCCATTCGAAGAGATCATCGACCTACCTGAGTCCGAGATCGAGAGCCTCTCTCTGTGGTTCCGGACTGGTGGCTTGTGGATGCGGTGAATTCGAGGTTTGCGGAGATAGCGGTTGTTGATGACCAACTCCGGGTGTATACAGGGTATTGTTGTTGTACATATTCCACAGTGTCATTTGTCCCAATCGGGACATTTCAATTGCATTAAAAACGCTGTCGCGGGGCGATGTCGATGACGGTGGTGAGGCGCTTCCTTGCCGATGTATCATCGGGGGAGGTGTTCCACCGCCGGCGCTTCTCATTTCCTTGTTCAGTAGTTTAACGTATTCGACCATTCGGGCTTCCAATTCCGCCGGTGCCATTCCGGGTATAGGACCTATTAAAAAAAAAAAAAAAACAAAAAACATTAATAACCATTCAAGAAAACCGCGAGATTTGTATTTCAAACAAAAGCTCGACGCGATGAAGAATTATTAACGGGCAGTCTTATTAGTAGCGTGTGCAAGAAATAGCTGTCGGGGCGCGTGAGACAGTGGGTAGGGGAGAGAGAGAGTCGAGTGTACTCTCGCGGCTGGTGTACTTGATCGATCGTTCGCCAATGTCAAGCGGCTTCTCCTCCTACGGTACGACATCCGCGGGCGGCTACTCGGAGGCAAAAGAGATGAGAGCTCCACGCCGACGGATGCTAAATTCGTGTCGCCGCGCTCCGTTGATTGGCGTCGGTCCATCAGCCCGTCGAAATAAGAGAGGAGATGAAAGGGCAGGGAGAGAGAGAAAGAGAGAGCCGGGAGTAACCCAGGAACGGTTTATTTGACTGAAAGCGGACGTTCAACGGGCGGGCGAAGCTCTCAATTCGAGTGCGCGGAGCAAAGTCAAAGCCCGAGGAGGAAATAGCCGCGAGAGGAGTGGTATCAGTTTGTTTCGATTCGGATAATCTCTCTGGCGGACTATCGCTGGAAATTGTGGTTTCTTTTTTGTGGGGTCGATTTTTTTTTTTAATTTCCTCGAGGCGGGATCAAACGTGGAACCAACCGGCGAACGGGAACACGACCCTCGAGGGGTGCGCGTATAACGCGGTAGAGAAGTCGATTGGGGAGAAGAGAAGATACAGGGGGGGAAAAACGATGGAAGGGCGCGAGAACTCAGCGGTTGCTCGGCAGTTGGTTCTCTCGCTCGCGCGTGGGGGGTGGAGGGAAGGAATAGAGGAATGCTCGTTAGCGAGAGTCATCCGTTAACGCCTGTCTAACAGCGGATCGTACAATCAATTACGCCCTCCTTCGTTCTCTCGCATCATCATCTTCGGGGAGACCTAGAAGAGGAGCGGGAGAGATAGAGAGAGAACGTGTGGTAGCAACGAGCTACTACCGATTTAAAATAAACTCTCGTTCTCTCTTTATTCTCTCGCGTAGCCTCCCTCTCTTTCATTCCTGTCCTCGTTCTCATCGTGTCCTGATATAAATACGGACTATCGAACAATGCGAACGCCAGTTTCGTTCTCCCCACACAGCTATTTTTTCCAAAGCCACACGCGACGACTTATAACGAAGAAAAATAAAAAAAATTGTGAAAAGATATCGAATTTTTGTTAGTTACCTATAGGTCCTTGAGGATGCTGTGGATGATGAGGATGATGCGGAAGAGGTGTATGAGCCGCGCTACCGTTCATCAGTGACTGCGACCCATGATGCTGACCACCTGCTAAGCTCGATACCAACGAGAGCGGTGACATTTGCGCGTGCAACGCCATCGAACTCGGCGTGTGTGGATTCCTCTGGATCATCCCATCGCCACCGCCTCCACCACCGGCGTACGTTCCGTAACTGCTTCTGCGGCCCTCTCGTCTGTTGCCATCTATCGCCGCTTGTAATTCCGCCGGTGTCGATAATCCCAGTCTGTCGCCTTCGTATGGATAAAGATATTTCATATATCTGAAAATAATTAAAAAAAAAAAAAAAATTATATATTTATTCGGCGATTAGGGGGTAAATATTTATAATTACTAAAAACGAAAAAAAAATAATTAAAAATCATATTACATTGCGGGTTTTTTTTGTTTTGTTTTGTATGCAATGAAATTTTTCGAAAATAAATTTAGTTTGCCGAAAAAAATTAATAAAATATTTTGAATTAAAAAAAAAACATGTCTATCGTCGAGCCGTGGGTCGGATATTGGTTCGTCATTTTATATAAGAAATTCCGACAAGAACGAATAATATATATAAATATACGAGCGCGTCTCAGCGATCTGTCGGGGTTTGCTATATATACATACATACATAGGTAGGTATTATAGTATATATACTGTATGCGGTGAGCGTTGTTATACCGCAGCCTATAATTCGCGCGGGCATCGTTCGATTTTTACGATTGTCTGCTGGCAGACTGGTGCTCCATCGGCATCAGCGCGGGCAACAGTGGGTTTTAAAGTATATATGCCCCCGCACGCGTCGCGTCCCTCTCAAACGAAGAGGTAAGCGCAAAATTCATCCTCTTCTCCCGATGTTCTCTTGGATATTACACACGGCTCACGGGGGCCAGACGGCTCGAGACCGTGTACCCTGGGCTTCGGGAACCGGTGTATAAATCTTCGGCTCTCAGGGTGATAATCAAATTCGAAGCGAAGCCGATCGATCGCCGTCCGTATCGTTTGAACGAACAATATTTTTCTTTTTTTTTTTTTTTCGTTTTTACGATCGATCTATCGCTCTCCAAGGTTCCGAAAGAAGTAAAATGGTCGCGGCGCAATTTCGATGTTTAAACAACGGGCCGCCGTTTATTCGCTTTTCTTTCTATTAAAAAAAATTCTCGTTGGATGTTTCAAAAGCGAAAAACATTGACGGATAATTTATCAGACACATATATATGTATATATGTAATTTTTCATTTTTCAGTACAGATATAGTTTGGAGAAGAGCGTTGCGCGTTATCTTTACAAGTTTGAGGGTTCGTGAGCGAATTTCCCCGTTCGCTTGACGGCAGCACAGCTTCAGCGTGTCTTATTTGTATTCTCAAGATTGCCGCTCATCGTATCATAAGCGTTGTTTCTTTGGAGGGCTGCGCGAGGGAAGACGCTTTCGAGCAAAGAATAATATACACGGCGGTGACGTACAAAAGAATCTCGGAAGCTTACAGCCGCGGAACATAATATCACCTCGGTACATATCGCTCCTTCGAGTTAACGCAATGGACACAACTGTCGAGACGACTGTAAGACTCACGAAAACTTCACGGATTCTTCGAAAACCCTTTCGAAAGATTTTCGTTATCGATCACTCCGAGTTTTTTGATATTTAAATAATAATTAATCAAAAAAATTCAATTAATCTTGTTAATATTAAGATTATTAATAATGTTTCCCGAGAGCACAAAGTTCTCGTTCACCATAGCCTGTTCGCCTGAGACGAATTTAAACCGCGAGACATTTCTAAATGAGGTTTCCGCGATAGAATTGAGAGACGTAGCTACGCGTCACAGAGGTCAAAAGTAAAAGAAAGAAAAAAAAAAAAAAAAAAAAAAAAAAAAAAAAACGAGATACGGAGAGTAAGACGAAATCGAAGAAGATTGCTATCCCCTCCCCCCCCCCGGACTCGAGAAGCAGAGCGAGAGAAATAAAGAAGGCAGACGAAGTCTCCCGTCTGAGTGACGTATTAACTAGCGTGGTTCTAATATGAAATACAGAGGATGTTGGCGATGCCACGGCTCTGCCTCCTTCTTCTTCTTCGCGGCCTCATCGTGAAAATAACTCGGCGTCTCTCGGTGCTTTGTGTGTGACGCGCGACAGAACGTCGGGACGCTGAGCACATCCATCATTCGAGCAATGGGATGCTGCGGTAGAAGCAGCAAACCACAAGTCCCGTGTATATACATATATGTATGTACTATATATAATGCATGCGAGTATATATGCGCGAATGTCGAGAGGAAAAAAACCAATGGCTCCACTTCGGAAATCGCTTATAATCCATTCTCTCACCTCTCGTCTTCTCTTATTGAGAGGCATCCCGATATTTTGTTGTTTCCGATCGGAACACCGTTAAGAGCAATGAATCGCATAGGAATTTTCATACGATTTTTTTTTTTTTTTTTTTTTCGTAATAAATTAAAATTAAATATTTTTAACTGAAATCATCGGAAACTACTGCAAACGAGATGCATGATATTTAAAATTAAAAATAAAACAAAATTCTTTCGGTGTTTCGTTACTGAGGCACATCCGATACTTTCGTCTTTGAAGATATGCCCGCGAGCATCGCATGACTGGATGACCCACGGTAGTCTCGTTACTCAAACGTTGTATCCGATAGACTCGCGAGCTATTTGTGATTTTTTTTTTTTTTTTTTTTTTTTTTTTTTTTTTTAATACCGCATATCATCGCTCACCACGAGGAATCGCGGCTGATCGAGCGTGACAAGATCTTTGCTCATAGTTTTCAGAGTTACGCCCCCCCGAGCACAGAGAGTACCAAGCGGGAGCAGCAGAAGCATAAAGTATTAGAATTCACTGCAGAAGTATAAAAGCCCACGGCTGCCGGTTTACAGACAAAAAGAAACCGATGTTTTCTCACTCTCGTTTGAAACGATCTACTTACTGGGTGCGGAGCGTGAAGGCGGCTGACGTGATACTAGACGGCAGGTGGAGGCCCTTGATGATTTCCTGCCAGAGTTTCTTGTTTATTACGTCGACAAGTCCGCCCCGGGCTATTACCAAATTGTAGAGCTCGTAGAGATCCAGTACCGATTTTGCCATTATCGGCAAACGATTGATCGGCGTTCCTGAAAGCGCAAAACAACAAATCTTCAGTTAAACAATTTTACTTCTCGTCCGAAATGTACTCAATAAACAACGAAAATTTAATGTTTCGCAGTTTCGCGCAATTATACGTATTTCAAATTAACGACGAACGCAAAACTTAATTTTTTTATTTTCACTGTCGCGACGTCGAAACGAGTGGACACATTTTACAGAAAACACCGTATACGAAGATCGTATTATATTTAGTTTTTTCTTTTTTTTTTAAATATGGGCGTTTTTTACTGTTTCCAATAGTCCGCCTTGTTGGCGAAGGTACTTTATTATCGACATGAGTCAATAACGCGTTAGCAGTACTCTCGGGAAAACCTTTGAAATGCAAGGGTCCGCGGTAATTAGAAAAAAAAACCTACGAGTAAGAAAAAAACGAGGGGAAAAAAAAAAAAGACTCACGAAACATCGTCAAGTATGTTTCGCGAATGTTGGCGAACGTGATGTTGTCGTACATACATCGGTTACAGTATGTTATACCCAAATACACGTTGTATTCACGCGGCGAGGAGTTGGAAACGCGCGCGAGGGTTGAGTGAGCTTAGGCTCGGGACTCAGAGGGATGGAGGGCAGTGCATAAGAGAGAAGCTTGCCTGGAATTTAACGAGTTTGCCCAGGGTTTGGAGTACCGGCGTTAACGAGAGTAATAACGAATTCGCGACTATCACGCGAGCGACGTAGTTTTACGAGCTTGCGAACGATTCCCGACGAGACGGAGTATATAGAGTGCGCAAGGGAGGGGGGGGGGCATCGGTTAGAGTTTTACTCTCTACTCGCGCGATGTTCGCGATGGCGATCGCGAAGCTCGCCGAGTATATATATAAGCGGAAATATATATACATGTATATACACTTGTATACTTACATATATGTATACATAAGTGTACATATATAGTACAACAGTGTATATACATGTATAGGAAGACGAAGAGAGTTGAGTAAAAGAGTAAAAGAGTGAAGGAGTGAAAGAGAGAGGGCTGTAAGTATCGCGCAGGATCGTTTATCCGCCATCGAGGACGAAGGGCTGTGCCGCCCGCCATTCCTGCTCGCGGGCAGCCGAGGATAGCAGCGAGTAATAACGCTTCCACATCCGTGGGTAGTAGGGGAACCCGCAATTTCGGGCTATCGAGCCTTCTCTTGGCCCCTCCGGCTTTATTATTGGCCCTGCAATTATTGTTGATATACGCGGCCCGGCAACCAGTTTAATGTCCCTATATAGGACGCAACAATAAAGCGCCCCCCCCCCCCCCCCCCCCCCTCGGCCTCCCCGTTCTTTCGCAAAATGGCGCTCTCCGCGGGTCCCGACCCCTCTGCAGAGAGTCGCTTCTCTCGGTGCAGCACATTATGTATATATTTTCTCCCCCCATTTGGTCTCACCGGTCGGGGAGTTACCCTGTACCGTGGATCGACCTCGCGACTCTCTCTCGTCTCATCTGTCTCTTTGTTAATGATAAATATGTAATTTTTCTTTCGTTTTATTTTTTTTTAATGCACATAAACGATATTTCAGGGACGACCCGATAAAAATCGCAAAATGACTCGCCGTCCAATTTAAATTTCACGGGCGAAACCCCTTCGTCTTTTCTCGGATTGTGAAATTATACGCATATGAGTAAATGTGGAAAGAATCGATGGGAGATAACAGTAATGTGGGGGGGGGGGGGGGGGGGGAGACACAGCGGAGCTGCCGGAAGTGGAGATCCAGGGGTCCCTTTCGACGCCTGTGGAACGACCATCGCTTCGGTATACACGATGTTAGCGCAAGAGGGGTTTGACGCCTCGAGCGTGCCGCGCGGAGTGCACACCGCGCGTCACGTTTATATACCATACTTGTGTGTCTCCACGACGAGCGCGAGCAAAAGTCGATGCACCGCCGACGATGGGACTCTCTTCGGAACGGACCAACACACGACCGATCGTTCTCTACTACTAGAGTATACACATAGGAGTCGGCAATCGCTCGTGCAACTTTTACGATGAGAACACGCGTGAAACGTGATTCGAATACTGTACCGACGAGAGCTATGACCAAAGCATATATGTACATAATCCGTGTACGTGAAAGAGAGACGAGAAGAAAGCAAAAAAAAAAAAATGGAAAAATTTTACGAAGTGCTAAGACTCCGGCGCGAAAGAGGCTCAGGAGTGAAGTGAAGAAAAAAAAAAAAAAAAAAAAAAAAAACGCACTTATTCTCAGGAGGCGCAAGCTCTCTCTCGACGCGTAACGACGAGGAGTCTCAAGTCCGCCTGGTGCAGGCGAGTACATCTAGAGTTGGCAGAGTACAAGGCGTCCAAAAGGGGAAGGGGTTAAATAGACGGAGAGATTGAAGAAGAGAGACGCTTTGGCGTGTCGATGAGGATGGAAGATCGAAGAGGAAAGAGTGAAATACAACGACAACGACGGGCGCACTGGACGATGATGAGGAGGATTCGCGAAGGTAAGAGAGAGGGAGGGAAGGGGAAGCCCATCAACAGCAGAAGAAGAAGAAGACGAGGAGAAAGATGAAGAAGAAGAAAAGTAAGAAGGGAAGAGCTGTGGCGATCGATGCGAGGAGAGGTCTCATTGTTTACCGCGGCGAGAGAGATAGAGACGAAGAGGGAGATAGTCTCTCGCCAGCATTCAGGATGCGATTACGACTTTTCTTGGTAGGACCTCCAATCAGCAGTTATTTTTATAATGGCCGCCAGCACGTCTCTTGCTGCGGTGTAACCAAAGGGGGGGTGGGGTGGGGGGCGGCGGGGAGGAACGGAGAGAACTAGCAACGGTGACCATTGCATACCTTCTTATTCTTCTTCGATGATTCTAATGTATAAAAATCATGCTTGGTGGCTCGCCGCTGTTGTAAGCCAAAAGGATTATTATACTGTATTCATACAATCGCGATTTTTATACGCATCGTATAACAAAAAGGGACATTTTCTCGAGTCTTCTCAAAGGAATATTATCAAGAGAGAGTCTCGTGCGTTAGATTTGCAAATATATCAATGTTCGTCGTCGAGCACAGAGCGTCAGTTCGTCGGTGGAAAAAAATAAAAATAATCGCAGATATCCCATAAATAATTGGTATACGAAGATACAAAATGTTGCATTTTATGGGTTATTGCGTTATGGGCGGGCGGCGGGACGCGAAGAGGGAGTTACCAATCGAATATAACTATCGACCCCGAGACCTCTCGAGAGAGGCCTTTATTAACCCGGTACGAATATGGTATTAGCCAGTATTATATGGTAGTTAGCTTGTATAGAGGAGATGAGGTGCGGCCCCGACGCACCACATCGCACACGTCCAAAAGGGGTTTCGTGGATCCGGAGGTATATCAGAAGAGCAACCGGGGCAACGAGCGCGGGTCAGGCGCGGCAAAACTACTTTTCTCGGAATCTCGCGTGACGACCCTGAAATTTATCGAGAGTTTCTGGTGCTTCAGTCCGGTCGCATTCACGGGAGCGCGGGAGAAAAATAACTCTCATAGCCCCCCCCCCCCCCTCCTCCCCCAACGGGCCGAATACGAGTTACGTGTCTAAGCGAACCGAAACCGTCGAACAACCCTTTTCGCGCACCCCTCTCGGGCTACGAACGCTCGAAAATTTTCAATCATAACACCGGATACCAATTGTGTCACGATGAGTGTTGTTTGACGTTCGCAGAAGTCAAATATGATCGTCACCACAGTGAGTTCATATTGTGTGCTTATCGAGCGCCGGGAGATGGATCGATTTAATACCACTTCCGGTATTTGCTAATAATCGCGAAATGCGAATATGTACTATATATACAAGACGGTCTCTGTGCACGCTCTCTCACGTCACTATATAGATGATTACTAAATGAAGGCTGTCGTGCCAGGGATCGATAGATATGTCGAGTAACAGAACTTATCGTTTCCACGAAAGTCTCCTCGTTAACTGGCAATTCACCGTGTAACTCAGACAGCACGATATCGGGGCATATTATACTCGTCAAACGAGACGGTTATATCGTACAGGAAAATTATACGAGATATATATAGAATATATATAATGGGGATGCATCGATTCATATCGACTTGTGTTATTATCGACTTATCCATTCTTTGTGTATTCATCAGCGGCGTCGGGACGCTAGAAGATGTTTTGCGAATTAAAGTTTCGTAGAATATATATTTTTTTGTATGTTCGGCCTGAAGTTTCGTAACAAATATTAAACTGCAGGAGTAACATATGGTAAGTATAGTATTTTTGGGTGCAACTAAATACAAAAAAAGGGCTCCGGTTCGTTAATTATTATTATTATTTTAAGACCTGATGCAGTTTCGCGATGAGTGGAAAAAAGTGCACAGCATTGAAACGAGGAGAATTTTTTATGTTCGATGCATATTGCCCTTACAATTTACTGAGAAAAAAAATCGAAAGATTCCACATTTTTATAGGCGGTATACTTTTATGTATTTATTCGGTTTTCTTTTTTCTTTTATGCACTGAAGTGAAACGCGGCCAATTACCGAAAAGATTATAGATATCTATATAGATATTGTAAATGGCGACGGCAATGGTATGTTCCAAAATTTTGACTTGTTAATATTTAAATTATGCCTTCGATCCAATGTATTACAATGTATTAAAATTGTAACTTGGAATTATAGTATGCATGTGTTTTAGCGTTCGACTTAACCTGTTATAAATGTATCTTGCGTGCCGTGGGGCTCTACGTAGTTGGGTGGCTTAATTAACTCATTAATAAATTCGTAAAGAGCAAAGTCGGCCGCTAAAACGCATGTATACTATAATTCGGAGTTATAATTGAAGGATAATGTTTAATAAAAAAATCTGAAGAGGGTTCCGATGGGAACTGAAACTTAACATAAAAGTTTCTGACTACTCGCAATACTTTAATTTACACATCGGCCGCATACTGATCCACACAGGAAACTATCAAAGCCCGACGAATAAAATATCTTCTCTCGCGTATCATTTAGGAAGAACGGCGAATGGAGAAAATACAGTGTACAACAAAAGGGTTGCCGGGGTGTGAGTATCGAAATACCGAGAGTGAGATCCGCGACGAAATTCGTGTCGGGTGTCTCGGCTTAACTTTGTTAGCGAAGGCGTATCGCATCGGCGGGACTTGTGTGGCGCGGGCATTATCAAGCCAAAAGTTAAAGGAGCGAAACAGCGAAATTGCCAATGAAAAAAGAAAGAGGGAGAACACCGGCGCGTTCGTCTCGGCGCGCGAGGGTGGAGTTTCGTATGAAATACACGTGACATTTAGTGCCGTACCGGCTGGTCCGAGCGGACCAAAGACGCAAACGCCCGCGTATTATAAATAGATCTTCACCCTGTATGAAGAGTTAGCGAAAGCAGAAAGAGCGCGAAGTCGAAGATACGTCGGCGAATCGACTGTATTCGACGGAGACACAAAGATTGGGGATGCGTTGCCG
Organism: Buathra laborator; assembly: GCA_934046635.1. NCBI lineage: Eukaryota > Metazoa > Arthropoda > Insecta > Hymenoptera > Ichneumonidae > Buathra > Buathra laborator. Next base: position 2,459,028 of record OW203898.1, on the reverse strand, counting down.
TTAGCTGCTGTATGTAATGCATGGAAGAAACACCAAACCGGCATACGGCACAAGAGCTCAACACTACGAATTCTGCACTGCTACAATCTGGTTTATAATCTTGTTAGGTTTTCGCGGAAATATTGGTGTAATTTACGATGCGTCGCGAGTTAACTGTCAGACGGTCCGAGAGCCGCGAATCTGAGTGTTGAGACGCTACGGCAAGATGCCGTCACCGAAGGGGCTGTGGAGGCAATCTCGAGAGAGAGCATCGCGAAAGAATAAAAGACGATTAAGAATTGTGCGAAAGAAGAAAGTCGCGGAGAGAAAATTGAGAAGTGAAGAACTATAAACTTAAATGGCACGTCTCGGTGTATAGTCGAGATGAAAAGATGAAGAAGGATGCTGCAATGTTTCGTCTTAAATTATTATCTGCGACTGGAGTGCACGAGTAGTTTCTCACAAAATCTTAAATTAATATTAACACTGAAATTGAGAGAAAAAATATATTATTATTATAATATTAATTATAACATTTATTAATATTATATGAATAATTTTTTTTTTTATAAAAATATTTATTGGCATCAAGGTGCAGAATAAGTATTTTTTAGTTACCGTAAAAATAATTTTGTTCAATAAACGAAATATTGCGCTTCTCACAATCGTTCAGTCGGCTGAATGAAGCAATTTTTTTTTCTGTATGCTGCCCGTCGTCTTTAAACCTGTTGTCTAGTCGATATCCGGACGTAGGAGCAGCTAACGCTAATAACGAAGGCGCCTATATAGGCTTTAAGGGTGCAGTCGGATGCGCCGGTAATATATCTATCTCGCGTCTCTACGGATTACCAGGAAATTATACACAGTCTTCGAGGTATAGATAGACTACAGAGATAACAGTGGTATATTCAAAATCATAGTCGAAGGGTGTGGCCTCCCTTCCGTGGATCCCCCACGAGTTGGCACGAGTAATTCTTGATCTCAGGATCCTACAACGTCATGAATGCGCCACTCTTGTGTGTTGGAAGTTCTCTTCCGTTGCACGGCATCATGGGTGGCCGTTGGAAAAACTTACCCGCGGTTCAGACTGCCTATACGACGACGACGACGACGACGACGACGACAATAAAATCTTCAAATAATATTGCGAGCAATAAAAGCCGGCGGCGCGCTCGACACGCGTGTTCGAAGTGCTCGTCCGAACTCTGAGGTCGGTACCGGTCCCCCGGACTCTTTCCGCTTCGCCTCTTCTTCATCCTCCTCGCGTGCACATCTTTCGGAACCCTTTGATAGACTTTACGAGGCGGTTTGATTCGCTTGGTCACCGTCACAGGGAGCCACGTGCACCTTTTCCTCCTGTTATTCCTCTTTGCCTCCTTTTTATTACTTTTTTTATTTTCTCAACCCTGTATTTCTTTCGTTTTTCTCACTTTATCTTCCTCTTGCCTCATTCTCTACGCACGGGACATACGTGCGAAGTAGAAACATACTCTATGCTCGAAGGCAAAAACACTGTCGACGTTGCTTTGGCCGCCCTCGACGAAGCCGCGGCACGACTGCTCTTGGCCTCTCGCGCGCGCAAGTATATCGCGCACAGATATCCAACCGACGTTTAAACCGTGCGGGATTACTCTCGGAAGCACTTGCCAACAATGTGGCGAAGCTTTGATGTGACGTAAAATGGCACGTTAACCGGTGCGTCGCGAGAAGCGTGCGTGAGAGGAGCGTCTACGCGTTTCTTCACGCTCGGATATGCAGCGCTGCGTGCCGGGTACAACTTTATTCCCAGCTAAGTGCAAGAAACCCGCGCGTGTTACATTTGCGGAACGCATGTGTTGGCTGCATGTGTATGTGGCACGCACGCGAGAGTAGACGAGAAACGGAGAATCTCGTTTATTGCAACGTCCATTATAACTTACATTGTACGGTACGAGCGTTGAACAAGCAATTCGAGATTTCATTCTATTAGCAATTTGATGATAATGAGTAATAAATAAAAAATAAATAAAAGTATTTAACGCAAAATCGTTAAATTCGGCGGTACCTTTCAATGCTGATCGAGCGTCAAGAGTCTCGGGCATTGGGTACAAAGGGGGGGAACGGTGAACCGCGCCGGCCAAAGGCAGCGGCAGCAACGGCAGCACAGCAACGCACAGGGAGAGAACGCGGGCGGCGACGATATATCACGAACCCCCAGAGCGATCGCGCGTTGTTGTGAAATATTAATAAGCAAATTAGTTCAGACTTAGTGGTCGCCTCTACCAAATGCGAAAGCAACAACCACACACAGACGTGATGGAAATTGCCGGGAGGAAGGGCGTACAAAACAGTCGTATTTCACTTCCCACGCGGCAAGACCCGTAACTCTCCACGGGCTACAGGATCAAATCGAACGATTAGAACCGAAAGGGGTTACATACCCGGCGAGAGATCTCTCTCAGCATTGAAAAAAAAAAAAAAAAATATCGTTATTCCGATACACGTGAAACTCGGACTGATATCTGATATGAAATAATGATCTATGATTGTAACAAAAACAAAAAGAAGAGTTGTTGAAACGAGATTGCGATTTAATTGACGGTTTTGCTACTCAATTAAATATATGCGTTTCGCGAATGCAACACTACTATGTCGTTTTTTTTTTTATATTTTTTCCAATGTTTGTTCATGGAAAAATATTGCTTGTCACGCAGGTGTATAATTGATCCATTAGCTCGACAAACAGTTTCAATATTGAACTCTCTTCGATCGTTCCAGTTTTAATATATATATATATATATATATATATAGTGACAATGACGCGAATAATGTTTACGCTCGAGGGGTAACGGACTACAAGGTAGGGAACTATGTTCTTTTTTTTCCTCGCAAGGCTACGTAACTAAGCGACGTCGAGACAAGAATTCGACAATTACGTCACAGGGAACTGTGTGTGTAACGGATGATCTAGAAGTTGCAGCAGAGACGTTACGCGAGCGAACCCGCGCGACGTTTGTAGAATGTGCACACGTCATCGGGTTAAATGCTTTTCTGCGCGGGAGTAACAGACCCCGAAAGAGCGGGAGGGAGCGAAGCCGAGGTCGACGCCACTGGCGCCTCTTCCTCGAGAGTTTTGACCAGTTTACGTGTGCAAAGGAGTCACTTCTCTCGCCTTCCGGAGTGTCCGGGCGGTTTCTTGTCTAATACACGTCTACGTGTAAAGCGTTCAATGGCCCCGAGGCGTGTTTCTCTCGCGGTTGGGATCGGAAGGACCTCCAAAGCGTCGAGTCGAAGGTTCCGGCAAGTATGCAACGTGGCAATCCTTTTACAAACACATTCTACGAGGGGGTAGCGAAGTGGTGCGTTTATTGGTTACTACACTGGGAGAAGGGCACATAATCGGTAATCCCGGCATAATCCGGAGTTTAAGAGCCTCTCGTATATAGACGAGACGGCGGGTGGGCCTCGAGTATCGAAACGAAGCACCATCGGCTTGACCCCCAACGAAACTGTATTGCTACGCAGGATGAGGGCACCGATATTTCGCTTTCACCTTGTTCCGAGAAATGAAGCTTCACTCGGGGAGGGAGGGCCTCAAGGTTTACGAGCGATCCGTCAAAGACATCCGTCACGTACAATGACTCTACGCGACGAAAAATCTCAACTACGAAAAGCAGCGGCAAATGAGGCATCCGATGGCCATCGAATAGGGGGGAGGTCTTTATTTTATAGAGGTACAACGGGGAAAGGTAACGCGCCGCTGTATCAGCCACTATTTCTGTTATTACTACAGTTATGTCTACGAAATAGTTATAAACCTCGGTAAGCCCTGTGACGACAACGACCGCGACGACCGGAGAGTCCGAAAAATCTATATGGTCTCCTTTAATGCCTTGTAAATTTGTTAACGGTCACATAATCCTCGTCGAGAGTTCGTAAAGTTTTGAGGCGACATTTTTTTTTCCTTTTTTTTTTTCGGAGCAACATAAACAAAGCCGGAAAGACCCAAATAGGTTTATCAATAAAATATCGTAAAAACGATTTATTCGATATACGAACAATTTTTTTGTATTATACACAAATGTGTATCGTTTGATCAGTTGAAATTAACGACATATATGCCAATTACTAAAAATCCATTTTATGGATATTTATAAAATACTCGTTAGAATTGCGCAAATGAATTTCCTTTTACTTCGTTACGTTGGTGATTCGTGACTTTCGCGCATAAACTTACATACTCGATAAGGCGCGTATTTATAATAAGAAGTCGCTGACCACGTGAGCCGCCTTTCGCGAATTATCGCGGCTACGTCGATCCGATTATACGAGGAAAAAAAAAAAGAAAGAAAATCTCGTACCAATTGCGTAGAGTTTGCATAGCTATAAAGGCGAGTGTCGAGTTATAATGCGCTACCAGGAGGGGTATATATACGTCTCCAATGTCTGTCCGTCCGTCTTTCTCTATCTCTCGTCGACTGCTGTATGTATCCTCCGGGATACTTTATGACCGCGTTACATCATAAGCCAAGCCGCGTCATAACTCACCGAGGACTTAGCGTCCATTTCTCTCGTATAATATACGTCGTGAAGCGTGTATTTTACGTTTCTCTATACCTCTCGCTTCCACGGAAACCCCGTGACTTGTGTTGCGTCGCGATTAATCAACTACTCGGTGACAATTCGTCCCGAGACATCGTAATTGGTGACCCTGAATGCTACCAATTCGTCATATCTCATATGTGTGTATATCTATGTATGTATGTATATATATATATATTAATATCTCACTCGCGTCCATGCGCCACTGTTACTATGTACTATAGAAATATCGTGTGATGTATACACATCGAGTTGTGTCTCTCGTCGGTATAGAGTCCGCACTTCTTTCGTCTTCGTCCGCGAAGGCAAAAGAACTTTTGGAATAGTTTAAGTAGAACGGCGCGATCAAAGGTCGGCTTTGTGACTCTATAGGAGCATATAATACTTTTTTCCTGTGAGAGGAAAGGTATTCCTTCTTTTTTTCTCCTGGGGTCCCTTCGAATATTCGATTTTAACGCGTTGAGCTCTCGTTACGCCTCTCGCATCGCTAACGCCCCGAGCGCGTCATACTCTCGGCATTCGTTTCTTCTTACATATGAATATTTCCTCCCCCCGCCTCCCCCGCGTAGACTTTTTGTTTTGTTTCTCTCTGGTTGAGGGCAGCAAAACCATTTTTTTTTTTTTTTTTTTTTTTCGTTTTTTTTTTTTTATATATCTTCGCGCTCGGGCTTTCAGCAATTGTTGCGAAATATGAAGTCAACGCCGTCGTCGTTGTCGTCAGGCTAAGAAGCAGTATAGGGAATGTGTATATCGGTATAGAAGAGGTAGTCGGCATGTGCTATATGCCGTGCCTGGCAGTTATATCTCTCCCCCTTGGTGAAACGGTACGTACGTGCCTCGAGCGCAAAATACGGAATAATAAGAGAAATATAAAGCGTAGCTGAACTCGCAGCTACTAACGCAGGGCGAATCACGTCGTTCCCCATTCTTCGACTAACTCTTTTGTTGAATAATGGAAAAAAAAATCTACGCGCTTTCCGGCGTATAGTTGCTCCGATTTCGCGTGCAAGTAAGACTCTTTAGCAATTTATACACTGTTGCAAATATAATGGGGAATGATTGCGAGTAATTAAGCTGTCAGAGTGCTCGTTGTTAGTGCAGCAGTGATTCCTTGGCTGCGTTATGCTGCATTGGATCACAGATGCAATATCAACTTAGCGAAATATAAAAAAATATTTTTATAAAATTTTACATCAATTTTGCTAAAAGTTACGATCGAATTCACGTTCAGAGCAAAAAAACTACAACGAAATATGCCGGCTGCGTCATAATTTTTTTCTTTATTGTTCACTTAAAAAAAATTGCAATCTTTATCACAATTTTTACGCGTTTTCTATTGTCGGTAAAACGAGTGCCGGAGAAAAAAAAAGTTGTTAAAAAACATTTTTTTGACTGATTATAATCCTTTGACGAGATTGATAGCCGAAGTTGTTAATAAAGTAAAAATTTGACTTTAGTAAGATGTATACAAGACAGATGCACGCGGGTTGTAGTTGTTTGTGTACGAAGAACGCACGCACGCCGTTCGTGTTCACAAGTGTGTAGCGAAAAACGTGTTAGCCAACGAACACGTGTTCCCTGTGGCTTGATGCGTCACGATTGCCGTGTAAAAAAATTGTGTACCTCTTTTTTTTTGTTTTCTTTTTTACTACCACCCGCCGCTACGAGAGTTCACTGCGACTCAGAGAAAGGCTGTCCTCGTCGACGATGAAAAAAAAAAAAAAAAAAAACGGCGTTAATAATGTTTTTGCCAATTCGCATCATCCAACGATCCAATATCGAATCTCATCGAAAATTTGCGTACACCGAGACCGCAGGGACGCGAAGAGAGATGAGTCATTAGAGATATCAAATATCCGTGAGCTCCGGAAGATAGTAATATCATAACGAGGTTCAGATATCGTAACGGCTCCGGGATATGGCCGCGAGGACTCGAAGATATGATGAAAAAAAAAAAAAAAAAAAAAAACTAAATGAACTTCGTACGAGCTGTGAGCGAGTTGTATAGGTGCGAGAGAACGAAGATTTGCATATTAAACGCCTCGAGATTTATAACAGGCCATTCGGATGCTGAAGCGAGGATGGACACTATAGAGAGTGTCGGGTACCTACATATATATATTCATTCAGTGTATTTTATACACGAGCAAATGTTCATAGCATCGTCTTCTATCTCTTCAAGATTGTCTCTCGATATTACTAAAACAACCTATTAATCGCGTTAATTGTCGATAAAATTACGCACTCAAGTAACGCTGCATACCGCTCATATAAATTAACGCAACGTAGTATCAAAGATTAGATAGCTTAATCTAATTTATTACCAATTAGTTAATATGTAAGAACGCTTCATGTTTTTTTTTCGTTAGCAACATAAATAAAAATGAATAAAACTTGCTGAAGCAGTTAATCGTGAAGGGGGTTGTATTTTGATCGATCGATAAGAGACTATTAATCGTTTCGTTTACAGGTGTAGCAAAGTCGTCGAGGGAGCGAAATCGTTACATGTATTTGGGTAGCGGTGATAGGAACACAAATTGTCGGTGGTTTAAGCGATATAAGCGTTCGTGACCGTGGCAAGGGGGTGATGAATGATCGAAACGCGTTTCTCTCGTCGAGCTTTCGTTCTCTCTCTCTCTCTCCCTCCCTTTATCTCTCCCTTCTCTGGCCACCCTTACTGCCCTCACGGTCAAGAGTCATTCCGGGCGTTATAACACGTTTAAGCATTGAATTATCGTCGAGTTCCCCCCGCGAGCGCATTCGGCACAATGGGCTACGAGAGAGCCTGGCGGGAGGGCATCACCAATCAATATAAAAACGAGGGCCCCCGGTGTTATATACTATACGAGAGATGATTTGCCCCGCGACACTCCGACTGCCGTTTCTGCTTCGGGTTTATCACAACGGTAATATATTTCACGCCCGTGAGAGATCGGATGCATCGATTAGAATCAATCAAATTTTCATATCGTATCAGTCGAACCGGCGATGTATAATAACTCTCGCGTTCGCGTGGAGTTCCAAGCGCACGATTATATTATCTCGTCGAATCGACACACCGGCGGAGTTTTTTTTTTTTTTTCTGTCTAATTATCGTAGCGGGGGAGAAATACGTAGATAGTCACGCTGACAATAATAGCATCGTTCCTGCTCCTCGTCCTGAAGAATTCTACTGTATGTATATAGATACATACACCGCTTTCGGTGTTGGTGCGAAGCGCGTTTGCCCCGTACAGTCAGCACGGAACCGAAGCCTCTCTAGCCGAAGCCGCGAGTCAGTTGATTGATGGACGAGTCGCCATGTTTATAATTAGAGGCCGACACGTTTCCGGTGCCGGGTGAAGCGCGAACGCGAACGAACCGAGGAACTCGACGACTAGCAACACACCCGGGTGATATCGAATGAGCTTCGAGACCTCTTTCCTCTTTGCGCATTGGATACAAATTAATTTTCACGAGACATCATTAACCCCGCGATATCTCGTTCTTTCGATGTTATTGCGCGGTAAAACGGAAGTTCTCACCTATCGGATGTGGGTCTTGTACATTAATGCACGACAATTTTTTTTTTTTTTTTTTTTTTTTTTTACACCACTATTAAACTTTAGTTCTCACAGAACCACGTGCATGAGATCGCGGGTGTCAGGCGCTACCGGGTTTGATCCACGTGTGCAGGAAATGTTTGCACGCGATGCGGGCCCAACGGAGATTCTAAAAGCGCGCACGTGTTATTTTCGTAACTTAACTTTGTTTCCAGTATGAATATTTTTCACACGCGGTGCCCTCACCGCTGTTATCACATCCACTTCGATCCATTAATGTGTTGTCGTCTCGGGATACTTTATATTTTTGTTAAAAAAAAAAAAAAAAAATTGCTTGGCAAAAGCCCCAATAGTTCGCTCGCGAAATCGTCATCGTGATATTTTGTTTTGTACCGAGTTGACGTGAGTATGGATTACGATCTAAAACGCGAAGTACAGTCGGCAGGAGCCTTGAACATTGATCGACAGTGTCAATATTTGCACAATTAATTCTTCGACGCTGATACAACTTTGCGGTACGGGGGAGCATCGACGTCGTTGTCGTCGAATAGAACAGAAATACGATCGTGATTGCTTGAGTAAAGGCACAATGACGTGAGACGCGATTTGTTCTATCCAGTGACGTTATTGCCGTAACAAAACTATAGACTATCGAAAAAAAAAAAAAAAAAAAAATAGAAATACGTATATACACGTATATATATATATACATAGACTGATTTAATATATGCTCACCTCGCTTCTGCATGAAACTGAAGAGATCGTCGAGGAATTCCTTTCGCTTTGGATCGTCGTTGATCTCGTACAACTGCAAGAGAAAACAGATAGATAGACAAATGAAGGAATGATTAATTCACAGTCTCATTAAGAAAAAACTATAATTACGAAGGGGATCGAGTCTCTTCGTCTGGTATTTTCTTTTTTTTTTTTTTCGTTTGGTTGTTTTTTTTTTCTATTCCTTTTTTTTTTTTCATGCCACCGCAACAGATATAGTTTAGTACGATGGATCGAGGGATAACGAGGGTCATCTTCTCGCTGTATACGTAGGTACCTTGTACCGGAGGAGGATAGCAGTAGGTACATTATCGTGGAATCTCCTTCCTCTCAAAATACATACACATACGTAAACGTACATTCGAAGGAAATACTTACATGCATACGTTCTGTTGGTACACATTACAAATCGTATACATAGCGTATGGTATTTTCTAAGGTAAAAGTAAAACGTAACGCGCGCGCGGGCGCGCGAGCCGCGATAATAAAAACAGGAGTGAAACGAGCGCGCCTCGTAGCGACAGACAGATTAGTTAGGCCCGATTATAAATGATTCCGTTTAACCCGTCGTCTCTCCGTTGGTCCATCGGCCCTGGAGAAGTATATCCTTATACATCGCGAGAGAAAGAAAGAAGAAACGAAAGAAAAAAGAAATAAAAAGAGAGATAAAGGCAAAGGAAGAAGACCGCGCAGCCAAAGTCTCTTGGAGCCCTTCGGGCGCTCCTGACCGGGGCGTATTATCATATTTCGTTATGTACGATGTGCTATATCTAATCTGAAACCCTCTAATTGCTTTTATAATACGATCGTTTCTCTCATCTCGCTCTTTGGCTCTCGGATGCTCGCTCTCGTACCGTCGACTTTCTTGTTGCAAGAAACCACAACCGCGATCTCTCTTTATCTCATCGTTCAACCCTTCGCGCGAAGCTTCGGGCTCCGGCAACTCCTCGCCTTCGTTCGTATCGATAAAATGCGAGTTTCTCGATAAACTCGATCGACACCCGGCGTTTGCCATCGATATATTTATGTTTTATAGCCCTTGTTGACTAAGATTTTCATGCAGAACTATTATACGAATAAGACGAAGATAAAAGCTCGCGGCAGTGACATCGATGCCTTCGGGGCTATCTGCAAGAAGAACGCCTACGGATTGGAGAGCATCATGAACTCAAGGTCAACGAGCTCGACCCATCATTCCTTTAGTATCACGGACGATTAATTTTTTTCCGTATACGGGCAACGCCCCCGTGTAAGAGAAATCCATCTGACACGCACACATATACACACCCATTCAGGACAGCATTTCTCAAGGGTTCATTTTGTAACAATTTTCTCTCGGTCATTTTTTTTTTACCCTTCTTTTCTATACGCGCAGAGGCCGCGGTGGTTCGCGCGCAGTGGAACGACGAGCTCGTTAGAGAATGAGAGGGAAACTCGGGGAGGGGAAGTATAGGGGGTTGTCGGCGGCTATATATACGAAGGAGGTTCTCTCTGTTTCTCGGGGGGGTTCACAACGAGCGCGCATATTGATTGATCTACGGTTAAGCGGACTGACGGGCGCAATGCGATGCGAAGGTAAAAAGGGCCAGCGAAACCGAGGATAGGAGTAGCCCGCAGGATCGAGAATTCATCGGGAGAAGTTAATAAAAAAAAAAAGAAAAATAGCGTTGTCGGGAGTAAAACATCGGCTATTCCCTCGCAGCCTTTTATTATTAGTACGAAAATCTTGGATGATTGTGAACTCTGTGATCTTTCGTCGATTAAAAATTACTGTAAACGCGACAGAGATCGGAGGAACAGGCCGGATTTCGTTTTACTGCTCGGGAGAAACACCGCAACCTCTCGACGTATAATTCCCGAGGAAAACTCATTGCACTGATAAGCCGCGGATACGCGTTGACTGTAGGCACACTTGTTACGCAGCGTAACATACGCTGACCCGGAACGATCCTGTTGGAGCTCTATAACTGCGTGCGTGAATGTGTCTTAGTTAACAAAAAAAAACGAAAGAAAAAAAAAATAGCTGTAACTATTCTGCTATGAGCTCTTGTCGCGAACGAGCCGCGAGCGGTCGAGCGTGCCTATTTCTGTTACAGGACGCGCGCGTTGCAAGGATAAAGAGACGAGTATAGGTTCTCCACCTTTCGGGGGTGCGACTCGCTAGGCTTTTACGAGCAACAATTATCGAAGCGCGAGCTGCCTTTTTCCTGCCTGCCTGCCTGCCTGCCTGCCTGACTTCAAACTCCTATACTAGACGCCGGAGCTGAGAGCTAAAAACGAGATCGAGATAACTATGGTCGCGGGCGTTCGCGAGCTTCGCCGCGTCTTCCGGGCGATCGAGAGCACCGATACACCTGCTGGTTACTCTACTATATACCCTCTACTATGCTATTCGCAACCTTTCGTTCGGGACGACAGTTAGCCATTCAGCGCTGGGTGCATCTACGACTATACGCTACATATCGTCCAACTACGACTATCGAGTTCGCGGCAGCTGCACATAATGTTATACTTAAAAAAAAAAAGGGAAAATGGTTGTAAATTTACTATACCGAGTAAATGTAAAATTTACAAACTTGTTACGTGGGAATTGTTATTAATTATGAACTTACTAACAAGAATCCAATAAATTCATTATCATTATTATTATATTGCGTTAACCGATATATGATGAGTAATAAAATTGAAATTATTGATTTTGGATATTGAAAAGATTTTCATATTAATAATAATATAAATTATTATAATTGAACACAGATACAATTTATTATTATTATTAATATTATTGGATTTTTATTTAAATAAATTAATAAAAAATAATTACTCAATTTGAATATTATTTCAATATGAATAAAAAATCAAATAATTTTTTTTTTACAATAGGTTCGCAGCGAATATGTGTGACTGCAAACCACCATAAAATTTGATGCATCGATCGAAATCTCGTTAAAGAGTTAAAGAATTTACATGAGTCATATATAAAAAGAAACGTAAAAAAAAAAGTGAACCAGCGTCGAAGGTTCACGGAACAACAGAGAGTGAACTGGTACGCGCGTGAGGTCGTGTAATACCTCCCGATGCTCGTTCACTTATTACCTTAATTATGTAATCGGAGGTAAGGCAAAGGAAGGAGGGAACTAGAGTTCGCCATACGAGATCCCGACGACTTGGTGGGCACTCACGGGTTCCGCTGCTTTTGTAGCATATCTCTTTGGCACAGAGAGCGCGAAAGATTGCATGTACACTCTATCCGCGCGGTAGTCAGCAACAGCAAGAGCACCCGCGGGGTCAACTTCCGGCCGTAAATTTTTTTAAGGGCGCCCCGACTCGCGGACGATTGCCCGGGCTCTCTTTTCCGCCTTCGTAGAGATTCTCTGTTACGATATAGCAATTCGCGGATAACACGTTCGAGAGTTGAAACGTAATTTCGGCGAGTATACGCCACGTCGATGGGATTCCTCGTTTTGATCGACGTGAACATGAAAATCGGTGAATGTATATAGAGAGAAAAAAAAACGCAGTTGTTTCGTCTGAAAGTTGCCATAACGCAGTAGCAATATTCAAGCTTCGTTCTTTCCATTTTGTTCGCGAGAAAGCGCGTATACAGCGAAACGGTGTTACAAGCGTTGGCTACATGTAAAGCTGTGGTAGTCAGCCAGTCTATACTCTATTGCTTGGTGGTGCACTATACCAACCGAGTGGGGATATCAAGATTGCGCATTATACGAGCGGCCATAATAGCGGCCACCATTACCCGCTTCCAGGCATTGAAGATAGCGAGCGCAATTATAATCATTACGATGCGAGTGCCGTACACATACATACATACACACATAAATTTATATATATGTATATTTATATGTATATGAAGCACCGACACTTTCATAGAAACATATAACGCACGCCAGGACGTACAGTTACGCCCCTATGAAATCTCCATACCGTCCGGGGAACCCGAGTTCTTATCGTCGGTGGCTATCTCACTATTGACGCGCAACTCGCGATTCCACACCTATCACGTACCGTACATACAGCATGGATTATTACACCCTGAAACGTGACTATTCGCTCGAAAAACTCGACGACTTCGGTGTTTCGATATCTGTATGCGTTCAAAGAATTAAAAAAATATATATATATATATTCACGTTTCTCACGGAATATTGTGTAAAAAAAAAAGAAAAGTAACACACGAAGCTATTGTACCAAATGAACAAAATGGAGGTTACGTGGCGATAGTATTTAATAATAATAAAAAAAATTAAAAAGAAAGTAAGAAAGTTCGAGACGAAAGGATGTATAGAAAGTCGATACAGAGAGTCCGCGTTATCGCGGTGCCTCGGAATACTGTTACGACGCGATAAAAAGAGTCTAATAGTTATTCACGCGGCAATTACATACTGAACGTTTAATCGATTCCACCGCGCTAAATTCCACGAGGAATCTTTCTTTACCTTTGTATCAATTGGTAAAAGTTAATTGACGCATCTCATGTGGATTTTTATGTTAAGCGACGCCCGATGAGCCCTTATGATTCTTAACAATCGACAAAAACAGTTTTGTTTTCTAGTTGTCGAATAAAATTTGGTCTTATCGCTCGAGCGATAAATTCGTAATAGTGGTTGGAAAAAGCGAGTTGGTCAATCGAGTGATGCCAATAATTGTCGACCCTTCTCGCGGCTTTGTGGCGCGAAACCCACGGAAAAAGTGGAGTTATCTGAATGAAGCATGGAAACAGACGCACACAGCTGGAGAATCCTCGGATACTATTGAAGTTGTGGAACGAGCGAGGATTTCAACGCTTTCTCGACGATTCCAATTATTGGGACAAAATCAATCGGCAAAAGCCTTCATCCGGTGCGGAGAGAAGACTCTAATCCGATAGAGGGGGTTTTTTTTCTCTATCTTCTCGTTCCATCTCTTTGAAAGGATTCGATTCCGCGATACTTCGGAGACTTATCCTCCTCCCTCCCGATCCTGTACTTTACGCTACGGTGTCATCGTCGCCGTTTTCTTTCACGCTCGACCAACTTTCCGATGATAAACAAGAAGGCGAACAGAAGAGCAAAGAAGATATCGAAGAGGCCAAGATATCTCGACCGACTGGTAAAAGTTGAAAAAAAAAAAAGCGTAATGTCTACTGCGATACTCGAGGGAATGACGAAGCCGGCGGAGGGGGGGAAGCAAAAGTCTACTGGCAAAAGAGAAAAAAAAAATGAAAAGAGAGAGACTCGGTATTCGACATTTAATATTACCGTCAGATGTCGGCGATCACAAAGAAAATACGAAAGAGAGAAGTCAATGTGGGAGGAGGAAGGGACCTTCCCCCGCGCGAAGGGTCGCCCGCGCGAACCCCGGGAGTTGAATTTTATGCCCGTAGCTGGAAATATTAAATCGCACCTAAATACGTTTTATGTCGACCGCCCAATAATCTCGAAGGATTGACTCTCTCATCTCTCGCTCTCGAGACTCCGGGGGAAGTGATTCCCGAGTTCTTTCATTCGTCCTTTCTTATACACTTCGAATATTTTCTGTTGTCGTTCGTTCGTTACAAACGCAGAGTCTCGGTTCACGAGAGACTCTCGTCGCTTTGAACGTCTTAAACAGTCCGAAGAAGGATCTCGCAATGCGTAGACGCCAAACCACTGTGTCAGCCTCCCTTCCTTTTTTTTTCGTCTCTTCTTCGGCATCGAGATTATTAACTATTGCTAATTGCACTCTTCGGGGTCATGAAGCAGGGAATTGTTATATTTTGTCGAATTACACAGGCGAGAGAATCTCCATTCTCATCCCGCAACGTACATACATGCAACGAAATAAGAGGAATATCTATGAGAAGCAATTCTAAGAAAGACGAGAAGAATTATGTGACAAGTGACGAGTACCGGCACTATCGCGTGTCCGAACTTCCGCTTATTCGTGTCCGTATATCCTCTTCGCGCTTCGGCACATAACTGTTTAGCAGCTATATAACGCAACATTTCCGTGCAGGAAAATCGAGATTCAAGACGATCAACCGTATTGCATATGGTGTAATTAATGGTGATACGGCTAATCGTTGTATCTTTTTACAAGACAAGCGACAAGTCAATCCGTTTTTGGGGACTCAGCTTTACGAGCCAACAGTCCCATCACCACCAGACCTCCCCAATTTCCATACCAAATACGGCATTTGTTAGTAAATTTTTCGCAAATAAACCGGTTTTTTCGTTGACACCAACATGCGAAAACATTCAGCAGGTCGAATCAGTCGTCTGTTCTACAGAGATAATAGAGATAGTATTTTAGCTCTTTTTTTTACAACTACCTAAATCGCATGTCGCCTACAGTGCCCGATGTAATGGGACGCATTGCAAACATTTATATATCTTCGCAATTAACGAATTTGTCGAAGTTTCGGCACAACTACTCAAGAATTAATGTTTGTATAGTTTGTCATCAAAGATATCGTCGTCGCTTCATCACCGGGTTTTTTTTTTTAAGAATCACGTCATATCACCTGGAATTCGGCTATATAGGTAGAGAAGTAGGAACAGTTTGTCTCGACAGTTAACGAGGTGCCAAGAAGAAGGAGAGGTTGATCGAGCTTCTGGATTCAAGATAAACGGCCGCTTCTCGATTTAATTCGGTAGCACAGTTCAATTTGATTGTGAGACGCGATAACGCCCTTGTATCGTCCACTCGGAATCGAGGTTACGACAAGATAGGAGGCGGCCAGGACATCGGTTTTCGATCCGCGTTCTCTCTAATGCTATCCGCGAATAAGCGAGTTAATACAAGCGCTTCGTATCGTTGAAGGCGCGGAGTATCGGATGGTAGAGGGGTTCGGGCGGTCTTTGAATCAAACGGGGTGGCCGTGGCGCTCGATTATAATAAATCAAAGCATAAATAACGCCACGACGTATGGCCCGAAAGGGCCAGTCGGCAATCGAATCTCTCTCGCCTCTCGCTTGGCATCAGCGCGCTCGTGTGGCTTCGTGTGGTAGTAATATGCGCCGGTTCGCTTATCCCAAACCGTCAACGGGTATTAATGATCCCCTGTATATGCTGAGGTCCCGGCTGCGTATGCGCAGCCTTCGGGGGTAAGAGAATCGCCGATCGCGCAACCCGACATATGCCGCAGTGAAACAAAACGAGAGATACTTAAAGGTTTCATCTTCGCGATTATATACCGACGATGCGAGCCGAACGAACCAAAGATAAAAAAATAAAACAGACAAATAGCAAAGTCCTCAGACTCGATGCGAAATCTAACCAAAAGGGTCACACAGGTGTTTAAGCATTTCGAAGACGAGTACCATGCGACAAATCTACCGAGTTATGAATCCCACGTAGAGACAAGCCTCACATTGTTTGAACTGAAGCTACTGCGTTCGCATTCATGGGAACATATGACTCGGACGAAAAAAAAAAAGGAAACTGGCAAAGAAGAACAAGGAACGCAGAAGCACGGAACACAGGCGTTGAGGGGTCAGCGATTATATACTATAGCAGGAATCTGAAACGCATGAGGCGCGAGATCGACGCAGCCGGACCGCTTATTAACGAGGAAGCGAAACAACTCGCACTCGTACGCTAATCGAACGGGCAAACATCGGCGAGAGAGGAGAGCTCGACTCCGTTGGTCTCTTGTAGCAGCGAATTGTAAGTTTATAATGTAATGTACCCAAAGACCGTTCTTTCTCTCTCACGAAAGAACCTCGTGAGGACACATCGTAGAGTTTACACGAGGCCTGCGAGAGCAGCACGTTTACTCGAGACTTGTATACGTGTCGGTATTTGTGTGTAACGATTTCGTCAGTAGCGCAGAGTTTCTCAAATATTCATTCACGAATCTCACATCATTCGTCGAATAATGTATATATATTTAATTAGCTGGATTACTCCGCAAGATCCGCTTGACTGAGACTCATCGGCGGAGGATGTTGCAATTTTTGTTTGGTTTTCTTTTCTTTTTTTTTTTTTTTTTGGAGTAATACATTTAGATAAAAAGATCGAGACGAGTTAACCCGAGCAAAGTGTGTATATCAACGAGGCGATAGGGGACAGATGAGGATAAGGTACGCGAACCGAACGCCGGAGCGTTATATGTGCCGCGATGCGGAGGAAAAAGGAGTAGGAGGCAGTTAGCGCGTGTTTACACGACAGCGCTATGTAGCCGGCGACCCCGCACTGAGAGCGCAGGCAGTCCCGCCGGGTTGAAGTGAACGTTTCTATTTGTCCGGACACCTCGCCACGGCTCCTCGATCTCCTATCTCACTTTGCCTCTGTTGGAGTTCGTTTTCCCTTTTTTTTTTTTTTTCTTTCATTTATCTCCCTTTTTCTTTATCTCCTTCTTTCTCTCTCGACACCGAAGTCTCTCTGGTGTTCCCCCCCACTTGTCCGAGAATGAGGCTCTGCCGACCCTCGAACGCATAATGACCCTCAACCACCGGGAGAGAGGGGCCCAGTCGAGCGAACGAACGCTAACCGGCCGCGGCTCCCTTTCTTCCGGCCACCACCTTCAGATTGATATTTAAATGTGCTACCGCAATTATCCAGAAGCCTCACGTCTCGCGGTTGTGTCCATCTCTCATTCCGGGTGACGAATGTCTCGCACGGGATGTCATCGTCGTATCTATAAGCGTTATTGATATATCTTCTTCAACGCTTTTGTACTCTTAAAATGGATTTACATTTTTTTTTTTTTTTTTTTTTTTAAACCACGAATGATGTAAAAGATACGTTCCGACGCGCATATGTTCATTAGACGCTGTACAACGTTGCGGGCTTTAGACGGTCGATGAAGTCCTCGTATCGAGGAATGACATTGTTCGGAAATATAGGCAGTGAAAAAAAAATTACGGGTCGTCGAATGTCGTAAAAACGAAATTCAATTCCTTTCGTAGAGACGAGATTTTTGCTTTTGTACGGCAGAGCAAGCGAGAGACGGGAATCTCGAAATATTAGTCGGGCGCAGTAGCCGAGGCGTAGGAAAATTTAACGATCGACCACGGAGCCTCCGATCGGTCGCGACTCTAAAAAGCCATGTTTACAGGATTGGTAGGATAGAGAACGATGTATAGGTCTTGGATACGGCGATGGCAGGAGGAGGGGGCGCGCGCGCACACACGATTTTATTAATAATTTTTAGTATCTCGTCGCCCCCCTCCCCCCCCTTCCAAGACTCGGCGATCTCCTCTAACCCGGGAATCATAAAACCTTCGCCACCGTTGGCACTTTGGGAATCCAGCGGACTCTTAGTGAACGCGGGCAGCTAAGCGGCCAAACAGCCGATGGATTTGTTGACGAAATTCAACGCAAGATATACGTCGGAACGTAACGAAACATCGTTCGTAACACGAGTTTAAATGAATAACATTTGGTTGCACGAACGAAACTGATTTCGGTAGAAGATTGAAATTCCCCATGAGATCAGATCGGCTTTGCGATGATTGATTCGCGAAATTGATCGCGATGTAGTCGTGAATCGATGGAATTTCCGATAGGACACGAGAGTTGACTATATAGCCGAGAGATTAAGTTTTTTTATTTTATTTTTTTTATAAGTAACGGTCGTAAAAACGATCGACCGAATGTCTTGGGGGGGGGGGGAATCGTGTTCGATGATGAGCCCAAGGGGCTTCACGAAACTACTTGTACGTTTCGCCAATCGTTTTTTTCATTAATAACCCGCGGGGGCTTCGGTCGGCCACAGTTCCGTTTCAGTTAGAAATAAAAAGTATATAATCGCCGGCGTCGCGATCTCTTTTTTCTCCCTCTATGATCGTTCATGGAGTTAGGAGACTCAACACGCTCGCGAATTCGCGAAGACGATAGGATTGCGCGCGTTCTCTGCCATCGCGTCACTACTATAACTATAACTATAAACCGTATAACTTCGACCCTCTTTCTATCTTTCTCTTTCGATTTCTCGAGTTATGACGGGCGCGTTTAACATATAAATGAAAATCAGGCCTATAAAAGTTTTAACGCCCGCGATTATATTTCCCCAAAGATTTTTTTTTTTTTCTTCTTTTTTGTTGCTCATGTGTTGCCCTCCCGCTTTCGGTCATTATACGGCATCGCGCAGTTCTCGTGGTCTCCCGGACCGCCACTAATTCTATTTCGGGTTTCTCTTTTCTTTCAACTTCTATAACGTTTGATCTTCACTTTGCGTTGCCAGTTGCGGTATGCGTTTAAAAAAAATGAAAAAAAAAAAAAAAAAACAAATAATAAGGATGATATCAAACCTTTTCAAGAAGATTCAATGAAGTTTCGCCGAGATTCTTCACGGGCGATGCCCGCATCTCTGGCGAATTGTAAATCTGCTCCGACATGTAAGCACTCACGATCGACGACATGGTTATCGATGATTTTACTTTTTTTAACAGTCCTTCTATGATTGTATTTAGCGAGGGCACCGATATGTACAAAACAGCATCGATGTTATATCTTTCACCATCGATGACGCACTATTATCGAAATTTTATATTTTTCTTTTTTTTGCTTTTTCAATCCGGCTGATAAAGCAATTGAGAGAATGGAGAAGTAACGACACTGACAACACAGGGGGAGGGTGGGGCGAATAACTTTTATTTTAACGAAGGGAGGACACGATTAAGAATGGCGAAGCACGTGCCCTTGGCTTGACGAAGCCTTCCATTCGACTGACGTCCCGAAATCCCCGAGAGTTTTTCCACGGCGAGAAGGTTTAACGCGGGGGTCTATAAGAATCCCTCCGTGTCTGTATACGGGGCTTGTTTCTGTTATCCCCACCCGCCGTTTTAGGCCCGTGTTTCTCTCGATGCCGGACACACCCGAAAAATCATTGGAAACATCTCGGGGCCTTCTTCCCCTTCCCGTGTAGACGACGACCGCCCCGAATATAATACGACGAACCCTTGGCTCCCCCCACCCTTTTTCTCTTTCGCCCCATTAGGCAAAGCATGTTTCTTGTCGAACGTTACGCAGGTATGCCTTATCCGACAAAAAATCGACTGTTTATTGGTAACCTCGGAAGTATCGGGCAGGAAATCTTGTGTAGCACTCGTCGAGGATCCAACTTTAACCGGAAATAACGGTAAAGTGTACCGTAGCTTTCCGTAAAGAAATTGTAAATCGTCTTCACTTTTTTTATTTTTATTTCTCATTGAGCTGAAGGTCAAGAGATAACAGGAAAATTGGAAAATGCTCCAATGCTTCGACGAAAAGCAAAGTTCTACGGGGTATTTCCGGATTGCGAATGTCCTTTGAGAGGTTTTTTTTCATTTTTTTTTTTTTTTTGAAAAATCAACTCTTTGCCGATAACCTCGGGAGCTTCGAGCGAGAAATTTTGTATAACGCCCGCGGAAGATCGACGTCTAGCCGGAAATAACGGCAAAGTGTCCTGTACTTTTCCATACAGAAATTGTACATGTCCTCTCTTCACATTTTCTCTCCTCGTCGTCATCTTCTTCGTCTTGAGCCGAAGGGAAAAGATAATAGAAAATTGGAAAGCGCTCTCATGGTTGGATAAAAAAAATTCCATACACGATATAGAAGACGGATTGTGGGTGTTCTTTAAGAGGGTGATTGCAGTATATGTATCTACGATTGGCGAGGATGCCTTGAGCGATGTGCCGACACAGGGCAATTCGGGATATAATTCCAATGATACGTGTAAACGATACGTTCTACCCTGAGTACACCTATAGTTTCGACGATTTCTAATATGCAATCACGCGGGACGGCGGTAGTGTAATCCTTTCCACGAAGTCTCTCTACGTGGGCTCGTGATGTCCGATGCCTGGCGCCGAGACGAGAGAGAGATAAGGCCCGCCGGGTAGTTTGAATATCGGACACGCGAGATTCATCATCTCGGGATCCCTTGCCGAGAGTTGTATATATATGCTCGGCGTACCAACAGTTTAATGGGTCCTCCTATATGCGCCCCGGTATTTCTCTATCCTATACATCGCGGGGTACAAGAAATTCCGCGAACGGATTGCCCGAAGTGTGCGATTATGTTGCGCAGGTTCGCAGTTATGCAAGAGTGGCGCTCAACGATCGGCCATTGCCGGTCGAAGGGGGCATGAGGGATCTTCCGCAAAAAAATTTTTGGGAAACCCTGAGTATGAAAAAAAAATAAAGAAAGAAAAAGAAAAAGGAAGGAAAAAAAAACATTCACGGTCTCGGCCACCGTCGAGCACAGACAGTTCGTGCATCGGCATACCGAAGACTTGACCCTTGCTTGGCTTGTTTGCTTCCTTGCTCACTCGATCTTCGACTCTTCATTATACCTGACGATTTCTAAATTCTAATCCGGGGATAACTATGGACGGAGAGAAGACGCGTACCTGAGGGAGCCTTTTACCCGCTTTACGGATAATTTATTACTTACGAATCTCTTCGGTTCATTGTTCTAGAAAACGGTGATTCGGTACGAGAGAGAACCCCGAGTTCTTGCCCGATGAAGAAGGGGGAAGGAAAAGAGGACGGATTAAGGAGCTCTGACGCTCCTATGCATTGGCCGCTTGCTCACTCGTCGTCCACGGGACTGACCGAGCCAAACGAGCGCCGGTGATCACTCGAGAATGACCCGAGGACGACAGGTTGCCCCGTCCGTCTAGAATATAATTAATCAAGCTCAGCGTCGGATAATGCGACGCCAGAGCGAACAAGAGAGACAGAATAGACTCTTCTCACTGCTTTCTTGCGTTAGATTTTTCGCCCCTGTGAGTTTGCCGAGAGCGATATCGGTCAAAGATCAAATCTCTCGTGATCTTTTAATTTCAATGGTAACGATAGATTTACCGTTTCGTTAATTCCGTTGCAAACAATTAAACGCCGCAACGAGGAATAAAATTTATCAAAATTTATAAACGGTCGATGATAGGAAGAAGGTAAATCATTAGTATGAGAAAATTGGGTTTTTCGCTTTTCGCGATCTATGGGATAGCATCGTATTGTCTCGAGGAAACGTAGTCAACCGAAACAACAAAAATTATTTTACAACGCCACAGGCTATTGGGCTGTTGCTACAAAACTGTCGGAGGTATAATATAAACTGCCGGACAATAATTTCATTTATTGTGACCCCGGAGTTTAAGTATCCCTCCCTAGTTGAGTTCTTGAAGCCATCAAATATCACGTTTACGTTAACAGTTGTGTCCCTACGACTTTCCCCGAATTGAAAAATTCTAAAGGGGCGTCTATATGCACTTATTATATCCTGTACCAAAAAAAAAGTTGTAAGAACAAATAAAAATCACAAATTAATGTCCCTGAGGGTTAAGAATTTCGGAAGGTTTTTTTTTTTTTCGTGTGTTTAGTTATTTCAATTGACTTAATTTATTTATGTATTAAATTTATATAACATATATAATAATTTTATTTGTTTATTAAATTCAAAAAAAAAATGTTTACATAAGTGTCAAATTTATTTATTATAAATAAATATGCAATATTTTATTAATGAAATTTGAAAATAACGAGTTTAGAGGCCTAACGCTTTCCTTTAAAAAAAACGTAGCAACAAATAAAAGTCACGACTTAACGTCTTACGGATCGAGAATTTTTTTTTTACGTGATTATTGTATATTTTTCTTGCATTTTTTCCACGTAATGTCCCTGACCGTGGTCTCTCATTGCGAAGTCTCGTTGAGCGAGAATAGTAGCAAAAATAGCGTGGAGCGCGGATCCGTAGCACGACAGATGGAATGTCATGTATTTATTATGTTCGAGTTGAGGATGTAGACGACGAGGTATTCTCGTTGAGGGATATATAGTTATTGGCCAGGATATAAGGGAGTTGCGTGTCACGCACACACGCCGCGTCTGCGGGGAAGAGAGGATGGTACAGAGAGACAACGAGAATCGGTAGTGAGGGAAATAAGAGACATTTCTTCGAGTATAGAGCTAAGAAGCTACGGAGCGCGCGTGCACTCGAGGGATATATGGAGTCACGTGAGTATCGAGCAAAAGAGAGAGAAAGAGCACGAGAGAGGAGAGTAAAGTGAGTGGCGCAATAAGTAGGTAAAGTACGAGAGCGATCACTTCGGTGGTGACTCGTCGTATAGTCGTGTCTCGTAATACTCGGCACAGAGCCGGACACCTGTACCGAACAGGTTCGTGTCGTCTCTCGAGCTCAGGAGAGACGGTGGCACACTGGTATAGAGAGGGTTACTGTGTGCACGCATGCACGCACCCGGTCCACAGAGAGAAAGAGAGAAAGAGAGAGAGAGAAGTCAGTGAGTGTTGCACGCGCATCGTATGTACAAGCGTCCCGGCCACGTGTAAACTCACACGAGCCGAGACGAGACGGGTGTCTCGCGTGGAACGGATAAGTACGTTGCGCCAAGAGAGCAAAGCGTCTTGTGCTTTATGCACTTACACACCACGATAAGGTATATATACACGTATATACATAGGTATATAGTATATAGAGTTAGAGAAAAAGGTATAGAAGCGCGCGTTTCTCGACATGAGCCGAGAAAAGCACGTGGGTAGAGGAGAAGAGAGCACGAGTTGGCAGACTCCCCATCATTTGCGCCCACGCCTAACCGTCCCGGTTTCTGCCCTTATTCGATTATTCGGCGTGAATCGTAAATCTCGAAATACGTCCACTCCGTCGCCATAAACACCTCCTCCCCCCCACCCTCCTCCCCCACTACTTTTCTACGTTCTTCGGTTTTATCGTACTGCAATATACACGAAGTATGCGTGAGCGGTTCAGAGTATCAAGTTGTAAATTTACAATTACACTTGACCCCACTCTCCCCGGATACAGTTATGCGGTACTACGAGATACATGATTCGCGATATCAAGATTTCGAAAAGCAGAGGTCAGACACGAGGGTGGAAAGTGTTTTGTCGATTCGACATTATGAAAATTAGCCCGAGTTTCTACCGAGCGAGGGTTGTCAGTTGCTCGAACAATTATCGGCAAAGTTACACGTGAGAGGAACGAGAGGGTTCATTATCGAAATTCCGGAGTCGACTGAAGAGAGTCGGTGCAAAGGAAGAGCCGAAGAATGAGTGGAGGATAACGGCGAACATACACACGAGAACACATACAAGCGCACAGACGAAGGAAGAGGGCTCTCGTCCGCAGGGCGAGAATGAGAGAAGCGATGGCGTGATAAATGATCGAGTATTTAACACTCTTTACGTATTAGCATATAAACTACGGGCAGTCCATAGATCTTCGTGGCAAAAGGCATTAACAGACAGGGAGCAGAGCAGTTGAGAGACTGCGGCTCTCTCTCTCTCTATCTTCCTTGCTCTCGCCGCGGTCACTATATGGTTGCGGCTCGAGATTTTTTTTTCGTGAATGCAAGCGCATCATTGCGGCTCGCATCTTCCTCATAGTTATATTGCATACCGATTCACGCCGATTCAGTCTTCAGGCGATGTAAAATCTCACCTAATCAAGTCCGCTCGATAACTGTAATTTTTCTTCTTTAAGGTCCACTAAAGATTTTTGGCTAAACGCAATTTCTTGAATTTTGCACGATTGATAGATAAAAAATGTACGTTTGTGCCAAAATACTCGACACCCTTAAAAAAGAAAATTGGTGACTTTTTTTTTCCGTAAATCTATTATTCGACTTTCGGTTCGACGCTATATTAACATCGCTACGTATGTGCAATAATAATAATAATAATAATGATAATACGATAGCCGGAACGAAAATAATAATCCCCGATTAGTAATTCACATCCAAGAAACACTCGGGACTCCCCTTGAGCGTGAAAAGATCCTTGACTATCGTGTCTTGAGTATCAGAGGGCTATTGTTTATAGTTCCTCAGGGTTTTGTGATGTCGAGACGATTAGGGCTCCGAGACACGCCGACCCTCCAACTACTATATGCTCCTGCAGCCCTCTCGCGCTGCGAGGCGATCTAATCGCTCCTTAATAAACCGAGAATAAGAAAATAAACGTTTCGCACAGTGTATAGCTGCTATCATGGAACCGAGAAAAGGGGAGAGGTGGGGGAAGGGAGGTTGGGGAGATAAAAGTGAGATTTGCTGATTAATTGATTAGGGAGGCGCCAAAGCACGCCCCGCGCATTACACGAGTCCGGAACCCCGTCATTAAAGGAGTCGTCTATCTACCTCTCTCGTTGGTTATTTCTCATACGTGTTGGACACACATGCGCCCGCACTGACCGCAGCTTACGTACACACGAGCGTACGCGTGGCCTCTATCGTCCGGGACGCATAGTCACGCACACCGATCGAATCTTTCTCGTTCTTTCTCTTTCACTCCCTTGTTTTCGTGAAGAGACGAATTACTACTGCCCGGCCGCGGTCTCGGCGATCGAAAGCAACAGAGGTAGCAACGCGCGCGCACACACACAGAGAAAAAAGAGAGAAAGACGCGGACTCTAATGGCTTCATGAGAGCGCAACCCTCTTGAAAAGCTGCCGCAGCGGGACTGGTACACCCTTCGGGCTACGATTTCATGCCACTCTTTTTCCTTCGTACACGTCGTTCGCCAAATTGATATTATCGTTAGTCCGGATCATCCCATGGATAAAGTCGTTTGGCCACGCGAATCCTTATCCGTCAAGATCCGTCTTATTTGCGATGAGAATACTTTCTTTTTCGGTGAAAAGTGTCACGCAATTATTTCGTCTCGTATAATTGACGTGTACACCTGCGGTATATATTTATTTTACGTATTATTCTTTGTGTATTTAGAGGGAAAAAAAATAAATTTGAGAATACAACAGACCCTTGCAGATCAGATCGAAGAGGTTATTGCGTGTTTTCCATCTACTGGTGTGCCTTTGATACATCATTTTTTTATGCTTATATTTCACCGAAATATGCATATTCTTAGTAAAAGAACGGTCACTGACCGATTAATAAATACGTTGCAATGCCATTTAAACAAATGATATACAATAACGTTGAAGAAACTTTCAATCTCATAAATTTCATGATAACGATTAAACAGAAGCATAATTCAAATGTTGCCGGGAATCGGCGGTATAAAAATGTTTACCAGGCGCTATTTAACAGTTTCAACTAAAGAGTGGACAACGAGGGAGGAGGGGAGAACTGCAGCATGGAACGAGAGGTCGATTTCTAGGTAGGCATTAAAACTTGCTGATGTACGCCAACCGGGGAACTCAGATCAAAGTCCCGGCTTTCAAACAATGTTACCGTTGCGCGCGCGTTAGCCTCTCGCTGCAATAGCTTCGACTCTCGGCGTTTCTCGCTTTCGCGACTTATGTTCATATACGAATGCCACGGGGCTGGTAACACAGTGTACGCATTATATTTGTGGTGTGTCGGCTGGTCTTTTAATACGCACATACCCAACAGCAACAGCAGCAGCAGCAAGCAAGCAAGCAGCGCCAGGGACAAAAGAAACTGTTATCCGACGGTAATGGGTTCCAGGTGCGGCTCCGCGCACAGTTCTCGCTTCGAGAGAGTCCAGGCCAACGCCTATGACTTCGTCGTAGTCTTTTCCGTTCGCTGACTTATCGTCACGGTTCGCAAATTCTCGTGGCAGGGTCGCGTCGCCCGCGGTCGCAAATATAAACTATGTTATAATAATCGAGCGTTTAAAAAAATAAGGGCGCGATCCCCCATCGGGTTATACGCGTTAAACGGCCGGACACTACGTCGATTGAATTTTTTTTTTTTTTTTTCATCATTTTTTCCGACAATAAAGTGATAGGATTTAATCATTAATTTTTCCGGCAATAAAAGCGTAGGATTTTTTTTTGTCATCAGTTTTTTCCGACGATACGAGGTTTCCGAAATTTCTTCGTCGGTGTTAAACTCCGACTCATAAATTTCATGATAACGATTAAATCGAAGCATAATTCAAATGTTGCATAATAAAAATGTTTATCAGGGGCTATTTAACAGTTTCAACTAAAGAGTGGACAACGCAGAGAACGTAGTTAAGGCAGTCATGAGAATAATCATTTTTGGTTTATTACCTGAACGATATCAAGAATTGTACGGAGAGACCGACCGGAGGGATATATTTGTCGCAGTGAACTCTTTCTTAGCTGTGAACTAGAAGTTAGATGGGCATCGAGGAGCCGATCGGTACGCGAACATTGCCTCCTTTGCCTTCGCGTTGGCAAAACGAGTCATCGGGCACGTATGGCCGCTTTCTCGCTGGCGCGATTCGTGCGGGAAACAATGTGTTCGCGGTGTTGTATAACATATTCAAGAGCGGCCGTGCCGACCACGTCTCGACAACATTGTTTTTTTTTTTTTCTTTTCTTTTTTTTTTTTGCAAAAAGGGGGCTCACCGGTCACGGATCGAGAGAGTTTAGACGCTTTTGCCGACTCTCGTTAGTCCACATTTTTTTTTTCCAAATCTTTTTTTTTTTTTTCTTTCTCACCGTCTCGCATAAGCGCGGTTATCGTCCTCTTGGAGTCGGCCTTCCGTCTCGCAGTCAACCGCGTACGATCGATCCTGCAAATAACGCAGCGCAGCTTTCGTGGTAAATGAAAAGCTGGAATCGATTTCGAGAGCCATGGGAAACGTTGCACCTTGTGTATCGAAAGAGTAATGGGACTCAATTGCATTGGCGCTCTAATTGCAGTTAATGCGATCTTCCACCCCACAAGAGACTATTGAAATCCCCCCGTCCCTCTCGAGGGAAACAAGCAATTTCGCTTGCCGTTGCAATATAGCTGCGTATAGCTGCTGTATCTTATATATCTTATATACCGCTAGAGAAAACTATCGAGAGTGGCTCTTGGCTATCGAATAGAATTACAGAGGCCAGTCCCAGTTGGAATCTCGGCATGAACGGGGCAGTGGCGATAGAGAAAAAAAAAAACAAAAAAAAAACTGGTATCGCGGAACGCGGAAGTACAATTCGGACGGCAATAGAAGCAACATCATTGGAAAATAAGTCTCGTTATGCTTGGAACGTCGACGTTCGGATAAAAGACACGAAAAAAAAAAAAAAAAAAAAAAAAAAAAAAAATGAAAAAAATTCCAAGCATCAATAGCCAACAGCCAGCGTATGATGGAGGAGCACATATTCCCCGTTGTCGACGGGCGACGGAACAAATTCATGCAGATGATGCCTTCGCGGGTTTTGGTCCGTTCGCGTTGTGTCCGCCCGAGAATGAGCCACGCACGAGTACCTTCTCCTCTCATTTTTATTCGACGTCTACGGGCAATAAAAGAGTAGCGTATTACGGATTCACGGGGCGATCCCGGCAGCTCATGAGGGGGGAAGTCCCCGCGAGTATCTCCCTATTATGCTACGAGCTAATAAGATGCGAGGACTTAAATCACGCTCGGTCGACGCCGCGAGCACCGAGCGGAGAACACAAGCCACTGACATCGGCGGGGTCCGCAACGGCGGGAGAGGCACACGAGGCAAAAGATCACAAAGAGAATCCAAGTTTGAATAGAGCCCGAACCGCGCGAGCCTCGAGAGAGACTACGCTTCACTCTTGGCCGCGCGGGACCCGCACGAAGATTTCAATTTGTCTTGATTAGTGCCGACGTGAATATTAAAAAAAAAAAATTAAAAAAATAACTCTTGTCCAGGGAGCAGCGCCTATGCCCCTCTCCCGCCCGGCATTTTTTTTCTTCTCTCTCCCGAGCGTTTTACCACTTTAAATGGCCCAGTATCGAGATCTATGAATATGCACTGCGCACCGCCGGTAACGCTGTGTTATCTATGAATATTGAATAAACGCGTGAATAGATCACGTACGCACGAGCTTCCCGCTCTCCACTGTCTCTCCCCCTCGCTATCTCCTTTGCGCGTTCATCGCGTCGAGAGACTTCTCCGTACAGATATTTGTATCGCTTTTTCATTTTTTTTTTTTTTTCTTCTTTTCCCTCGAAGCCTCTTGTTCTCCTCTCGTATAATACACGCAATAACTCCCGCGTCTTAGACACACACGCGCGGAGTCCGTGATTGCATTGGTAAGCATAAGCAGATATAGTAGGTGGGAGAGTTTTGCCGCTCGTGCAAATCGCAATACCCAAATCATTTCTCATCGCGGTTGCTCCGGTGCCGCTGTGCCGGCGGGGGTATATTAATTACAAGCATCGAGGATCGTTCGATCGCGCTCACAGCCCCGACGCCAGGGTCATTAAGCGATCGATTAAACGTGAAGGGTAAAGGTTACTTCTCGCTCTATGTTTTTCATTTCTTATTCGTCTTCTTTTTTTTTTTTTCCTCCCTTTAACTCTGTTAATCCCGTATCCCTGGCGCTCTCTCTCTCGTCGACGTCAGATACTTGTGGCTCGTTAATTCACGCGAGAAACATTTGTTACAGAAAATAAAAAAGACGCCCTCCATCTCGAGATCGATTAAAAATATATTTTTTTTTAACGCGTTGATGATTCTTTGCGTGGGTTTTAGCTTCTCCTTTATCTACCTGCCTCTCCACGGTTGTTCTGAATTCGATACCGTATCGAAAATGAAGGGGCGCGAGAAAAAAAAATACCAACGAGGGTAATAAATAATGCTGCCAATTTGACGGTCTTAAGGATACGCGAAGGGAAGCTTCACTCTCGATTATGATCGGTCACGACATTTCCGAATCGACGGCCACGGCTAATGTTGAAAACCGTAAATTTCATGGCAATTGATGTGTCTCCTATAAGTCGTAAGATGTTTATCGAAAGAATTCCATACAAACCCAAGATATTATTATCCGTTAAGATCCGTATCGACGATACGAGATGATATCAACGTTTTTCATGAGTAAAGTATCAATTTGACACGGGGGCACGAGAGGGATTATATACGAAACGGTTAACGCGTTCGCCAACACCCAACAGCTAACAGCGGGCGCGCGAACCGCGCGCCAACGACTACTTCTTGTATCGCGGGTGTATCTTAAAAGCGGGGGCCTTAATTTCTTGAGTCACGAAAGCCACGCAGATCCTAAACGATATCCTTGGAAAATAATATAGCGTATGAGGAGAAGTCCAGGACGAGTTTGTAATACGCCATGCTTCCAAAATTATCCGGTCGACGCATGCAATCCGAAAGGATCGGACGAGACATACGCGAGGGACATAACAGCTGGTTTTTACTTTTTTCATCTTTTATTTTATTTTTTTTCCGTATTATATGTGGAAAACGACAGGACGGATTGTTCATGCGAAGATGAGTGAGAGAACTCAAGCGATAGATTGCTACTGATATTCGAGTTGTGGGGTGCAAAGGGGGAGGCAATGGGGGGGGGGGGGGCACTCGGACGATTCGAGAGAACTTTGCAAAGTTATGGCCGCTACATCCGCTTCCGTCCCACGGCCCTATTCTCTTCTTATTTCCCGTGTAACCTCTATACTATATACACTGTATATATAGTTAAGTTAGCTAGGAGTCGTACGTATAGCGCGGAGTTGTTCGCTTCATTCCTACTTGCTCACGGGCACTTAACGGTTTACGAGGCACGATGTATCAGCCCCTCGATGGTCTTCGACCTGCCACGACCTTACGCGCCCTCCTCTCCTCTCCCGACTCTTCCGTTCATTTCAACATTTGTTTTGGATTCGCACTCGTCGCTCGAAACTCGCAATTGATTCAATTATCATTGTCTCACGTGAGAAAGACGACTTCATTCTGTTTTCATCGGGCGAGAAATCGCGTTTTAAGAGCAGAGGGTTCCGAAATTCGATGCTCGATGATCGAGAACTTACTTCCCACGTATAGGATACACATAACACATAGGATTGTGTACGCTACAGAGTTTCACGACTCTCGTCGCAACACCTCTAGCCACACCGAAAACATAACACAACCGGCGAAGAGATAAAAGAGGGGAAAAAAAGAAATAGAAGAAGAAGATGGAAAAACTCGGAGATGGAGAAGGATGAAGTTTAGCAGCTGGAGTGCGAGAGCGGCGGCAACGACGAGGCCTTTGAGGAGCTGTCCGCCCGTGCCGCAACCGATTTGAAAAACAATCTTTCGACTAGAGCGTGACGTTGTTTTCAAACATCGTTCGACTCTTTGCGAGGTACCTGCCATTCACGCATCTTCCAGAAGCAGCAGCGAACTTTATTATACATACATATGTATAATGCGTGTATACTTTGGTTAAATTTTATCTCGATACGAGGGATGGAGTGAAGATTTGTGAATCGGGTCACTTAGTTGAGAAAACAAAATCGATAGGAATTTCAATGAGATAAGCGATGAGTTGGGAAAACTGATGATGTACAACCAATGTCTTTGCTGTGCCAATTTTCCATTAGCTGTAACGACTCATCTTGTTTTCATGTTCGATAAAAAATTTACGATCGCGATATGAAAATGTTCATTTAATCTGATCCCATCGGCAAGAATCCGCACGTTGAGTGATAAGAAAGGTATGTAGGAATACGTTAAAAAATTGATTTATCTTTATCATTGTGTCAAGAAACACGGGTACAGCGATAGAAAAATCGAAATTTCTTAATGACTGTGTTGCTGAGTAACCGTAAAGTGTATAATCGACATTACCGCCCGTTTTTTCGTTCATCCGATCTTCGCTCTGCGCTTATACGGTGGACATATATAAATTGAAAATCGAAGACTCTGTACGGATCTGTAGGATACATTAATCGAAATTTTGAAAAATTGATGTGAAATACAATGAGAAGAAGTTTTCGTGAAAATACGATATAAAATCGAGAATATGTGTACCGTTGCATGTTAATCGAATATTTTTCGGAGTTCTTGATTTTTCGTATTAAAGCTGCAAATTTTGATACATAAAATTGAAAGTTTAGTTTATTTTTAAACAAGAAACAATTTATTTCGACGAGTTACAAAATTCATTCTTCGCCTCTATTCATCCTCTTATCGGCACATCTGGTTTCATGGAAAGGGTGGATAAGAAACTGTAGATGGGGTATTGCTGATTATAGTTTGAACGAGAAGGGGAAAACGGCATTTAGACGCTCTCGATGTTCCAGAAATAAATAAAACTTTCTCTCTATATCCGGCTAGAGCCCTGTGTACTCGGAGATGCCTACTCGTAATATCGTACGAAAACACGGAAAGGATATTTTTCCTTTAGGACGAGGGACGCGATTGCCCCGCGCGCTCGCGCGCGCGTGTCTAAAATTAGGTGCCGCGTGTCGTGCAACAATGCTGGGCGCGCGGGGCATCGTGAGCATCTGGACCGCACTCCACGCCGGAGGATCCCCGACGTGCGGCAATACTAAAATTATCTCACCAAACGATCGGTCTCGCGAGTGAGGACTATCCTTATATATATATATATATGTGTACGTGTATATCTATATATTTCTTTTTCTCTTTCTCCCGCACTGTACTATAACCCCTACTTTCTTCAAAAACGTCGTTGTCGTCGTCATCGTCGTCCTCCTCGTAGTTGATGCCTTCGCACACGCCCGCGTCTACTTTTCTCCTTTCCTCTCGCAAGAAACGAGAGACGCGTGCCGCGCGGTAACGTTAGCGCAACAAAGTCGGAGTTTCGTTATATATCCCATTTGCACCCTCGTCGAGAGACTCCCCGGACAGCCGCAGACAATCTCTCACGCATTTCTCGGGATTCTTGGGATACGATAAAATTAATTCGCTTCATTTGAATAAATATCACTAGACGAAAGGATGTTATACTCGGAGTTAATTGTTCAAAATTTTACGAATTTCAATTGAAAAAAAATAATTTTTCGACGAATCTGAAAAACTTCCTCGATAAACGATAATATCAACGTTACGTTCGAACGAATAAAAATCATATACAAATTTTTTTCATTCGAATATATATCATTAAACGAAACGAAACTATAATCGAAGTTGATTGTTCAAAATTTCACATATTTCAATTGAAACAAATTAATTTTTTCTACGGTATATCTGAATTTTCTGCTCTATTTCCATTGAAATTATATACGTTGTGACAAATATCTTCAATCATGCGAATACGAGCGATAGACCCATTAAAAAAGTGTTTTTTCTAACATACATTTTTGTATTGCTCCTCTCTCGATTCATTTCTTTTCAATATATATGTATCTTCGAGAGATATAACGACCGACATCACAGAATCGCGTAAACTTCGCCGATGGCGGAGAGTTTCTCATTTGGATGTAAGTCTCTCTCGCGCCCTGGGGGCCTTCGACTTCCCGGTATCTCTGATATTTATAATCGCGAAACTCCACTCGCGCCCGCATTAAAAGGCCCGGATTCTCGGATTAGCGGAAGTCGTGGAGTGAGCGAGAGCGACGACAGTCTTGGATCTTGCGCGGCGTGGAGAAGACCGACACATGTCGTGTCAGGGATGGTAAACACGCAAGCGCAGATCGCAAGAATTTTCGAATGCCTTAGCGTTGCTCGTCTTCGTTTTTCGCTTACGGGATTATAAAACGCGTCATTTGACAAAAAAAAAAAAAAAGCCG